>CAWUFW010000588.1:0-2400000 GCA_963921515.1 Calotriton arnoldi
CCATTGCATTCAATGTGTGCTGAGATACGCGTTGTACCTCTGTACGCGTTGTACGCAATGGACCGATCGGTGCCCGGCCGGCCCATTGCATTCAATGTGTAGCGGTGCTACGCGTTGTACCTCTGCACGCGTTGAACTGCAATGGACCGATCGGTGCCCCGGCCGGCCCATTGCATTCAATGTGTGCGAGTGCAGCGTTGTACCCCTGTACGCGTTGTACCGCAATGGACCGATCGGTGCGCACCCATTGACAATGGCCTTGCCTGGCAACGGACGCGTTTTCGAATTTGAGCGAGTCTGTTGCTGGAAATTCAGTTGGTCACCCACAACAATGTTGCAAAATCATGTATGTCATGAAGTTGAAGATTTGAAGGATGCTGTGGGCGTGTTTTGGTGCTGCTATTCCATGGATTGGCCAGATTCAGAAGATGCAAACGACTTGGACCTATCACTTTGGACACAAGGGACAGTATCTGCCTCTCCAGCACATATATATTGCTGGCTGTTCCCCTGAGAGCTCACTTGCCTGCACTACATGCTGCAGGACGACATCTGCCACTGCACTGCTGCTGTCTCTGCCCCTCTGGACCCTGCAATGGCACGTACTGTGGAGAGAGCCCCAGCCTTCAGCCTTGAGGAGAACCAGGCCCTGCTGGACAGCCTACTTCCACAGTACAGCAAGCTGTATGGGACACCAGGGGAGCAGGTGAGTGTTCTGTGCACTGCCTTTCTGAATGTGCATATTGTCTGACTAGCAAGGCTGAGAGTCTGCACGCCACTGGCTAGCAGGCTCACTGAGTAGTTGTCACCCCCATAGTGTGTAGTGACATGCACTGGACAGGTATGGTGCAGTGACAGTGCATTTGAACAAGGTTTAACTTCCCATGCAATGATACCATGTAGTGACGTCTGGCAAACTGTCCATGGGCAGCTTTGCACTGCCTGTGTACATCATGTGCCCCTGTGATTGAGACATGTATATACAACTGTGTCATGCACGGATATGTTGCATGTGTAGTAATGGCCTTTTCACTTTGTCATCCTGACAGGTTAATGCCCATCGGAAGCAGGAGATCTGGAAGGACATCGTCCGGGCTGTCCGGTCCGTGGGGGTCTACAAGCGCCGGATCCGCAACTGCCAGAAGAGGTGGCAGGACCTTCGGGGCTGGACCCGGAGGATTGCACGGGTCCAGCTGAAGCTGTCGCCTCCTCGCAGGAGGGGCGGAACACGGACCCTGACCCCCCACATGCTCCAGATCCTGGCGGTGGTGTTTCCAGACCTGGATGGGCAGCTGAAGGCCAGACAGCAGCAAGGAGTGGGTGAGTCAAAGACTGCACTGTGAACTCTGTATTACATGCTGTGTGCCATCCTCTGGCCTGGTTCAACTGCCACAGTGCAGCAGTCATGTTGTCCAGGAGCCATGTCCCTCTATTGTGCACTTCCCACTGCTCATCTGATACCCAGGTGTGGCCCTTACATTCAGGGAATTGTGTCACTTGGGACTGTGTCCTTGCAGTTTGCTTCACTAAAGGTGGGGGACAGCATCTGTTTCCCTAACTCTGTTGTGGGCATCATGGGTGGGTCCATTGTTCACACTACGCCTGTGTTCGGACATGTAATCTGTGTGTTGCTTTGATATGCGGTCCACTTGCTGTGCTGAGCCACCACATGTGCCTGGGGTATGTGGCACACGCCCATGCAGCGGGTGGGAACAATGTTTGGGCCCCAGGAGTGTGCAGATTACGTGTGTCACACATACATAGCCAGCTATCCACTGTCCAGGGCTCATCCCTCATTCATGTGGAGCAGGACAGTCATGCCTACTCCAGGCCATGCAATGCACTCTGTACTCCCACTCCCGTGTATCAGCTGACACATTGTGCGCAGTGATTTGACCCCTCAGGTGTCTGCCTCTGTGTCAGTGTGCTGTGGATTAGTTGCCAGGACTGCTGGGGTGTTTCTTGGTAGGGGCTCAGCATGCCCCTGGAGATGTGACCATAGGAGACGATACTTGTGTGTCACATAGGTGTTTGATCAGCTGCCCGTGCAGACTGGGGTATGCGAATGTGAAGTTCAGGCAGCTGTTCCCCATTCACAGCAGATTGTGAGGGGCTCAGGTTCAGAGGGTAGTGTCACAGGTCTCCCATATGTCCAATAGGTATGACCTGGACAGATGAGGGTTAAGATGATGTGTTGTGTGGGGGATGTACATGTGCACTTGTGCAGCTCCAGGACTTGCATTCCCCATGACCTACTATTGTGACACAGTGCATAGTGTTGTTGTCTGGCTGCCAAGTCATACATCACTGAGACAGTGATGTATGACTTAGCAGTCATGCCTCTGCCATGGCATGTGTCTACTTATTGGTGGTCTTGCAGGGGAGTGACATGTGCTACATGCACACCATTGTGGCGATGGCTATCAGGACATGGGTGCATCATGGTGTCTGTCGCTGGTATGCATCACATGCATTTCCTATTTGACTCTGGGCATCCCTTTCATCCGGAAACCTGTACTGACTCAGTGGCAAGAGCTGTGATGTGTGCATGTCCACATGCCACACCGTGTCCTCTGCACTGTCCAACTACTGTGTACTTGGTGCATGTGTCCACACTGGGGTGTTGCAATCAACAGACACCAGACAGATGGGTGCAAGGCCATGTGGGATGTGAGTGCCATGCTTGGCATCAGACTGACAATTGGCTTCTCCTGTTCAGTTAGGGCACTTTTAGCAATGTACAACTAATGATGCCAGGGCTTGCTCTGTAATGTGCTGTGCTCACAGTGGTGTGTGCGTTTGGTGCAGGTGACTGATGTCTGTCTGTTTCCCCATTGTTTGCAGATACATCACGGCCACGGAAGGGGACAGCTCCACGGACCAGGAGGAGCCAGAGAGCCAGACTGGGTCAGCAGCCGAGGAGTGGTCGGAGGGACCCAGTGGCACGGAGGGCGAGGGAGCCACACTGAGGAGTCCTCAGCACCATCCACCTCAGCTGAGGACCAGAGCAACTCGGAGGATGACTCCCTTATGGAGGCGGGTGTCAGCAGCCACCACACCCCAGCTAGTGTTGCTGTCCCCGCCACCACCAGCACCACCACCGCCCTCCCATCGGCTCCCATTCCCCAGGTCCGTGGAGGCTCCCATGTTCGGGAGCGTGTCTCCTTTGGGCCAGGCACCGCACCCCCTGCCCCTGTGTCCCCTGCTGCCCTGAGTGAGGAGTCTGTGTACCTCCTTCGCCAGCTCCATGTAGGGCAGACAGCCATGCTGAGTGTCCTCCATGCGCACACCGCTCTGTTGACTCAGCTGGTGTCGTTCATGGAGGGCATCTCATCGGGCATGTCTGACCTACAGAGGGGCAATAGGTCCATGGACTCCTCCCTGACGGCAGCAGTGTCCCTCCTCAGACAGTCCCTCACCCCTCCTGCCTCTGCTCCATCCACACTCCCCAGCACCTTACCCGTCCCAAGCACACACACACCGGCACAGGCACACACCAGCACACACACGTCCAGCACACAGACACACACGCCACAAACAAAACGCACACGCACGCACAGTCAGGGGACTGAAACCAGACTCACAGGGGATGGGGCCCTGGTACACACACACGCATCCACGGGCACTGCGCAGTCCTCAGTTGCCTCTCCCTCCAAAACACCCTCCCTTGCCTCACCTGCAACCCCAAAGACCCAGCGCCTCTTCCTCAGTGACCTCGGCCTCTTCCCCTCCGATCCAGCTGCTCCAGCATCCAGGGGGAAGAGGAAGCCCCCACACGGAGCAGAGTGCCCCTCGCCCCCGGACACCCTCCCCCAGGCGCAGACAGACTGAGGCCCCCACCCGCAAGTCCCCCGGAGTGGTAAGAGCAAGACCCCGCCGCCGCCCTGCAGCTCAAGCACCAGGTCTCCTTCCTCCATCCCTCAGGCCCCCACTCCACAGGTGCCCCACCACACCCTGCCCCAGGTTCCCCCACCCACAGATATACCATCCCCAAGAGGATCCGGCCTTCTCCCCCTGCCACTTGCTCTCCCGGCACCACACCCCCTGCTGCGCTTGTCTGTGCCACTGATGTGGTGAGGGTGTCCTCCCCCTCTGTCCAGCCCACCTTGCCTGTTCCCCATTCTCCTCCCCTGGTGGTAGGCACTGCAGTGGAGTCCACTACCACCCTGTCTGACTTGGGCACTGCAGTGGCGGACCTGTCCACTCCATCTGCAGGGTCCACTGCAGTCGTGCCGGCACCCACAACATCTGAGTCATGCCCCCAGTTGTGCCGGCACACACCATGTCAGACACCTCCACTGCAGTTGTCAGTGGCTCTCCAGCACCCACCACCCCTTCCCTGCTTCCTCCTGGTGAGCCCTGATCCTGTCCCTGCGGTGCCTGGCCTACCCCCGGTTGCCCCTCCTAGTGGATTGTCCCTGGTTTTGTGCAGGCATGTGTATGGTGGCATCTGCCACTGTCACCCACTTGTGACTTTGTTGATGGACTGGCCATTGGCCTTTGTTTATTTTCTACCGGACTTCTACTTTTAATGCCACATATGCTGAATAAAGCAACTTTCTGTTCTCTAGTGCTTTTGCTTCTGATGTACATGATGTTGATGATGCTAACCATGCCCTTGCTGCAGTGATGGTGATATTTGGTCTCATGATAATGAAGTGTTACTGTGCAGGAACCCATGTGGTCCAGGGGAATGTGTCCTATCCTGTGGTGTATCCATGTCATCCATAGCAGCATCTGAGGGTGTCATGTGTTCAGTATTTGGCAATGGGATTTCCTACTTAGATTGCCTATTTCACATCTGTGGCTTCCACCCCTGCACATCTGTTGTGCCTGCCATTGTTCAATTCGTCTACTTCCCTGACCGTGTGGCCATCTCCAGTGGACATGCAGGTTTGGGCATCAATGGGGAAGGACTCATCTGTGTTGTCAGTGCAACATTGCTATACAAGTGTGTTGGATCTGTGCTGATGATTCCGTTGGCACTTCCATGACCAGGCTGATGTTACGGGAGCCCTCATTTGGTGCTAATTGTTGATTGTGTGACCAAGTGCTCAGCTGACATGATGGGGCCCTACTGAGGCAACATATGGCACAGCTTTCCTCACACAGGAGTGGAGTCCCCTCATGGCAGTGTGTACTCCTGTGACATTGCCTGCGCCCAAGGTGTGTGTTGTATGTGCATGTCTGTGTGTTCACTTCCGTTTAGCTGTGCATGCTGTGATCCCTAGTGTTGTACCTGTTTGTGATGCTAGCTGAGTTGAGCTATGTTCCCCCAAAGTCTTCTCCCTGGGTTCTCTGTGATGTGGGTGCATGGCACATTACTGGTCATCAGGGTGTCACCCATAGGTGTGTTTGCTGTCAGGGCTGAGTTTGTGTGCAGACGCAGATGGGTCACAGTCAGGTTTCCCCTTGGCACTTGTTGTTTGCCCCTGTCATGTGATTTCCAGTTTGTGTTATCTTTCAGTGATTGTGACACGTTGTGTGTGTGACTGCTGGCACTCCTCAGGGTCCGGGCTGCAATGTTGGTTGTTGTCTATGTGTGTTCTTTGTGGGTGACCTTGGCTTCTTCATTGGTGTGTGACTGTGGCTGGGATCCCATTGGTTGGTGTGGTATTGCCGTCATGTCCATGTACAGCGTAGTGTGCAGTGTGTCAGACATTCAGGAGTCTTGTTGAGTGGCCATGTGTGATGTGTTTCTGCACCTTGGTTCCCACCCACCACCCTGGAATAGTCATGGGTGCATGTGCAATGTCACCAGTGCATGTGTACTTCACTGCTGCACATTGTTGGAGGTCGAGGGTGTGGTGTTGAGTGTGTGCAGATGAGAGTTGTTGCCCGGCTAGGCCCCTGCCTCCATGTTGGCCTTGGCTTACTGGCCATGCTGTTTGATTTGTGCTTGTGTAGGTGTGATGGTAGTTAGTTGCTCAGGACACATGACTGTGGTTCACAGTGTGAACCACATTTAGCTTTGTCATCACAGTGGGATTGTAATGCAGCCCAGGGTCACCACATTGTGGGGGTCCTGGGGGTGGTGCTGTGGTGTGTCTGTGTCTTGCTGTGTCAGTTGCTGTCCCTACGTGCCTGTGTGACATGTGTGATTTGTGCTCCCTCTCATCTGACAATGCCTGCTTGCCCACATAGGGGATTTGGATCCATGAGTTACCTTTGTGTGGCACTGTATGCACATCTGTATGATTGGTATTCAGGTCTCCTCATGTGTTGTGTGGTTGCCTGGGGACACTGGCACCCCCCTCACCTGTTGTGTATGATGTGCAGTGTGGGTCTGCCTGTTTGTGTTTGTGCATCTGCACCACTGCATTGGCATATCTTGGGTGTGCCATTGGCTGTATGTAGTTTGGTGGGTTTCCCCTGCTGTCCCTGGGACTCCTAGGTCATCGGTCAGCACAATGATCATGGTTTGTGTGTCCCATTGCTGCCATGGTATGGTATCTGTTCACCTCACATCTGCAGTCTCCACAGGGTATCTGCATTTGTGTGCCCATTGGTGCAAATATGTGGGTCTGCATTCTGATGGTCACTTCTGTCATTGTGTCATTGATGATTGTTGACGGTGTCAGCCCCCATGGGTGTTGTTTGTCTGCACATGGCCAAAGGTATGTCTTATTTGCACTGCAGTATTTGGCTCCCCCAATTCATGTTGCAATGGGACACATACACTACTTTGCCACTGATGTGTTTGTTGTTCTGTGACCAGGAATCATCCATGCAGTTTGGCAGTTGCACCTCTTTCTTTGTCAACACTTACCTTTTGGTCACTGTGGTGATGGGGGTTTAGACCCCATTGCCACAATGTTCAAGATGTGCTTCAGCTATGGACCCCACACTTACATTTTGGTCACTGTGATGATGGGGGTTTGGACCCCATTGCCACAATGTTCAAAATGTGCTTCAGCTATGGACCCCACACTTACCTTTTGTTCACTGTGGTGATGGGGGTTTAGACCCCATTGCCACAATGTTCAAAATGTGCTTCAGCTATGGACCCCACACTTACCTTTTGGTCACTGTGGTGATGGGGGTTTGGACCCCATTGCCACAATGGTCATGGCCTGCTTGCATTGTGGGTGCCACACACATATATGTGTGGCACATGTGCTAGGGGTCACATTGTATGTTCAAAGTCATGTTCGGTGTTGTAGGCATTTGACACAGTCTACACACGCTTGTCATGGTGTTGGGGGATGTCTTCTTCTTGCATTCCCTAGGTTGTGGTGTGCTGGTTGTGTCATGCATTGTCCATCCTATGAGTGGGGGTGGTAGTAGTGGTTGGCATCCAGCCCCCTGGCTGAGGGTGGTAGTAGTGGTAGGCATCCAGCCCCCTGGGTGAGGGTGGTAGTAGTGGTAGGCATCCAGCCCCCTGGCTAAGGGTGGTAGTAGTGGTAGGCATCCAGCCCCCTGGCTAAGGGTGGTAGTAGTGGTAGGCATCCAGCCCCCCTGGGTGAGTGTGGTAGTAGTGGTAGGCATCCAGCCCCCCAGGGTGAGGGTGGTAGTAGTGGTAGGCATCCAGCCCCCCTGGCTGAGGGTGGTAGTAGTGGTAGGCATCCAGCCCCCCTGGCTAAGGGTGGTAGTAGTGGTAGGCATCCAGCCCCCTGGGTGAGGGTGGTAGTAGTGGTAGGCATCCAGCCCCCCTGGCTAAGGGTGGTAGTAGTGGTAGGCATCCAGCCCCCTGGCTGAGGGTGGTAGTAGTGGTAGGCATCCAGCCCCCCTGGCTAAGGGTGGTAGTAGTGGTGAGGCATCCAGCCCCCTGGGTGAGGTGGTAGTAGTGGTAGGCATCCAGCCCCCTGGGTGAGGGTGGTAGTAGTGGTGAGCATCCAGCCCCCTGGGTGAGGGTGGTAGTAGTGGTAGGCATCCAGCCCCCCTGGCTACGGGTGGTGGTAGGCATCCAGCCCCCTGGGTGAGGGTGGTAGTAGTGGTAGGCATCCAGCCCCCCTGGGTGAGGGTGGTAGTAGTGGTAGGCATCCAGCCTCCCTGGGTGAGGGTGGTAGTAGTGGTAGGCATCCAGCCCCCTGGCTGAGGGTGGTAGTAGTGGTAGGCATCCAGCCCCCCTGGCTAAGGGTGGTGGTAGAGCATCCAGCCCCCTGGGTGAGGGTGGTAGTAGTGGTAGGCATCCAGCCCCCTGGGTGTGGGTGGTAGTAGTGGTAGGCATCCAGCCCCCTGGCTGAGGGTGGTAGTAGTGGTAGGCATCCAGCCCCCTGGCTGAGGGTGGTAGTAGTGGTAGGCATCCAGCCCCCTGGCTAAGGGTGGTAGTAGTGGTAGGCATCCAGCCCCCCTGGGTGAGGGTGGTAGTAGTGGTAGGCATCCAGCCCCCCTGGCTAAGGGTGGTAGTAGTGGTAGGCATCCAGCCCCCCTGGGTGAGGGTGGTAGTAGTGGTAGGCATCCAGCCCCCTGGGTGAGGGTGGTAGTAGTGGTAGGCATCCAGCCCCCCTGGCTGAGGGTGGTAGTAGTGGTAGGCATCCAGCCCCCCTGGCTAAGGGTGGTAGTAGTGGTAGGCATCCAGCCCCCTGGGTGAGGGTGGTAGTAGTGGTAGGCATCCACCACCCCTGGCTAAGGGTGGTAGTAGTGGTAGGCATCCAGCCCCCTGGCTGAGGGTGGTAGTAGTGGTAGGCATCCAGCCCCTGGCTAAGGGTGGTAGTAGTGGTAGGCATCCAGCCCCCTGGGTGAGGGTGGTAGTAGTGGTAGGCATCCAGCCCCCTGGCTAAGGGTGGTAGTAGTGGTAGGCATCCAGCCCCCCTGGGTAGGGGTGGTGGTGCGCATTCAGGCCCCTGTGTGCATATGTGGCATTGGTGATGGGCATCCCGCCCCTATGGTGCTGCTGTTGCTGGTGTAAGTATATTCTGCATCCCTCTGTGTGTGTGTGATGTGTCGTGTACGTGTTGTATGTGTTTTGTGGTTGGTGTCTGACTTACCTTCTGCGCTGTACGCGTCCGTGCCTGTTCCGGTAGTAAATGTAGAATATTGGTATGATCGGGACGAAGGGATTCATGGTTGGTTCGTGTCGTTCGTCCTTCTCGTTGCTTCGCGTGTCGTCCTCGTCGCTTCGCCTCGTCCTCGTCGCTGGCGTGTTCGTCTCGTAGCCGTGGATCATGTTGTGGCGCGAATTGGAGCTTATGTGCTCCTCTCCCGGATGCTTTGACGTGCCGTGCGTAGCGACGGGTTCGGCGCGTACGGAAAGCGCATCGTACTCGTTCGGCCGGACGGAGCTGCATTTTTCCTTCCGTGCGACTCGATTCGGCGTTTCCGGATTCGCCTCGGTCGGGGAACAGGACCTGGTTTGGGTGAGTACGGCTCGGCCGGATTCTGTGCTGTTGTGCGCATCGTACTTACTCGTTCGGTGTGCTGTACGGATCGGTCGGGAAACAGGCTTTCGCATGGCTTTTTTCCCGACCGAATGGTATTGGGTGCGCCTCCGACCGAGATCGGAATCGGCCCCTTAGCCTCAACACCTTTGGGCAATCAGGGATCATAGGCACCCCTTGCAGTTACCTCAGATTCTTTGTTGCTGCCACTATTCTCTTTGGACTTCAACCCTCGCTTGACCCTCCTCTCCCGAAGTGCCAGTCTCCTTCCCTCCAAGGCAAATCTTCTCTCAGGTTTAGAAGGCTTACTTGAGCCTTGAGGTCTCTTCTTGGCCCCCTCTCTGACATTGAACTCCTCTCACTGCAAGGTACTGAGGGGAGCCTGGGGCGGATGGTGGGAGTCAGGATGTCATCATCCCTGTGATCCTCCTCAACAATGACCGTGTTGTCATCATCTTCCAAAGTGTCTGGGGTGATCTCACTCTCCAATTGTGCTTGGAATCTACGGGCATCCTTCCAGGCTCCGAGGGCTCTCTTGAGATCCTCCTTTTTTGCTTAGGGGACCAAGCTGATCTTTCTGTCCTTGCACAAGACTTTCAATTTATTGGTCTTGAGGGTGGGCAGAGTAGCCAATTCGATCTCCATCTCGATCTTAAAAAGAAGGTTGGGCTTTGCCATTACTTTAAACAGCAAAGTTGCTTTAGCAGTCGAAAAACTGCTCTGCCAGCCAGCAATGGTGGGCTAGGAGTCATACTTTGCTTATTCGCACTCTGGATGGTACAATAAGTGCTGCAGCCCAAGAAAGACACTTTAACTTGCAGACCGTAAGTATCCCTGGTATGATATACTAGGGACTTATAAGTAAGTTAACTCATGCTAATTATGGTTGAACCAATCAGACATATATCTTTCAAGGGTCAGAGCACTGGCAATGAGGCCTGTTTAATAGGGTTCAGTGCACCTTTAGAGTCGAAAAACCATCAGCATTGGTCCAAAAACTTGGGGTGATCATGCAAAAAGATGCATTATCTTACAGCCATTAAAGAGTTGTCACTTGTAACTAGAATTGTCAGTAAATATTTTGAGTCAGATGCCTTTGTAGCAATGTTTGGTAAGTAAATATTGTTTAGATTAAATCACTGTGCAAATGTATTTGATACTGCATCTAATGTAAGCCTAAAAAGAAGAATCAAGACAGTGGATCAAAGATATATGTTGTGTTATCTGATTTCTAAATATGCTTAAAAAGTAGCCTATGTGCATTGCCTTTATAGGCCTATTGCCGTAGTCGATGTTCCAGACTTGTGGGTAAAAAATATGGTCTTGTTAAGCATTTTATAGTTTGTACTAAATAGTGTAGCACTGATTTCATACATCCAGTATTCAGACTACAGAGTCAACAAGATTAGCAATATAGGTGCACTGCAGTTGAATCTCAGTGCCTCTTCTCTGATTATAAATAAGATCATGCAGCCTATCAATAGGCCCCTTTCTTTGTTCCATAGACCGACAATGAAATGATTCTTCCACCTCTACGCCAGATGGTATTTGTGGTATTAACAAAGAATGTATTGGGGAAAGTTGCAGAAACATTTGAAATGTTCTCGAATAATCATCATGGGAGACTAAGGATAAGGGTGTAAAGAAGTGCTGTAATTTAATTGATTACTTCTTTGCACCCCAAAGATTACAAATGTTATACTAAATTAATGGGATGAAAGCCATCTGTATGTCTTGGAAATGCTATACCATCCTAAATTGTCAGTTATTCTGGCTATCCTGTGTTTCCCCCCGGTGAAGTGGACAATCAAGTGTGCCCTCTGCAAGTGCTGTACCATATTTCTTTTCTGTTTGGTGGTGATCTGATGACTTGAGGACACCCAAACTGTACTCGTTCTATGTGAGATTGGCTACTGGCCATTCAACTCAAGCTAGACGGTGACAGGTCCTAGTAGGAGCAGATTAAAATACTGCATGGGCACAATGCGTTTAACCTGTATTATTCTGGGGAGAAAAGCATAGAACAAAAGAGTCAGAGAGAGAGATTTTATTAATTTACTATATTTCAAATATTGTGGAAAATCGGACCCCGTGAATAAACATAGACTTTTTGTCACCTCCATTGTTGTGTCCAATGGATTGATCATTTTACAATCCTACTTTTTATCTTATTTTCTAGACAAGCAATGAGGATCCACTGTCTAAGGTTTCCAACAGGCTTAGGGTGGGTCTCATTCAAATGTAATTTTCTGGCTGTGGCTCAGGCCCACCATTTACACAAGGTGATGAGTCTTACAGCAGTGGTACTGGCTCTGAGCAGGAGTATCCAAAACAAGAGCACAATGAAGTGAGCTGTCATCACCTCTCCTGAAACAGTAATCAGGGATAGATTAAAAGGGATTGAGTGTCATGATCAGCGACGTAATCTGACTTACTCCCAGACCACTCCGCTGACATTCCATGTGCAAGGATGTTCAGTGGATGTGTAGCAAGTGTGTAGTACTAAGACACCATGTTTGGTGAAAGTCTGAGTGCTGGGACCAGTGGGGATGCATTTTTAATGACCCCTGGTTTATCATGGCACATATCAAGGAGATTATCATAGAAAGTAGATTTAGCTTCACCACAGAGTGGAAAAGAATTGACTGCATCCCTGTAGCTGAAGGATGGAGACCCACACACTGAAGTGAGGGTGTAGGGAGAAAAGGATACAAACAGAAAAACAGTGAGAAAGTGGTTTATTAGTTGGGGTGAATGGCAGTCAACCACAAGTAATAATGGCACATTCCTTGTTAGATCCAGCAAAGATTTCACTAATTTAAACCTGAGCTCAATCCCTGGTAGCTATGGCAGGGAGCATACAGGCTTAACTTAAGGAAATGTGTACAGCATCAAGATGTCGCAAAACAGTTAAAAACTCAAAAACACAACACAATAAAAATTCCACCCCAATTTATAAAAAAAGAGAATATTGTAATGAACTAAATGAACACAAAATGACAAAAATCTAATAAGGGACCAGTTATATGAGTTTGTAAAGTTTTAGCTAAAAACAGAAAAAAGCGGAAGCAGCCAACAGTGGGCAACGTGTCATGCTAGACTGGGACAAGGGTAAGTTTTAAGGCCGACTGTGATGGAGTGCAGGTTGGGTACAGAGACCAGGTTCAACCCAGTTGGAATGTTTACCTACTGACTTAGGGCCATATTTATGGCCAAGCCACGCAGTGCAGCGCAGCAAGTCACCTTGCTGCGCTGCACTGCATGACAAGGAAAGGGCAGGAATGTGCCTTATTTAAGCCAATACGGCACATTCCTGCCTTTTCCCCTACACTGGTGCACTTTTGGGTGCCTAGTGCCAACTCAGGCACCCTTGCACCATGCTGCAAGCGTGCCTGCATCATAAAAAGGATTGTTTTTGTGCAAGATGGGGCACCTTCCTGCACAAAAACAAACTCCTGAGGCTTTTTCCTCTATCAATGTGTGAGGCATAATGCAGCACACATAGAAAGAGGAAGTAAGAGGGAGAAATAAAGATATTTCTCCTTGTTGGACATCGTCTGGGGAGGCGTAGGTTTTTGGCACATTCCCAGGTCTACCATTTCTGATAAATCTTGGAATTCAACAAAATAAACGGATGTTGCATGGGAGCACCCACACAACACCCATGGAAACGCCTCCCTGGCACAGAGTAATGCAACGCAGTAATTTGTGCTGTGTTGCATTACTCTAGATTTATAAAGCCACTCAGGGCCACACAAAATGGCCTTTTTTAATTTGCGTTTCTCTTGCACTACACTCTTGCATCGGCTCTTGTGGCTGAGATGGGTTCTATGGAGCCAGATATCCATCAGACAAAGTCCCCATGAAGCAATTGAATTTTGGCCGTAAAGCTCTGAGCATGAGAAATTCAAAATTTTCACACAAGGAACTTCCCTCGCTGGCCAGATATTTTTGGGGCCTTAACCCAGTGAAACATTCTACCTTCAGACTCATTTTTGAAGCTCAGGTTCCTCTAGTGGGGCAAGGCAGCAAGCTATAGCTGAAGAGGGCTCCATGAGGCTGGATACTTTCATCATGACTTCACACTGAAATGGAATTGCTGCTGTGGGAAAGCTCTGAACAGGGACAACCTGAATCTTTTGCTCAGAGGCAACGCACATTCATCGGATTGACTTGGCAGGTTTGTCCTGGTCTTCTGTTGAATCTCCAGACAAAAATTCTAGCAAAAGTTTGTAAGTCCCAGCTTTTAGAGTTAGGCAGGAGGAGTACACTCAGACACTCATCCAAGGGCCCAGGACCTAAGGGACACCACTTGGGGTCAGGACTCACTCCAGGGGAAGCCATCAGCAGGGTGCAGGGCAAGTCCAGTTGGTACTGGTTAGCTGGGCTCTTCACGAAGGTGTGCTCCTTGCAGATTTTGTTTCTATTTAGCAACACAGGAGGTCAGCTAAATAGCCTTTGGAGTCCACTTCTCAGTCCTGGGCGCAAGTGAGAGCAGGTGTAGCCCTTTGGTCTCTCTCCACAGGTTTAGCAGCAGGTGCAGTCCTTCTTACGTCTTCCATAGGTCCAGGAGTGGTTTGAAGAGGGTACTGGCGTGCCACATTTATGCCCACTGCAAGCCTGTGGGTAGAGGAAATTCTTAGCCACTACCTAACCAATGGGGTAAAGATTCTCAGGAGGGACCCTACCCACTTTTGTAGCACATCCAGTGTGTTTTGCTGTAAACTGTCTCACTGTGACCCTCTCTGTCTAAAACCAACATGACAGAATCTTTTTCCCCTGTGCAGAGCTCCCTGTGCCCACCCAGAGGTGTGGCAATGATAATGGGCAAACTGTCCCTTGTGGTCACCCAAAACAATTCAGGTTGCTCCAGCGCGGAGCTTTTCCACAGCAACTAATCCATTTCAGTGGGACGTCGCGGATAAGGGATCTGGCCTCATGGAGCCCTGTTAGGCCACAGCTTGGAGTCTTGCCCCACTGGAGGAGCTCGGGCTCCAGAAAAGTGACTATTGGCCTGATTTAGATGTTGGCAGACCTGATCCCGCTGTTGCTTTTTTGACGGTATCACCGACAGCTTACTTGGTGGTCCGCCCACTCGATTTAGATGTTGGTGGGTCTATGAACAAAAGGCCACCAAGCATATAAGCCCACCTTAGAGGCAGAAGAGGCTGTCACAGGGAGTCCAGCTAGGATTCCCGCTGACCTACTCACAATGTGTTGTTCATTCAGGGAAAATCTGGTGGGGAAACCTCCTACTTCGAGTTGGTGGAATCGAAGGAAATGAGGTAGATACTTACAGTTTTTGCTGTTTATGACATCCGCTTCCATCTTGGACACCATTGTCCAGGTTCTCCCTTCACTGCTGCAACAATCCACTCCATTGTCACTGGGAGCAAAGGTAAGCATTTTTACACTTGTGCCACTATGAATCGTGTGTTCATATTGGCACTAGCCTCTTGTATTTTTACATTGCTCTTACATGCAATTTTTTATGTGTCATGCATAAGTGTGCATCTTACTACTTATCACAATACAATGTACACACCTGTATCAACACTTAATTTTTTTTTATTTGGCAGTGGTGGTTATGGGTGTACATTCAACAGTGTGTGCATGTTGTTGTTGTGCAATGCAATATGTAAAAAAAGGGCAGTACACATTACCTACATATACATATTGGCAGTTTAACAACACATATGTGTAGTGAGATAATGTATTTTTTTGTAAAAGCTTTATTCGACAAGTAATGTCATAAAAGCTATCGAAATACATTTTTTTAAAAAGAATAAAAGTGCAATCGCACAATGCCATGGACATCGTATGGGCGGACAATACAACATGGTGGTCTATTTGGTCCTGGACATGATAAAACAATTGTTGTAATCAAATTGTTAAAAAAAAAAAAATCATCAGATAAAAACATGCAATTAATACAACAAATAGAAATATACGATAAAAACAGGTTAAAAACAGATAGCATTTCATCTTGTTACCAAACCATCAAAATGTTATAGATGTTTAATATTTTGCTGGGACATTATAAATTTGCCCTGGGATGGCATCAAGAGTAGCTAGTAAAGTGCTTGTGCATGGAAAAAGGTTATTTAGTTAGTTGGCCAAGCGGACTTAAGGTCATCGCACATGTGTGTTGCAGCCTCAGTCAGGTTGTGGCTGTGCCACTCTCGAAAGGACCTTCCACATAGTGAGCCATGCCTGGCCTGGAAACTTTGCTACACAACAAGCAAAAAGAGGTCTGGAATCAGATCTAAGGATGCGCATGGCTGCATGATAATCCCGTGTGCCTATTTGCTGACAAATCGATCTTATCCACTTTGCCCGCGAGTTTTTATATGCCGGGCAGGTAAACATTAGGTGTGCAACACTTTCTATCTGGGCGTTGCAGCATGGACAGCCTTTTGGGGTCTCGTTACATGAGTGCCACTTAACAGCCACCTCGCGAACAGGGAGAGTTCCATACCTGAAGTGTATGTACAACTTCCTGTCTCTCGGGACCTGGATTATATCAAGAAAAGGCTTGAAGTATCTGTTTTGTTTGTGCATGAGAAACTCTTTCGTTAATTTGCCCACATTAGGATTGCTACTCTCCCGACGATCTACCCATTCCCAATAAAGCGTTTGAGATCGTCTCTCCTTAGGGGTTCCTGACTATCCCAATAAGCTTGGAGGCCGATAGATGTTAGCATTTTTTTGACATTTGAAATCCAGCCTATCTTACCGCCAGCGTCCAAATGGACGATTTCGGTGAGGGCTTCAGCATAAGGGAGGAGCTCTGGAGTCTGTCTAATGCGGGCCCAGAATAGCAATGGGCGCAATCTTGCTATATCTCCAATCGACCGCCTACCCATATCCAATTTTTGGGTAGCATCACCAAGTCTCTAATGAATTTGTGCTCGGATCTGCAGAGGTCGTCGAGCTTATCGAATCCCCAAACCTCTGCTCCATAAAGAGCAGAGCTAACTGCCTTAGCATCGTAGACTTGGAGGGCAGGGGCTACCGGCCTAGTGTGTGAGTGGCGGTGTTCTTTTCCTATTACTCCAACCGCCCGTTTATGTCCCAGCAGCATCTTTGCTAGATGAGGCCTCCAGGACATTTTGTCAGAGAATCTGACACCTAAGTAATCAAAGGTGTCGACCTTTTCCAAGGTTGCCCCACCCAGCTGGGGGCTGCCCCTGTATGACATGTGACAATTAAACGCCATAAATTTAGTTTTCGTACTATTTATGACTAACCCCCGATTATCACAAAAAAGTTGGAATCTGTTAAGCAGAGGTTGTAACCCTGCTGGTGTCTTAGACATCAGCAGGGTATCATCTGCAAACAGCAAGGTTGGTACCTTGATTCCCCCCAGGGTAGGTGAGTCTGAGGGAGTCTCCTGGAGAAAGCTAACCACCCCATTCACATGTAAAGAAAATAGGGTCGGGGCTAGAACACAGCCCTGTCGGACTCCTCTATTGACAGGGATGCGTTCTGTGAGTTGTCCTTGCGGCCCCCATCTAACCTGGGCATAGTTGCCCTCATGTAGTCGGATCAGCAATTTAAGGACGAGGTGGGGAATGCCCATCTCTCTGAGTGTCATCCACAGCCTAGATCTAGGGACCAGGTCAAAGGCAGTCTTCAGGTCGATGAACGCGAGATAAAGACTGCCCTTGCCTATCACCACTACCTTCCAATAGATAAGGAGGAGTCTAAACACCTGGTCCATCGTCCCAGTCTTAGATCTAAATCCAGCCTGGTACTGGGAGAGGATGGCTTCGTCCTCAGTCCATGACTGTATCCTATGCAGAAGGACTCGACCAAAGACCTTCTGCATAGCATCAATCAGGCTGATTGGTCTATAATTGGAAGGGTCGTCCCTAGCAACCTTTTTATAGATTGGGACCACCTCAGCAGCCCTCCACGACTCTGGAACTGGAGCACCATTAGCTATTGCTTTCGCTAGAAGTAAGATGTAACGTGCCCAGTTAGCTGGTTCAGCCAGAAAGAGATCACCTGGCAGGCCATCTGGGCCCGCTGCTTTGGAGGGTACTATTTTGCTGATTGTGGCTTCTATCTCAGCTAGATTAAAACTAGGCCTGGGCGGTAAATTCCGTTCCGCTCGCGGAATTTGCGGAATTTGGGTAATTTCGCGTTCCGCGGAGAACGCGGAATAGCCAAAAATTCCGCGATCCGCGGCTTCGCGGAATTTTTTGCTTGTTCGCGCTTTCAAAATGCGTGTTCGCGAGATATTTCTCCCCGAGCACGCAAACAGCGTTCGCGAGCAGGAAAAAAGCATCGCGAACGGGCAGAACAAGCAATTCTGCGTGTTCGCGGAACTTTTGCGTGCTCGCGGAGATTTTTTTACCGTTTCGCGGAGCTTTGCGTAGCGCGACTACGCAAATTCCGCCCACCCCTAAAAACACTCGTTTTCTGCAAGAGGCTCGTTCAAGCCGTCTAGTTCCACAGAAAGGGTGACCTCTGGCGTTGAGTAAAGCTGCCTGAAATGGTCATGCCATGCCTGGCCGGTGATGTAATTTGCAGGTGGGCTTGCACCTGATCTGCTTCCCCAGGTGACCAACTTCCAGAACAGGTTAGTATTTTTGGATGAACATGCATCTTTGAACTGTTGCCAGCGCAATTCGTCCCATTCTGTCTTTGCCTCACGCTGGGCTGCCCTATAGGATTTTCTAGCAGCTTTTATAAACGGCTGGTTCTTCTCTTTGATTGCTGCAACTAAAATGGACCTTTTTTGCCTACAGTTTTTAGTAAACCAAGGGGCATATTCACAAGGAGCTATCGCCGAATTAATGGCACTTTATCTCAGCCAAAGTCGTGATAAATTTACCCCCCCATTCACAAGCCGATGTAAACAGCCCACAGCACCAGTTTACCCGCGATAGCAGACGCAAAAAACATCGCCACAGAGGACCCCAGCAAATATCGCTAATGAGATGCAGAGTAGGCGTTCCCGTGACAAAAGCCGAGACAACAGCACACCTCAAATTTCACAACGACCAGCCACATCCGCGATAAAAACACAAAACAGGCGATAAGGCGCGTTAGCACCAGGAACTCTACACCTGCTCTGACCTGGTGTAAAGTCGGATGGCAGCCAGCACCACAAAAGGGAGCACAGCCCAGGGCCACATCCGAAGGGCAACAGATGCCATGGAGCCACCCATCATGCGGCCCGGACACCCAAGAGGGCCACAAGACCCACCGCCACCAGCCCCAGGACCACCCCTCCCTGGCACCCCCAGACCAAAGACATGCCACATCAGCCACACCTAAACATGTACAAAATATTGCGCTTGATGCCGCACAATCACAACTGGTGACATGGATGTGTTGTCACAGAAATGACCAGCACACATTCACTTGCGAAGCAACAAATGAAACTTTATTAAAATGAACAACGAAATGAAATGAAGACACATGGCCGCTCCCCTCCGGACAATACGTAGGTCACAGCCTGTAAGACAAAAAACATGATGAGAAGGTGTGTCCTGCGCACATCAGAGGACAGAGAGAGAGAGCGAAGGAGAGAGAGAGGAAGAGTGGGAGGGAGAGAGAGAGGAAGAGTGGGAGGGAGAGAGAGAGAGAAGAGGAGAGAGAGAGAGGAAGAGTGGGAGGGAGAGAGAGAGGAAGAGTGGGAGGGAGAGAGAGAGAGAAAAGGAGAGAGAGGGGAAGAGAGGGAGAGAGAGAGAGAGAGAGAGAGAGAGAGAGGAAGAGAGAGAGAGAGGAAGAGAGGGAGAGAGAGAAGAGAGAGAGAGAGCGGAAGAGAGGGAGAGAGAGAGAGAGAGAGAGAGAGAGAGAGGAGAGAGAGGGAGGGAGAGAGAGAGAGGAAGAGTGGAGAGAGAGAGAAGAGAGAGAGAGAGAGGAGAGAGAGAGAGAGAGAGAGAGAGAGAGGAGAGAGAGAGAGGAAGAGAGGGAGAGAGAGAGAGAGAGGAGGAGAGAGAGAGGAAGGGAGAGAGAGAGAGAGTGCCGCCCCTGCGCACCTAGGCCACACTGCTCACCTGCAGCCACCGGTGTGTCTCCAACCACGTGCTGGTATGTAGGGCAGTTCACCAGGTCACACATCTGATTCAGAGCTGTCAGCTGAAACAGAGCCCAGATACATGACTGGCACAGTACACACACTTGCACAAGACAACACCGCATGCCCGCCCATGCACACCCAGGCAGAGGCACCCCAACCTCTCCCGCCGCCCATGCACACCCAGGCCTCAATGCTCACCTCCCGCCACCGACGTGTAGACAGGAGGTCCCACCACGTCCCGCTGCAAGCCATAAGCCCGGGGCCCGCGGACATGGCACCCTCCACATCATGCAGCCCCACTCCGCAGGCCACCAGTTCTCATGTTTGGTGCTGGGTCTTGATTACTCAATGGCAGAGGACATACCAGTGCACCCGGCACCATCGCAGGCTGCACACCCGCTCAGCAGCTCAAGGTGCCACTGACACAGTGCACCCCAAGTCACCGTCCCGTGGCGGGCTGCCCGTGCCGTGCCACTAACCCTGTGCAACCCCAGTCTGCGCCACATGGTGGTAGGCCCGTGCCATCCGCAAGGCCTCATGTGCCACTAACCCTGTGCAACCCCAGTCTGCGCCATGTGGTGGTAGGCCCGTGCCATCCGCAAGGCCTCGGATGCCACTAACCCTGTGCGCAACAACTCATGGGACCTACATGAGTGAGAACCGCGGAGCCGCCGTCATCCAGTCACCACCAGAAGAGGGGAATGTGACGTCGTCGGCCCCTTATGTTGGCGGAGTCACATGGCCTGTGACGCCTGTGCCTGATGGGTGTGGTGTGTGTGCAAACCTGCCCTCAGGGAGCGGCTGTGACATGCTGACAACTAGACCAGTGACCTGCACACCACCAGCGAGTACGTCCGCGACGGGTAGCAATGAGGGCCCCCCCTCGGGGCATTAGCGAAATGGTCTGTCCTGCCTTACGCCCGACCAGCGCAGGGCTTGCAACAATGACTCGTGGGATCTAGGCGTGGTCCAGTCCATGTCCGGACAAGGAAGTGACTGATGCGTGTGTCCCTGTTGTAGTGTTCACGGAACCCGGTACACAAAATGCAATGTCGCACCCTCTGACTGGCAACCCACAGGATGAACATCATTGACGCAAGGGAAGGCACTGTTCCCCACATTCATCCACACATCCATACATGAATGACGTAAGACATTACACAGCAGTGCGTCACTGGATGTTTATTTGCACGTCCAGTGCAGTCATGCAGCTGGAGAGGTACAGGGCAATGCAGAGCACACTACACAATATGGGCCCGTGGAGGGCCAGCCAGTGTCCATCCGGGGATGACCTGTACTGCTGAAGAGGAAGGGTAAAGTCCGCAGTCTGTCCGCCGTGTCATTGGTCGTCAAACAGGATGTGGCAGTCCATGTCACTGTCCGAGGTGAGTGCATCGGAGTGTATCGGGGGTCAGTGGTAGGTCTTGAGGCCATGTGCGGCACCAAGCAGTAACAGGCAAGGTGGCGGAAATGGATGCTAGTGCCTGGACCTCCTGACCACAGTCCCATCCACGTCCTAGTCCCCGGGTGTGTGCCCTGCCCCACCTGTGGGTGTTGCAGTACCGGCTGCGGCACTGTGTGCCACTGACATATCAGGGTCCGGAGGAGGATTGTCGGCCGCACAGTGTGGCAGTGGCACATCAGGTGCCGGAGTGGATACGCCTGCCGCACTGGGAGGCACTGACACACCAGGGGGCGGAGATGTGGATGGTGTGGGGGCAGCAGCATTCATCATCGCCACGCCTTGTGGCAGCAATGCTATGATGAGGACATGCAGGGCACGGTAGATCCCAGCTACATTTTGCTGATGTGCAGCGGCGGCTGCCATCCTTTCCGCCTCCATCCGCACCATGTCCTCCATGAGCCTCCGCATGTGTGCCAGCTCATGGCTGGCATCGCTGGGGCCACTCTGAGCGGACAGGTATTCTTCCCTCCGCGTCATGACTCCAGAAATGTCAGTCAGGGCTCGCTGGAGCCCATGGGGCGGACATAGATACCCAAGGATGGTGTCCAGTTTGGTAGCCATGAGCTCGAACTCCACCCGCACCTGCTCGGCCGTCTCCCTCTGGCCCTCCAGCACATGGCGTTGGAAGGCCATGTGTTGTTCCTGGGGGTCTTGGGAGACTGCCGGGGCTGTAGGTGCCTCCTGCTGGGTGGTTTGGGTGGTGGGTGGCGTCTCATGGATGTAGCTGGGCTGCCCTGATCCTGGAGGTCAGTTGCGGATTAGGTCAATGAGGTCTTGGATGGTTTGGGTGTCGATGCTGGTGTTGTCCTCCTCGTCATCAGTGAAGAGTGGCTGTGACTGCTCTGCAGAAGGTGTTGACGATGCCCCTGCGATGTGAAGGGGAGATGGTGTATTACAATGTGTCCACATGTATGTAGCCGCATGGTACAGGTTGACATTCAGACAGCATGGCATTGTACATTGTGACAGTGTGTGGGTCTGGGCGAGGACCCAGAGTGATTGTGGGTGTGCACTGTGCCCTGCTTGCTTGTGCATGTGTGCCATTGTGGCCATCTCTCCCCGTCCCCCCAGTACCTGGTGGTCACTCACCCTGTTGGGTTTGTGTTGTGTCCTGTCGAGCAGTGTACGGTCCCCCGACTCCGGCCACAGTATCCATACTGATGACTGTCGACACCAACTCCTCCATGTCATCCAGCTCCAGCTGTGGCGCTGGGCCCCCAACTCCGGTCTGCGTTGCTGCCTTCAGGTTGGCGGAGAGTTTCTCCTTGGTCTTCCGCTTGATGTCATTCCATCGCCTCTTGACCTCGTCCATTGTCCGCTTGTGCTTTCCGACGGCATTCACCTTGTCGACGATGTCCCGCCATATTCCAGTTTTGGTGCCCAATGACACGTTGGAGGTGACGAAGAGTTGTTGATGGTGTTCCATCACCTCCGTGACTATGATCCTGTTCGTCTGCGTACTGAACTTGGTCTTCCTGGTCTTCTTGTTCTTGCCCTTCCCTGTCCCCGAGGTCGCAGGCTGGTCGTCCGGGGTGCTTGTGGGGTTGCGCTCGTCCTCTGCGCCTGCTCCGGCTGCCTCCATGTGCTTGTGTGTTGGTCAGTTTGTGTGTGGGTGTTTTTTCTACTTTTATGGAGATTTTTGACGCCTGCCAGGTGTGTGTTGCAGGCCTGGCGCTGCTTGTCGCTGTTTCCTCATTGCGCTTTGGCCCATCACGTGTTTTTGGGTGTTGTGGTTTGTGTTTTTATCTCCATCGTGGTGGTTGTATCGCGGACATTGTCCGCGGTTTCGGCAGACTATCGCATGGTACCGCCTTGTTGTGAATTCCACGTTGACACAGGGTTATTTTCCCGAGATAGGCTGCGATATTGAAAGTTGCGTTATGCTACTCTTGCGGTAGTTATCACACGTTCTTGTGAATATACCCCCAAGAGTATGGGTCCTTGGTGTTGTTGCTAGGTTTTTTACTCGGGTTGGGGACTTGAAAATATGCACCAATTCGGCTGACAGTATGCGAGTGGGCCCTAGGAACATCCACCAATTGAAATGCACTATGTATGGCGACCTGGAGCTTAAGTGTTCCTACGGCTGGATCGCATTTGATACCAGCAATCTTTGTGTCATGCAGGATTACCTTCTGCCACTTCAGGAATTTTTTACAGTTTGAGGGAACTACCTCCATGATGGTTATCAGAGGTAAGTTGCTCAGCTGGTAATAGGGTTCCTCCCATAAGGGTTATAGAGTTAAACATAGGGGGTTGTGGTCGCTCTCTATGCTGGTACCCACGATCATATCGACCAATTCCCCCCACAGCTTCAGGTCAAGGAGAATATAATCAATCCGAGATGGACAAGTAACTCTGTTATAGGTATTGGCACTGTGTTTGTCTGATGCTGACCTACCATTGGCTGCCCTCAGACCATACTCCATAGTGATGGCATTAAGTTGAAGCACCTGTTGTGACCATTTCTTAACTGGGGGAAGGTCTAGTTGAGGAACTGCCCATATATTATCATGTTCTTCTGTTCCCACTAAGTCTTCTTTGGCCAGGGGCTCAAAGGTGCAGTTAAAGTCACCTGCAACCACCACTCTGGCCTGGGGTGGGCAGTTAGCTAGGCAATCCTCCAGTATTGAGATGGTGGGTGAGGGTCTGCCACCTTGTGTCCCTCTCGCATAGACATTAATGAGTTCAATTGTAATTCCACCCCTTGGCCCCCTAATACTTAGCCACAAGATGTCAAGACTCAAACTTTTTCTAGAGGTGATTTGACAATTAAGAGTGATGTGTACCCAAATGATCAAGCCCCCAGAAGGGCGACCCCTCCCGTTGGAAGTTGCGGGTATATGAAAACAAGTGTAGCCAGCTTTATGTAGTGGGACCAGACTCCACGTCTCTTGAAAGATACAAATGTCAAATCCTTCCACTAGTTGGTTCCAGTGAGGAAGTGCGATTTTGCTATTGAGTCCTGCCACATTCCATGATAAAATCTTTAGTTGTTTATGGGGTGTAGGTCAAAAAGCAATATGTTCAACGGAAATAGGATCAATGTTTGATGAGTGGATTAGTGCATGCGAGGGTAAGTGCATGAAAGTGCCACTGCTCGTCTCATCTTGAGGAAAGGTAGAGATTCTACTTACGCTTGCCCTGCATTGGAGACTATCCTCTTTATGATATGAAATATTACATGAAATCGAATTTCCAAGGGAGCTGACTACGTCATTGGAGCTAAAGGCAATAGTAGAAAAGTTAGGGCATTGAGGAACTGGATTCTGTAGTCAATCATTATCCTCGAGCATAGAGGCACCTACTGGACGAGCTGATTGTTGCAAAGTTAGTATTTTATCATGCTCGTATGTTGGAATATGCCTAAATTGAATAGAGGACCCATCTGGGGGACAGGTGCGAAACTCCAGGGCAAGAATATTTTCAGCTAGCTCGCTTCTCTTAAATATGACCTTGATGCAATCTAGTGAATTAGTAGGCGAGGTACACCTCCGTGCCCTAAAGATGTCCTCTCTGATTACAGATCGACAACCCCTGACATGATGGATCCAGTGGATCACTTTGTTAATCAGAGAGTCTTCGCTCTCATACGCACTTCTTGCATTGATTTTTGGAACGTTAGTCATATAGATTTTCTTAGCTTGCATTGGGTGTGTGGTACCAAAGGTGGCTAAAGGGGGGAGCTGATGTTGGCCGCCATGAGAGGGAGATTCAGCATGTCGTGGGGGTATAGCCCTGTGGTCCCTTTGAGGGTCCTGTATTACAGCTAAGTTCCTATGGCTATTATGTATGATGTTAGTAAAATTGCTTGTCCTCATTTCTGCATGATCAAGTGAGGATTGACTTCTAACAGGTATAGCAGGGGTAGCAGAATGGTGCGTAATCGGAGCATTAGAAATATTACTGTTACTATTTCTACGATGAACTGGTTCATGTGTCGTGCACGTATTTTGGGAGAGCTGTGGCAAGCAGCATTGTACTAAAGGACCATGCTGTGAGTTGGTCTGCAATAGCGTTTTAACTAGGGTGGTTAGGCCCTCTAACATTGATCTCATAATGCCTACATCTGCTCTAAGTGCATTTATAATGGAGTGGGTGTCCTGAGACTCTGCTTTTTGACCTAAGATGGCAGTGTCTACACATGAAGGTGCAATCATCGATTGAATCCTGGAGGGGCAGAAACCTGTTTGCACAGGGTACTGCCGGCTCAGACTGCTGGATTCTGATGTCAGGACCAGTATGAGAAGTGGTAGGATGTGGAGATGACTCCAAGTCATCTGCTAATGGCTTCTGTGACGTTATGGGTACTCTCTGGAGGGGTGGTTTTTGGAACATTGTTGGAATAATGGTGGTGCGATTTGGACTTTGGAATGGAGCTCTAGATAGGGGTCTACCAGGCGAGCTGCCGCAGTGTGTGCGCGTGGTTTGCATTTCCACAAGAATGTCCTCACACTCAGTAATCAGGGTATCAATTCGATCAAGAACTGGGTGGGTGTTTGGAAGTTTTCCTAGCCTTTTTCCCCTTTGAGATTTGGCTACCGCCACCTCCTCCACTGCCCTCCATTAATTTCCTCTTCCCCATGACACAGGCACAGGGACACCGCCCGTACAGTGAGAACGGCGGATAAACAATAAAAAGTCAACTTGCGCCAGCGGATACACAAACAGTCAGAGCAAAATGTCCCCAGTGTCTGGCAGTAAGTCCACTTTAACGGTTATCTGTTACCAACCAATGGAGAGGGTAAATCAGAGAGCACAGTACCTCACAATGCGGTCGACGTAGGATGAAACAATCCAGAGGGTAGATGTAAAGGGGGTGGCCCTGCCCTGCCTCTTCCTGGCAATGACGGGCAAGGATGGGCCCGCCCTTGGCCCGGGCTTTGCCCGGGCGCGGGGGAGAGGCAGCGCTTTATGCGCGGTGGTAGATTAGCGCCTCCCCCTCTCTGGGGGCACCTGTGTAGGGAGCAAAGCACGCTGGGACTAGTAGTCCCCTGCCAGGATGATGGACACCTCAGGGGTGCTGGCAGTACTGGTGTGCGTGTGCCCTGGGACTTCAGTCCCAACAGGGCTTGAGGACAAAGATGGCAGTGACCCCAAAACAGCAGATCAGCAGAAAGCAGAGCAGGCTCCCGCGCCGCGGGGGGAGAGGCAGCGCTTTATGCGCGGTGGTAGATTAGCGCCTCCCCCTCTCTGGCGGCACCTGTGTAGGGAGCAAAGCACGCTGGGACTAGTAGTCCCCTGCCGGGATGATGGACACCTCAGGGGAGCTGGCAGTACTGGCGTGCGTGCGCCCTGGGACTCCAGTCCCACCAGGGCTCAAGGACGAAGATGGCAGTGACCCCAAAACAGCAGGTCAGCAGAAAGCAGAGCAGGCTCCCGTGCCGCGGGGGAGAGGCAGCGCTTTATGCGCGGTGGTAGATTAGCGCCTCCCCCTCTTTGGCGGCACCTGTGTAGGGAGCAAAGCACGCTGGGACTAGTAGTCCCCTGCCGGGATGATGGACGCCCCAGGGGTGCTGGCAGTACTGGCGTGCGTGCGCCCTGGGACTCCAGTCCCACCAGGGCTCGAGGATGAAGATGGCAGTGACCCCAAAACAGCAGGTCAGCAGAAAGCAGAGCAGGCGACTTTTTCAAGGCTCAATAGTCCCTTGCCCTGATCTTTTTCAAATATGGTGATATTTCCAACCCAATTTCATAACCGACTTTCCTGGTCTGTCATCGTGTGAGCTATCCCAACGTCCATATCAACGTTCGAGTTCCGGTGCCTCGAGTACGAAATTAGACGAATATTGAAAGCGAATAGCGTACCATACGAATATCTTCGCCTACGTACCCTGTGGGTTGGAATTATCACCACATTTGAAAAAAATCAGGACAAGGGACTATTGAGCCTTGAAAAAGTTGCGGGTCTATATTCCCAATGTAGCGACGAAACACGTGTTGGCTGGCTAAGAACTTGTACGAATAAAAAAGAAAATAAGAGGAAAAGAATAAAAGAAAGGAAGAACCTCATTACTGTGTTTTTTGTAATTGCGTGTACTTTCGCATGTTACTGCTGTCATGTCTTTGAAATAGAAAAACATGTGCTGGGGATTGCAATTTCGTTCATTTGTAGCCTAGGCCACAAGTTTTGGGGAAACCGGTGGTTCTCTCCACCCTACAGCACCGTTGAATTAATACAGTCCTATATATTGATATTTTGTGACATCACCCTTGTGGCGCCAGTTTTCCTGCCATTATACCACCGACCATTTGTTTTACAACTGTCATACCGCCAAGATCTAAATCAGGCCCTAAGTTTGAAGGTAGAAATCTTCACTGGGAGAAGGCACCAAAAGTATCAGGCCAGCAAGGGACCAGCCTAGGGCGCAAATTTTGAATTTTTCCCAGTTTGAACTTACCCACTAGAAGTCAATGGCTTCACTGGGACTTCGTCTGATGTCTATCCTGTCTCATGGAACCCATCTCAGCTACACCTTGCTTTCTTAACCTGATGAGGATTTTTGACTGCCATTTCTGAGACCAAGTCAGCTGGTAAAACATCAGACAGGGTTGAACCAAGTCTCAGTATCCAACTGAGCTCCATTGCAGTCAGCCTTAACTTTTGACTTTGACCCGGTCTAGTTCGACCACTTACCCACCTTTGGCACTTTGTGCTTTTTTGGCTCTAAAAATTAATTAAAACTATCAAAATTCAAATCTCCTGACTCCTTTTTTGAAGTTCTTTTGTTCAGCATCTCTTTGTTCTTTAAATTTCTCTCTATTTTTATAAACTGGAGTGGGATTTTTATTGTGTTGTGTGCTCTACTTTTTAAGTTTTTTGGTACTGATAAATGCCTTATATATTCCTCCTAAGTTAAGCCTCTCTGCTCTGTGCAACAGCTACCAAGGGTTGAGACCAGGTTTTACATTATTGAGACCAAGCTGGACCTGCTACAGCGTTGGGACATTATTGCTTTTTAAGAACTCACATCTCCTCCAACTAATAATCCACTTTCTCACAGTATCTATTACTTTTAATATAGGCCAAACTACAATCCCGCAACTTAACAACCAAGCACAATACACCAAGAAGATGGTACATGTCCGAAAATGCAACTGTTTCTCTCCAAAAACTCTCTGCTTCATTTCGTTCTTAAGGACAATCACAGATTTACTATGAAATTATTGCAGCACATTTGCAAGCTCACACATGATAGCCAATAACCTTTAGAAGCCACACAAGATCAACAACATACAGTAAAGAGGGTTGCTTTTCAGATGGTGACCCGGAAGCGTTGTGATGCCTTATCAGGGGGCAAGAACTGTCCCTATATTCTGAAGCCAAGAATTACAAGTTAGACAAGTACAGACTGATACATTTTTGTTGATTTTTAGGCCAGAAAGTCCTCTCCTTTTGTTCTCATTACATCAGATATCAATAGCAATATAGGAAGTGGAGGGGGGGGTAACTGGGCTTCACCAGAGCAAGAAAGAAACCTAAAATGACAAAGAAACTACATTGGTAGCTTTATCCTCATTTTCCAGTTATAACCGGTTTCAGGGAGTTTGGCTTAGGAAGCAGTATAACTAAGATAGCCTACTGCTAGAGAACCACCGTTGTGTGCTGCATGCACCCAGACTCAGATGTACCCCATCATTCATCCAGTACAGTAAACCACACATACTGAGCTACTATACATGACGAAAGAAAGAGACCACAGTTTAGGGATCTGAACAGTCACTAGCCAATATACCCAAAGCAACTCAGCATAGGTTAAACATCTTGTGCCTATGTAATATTAATCTGCTGCAACTAGGACCTGACACCATGTAAACTGGGTTGCTGGGCCTATAGCCAATCTCACCCAAAATGGATACAATTTGGGCACAGGAGAGCAAAAGGATAGAGTACTTGGAGAGAACTTGCTTGGTTGTTCAGCTCACCAGGTAAGAACACAGGGAAAGCCAGAACAACTAATAGGATAGGATGGTATAGAATTTGAAAGCCATGTAGAGGACTTTCCTCCCATTAATTTAGTTAAATGTTTCTGATCTTGGGAGTGCAATGAAATAATCACACTCCTTTACTCCCTCAAACTGTCATGATGAATAGTCTGAGAACATTTCAAATGTTTCAATAAGTGTTCCCAATATATTCTTTGTTAATACTACAAGTACTACATTACTGGCATATGATAAGTCTCCACTCACCTGAAGATCCAGGAGTCTGCGGGAGTTCTCAAGAAACTAACCCTCAACGCATGGAGAGAAACGTGTGTCAGTCGTAAGTTCCAGGGGGAAAGGAGTGTGGGGATGTGAGAGAAGGGTTAAGAAAGGCTATTCTTCATCTGTTGATTGGCTCACGGGATGATCTGCTGCCCTAAATCTGCAGTGGAACTCTGGTCACTCTCAGTTGAAGTTTTTCTCCTCACATGGCCTGGCACCGCCGAGGCCCTTCTGCTCCAGAACCACAGCCAGCCACGTCCATCTTCCCCCACGCACGTCCTATGAACTCAAACTACAAAAATCTTTGGATTTGGGGATTGTAAACCCTGGCGTATTTTATTACATACATTATGGAAAACAAAACACACAGTATTTCAACATTGTATACGCAGTAGCCCTCATATTTACCGCATTATTTACACCAGGTGATGCGTGCCTAACCTTAACAGAGCCGCTAGACATTATCTTCCTACCGCTATCTAGACATGTTCCTGCGTATCCCAATTTATGCCCTAAGTGAGATCATTATTGGCTCCCGTGTCATCTCCCCAGTCCAGGTCCAGCCTTTCTGCCCAATGACCTGTGGAGGGTCCCTCCTTAGGGGAGAGCCCCACAAACTCACAACTCATCCCCCTTCGGGGTGTCCATGTGCGAGGTGCCTGTGCAAGGGGCCCGTCTGCCGCTAGTATACCTACCTCAGGCACCCCTACACCAGTCATTTCTCCCCTCCCCCCCAAAGGCTAGTGCAAGGCATGCCCATTGCACATGCGTGGGTGATTGGCCATAAGGGCCAGATGCAAGCATTCGCACGTAGCTCACCGCGCCACTGGATCCTACTAGCGACCTGAAAAGACGAAGCTCCACAAGTAAGGAGAAGAAACTTCTTTTATTTAACCAGCAGGAGTGGCACAGCCTCCATCTCTTTCTCCCTCTACCAACCGTCCACTCTCCCATTCCAGAACCCCATCAACACTCTGCTCGTGCACCTGCACGAGACTATGACCCAACACATCTTTCTTCCATACAATATAAAACTAAACTGTACAAGTTAACATTTGCAAAACATACGCATGGTTAACAAAAATTGGAAATAGAAAATAGAACAACAAAACAAAGAAATCATAAAGTTAAAATGAAATGTACACTGATAACATTACAGTGTCAATAGATAACAAATCTTCAGCATGGCTAAATGGCTAAATGGAAAGTAAATTAATGCATGATGTACTCTTGGAATTTTGAAGGCAACTTAGGAATTCTGGAGGAAGGTGCACAGGCATGAGACCCTCGAGCTTCCAGAGACCCCTGAACCTCATGAGCCAGAGACCCCTGAGCCTCATAAGCATCCTGAGACCAATCTTCTCCGGACACATTGGTATGACGAGACTTAGGAGCCGAGATCTTACTCTTGTTCCACCATTTGCCATCATCCAATTTTACAGCACCTTTATTGGTTCTCACTACAGTCTTGAGTTCAGAGAATTTAGACTCTCCCTTGGGGAGAATCCTAGGACATTTTACTCTCACTTGGTCACCAATACATACTCTTAACTCTTTGGTCCTAGGTTGAATATATTTGTCCTGAGCTTTAACCCTTTTACAAACTACCTATTTTTTCTTCAGGCAGTTTAAACTCTCCCATCCACCTCCTCAACATTTTGGAAGAAGGAACGCGTCCTCTCAGAAAAATGAAAGGAGAAACTGCAGTATCAGCATTGGCAGTAGTGCGCACTGCCCACAGTAAATTCTTCAACTCTTTCTTGCAATTCAAACCACTGTCCTTTGACAGTTGTACATTGTCCTTGATCACCCTATTAAACCTTTCCACAAGGCCATTACTCCTAGGGTGATAAAGCGAAGTTCTAGAATGTTTTATGCCCATAAATTCCATAAACTCTTTAAATTGTGTACAAGTAAACTGACAACCATTGTCAGAAAGTATCTCATCAGGAATTCCTTCCCTAGCAAACAATGATTCCAGGAACTCAATGACACAAAGGGCCGTAGGCGACTTCACAAACTTGACTTCAGGCCAACGACTGTAGAAGTCAACAAGTACAATGCCATACTCAGAAATACCATTAGCAGACAAAGACATGGGACCTATGATGTCAATGGCAAGCTCGGACCAAGCTTTAGCGGGCACCTCAAGTGCTTCTACAGGATTGGGTACGGTCACTTATGATTTGTCACTGATGGCACAAGGCATGCAATCCCTCACGAAGTGTTCTACCTCCCGGTCTAAACCAGGCCACCAGAAGTTCTCCCTGATTCTCCTTTTCATGGCACGCATGCCAATGTGACCCTCATGAGCTAAATCAAGAACTTTATTAAGCATGGCCCCAGGAACCACAGGCAAGGAAGTTTGATACAATAATCCATTGACAATGGACAACTCATCAAAAACATGCTTGAATTTACTGAGAGAGTCGTCCCTTGAGTAACTTCCAGACCAACCTACATGCACCAGGTTCATGACTTCCTTGATTTGCTCATCCGTCTCATAAGCACTCCTCCACTCCTGTTCTGTTAAAACGCCATTGGAATTACACACAGTGTGACAGATCATCTCAGTATCAGCGTCCCTTTCATCGCCCACACAACCTGTTTCATCACAGCTGGGTAATCTAGAAAGACAATCTGCTAATAGATTTTTCTTGCCAGGAACGTATTCAACCACGAAGTTGTGTTCCAACAGTCTATATTGCCACTTGGCAATCCTGGGGGTCGCCTTACTACCACCTTTTGTGGTGAAAAGATGAACTAAAGGCTTGTGATCAACCCTTACAGTGAATTTTGAACCCCATAAATAATGTTTGAAATGAACAATGCCCCACCAGCAAGCTAACACTTCGCGTTCTATGACAGAGTACGTGGCCTCTGCACCTCTCAATCCTCTGGACACAAAGTCTATTACCTCATCTCTTCCCTCTCTGTGCTGCATAAGCACAGCACCCAAACCTCTCTGACTGGCATCAGTCATGATAATAGTATGATCTTTGGTATCAAAAGGTTTTAAGGGAATGGCATTTGCAATCTCTCTTTTAATTAGATTGAATTCTTCCGTACATTCATTATTCCACTTGCACACAGAGTTTTTCTTAAGGAGACCCCTCATGTGGTAAGTTTTTGCAGCGCAATCAGGCACAAATCTAGCATAAAATTAAATGAGTCCCATGAAGGACCTCATTTGTTCCTTCTCCTCAGGAGTGCTGAAATTCTGTATCGCTTGGACTAAACTGGACTTGGGCTCCACCTCCTCAGCAGACAATTTGTAACCCAAATACTCTACAGTGGGCCTATTCAATTTGCATTTGTCAAGGCTCAGACTGACTCCTTTACTATCTAAAATTGACAATACAGAGTGCAACCTTTCATTGTGTTGTTCTTGACTGGTGCCAAAAATCAAAACGTCATCCTGAAAGGACATCACCCCGGACATACCCTTGAACATGCTCTCCACAATTCTTTGAAACACTGCGGAAGCAAGTCCAAAGGGCATGCGTTTGAACTGGAACAAACCATCTGGGGTGATAAAGGCTGTGTAATGCCTAGAATCGGGGTGCAAATCGATTTGGTGATAGGCAGAAGTCATGTCCAGTAAACTGAACCACTTTCCACCCTTGAGAGTGATGCCATTTCAACAATATTGGGTAAAGGGTGTTGGTCTACCCATATGTGTTGGTTTAAATCGCGTAAATCAACACACATGCGAAGAGTACCATTGGCTTTCTTGGCTAGAACCATCGGGGAAACCCAATCCGAAGATTCAATGGGTTCAATTACATCGCTGGCACATAGCTTATCCAATTCAATCTTCAATTCGTCGCGTAAAACCAAAGGTACCCTGCGAACCTTATGTACAACAGGCTCTGCCCCATCGACCAATCTTATTTTGTGCTTAAACCCCCTGAACAGACCTAAATCCCTTTTGAAAACTTCTGGATACTTGGTCTCCCATGATTCTTCTTTGATTGTTTGGATACAGATAAATTCTTTTTTTAATATGACTTGATGGGGGTTGTTGGGATCAAGTATGATTCCTAGATTTCCTTGATCTTGGCATCCCAACAAGTTGGTATCCTCTTTGGCAACATAGATTATTCCTTGGGATTTACTGTCCTTGAAGCATAGATTAGCATCAAATTCACCTACAACATCAATGGCTTTTCCCCCATAACCAATTGGCTTTATGGAGGAAAGTCTCAAAGGAAACCCTTGATTTTTGAATAAATCCTCCCAGACCTTTTCACTTATTAATGTCAAAGGAGAACCAGCGTCTGCCAATACTTTAACATCCACAGCATTGATGTCCACAATGCACAAAGGGCGCTTAATTCCATGTGGGGTGGCACTGCATGTGCTCACGGCGTGTGACTCCCCAACGATGCAGATCTGTTCCTCTTCACTTGACGATGACTCTCCTTCTTTACAATGTTCCAGATTGAAGACTTTCCTTGAAGGTCCTGCATTAAATGGTCTTTTTCCAGTGGATCTGCAAACTCTTGCGAAATGCCCTTTTTTTAAACACTTCGCGCATGTTACATCCATGGCAGGACACACCTTGGCATTACCGAGATGGGATGAACTGCCACAATGGTAACGCTCCCAACGTTTATATGCAGGCTTTGAAAAGGATCTCTCATTTCCATTGTTCTTTTCTTGATGCAGTTTATCTTTTGGTCTTTTGTACTTACTCTTGATGGCTAAAACTCCATCAGAATTAGTTTTAGGATCAGAAATCGTCATTTGTTCTAAATACCCTGTAGTGCTTTCTATCCTTGTTGCTATTTCCAAAGCTTTTTGCAAAGTAAGATCAGGCTTGGATAGCAAAACTTCTTGAACCTTTTTACTGCTAGTTTTCTCCACCAATTGATCTCTTATCATTTCTTCTTCAAATGTTTTATACTTGCAAGGAACAGCCAAAATTCGTAGTGTGCCAACATAAGTAGCTGCTGATTCTCCGGGTAATTGTGCCCTTTTGTAAAATGTATGTCTCTCTAACGTAACATTTTTGCATGCTTTAAATCTTGTGTGTAAGGACTTGATGGCTGTGGAATATTCATCCTCCACACCATCACCTTCACCATCAGTTAATAAGACAACCACCTTAGGAATGTGTTTGAGAATGGTGAGACCTTCTGAGCCCAAACAGTGTCTTAAAATTGCGTACTTCTTTTTATGTGTAAAAGAATCGCCCTCAAGAGCATCAAGGTATGCCTCGAATCCTTCCTTCCATCTTTCCCAATCCGTTTCTGGGGACACTGGAATTGGGCATGAACGCAGCAGGTGGGATTATAGATTGTTGCATATTTGAAAGGAATGAAGAACAAAGATCCAAAATAGACAGAAAATAAAATTTGACTGGAGTAGATTTGGCAAAGTAGATTAGGTACACTTGAGAACAGATAGCTTGTGTTAATGTCACTATTGCATTCGTAAAAGTTCTCCAGAAATTGCAAATACCAAATTTTTGATGAGGGAAAAGACAAAAACGTGTCCGCTTTAATGAAAGTGTAAGTTTTCTTTTCTTATATATATTTTCCTTTCTTGAAGAAGTGACACACGTTTTGAGCAAGTGTGTATCACCGATGTGTGTTTAAGCTGGTGTGTGTATCACCGATTGCTTTTCGAGTGACACACGTTTGAAATTGAAGTGTGTGTGTCACTGGTAGAGCTGGAACAGAGAATGCCTGGTTACAAAATGGCCGCTGACGTGCGTGCCGTACGTGTGGAACAGGTCAGGCAAAGTCAGGCAGTCTGAGAAGGCCGCCACCGCAACGGCAGCTCGCGGCAGAGGCTCGTGCCAAAAAGGCCACAACACCGGTGCCGCTAGGAATCGCAGGACAGGTCCGGTGCTGCGCTAGGCAAAAGCGTTCAACGAAATGGGAGTGCGGCGAGACCTCACTTTGGAAGGGTGGTTGTGCTGTCAGAACTAAGTTAGTTCATGGGTCGTTGAAAGACTCGAAGCAGGATCCAGGAACTGTGTGCAGGACACGCGTGGGACTCCTGCTGGCAGCAGCTCGTCACCAATGAAAAGACGAAGCTCCACAGGTAAGGAGAAGAAACTTATTTTATTTAACCAGCAGGAGCGGCACAGCCTCCATCTCTTTCTCCCTCTACCAACCGTCCACTCTCCCATTCCAGAACCCCATCAACACTCTGCTCGAGCACCTGCACGAGACTATGACCCAACACGACCTCCTGCCAGCACCTGTTTGGTGGGCCTATGACTCCCACTGCGTGGAAATGTGAGAAAGGTAGTGCCTTATGGACCCCCCCAATCATGACCTCACCCACCACAGGCCAGCATAGTTCACCTACTATCTGCCCCCCCCACCTGGTCCGCTCCTCTATCAAGGGTGATGCACGAGTCAGGCTATAATGTTCTCAAGGAAAATATAATTACCGATCTCTGATAGCTGTACTCCGTCCTGCAGGAAAAACGCTTGCACTTAATGAGCCCATGGGGATGGACGCCAACTTAGGTGATCTGAATAGCTTGCTACCTTTATTGTTCACATGCTTTACTGAATGATTGAGAGCATGAATTGTATTGTATTGTATTGTATTGTAATTGCATTTATATAGTGCTTACTACCCCTGACGAGGCGTCGAAGCGCTTTTTCGGCGAGTAGATAGAGTTACCAGCCCTCCACTCCACCCTTGGGATCATGTGTGACCATGCCAGCACTGCCTGCGGGAACCTCCGGGCTAGCCAACCAAGTTCAGTTATCAACATCTCCAAAAGCAGTCGCTGACCAACATGCACTAAGTCATTGCCACTTAGATGCAGTATGATGACTCCCAGGGGGGTGACCCCCTTAGGCAACATTGTGTCTAAAACAGCCATCAGTTGAGACAGCTGCAGTCCCCCTCATCCATAAAATTGCAGGTGATAACCTGCAGTCCGCGCCCTGCTTGGAAAGTCACCTGCAAAGTATGTCTCTTTAGCATGCCGAACATTGGAATGGCCCAAGATCCAAACATCTGTAAACCCATTCGCCTCTGTGTGAACAGGGGAAGTCGAGGCTTTGAGCCACTTGTTCAACTCACCACTCCCCCAAACTGAACATGTAGGAAAGAAAAAGAGAGGGATCAAGATACTATCACCGCTGTTGCAACATATATATCCTCACAATGGCTTGTAACAATCTGATGACCATCTACCTATCTTCCGCACTGCTGCACCAGAGAGCCCCATTGCTCTCACCACTGTGGCTGCCCCAATACAAAAGGAATGAGACCTAAACTCTGAGGGATCATAGCCCACCATCCTCAAGGCCCTTTTAAAGATTCTGCAAAATTGGTACCTGGTTAGAGGAGTCCCATCACCATGAACCAGTAAGGGGCCCCCAACCCTCCGAACCCGGTCAGCCAAAGACAACCCTCTGATTTTCAACTGGGCAGCATGCGTCACCCAGTGCCCTCTGCAGCAAAATGTGGTCACCTTTGCCCTCCTGGTCCAACTTGGACCTGGGGATATTAATTGCCAAGGACCCGTACCCCTCCGACCAGTGGATGTCTGCCAGCTGTAATCCACCAGCAGTGTTCCTCTTGTCCTTGGCTATCAACTCACCCACTTGTAAACCACGATAGAGAGCAAGAGTGAATGCATCCCTGAATAGTCTGACTTCTCCCATGGATTTACAGACTACACCCAGTGATTCCAGTAGTGCTGCTAATTTGCCTCTGTCAATGCGGCGCCTTGTATAAGGTTTAGAGCCTTCCAGGCGTCACCATCCCCTCAAAGCCCTCTGGACCTGGTCCCGTCGGGGTTCCCATGCATCTTCGCAATAAAGGAAATTGCTGCTACATGGTGCGTGGCGGCGGCAACTGAGCACCCTTCCCCTCGCAGAGCCCACAAGAAACCCACGACTGATGAGGAGGTAAACCAGGACCCAGCCCCCAACTACCCCAAGAAGTCGCACTAAGCGTGGAACGCCCCTTCGTAAGCCCACTTGGTACTGGGAGCTAGGCTGGCTGCCACGAGGTCTGGTAGGCTGGGGCACCAATCTGCCACAGATGGTCCGTGAAGGGCGTAGGCGACCCCGCAGCTCCTGGGTGATGCCACCTGAAAGCCTGCATCTTAAAACAAGACAATGCATCAGTAGCATTGTTTAAGACACTTGGAACATGCTTGGCTCTAAATAGCACATTCAGTTTCAGGCATGCCAACACAATCTCCTTCAGCAGTCTCACAATAATCTTGCACTTCGCCTCTTGCTGATTAATTCACTCGACCACAGACTTATTATCTGACCAGAAAATGACTGACTGGTTGCGGAATTGATCTGGCCAAATAGAGAGTGCTACTATAATGGGGAACAATTCGAGGAAGCCTATGTTGTTAACCAGACCCGATTGCACCCACTCCCGGGGCCGCCACATCAGGCACCATGCTGGACCTAAGATGGCTCCAATACCCTCGCTCCCTGCCACATCGGTGAACAGACCAACCTCCTCACTGCTTATGAGTCGCCCCGGCGACACCACTGACCCATAGAAGTCTTGCAAAAATGACTCCCAGATTCTCATGTTTTGCCTGACTTCACTAGACAGCCTTGTATGATTCTGTTTAACATTCATACAGGGGGTATGAGAGGCAACATGTATAGACAGTAAGTTACAAGGTCTCTGTATTGAAAAAATGAGTCCACGTCGCTATTTGTAGCCTTGGTGTGTCTTTATTGCAGGAATGCTGGGTTTTCATAAATGCACAGCCAACGCATTTCGCCCAAACATGGGCTTCTTCAGGGCGAATGAAGGGTAATGTAATCTTGCCAAGGTAAAGTTGTGGTATCCGCAAAAGGTAGGTCCGTGTTGTGTCGTAGAATCTTGCCAAGGTAAGGAGATCCGCAAGATTCAGGTCCGTGTCAGGACGTGGAATGAAGATAGGTACCCTTAAGGGTCAAAGGTGCATATCGGATTCCTTGGTCGGATGGCGTCAGGTCCCGTCGGTCCCTCGCCACCGACGGGACCTGACGCCATCCAAACACGGATCGCGCTTCGCTTGCTTAAAGAACTACCCCCTGCCTCTGACACAGACCATCGTTGCAGAGACAGAATCACTTGACCAAGGAATCCGATATGCACCTTTATCCTTAAGGGTACCTATCTTCATTCCACGTCCTGACACGGACCTGCATTTTGCGGATCGTCTTACCTTGGCGAGATTCTACGACCCAACACGGACCTACCTTTTGCGGATACCACAACTTTACCTTGGCAAGATTACATTACCCTTCATTCGCCCTGAAGAAGCCCATGTTTGGGCGAAACGCGTTGGCTGTGCATTTATGAAAACCCAGCATTCCTGCAATAAAGACACACCAAGGCTACAAATAGCGACGTGGACTCATTTTTTCAATACAGAGACCTTGTAACTTACTGTCTATACATGTTGCCTCTCATACCCCCTGTATGAATGTTTAACTTTATGGTCAAGTGGTAGCTGGCCATTTGAGGTGGGCAATATCCCAGAAAGATAGTGACTAGACTGGGCAGTGCAATCCTCTCGAAAACCCGGCTGCCTCTTCCAATTGATTCTGTTTAACCTTTAAACCAGACATGGCCTGGGCAATGGACCGTGAAAAGGGGCGGCCTATGGGTATGATCCAGAGGGCAAAGTTCAGCTGCCCCACCAAGACCTGCAACTTATGCAAGGTGACCTTCTTAGCCAACAGACATGCCCGCAAGGTTTGGGAGAAGGCATTCCATAGGAAGCCTGGAAGCCCGGCAACTGAATCCAACTCTATTCCCAGGAAGTCAATGGTAGTGGCAGGCCCAATCGTCTTGCCTAGCGCCAATTGCACCCACGCTGTGCCCTGACCCATGTGGCCCCGGGAACAGAAAATCATTGAGGTTATGCAGCACCCATCTGTGCCAGAAGACCCACTCAAGGAAGGTGCTGAATTTCTCAAAGTAAGAGAAGGAAACCGAGCAGCTCATGGGCATACATTTGTCAAAATAGAAGGTACCCTCAAATTTGAAAACAAGCAGGTGAAAATCTTGTGGATGTACCGGCAGCAGGCAGAAAGCGGATTCAATGTCAGGTTTAGCTAGCAAAGTCCCAGGTCCCAACTCTTGGGGCATCTGGATTGCCTGATCGAGTGAGGCGTATTTGACCGAGCATAGGGTCCCATCGACAGCCTCATTCACAGACTGTTGTTTTGGCGATGTCAGGTTATGGTTAAGCCTATATTCTCCTGGCACTTTCTTTAGAACAGCCCCCAGCGGAGAGCAAACAAAACCATCCAAGAGGATCACATTGAATGGCCCCGCCACCCTGCCAAGACCCCACTCCTTTAGGACTTTTGCTCTAGCCACCCCTGGGTTAGCTCTGAGCGACTGTTGATTCTTACAGTAGGGGAAACCCACTGCGAGGATTCTAAAACCTTCCGTGAAGCCCTCAAACAATATCTGCACTGCCTCACTGTTATTGTACATATTGAGCTATGGGCTAATCGCTGACAAGACAACCGGTGAGTACGCCTTCTCTAAAACCAGAAGATCAGTCCTGTTTCTTGCCACCCCAATCCCTGGATTTTTTAAAACATTTGTATTCAGGGTGGGATGCCATCCCACTCAAGGAACAACAGTCATTACATCTACAAGTCCCAACTGGTCTAGTACAAATGCGTCAATTGAAATCCCAACAGGCCTCTTTCTTTGCCCATCCTTCCGGGCTGCTGGCGGCCCCTGCACAAAAGGACAGATTGGTGACCGAGTCTATCCGTAAATTCTTCATGTGGTGGAGCCATATGATCAACTCAATCTAATCCCATGCTAACGTGTGGTTGGCGACCTTATGCCTCCTAAACTCCTTGTCATATTTATCCAACCCACCCCACCATACTCATCATGTGCGCACACAATCCTGTTTTGGTAGAAAGCGAGTTTGGTCCCCAAGTTGCCAACAAAGTCTGCCAGGATGGTCTGATAAGTTGCAAAGCCTTTCATCCAATTCCCCAACTTTCCCTAGACCTTCTTCTTCTGATACCAGTGATTACAATCCCTAGAGTGCGCAAACTCCCTGCACCGCTTGGCCTCTTCCCTGTCCGATTTGTCAACCAACAAATCAAAGACATCAACATATGCACCCTTACAAATTTTTTCTTTCACTTCCATTGGAACGTGCCTGCCCAACTGTTCGTGCTCCGATCGCACTTCACCCAAACCTACGGGAGGTAAGAGAGCCTCTGTACCTGAATGAACCACTGCCTGAGCCGGGGATATCATCACCGTCGCTGAAGAAGTGCTATGCGCACCTCCACCCAAAGCGAGCCCCCCCCCCCGCTGACAGCCCCTGGCCAGCCACCTGTGATCTCATGGCAGGTGCTGCTGCGGCCATGCCACTGCTTCCTGCCACGCCCCTGCAACTGTGGGAGGCCCTTTATTCAACTGAACTCCCACACCCAAGTGAGCTACTAAGTACCCGGCCTTCTCTAGATCATACACACCACTAGTGCCCTCCAGGGCCCACCCCCCTACTGCAGGGACAGACAACATTCCAACACTAGAGAGCCACAGCAACAATGCCCCCACCTGTCATTGGGCCAATAATATCTGTGACTGCCCCCTGGGATGACCCTTGGCCACCCTCACCAGGACATGGGGCCTGTCCCACGGGGAGCCTACTAATACAGCAGGGTCTGACACGCTAGATGAGCCGGCGGCAGCCAACGCCTGCGTCTGCCCTACTCCACTGGTGTTACCCTGAGCCCTGACTCTGTGGGACCGGGGGAAACGCCTCCTTGGGAGACACCCTAGACCTCCTGGGTCTCTCCACTTGCTCCTCTAGGGCCACTACCCGTGAAGGCTGCGCCTGTAAAGCCGCAATCGCACCATCCATCGTGTCCACCTTTTGTATCAAGGCTTCTAGGAGCACTTTTCTTAGTCCCAGGCATAACGGCCTCCCAAGACAGAGAACTCACAAAATGTATGCCTACAAATTAGGCGTCTCCTGAGACCCTCTAAAATGACCTATATGCCTTCAACCAAAAAACCCTGCCCTAACAGGTCTACCTAACAATCACATCAGATCTAATATCTTATCATGTCTCTAAGGGGGCATTCAGATTTGAATAGGGGACCTCTTGATATTTGAAAACACTCTCCAACCAAATATTATGCAAGTAGCCAAAGGCTAAACCAATGAGCTATAGCTATAAAAATGCCCAGCAAACAAAGGCACTGAGCTATTACTTAACAGCAGGCTCGAACACCCAACAGGCTCCACTGACCAGCGAGATCCGTGCCATTGAGCCAACCTATTTTCCCCAACTAGCATCCACCACAGGAAAAAACTCCTAAAACTCCTATACGCTCCCCCCACCCCTGCAGGTCTCCTCACCTGCAGTCACAGCGGTTCTTAGCCAGAGCCACCACTGAGCGTAAAAACGCCCATGTCAGGAGAGAGGTGCTTGAACCCATGCGGCCCCCAACGTGGAGATGGCGGGGCTGCTTATGTCCTTTGATGTGGGGCAAATGCAGAGGAAAGGCCTAGCAGAAGCGTGCGATCCACCAGTAAGGGGAGACAAAAGAGAGAGAGGAGGAAAAACTAAAAGACACATCTGGCCTGTTGCAGTGTGAGGAGCAGGTCAATCCTCTCAGGGCAGCGATCAGGAATAAAAAGACCCGACTGCCGCCTCAAGCCCTCTTTTATGGGCGGGGATTCATGGTCCTATCAGACACGCGCCCTGGAAGCCAAACCTACGACTTCCGGGGTCAAGGCCCCTCCCGCAGCCAATCACTGCTGTTAGACCCGGCTTTTTCAGCGGGTTTATACCCAGACTTTTTGCTTCTTGGCCTCATATTTTTGACCCTGTTTTGGTGGTTTCAGGACTCTGGGCATTTTACCACTGCTATTCAGTGCTAAATTTGCATATGCTCTCCATCTAAATTGTGTTTACTGATTGATATATTTATAATAGGGGTATTTGATTTACTAATAAGTCCCTGGTAATGTGCACAGGTGTGCCGAGGGCATGGCCAATCAATTGCTACTAGTGGGCCTGCAGCACTGATTGTGCCACCCACAGAAGTAGCCTTTCAAATGTGTCCCAGACCTGCCTCTGCAGTGTCTTTGCCCAGTTTTAACTGCCATGTCGACCTGGCAAGTACACCTACTTGCCAGGCCCTAACCTTCCCTTTTCTTACATGTGAGTCGCCCCTAAGGCAGGCTCAAGGTACCCCCATGGGCAGGGTGCAGTGTATGTGAAAGGTAGGACATGTACTGATGTGTGTGTGACATGTCCTGATTGTGAAATACTTTGTATTTCGTTTTTCACTATTGAAAGGCTATCTGTCCCATAGAGTGACATGGAAGTTTATTTGTAACATCTTTAAAGTATAACTTTCCACTGGGACAAGATAGAGCGATGGAGTTTAGGCTCTCTAAATTCAGAATTTATTAACACATCATTTAGTAAAGTTGTGTGCTTGAAAATGCCACTTTTAGAAAGCGGGCATTTTCTTGCTTAGCCATCCTAAGTGCCTCTGCTGGGTTGAGTATTGACTGTCTGGTTTTTGAGTGACAGGGGCTGGGGATGTGCATTCACTGTAGACATCCACTGGGGGGTTGAGGTGTGTCCTGCCTTCCCTGGATGACTAAGGGCTGGGCTGAATAGACCTAGGCTACATTTGGAGTAGTGGGAGGAGATTTCCTTGCACCTGAATAGGCCTGGTCTGCCTTACACAATGCTGTCTCCACTGCCTGCCAGGAAGCTGAACCAAAGAGGACAGAACTGGTTTGGACTGAGCTAAGAGACTCTCTGCCACAAGAAAACAAAGGAAAATGTGGTATAAATATTGGGGACCACACCCCAGAACTTTAGATTACTTATGAACTCAAGAGGAAACTCTGCCAAGGAGAAAAGCTGGGAAAGTTGAAGGAGAAGTACTGCTCCTGTGTTCTGTACTGTGTGAGGTTGGCCTGCAGTGGATGTTTCTGCCAAGAAGAGGACCAAGACTGAGATGTGCTGTGTATCCTGCTTGAAGAAGATCTCCAAGGGCTTGGTTTAGCGCTTGCGTCCTGTTCTGAAGTCTCAGGGCCACAAAGACTTAATTTCCTCTGTCCTTCTGCACCTGGAACTGCTGTTTCAGCTGCCACAGAGGGAAACAGCAACACAGACACCGGCGAGCGGTGCCGCGACCTGCAATGAAGCCGTGGGCACCGCTCGTGAAGTGCATGATGCACCACTTTGACTCACACCGCAGCCCCGACCTCACCGACGCCGGTGCTTCATCATCGCAGAGCCGATACCTGATGCGGTTGACCTCCCAAATCAATTCACCCCGCATCGTCGTAAGTAACCGACGCCACGGTGCCACCGTGATGTCACCTCACGACAACAGTAAGGAACCGACCCCTCAACACCCCTGCATCGCAGTAAGGAACCAACGCCTTACCTCCCCTGTGGTCATAAGGAACCAACGCCGCCAGACGCCAACGGAGCATCACCTCCCCGACGCCGTGCATCGTCTTTATTTTCATCGTTTACCAAGGTTGTTTGGGATCCGTGTGACTCCGGGCCCGATGCCACGCACCTCGTTTTCGGCGCCGTACTTTGGGATTTTTATCTGTCACGATGTCGTAATAGCCTCAGGTGGAGCTATTTGTTGCTCCAAGCTTTATTTTTGTGAATAACCTATTTTTGGTGATATCTTGGTATGTATATTGTGGATTTTTGTCGTTTTGGTCTTGTTTTGTTTAGATAAAGATGACTTATTGTTCTAAACTGGTGTGTTTCACTGTATTACTGTATATGTGCACAAATGCTTTACACACTGCCTCTGAGATAAGCCTGCCTGCTCATGCAAAGCTACCAAGGGGGTGAGCAGAGGTTGTCTAAGGACGTAACTCCCTTACTCTGACTGGAAACAAGGGTCCCTATTTGGACAGAGATGAAAACCATTGCCAGCTACAGACCCCCATTTCTAACAGTGGCTCTGAAAATTACAGGGTGGCAGCGCAAGGTGCTGCTGCCCCCCTCCGCCCCAGGTTTCTGGCGCGTCGAGAGCCACCATGTGTGCGGCTCCCCCGAGGTGGGGGAGCCATGGCCATTTTCTCTATTGAAACACACAAAAATATATATTACATTCAACAGCTCTACAACCTAATACATGTGTACATTAAATAAACAGCAAAGGCGATTTCTCTCCCTTTATGAAAGCACTAAGGGGTCGATTCCGATCTCGGTCGGAGACGCACCCAACGCCATTCGGTCGGGAAAAAAGCCATGCGAATGCCTGTTTCCCGACCGATCCGCACATGAATCCGAACGAACAAGTACGATGCGCACAACAGCACAGATTCCGACCCAGTCGTACTCACCCAATCCAGGTCCTGATCCCCGACCGAGCCGGATCCGTAAACGCAGATACGAGTCGCCCGGAAGCCAAAAAGCAGCCCGTCCGGCCGGACAACTACGATGCGCTTCCCGTACGCGCTGAACCCGTCGCTACGCACGGCACGTCAAAGCATCCGGGAGAGGCGCACATAAGCTCCGATTCGCGCCAGAACACGATCCACGGCTACGAGACGAACACGCAAGCGACGAGGCGAAGCAACGACAAAGACGACCCAACAATGAATCCCATCGTTCCGATCCTACCAATATTCTACATCTACTACCGGAACAGGCACGGACGCGTACGGCGCAGAAGGTAGGTCAGACACCAACCACAAACACAAACTACACGTACCCGACATATCACACACACACACAGGGATGCAGAAATTACTTACTCCAGAAACAGCAGCACCATAGGGGCGGGATGCCCATCACCAATGCCACATATACACATAGGGGCCCGGATGCCTGTCACTACTACCACCCCTACCCATGGGGGTGCCAGGTGCCTACCACTACTACCACCTCTACCCATGGGGGTGCCAGGTGCCTACCACTACTACCACCTCTACCCATGGGGGTGCCAGGTGCCTACCACTACTACCACCTCTACCCATGGGGGGCTGGATGCCTGTCACTACTACCACCCTTACCCAGGGGGTGCCAGGTGCCTACCACTACTGCCACCTCTACCCAGGGGGTGCCAGGTGCCTACCACTACTGCCACCTCTACCCAGGGGGTGCCAGGTGCCTACCACTACTACCACCTCTACCCATGGGGGTGCCAGGTGCCTACCACTACTACCACCTCTACCCAGGGGGTGCCAGGTGCCTACCACTACTACCACCACTACCCATGGGGGTGCCAGGTGCCTACCACTACTACCACCTCTACCCATGGGGGGCTGGATGCCTGTCACTACTACCACCCTTACCCAGGGGGTGCCAGGTGCCTACCACTACTGCCACCGCTACCCATGGGGGTGCCAGGTGCCTACCACTACTACCACCTCTACCCAGGGGGTGCCAGGTGCCTACCACTACTACCACCCCTACCCATGGGGGTGCCAGGTGCCTAACACTACTACCACCCTTACCCAGGGGGTGCCAGGTGCCTACCACTACTACCACCCTTACCCAGGGGTGCCAGGTGCCTACCACTACTACCACCCATACCCAGGGGGTGCCAGGTGCCTACCACTACTACCACCTCTACCCATGGGGGCTGGATGCCTGTCACTACTACCACCCTTACCCACGGGGTGCCAGGTGCCTACCACTACTACCACCTCTACCCATGGGGGTGCCAGGTGCCTACCACTACTACCACCTCTACCCATGGGGGGCTGGATGCCTGTCACTACTACCACCCTTACCCAGGGGTGCCAGGTGCCTACCACTACTACCACCTCTACCCATGGGGGTGCCAGGTGCCTACCACTACTACCACCTCTACCCATGGGGGGCTGGATGCCTGTCACTACTACCACCCTTACCCAGGGGTGCCAGGTGCCTTCCACTACTGCCACCTCTACCCATGGGGGTGCCAGGTGCCTACCACTACTACCACCCTTACCCAGGGGATGCCAGGTGCCTACCACTACTACCACCTCTACCCATGGGGGTGCCAGGTGCCTACCACTACTACCACCCATACCCAGGGGTGCCAGGTGCCTACCACTACTACCACCTCTACCCATGGGGGTGCCAGGTGCCTACCACTACTACCACGGGGGGCTGGATGCCTGTCACTACTACCACCCTTACCCAGGGGGTGCCAGGTGCCTACCACTACTACCACCTCTACCCATGGGGGTGCCAGGTGCCTACCACTACTACCACCTCTACCCATGGGGGGCTGGATGCCTGTCACTACTACCACCCTTACCCAGGGGGTGCCAGGTGCCTACCACTACTACCACCTCTACCCATGGGGGTGCCAGGTGCCTACCACTACTACCACCTCTACCCATGGGGGGCTGGATGCCTGTCACTACTACCACCCTTACCCAGGGGGTGCCAGGTGCCTACCACTACTGCCACCTCTACCCATGGGGTGCCAGGTGCCTACCACTACTACCACCCTTACCCAGGGGGTGCCAGGTGCCTACCACTACTACCACCTCTACCCATGGGGGTGCCAGGTGCCTACCACTACTACCACCCATACCCAGGGGGTACCAGGTGCCTACCACTACTACCACCTCTACCCTTGGGGGTGCCAGGTGCCTACCACTACTACCACCTCTACCCATGGGGGGCTGGATGCCTGTCACTACTACCACCCTTACCCAGGGGGTGCCAGGTGCCTACCACTACTACCACCTCTACCCAGGGGGTGCCAGGTGCCTACCACTACTACCACCTCTACCCATGGGGGTGCCAGGTGCCTACCACTACTACCACCTCTACCCAGGGGTGCCAGGTGCCTACCACTACTACCACCTCTACCCATGGGGGCTGGATGCCTGTCACTACTACCACCCTTACCCAGGGGGTGCCAGGTGCCTACCACTACTACCACCTCTACCCATGGGGGTGCCAGGTGCCTACCACTACTACCACCTCTACCCATGGGGGTGCCAGGTGCCTACCACTACTAACAGCTCTACCCATGGGGGTCTGGATGCCTGTCCCTACTACCACCCTTACCCAGGGGGTGCCAGGTGCCTACCACTACTACCACCTCTACCCATGGGGGTGCCAGGTGCCTACCACTACTACCACCTCTACCCATGGGGGCTGGATGCCTGTCACTACTACCACCCTTACCCAGGGGTGCCAGGTGCCTACCACTACTACCACCTCTACCCATGGGGGGCTGGATGCCTGTCACTACTACCACCCTTACCCAGGGGGTGCCAGGTGCCTACCACTACTACCACCTCTACCCATGGGGTGCCAGGTGCCTACCACTAATACCACCTCTACCCATGGGGGGCTGGATGCCTGTCACTACTACCACCCTTACCCAGGGGGTGCCAGGTGCCTACCACTACTACCACCTCTACCCATGGGGGTGCCAGGTGCCTACCACTACTACCACCTCTACCCAGGGGTGCCAGGTGCCTACCACTACTACCACCTCTACCCATGGGGGTGCCAGGTGCCTACCACTACTACCACCCTTACCCAGGGGGTGCCAGGTGCCTACCACTACTACCACCCTTACCCAGGGGTGCCAGGTGCCTACCACTACTACCACCTCTACCCATGGGGGTGCCAGGTGCCTACCACTACTACCACCTCTACCCAGGGGGTGCCAGGTGCCTACCACTACTACCACCTCTACCCATGGGGGGCTGGATGCCTGTCACTACTACCACCCTTACCCAGGGGGTGCCAGGTGCCTACCACTACTACCACCTCTACCCATGGGGGTGCCAGGTGCCTACCACTACTACCACCTCTACCCAGGGGGTGCCAGGTGCCTACCACTACTACCACCTCTACCCATGGGGGTGGCAGGTGCCTACCACTACTACCACCCTTACCCAGGGGGTGCCAGGTGCCTACCACTACTACCACCTCTACCCATGGGGGTGCCAGGTGCCTACCACTACTACCACCTCTACCCAGGGGGTGCCAGGTGCCTACCACTACTACCACCTCTACCCATGGGGGTGCCAGGTGCCTACCACTACTACCACCCTTACCCAGGGGGTGCCAGGTGCCTACCACTACTACCACCTCTACCCATGGGGGTGCCAGGTGCCTACCACTACTACCACCCTTACCCAGGGGGTGCCAGGTGCCTACCACTACTACCACCTCTACCCATCGGGGTGTCAGGTGCCTACCACTACTACCACCCTTACCCAGGGGGTGCCAGGTGCCTACCACTACTACCACCTCTACCCATGGGGGTGCCAGGTGCCTACCACTACTACCACCTCTCCCCATGGGGGGGCTGGATGCCTGTCACTACTACCACCCTTACCCAGGGGGTGCCAGATGCCTACCACTACTGCCACCTCTACCCAGGGGTGCTAGGTGCCTACCACTACTACCACCTCTACCCATGGGGGTGCCAGGTGCCTACCACTACTACCACCTCTACCCAGGGGTGCCAGGTGCCTACCACTACTACCACCCCTACCCATGGGGGTGCCAGGTGCCTAACACTACTACCACCCTTACCCAGGGGGTGCCAGGTGCCTACCACTACTACCACCCTTACCCAGGGGGTGCCAGGTGCCTACCACTACTACCACCCATACCCAGGGGGTGCCAGGTGCCTACCACTACTACCACCTCTACCCATGGGGGGCTGGATGCCTGTCACTACTACCACCCTTACCCAGGGGGTGCCAGGTGCCTACCACTACTACCACCTCTACCCATGGGGGTGCCAGGTGCCTACCACTACTACCACCTCTACCCATGGGGGGCTGGATGCCTGTCACTACTACCACCCTTACCCAGGGGGTGCCAGGTGCCTACCACTACTACCACCTCTACCCATGGGGGGCTGGATGCCTACCACCACCAACACCCCCAAACACAGGATGACAAATACATGCCACAAGAAGCACACACCAGCAGAAAGAATGCAACACAAAGACATCCCCCCAACACCATGACAAGCGTGTGTAGACTGTGTCAAATGCCTACAACACTGAACAGGACTGTGGACATACAATGTGACCCCCTATCACAAGTGCCACACATAAATGTGTGTGGCACCCACAATGCAAGCAGGCCATGACCATTGTGGCAATGGGCTCCAAACCCCCATCATCACAGTGCCCAAAATGTAAGTGTGGGGTCCATAGCTGAAGCACATATTGAACATTGTGGCAGTGGGGTCCGAACCCCCATCATCACAGTGACCAAAATGTGAGTGTGGGGTCCATAGCTGAAGCACATATTGAACATTGTGGCAATGGGGTCCAAACCCCCATCATCACAATGACCAAAATGTATGTGTTGACAAAGAATAAGCTGCAACTGCCAAACTGCATGGATGATTCCTGGTCACAGAACAATAAACACATCAGTGGCAAAGTAGTGCTTGTGTCCCATAGCAACATAGAATGGGGGAGGCAAACAGTGCAGTGCAAACAAGACATACCTTTGGCCATGTGCAGACAAACATCACCCATGGGGGCTGACACTGTCAACATTCATCAATGACACAATGACAGAAGTGACCATCAGAATGCAGACCCACATATTTGCACCAATGGGCACACAAATTCAGATACCCAGTGGAGACTGTAGAAGGGAGGTGAACAGATACCATACCATGGCAGCAATGGGACACACACACAATGATCATTGTGCTGACTGATGACCTAGGAGTCCCAGGGACAGCAGGGCAAACACACCAAACAACATACAGCCAATGGCACACCTAAGATATGCCAATGCAGTGGTGCCGATGCACATACACAAACAGGCAGACCCACACTGCACATCAAACACAACAGGTGAGGGGGGTACCAGTGTCCCCAGGCAACCACACAACACATGAGGAGGCCTGAATACCAATTACACAGATGTGCATACAGTGCCACACAAAGGTAACTCATGGATCCAAATCCCCTATGTGGGCAATCAGGCATTGTCAGATGAGAGGGAGCAGAAATCACACATGTCACACAAGCATGTAGGAACAGCAACTGACACAGCAAGACACACAGACACCACAGCACCACACCCAGGGCCCCCACAATGTGGTGACCCTGGGCTGCATTACAATCCCACTGTGATGACAAAGCTAGATGTCGTTCACACTGTGAACCACAGTCATGTGTCCTGAGCAACAAACTACCATCACACCTACACAAGCACAAATCAACCAGCACGGCCTGTCAGCCAAGGCCAACATGGAGGCAGGGGTCTAGCCGGGCAACAACTCTCATCTGCACACACTCAACACCACACACCTCGACCTCCAACAATGTGCAGCAGTGAAGCTCACATGCACTGGTGACATTGCACATGCACCCATGACAATCCCAGGGGGGTGGTGGGAACCAAGGTGCAGAAACACATCACACATGGCCACTCTACCAGACTCCTGAATGTCTGACACACTGCACACTACGCTGTACATGGACATGACGGCAATACCACACCAACCAATGGGATCCCAGCCACAGTCACACACCTATGAAGAAGCCAAGGTCACCCACAAAGAACACACATAGACAACTACCAACATTGCAGCCCTGAGGAGTGCCAGCAGTCACACACACAACGTGTCACAACCAATGAAAGCTAACACAAACCAGAAATCACATGACAGGTGTAAACAACAAGTGCAAAGGGGAATCCTGACTGTGACACATCAGCGTCTGCCCACAAACTCAGCCCTGACAGCAAACACACCTATGGGTGACACCCTGATGACCAGTAATGTGCCATGCACCCACATCACAGAGAACCCAGGGAGAAGACTTTGGGGGAACATAGCTCAACTCAGCAAGCATCACAAACAGGAACATCACTAGGGATCCCAGCATGCACAGCAACATGGAAGTGAACACACACACATGCTCATACAACACACACCTTGGGCGCACGAGATGTCACAGGAGTACACACTGCCATGAGGGGACTCCACTCCTGTGTGACGAAAGCTGTGCCATATGTTGCATCAGTAGGGCTCCATCATGTCAGCAGAACACTTGGTCACACAGTCAACAATTTGCACCAAATGAAGGCTCCCGTCACATCAGCCTGGTCATGGGAATGTCAACGAAATCAACAGCACAGATCCAACACACATGTATAGCAAGTTGCACTGACAACACAGATGAGTCCTTCCCCATTGATGCCCAAACCTGCATGACCAGTGGAGATGGCCACACGGTCAGGGAACTAGACTAATTGAACAATGGCAAACACAACAGATGTGCATGGGTGGAACCCACAGATGTGACATTGCTAATGTAAGTAGGAAATCCCATTGCCAAATATTGAAAACATGACACCCTCAGATGCTGCTAAGGACGACATGGATTCACCACAGGATAGGACACTGTCCCCTTGGAACACATGGGTTCCTGCACAGTAACACTTCATTTTCATGAGTCCAAATATCACCATCACTGCAGCAAGGGCATGGTTAGCGTCATCAACATCATGTACATCAGAAGTAAAAGCACTAGAGAACAGAAAGTTGCTTTATTCAGCATGTGGGTTCAAAACTTGGAAGAACTGTAAGGTATCAACAAAGGCCAATGGCCAGTCCATCAAGGAAGTCTATACAGGGTGACAGTGGCAGATGTCACCCTACGCATGCCTGCACTGATCACAACCGGGGACAATCCCCTAGGAGGGGCATACGGGGGGCAGGCCAGGCACCGCAGGGACAGGATCAGGGCTCACCAGGAGGAGGCAGGGAAGGGGTGGTGGGTGCTGGAGAGCCACTGACAACTGCAGTGGAGGTGTCTGACATGGTGTGTGCCGGCACAACTGGGGGCATGACTCAGATGTTGTGGGTGACGGCACAACTGCAGTGGACCCTGCAGATGGAGTGGACAGGTCCGCCACTGCAGCGCCCAAGTCAGACAGGGTGATAGTGGACTCCACTGCAGTGCCCACCTCCAGGGGAGGAGAATGGGGATCAGGTAAGGTGGGCAGGACAGAGGGGGAGGACACCCTCACCACATCAGTGGTACAGACAAGCGCAGCGGGGGTGTGGGGCCGGAAGAGCAATGGCAGGGGGAGAAGGCCTGACCATTCTGGGGATGGTGTATCTGTGGGTGGGGGAACCTGGGGCAGGGTGTGGTGGGGGCACCTGTGGAGTGGGGGCCTGAGGGATGGAGGAAGGAGACTTGGTGCCTGAGCTGCAGGGCGGCGGCGGGGTCTTGCTCTTCCGGGACCGAGGGGACTTGCGGGTGGGGGCCTCAGTCGGTCTGCGCCTGGGGGATGGTGTCCGGGGACCAGGGGCACTCCGCTCCGTGTGGGTGGGCTTCCTCTTCCCCCTGAATGCTGGATCAGCTGGGTCAGAGGGGGAGAGGCCAAGGTCACAGAGGAAGAGCCGCTGTGTCTTTGGGGTTGCAGCTGAGGCAAGGGAGGGGTCTTTGGAGGGAGAGGCAACTGAGGACTGCGCAGTGCTTGTGGATGCGTGTGTTTGTGCCTGTGCCCCATCCCCTGTGAGTGTGGTTGCAGTCCCCTGACGGTGCGTGCGTGTGCGTCTTGTTTGTGGCGTGTGTGTCCGTGTGCTGCATGTGTCTGTGCTGGTGTGTGCCTGTGGCAGTGTGTGTGTGCTTGGGACGGGTAAGGTGCTGGGGAGTGTGGATGGGGCAGAGGCAGGAGGGATGAGGGACTGTCGGAGGAGGGACACTGCTGCCGTCAGGGAGGAGTCCATGGACCTATTGCCCCTCTGTAGGTCAGACATGCCCGATGAGATGCCCTCCATGAATGACACCAGCTGAGTCAACAGACTGGTGTGTGCATGGAGGACACTCAGCATCGCTGTCTGTCCTACATGGAGCTGGCGGAGGAGGTACACAGACTCCTCACTCAGGGCAGCAGGGGACACAGGGGCAGGGGGTGCGGTGCCTGGCCCGAAGGAGACACGCTCCCGAACATGGGAGCCTCCACGGACCTCAGGAATGGGAGCCGACGGGAGGGCGGTGGTGGTGGTGGTGGTGGCAGGGACAGCAACACTAGCTGGGGTGTGGTGGCTGCTGACACCCGCCTCCATAAGGGAGTCATCGTCCGAGTTGCTCTGGTCCTCAGCTGAGGTGGATGGTGCTGAGGACTCCTCGGTGTGGCTCCCCTCGCCCTCCGTGCCACTGGGTCCCTCCGACCACTCCTCGGCTGCTGACCCAGTCTGGCTCTGCGGCTCCTCCTGGTCCGTGGAGCTGTCCCCTCCTGTGGCCGTGGATGTATCTGCAATCAATAGGGACACAGACAGACATCAGTCACCTGCACCAAACGCACACACCACAGTAAGTACAGCACATTACAGAGCAAGCCCTGGCATCCTTAGTTGAACATTGCTAAAACTGCACAAACAGAACAGGAGAAGTCAATTGTCAGTCTGATGGTCAACCATGGCACTCACATCCCACCTGGCCTTGCACCCATCTGTCTGGTGTCTGTTGGATGGCAATACCCCAGTGTGGACACATGCACCACCTACACAGTATTTGGACGGTGCAGTGAACCCGGTGAAGCATGTGGACATGCACACATCACAACTCTTGCCACTGAGTCAGTGCAGGTGTCCGGATGAAAGGGATGCCCAGAGTCAAATAGGAAATGTATGTGATGCATACCAGCGACAGACACCATGATGCACCCATGTCCTGATAGCCATTGCCACAATGGTGTGCATGTAGCACATGTCACTCCCCTGCAGGATCACTAATAGGAAGTCACATGCCATGGCACAGCCATGCCTGCTAAGTCATACATCACTGTCTCCAGTCACATGGGCAGGGCAGCCAGACAACAACACTCTGCACTGTGTCACAATAGTAGATCATGGGGAATGCAAGTCCTGGAGCTGAACAAGTGCACATGTACATCCCCCACACACCACATCATCTGTACCCTCATCTGTCCAGGTCATACCCATTGGACATATGGGAGACCTGTAACACTACCCTCTGCACCTGAGCACATCACAATCTGCTGTGAATGGGAAACAGCTGCCTGAACCTCATATTCGCATACCCCAGTCTGCACGGTCAGGTGATCAAACACCTATGTGTCACACATGTATCATCTCCTATGGTCACATCTCCGGTGGCATGCGGAGCCCCAACCGAGGAACACCCCAGCAGACCTGACAACGAAGCCACAGCACACTGACACAGAGGCAGACACCTGAGGGGCAAATCACTGAGCAAAACGTGTCAGCTGATACACGGCAGTGGGAGTACAGAGTGTATTGTATGGCCTGGAGTAGGCATGACTGTCCTGTCCCACATGAATGAGGGATGAGCCCTGGACAGTAGGCAGCTGGCTAAGTATGTGTGACACACGTTATATACACACTCCTGGGGCACAAACATTGTTCCCACCTGCAGCATGGGTGTGTGCCAGATACCCCAGGCACATGTGGTGGATCAGCTCAGCAATTGGGCCACATATCAAAATGACACGCAGAACACATGTCAGAACACAGGCAATGTGTAAGCAATGGACCCACCCATGATGCCCACCACAGAGTCAGGGAAACAGATGATGTACCCCACCTTGAGTCAAGCAAACTGCAAGGACACAGTACCCAAGTGACACAATACCCTGACTGTAAGGGCCACACCTGGTTATCAGATGAGGAGCGGGCAGTGCACAATAGAGGGACATGGGTCCTGGACCACAAGACTGATGTACTGTGGAAGTTTAACCAGGCCAGAGGAGGGCACATAGCATGTCAGACAAAGTGCACAGTGCAGTCATGGACTCACCCCCTCCTTGCTGCTCTCTGGCCTTCAGCTGCCCATCCAGATCAGGGAAGACCACCGCCAGGATCCTCAGCATGTGGGGGGTCAGGGTCCGGTGTCCGCCCTCCTGCGAGGAGGCGACAGCTTCAGCTGGACCCGTGCGATCCTCCGGGTCCAGCCCGAAGGTCCTGCCACCTCTTCTGGCAGTTGCGGATCCGGCGCTTGTAGACCCCCACGGATCTCACTGCCCGGACGATGGTCAGCCATATCTTCTGCTTCTGGTGGGCATCAACCTGTGAGGATAACAAAGTGAGAATGCCATTACTACACATGCAACATATCCATGCATTACACAGTTGGATATACATGTCTCAATCACAGGGGCACATGATGTACACAGGCAGTGCAACGATGGCTATGGACAGTATGCCAGCAGTTACTACATGGTATCATTGCCTGGGAAGTAAAACCTTGTTTAAATGCACTGTCACTGCACTATACCTGTCCAGTGCATGTAACTACACACTATGGGGGGTGACAACTACTCAGTGAGCCTGCTAGCCAGTGGCGTGCAGACTGTTAGCCTTGCTGGTCAGACAACATGCACATTTAGAAAGGCAGTGGACAGAACACTCACCTGCTCCCCTGCTTTCCTATACAGCTTGCTGTACTGTGGAAGGAGGCCATCCAGCAGGGCCTGGTTCTCCTCAGTGCTGAAGGCTGGGGCTCTCTCCATAGTACGTGCCATTGCAGGGTCCAGAGGGTGCAGAAACAGCAGCAGTGTAGTGGCAGATGTCGTCCTGGAGCATGTAGTGCAGGCAAGTGAGCTCTCAGGGGAACAGCCAGCATTATATGTGTGCTGCAGAGGCAGATACTGTCCCATGTGTCCAAAGTGATAGGTCCAAGTCGTTTGCATCATCTGAATCTGGCCAATCCATGGAATTGCACCACTTACACACGCCCCCAGCATCCTTCAAATGTTCAACTTCATGACACCCATGAAATTGCAACATTGTTGTGGGTGACCAACTGAATTTACAGCATCAGACTCGTTCAAATTTTGAAAACGCGTCCGTTGCCAGGCCAGGCCATAGCCAATGGGTGCGCACCGATCGGACCATTGCTGTTCAACGCGTACATAGGATACAACGCGTACCCGCACACATTGAAATCAATGGGCCGGCAACACCGATCGGACCATTGCTGTTCAACACGTACATGGGATACAACGCGTACCCGCACACATTGAATGCAATGGGCCGGCCGGGAACACCGATCGGACCATTGCTGTTCAACGCGTACATAGGATACAACGCGTACCCGCACACATTGAATGCAATGGGCCGGCCGGGAACACCGATCGGACCATTGCTGTTCAACGCGTACATGGGATACAACGCGTACCCGCACACATTGAATGCAATGGGCCGGCCGGGAAGACCGATCGGACCATTGCTGTTCAACGCGTACATGGGATACAACGCGTACCCGCACACATTGAATGCAATGGGCCGGCCGGGAACACCGATCGGACCATTGCTGTTCAACGCGTACATGGGATACAACGCGTACCCGCACACATTGAATGCAATGGGCCGGCCGGGAACACCGATCGGACCATTGCTGTTCAACGCGTACATGGGATACAACGCGTACCCGCACACATTGAATGCAATGGGCCGGCCGGGAACACCTATCGGACCATTGCTGTTCAACGCGTACATGGGATACAACGCGTACCCGCACACATTGAATGCAATAGGCCGGCCGGGAACACCGATCGGACCATTGCTGTTCAACGCGTACATAGGATACAACGCGTACCCGCACACATTGAATGCAATGGCCAATGTGTGCGCACTGATCGGTCCATTGCTGTCCAAGGCGTATTGCCAATACAACGCGTACCAGCGCACATTGAATGCAATGGCCAATGTGTGCGCACTGATCGGTCCATTGCTGTCCAAGGCGTATTGCCAATACAACGCGTACCAGCGCACATTGAATGCAATGGCCAATGTGTGCACACTGATCGGTCCATTGCTGTCCAACGCATCCCTGTACAAGTCACTGGCATATGTCACCATGCCTGTCACAGGTGAACATATGCCAGCCACATATACTTCCCAGGCAGTGAGGGGCACACCTACAACACCACAGCCTGTCCAAACTGTATCCTAGGGCATGTAAGGCTGCATTACCTATTCCGTGTATGGGGGTGAACATGTTGTTCTATGGGTGTCACTTGGGGGCAGCCACCCCCAGGCTGTGCACGTGTTTATGGGGACAGAATCCTTGGTGTTTCGTGTACATGACCACTGTGATGTGCAACTGTTCATATCTGAGCATGTGGCATGGTCACAGTTCACGGTGGTGTATGTGTATGTCATGTCACATACCCCTTGAGTCCCATGTGGGACGTTATGTTCAACCCAGGGTGACCCATTGGCACAATGGTGATGGTCCTCCACAGTCTGTGTGCATGTTGTGATTACAATGTCTCTGATTTGATGTGCACAATGGGAGGCAGTCTCCACATCCACGTTGTTTGTGCATGGACTTTGATGTTGTGCATGTGTGTGTCACAGACGTCCATGTCTGTCCTGCCGAGGCAACAGGGACCACTACCTGTGGGCTCATGGTTGTTTTGCTGTGGTGTATACATGATACACCATGTCATGCCAGTGTCCATGTGGCAATACAGGGTCCCTGGGAATCTACCTGTTTTTGAGCTGTGATGCCTGGGGCACATCAGTCCTCACATGTCACTGTGGCGTGTGTTTGTTATTTGGCAGCAGGAGATGGGAACTGGGACACGGCCTCATGGTATCCAATGGCACGACCTGGGACTTATTGATGCCACTTGTTGGACTGTGATGTTAGATATTGGCCATGTATGTGCCATACATATCCGTACGGAACTGCACACATCATGTACTTGTGCCTCATTATGATGTATCATGTGATGTTGAGTGTGTTCAATGCCACATATGTGGGGTGACTGACAATCTTGCTTTCTTCACCTATGCACTGCAGGGCACCAGCTGTCCATAGACCATTCCCTGACCTGGCAACGATGGTGGAACGTGACAGCATCCGACGGTACCGCTTCACCAGGCAGCTGATTGAGGATTTGGCAGTGCGCTTGGCACCACATTTGCAACCTGGCCGTCCGTACCCTACAGCGCTGACCCCCAAGGTGAAGGTGATGGCAGCCCTACACTTCTTTGCCACTGGTACCTTTCAACACACTCTGGCGACTGCTGGTGGGATGTCACAGACCATGTTCAGCCGTGTGCTCCGGGATGTTTTGGAGGCTATGTTGATATACCTGAACCAGTACATCTATTTCCCTAGACTCCAACGACTCACTGGCGTGAAGAGTGACTTCTATGCCCTGGTGAGGATGCCGCATGTCATTGGCTCCATTGATGGGACACATGTGGCTTTGGTACCACCACAGGCCCAAGAGCATGCCTACCGTAACCGCAAACACTACCACTCGGTCAATGCACTGGTGGTCTGTCTTGCAGATATGAGCATCACACACGTGTGTGCCCGTTTCCCTGGTTCTGCACACGATGCCTACGTGATGAGGAGTAGTCGCATCCCGAGGATGATGGCACAGATGTGGAACCAGCGTGCCTGGCTTGTAGGTGTGTACTGACTTTGTACCATTGTGTGTGTTCTGCTATGTAGTGTTCCACCCTCTTTTCCAACTCTGCTAATGTGCAATTGTCTGTATGTAGGTGACTCCGGATACCCCAACATGCTGTGGTTGCTGACGCCCCTCAGGAACCCTGTGACACCAGCCCAGATGCGCTACAATGAGGCACATGGTCGGACCAGGAGAGTGATTGAGCGGACATTTGGACTCCTGAAGAGCCGCTTCCGCTGCCTCGACAAGACAGGAGGGTCCCTCCCATATGCCCCAGCAAAGGTGTGCAAGATTATCATCGTCTGCTGCATGCTCCACAACCTGGCAGTGCGGAAGGAGTTGCCTCTCATCCTGGATGACGATGACCAACGTCCGCCACCTGTGGAGGATCCTGGCCTGGACCACGATGCCAGTGATGATGATGATGATGTTGAGGGTGATGTCCGCACACAGCTCATCACCAACTTCTTCAGCTGAATGTGAGTATCCAGAGATGGCATGTCAATGATGTGAGTTTGCATGATATGTGTTGGTGGTGCTCTGGTGCTGTTTGAGTGTGTCCATGGGCTACATGTCTGTATGCGTGTAGCGATGTGTCCTTGCAGGTAGTCTGTACTCCCCAACAGTGTTGACATGCTAACTTGGTTCTGGGTGGGTATCTTGTAACATGTATTGTGCATGAGTATTGCAGTTCTGTCCTGTTCTTCAGTACTTTTGACTGTGTGTCATTTCTGTCCTTCACAGGGTACTTTCTGAGTCATTTGGTCAACTGTGATCCCCAACACCGTGATTCGACTTCCCGGGTGGTAGCTGTTGTGTCCCTACAGGTGATGTGCACCACACCCATGGACTTCCTTCCTTCTACACTTGTTGACTGTGTGCCCGCTGCCAGGTGGGATTACCTTGCATCTGTGGTGGTTACAACATGTTGCAAATGTGTAATAAACCTGTGCTTCACTTTGTGATGTGCGTTGTCTGTGGTCACACATCTGACTGACATTTGCTTACTGCACCAGTGGGCTAGTTAACACAGACTGTGAATATGTGTTGGGTCTGTGCAATGCAACGTATTTCCTGGCAACACCAGTGTAGGCGATGAGTCAGATGTCCATGGTGTGTATGTGTTGTGTAGCCCTGGTGGTGTGCCTCCCCCATATGTGTGAAGTTGCCATGACTCACATGCCGGTGTTGTACTTGCTGTAGCAGTTAGCATGCACAGTGTCATTCCCCCGATCATCATCCCAACTTCTGAGACAACATAGGAATCACAACAGAGGCAAGTATGGTGTATAAGTGAGTTTATTGACATACATGTGTGAGTATAGTGCACAGGTTGTTGGGTGCTGTACATTGTGATTGTGATCCAAAGTTCCTAGATAATTTGGAAGTCCTGGTAGCAGAAATGTCCAGAGTAAAGTCCACAGTAATCAGAGACATTGGTCCAACTTGAGCTCCCCATGTCATGTGGGAGAGTTGTGTTGCAGTCAACAGGGTGAACAGTTTGGCACAAAGGTTTTTCTCCAGAACAGGTTTTGGCTTCCTGGGGTTGCACATGGCCATCGGCCTCTCACTTGCCCCTCCTCGGACGGCCCCTCTTCTTTGGGGGGGACCCTCAAGTGCAGGCTGCTGCGGTGCAGGGGACTCTCCGCCAGAGTCATCCTGCCTCCCTGTGGCAGTTGCAGTTGTTTCAGCAGCAGATGTTGTGGGCACACAGGGAGGTGTTGACTGGTTGCTGCTCATCTGGTGGAGGCATTATAATATGTCCCTATGCACCGCCGTCATCTCTTGCAGTGTGTCCCACTTGGACTCCACGCGGGACATGTGTGAGTCCAAGCGGGCATGATGGGCAGCCTGCTGCTGTTTAATGTCCCTGAGGAGCCCCACTACCTGGCTGAACTCTCCGGTGCTGGACTGGTACGCATCGGCTATGCGTGCCAGTTGTGGGTCATCATGCAGTCCAGACCCCTCTGTGAGCAGCGACCTAGGTCTCCCACCCCTCCCACCACCCCTGGCGACACGTGCAGTTCCTGAGGTGGCAGGCACAGGTGAACCTGGGCCACCTTGTGGGTTGTTGGTGGTGGTGGTGTCCATGGCCCCACGTTGGTCCAGGGTCCCTGTGCTGGTGGTGGTGCTGCTCCTTGGTCTGTCCATGTCGGCAGGGGTGGTATGTGTGTTGACAGTCGTTGGAGGGGTGGGTGCAGGGGGTGCAGCTGGTGGTCCTGCTGGTGCTGCATGATGACTTGCTCCGGAGGTGCCAGGTAAGTCTTCTTCATTCGAGGAGGGCAGAGGCTGTTCCACACCAGTGAGCTCCGTATCCTCTTGAGCCTGGGACGAGGACTCCTCAGCATCTGCTGCTGTGTCCCCATCATCACCTGTTTTTGGGAGACACACACAATGTATGTTATGTTTCTGCAGGCATCAATGGTTGACACACCTGACAGTTGTGACTGTGCCTCTGGATGCGGGCCTGTACAATGCATTGTCCTAAGTTGTCACAGTCAGGGGTTGATATTGGTGTAGCACATTGTCCTGCATTATTTGGGCATTTCTATGTGAATGTTGGGGTGTGTACATGGTCTGCATTGGTTGTATTTGGTTGTCATCCGCTCCTCCTTCCCACCCAGCCAGATATCCCACCATGGACCGTGCTTCCATTGCAGGGAGTGCAAGTTGTCTTTCAGGATGTCAGTCACTGGTGTCCTGCTGTTGGTTGTTGCACAGTTGCCAGCAGGGCCTTGTGCTCCCCACAGCAGTAGCCAGTGTCAGCCATCTTGTGAGTCCTTTTCCACTCCCTGTGATGTGAGCATGGTTGAGTGTGGTGTTGATGGGCCAATTGTGAGGGTGAGCAATATCTGTGCCTACAACTCCCATCATGCTATTGCCTCCACCCCCTTCCCAGCATGGCCATACTTCCTTCCTTTTGACTCTGCTTCCCTGTGGGGTGGGCTGCCTGTGCTGACAGGATGGCTGGGAGTGTTGTCCGGGCAGTTGTTTGGCTAAATGTCCCAGGAGTGTCCCTGTGCTTCACACAGCATGTCCCAGGGTGGTGGTTCTTTGTGGGACCTTGAGTTAGGATGTGAGGCATTGCATTCCGCCAGGTGGCTTCTGTGGAGTATGTGTTGAGGGGATGTGTGAGGGGAGGTGCTTGTAACTATGGTCAGTGCTGTGAATCCTCCTTCCCACCCAGCCAGATATCCCACCATGGAACGTGCTTCCATTGCAGGGAGTGCAATTTGTCTTTCAGGATGTCAGTCAGTGGTGTCCTGCTGTTGGTTGTTGCACAGTTGCCAGCAGGGCCTTGTTCTCCCCACAGCAGTAGCCAGTGTCAGCCATCTTGTGAGTCCTTTTCCACTCCCTGTGATGTGAGCATGGTTGAGTGTGGTGTTGATGGGCCAATTGTGAGGGTGAGCAATATCTGTGCCTACCACTCCCATCATGCTATTGCCTCCACCCCACTTCCCAGCATGCCCATACTTACTTGCTTTTGGGTGGACTTCAGTGTGTGTGAGTGTGAGAGCAATGGCAAGATGGCTGGCAGTGGTGTCCTGATGTTAGTTGGTGGCCAGTTCCCAGCATGGCCTTGTGCTCCCCACAACAGAGCACCAGTGTCAGACATCTTGATGGGGCTTTCCACTCTCTGTGGGGTGTGCATGCTTGAGTGTGAGCTTTCTGGGCCATGTGGGTGGGGGATGTTGAGCTGTGACTACAACTCCCATCATGCTATTGCCTCCACCCCCCCTTCCCAGCATGCCCATGCTTCCTTCCCTTTGACTCTGCTTCCCTGTGGGGTTGTGTGCCTGTGCTGACAAGATGGCTGACAGTGTTATCCTGGGGTTAGTTTTGCTACAAGTCCCATGTGTGTCCCTGTGCTTCACTCAGCATGACCCAGGGTTGTGGTTCAATGTGGGATATTTGATTGGAGTGTGAGGCAATGCATTCTCCCAGGTGAGTTTTGTGGAGTTTGTGTTAGGGGTGTGTGTGAGAAACGCTGCTGGTAACTATGGTCAGGGCTGTGAGTCCTCCTTCCCACCCAGCCAGATATCCCACCATGGAACGTGCTTCCATTGCAGGGAGTGCAAGTTGTCTTTCAGGATGTCAGTCAGTGGTGTCCTGCTGTTGGTTGGTGCACAGTTGCCAGCAGGGCCTTGTGCTCCCCACAGCAGTAGCCAGTGTCAGCCATCTTGTAAGTTGTTTTCCACTCCCTGTGATGTGCGCATGGTTCAGGGTGGTGTTGATGGGACAGTTGTGGGGGTGAGCAATATCTGTGCCTACAACTCCCATCATGCTATTGGCTACACTGACTTGCCCAGCATACACATATTTCCTTTCTTTCAGTGGGCTTCACTGTGTGCTGGTGTTGTAGTGGTGGCTACTTGTCTGGATGTGTTTGTCAGTTATATTTGTGCCACTGCCTAGCTGTAGTTGTAGTTGTGTTTGTACATGTGATGACACAGTTAAATGTCACTTTGTGATGGCATGTGTTGTGTTTCTCTGAGTGACTTACACATTTTGGGATGATTCTGTTCTGGTTGCTGTGTATTTGCTAAGAGTGCATGGTTTGACTCTCCCCTTGACAGTGATGTGTGTGTGTAGTCGCAGAATATTGTGTACATTTGTTGTGTACTCACCAGGCTCTGGGATGTTTTCTAGTCCATAGACGCTCACTGGTGGTAGGATGGCCCGCACCTTCTCCTCCCAGGGCCTGAGGTATACTGGCTTGGCAGGAGGGCCACTGCCGGTGTATTGGCTCAAGATGTAGTCCTTCTTCAGCAGCTCCTTGACCCTCCTGCGCACGTCATACCACCTGTTCTGGATGTCTGTCTTTGTGCGCAAACATGGTGATTGTGCGTTCACCCTGTCGACGATCCTCTCCCACATCTTTGTTTTCTGTGACATGGGTGTCTGTTGGACCAGTGTACCAAAGAGCTGTGGCTCTACCCTGAGGATCTCATCTACCAGGACTTCCAATTCACTATCTAGGAACTTGTGATTCTTCTTTGGGGGCATGGTGATGGGTGATGATGGTGAGTGATGTGTGTGTTGGTGTGCAGGAGAAGGTGTGTAAGTGTGTGTTTTGCTAGGTGTATTTGTTGTGGTGCTGATGGTGTGTGGCTTGTGTGATGGATGAGCTGTGGGTGTGTGGTTGCTGTCTGTTGAGTGCTGGCAGGTAATTTGAATTTGCAAAGGATCATGGTAGGGATTTGTGTCCTTTATATGGGTGGAGTTGTGGGTGTGTCTTTGTTCCCTGCCCCTCCCCCCAGTATTTATTGGCTTTGTAATTGCTTGTTTGGCCTTTTTTTGTGTATTTTCCCTTTGTACTTTTCGTGCGTGTAGGAGACGTTCTTGTGACCGAGTCGGACCCTGCAGTTGTCTCGTACGGGCTTGTCCGTTTCGTTCACGCTGTGTTTGTGCTGTTTTTTATGCTGCGTACGCGTCGGTCGCGGTGTTTTGGGTTGCTTCGGCTCGCAGTTTTGTATGCGTGTCGGTTGTACGGCTTGTCCTCCGTGCGACTCGGTCGTGTTTTCCACGCCTTGCATCGTACTTGGCGGGTGGGAGTCCACGGGTACGTCTTGTTCGGTATTGTTCCGGGTGCGAGTCGGTCGGTTCGAATCGCGTGTTTTTCCGGCCGGATTGCTGTTTTCCGCGCGGCTCGGTCCTTCGGCTTGTGTTCCGTACGAGTCGGTCGGGTTTTGCTCGCTTCTCATCGTACTTGGCGGGTCGGGCTGCACCGGTACGTGTCGGTCGGTATTTATTCCGGCTCCGAGTCGGTCGGTACGTTTTCCAGCCCGAATCGGAATCGGCCCCTAAGTGTTTTATGTCCAAATTTAAGAGGGGTCAACGCCAATTGTCCTTTGATTACAACACTGCACCCTTTATTAAAGAATAATCCTTCTTATTGTTAAGTTCTAGTACAATAATTATTTATTTCTGTCTTGGTCTTTTCCTCAGTCTAAAGTGACTGAATGAAACAAAGACTTTCGGATTCTAGGTTCAGTACACTGACATTTTAACAGCAGCAAAGAATCTTTCTTGAAGTAGTTGTGCTGGTGGCTTCTTTTCGTTCTTGCCTTTGCAGGTTGTTGGTTGCACCAAACTCCAAAGGCGACAAGGTGACTGGAGTTTCCAGGGACTACATGACAAAGGATCAGGAGAGTGGCATAGGTACGCAGAACTCGGGCAGGGAAGGTCTTCTCAGGCGGATGTCTCGAAGCCAAGCAAGGCTTTGTGCAATGGACGCGATATTTATAGTACTGCACCTAAAATGGGTGCCAAATCTTGTGGGAGCTATGGGTGGGCGATATATTCTGCTCCAATGGTGGAAATGGCAGAATCTTTGCCACTCCGTGTTAAGCTTGTAACACGGAGTTCTGGACAAATTCTGCAAACCGCTGCGCGTTGCAGTTTTTTCTCATGTGCGGCTCTAAAACAGTAAGGTGGCGAGTGAGATTTGGCATCCCCTAATATGATTTTCGGTTGCTAGGAGGGCACCCGGTGAGACTTCTCCAACATGGGCAGTCATGGTGGTCCTGACCATTCGCGGTCAGAAAGTTGCCCGAGCTCGAGCTGAAGGAAACTCAGCTTGAAAAGCTGTGAGCTGATTTATCAGCATGGAACGAGCTCTCAGCACTAAATCACAGCCCAAGCAGCGCAACATGTCTATTTCCACCCGTTCGCTGAATTCTGCAGACTCTCACAGGGTTTTTTTGTAACTTCGAAGAATTCCACTGGGCGCAACTCGGCGAGTTCCACCCAGCCCAAGTGGGAGTCCAAAATCTCATGAGATTTCGGCTCCCACTTTTCCAGAGCTGGTGCAGCTTCACGTGGGGAACAAGAGGAAGGACTTTATGTAGGAAAGGGTAGGGGACATTTGGGGAGTCTTGGATGCAACACTATAGATTACATAAGTCCTAGGAATCAGTCTATGATATTGGTTTAGCCAAGCAGGTGGGAGTGGAGGGAAGGGCTAAGGAGTCACCATCACCATCTGTGATCCAATGTCCTATGCCCAAGTCCTGTAAAGGACATAGAGGGAACGTGAGGTGAGCTAGACGTAACAGTGTAGAAATGGAAAAATCATTTCATTGTCAGTCTGTGGGACACAAAATGTGGCCTCTTAAAAGACTACATGCACCTTATTTACATGCAGAAAATATAAGGGGTGCTGAGAGTCAATCTCAGCATACCTTGTGTGGTTATACTTGTTGATTCTGTAGTCTGAGTACTGGCTGTATAAAATCAGTGCAACATTATTTGTTAAAAAGTCTATACAGTATTTAATGAGAGGACAAGCAATACCCACGAGTATGGAACATCAGATAGATCAGATAGGTCAAAAGGTTTGTAAAGTAATGCATAGAGGATGCCTCTTTAAAATCACATATTTGCAAAATTGGATTATGCAGGATATATTGGTGAGTCCTGGCCCATGGTGTAATAGAGTGGAATTCTATGCCATGTCTGTCAAAATAACTTTTAAGCATTGAAACATTTGGGCCCTTTAGACCTATAAGTTAGTGCTTAGGATACAAATTGAATGTACTCCAGTTCTAGCATAAAGGGCCTCATGTCCAAAACCACAGGTTTTGGGACCACAAAAGTGTTTATCAATATGTATAAAACCTTTTCTACAAGTTGGAAAATTCTTGGAATGATGGAAAAGGGACTTTTTCCATCATTTCCAAGTTGCAAAGAGGAGGAGTTATAATAAAGGCGCCCCCCTCGGATTTCCAACTTAAAAAGGAATTTTTCAGTAATTTACTACATAAACCTTGAATACCATTGATGAACTACCGACCCCCAAGTTGGGCTGTTAACTAGTTTACAGAGGGGAAGGGGGTCTCTTATGACCCCTTTCCTTTTGGGAATTGTGTTGGCAGCCTCAGGGGGAGAAGGCAGTGATCAGTGAGTCTGAACTTTCTGACCTAACTAGTCCATAGTTGTTTACAAAATATTCTTCCATTCACAAAAGTCTGTGTGCAATTTGTGACCACTTTTTGTTACTGTGATAAAAATACATCAGGGATCTAGCTTGCATAGAGAAATGAATGACAGTTGTGTTAACTCCTTGTTTGTAGGTCTGTTGAAATCTGCATATTGCGGAATAATACCAAACGCAAGCTATTTAGACAGCAGCTGGCTAAATAGTGACATTTCTCTGCTATTTGTAAGGCTACTGGCCTAGTTGTGCATATTGTCTAATATTTAACCGGCTACCAAGTGAAAAATTAAATTTTTCTTCTATTTTCATGGTGCTGGCCAAAGAGTTAGCAGTCAGGTAAATAAGTATGTCTCTTTGCTATATGCCAATTTTCAATGCCATCAGCCAAACAGTACATTATTTCTGCTATTTAGCCAACAGCCATGTAAATAGTGAGATTTATTTGCTATTTTCAAAGTCACCGGCCAAATAGTATACAATTATTTCTGCTATTTAAACAGCAACCAAGTAAATAATTACGTTTATTTGCTATTTGCTTGACTGCAGGCCAGAGGGTACATAACCTCTGCTATTGGCTGAGTAAATAGTGAAGTTTTGTTTGCATTGCAAGGCTGCCGGCCAAATAATAAATCATCTCTGCTTAGCCAGTGGCGGGGTACATAGCAGAGAAAATTCACTATTTATCCAGTTAGTGGCTAAATTGCCGCCACCTATATAAAGATTTATTTTAAAATTCACATTGTATTCTAGATCAGTGCAGTTTGGTATATTTTGCTGAATTTTAGTCACTGGGCATTTTAACGTACATACTGAGGCCCAGATTTACTAGCATTTTGCGTTGAGGTTGCATCGCTTTTTTTTATGCAGCCCTGATGCAAAATATGTTTTGGGATTTACTAAGCCATACAAATGTAAATTTCCATGGCTTTGCCTTACTTTACTTTGGGCATTCCTTTGCATCCACAATTGTATTTTGACACAAATCCAGATTTAATTAAGTCCATAAACTTGGGTTTGTGACAAAATGGTGCGCCTACTAATGCTGGCGTAATGAGGAGAAATGTCTTTATTTTTCCTCATTACGTAAGCACAACAAGGAGAAATGTCTTTATTTCTCCTCATGGCTTACTCTTTGCGTGTGCTGCATTCTGCAGCACACACACAATGAGGAATAAACCTCCAAGGACTGTTTTTGTGCAGGAAGGCATACCTTCCTGCCCAAAAATATTCCTGGTCACAACGCCGGCACCTTTGCACCATAGCCCAATGGTGCCTGCACTGGCACTAGACAGCCACAAGTGCGTCAGCACAGGGAGAGAGAGCTGAACAGCCACATTTATTTGTAAACAAGGCACAGTTCAGCTCTATCCCCTTCACACAGCAACACAACAACTTAACTTAGTGCGCTGCCTTGCGTGAACTGTTAGTAAATTAAGGCCTTAATATTTAATGATCTTTACTAGTTACGATGACTTTCATTTGAAAGATGCAGATTTTACATTCAACTCAACTAAACTTCAAATGAAATAGATACAGTTTTAAAGGTTGGCCAGCAGATGGCAGAATGCCCCTTGTTTTGATACGAAGAATGTGTTCAAGAGCAGAGCGTGCGAATAGACATGAGTTCTATGATTTTTTTTAAATATATATATATATATTAACTTTTAACGCGCAAACTATCGCACAGTACAGATTTCAGAGTGCCGTACAGTCAACGGGTAGATTTACAATAGCAAAGGTTGTACAACGATTTGTAGCAGAGGACACTGGTAATAATGGAATAATAGCAGGCCTGCATTATGCAGGTCTAGACGTCTTACAAGCTATAAATCCACCATAGGTGTACACTTGTCACAATAGGTCAAACTTGTAAGTTTTCAGAGTACTATACAGTAAAAACTGAAACAGCTTGCATATGTATAGGCTGAAATACCATGAAATCATATTCGGCCACAGCTGATAGCGAGATGGGCACTGAAGAGTGAGGGCAGGTTGCAAACATATTTATTGCCAAACTTATAGGTTAGTTACAAGTGAGCGGTCAACCATGCAAGACACTACAAAATACAGCAAGTATAAGTTGGCTTGGCTATATAAAGACCGAACTGTTGATCTAAAAATGGGAGAGAAGATCTAGCAGGGCTGAAAATTGGATAAGGAAGGAGAAGTAACACGTGAGAAAGGTAGGAAAATAGGCACCAGGAAGTACAATAGAGAGGAGCCATGCAAGTCATGACACTAAGGCCAATATTTATCAATGTTTCATGCAATGTAACGCAGCAAGCCACCTTTCCTGCGCTGAGTGAAAGGAAGAGGGCAGAAATGCACCATATTTAACATTATATGGCACATTCCTGCTCTCTCCCTGCACTGGTGCACAAACTGCTGCCTAGCACCAACGTAGACACCCATGCATCAAGGTGCAAGCGCTCCTGCATTGCAGTCAGGTTTGTTTTAATGCAGGAAGGAGCACCTTCCTGCACAAAAACAAACCTCAGAGCCATTTTCCTCTTTCTAACTATGCTGCAGAATATAACACACTTAGAAAGAGGAAACAACGAGGAGAAATAAAGATATTTCTACTCGTTGTGCCTCTGGTGGGGAGGCGTACAATTCTAACACATTCCCAAGTCCCCAAGTGTTGGATAATTTGGAAATGTGTCAGATTGCATGGGTGGGTCCGCGGGAACACCCACACTCCACCCATGGTGTGCCTCCCTGCTGCAGAGTAGCGCAAGGCAACGATTTATGCTACCTTGCGTTACTCTAGATTTATCCAAGCCACGCAGGGCCACGCAGTGTGTGGCCTTGCATGGCTTGGTAAATCTTATTTAGGTTTTGTGTCTCCCCTGCGTCCCCTTGCATGGGCGATACAAAACCTTGACAAAAATGAACCTAAATTTAAAGGAGATAGGCCGTGCAACTTTACAGACAGTGCAACAGAACTTGAGAGTCAGGTAAAGGCATCAGCGCAAGAAGCAGAGGTGTGGGGGTGCTGCAGCGTGATTGAGTTTTGAAGGTCATATTTGCTGTGTGTTCAAAGACAGAGGTCAAATGTCAGGCAGTGTCTTCTGACCGATTGCTGCTTTTTCTTTTAACATGGGCATTGGTGTTTACTTTTCTTTCTCTCAAAATGAGAGACAGTCTTGCTGGTGAGAAAGGAAAGGCTGCAGGATGTAATTTCCTATAACACACAACAACATTTAAATACCTACAAATGAACTCCAGATGTATTTCAAAATATCTTAGCAGTTGGGAAATCACAAATTAAGCTCTTTCTTTGAAATTCTGAAGTGTGATGGGAAATATTTTAATAGGATCAAAACATATGAAGACACTTTACTTGGTGATGTGCTGAAACCTGATTTCCACATATTATCGTTTATGCGCTATATAATTTTATAAGTAAAACTGTGTCTTTGCAAATTTAGTGCCCACTTCAATGGGGAATGTGCTATCTCTAAATGACAGTGTGCTACCACACCATGCTTTATAATATATTTGTGAGTGCTCAATAATGCACCACCAGCTTTCGTACCACAAATGGATGTGGCTCATATTATGATGAATGCGTTGCCCTCGGGGTGGCCGGGAACTCATGCTGTCCTGGGGGCAGTGCCTTCATGTGAAAAACCGAGCGGCTGCTTTGAAGCCACTCTGTGTTTTCACAGTGCGGGGGGCAACCCGCCTGCACTTCGAAGGGGGATTAGTGATCCCCTTGCAGGCGGGTGCATTCAGGTCCATAACTGTCTGAAGATCAACAAAAGCATTCCATGAACATACAGCATGTGAAAAAAGAAAATCATTGAAAAGAAAGGAGAAAGAAAAGGAAAAACCCATTGGAGTAAAAATATCATGATACCAGGCAATTGGACTTGCTGCGGGCCCTGATTGAGTGGTCTTCGTGTACTATTAAGTATACAGAGCAGAGTGTCTGATGAACAGTGAGACTCACAGAGATAGGTTGTGAAGGGCGAGACCCCCGTTAATGAAAATTGACCTGGGTCTAATAGTGCAAGCAAGACATGAGCTTAGGTATAAGGACCGAAAGATCTGGGTCCTTACAAGAGTTACAAGAAGGAAGGTCATGATAAATTCTCTACAAAAGAATAGAAACCAAGATGTCTCTTTTGAGATCTGGTCATTCAGTTCATAGATAGAACTCTCAAAGGAGGCCATTGTTGAAATTGCCTCTGCCCAGTCGGCGTGGAAGTTAATTTTCATTTACAAAGTATGCATAACTTGGCTGTGGCAAGTGAGGAGCTGAGCTAGCATTTAATATGGGGACAAATGAAGTAAATACCCAAAAGGTTAAGCATCCTCCAGATGTCTTCCCAGAGAGGAAGGGGCATAACTAAAAAATATGCTTGATATCGCTTCCCAATAGGCCACACCTCCAGCAGTTCATAGATGGGACCAGACCTGTTCTGTGGCGCTTTGTATAGGTCCAGCACCACAGGAGGATACGTTTGAAGTATCCTAACTTGAGTTGTGCTTCATGCAGGCCTTGATCGTGGGTAAGAGAAGATGCACATAGTCCTCTTCTGAATGTAAGTTGACCTCCTATGCCTCAGGTGCTGCACGTGAGCTTAAAATTTAACTCTTCAATGATCAAGCTATACAGCTCTGATATTAGTTTCTTGAATGAGCCCCAAGATACTCAAGCATAAGTGAAATGTGCAAACTGTCTGGAAAGACTTTCAGCTTATAGTTGAGAAAGTTTTGTAGTTGGGTGTACTCCCAAGGGTGTTTCGGATCAAGTTGAATTTTCTCATTGAGGGTCCGGAAGTCTTTCAGCATGCCACCTGCCATGATGTGCTGAACGGTAAGTATGGCTTGCCCACTATCAATTCTACCACCCTTCAAAATAGTTTTAAGTAATTTCAGTTCTAATAACGATATTAAAGTTATGACAATGGATTCTAAAGACTTCAAAGCAGCTGCCTAGGCAGATGACATCATCTTATTTTTATCAAAGGTAGATCACTCACTCTCACCTGTTATACGATCTGCTTAGGAGTGCACTGCAGTGGCCGCTGATAAATACTCACAAATCAACTCCCCAAATGCACACGGTACTGGTTCCTTGGTGCATGATTCCATTTTGAAGTAGCTGAAAGCAGATCTAAAATACCTTGGTCTACTGTACACAGATAACTTAGATGAGATTAACATCACCCACGAAAGAAAAACTAAACAATAAAACCAAAACATTGCCAATAATTTGTCCCACAAATGTTTGTCTTAGTGTGATGGAGAACCGACGATGATCATTACCACTATAATAAATTATGTTCTGCAGATGTTACCACTTAAACTATCGAAACATTTTTTCCTTACATTAGATAATATAATGTCATGTTTTATATAGGACAAAAAGAAACCTAGGATTTCCAGGATTAAGCTTCAACAAGCCAAGTCCTATGGTGGTGTGAACACCCTTTCTGATACAACAAGCTGCAATAAGTGACACATTTACTTGTTGAGTACCCTTTTGGAAACAGAAACCTCAATGGGTACTAGCAGAGGAAGACATTTCTCTGCCTTACATACCAAAAGTCAAGTTAACCCAGTCTTCTAAATAGTTCAAATCGAACCCTCTATAACTCTAGACATAATCAAGACGATTCTGTAGTTTGAGTATAAACTGCAGAATAGGATTTAAAAAAAGCAATTATATCTATTTAGCATAATGGGAAAAATAAATTAGAAGGCAAAGAATTGAATTGTCTAATTAATGGGAATTATGCTAATTTCCCAATTATGTTATAAAGGTTACCCCAAAAAGTTTTTACAACCGAGGTTGAAATTCAAATTACGGAACCCGGCATTTAATAAATTCCTTAAACTGATGTTTACTATCAGGAGAAAGGGAAATCTCCACAACTCTCCACAGCTCAGAAGCTTATTGCATCGCTTTTTTACCTCTGGGAACACTGCTTCAAAAATTTACCACTTCCTTTGAAAAACCTATCAAATGAAGCAAACATTTTAATCCACACATGAATGTTTCACTGAAGGGACACAACCTGCGCCCAGTACTTGCTAAAACATGGACATATTTCTAGGAATAACCCTTTAATTCATGATATCAGCAGATGTAGCACAGACATATTAAATGATTATGATTTTATATAGAGCACTATGGACTTCTAGAAAAAATAAAAATCAAGCCTCCTCTTCAGACCGTCATGTTAGAACCAACTCAAGGAAACATACTTTATGACTTTAGTTGACTACAAATATACTGCAAAGACATTTGACACAAATTAGTATATATCTTTAACTTTCATACACCACCCAATGGAGCTATAAGTTGCTATAAAGCAACACTAACGGATTTCTTTTTCAGTCCTGTCTAAATCACTCCTACACCTTCTTTTTACCATGGCAACGAAAAACATCCTCTCTAAATAAAAACAAGCACAAAAATCACAGATGGTGGGCCTGGGTCAGACATATACAAAAATGTCATTCTATAGCAAAGAGTAACACAGATCTAATCTTTAGCGCTAAGCACCTTTGGGACAGCCTTGATAAATATTTGTAGATTGTACAACAAACTGCCAATATTGTAGAGCTAAATAAAAGTTACATATGAACAGGCTACCTCTGTTAATCAACCATTATCTTTCTCTTTCTCCTTGGATAACAACAGTTACACTGTCTACCCAGGTTCTCCTTCTGACCAATGCTCTCTCTTTCTATCCACTCCTTCTTCTCTCCATTCTTTACCTACAGTATCAACTTCTTACTTTTAGAACATGAATTTGTAAATAATATTCCTTAAGCTGTCCATTACCTTTAACAGTATCTTCCAGGAAATCTACTGCACAAAGGGCCTGATTACGATGGTGGTGAAACCGCCACCGACAGCCTGTCAGCGGCGGTTTCACCACCATCATAAGCAGGTTTTATGCCCGCCACATTACAATGGCAGGCGTGTCTTTGGCGGTCGGAAAGACTCCTTGAGCCCGCGGACCGTCGGAGGGGAATCATATCCCTACAACGGTGGCGGTGCCTACCAGGTACCGCCGTAGGGATTATGATGTCCCTTTCCGCCTGCCTTTTTCATGGCGGGTAACCCGTCATAAAAAGGCAGGCGGAAAGGGACTTTAGAGGCCCATAGTGGGCCCCCCTTCCCTCCTGCACCCCAGATATGGGCACTGGGGGGCACCTTTGGTGCCTCCCTACATATCCCAATACCATGTGGCAGTGCAGGGATATGTTACATGTCCCGTTTTTACATTGCGGCGGGTGCTGCAGCCAGCAGCACCCGCCGCAATGTAAAATATAGGTATTATGACCGCCGTGGTGGCGGTCGCATTGTAATTACCCCTGTGGGACTGCCGCCTTGCAGACAGGCGGTCCCAATCCTTGATACGATGGCGGACGGACTGAAGTCCGTCCGCCATCGTAATCAGCCCCATAATGTGTTAATAATACATGGAATCATGCATTCCCTGTATAAAAACCCACCTAGTTGAGTTCTGAGGCCACAAAGTCTGCCTCCAGCAGTCAGGGTGAAAGGAAGGTCACAGACCATAATTTAAGCTGCTGTTTAAAACAGTAACATATGAAAAATTGGCTTTTCCTTCTGTTCTGTTTTTCTAGATGAACAGTATTAAGCAGATAGAAGATATCTGCAACAACAAGCTTATTTTTTGCACACCTCAGGTAATTGTAGAAAACATAGAATCTCTGTGTCTGTTTCTACACATTCTGATCTACAGCGCTTGATTCTTAAATCTGACTTGTATTACATTGATTCTAATATCCTTTTGTAGCAAATATCTAACTCCTTTTATGGTGTGTTTAATTTTGCACTGGATATTCTACTTTTATTCTACATGTTTCCAAACATGCTGTTTCTTTTATATATAAGAGCAACACACCAAGGATTTAAGTGGTTTGTGGGGAAGTTGATGATTTGTCCATGTATTATAAGGAATAAAGTACCCCCACTGTACAGTATAAGCATATAGCAAGTAAGCTCGGAAATCTATCTTATCGAGGAATTTGCCCTTCAGCCTCTTTCCTCTAGACGGTCATGGAACTACTCAGTGGCTTGCAGTTTCCTTATAATGTACAGTAGAGGGCACTTTATCCCATATATTCTCAACAGAACTGCCATGATGGGATCAGGTTATTTTTCTGTCTATTGGTTGTATCTACTTGCCATGGCTATCCTCTTTCTCTTTTTGTTATTTGCTTAGTTTGAAAATATTCAATAAAAGCAAACGAACATCAAAAACACACTGATGCATTTCCCTCACTGTTTTATAAAAGTAGTTTAAGGGACTCTATTAATACATTTGTCAATTGAGCACCCAATGCAGAAAACTGTGTGATATACATAAAACATGTTCCAATCCCAAAAAGAAAACCATTCAATAGGAGTCAATCTCTGCACTTCCTACGGGCAATCGTCACAATTGTGCTTTCTTCATCATGTCATCTGCTGGTGTGGTGTGGCTCATCACACACTCACCTTGGCTCCCACCCAACCTGTGTCTCTTTCCCACAAGCTGTGTTTGAAAATACGTTTCACTGGCCAATGGCCCTGTTAGGTGCTGCCTGCTTTTCCAACATCACACTTGTTCCTAGGAACATGCTAAAGAGGTTTGCCCCTTTCCTATGTCTACCACACTTCTCACTTTCACCCTACAAACTCCCAGTGTGTGCAGCCCCACTCACTCATAAGATGGGACAATGCCTTTTACTCCAGTACCTGCCCTATCATCTGCCCTCACCCACCATCTACTTCCTCCATTCACCCTGCCTGATCCTTCATTTGCCTAGGAGAATGCTTGTCAAGGTTACAATACTTTTACTTGTCCCGTAGCAACTGACAAGCAAACTTAAAAGTTAACAAGAATCCTCTTTTTAACTATTCTTTATAACACTGTTAAACAAAATATTATTTAGATATATTTTAAGTCATTGTTCAATTAAATGTAAATCAGAAACCTAGTTGTCAAATTAATTGCACTCACCTACACATGCTCAAACACAAAAATATATAAATAGAGATTTTACTTTCAGTTTGTTTGGTCTCAACACCCTACATCCATCAATGGATCAAATAATGTGTAGTCTACCTGAATGGGCCACAGCACACCTGAAATGAACTCCTCCAAACTCAGTTTATGTAGGCAGCAGTCAAGAGAATACCAATGGAAGCCCAATCCATCCGGAATTTCCTGATAAATAATTTCACAAATCTATTTGTAATCTTCATAGCAAAGTAACCTCCTTCTCAACCACCTCTACATAAACGCAGTGTGACCATACGCAAGCACTTGTACCTTTGCATTACTTGTGTAGTGTCCTGCTGGACACGTTCTGGGTTTCAGCGAAACCAAATGTAAAGGGAGCAGGCCTGGAAATGACAACAGTTCCTGGCAAAAAGCATATTTATTATGCTATTTTTTCTGCTTCTACCACATATCATACACACAATTGCAGAATCTTTCTGCTGGCAATATCCATGTCGATCAGCAGGTCTTCTTCATGTTAATGCACATTGTGTTGCTTCTTAAAGCCTTGATAGTTCCATACGTTGAGGAAGAGGCTGTGAGATGTGTCTGTATAAAGGAGAGAATTATTTTATTCAGTATTATTTAAGTGGATAGACCCTATGGATTTACAATGGTCTGATTTTTCTCAGTATTAGGGAAGATACCTATAGGAGTGTTACCCCATAAGCATAGGGTATTATTTTGCGAAAGGACATTGGCAGAGCTTTTAAGAAGTTTATTAGTGTTGTTATATACGTGGAGTCTACAGGGTTCAATTGGGCTGGATCCTAATATACATAGTATTTATATATTGAGGTCCACTCCTAGTTTGAAAACAATTGTCACCAAAAATGCACATGTGAAAGTGCCCTTCCTTTCCTTCTGGTATGTTAACTGTACATAAACTGTTGCTGCATACTTTATTTTTCAACACTCAGAGCAGTCTCTCAAGTAATTGTCTCTTTTTTATGAAAATAATTATTTATTTACAATTATTAATCTTTTATTCTGCACAAAAGCTTATTCATGCAAACATCCTCTCGTGTGACTGGATTTATTTTTTCTGAATTTTTCATTGACTCTTATTAGCACTGCTTTCTAACCTCATCAACGTCTAATGCATGTTTGCTTTTATTTGGTGACTTTCATCGACTTGAACTTCCATACATGAGAGGAATTGCAGTTCTATGTCAAGGTTTGACTGCTTCGGTATTAGTCAGTTCCTTTGATCATAAGCATATTATTTGAAGCTCTACCACGTTGTATAGCCATACTTCAATGTTTACCTTAAGAGTTTTTCTCCCTTGAGCCTTTTCGTGATTGCACAAGGGCGTTGTAGTGTCCCGGGCCACTAGGCCCACATGCTGATAAAGGACCACACGGACACCGTAGTACTGTACTGGAACTGGCCACGAGCACGTGCACCCGGGCCCTTTTATTGGCAGGGTCACGTCACTCGTGACGCCTGTGAGGGATGGGTGTGGGGTGCATGTGTGTCCAGCCCTCGAGGGAGTGGCTGGAAATACCAGTGCCTGCTGAAACATTAGAACGTGTTCAGCAGGACACTACAGGCGTATTTCAGATTGGTGAATTTAGGAGGTGGTTAATTTCTGAGAATGATATATCCAGGGTCGGACTGGCCTTAGAGGGCTTCGGACGTTTCCCCGGGAGGCTGGAAGGGTGGTGGCAAGTTTTGCAGTGAGGCTGGTTTTGTTATTGGGGGCCGGTTTTGCAGCAGTTCTGCAATATTGGCCCCCAGTAACAAAATCAGCAGGCAAGATCTTCTAGCCTCCCGTGGCCAGGCAGTGCTTCCCAAGGGGCTGATCTGAGAAACTTGCCTGGGCAGCTTTGGATTCACAGTCTGGACCTGGATATAACTTTCATGTCTTTTCTTTGAGTATGACTGTTTCTTGAATTATAATGTAAACATTTTTTTTGCACTGGTTCCAAATAAATACAAAACATGCATCTTAAAGAACACCAACAAGGAATTTTCCATTCCTCTGTAGGTAAGTATCCAATTGTGCAAAAGAAAATATGTGTTTATACTAATCAAGATTGTCTCTAAGACAGTACTTATAATTTTTGAAGATCATATCAAAAATACAATTGAAATCCTTAGAATACTTCTGTGTACCAGCTTCAACTTAAAAAATGCTTCCAAATAAACTTATACTCATCATCTTCAAGATGGCCACAGTCATTTCCAAACATTGTGAGATTTCTGTGGCTTCATGAGAAATGTAGTTTCCCAAATTGGGCTCCTGTGCATACGCATAGTGCATTCCCCAAAAACGTGAACCCTTTCACCAAATGGCACTATCTTTCCTTTGCTGGAATCATTGTAGCACCTGTAAGTTTGCAGTATTGCATTTTCGCGCCTGCTGAGCTTTGAAAGATATGTGTATCTAACTGATCCTGAAAGAATTTGCGCTATTTTGCAGGATATGTGAAATGGTCAGAGCATATCCAAGAGTTACTTAATCCTTACAGACAAACACTCTATTATTGTTGCAGACATTGCTACCAATTAATCTCCTATGCTATGCATTGAGTTGTCACCAAGGCTTCATTAAAAATGTCTAAATATTTATCAATCTCATTTAATTTTATTCTATCCTTAACTTTCTTTCATTTCCATTTTCCCACATGTGTTTTTCTCTCTTCCTTGGTTTATTTCATCATCAAGAAGGATTCAGTTTGCTCATTCAGGGCCAGATGTACATATGTTTATGTTTGCAATTACCTAAAGCAAATTTTTGCAATTTGCTATTAGGTAATCGCAAACAGCGATGTGCTACAGTGTGTTTTACACTGTTTGCGATTCCCAGTGGGTCGCAAATAGACCTACCTCGTTAATATTCATCAGGTAGGTTGCAATTTGGGATCCATTGGGAATCGCTAAAATCACAGGGCTGGTGGCCTGCTACCATGTCTGTGATTGCTTTTAAATAAAGCAAAGTTTTTATTTTTTAATGCAGCCTGTGTTCAAAAACAAAAATGAAAAGTTTTCTTTTCGTGGGTCCACTGCCTGCTCTTAAAAAACGTTTTACAACCATTCACAAAGGGGAATGGGTCCCTTGGGGACCCCTTCCCATTTGCAAAAGGGTTACCACCAACTCAGAGTTGGCGTTACAATGTGAATGTTTTGCAACTGCATTTCAGTTGCAAAACTTCCCACATACCCAGGGCCGGACTGGCCGTAGCGGGCACCGGGCGTTTCCCCAGTGGGCCTGCTAGGGTGGGGGCCGGTTTTGGGCCCCTGGGGGGGCGTTTTTGTTACCGGGGGTCGGCAATATCGGCCCCTTGTAACAAAATCGTCCGAAACCGGCGCTCACAAACTGCTCGGCTGCACCCCCCTCACCCCAGGGGGGGCCGGCCGAGCAGTTTGCCAGGGCCGGTTTCGGTTGCCAGTCCGGCCCTGCACATACCACTGCAAGTCGCTATTAGGAAGGGATGCCCTTAACACTCCCCTTCCTAATACCAAATCGCAAACCCATGTTGTGATTCGATAATAGGTTACCGAATCGCAAAATAGGGTTCTGTACATTCCAAAATACTTTTTTGCGGTCGCAAACAGCCCAATTCGCAGACATCTTAATAGCTATGTTCATCCGGCCCTCAGCTCTTTCTATAGTTCGACTGTCCTCCATGTCTCTTGATTTTTCAGAACCATCAGTCCTTCACTTTCATCACAAGTTTTGCCCTGGGGAAGGGATGATTCTCTTGCTCTTCAAGTACATGGCTACAAATTATTCAACATATCTTTTTCCATCAAGACTGCTTCATGTTCTAATGCTTCTCCCATTTTCTCTAGGGATGTGTTGTGAATCTCATCTCTTTCTCTCGCACAATGGTTTTGTGGAATTTCTCATAGGCCAGTTCTTAGTCTATCGTACCTTTTCTGCACTAAGAAATATGTATCATTGTGACTGAGCCCTCTCTTATAGGCTCAGTTCACGCTTGAATCACTGCATCTTCATCAAGATTAGGAGTCTTCGGACTAATTAATCCCCTTTATTAATTGCAAACATTTCACTTATATTGTCCTATCCCCCATGCTCCTTGATGGCTTCGACCAGAGTGTGTCTCTTCAAAATCCCTGAATTTAGGGTCTGCCTCTTACCGATGGTCACACAGCTGTGTGTAACCCTTTGCTCAGCCTCTAACTTGGAAGGTTTGCAACTTCTCGTTCAGCCACTTTGATGAGTAAATTTCTCCTTCCAAGTGCTGCCCTTGAGGTGATTCATGCACTTTCCAAGTGTTTTAATCCTTTATTATCTTTCATATACTTTCTTAACAAATAGGTCTACTTATGATTTGGCATGTTTACATTGGTTTCTGTCTCATCTGTTTTCCTATTCAGCTAGTGGTCAACAATTAATGGCAACACAATGTAAGTGGAGTTAGCATTTGTTGCAGGTCACTAATAGGTTGAACCAGAGAAGAAAAGATACAAACATTCTCAAAATTGGAGTATTATGCCAAATGGAAGAAGCTCTGCAGTGCATATTTTCAAAGCAGTCTTGTGATCAGGTCTTACACATCCGTAGGCAGTTTTTTATTAGCGTGCCCACTGATGGCCACATCACTTCAAAGGCTGATTGGTTACACCTCTACTTTGCAATGCACCAGCAGCTTTAAATTGTTCATAATGCAAAACACAATCCTAGACAAGTCATAGCTTACACCTGCTTGCTGATGATTTTGCTATCTTAATAAAATTGCTGATGGGACATCAGAATGTCCGACAGTGCAAATAAGGTAATATCAGAGGGGGTCTGACCTTTGTATTCACAACGATGATCCCCTGCCCTTCTAAGAATGGAGATTGTCCAGATGCACAATGTTAGAGCGGAGGCTAAGGCTGCTGTTCAAAGACTTTAAGCCCCCAGAAATTAGTATTACCACAGTTGGTCAAATACTCCAGAGAATCTATCCAACAAGAGGAGAATCGTTGGTTCCTTCTGTGGCCTATATGTATTGTTTCAACTGCAGTTACCTCATCCACTGTTTTTGCTAACATATTTCTTATAGAGGAGGATGTGACCGACAGCATAATTGTGTTATGCACATTCTGGGGACTATTTACGAGCTGGTTTGCGTTGCTCTTGCATCAGGCAACGTGGTGCAAGAGCGACGCAAACCTTAAGTCAGATTTAAGAAACCACCCAAAGCCACTTTGCGTGGCCCTGAGTGGCTCCATAAATCTTGAGTACAGGAACGCAGCACAAATCACTCCATTGCCTTACTCTTCCCTGGGAAGGCATTTCATGGGCATTGCATGAGTGTTCCCACGCAAGTCCCATGGTTTCTGGCGCATTCCCAGATTTACCAGAACTGGTAGACCTGGCAATGTGTCAAAAAGATACGCCTTCTCAGGTGAGGCGGAACAAGGAAAAATATCTTTCCTTCTCCTCGTTACTTTCTCTTTCTTTGTGTGCTGCAGCACACATAGAAAGAGGAATATGCCTCTTAGAATTTTTTATATGCAGGAAGGTGCCCCTCCTGCACAAAAACAATCCGGCCTACAACACAGGCACTCTAGCACCATGGTGCAAGGGTGCCTGCATTGGCTGCCGAAAGGGCGCTAGCGTAGAGGAAAAGGCAGGAATGCTCCATATTGACTTAAATACAGCGCATTCTTGCCCTTTCCCTGCCACTCACTGTAGCGCAGCAAGGTGACTTGCTGCGCTGCGTGACATTCTCGTAAACAGGCCCGTCAGTTTTTCATGGTTTGAGGGTTACAAACTATTTACACAGAGGGTCATTTACTTAGGCCCTCATTAGAAATATATTTGTACATTTTAAATCCGATACCACGGGGATCGGACTTTAAAAGGTGCTATTATCAATTATTACAATTTGGCATGGCATTGCAGATTTGGGTGCTTCACGTGCTAAAATCTACATGCATTCATGTATTCAAAACTTCAGGTTTCACATGTTGAAATTTACTTGGGGAAAATTATGAGGCATATGGTAAGTATCCCAATACTTGTAATTCCGATTCCTGTGCAAACAGTAGTTTGCACAGGGAATGGAAAAGAATGGGCCACTCCTGAGGGCCTCAGTGCTGCCCCGTTTCCAACAAAGCACGCCATTTGTTAAATGATCCAGTCCACAGATCGTCGACAAGATGGATTTTTAGGTCGAGCCCTGAGCCAGCGCCCAAGCGCTGCTCTAGGGTTGATCTGTGATAGTTGACTACGTGAGGGAAGCCCCGCCCACTCCCCCGCCCATCTTTTTCATTGGCTTGTGTCTTTGTCCTTTTGAAATGCTGCCTTCCGATTGGTTTATAGGCTTGTTAGTCCCTCCTTATGACGGCCATGTCGTCATTTGTATCCTTCCATGGCCACTGACCCCTTTACTTCAAGTGTTGCACGGTATGTGTTATTTAGATTGTGAGCACTATTTTTTTCCCATGCCTTCTCCTCCCTCCCACAGTCCATGCCTTCTCGCCCCCCCCGCACTCCCGTTGTTCGTACCTTCTCGCCCCCCTGCCCCCGCCCGCCCGCACTCCCGTTTGCAATGCAATAGATCTTGCGTAAATGCGAGTCCTATCGTATTGCAAATGCTTGTTTTATGAGCCTCTGAACTGTAAAATGTAAATTGGTAAACAGTACAGGTGCGCCAGACTCGTTAACTTCCGAAACTATTTTGTTTTACAACTTTAAGTGAACATAGTGTGTCGCCAACTGCAACAATGCGTCAGCGCGAAAAAAAGCATGCTCTGCGTCATCACGACTTTCTAAGGCACGGTTATTTATTGAGGAAACTACTCACTCTTCCGCTTCATAGCATCCCCCTAAAGTCAACACAGAGGGCCCGAGACAAAAGGCAGTGCAGTGAAGCTGCAAGAGGCGCTGGAGGTCCAAGGACGGACGAGTGCTCCAACAAAGCTTCCAAATTGCCGCTAATGCAAGTGGGCAGCCTTCTCAAGCTCAAGGTAATGCATCGGCCATTCACAATCTGTGGAATCAGAAGGTCAGCAACAACGGCATGCTCCTTTCCTACCCGAATTACATTGAATACTTTGGAGTTCCGGTTTATTCTTCGTTTAAACGGCATTGCAAAGGCTCCTGCGCTCCTAGAGGTGGCTCGGTATTTTTTTATTTTTTTTATATAAAGCAAACTCGAGCCAAAATTATCCAAGCGCTTTACATGAGCACCATTTGCGTTACAGACAGACAACATTCATTTTGTTAGGCACGGGGAGATTAAGTGATTTGCCCAGAATCACAGGATGTTTCGTGTCCCTGCCGAGACTCAAACCCGTTTCAAGCTGTTAGGCCACATGCATGCACAGTAGAATCACCGAGTGTTCCTTCATCATTGTTAACTTGCAAAATAATGGACAGCGCTCTATCAGTGAACCTTAAGAACACCATTTTGAATAAGTTTAACAAGCTACTAATGATATACAGCCTCTCTAATGTTAAGACAACAAGCACATCAAAATGCCAACTGGCTCAGGGCAGAGTTTTTGGCGCAGATGCTGACTGGGGCTGTGCTTTGCCACAGAGAATGCTCAGAAGGCATAGCGCTACTTCAGAAAACTATGCCCTACGCCAAAGAGCAAACTAATCTAAACTAGAGCAAGTGTCAAAATGAAGCAATCAAAGGCACTATAAAATGTGTGTTGTCATTTATGCATCTGCAACACGAAACTTATATTTGGGAAGGGATTTTTTTATGGAAGTTTCTTCATGGTTGACCATACACAACAACGCATAGAAAATCCATGTATTCACTCTAAGTAGTGGTTAATATACTTGTGTGGTATTTGTATAGCGTGATCCTAGATTAATGATATGATGCCATCACGAACACCACCCCCTGCATATCTTGCAGACAAGCTCCCACTCTGGTGATTTTTTGTCACTCCTATAGCATGGACACCATCAGACTAAGATGTGTAAAAAAATAAAATAAAAAAACAAAACAAGACAACCTTCGCTTCCCAGCTATGCATAGAGAATCTGAAACATTCATGTATCCACCAGGACCGCCCCAATGCTGCTCCAAATGAGTAAAGAGTATACAACTTCTCTTTAAAGAGCACTACATCACAGTGCATTAACTGACCACACCCCAGCTTCCTCACCACCTCTGATTACTCGTTAACGTTATTCTAATCTCTGAGTATGTATAGCACTCAGTTGCCTTTTGGCTAGGTTCATGCTATAGAGATAGCATATACACACATAAGTAGTTGGGTTCTGGAAAGAAGTTACTGCACAGATATGTAGTTTTTTTTGTTTTTAAATAAATGTGAGCATTTAGCTCTTTTTTAAAATGCAGTAGGGTTTGGGAGGTCCTGGTGGATACATAGATGTTTCGCATCCTGGATGCGTATCTGGAGAAAGCCAGTTGCCTTTTATTTTTTCAAATTAATCTCAAGTGAGATGTCGTGGCTAGTGTGGAGTGCTGGGTTAGAACAACAAGAGATCTTATCTCGTGGTGACAGTGGTTCCGGCCCAAGGCCTTTCATGGCCCAAAAGCTAACACCTATGTATGTCCACACTTTGCTGGAGATGCTTAAACAGTGGGATTTCCCTGAGGTAGTGAGGACGCTGGGAAATTCAGTGATTTCACTGCTGGCAGGTGGATGCTGGGAAAATGCAAGCACCCATGGCAACTACATATCTATTAAGGAAAAAACTCGGCTTTATGGATGACAGGTGTACATATATTTAATTTCAATAACTTGAAGAAAGTAATTTTCCTCTGGCTAGTTTCAACAATGCCCATAATGTCTTACTCCTTTTTCCATATTTGCTTAATATCAGAATAACTACTTCAGCTATCCCTACTTGAAAAAATAATCCAGTGAAACCTCTGCTTCAGTGTGAGACCATGGAACTCTTCTGGCAGAAGAGACGAAAGAAACAGACCACTTTAAATCCAGGAAGGCTGTTTAGACTAGTTGCACCTTAGAGTTCACCATATCAACCAGACCGAACTACCTCACAGGACAATGGTTACTCCTCTGCTGCTCCAAGGTGAGCTATTCAAGACCTACACCATGGTTGTTGAGGAATGGTCAGCAGCTCCAATATGTAACCATTGAGCCTGCTGGAAGAATACTGTATAATGGTTGCTCATGTCTGCTGTATGCCATGAAGGCAATACAATTGATGCCCTACTCAGCAAATAATATATCCGTCTCTACAGCGTCCATTCCTATAGTTTGTTGTGGTTGCTCCTGTTCTTCTGGATGGAACACCATTGAATACTGTGATTGCTACTGGTGCCCATTCCTATGGGTTGCTCGCTGCCACATTGGAATGAGTAGGTCTCATGTTGGTGGTATAATCATCTGGTACTATGGGCTGCCCTATTGCTCTTTTCTGTGGAATCCCCAGACTTCTACCAAGGTGGGTTGTGTAACAGCCCACTCCCACGGTTGAACCGAAGCCTTCGGGAGTGGGGTTCTCGGGCACATGCAATGCCAGATCATATATTTTGATTGCTGTAAGCAATATCCACAATGGACCAATAGACTATCATTTACTGAGACGTTGAGAATACCCATTCCTATGGACTACTCACACCACTCTAAGTGTTTATGGGTAGATATCAAAACAGTCACTTTGGTGGGTTGCTTAATGCCCTATCCTACAAACTGTTACTTCGCCTTATTAGCTGTACTCCAGAGCATACAATAGAACGGATCTAACATTCCTCCTCTCAGGGTTAGAACCCTACACCTGTAGTCATTTTGAAGGTTCTACTGTGTGTGGTTACCATTTGGTACAGTTCTCAAAAGAGTAAGCTCCTGCATGCTTGACAGCGTTCATTATCACCCAATGTAAATATACAATTACAGGCATTTAGGCATGGTCATGGGTCTTTAAAAGTGTAGGCTAAAAGTTGGTGCTACTTGAATGATGGAGAAAGTAAATATTTGTTCAGTCATCTAGGGGAGAGGTGTTAAAATGTATACATGTGACCGCCACTTAATAACCAAGTCAAAACGCAAAACTCACAAATGCAGCTGGTCACAGGCAATTGCACAAAATTAAGATATTCATCTGCAGAGGCTAGATGGGTTTAATAATGAAATATGCATCTTTGTTTATAGCAAACGTCTCCATGTCCCTGCCTGAAATGTGTATGGTGGAAAAATGTCAAATGGGATTATTGGCATATGGATAATGGCTACCCCACCCACCTTAATGGCTAAATTAATTTCAAACAGTATTATTGTACTGCAATTGCATTTATACACCGCTTCATACCCCCAGACTAGGTGTCGAAGCACAATAGTTGACTGGAAGCATGCTACATACACCACAGGATGTGCTTGGTCGGAAAAATGATGATACAGTATGGACAACTGCAGTGTGGGATGTATACCATCATGTGAATAACCAAAGCAGCACTCTTACCTCATCAGGGGTCACGGTGTGTAGGCACGTAATGACAATAAATGGAGTGAGAATGCACCAGAGTAATAAAGGAGTAGCCCATGACTTGTTCTAGAGACACAACAAAACAGGGGTTTTCGTCCAAAAAACGCACCAGGTAGGACGTATAGCAGATATATAACAAGCATTGGCATAGCCAATAGGTCTCGCCTTTGGGACCTTATAAGTGTTTAGCCATGCAACAGTTGATGTTGTTGCACCAAGGATATTGTGCTGCATAACTAAATACTTATAAGGTCCCAAAGGCGAGACCTATTGGCTATGCCAATGCTTGTCTGACTAGGCAACCTTGATGGCTGTCTCTTAGATGCTGGAGACATTTGACTTGAAAAGGGACAGGAGACCCTTACAATCCTGCCCTGATGCGATGGGTTCAGCTATCAGAATTGTGAGTTCCGCTTTATTGGAATATCATGCAGAATTCATTTGATGAGTTTCATGCTACATTGTTATGATTTGCAAAGTTGTTTCTTAACTCATGCTTGCACCAGTAATGGCCCTATTGCATATTTCTATGTAGATGTTGCACTGTGTTGGAAACGACAGCAGCAGCCACAGGTTCCCAGATGTAAGCCTGAAATACATTCTGCATTCCAAAAATCCGAAAATTTACTCCGAACGTAATGGAAAACCAAAAGGAGTAAATTGTTTTTTCTAATAATAATCGGGCTCTGTAAGAGGTGTTCCTACCCCTTTATGGATTTAACTGCTCCCTTCTCGTAGTTAATTCACAAAGCTCTGGGTGGCTTGCCCACCGTCTCAGTAGCAAGATACAGACCATCACTTTCTTTACTAAGGGTCCCTTCCTCCTGTGCCTTGTTAAGAACCACATAAATTGTCCTGGGAGGATTGTGACGAGCCTGGGCTTGTCTTGGATTTTAATGGACACCATAACCAGTTTGTGTCTTATTTATTTATAAAGTTTTATATAGCGCGAACATGATCCCGAGGGATATCAGAGCGCTTTACAATTGTGGGGAAAGGAAGGTAACAGTTGCAGTACATGTGTCAAATAGGCATACAGACAGAATCACATATCAAAATAGAACTCACAGGACAAGAACGGTTACAAGTACACGGGGTCAGCAGAATAAGCGCAAGGGCTTAAAGTTGTGTATATAGAGACAAAAATACACATGTATGAATGCAGACAGTCAGATAGACAAATATGCATCAAGGAGACTAGTGCATAAATCATGCAGAAACTCCTCAATCGTGCATTCAGACACATACAGAGACATTCAGAGGTGCACGCATGCAGGCACAGAAATAGGCACAGGTTCGTGCATAGAGAGACACAAACACTCATGCACATAGACGCAGATGCAAGAAGACACATGCAAATAGGCACCCAGATGCATAAACACTTGCACACGAATAAAGGTGCATATGCAGATGTGCAATACAATCATGCTAGGAGACGCATAAATGGTTACTTATTTACATACACATTTAGTCCTGCATACATATCATGCATGTACTCCAATACACAAATACATTCAGACACACGTAGAAACAGATGAACATACGCTTTGTTACACATGTACACAGAAACATTCTGATGCATTAACACACGTTCATACATTAACATAGGTCCTGTGTTCCTGCGCCCGCTGGGGGAATTAGGCGTGGGAAACCTGTTGTGGGAAATTACCATGTTTTGCATGCTGTACCCCCAAATTTGTTGCCCTAGATTTTCACCTTATTCTGGCATACACCCCATGGAGCAGAGCCTGTCTCAAAATCCTATTCTTTGAGAATCTGAATTTGCCTCTGTATTTACTGGTGCAGAGGTCACGTGTAGTCTCTGGTAATCCCACCCGTGACTTTATATGTTGCACGTCAGCCTTCTCATATCTGTATTGAGAAGACCTAAAAAGTAATCCAGTATTCCATTTCCTTGTGCTGACCACCAGTGTCTACTCTGGTGTTATTTGTGGTACATGTGGTAAGCTAACATCTTCAATATATGCAGGAAATATAAACCATATTAATACATTCTGTAAGTTTGGCCAGGTGTCCGTAAGAAGGAGTCCACTCCTGCATTGATCATAGTAATTGACACCTAACATTGCCAGGTACTCCTTCATCGCTGGAATAATATCTACCACATGAAGACATGCAGTCAAAACACGATTCTGTAAAAATATTATCTGGACCCATTTTTCTTTTAAACCAATATTTCCATCTTGGAGCAGTAAATAAAATGTTTCAAGAACACTATATATATAGTGTTCTTGAGAACATTTTATTTACTGCTCCAAGATGGGCGTCTGGTATCTTCCAGTGACAAACTAAAAAAAAAACTAGCCACTGTAGTGTCTTGCTGTTATGTAAGCATGTCTGATGATGCATGCGTGACTGCTTATACATCATCATGGGTAGGCTAGGCATACAGTAAAAACATACATTGGCAAAGTCAATAGGCCCGGAGTTGTTGTTAACCTTTCGCCTTTGCCAATGCTTGTTTTGTCTCGTCATGCTTTTTCAAAACTTCCTTGTTTGAGGAGATGCTAGGTCCTCATGGTACTAAAAAAAAAAAAAAAAAAGCTGTAAAAGCAAAAATAACTTTTTAGTCTCCTAAGGTAAACATTTCCATAGTAGCCTCTAGCATTAAATGAACTACTATCTTTGCGGATGTGTTCCTTGTAAAAGAGTAGAATGTTGTTACTGAGAGTGAAGTTAGCCAATGGCTGAATTAGGCTGACTAATTGCCCCATGCTGTATGATGTAGCGGATGAAATAAAACGGTGACTGATGCAACAAACAGACCAATGAATGAAAAGGGGTGATTGAAAGCCACTATTTGTAAGTAAATTATACATGTTTGTAAAATCAAAAGGTCTTGGCTAACGCCAGACCTGTGATAGCCACACCTCAGCATCATGATGAATAGTCGCGCAAGCATGATTACGCATGCACCTGTAGACAGGCCAGTCTTTTTCATTTTGTTTTTTTCTGTTTTTGTCAAGGCTTTTTGCTGTTGCTAATCAGCATAAATAACAACCTTCTATTTATGTCTTTTTGCTGATGATGAGCAGCACAGGCAAAGCCAAAAGGCCTCTTAACACCTTTCAAGGTCAGGACCAGATGGCATTGCTATCGCTTCTTTGATAAAGCCAGCCGTGTGTGGGCGGGAGTGTCCTTTTTGTCCAGTATCTAGTATCTACTTCAAATTCTGAATTGCCGAAGGTATATGCCACACAATTAAGACAGATATTGGGACAGCTAGCACAGTGTTTTAGGGTAACTAATTGGTAGCCTATCCCAAAATGATGTTGCTGGTGGGTTTCATCTACTTATGATCCCATTGCAGTCTGGGTAGATGTTGATTATGTTGTCTTATTTGAAGTCGAAGCAGTGGCATTATAAGATGATAACTGGGAATGGGCGATTGTATGTACAAGAATGTATATATACAGTTCATGAATATTTCATGATATAAGGAACATACTTTTTAGACAAATTAAAAGTGCGTTAGCTATGTCACTACTACAATAGAAATTTAAATTGAGGTTATACGTTAATAGAGATTTTGAGATTAGGGTCAGAAGAAAAACGTTATGAGAGTTCCCCATTAACGTTTTTTTATTGTAGTAAAAAAAAAGCTCAATTAAAGGTCTAATTGTTGTTATGGGAGATTTCAGTGACAGAAGGCCCTATCAAGAGTCTGATCTTGAGGGAGTCTGTCCAACATGTACTTGGAATGAGTCAACAGAACAAACATACCTGTGCACGTAAAGATTTTCACTGACTCCTATTTCTCAGGCAATAGTGGGTCTGAAGCGGTGTCTGAAGTATGTACCTGCTAAGGTCGACTCAGCGCATGCTTGCGATTGTGCAGCTTGGAGATGCAATAAAACTGCCTAGAGGGTGTAGACACAGCAAAAGTCTTGAGTAGGATGTGATGGGTAGGGTTGAGATTTTTTGGTCCATCTCTCTCTTGGCACTTCTATGTCTGTATGCTGTAATAGCATGGGAAAAACAAAGTAAACTACTAACTTCTGTTTTCCACCGCTACCAGTGACTTTGCAAATATCATTTAAGCATTAGATAATCATAGTTCTTGTCATTTTATAAAGAATTTGTTGGTGTTCTCTATATCGCGGAAAGAAATCTGCTAGCCTCTTCCCATTATGTAGAGCTCGGTCATTTTCAGCTTCATAACATACAATGCATGATGTTCTGATGCCATCATGTGGCCACTATTGATATTGCAAGTATCGGTATAAACACACTGGCATGTTAATGCTCGCACTCGTGCTTGTGCTGGCATCCACGAGAGCGAGCAGCGGCGCGCAGGCCATGTGTTTTCAATTAGCACGCGCGCCGCTGCTCGCTCTTGCAAGCTGGATGCCAGCACAAGCACAAGCGTTTGAAAAGAGCTGACCAATTTCTAAAGGTCATCTCCTAGAGCAGCGCATGCGCGCTGCCTAGGCGAGACCTAAAAAAGAGGGAACCTGGCTGTTTATTTTTCAAGGCCGCTCTTTATTTTAAGCGGTCAAAAGTGTAAGACTCTAAAGGGCAGATTTACGTTAAACTAACGCAGCACGGTGCAGCAAGTCATTTTGCTGCGCCGTGCTGCGTTAGTCTGGAAAGCACAGGGATGCGACATATTTACAAGAATATGTCGCATCTCTGTGCTTCCCCCTGCGCTGGCGCACAAACTGCTGCCATGCGCCGGCGCAGGCACCCTTGCACCATGGTGCAAGGATGCCTGCGTCATGGGGAGATTGTTTTGTGCAGGAAGGGGCACCTTCCTGCACAAAAACAATCACTACAGGCATTTTCCTCTTCCAATGCGTGCTGTAGAATGTAGCACGCATTGAAAGAGGAAATAACGAGGAGAAATGAAAACATTTCTCCTCGTTGCGCCTCGCTACGCCACCTCTAGGGTGGCGTAGCATACTGACGCATCTCCAGAGTTACGATTTCACGTAATTCTGGAGTTGAGTCCTGTTCCATGAGTGTTGCGTGGGAACACCCACAGCAACACCCAAGGAACGCCCCTTCACCGCAAAGTGCTGCGTGTGAAGGGACCGTATTTACAAGGAGAGGAAAAGTCACGCAGGGTGGCTTTTCCTCTCCTTGTAAATATAGAGGAGCCCCTGCGCCACCAGTACGTCACGAAAAGTGACGTACTGGTGGCGTAGGGGGCTTGTAAATCTGCCCCTAAGTTCTTGCACTTTTAAGTGTCTTAATCACAATTATTTATCATATGATAACACCTTTCACAACACATTTTGTTCATGTCTGAGTTGAGTACATATCTAATACACAAAGGCTGTGGTACATATAAAGTGCATACAAGGTTGTGAATAATATCAAGAATAGCAATGTGATTATGACAAACACAACAATACAAAACTTTTATACAAAAATATATACAATTACACCAGCAGTTTGTTTTTGCCAATTATACATAGGCAGTTCCTTACGTTCTGTTTTTTAAGAGACCTTTTTTAAAGGAGAGGAACTGCTGCCACAAGTGAAAAAATATGTATATATAATGTAATGCTCTGTGGGGTCTATTTTATTCTAAAACCTACTCAGAGAACATTAATGCCCTTCATGGCGTTTGATGAAAAGCAATGCCGACGCGTTTCCAATCCCGATTGTGGTTTTCGGGATTTTCATCAGGGCTAAGGCACGGTGTAACCTGAAATTCTTTTGATGCACTCTTGGTGCTTCTCAAATATCACGTGTTTGGGACAAATGATCCATGACCGGAGACTGGAAAAATAAAGCCTCAACTCTGTTGGCCTCGTTATTGAAAGGTTTCAAAGTCTCTTAAAAAAGAGCGGCCTTGAAAAATAAACAGCCAGGTTCCCTCTTTTTTATATATTTGTTCTAGAGACAGGCAGTCGTCGCTCATACCCTTTACAATTCCATTGGAGCAACAGGGTAGCAGACTTTAGGTATGTACTGTGTGTAGACAGCAATGGTAGGCGTTCCGTGCTCAATTTGAGCCGGTGTGTGTCAGTGGGGCCTACCGACACTACATTTGTGGACTGGCACATTTTTTCACATTAGACACTTACCGACAGCAGGAGAAGGAAAAACAAAGCAGAAAGAGTGTAAGAGATAATTGGAAAACCGTCAAAGGGAGAAAGCAGGAACCTGAAAGAGTGAGTTAAAGGGCGACTGAGAGTCTGGTAGTGGATTAAGGAGGCCTGAGGTGAACTGAAGACTACACAGCTTTGGCATTTTGTGCGCTGACTTAATTGCATCAGCCGTGGGCTTCTGCCAAGAGCTTTGGGCACTCATTTGTTTACAAATTATGCACTGTTAACATCCTATATTAGGCAGCTATTTCACGGTGTGCCTAGGCATGCAATCTTGACACGTTGACTGTTTATGTTCTAGATGTATCCCAGTTGGACATGTAAAGAGTAGGCTATAGTCAAATTTAGTTGGAAGGGGTGGGGGTGAAAGGTAGATGTTGGCCATGACACTACAGACTTACAAAACACTGGTATGCAGCTAGTTTTATTGAATCGGCTCACTCCGCAGTGATGTGACAGACTGGGGGGCAATTTCCAATCTGCTCCAATTTCCATCCAAATCACCAAACCAGTAGGAAAAGGGGAAGAAAAAATAAATAAATAAATAAATGAAGGTGCAGGTTCAAAATCCGGTTTGCAAATAAAGATCTGGTGCCCTGTAGGAAGTTTGTCTAAGGTGCAGAAAATAGAACTAAGGTGTTCTGTAACTGACTTATCAATGCAAGATTTCCGTAGTGCCAGCTGCCCCACCTTAATATATTAAGTGATTTTTTGGTCGAGCCTGGGCAGCGCATGTGCTGCTGAGGCATGCTGTATTAGTATGGACTTGAAGCTCTGCCCACATTTTATTGGCTTGTCATTTTCCTTTGTAAAGTCTGACCTCTGATTCGTTAATAGACTTGTTAATCCCCCCTTAGTACCGCTGTGTCTTAATTTGTAACCTTCAATGAGGACTGGCCCTTTTACTTCTGTTGTTACACTGTATGTCTTATTTCGTCTGTAAGCACTATTTTCTTTAACGAGTTTCTCCTACTGCAGGCATGACACGCTTTCCTGCAACATTCAGCGCGCCATGCGTGCTTTCACTTTCCAAGCAGCCGGGACAATGGCAGTCTCTTCTTTGAAATTAAATAGGTCTCACATTTACAAGAGTTTGAGCTATTGACATTGTAAATGACAATGCCTTTTATTTGTGTTAATTATCAAAACAGATAAATAAGACATTGTCATTTACAATGTAAATAGCTTAAACTCTTGCAAATGCGAGACCTATTGCATTGCAAATGCTTATTTTTAGTAGTTATCAGTAAAAAGGTGGGCGGTCTAGTATACGCGCTAATACATTCTTAAACTGCTGTAGTTAAAGACGAGATAAGACAACCGGTCACTTTCGCCCTGTACATTCACAAACAGTTCGTAAATCATTATTTTTGCCGTTTGCCTCTGCAGAGGGATTTTCACACATAATGACTGGAGTGCCCTTTCCTAGAACACCATATGTCACAGACCATGTTTGAAAATGGAGGAATGCATTGGGAGTGGCAGATGCATCAAGTTAATAGCTTTTCCTTCAGCAGAGAGCTCTTTCACAGCTCGCTTGCCATTACAGTGGACAGAGCGCGATAATGCATCTCTTGCTGTGGGAGCTGAGTAGACCTTCTTCATGAAGAAGTAATTGATTGGTGTTAATCTAGAGCCGTATGGAATCTAAGTGTGTTTTATTCCTGTTATCGGTTTGGTTTGACCAATTGCCAAAGGACGGCCTGAGAGACCACAGCGGTGATCCTCGAGCAGCAGGAATAGAATAGGACTCCTCAGTGCAGAACTGCATCAGCTCTTCAGCAGAAGACACATCAGCCCGCTGCCATGAAATACTTAATGTATGGCTCTCATAGAAAGCCTTTATCATTTACATCACTTTGTGAATCTGATAGCTCACTGCTATGACATAGCGCCAGTTGATAACAAAACTTGTTAGGCATCTATAATTCTATATATAACCCACCTTTTTCTGTAATTTAACCAACCACGAACTGGAAGCAGCATCAAAATGTAAGTGCAATAGAAGGACAATGATAAGTATTGCTCTGTCAAAAGCATTGGCTGCCTCTTTGTAGGTCTATGCTTATGTGAGACAGTGCTGATAAGGAAGCGAAACCAATCCAGGCAAAAATGCTAAACTCAGGGTCTGTCCATTGGGTTTAGGAGATTTCTTCTACCCCAAAGGAAATTGTTAAAAAAAAATATCCAAATGAAGCAAATTACAACACAATTTTTCAAATATATATTTTTAATGTTTTCTGGGCAAACAAGGAAGTCTGTCTAGTCCTATAGACAGTCCTTTGCTTGAAGCCCATCGGTGCTTGCAAGAATGCCAAAATGGCTTGTCCTGCCTTAATTTCAGTCAGTTGAACAAGCAACTGGACATTGTGTCTCTATTTACTTACGGATTTTATTGCAGATCTGTAAAATAAATGCAGAGCTGTGGATTCGAGATGAGTTATGATAACCCTGAATGAAGAGTGGCAGGCCAATTACTACATCATAAGCTCCTCAAATACGCTGTCAGTTGCTGGATACTCTGTTGCACTTAATTCAAGAGGACCTGGCCTGAGGAACTAAGAGCAAAAATCATTCTTGCATGTATTCAGTACACACAGTCCTTGAAGAATCTTTGGGAAGACATGAACACTGCAAGTCATATCACTAATTTAACCAAACAATCGATCTGTATAAAAGTAGACGTGCCTGACTACATGAAAGTATCTGACATACTAAATTGAAGTATGGCCCTGTGTTGAGGAATCCGATTCATGCCAAAATGCCTCTGACAACCTCTGAAAGCAACAATCTAAGAATGTACTTGGGGCCATATTATGTATTAGGGCGCACTTTCCCTGTTTGCGCCTGCCGCACCCTAAAACAGGTGCGCCGGGCACAAACAGAGAAGGTGCGCCGTATTACATAGAATGAGCTACACTCAGGGCAGCCGTGAACTCGTGCTGCGCTGGGGGCAGCGCATTCAAGTGAAATACGGAGCAGCTTTAAAGCCGCTCTGTGTTTTTACTGTGCAGGCGTCAACCCACCTGCATTTTTAAGGGGGATTAGAGGTCTCCTTGCAGGCAGGTGCAGTCAGTGACTGCACCCACCTGCAAGGGGATCTCTGGGTGGTCCATAGGACCTCCTTTGCCCCTTTCAGAGGGCTGCTCTCAGGGGCGCATTGACAGTGCGCCTCCTGATAGTGTCTTTTCCTTTGCGCCTGTGTCTGTAATAGGGCGCGGGTGCAGAGGCACAGGGATGCCCTCATTTGCATGGGCCATGCCCCCATGCAAATGAGGGAACGCACTCTGAAGGTAGCGCTGGTGCTTTAAGTGCACCAGCGCTATTGGTATTACAGAAGGGGCCCCACACATTTCTGAGGCCCCTTCTGTAATACCAAAGTACCCCGGGGGCACGCAAAGTGGGCGCAAATGCCCGCTGCCCCCCCCACCCCCCCGGGCACCTTCTGTAATACAGTCCCAGATTGTATTGTATTGTATATGAATTTGTATAGCGCTCTGTCACCCGACGGGTATCTTGGCGCTTAAGATTATCCTACAGACGCTGTGCAGCCTGCAACTATGCGGGCAGAGAAGAAGAAGGCACTATGACTAGGCCATGTTAGTCCCTAGGAAAGAGCCAAGTTTTCAGCTTCTTTCTGAAGCTCTGTAGATTCTCAGTTTGTCTGAGATCAAGTGGTAGTTTGTTCCACAGACGCGAGGCTGCAGAGCTAAATGATCTACCTCCCATCTGGGTTTTCTTAAATCTGGCTGTACACACCAGTTTGGCAGATGATGAGCGGAGGTTTCTAGCTGGGGCATACCAGGAGAATTTGCTCTGCAGTGGTCTAGGTCCCACTCTGTGTACTGCTTTATGGACAATGCAGAGCGATTTAAACTGTACTCTCTGCAGGATCGGCAGCCAGTGGAGATCCTTCAGCGATGAGGACGCCGAGGACCTACATTGTCTCTTTAAAGCTAGCTTGGCTGCTATTATTTGGATTCTCTGCAATTTTTTGATCAAAAACATTGGTGATTACTTAATGACATCAGACATCTGTTTTAAACCAGGTACATACCTGGAATATTTGACACTGCCCCTGATTTACAACATCACGTAAACCTGGGGCAGCGCCCAAAACGTACGCCTCCCCTGAGCATGCATAACGAGGAGAAATGTGTACATTTCTCCTCATTGTTTCCTCTTTCCACGTGTGCTGCATTGTGCAACACAATAGAATGAGGAAAAGGCCTCTTGTGATTGTTTTTGCGAAGTAAGGTGTCCCAACAATCATACCACCAACAAGACACCCTTGCACTATGGTGCAAGGGTGCCTGCATTGGCGCTCAGCTGCAAAATGTGCACCGATGCTAGCTGAAAGGACAGGAATGCACCCTATCTTGTAAATACGGTGCATTTCTGCCCTTTCAAATTGACATAGGGTAGCACAGCAAAATGACTTGCGGCGCTGTGCTACGCCAGTTCTTTCTAAATGAGTCCCCAAATCTTCATTAGACGTTTGCAAGAAAGAAAGCCTTCTGTTAAACCATTATTCTAAGAATAAATATTTGCAAAGTGCAAGAAGTAGCCTTGCACCAATCAGATCTTGATTACCATCAGATATAAAATTAAACATAATTGAAGCAAATAAGTCTAGTTAGAGGTAAGATGTGGGAAACGGTGTTGTGTTAATCAGAATATTGATGTATAATTTACAGTGTTTATAGTGGTTTTGTAATAGGGCTTAATACCTCTTGACACTTACCATCAAACCCGTAAGAATATCCAACCAGTAAATATAAAACATTTTAATTGATTAGTATCCATAACAGGATGATTCATTTAACGTTTGTCTTCAAAGATTTAATGAAAGAGAAAAGGTGTGATGTTTCCTAAAACATCAAAAATAAATTTGAATTTTCTGATGAGACTATTCCAGATAGTTGTTTCTGACAAACAAACTCAAAAGTTCTCCCACAGTGCAGGGGACATTGTTTTTTTCTGCCCCTCACTGCCAGGTATTTCCTGGTGGTGACAGACAGGAAAACAAAGGCATTACACCTTCCACTCTAAGGGGCAGATTTACAAGCCCCTTGCGCCACTTTTGCGTCACTTTTCCCATGTTAAAAATGACGCAAAAGTGGCGCAAGGGCCTTGTAAATAAGCCCCTAAATAGGTTGGGCGGTGTAATGTTCGTCCTCCACAGCCCATACTCCGTCAAGTTGTTGGAGGAAGTATTCCAGCAACGGAGCCATCAGCGGCTCTGACAACAGAATGCTTAAGGTCTGCAATGAGGCAGGTGGACTGAAGGTTCAGCTGGCAGGGTACTTACTCCTTCACATTTGTAAAATGCATTAAGTATTACAGAAGTAGATTTACAAATTATTTGGTGAAGAGGACCCATACGTTTCAATTAAATGTACGAATTATTTTCTACATTTGTTTAACCAAGTCTTATTGTGTGTTTAATGAAATTGATTTATCAATTGAGTTTACAATGGTACAGCCTAGATTGCATTGCCATACCTCTGGATATTTCATTATGAAGAAAAAATTTAATTGTTAGTATTTATTAAATGTAAGAAAGCTTTGTAGTTAGTGCTTGACTAAAACATTGTAACTTTCTTCGTGAATTGATTTCTGGTAATCTTATTTAAGGTTTACTGCTTTAAATGCGAACTTTGTAACAAGGCTTTCTTAAACTATATATTGATAAAGGCTTACATAATTGCACACCATTTTTTCTAGATACATACACACATACTTACAGTTTGTGATTGCTTTCCGTTTACAAGAATGCTAAGGACAAAGTGGCCATCCTTGTTAAGGACAGCAAATCACGCCCCACTTATGGTTATGGTGCACCACGTTTGTGCTGTTTTCCAAACAGTTCTTTAAAAACTCATATACATTTACCAAAAGACCGTATAATTTTCTGAACTTTAATGTGTATAATGATCACCTGGTGATAACTGTGATATTAAACGTATAAACAAATTATTTACTGCACATCTTCTGCCCTTCTTTCATTCCAAATTATTCAGTTTATATTCAGTTTTTGACTTTATTGTACCTTCTTTCGCACTTTCTAAAGCTATTTAGGTCAGCATCGCTTTTTAATTTTACAATAGATTTGTATTTTTTATTTTGTTCCCTCTTTCTACTTATTACGTTCATTCTTCTTTGTTCCTTTCTTCATTTCCCCTTGCTCTCATCCTCCTTTCATTCAAGACACCATACACTTTCCTTACTACCTTGTGTACACCTGTATATCTCTCCATCAAAGTTTTGAAAATGATTTGAATGGACTTTAATTCCACTCTCAATTTCTTCTGCCATCCTTCTTTCACTTATATTTTCTTAATTATTTCCAGTTTTTCTTGGTATTTTATTTTCTACGAATTGATTGTATGTTTGTTATGTTATAGAGCTTTCCCCTTCGACAGTTGTATTTTTCTCATAATTGTTACATTTTTTTCACTTACTTCACTTTTGCCATGGGCTTACCTGCTGCACATGAACATCACAAAACAAGAGACCTTCAACCACAGTGGTCTGACACGAATCTGATTGGATGTTCGAGAAGTTTATGTTTATGTTTATGGGAATTGTAACACGCACAGCTACTCAGAAAGAGTGTCCCGGTGTGAGCCCTTTGAGAACGAAGCAGAGAACGGAGCAGAGGGAAGAAAAGGGAACTAGATAAAAAGGAAGGTCTTAAGCCTCTTCCTAAAGAGCCTAGGATCCTGAATGCTGCGTAATTCCAGCGGGAGTTGGATCCATGCCACGGCTGCTCTATAGGCAAGGGAGTTGCCGCCCACCCGTTTTAGGCGGAACCTAGGGACTTGGGCCAAAAGCATCGTGGCGGAGCGAAGCTGCCTAGAGGGGACATAGAACCTGAAACGCTTTCTCAAGTAAGCAGGGCCAAGCTCATAGAGAGCTGCATGTGCCAAGACCAAGGACTTGAATATCACCCTCTCTTTTACTGGCAACCAGTGCAAAATACGCAGATATTGCCTAACGCTGGTCTTTTTAGGAATGTTGAGAAGAGTTCTGGCTGCGGCATTCTGCACTTCCTGGAGCTTGTTCAATGAGTAGCCCGGTAGGCCAGCGTATAAGGCATTGGCGTAATCAAGGTGCAAAGTAATAAGTGCACGGGTGACAGATTCCCTTGCCAGGATAGGGAGAAGAGTGAGGAACTTTTTTAATGATTTCAAGGTGCCAAAGCACAGCCCCGTAAGCTTCTTAATCTGAGGGCTGAAACTCAACTTCTCATCAAACCAGATCCCTAAATTCTTCGTCGGTTGACCCTCTGGGGTAGGGAGAGGGGACTCATCTGGCCAAAATGAGTTCAAAAATTGCGGGGAAATGTTCCCAAAGAAAAGGATTTCAGTTTTTTCCTCGTTATATTTTAACTGGGCCGAGGAGAGTGAGCGAAAAACAGCTGACAGACAGGATTTGACTGGAGAGGTGGAAGAGTCATTTTTGTTCCAAGTGAAAAGGAGCTGCGTGTCATCAGAGTACTCGATGACTTTGGCACTGAGGTCTTCAGCCATCTGAATAAGGGGTGCCACATAAATATTGAAGAGCAGAGGGCTCAATATAGACCCTTGCGGAACCCCTGTGGTCAGGATTTGGGGGGAGGCAGAACATGGGGGAATCCAGATTTGCTGCGTCCTGCCCTCCAGGTAAGATTGCAGCCAGCGCCACGCAGACCCTGATACTGCAATTGCCTGGAGACGAGCCAGGAGCAAGGTGTGCGGCACGGTGTCGAATGTGCCTGCCGGGTTTAATAGGACCAGTGCAGCCCTGACTCCCTGCATCTAAAGTTTCACGGATGGCCTCAGCGATTTCAACAAGAGCAGACTCAGTGCTATACAAGGCTCTAAAGCCTGATTGGGCAGGGTGGAGTAAACCATGTTGCTCTACATACTTAGTCAACTGTTTATTAACCAGCTTTTCGCTCACTTTTGCCTCAGCAGGAAGGAGGGAAATAGGGCATTAGCTGGAAGGGATCTTGGGGTCAAGCGTAGGCTTTTTCAGCAAAGGGACGATTTTTCCCTGTTTCCAGGTTAGAGAAACAGTGGCTGATGTAAGAGATAGATTAATCAGCATGTTCAACTCCGGGTTGATCATCTCTGCGGCCCTGGCAAGCAATTTAGCTGGACAATGTCGGCTGGCTAGCCGGATTTAAGGGAGTTGAGGGCTGCTAAAGAGTCCTGCCTAGATATAGCATCGAAGGCTAGCAAAGAAGCCAAGGTGGTAGGAGGCAACCAACCGGGAGGACTGCTCGACTCTGGCTGGCTATTCTCAATATCAAAGTTCGATTGGAGTGCACACACCTTATTGATGAAGAAACCGGAGAGTTCCTCACACCAAGCAAGCGAAGGGGTGTGAGTGCTGGACTCCGCTTTGGAGAGAGAAAGCTTTGAACAATGTTAAAAATGTCTTTAGCATTGTTACCCGAGTGGGCTACACGCTTCGCGTAATATATCCTTTTAGCATGAATGGAGGCATAATAGGATTTTTGAGCCTTTCTAAGGTTTGTCCTAGCTATAGGACAATATTCCTGTCTCCATTTGCGTTCAAGCCTTTTGCAGAGTTGCTTCTGAGCTTTCAGGGAACAGGAGAACCAAGACTTGGAAAGAGGGTTCCTCGGACGCCTGCATCCAGTCTCAGGGGTACAGTGCTCTGCGGCCTGGTGAATCCAGTTCGTACAATTTTCTAGGGCAACATTCAGATCATTGTCTATAGACGAACGTGACTGCGCTAGAACAAGACTGAAGGCCGCCGGGTCAATTTTGTGAGTGGGTTTCCCCTGATAACCAGAGCAGGGCCGAGCTAACTTGGGTATAATTTGGGCTAGCCAAGAGAAGCGGATCAGGAAGTGATCAGACCAGGCCACCGGTAAGGGATCTTCAACTGTAATCGGGAAGTTGGAGCAGATCAGATCCAACATATGTCCACCCCGATGAGCAGGAGAGCAAACCCATTGTTGAAGCTGGGCGAGCCTCAGAGCATCGAGAAACTCCCAGGAGTCTCCTGCATCACAGATGTCCATGTGAATGTTGAAATCCCCGAGGAGTACAAAATGAGAGTAGCGCAGTGCTCGCGGGATAATTAGCTCATCCAGGATTTTAAGGAAAGAGCCGGCAGGACCGGGGGGCCTATGAATCAAAATACCTCCCAGCAAGAAATGGGGAGAGATGGTGATACAGAAGTCAAGGGCTTCTCCCTCCACTAACTCCCTAATCTCGTTGCGTTGAAAATTCCAATTTTCCTTAAACACCATGGCCACTCCGCCCCCCTCCCGGATTTGCGATCCACTCTCGAAATTTTAAAGACGCCAGGTACAAAGAAGTACAAAAGTAAGCTCTTAATCCCAATGCAAACATGTTAAAGAAGGTTTCGGAAAGGAATACATCTGGAGGGTTGTGTACAATTATGATTTAAGAGATGAGGTTAAGGCTGATGTGCAGATCACAACAAATGAGTTGTAAATGATATTCTCTGAGCATTTGTATTCATTCCACCTACATGTATAAGTTTCGGTAAATTCCAAATCCTAATGAGTTCTACAGTACTAAAATAGCTAGTCACAGAAAGCTCAATGACGTAGAAGGGGAGCCACGGGGTGGCAAACGCAGGGAGAGCCACGGGCTGTGAATGGGCTAGATATGCCACTGAGAAAGCTATCCCATAAAGTTCTATTAACCTCTAATTATATTCAAAGCTACTTGCGATAAGAGTTTCTGAAAACTAGGGGCCAATTGTATGAAACTATTTTGCATTCGCAAACAGGCCGATTCGCAGAAAAGGCCCGTTTGCGAAAGAAAAAAATGGCTTTTCCTTTGTATCAAACCCTATTTTGCAATTCGGCAACCTGCATAGTTAACTTGATGTAGGTATTGATCGTTTTTCTTCTTTTCCTTTCTGTAGCTATGGCAGCTGTAGCATCCATTTAGTAAATGCACCAGCCAAAGGAGCTTCATTAATGAGGCCAATGAAACCTTGGTGGCATCTTTGATGTAGGGCAGCATGTTGGGGGGTAAATCTACCTAAAATGGACTATCTGGAGATTGCTGTATTCATTGCAATAGGAAGTGACATCACCACTTTTCACAGCATCCAATTCAAAAGGACAGACATCAGTGATCTCACACCAAAATCATCTAAAAAAGAGAAATTCACTCAAAATGACATCATTACTTTCCCAGGGTTGACCCCTGAAGGAAATTACAGTACAGGTGCCTAACAAAACCATCTTTAAAAGAAGAAACCAGACAAGGGTACAGCAAATGGCATCACCACTTTTTCCAGCATCCATCTCTACAAAAAGTAAAGTGACATCACTGATTTTACAATCTGAAAATTCTTACCTTCTCCAATTCTTCATTCAACTTCACTGGGCACCTCACAGCCTAGGTGTCCCAGCTAAGAGCGAAAACTGACAAGGACATTTCCTATTTGAGCCTCTAAGGCCAGGAGGGAACATGTGCCAGAATCCTTGCTCCACTTCAACCTTAGCAAGCACATACAAACCAAGTACCCCTCATTACCCATCTCGAGAATCACATCCATGCTTACACCACACAAGCATTCACACAGCATCCTTATAACACACAACCTCAATCTCATACAAATCACACTAACCACCACACACCCTCAAACTGTTAAACACATACTCTGGTGAAACCCAACAAAACATTCTCTGCAGCATCACATGCCCGAGAAATTACAGATCCCATTGCCTACAACAACCTCAACACTGTTCCTCACAGAAACATGCCTCATCTCAATCCTTTAGCATTTTGGATATCCTTTTTCCAACATTTTACAGCCAGTGGACTGCACTCATATGAATGGAGAAAGTCTCACTGTCATCCATAAGCCCACAGGGTTCATCACTCTAGAAAAGCAACCAATCCTCAGTTTCATAGAGCTCTTCAAAAACAATTTCCTATTCTCTGCAACCCTGTCTGCCACCTTCTACCACAACTACAGGCCTTTGTTCATAACAATGACTTCATATACGAATACTCAGGCCTCCACACCACCTCATTCAGATGACTCAAGCACCAGGAAAACGCAAGACGCTTTCCTCATATTCATCAACACAATCAACATGATACAGCATATGACCCAACCAACACATTCAATATGTCACATATTTGGCCTGATCTTCTCAATATCACTGACCTTCGAATATCACTGACCTTCGAATGCAAACCATCTAAACCTCTGGATTGAACAACTTGGCAGTCCCATCACCCTAACCAGTGTCCAAACAATGCAGTGAGTTCAACCCAAAACAAATACCAAAAAATGTTCCATATGCAGAAAGATAATGAACGGCAATCAGATCCTGTAAAGACCTTGTTGTGATACTAAATATAATAAAGTATCTGCATGGAATGTGCAGTCTGCTTATCACATCAGCTTTGGAACATTATCATCTCCGTGAATGAACCACCCAACAGGAGGAGAACACTCTTCATGACAATCAAGGATTGCATCAGAAATTAGTCAGGAAGCAGGTCTGACATGGCTTCTCAAATAATGGCCATGAAGATGAATCCTTATACGAGGCATGGAAATAATAAACCCTGTTTTATTACAACATTTATTCTGCCTCGACTATACAAACCCATTCAACAACACAGCTTCCTGCAAGGGCCGCACTGACAGTGACCAAAAAACAGGACAACATGGCACTCGTGAACAGAGTCCATTCATAGATCTCCAAAACTGATACCAAAATTTATTTTGAGCACCAAAATTCACATGAGACACACGATCAATACTTCAACCCTTGCTATAGCTAAATGACAATTAAGACCCTTGAAGAACAAACCAAGAACGCATATCAATGCCCAAGGTCTCACAGTCAGGTCAGTAGCTCATATAGAATACTTTCAGAACAATTAAATATATTATATAAGAAACCACCAAACTACTTGAAAGCTGCAATGCTACAATACTGAAATAAGGTACAGATTCTCAAGCATTCTGTAGCAAGGAATTTCACAAACGCTTGACGTTACGTCCATATCTTTGCAACTTTTCTGGCTACCTGTACAAGACTGATGGACATTTAAAGTTCAAAGCCCTGTAAGAAATCTCCCAATTACGTGACAGGCTTGATTGCACACGTCACTACTCCATGACTGCACCACTCAATTTTCATACATTTTATACAGGTTTCACATTTCAGGTGTTCAGCAGAAGGTGCTAGATTTCTATTGAGCAGCCCCCTGGAACAACATGCATTAGCACCTATGGTTGGAGGGAAAATGGTTTGAGGGAGATGTGGTGGAAAAGTAAAAGCTAAGATCTCATGATTACACTGGACCTTGAACTGTGATTAAGTTTGGATAAGGTTGATAATGCCTTCCTAGGCTTATAAGCCTAGCGCAGCAGACGGAAAAATAGGGCTGCATTGTGGGGGACGAAGATTTGAGGCTGGAAGTTAAAAAAAAGCGAATGAGGAAAACAAAAAAAGAAAAGACAAAAAAACAATAAACATGCATTAGCACCTCAGGGAGCACTTGGTGGAGAGTCACAATCTGAACCCTTTGCATAAACAGCTAACGACATGGGGACTTATTCACCAAAACAATTTTGATTACCTTAAGTAATACTCCTGTAGTACCTCTTTACCTGCTCACAAGCACAGCTGGAGACCTTGGCCTACCCGTTTTATGTGCGAAGTTCTCTGTCACAAGTGCAGTAAACTCTGCATGCATTTAGTGTAAATGTGGGAGGAAAAAGGGGAAGTGACTGTAGAATGGGGGTATCAACTCTTGAATGCAAGGAACAAAAGAAAAATAAAGTAGGGGCACATAAAAGTACATTCAAATACTAAAACACATATATAAAAGAGTAAGACAATTGCTTTTCGCCAAAGTTACAGGTATATCTACTTCAGCAGTAGTACTGAGCAAAAACGCTCAAATCCATTGAAGATAAGCCTCAATGTAGGTTACAAGCCACACGTGGCCACTTGCTAATACTGCAAGTCACTCTTCAAAGTCAATAGAGCCAAAGAATAATAATTATATCACACAAGGAAAAGTAGGAAAAAGAACAAACTATGTGTTATATGTTAATTTTGGTTTAAAAAAATACAAATAAAATACAGAGACACTGCAGTGAATATAGCTGTGAATAGTAGATAACACATATAGCAATAAGGCATCATTCACAATCAACACCTGCTACTGCAAGGGCGATAGCAAACAATTAGGAATTCAGCACACCAATCAACAGCTGAAACGTATTACAGCATTAACCAATCACACAGAGACTGCTTACATAGGAAGGCAAGACACAAATAAACCCATGTGTTCACCATGTAAGTGATTATATTTGTTGACGTGCCCCTGAGTCTGAAGAACAATTACTTGAGGAGGAAAGAGAGGAATTGCAAGCAGAAGATCAGCATCCTAGGGCTGCCCTCGGAAGCAGTCACTTCACATATTGATTCTCGCTTTATGTCATCCTTGACATGGTAATATACTGAGAACTGGGGCTCACTTCAGTAACAGCCTCTGCACATGTCAAAATACTCTACATTCCATTTACCGGCTACTGGATCTTTCTAGATTTTCAGCGGAAACACGATTGGCATCTCATAGGCAAGCCAGTCATGGTGCTTCCAACAAGTACTGAGATGCATCAACAGCAGAGTGCGCCAGTTCAATGCCACAATCAGCAGAAAGGCAATGGATGGAAATGGAATTCCATTGTAATGTGTAAGTTGCCTTTCCTGGATGCACACACAACATCTACATTTTCTGACAATCACACCAGTCCTTTGCTGAAGATTTCACTGGTGATTCACAGTAGGCATTAGTGCTTAATGAATAATGCACTTCAGTTACAAGGAAAGCGGAACTAGGATTCAGAAAAAGGACCTTGAGGAATGTACCAAACAGGCACTGAAACAACTGATGCCCTACTAGTACATGGAATTAGCTCAAGAATTCAAACCCTGTTTTGTTACAACATTCATTCTGCCTCAACTATACCAACCCTGTAACTATATTTATCATGATTAGTATTTGCGATTTCCAAATTGCGATTTTTAACAAATCCAACTTTTGAAATCACAATTCATATTGTATGAAATTCTTAATTTTAAATTAGCGATTCCTAGTGAGTCGCAACTCGACCTACCTCATGAATATTATTTGCAATTGTGACCCACAAGGAATCACTGCCATCATAGGGATGGTGCCCTGCTTGGGTCAGCAGGCCACCATGTCTGTAATTGCTGTTTAAAATAGCAATTTGTTTTTCTTTTTAAATGCAACTTGTTTCCCTTAAAGGAAACAAGACTGTGTTTAAAAAGAAAACATTCCTTCTTTTTTTGTTTGTTTAAGATGACACAGTGGTCCTGTGTACTACTGTCTCCTCTTAAACAAACTTTTGAAAATTATTTACAAAGGGGAAGGAGTCTCATAGTGTGACTTCTCTTCCAATCTGTGAATGAATTAGCACTACATGTTTGTAGTCAGTAAATTATTAATGTTTTGTGACCGGACTTCTGTCACAGAACATTAGTACATACCATTCTGATTCAGTATATGGAAGGGAAGCCCCTTCCAAATACCGAATCGGCATTTGGTTGCAAGCCCATATTGTAAGTCAGTAGCATGTTACAGAATCGCAGTTTGGGTTTCATACATTCCAATGTTTTTTTGCAGAAGCAAATGGGTCAATTCTGTGAATGCAAAAAAGCTTGGTACATTTGGTCCACTTTTAACAAGGTACCAGACTCAAGGAAGCAAAAAGAACCCCTTCTGACTCAGCAACAACTCAGAAAAAAAGTGGCTATGAAGCAAGGAAGGAATACATAAGCCACAATGCTGCAAAGGGCAGCCAGGGAAAGCAGACTACTGTGAAAGGCGGTAGCAGGAAAGAGGATTTTTCTTAGGTTTTCAAAGATTCACTAGTGCAGGCAACTAGAGTAGAAAGCAGGAGCTTCCAGTAACGGCTATTGTAGCATGAATTTTGAATGTAGAAGCCAATCCTAAAATCCCTCCTTCCAGCTCACTCCCTCACAGACTGATTGGCACGAACATGTATGAGCTCCTCCTCTAGCCTTCTGCCTGATAGAGTGCATGGAAGTTCCAGGAAGCAAAAAGAGGAGAGAACAAAACTCTGAAATGGAACACAGATTGGAGCTTGTTTCAGAACATGGCATCGAAGGAAGCACAGGGGCATACTAGAAGTTGTAGTATTCAAAATAGTATTCAATTCACTAAAAAGCTCCTCTCCACCATGGGTAAGGCAAGCAAATACTGCAGTGCACCAGTTTTGGTAAGTAAACCTTCAAATTTGACCAGAGCTAGTTTCCAAGAGGTTAAGGAATGTGTGTGAATGAACGTTGGAGTGTGGCACAATTGCTAAACTAGTGTTCATGAGAGAGGCAGGGTCATGGAAGGTCTTCAATCTTCAAGTAGCTCCAACCGATGGCAGGATATCAAGATCCTGCCAGCTAGCCTAGAGAATGCAACACCATGAGTAGGAAAATAGGGTGCTGGAGAATACAGGGCCTTATTTAGAGTCTGCAGTATTGAATACCCTGTCAAATATGTGACAGATATCCCGTCCTCCTTATTGCAAGGGTATTATATCCTATAACACTTATAATATTGCAGACATGAAATCTACCACGTTTATGAAAGATATCCTATCTTCCAAAATCTAAATAAGGCTCCAAGTAATAGTTAACACTTCTCTGTGCAACACCTTGTACTACATTCTTAAATGATTAATAACCACAGAAAAAGCGATATTTATGAATCATGTACCGCATTATTTTTCAGGGTAATCCTTCCATGGACATTCTAGTGTTATAGAATGATCACATGATCATATATTATTGTGTAAACATAAAGATTTGCTAAACCAATGAGAAGCTCAGGAACTTATCTATTGAATTAACAACCACAAATGTATTTTTAGTTGCCAGTCTCTCACTGACACATAACCTACTGTGGCACACTATTACATTGCTTAAAACATATAATGTGCTTAACGAATAATTGAATCCTGTATTTTTTAGAAACTGATCATTATTCTGTAGTAAAAATTAGAATTAGTTGATTGCACTAACCTAGAAATCAAGAGTGTTAGCTTGACTAATGTCATCGTAAAATGTGTTTAAGATGAGAACTGGGGCACTTGCCAGTCTTAAACACAGATGGGCCTTCCGTTCACTAGAGATTTAACAACAACAGTGATTTCTTGGAAGCTCATTACAGCAGCATCATTTCTTGACAGAGCTGCCAATGTGCTGTGAGCTATCTGATGTTTATTTAGGTACCTTGAATTAGTCAACCCTGCTGTCAAATGTCAATCTATTTTCTATTGGAGAAAATTGTTTGTGTTTGTTAAATTAGTGCATTCACACCTCCTGTTTGTTTGAGCCATCTGAACTAGAGAATATGGTGCAGAGGCTTTCTTCTGTCTGGTAAGCATCTTAAAGTTCAGAAAAACATATACCCATTTCCCAAATGATAAAGAAATGGTCAGTTTGACTAGGGAAATGCTTTTATTAAATGTTCCCATAATGTAAGCATCAAAGTAATCAGTCCTTCTGGCTGCTATTTTGAATAGATGTGACTGTTTTACTTGTTTTTTAGTCTTGGAAACAGACAGGAAACAGGCAGCTCTGGCTGTATGTTGAAGACCTGCTGTTTCCAATACACATACTTAGAGTGGTCTGTAGGTTGGTGCTTTGCCCATGACTGAATGCCTTTGTTGTCTATATAACTTCCCTGTTCCTAATTTGAAAGCTTTCCTCACTACTCTTGTGTTTGTCCCTCCCAAGACATTTCAGTCTCACGGTGTTTTGATTGAAGGATGCATCCTTCACTGTTGATCTCAGACCTTGCTTTGCAGTGCATGGTATGGACCATTATCGCTCTCTGCTCACCCACGTGACCTGCCCTCTTCTTTCTATAAACCCCAACTTCACTCAGCTTTCTCTTGTTTTGATTACCGACATTGAATGGTATGCTGCTGGGGCGAGGAGAGGAGGAATGGAGGTTTGAAAACTGATCCCAGTGGGTGCATGGAGCAGCTTAGCTTGAGTCCCTCCCTATGGATTTAAAGCGTTGTTCTGTTAGGAGACTTCATCCTTATTGGTGGTACAGGGTTAGTAAACCACTGCCTTTTTCCCACCACTGAATTTAGGCAAGCACTTACCCGGCCGTCAATTTGACCTCAAAAGCAGAAGGCTAAAAGTCAGCTGTTTAATTTTATCTGTCTCACAAGGTCCAGAGGATGGCAGAGGTATGGTAGCCATTGCTTTCATTTTTCTAATACTATATAATCAAAAGGGGGAGGAAGAAGCTTTGATCCATTCAGCTTCCTATCAGAGGTCAATAATCAAGGGGGGAATGGATCACTTGTACCTGTAATACCAGGGTCAGGTGTGGTAACCAACATAAAAACCCTCAATCACGTACAGGAGCGAAAAGCGGTATGTCTTGATTCTCCGCTTCTAGAGACGTGAAAGCATCATCATTGGGTCTTTCTAATAAAATGCTTTCCTCCACCTGGAGGTTGGACCACTGGTTTTGACAGTAGTGACCAGAAATAGGGTAGAAAAAGTGAAGTGAACAGAAAGACTAAAGTGAGCTAAAATTGCTTCGCTCTCCCTCCTAAACAAACTTTATTTGGAAGGAGTGGTGGCAAGGTTAAAAACAAGGTGTTGCTTCTATAGAAATGTTACTGTTCTATAGCACCGTGCAGTTCTTGTGAAGGTCAACTGGTTGACATGTTTCAGCCCCGTATTTTTGCCCAGGAGGGGTCGGAGGGCTTTCTTCAGGACCTACGTGAAAATATTGGGTCGCTAATATTATAAGCACCCTAAAGGGGTGGTTTTCTGACTCACCCTTCTTCTTGGTCACAGGTCAGTGGTACCTGTAACTTAATGATGCCGAAGTACGGCTTCCTCGGGGACCGGCGGGCGCAGAGTCCTGTAGCTGCAGGCCCTCGCGTTCTCGCCCGCTCCTGTGACGGTCTCCCGAGGAAGCCGTACTTCGGCATCATTAAGTTACAAACATGTCGACCGTTTGACCTTCACAAGAACTACCCTATTTCTGGTCACTACTGTCAAAACCAGTCGTGAGGGAGATTCCGCCCCAAGTGCGCAGACTCCCCCACGACTGCAAGGCCTCTTCCACGAGTGCAGAGGCCGTTTGTGAATCAGGCCCCATGTTAAGACCTAAAGTCTAAGTTTAGACCTGAAGTCAAAGTTTAGACCTGGGGCCCGATTCACAAAGGTAAGATCTGAAGCCTAAGTTTAGACCCGAAGTCTAACTTTAGACCTGAATTTTAAGGACCAGATTCACAAAGGTAAACTTAGCTCTGAAATTTATCTTTTGACCTGAAGTCTAAACTTAGACTTCAGACGTAAAGTTAGATATGAGGTCTAAACCTAGACTTCAGGTCTAAGCTTTCTTTTGTAAATTGGGCCAGAAAAGTCTAAGTTTAGACCTAAAGTCTAAATTTAGACCTGAAGTCTAAGGGGCCGATTCACAAAGGTTAAGTTAGGCCAAAAATCTAACTTAGACCAAAAGGCTAATGTTAATACTATTTGGTATCCACAAAGGTAAGTTACATCTAATAAAATTACTAGTAGTAAAGTTGCTTAACCTTTGTGAATAATGAAAAGTAGTAAATTTAGACTTTTGGTCTAAGGGCCTGATTCACAAGGGTAAACCTAGGCCTGAAGTCTAAGTTTAGACTAGAAGTCTAAGTTTATACCTAAAGTCTAATTTTAGATCTGAAGTCTAAGGCCCTAATTCACAAAGGTAAAGTTAGACTTTTGGTTTAAGTTTTGAACAAAAGTCTAACTTTATTAGTTTTGGCATTCACAAAGGTAAGTTATGGATAGTATCTTTACGCACTGGGGGCAGAATCCCCGCACTCGGAGCTGAAACTCCACACTTGGGGAAGCATCTCAGCACTCGGGGTGGAGATCTGCCCCGAGTGCGCAGATTCTACCCCAAGTGTGGAAACTCTGCCTGAGTGCGGAAACTCCACAGTCGTAAACTTACCTTTGTGACTACCAAAAAGCAGTAAAGTTAGACTTTTAGTCTAAACTTAGACCAAAAGTCTAATTTTACCTTTCTGAATCGGGCCCTAGTTTAGACATCAGGTCTAAAGTTAGAGTTTAGAGTCTAAACTTAGGGCCCGATTCACAAAGGTAAAGTTAGACCAAAATACTACTAGTAATTTTACTAATAGTAACTTACCTTTGGGAATACCGAAAAGTAGTAAAGTTAGACTTTTGGTCTAAGTTAGACTTTACCTTTGTGAATCGGGCCCTAAGTTTAGACCTAAAGTCTAATGTTAGACCTGAAGTCTGAACTTAGACTACAGGTCTAAACTTAGACTTAAGGTATTTTAGGTCTAAACTTTGATTTTAGGTTTAAAGTCCCTGAAGGAACAGAGGGCCCTTAAGGGCACCCTAGGTTTCCTCACCGCCACACTTTTCATGGTGGGCTAACCACCATGAAAAGAGTGGATGTGAGGAAACTGTAATATGATTTACGGTGCCGCAGCGGCACCACCAGCATATTGCGGCCATCAGACCGCCTCACCACCGCCAGAGATCGTGGATCCCTTGTAGTTGCGACAATCCTATTGCGGTTCAACTGCCGTACTCACAATATGGCAGTTGGACCACTGGTGCAGCGGTCCACGACCGCCACCAAACCTCCACCACAAGTTTGGCTGTCCTATGGACCACCAAACTCGTAATCGGGCCCTTAGACTCTAGACTTTAGGTCCAAACTTAGGGCCTGATTGCTAGTTTGGCGGTCCTACAGCAGACGGTGCAATGGGCCGCCTGCTGTGGTGCGACCCCCCTCTAGATCAGGAGTTTATTTCTGTTCCGGCGGGCGGTTCTGCGGTGCCCTGACAGTGGCGGTCTGGTGGGCTCATAGAAGAGCCTACCAAGCAGACACCCGCTCTCAGATCGCTGCCTGTACCTTCCTGCACAGTGTGGCATACATGCCACACTGTGCAGGAATTGAGGGTGCAAATTGAAGGGGCACTACATGTGCCCCCCCGTATGCACCCCCTGGGCCCTGAGGTGGCAGGGAGCCTTATTAGGGCCCTCTTAGTTGCCTCAGCACCATCCTTTTCATTGCTGGCTCACCGTGATGAAAAGGATGGTGCTAAGGCAACTCGAAATATGCTCTGCAGTGCCGCTGCGGCACCACCAGCATATTTCTGCCTCTGACGACGGCGCGAACGCTGCAGGATCCTGAATCCCTGGTGGTCGCAGTGGTCCTGTGGCGGTCCAACCGCTGCATTTGTAATACTGCAGGTGGTCCCAAAGTGCGGTGGTGGTCGGACAGCCATCACGTGTTCGGCGGTCCTATGGACCGCTAAGCTCGCAATCAGGCCCATAGACTTCAGGTCTAAGTTTATCTTTGTGAATTGGGCCCTGAATGTAAACGCCTGTGAGTGCCAGCTCTTCAACAGATAGGCAGTGTGGAGCCTGAGCGGAGAGTGTGATGAGTGGTGGAAACTGTTTGTGTACCCTTTAACACATTGTCACTGTAATCTTCATCCGGAAACTGGAGGCTGTTTCTCAGATGCACCAAAGAGAACAAGTTCACACAATTAGTTGAAGAAATGTTTTGTTATATTTCAGTAATCCTGCCACAAGCGAATATTTAGTTACTAGATCTTGAAAGTCAGCATACAGTATCTTGTTATATTTAAAATTTACAGTACTGATTTAAAGCCAATGGGGCCGATTACAATGTCAGTGGAACAAACACTGATGGCACGTCTGTGTCAGTCCCACGGACATCTTTAACTGTAGTCAGACTGCCGCATTACGATGCGGTCGATCTGACCGCACCGCCCCCATTGTGGGGAATGCGATCTGACCGACAGCTTCCGACGGGCTCAAGGAGCCCTACGGGCGGTTGATCGGATCACATTCCCCACAATGGGGGCGGTGCCATTTCAGGCACTGCCATGGGGATTACGATCCACCTTTCCGCCAGCTATTTCACGTCGGTTCTTCCAATGTGAAAAGGCTGGCGGAAAGGCTTTTTTGGGGCCCCCTTGCAGACCCCCTGACCCCATTGACCCTCCGCTATGGGCCCTGGGGGCACCTGTGGTACACCCCTAAACATCCCTGCAACGTGTGGCAGGCACCACATGGTGCCTGCCACGGGGTACAGGGATGTTTGTAAACATGCCTCTTTGCATTGGGGCTTGTGCTGCTGCCATTTTACAGGCCGCAGCACAAGCTTCAATGTAAACAGGCATGTTTCAGACCGTCCCCATGGCCATCGGATCCTAATTTGGCGGGCAGGACCACCGACTATCTGTCAGTCGGTCCTGTTTCCCCAATGATGGCGGTCGGACGTTCTTCTGACCGCCATCGTAATCGGCCCCAATGTTTTATTGACTTCGTAAATTCAGTGCTTAATTGTAGATGGTTATGAACACAAAACTCAATTTTATGGTCATGCTTGACAGCACGGTTGTCGCCTAACAATTATGTGAGAATCAACAGAAGAGGGGCTTTGGCTCCGACCACATGGTGGGAGCCAGGATTACAAGTTTTAATTGGGCAGAAGTTGTGTCCTTCCACAAAAAAGTGCTTGCCCTTCATGCACCTGTGATCATTTTGTTTATTTAACCATCTACCCGAGCTTGAAATTTCAGGGGCACACACATGACATTGCAATGCTATCAAATTGTCTGAGATAACTGGATAATTTAAAGTGTTTTTCTCTGACAGCAGAACAGATGGAAAAAGGGCAGTCAGTAACCTACATGGATTTTTAGGTCTGGCTTGACAGTGCAACTGCCACCTGACCTTAAGTGATGAGAAAAAGAGCTTTCCGAGTCCTACTGTGAAAGGGGCTTAGGCTCCACTGACATGCTGATTCCCTCAGTACAGGATTTGATTGGGCTGAATGTGTGTGCTTCCACTAAAAAGATAGCATGTATTGCACTTTTTGGCTTGTGGCAAAGTTTATACCCGATGTAGCAGGACTTAGTTTGTTGTGATGGCAGGCCAATGTTGTGGATATAGGCCTGATCTGTTTACTACAAAGTGTTATGATAAGGGCACTAGAGCTGACATATCTATTGTGAAAAGCATATGTTAAAGTTGATACACATTTACATGTGAATTGTTATTGCTCTATATTAAAGCCAACAGATAGATATTTGGCTGCATGGAATCTCACAGATTACAGTAGTAGGCAAGAGTTTTGAATTTGGCCACCCGCTATGACAAACCCTGGGGAGTTTCACTGTGAAGATTCTTGGTCAGCCCTGTTGAGAGGGATTGTAGATTATTTTGCAAGTAGTATTTTCTACATATTTGTCATTGTATAACTGATGTATGATGGTTGGATTGTTGTCACATTAAGTTACAGGCTGCAGAAAGGTATTTGCATAACCTTCCTGTACAAAACCTATGCTAGCCTCACGCATACACCCTAGCCTTATGGCGCTAAGGTGTGTGCGTGGTGCTTGGCAGCTGAAATCAGCACTAGGGAAAGGGGAGGAGTGAGCCATATCTCTGAATATATAGGGCGCTCTCCTGCTCCCTCCCTATCACACAGCGCAGCCTCTTTGGGTGCTGCACTGTGTTGCATGTATTGTTTGAAAATCTGGCCCTTAGAATGTAAAAACAGAAGAGTAATCACTATAGGTTGTTTTAATTTTAATAGTTTAGAATATATGCAAGATTGTCTAGGTGATCTGAATCACCCATCAACAAAAATTGTTACATTTTTGGCGACTAGTCTCTCTGACATTTATTGACTTTTTTTCAGAAACTCAGAATACCTGCCAATGATTGTGCCATTCTGATTTCTAGTAATCTACACACAGTGGATCTCCAGGGATCTAAAAAAGCCAGGTAGGTACTGGTCCCTTCGAATTACTAAATGACACATAAGGTACAGCTGGCTAAGTGTGGGAGAAGGGGGGTGGAAGTAGTGTAATGTCAGAGAAAACTAGAGGGAGAAATCCTTTCAGGATGAGAACTCTCACTCACCGTTAGGTGACATGCTTCATCATATGGGTTCCCTCCTCACACCGAGGTGTGGGCTACAACTCCCCAAGGGGAGGAGCTGAGGTGTTTTCTCAAGATGAGGGGTGAAAAGAGGTGAATGAGGGGCAGAGTGCAAAAAGTATAGTAATGTGGTGACTAAAATTGTCTCTGTGGATCCACTAAATATTTATTGGGTGGTCTCAGGGACAAAATTAAAAGAGAGGACTAGGGGTTAAACCAAATATATCCCTAACAATGGTCAACATGTTTCTGCCATAGATCGGTCCCCTATAGGGATACAGCGGCATTCGTCAGGACCTTAATTGTAAATAGTCACTCTGCCTGTGTGTTTAGAAAAATTTGAGTATACTGGCCACCACAGGATCAGGGCGGTCAGGTTGTCAACGATCCATGTGCTTCTAGGGGTTCGTCTGTCTGAAATTCAAAAGTATAATCATAATTTTCAGTTCGTCATGATCCGACATTACCAAAACAATCTATAATGTATGTGTCTGTCCTTTGTTTTTCTTACCAATAAGTGGAAGTGAAAAGCCAACTCTCCAAGCTCTAGGTTCGTCTCATTGTGCCCAACTAAAAGAAAAGAATTTACAACAATGTGTCTATTGTGTATGTGTGTATATACCTACACATTCTGTGTAGTGCTTGTGTACATCAACAAGAGCTTTATATAATACAAATTATCTAGGACATCTCTAGACCAAGACCTCAAAACATTATCAGTATATGCCGTCTCATTTGATATTGTCTAGATTTCGTATATGTCAGAAAGTTGTTAATTCTAGTTTTTACGATTAAGTATAATTCGATCGGGCTATTGAAAAACCTCCGATCGGCATGGCAGCCTACCTTCCAAATCAGCGCTTTATATAATCCAAATTATCTATGACATCTCTAGACCAAGACCTCAAAAAAAGATCAATATTTGCCGACTCATTTGACATTATCTATATTTCTTTTATGTCAAAAGTTGTTAATTATAGTTTTTGCGATTAGTTATAATTTGATTGGGCTATTGAAAGACCCCGATCGGTCAAGTCTGTCTACCTTCCGAATCAACAGTAAATATGGAGCATGCTACGTCCCAGAGACGCTGGTTTGGTCTATTAAATGACCCCAAGTAAAATGCCACATGCCTCAAAGCCCAAAACTAAACATGCCGCGGTTCCACCAAAACCGCTTACCTTCATTGGCCTGGTGCACATCTAACGGACGTCCTGGCGAGCGTGAAAATCGAGCTGCCGGGGCGCTGTTTAAAGATGTGGTAACCATCCAGAGAAACTCAGAAGGGAATCCAAATCACCTTCCCAGATGACCAGAATATCATCTATATACCTCTTCCATGTTCTTAAATTCCTGCTGTATGGATTCTCAGGAGAGTAGATATGCTTGGATTCAAATTCATGCATGTAAAGATTAGCCATGCTGGGCGCAAAAGTGCTTCCCATGGAAGTCCCTCTTGTTTGCCAAAAAAGAGACTCCTGATATTGAAAGAAATTATTCTTCATGGCTAAAGTGGCGCAATCCATTATGAAAGAGGCGGTGTAATATCTCCCTCCGTTCTCTGTTTCAACAGTGTTTTGATCGCCGACAAAGTATCATCCTGAGGGATATTCGTATACAACGATTCCACATCAAATGAGACCAATATGTTTGATCCTGGATCAAAGGGGAAGTCAGCCAGAACATTCAGCACATGTTTCGTGTCCTGCAGATAGGAAGGCATTTTAGTTACAAAGGGGCGTAAGAACCAGTCCACAAACTGCGATAAAGGTTCTAACACTGACCCTATGCCTGAAACTATTGGTCTCCCTGGTGGAGGTCTTGTGGGTTTGTGAACTTTAGGGAGAACATAGAAGTATGGTGTCCTGGGACTAGAGAGTTGAAGAAATTCACACTTACTCCTAGTGATCCAACCTTCCTCCTTGCCCTTTTTGCCAAGTTTCAAATAGACCTCTGCAATCTAGCAGTGGGATCACTGCACAATTTTGTATAGTGTTTGGTATCTTGTAATTGTCGTGAACACTCCTCGTGATAATCCTTACGATCCATAATCACTATGGCACCACCCTCATCTGCAGGTTTGATAATGATCTCTTGAGCTACACTTACACTCCTCAGGCATGTTATATCTTCTTTAGTGATGTTGAAAAACGGAAATTTGGAAAGAGATTTCAGATCTTCAAAGTCTTTAAAAACTGCATTTCTCAAAGGTGGCTACTTCAGCAGGAATTAGATGTAATGGTGGATTGAAAGTAGACTTATTGCGTAAACCTGTGTTGGTAATGTTTTCTGTTCCATCATTCTTAGATTGGTTGAACACAAGGGATATTAACCTTAGATTTACCTGTGAACACAGTAAGACATCATTACCATTCCTAGATCTCCTACTCTACCCCAAAGATGGAGGGTTATGCTCCGAGCTCTACAAAAAACCCATGGCACGGAACTCACTACTGTGTTACAATAGCTTTCATCCCCGAGCTTTGAGAAACAACTTACCAGTGGGCTAATTTCTTAGGATCAGGAGAAATTGTACAGAAGTAGAAAAATTCAAAGATCATGCTACTGCACTGAGTAATTGTTTATACCAGAAAGCCTACCCTACGAATCTAATCAAAAAGCTGATAAAAGAGCGAGGAATAATAACAGGGATGCTCTGCTCGAAACATACATCAAACCACTACAAGACAGACTGGTGTGTGTGACTACGTAAAGCCACCTCACCGACACTGTAAGAACGGTGGTCAACAAGAACTGGCCCATTCTCAATGTAGGGACCAGATCTTTGCCAAAACCCCTATCTGCATTCAAACAAAACAAAAATATCAGGGACATGATTGTCCACACAAGACCACGTGGCGTGATGAATAAATCAGGCCCCATGACCCTGTGGTCCTTGCCTCCTATTATGGGACATTTTCCTTGTGGCTCTTGTGCAGTTTGCCCATACACTAGGTTCACACATAAGATTGATCTCAGACTCAAAACACTGTGGAAGTTAAACAAACACACAAATTGTAACACTGAGGGAGTGATTTACCTATTGTGATGTCCTTGCAATCTGAATTATGTAGGGATGACTACCCGTAAGGTTAAAACAAGGATTACAGAGCATTGGAGTACTGTAAGATGTCAGAAATTGAACACCAAACTAACCAGACATTTTGCAGATCAGGGCCACACAGCCAATTACATCTTCTGGTTGATATTAGACAAGCCCCAGTACACAGCCACGATGGGATCACTGGAAACTGTACTTTTCCATAGAGAACAACGCTAAGGAGTGATAAGCTAGGGCTCAACGATGAGATTCCTTGGTCTAGCTTAGCTAGATACATATGTTGGGTCATAGTTTTCGCACTCCAATATGCTTTCAAAAAAGAGGTATAGGCACCCAATACTTAGTCATACACCTTATGGTCCACTCCAGAATACAGCATGATAGAGAACATCTCCACCACATCATCATTCCACCTACTGTGTATACATAGGGCAATAGTATGAAGTACATCATGGTTAAAGGACTTGAGTACACTTGAACACCCTTGTCCTTACTGAGATCAGTTATTTCTGGCCTCACATTTAGGTAGTGACTATGAGCGCTTACCAACTTATAGACTGATACACATATTTCAGAGATCCATAGTGGCAAAACCTAGGTTTTTCCAACCATGATTTTTTGACAGTGGCTAAGTAGTATGACATACCTCCTTTGTACCCGGTGTGAGAAAGTGCCCTCTTTCTGCATGGTTACCCCCACTTTTTGCTGAATTGCTGATGTACTTTGACTGAGTGTGGCCTGGGCTCCTACTAATCAGGTACCCAGGGCCTATGTTCTTTCCCTAAAACTGCATTGAAGCCTAAACCCAATTGGCATCTCTGGCCACAGGTCAGCCCCTAGTAAATGGTACCACAGGTACCCAGGACACTGTGACCAGAGAAGGCCTCTAAGGGCTGCAGCACTTATTGTGCCACCCTTAGAGGTCCTGTCCCCTTACACACACACTGCCTTTGCAGGCTGCGTGTTTTGGTGCAGAACAAAGTGAAAAGTCGACATGACACACATCTCTGTGTGCCATGCCTACAACCCACTGCCCTGGCATAGATCAGTCACCCCTCTAGCTGGGTGCACTATACCAGTGGTGAGGGTACAGGTGCATGAGCCCTGTACCCTTACAGTGTCTAAGTCCATTCTTAGACATTGTAAGTGCAGTGCTGCCATTAAGAGTATATGGTGCTGGGAGCTTGTCATTACGAACTCCACAGCACCATAATGGCTACACTGAAAACTGAGAAGTTTGGTATCAAACTTCTCAGCACATTAAACCCACACTGATGCCAGTGTAGGATTTAACAAAAAATGCACACATCTTAGAGATGCCCCCTGAAAACTAACCCACCACTAGTGTCCAGGCTGAGTGGCTGCTTTCAGCTGCCACCACCAGACATGTTTCTGGACCCCTGGGTCGAGAGCCTGCTGCTCTCTGGGGCCTGAAACAATGCACATCCTGGGACGAGGTGCCAAGCCTCCTCCCCCAGGATGGGCAGGGTTCACGAAGGGGAAGCTTCAAAGGTTTGCCGCCTTTGTGAGCTTCCCCAGGACACTTGCTGCTTTCAGCAACTGGTCCCCACTGGTTCTGACCCCCACTTTGGGCGGGAGAACCGGCGGGAAAAACAAGTGAGGAAGAGAGGTGTGCCCACCTCTGCCAACTCCATCCCTCAGGTGGGGGAGGCGAGGTGAAGCACAACTCTCAGTCCCCGCCATCTTGCAGATGGGGGGACTCTTGCCAACCAGGGACAGGTTCATGCCCCCCTCCCACTGGAGGGTGGCATAATAGGGGGTGTACCCACCCCAGGGAAGGGTAGGTAAAAGGTCCCTGCCTTTTACCTACCTGTAACGCCCCTAAATCTAGTATTTAGGGGCACCCCTGAACCTTGCTTCCTCAAACAAGAAGAAACTACAAGGAGAAGAAGAAGAAGGACCGAACAGCCGTGCATCAACTAACAAGAGGAAGACGCCCACTGACTTGGCCCCAGCCCTACCGGCCTGTCTCCCCCTCGAACCTGCTCCTGCAAAATCCCGGTGTGTCCTGCAGCCAACAACCTCGAAAACCCCGGAGGACCTGCCTGCCTTCAACTACAGAGACTGTGTCTCCGGGGAACACCGGATTTGTTCATCTGCAACCTCTGTTTCCGGCCGAACACCGCGGATCCTCCCCACTCTGCACCCGCCGCCCACGGCCTGAGCTCGAGTGGGCAAACACCACAAGGAGGTCCCCCTGGTGATCCTAACCCGAGATCCGGCGACTCCTGTCCTGCCTCAAGCCTCCAGCCGATGCCTGCAGCCTAAATCCAGAAGGTCCCCCCAACCGCGACCAGGAGCTGGTTAGTAGATCCAACCCCAAAAAGGCACCCCTGCACCCGACGCCCCACGGCCTTGGGTGCCAAAACCGACGGTGCCTAGCCAACCCCTACCTTCCCAACTTACCTCTCGTAGTGGTGGTCGCACCCAGAAGACCTTCGTCCCCAAGCCTGCAGTGCCTTTGCAAACCGGAGGTTCTCCATTGAAAACAACAGGGCGCCCAACGTCGAAACAGCACCCTGCACCCGGCCGCCCTAGTGCCGCTGAGGGTGCACCTTTGGTGCTACTTTGTTTCCCCATTTGCCCTGAACTAAAGTCCAGGAACTTTGCTCCCACAACCAAGTGGCCTGCTTGCCAGCAGCCACCAACCGGAGGTCCCCTATCCCCCATTGCATAACTTTGGGCCTCAGCACTCTGCATCCAGCCGCCCTCGTGCAGCTGAGGGTGTAACTAGAGTGCATCCTTGACCCTGGGGGACCCCTGAGTCTACCCCCAGAACCTCAACTACCACTACCAAATACTTACCTCAAAACCGATAACACTATTTTTCTCCATAGGATAACATTGACTGTTTTTCTGTGAAAAGTTTCTAAGTGTGGAGTTTGAAAACCTAAAGAAATTCTTTAAAATTGTACTGTTTAACAAAAACGATTTTACTTACCTGTTTACAGGAAATGTCCCAGAGTAGTATCCAGGTATACTACTCGGAGTAAGAAAAGTAATCCAAAAGTAACTTACCTGTAATCTTACTGAGAATCCCATTCAAAGTATATGTACAGTATTCTGAAAAGCATTGCATTATCAGTAACGCTACTGTAATCAAATCAAAGTACATTTACAATTGCAATCCAAACTGTGTTACAATCTGTATATTTACTGCAAAGTACTTATCACTTACCTGTGCCAGGCTTGCTTGGTTTTAGGAAATAAAATACCTAAAAGAATATTTTTATACAAAAACAATTGGTCTGAAGTTCAGTCTTTGAGTGTGTGAATTCATTTGCTGACTGAGTGTGTACAACAAATGCTTAACACTGTCCTCTGATACTGCCTTACTGTTCGACCACACTACCACAAATAGAGAGTGAGGTGCTATCTAACTTAACCTCTGCCTACCTTTGGGGTTCCACTGGACTCTGTGCACACTATACCTCACTTTGGTATAGTATATACAGAGCCAGCTTCCTACACCTGGGCCTTCCCGTTTTTCTATGATTGTCGAATTTTCACTTTCATCACATATGCTCCTCTTTACCTAAGAGAGAAGGTTGCTTCCTTCAAGGTTATCAATTTTATTTAGTTGATGACTGTAGATAACACCGTAAATGTCAAAAACGGTATTGAAGCCACATTACACCTGCTCTCGATATTTGGGACTACATGTCCCAGACACCCATGTGAGTCTGAGTAGCCCACGTGAGACGCGTTGCGCATCCATTATATTGGATTCCCAACTTGGCCTCTGCCAAAGCAAGTGAGTTCATAATTCCCTGTGTCGTGTCTCTCATTCCAGAGGAACAGCATAACCTTTTTGTTGAAATCATTGTATTTGGGCCTTTATGCTGGACCTGTCTAAAAGCCCAGAGTCCCTCCTTTGTTAACTAACTTGGAAGGTAGATAGCCATGACCGATCAGGGTCTTTCAATAGCCCGATCAAATTATAATTAATCGCAAAAACTATAATTAACTATAATTAACAACTTATTAACAACTTATTGATATAAAAGAAATATAGATAATGTCAAATGAGTCGGCATATATTGATCATTTAATGAGGCCTTGGTCTAGAGATGTCCTAGATAATTTGGATTATATAAAGCACTGATTTGGAAGGTAGACAGCCATGCCGATCGGGGTTTTTCAATAGCCTGATCGAATTATAATTAATCGTAAAAACAAAAATTAACAACTTTCTGACATATAAGAAATATAGACAATGTCAAATGAGACGCCATATACTGATCATTTTTTGAGGCCTTGGTCTAGAGATGTCCTAAATAATTTGTATTATATAAAGCTCTTGTTGATGTACACGAGCACTACACAGAATGTGTGGGTATATACACACACATACAATAGACACATTGCTGTAAACAAAAATCTTTTAGTTGGGCACAATGAGACATACCTAGAGCTTGGATAGTTGGCTTTTCACTTCCACTTATAGGTAAGAAAAACAAAGGACAGACATACATTATAGTTTGTTCTGGTAGTTTCGGATCATGACAAATTGAAAATTATGATTATACTTTTATAATTTCAGACAGACGAACTCCTAGAAGCACATGGGTCGTTGACAACCTGACCGCCCTGATCCTGTGGTGGCCAGTATACTCACATTTTTCTAAACACACAGGCAGAGTGACTATTTACAACTAAGGTCCTGACGAAGGCCTCTGGATCCCTATAGGGGACCGATCTATGGCAGGAACATGTTGACCATTGTTAGGGATATATTTGGTTTAATCCCTAGTCCTCTCTTTTAATTTTGTCTCTGAGACCACCCAATAAATATTTAGTGGATGCACAGAGACAATTTTAGTCACCACATTACTATACTTTTTGCACTCTGCCCCTCATTCACCTCTTTTCACCCCTCATCTTGAGAAAACACCTCAGCTCCTCCCCTTGGGGAGTTGTAGCCCACACCACAGTGTGAGGAGGGAACCCATATGATGAAGCATGTCACCTAACGGTGAGTGAGGATTCTCGTCCTGAAAAGATTTCTCCCTCTAGTTTTCTCTGACATTACACTACTTCCACCCCCCTTTCCCCAAACTTAGCCAGGTGTACCTTATGTGTCATTCTGATTTCTAGGAAACTTTGCTCTTTTTTCAAACTTTCCACGAATGGTATAGGTTAGGGTGGGTCTTACCAATACAGCTGTTGAAAGAATTATGACATCCTTCTATTGAATTGTTGGTTTTTGAACCTCCCTCGTAACACGTTGAGTAACAGTTCCACTACTCAATTGGAAAACGTTGGGGCATATTAGCAAGAATGGCGTTAAAATTATCGCCGTTTTAGCGGCAGGAAACTGCCGCTAAAGCGGCGATAATGGGCTTGCTAATATGCGTTATGGAATTCCAATAGAAGCCCAGGTTAGATGTGCAGGACATCTAACCTGGGCTTCTATTGGAATTCTATAGGGCATATTATTAAGCCCATTATCGCCGTTTTAGCGGCAGTTTCCTGCCGCTAAAACGGCGATAATTTTAACGAGCTTCTTGCTAATATGCCCCGTTGTTTCCTTCTGTGAGCAGCCTGCTTAGATGGCCAATTCATGTATCTTCAAAGTAATTTAGAAGTGGTGCCAATTTGTCTTTATTTTGGGTAAAAAAATTCTGATTTTATAATTGAGATGTAGAATTCTTCCACACATTCAGGAGGTACAAAAGACAATGCTGTTTGTTTCTTAAGTTCATAGTGTAGTTTAGTGCTTGTTATGTATTAACTAGGGATGTTTTTTTCGTTTTTCTCCAATACGCCTCGGAAAAGTGAAAAAAACGTATTTGAATATCTGGGTACATTTTTATTAACAGACCCAGCCTTTCAATGATACTTAGACAGACTCAGCCTTTCAATGATACTTAGACAGACCCAACCCTGTCTAAGTATCATTCGAAATTGGATTTCTAATAAAAAGAATTTTGTATGAAAAAAGACACCAAAGTCTGGGGATTAATTGGAGAAAGAAAAAAAGTGGAATGAAGTTGTATTAACAAAGTGAAATCAAAAGATTGTCTACAGTTACCAGTAAACTAAATTGAAAAGTTCAACGTGAACGAGGAAAATTGGTTGCCCTCCTCCATTGAGAAAATGTTTATTAAGGATTGAGTGCTGCTAGCAGTCAGAACTCCAGGAGTGGTCCCATGAAAATTTGATGCTTGGGATTTCTGACCTGTGCCTTCCAAGAAACACTACTGCTGTCCTTTTGGAAATTATGGGGCATATTAGCAAGGAGTTGCGATATTTATCGCAAAACGCGCTTAGCGCGTTTTTTGTTAACGCCGCCTATCGCTGGAAATTATCACTGAGATAACACCCTATTAGTAAGGTTTATCTCCATAGCGATATTATTTCCAGCGATAGCGGCAAAATGTGAGAATATCGCTGGAAAAGCAGCGATATTCTCGCATTATCGCTAAGGTGGATTCAGCATTAGAATCCACCTCCTATACTTTAAACAGGTAAGTCATCCTCACTAGCAGGTGATAAAATATAGCGATAAACGCGCTTAGCGCAAATTATTTTATCGCTTCGCCTGCCTTGCTAATAGGGGGTAGTGGAGTTAGCGACTGTTTCCAGTCGCTTTTAGTAGGGAACGCCTTCCTTGCATGTCATTAGCGATAATTATCGCTGACATGCAAGGCGATGTGAATCCCGGCCGCTAACGCCTAAAAGCTGTCGCTAACGCCAGTTAGAGACAGCTTGCTAATAGGGCGATATAAATATCGCCGCTTTAGCGGCAAAAAGTGCCGCTAAAGCGGCAATAAATCCCTTGATAATATGCCCCTATATAATTTATAATTCAAAGTCAATTATTATTTTCCGAGGTCTTTTGTTAATTGTTTTGGTTTATATAACTGTTAACAAATCAGTATATGTTGAGAAATGTTTGTCAGGCATTAAGCTATAATATAAAAGGGATGGTGGTATTATTTATATTGACATGAATAGTATAAATTTGGGCGAGTGGATGAGGTGTTGATTTAAAAGTTCCATTCATCATCCAAATTTCACTATTCTCTAGCGTAACTGTATTATGGACGGTACTGAAAATTAGTATGCATGTGAGAGGGTTTTCATTATCTTGTAGTAGGAAAGGTGCATGGTTGTAGGTTTTAGTAAGTTCAGAAGTAATGTTAATGTCTGAGTAGGTTTTGGGACTTACTCTCATGGGAATACTCGCCTGTTTTTTCATTGTATCATTTTTCCTCAAATTAGGGATTATAGGCATACTACTAGCACCTTGCAATAGGATGTTCTGGGATACCGCCCTCAAAGCTGAGCCACAGGGTTCATTGGAGGGGGCAGCTTCTGTTTTATTGGTAATGTACATTTTCTTTAACCTCAATCTCCGTTGAGGAGTGGTTATGTTCAGAGGTTCTTTCAACCATATCACCAAGGGTAACCGCTCTGCCTTTGTAACGGGATGAGAAATACTCAACACACCTTTAATGACTACGGCGTTCAGGTAGTTTCTCCTTTTGTTAAAAGTATCCAATGTATTTCAGTAGTCGGTTTCTTTGGGGTGACAGTACATATGCAGCTTGTTGATTTTCCATTTTCTGAAACAAAAAAAATAGTTTCGGTAAGGTTTTTCAATGGTTTTCTGGAACTTTTGCTTCACCTGTGGTTTTCCCCAAAAATATTTATTAGTCACAGTAACATGTTTGGATTAAAATGTAATTGATTATTTGCTGGAAAAAATTACTTTCCTGAAGTTTAAAGAGAATTGTTTATAAGTTTGTTTTTTAAGAATAGTAACTACCTCTACTATTATGGAAGTTTTAGCTGCTCTGTTGGAGATATTTTTTTCACTTTGGTTTGTGGTTTTGATTCTTCTTCTTGACCAGATGGTTCCCTGAGATTAAGTTGTATTAGGTAAAAATGTTCTTCTCTTATTGTGCTGCAAGAAATTTATTTGGTAAATCTGTTCCTGATGGATTGAAAATTTAAGTTAAAGTAACAGCTGGTTTATTATGGAATTGTTTTTACCTGTGATAGTTTTTCCTTAAAGTTATTATAAGCTGTTTTTTCCCTGGTTTTTCTTTAGCGTGAAGATAATTTTGAACTAAATGTGGGGAAAAGATCTATGTAGGGTATGGTAAAGTGAGATAAAAAACATATATTTCAGTTTTGTTTTTCAAAGTATTTTTTATGTTAAATGCTTGTTGTAAATAACGTAAATCTGCCCCCAGTCACTGTTCAGCACCTTCCCTGAGATTAAACTTGGCAGCATAGTATTAGTACATTTTCCTCCAGCCACTCTCTAGTACCTTCCCTGAGGTAACCCTTGGCAGAGTAGGCTTAGTAAACTAGCACCTTCCCTTAGGTAGCACTTGGAGGAGTAGGAATAGTAAATTTGTCCCCCAGCCACTCTCCAGCACCTTCCCTAAGAGAACACTTGGAGGAGAAGGAATAGTAGTTTTGCCCCAACAAGCCATTGTCCAGCACCTTCCCTGAAGGAACACTTGGTGGAGTAGGAATAGTAAATTTGCACCCCATCCAGTGCCCAGCACCTTCCTTGTGGGAACACTTAAGGCCTGATTATGAGTCTGGTGGTCCACTGACCGCCAGACTTGCGGGGGCACAGTGATGGCGGTCTTCCGATCTCCATATTACAACTAGGGCTGTCGGACTGCCATCGCACCACTGCAACCGCCAGGGATCAAAGATCCCCCGCGGTGGCGCAGCAGTCTTGAGGCTGCAATGTTATGTTATGTTAATAAATTTGTAAAGCGTTCGTATACCCAAGGGTGTCATGGTGCTGACTCAGCGTAACATGTGTGGAAAAAGAATGGATAATAGTTGTTTAAGAGCCAGGTTTCCAGCAGTTTTCTGAAGGTTAATAAAGAAGGAGCAGCTCTGATGGTGAAAGTTAAAGTACTCCAACGTTTGGAGGCTTCTGAGGCAAAGCAACTGCCACCCCATTTCCGTCTTTTAAATCTGGGGTGGGTGACCTTCAGAGAGCCTTTTGATCAAAGGTCTCTTCTGGGTGCGTACCAGGCTAGGGATTGTTTGAGATGATCAGGGCCAGAGTCATGAAGAGCTTTGTATGTAAGGCAGAGTCCTTTGAATTAAATTTGATTACCTACTGGTAACCAGTGGAGTCCTTTCATGGACTGGGAGACTGACAGAAGTTTTGGAAGGTCCAGTAGGAGTCTGGCAGCCACATTGCAGTTTATTTAGGTGTTGCTTTTGGAGATTTAGGTACAGCCCTTTGAAGTAATCCAGTTTTGCTAGAATTAGCAAATTGATTACTGCTTTCCTCGAGTTAGGAGGTATGAAAGGAAGGATTTTAAGGTGTAAAAACATGAGGAGATGACTGCATTGATTTGTTTGCTAATATTTAGTTTGTCATCAATTAAGACTCCCAAGTTTTGGGGTTTTTGGACTGGGGATGGAACGGCTCCTAGTTCTGTGGATCAATATGTGGATTCCAGAATTTTGGCTTATTGCCAAAGTTCAATTTAAGGCAGTATTTGCTCATCCAATTATCGATAGCTCTCACACAGTTGTGTAGTAGTGGAAATAAGTAAAGTTAGCATTATTAGAGACGGACAACACCCTTGCCACTGACTGGGACACAATCCTGGCCGCTCTGACCACCCTGCAAAGCACCGGTACCCCGCCCCAGACCACGAGGGAGGCCTAGCCTCAACCCGCACAGGCCCCTGCAGGAGAACAGTGAGGAATATCATGCCCACACGTGCACCCCACACCATAACAGCAATCACCACTAGAATGCAAACGCGCGCCAACGTTAGAGAAGCAAAGTCTGTGGTGCATGGGAGCCAGCCTCATGTTTCATACCTATTCCCTATTATGTATTATTTTGCCCCTGTTCAGTTATAGCCCGCCTTCACAGTTCAACAACACACTAGTTCAAAAATAAGTAGCAATACAGACAAGCGCGGCAAGCCCCATCAACGGCGGGCGGCTGGTATCGTGTCACATGCCTGCAACCTGCCGCGAAACAAAAATAATGGATCAAGTGCATTGATGATACATAAAGCAGTTAACATAAAGGCAAAGTGAAAATTAAATCACAATACAAGAGACACTATGATAAGACGTATAGTAATGCCTGTGTAACCAGCCAATACGCAATGCGATATTTGATCAGTTGTACAAACTAAATATGGTTGTTAAACTGCAAAAAAAACCTAATAAAAACAGATAAAAAAGAATTTGAGACGGAAAACACAATCTGTGTGTCATCTGCGTTGGGCGTAGGTGAGAAGCCAAAGAACCTCATAAGGGATGCTAATTCGGTGATGTGGGTGTTGAAAAGTGAAGGACTGAGTAAGGACCCTTGCAGGACCCCACAAGGAAGGGAAAAAGGTTTGGACGTGAAGCTGTCCAGCATCACTGAGTGTTCTCTGCCTGTCCAGAAGGACCCTAGCAGAGCAAGAGCTCTGTTATTAATGCCGAGATGTTTGAGGCAGATCAACAGAGTGGAGTGATTCACAATATCAAATGCCGCAGATAAGTCGAGAAGAATGAGGGCAGCTGTGCCTCTCTCATCTAAGGCGGTTCTTAACTCATCGGGGGCTTTAATCAGTGCCGTCTCTGTGATGTGCTCAGCCCTGAAACCGAATTATGTGGCATCCAGTTGATGACTGGATTGGATAAATTGCATCAGCTGAGTATTTATGATTTGTTTTCAACTAGCTACGCAGGAAAAGTCAATCTTGAAATAGGACGGTAGTTGGCCAGGTTTTCTGGGTCCAAGTTGGGCTTTTTAAGAAGTGGAAGGATAGAGGCCTTCTTCCACGTAGTGGGGAAAATCCCTGTAGCAAACATCTGCTTAAAGATATTGGTCAGGTAAGGGGCTATGGATTCAGAAATCTGCTTGAGGATGAAGGGGGGGCAAGGGTCATAGGGAGATCCAGATTTCGTAGACTAGATGAACTTGAAAACGTCCAAAGGAGTGGTGGGGGTGAATTCACTAAGATTGATTAGGGTACTGTTACTCAAAGTTCGAATCATTGCTAAAAATGTAAGCAGTCTGAGAGTAGTCACTGGGGTCAGCTGGACTTGATGAAGTGAACAGGTTGCATATTCGACCTACTTTGTTACAGAAGTGCTGGGCTATCTTATCACAAAAAGTTTGACTATTGTTAGCTCTTTTATTCTCAGGTAGTTTAGTTAATTTGATTACATCTCTTGTTTCCCTTGTGGAATATTTAAAAGATTCAATTTGGTGGGTAAAGAAAGTGTTTTATTCTTTGATAAGTAGGCCCTTATATTTTGAGAGGGAAAGTTTATAGATTTCTTTGTCATTGGAGTCATATTTAGATCTCCACTTCCTCTCCTGCCTTCTGCAATTTTGCTTTTCTAGACGGAGGGTCTCGGTAAACCAAGGAGCAGATGGTTTCTTTTTGCCTGAGTTGGAATTTTTGATGGGGACGGCTTCAGAAATAGCAGAGCTTAACCACTGTGAGTATTCAAATGTGAGAGAGTTCTCTGAGCACTGCTCGGAGAACTCTCTTTAATTTGATTTGGAAAAGGCCTCTTTCCAATTGGCTCTCCCTCCTCCAGAGCACCAAAGGATATATGGACATTAGTTTAATGGACTTTACAACTAGATAATTTTGTACTAACCCAGCCGACTAACCCAGCCACCACCTGTTCTATGTAAGTTGTTGCAGCAGTACATTGTGGTCAGCTTTGTTCCAAACCCGATATCAGGTAGGATTGGTCTCGACTTTACTGTTCTGAGAAGAAGGGGGGGTATTCATTTCAAAAGTAACAGCAATGTGGTCAGACCATGTAAGAGGAAGGAAGTCCTTGATGGTAATAAGTTGGTTATTTGAGAAAATAGCATCTAAGGTATGGCCAGCTGAATGGGTGGGCTGGTGCAGGAGTTGAGGAAGGCCTATGGCATTCATAATCTCTAGGATAGCCGCAGTATCTTTGTCCTCTGGGAGCTCCAGATGAAAATTAAAGACACCTAGAATAGTGTAGTTGCTATTGCAGGCCCTGATCTTGAGGAGGGTATTTATAGATTTGAGAAAAAAACTTCTATGGCCTGGAGGGCGGTAAATAAGTAGTCCTCTGAAGGAGTGATTGTCGGCCAATTCTAAACAGCAAGAGAGTGCTTCGCACTCCGAGTTGGGCATAGGATCAAATTTGGTCCTATAGCAGTTTTTATAAATAATCCCTAATCCGCCACCCCTTTTTTGTGATCTGTTGAGTCTGGAAATAGAATACCCTGGGGGGATTGCATTGATGAGATCTGGACTTTGAGTAATTTGCCCACGTTTCTGTGACAAAAGTAATATCTAGCTGATGGCTTTCTATGAGTTCTGATAGATCTTGGACGTGTTTCACAAGTGAGCGGGCATTAACAAGTGCACTGAGGATTTTTGAAGTGGTCCTATGAGGACTGCTTTCAGACGATGGCTTAGTGATGGGGATACAATATCCACAGTTGCTACATGGAATATTAGGCCCTAGATGTAGCTGAGTGGGATCGGCACTGGTACAGCCTAGTTTGATAATGTTAAGGGAGCGTAATTTGTTACCTGAGATAGTGATTTTGCTTAACTTCCCTGGGCTGAAACAGGCAGAGTTTCCAGCGCTTGGCGCAATCTGGGAGCGGACAGGCGCACACAGGCTTGCCTTAGGCGTGCCTTCAGTGTGGCGTGCCCGCTGCGCGCGTCCACTGCACAGATGCACCATGCTGCGTTAGAAATAGCCCTCAACTGAGGGGAGGCATGGATACCACCACCAGTGCTGGAGCTCGATTAACCTAAAAACCAGGTGGGCAAACAAAATGTGGCAAACCTGGGGCCCAGCTACCCCGCTAAGCCTGCACAGTCTCCCCTGCGAGGGGTAGGTACTGGGAAAATAGAATAACGAAAATTAAAGGTGAGAATATTTAAATGCATTAAAGGAATATAAAATCACAGGAGGAACTAACCCTCTCCAATATGGCGCCCAATGTTGAGAGCCAGGCAACTCTGAACTGGAAGCATGAGCCTAAAGCACCGCTTCCTACAAGGAAATCAAAAAGACACTAACGATGCCTACAGCGTCTGTGATGCTCTGCTGCGGTCCTGCCAAGCATATTACAAGTTTCCTCTCCACCACGGTTTGGTGGTGTGGAAGAAATAAAGGGGCCTCCTGTTGTCTCTGGGCCATGGGGTGCATGCAGGGGGGCACATGTTATGCCACTCTGTGTGCATGCACCCCTTTACATGCATGGCATGCACCAGTCCATGCCATGCAGTTACTGCCTTTGCCATTCCCATTGCAGTGCCTGTTTCATAGGCACCGCCGTGGGAGCACCAAAGTACCGCCCGCCAGTGAGGCATAGTTAGGAATAGTATATTTGTCCCCAACCACTATCCAGCACCTGCCCTGAGGAAACACTTGGAGGAGTTGTAATAGTAATATTGTCAACACGGTTACTGTATGGTATCTTCTTTGAATACATATTGATTTTGAAATAATAATAAAAATGTCGCTCTATTTATTATACTGCAAGTATTCATTTTGCTATTTGCTTACTCCTGCGATGTGTTGCTATGTTTTGTGTTGTGCTGTTTTCTGTTGCACAGATATGCGCTACGCAACAGTACTTCTTATGTTTGTAAAAATATTATTTTTATATTTAATTGTATGTGGCTAAATATATATTATTTTTTTACTATACTTAATTGCAATTTTTTCCATTTAAATAAAGCCTGGTAAAGGTTTGCGTCATAAATGCATGCGTTGCAAACAGCGGCAGCCGGCACAGGCAGGCGTGGTGATGCTGTGTGGGGGCCGGGGGGTGGGAGGAGGGGCCAGAAAGTCGACAGACGACAGAATAGGTATAATTAAATAAATAAATAATACCTATTATGTCTTCTGTCGACTTCCCCCATAACGCGCCCTACCCAACCGTCCACCGCGCTTACCTGTGCCGGCAAACGCTGGTTGTAAAGGTATGCATGGTAATGGTTACTACATTGTAATCCTATGTATGTTCATGGTAAAGGCATGCGTCGTAAAGACATGCGTGGTTACGCAATATGCGTTGTAATGACTGCATGGCAAAGGCATGCATGGTAAAGGTACGCATTGTTCCGTCATACATCCCATGATGGTTACTAGCTGCTCTGCACATCTGTAGGCCTAACTTAGGCCTTAGACTTATAGTGTCAAGCCATAGGTAAAGGATAGAGGACTTATCAGTTCACTGCAAAACGTTATGTCAGATTCCTTAGGTGTGATCTGTTTATAATGAAAAGTTATGACTTAGGGGCCGATTCCGATCTCGGTCGGAGGCGCACCTAACACCATTCGGTCGGGAAAAAAACCATGCGAATGCCTGTTTCCCGACCGATCCGCACATTATTCCGAACGAGCAAGTACGATGCGCACAACAGCATAGATTCCGACCCAGTCGTACTCACCCAATCCAGGTCCTGTTCCCCGACCGAGCCGGATCTGTAAACGCAGAATCGAGTCGCACGGAAGCCAAAATGCAGCTCCGTCCGGCCGGACAAGTACGATGCGCTTCCCGTACACGCCGAACCCGTCGCTACGCACGGCACGTCAAAGCATCCGGGAGAGGCGCACATAAGCTCCGATTCGCGCCACAACACGATCCACGGCTACGAGACGAACACGCCAGCGACGAGGATGAGGCGAAGCAACGAGAAAGACGAACGAGACGAACCAACCATGAATCCCATCGTGCCGATCCTACCAATATTCTACATCTACTACCGGAACAGGCACGGACGCGTACGGCGCAGAAGGTAAGTCAGACACCAACCACAAAAACAAACTACACGTGCCCGACATATCACACACACACAGAGGGATGCAGAAATTACTTACACCAGCAACAGCAGCACCATACAGGCGGGATGGCCATCACCAATGCCACATATACACATAGGGGCCCGGATGCCCACCACCACTACCACCCCTACCCAGGGGTGCCAGATGCCTACCACTACTACCACCTCTACCCAGGGGTGCCAGATGCCTACCACTACTACCACCCTTACCCAGGGGTGCCAGATGCCTACCACTACTACCACCTCCACCCAGGGGTGCCAGATGCCTACCACTACTACCACCTCTCCCCAGGGGTGCCAGATGCCTACCACTACTACCACCCTTACCCAGGGGTGCCAGATGCCTACCACTACTACCACCACTACCCAGGGGGTGCCAGATGCCTACCACTACTACCACCTCTACCCATGGGGGCCTGGATGCCTGTCACTACTACCACCCCTACCCAGGGGTGCCAGATGCCTACCACTACTACCACCCTTACCCAGGGGTGCCAGATGCCTACCACTACTACCACCTCTACCCAGGGGGTGCCAGATGCCTACCACTACTACCACCTCTACCCAGGGGTGCCAGATGCCTACCACTACTACCACCCTTACCCAGGGGTGCCAGATGCCTACCACTACTACCACCTCTACCCAGGGGGTGCCAGATGCCTACCACTACTACCACCTCTACCCAGGGGTGCCAGATGCCTACCACTACTACCACCCTTACCCAGGGGTGCCAGATGCCTACCACTACTACCACCACTACCCAGGGGGTACCAGATGCCTACCACTACTACCACCTCTACCCATGGGGGCTGGATCCTGTCACTACTACCACCCTTACCCAGGGGTGCCAGATGCCTACCACTACTACCACCCTTACCCAGGGGGAGCCAGATGCCTACCACTACTACCACCTCTACCCAGGGGGTGCCATATGCCTACCACTACTACCACCTCTACCCAGGGGGTGCCAGATGCCTACCACTACTACCACCCTTACCCAGGGGGTGCCAGATGCCTACCACTACTACCACCTCTACCCATGGGGGGCTGGATGCCTGTCACTACTACCACCCTTACCCAGGGGTGCCAGATGCCTACCACTACTACCACCTCTACCCAGGGGTGCCAGATGCCTACCACTACTACCACCTCTACCCATGGGGGGCTGGATGCCTGTCACTACTACCACCCTTACCCAGGGGGTGCCAGATGCCTACCACTACTACCACCTCTACCCATGGGGGCTGGATGCCTACCACTACTACCACCCTTACCCAGGGGTGCCAGATGCCTACCACTACTACCACCTCTACCCAGGGGTGCCAGATGCCTACCACTACTACCACCCTTACCCAGGGGGTGCCAGATGCCTACCACTACTACCACCTCAACCCAGGGGTGCCAGATGCCTACCACTACTACCACCACTACCCAGGGGTGCCAGATGCCTACCACTACTACCACCTCCACCCATGGGGGCTGGATGCCTGTCACTACTACCACCTCTACCTAGGGGTGCCAGATGCCTACCACTACTACCACCTCTACCCAGGGGTGCCAGATGCCTACCACTACTACCACCCTTACCCAGGGGTGCCAGATGCCTACCACTACTACCACCCTTACCCAGGGGTGCCAGATGCCTACCACTACTACCACCACTACCCAGGGGGTGCCAGATGCCTACCACTACTACCACCTCTACCCATGGGGGGCTGGATGCCTGTCACTACTACCACCCTTACCCAGGGGGTGCCAGATGCCTACCACTACTACCACCCTTACCCAGGGGGAGCCAGATGCCTACCACTACTACCACCTCTACCCAGGGGGTGCCAGATGTCTACCACTACTACCACCTCTACCCAGGGGGTGCCAGATGCCTACCACTACTACCACCCTTACCCAGGGGTGCCAGATGCCTACCACTACTACCACCCCTACCCATGGGGGCTGGATGCCTGTCACTACTACCACCCTTACCCAGGGGTGCCAGATGCCTACCACTACTACCACCTCTACCCAGGGGTGCCAGATGCCTACCACTACTACCACCTCTACCCATGGGGGGCTGGATGCCTGTCACTACTACCACCCTTACCCAGGGGGTGCCAGATGCCTACCACTACTACCACCTCTACCCAGGGGTGCCAGATGCCTACCACTACTACCACCTCTACCCAGGGGTGCCAGATGCCTACCACTACTACCACCTCAACCCAGGGGTGCCAGATGCCTACCACTACTACCACCACTACCCAGGGGTGCCAGATGCCTACCACTACTACCACCTCTACCCAGGGGGTGCCAGATGCCTACCACTACTACCACCCTTACCCAGGGGTGCCAGATGCCTACCACTACTACCACCTCAACCCAGGGGGTGCCAGATGCCTACCACTACTACCACCACTACCCAGGGGGTGCCCGATGCCTACCACTACTACCACCTCCACCCATGGGGGCTGGATGCCTATCACTACTACCACCTCTACCCAGGGGTGCCATATGCCTACCACTACTACCACCTCTATCCAGGGGTGCCAGATGCCTACCACTACTACCACCTCTACCCAGGGGGTGCCAGATGCCTACCACTACTACCACCCTTACCCAGGGGTGCCAGATGCCTACCACTACTACCACCACTACCCAGGGGTGCCAGATGCCTACCACCTCTACCCATGGGGGGCTGGATGCCTGTCACTACTACCACCCTTACCCAGAGGGTGCCAGATGCCTACCACTACTACCACCCTTACCCAGGGGAGCCAGATGCCTACCACTACTACCACCTCTACCCAGGGGGTGCCAGATGCCTACCACTACTACCACCTCTACCCAGGGGTGCCAGATGCCTACCACTACTACCACCCTTACCCAGGGGTGCCAGATTCCTACCACTACTACCACCCTACCCATGGGGGGCTGGATGCCTGTCACTACTACCACCCTTACCCAGGGGTGCCAGATGCCTACCACTACTACCACCTCTACCCAGGGGTGCCAGATGCCTACCACTACTACCACCTCTACCCATGGGGGCTGGATGCATGTCACTACTACCACCCTTACCCAGGGGTACCAGATGCCTACCACTACTACCACCTCTACCCAGGGGGTGCCAGATGCCTACCACTACTACCACCCTTACCCAGGGGTGCCAGATGCCTACCACTACTACCACCTCAGCCCAGGGGTGCCAGATGCCTACCACTACTACCACCACTACCCAGGGGTGCCAGATGCCTACCACTACTACCACCTCTACCCAGGGGTGCCAGATGCCTACCACTACTACCACCTCTACCCATGGGGGGCTGGATGCCTACCACTACTACCACCTCTACCCAGGGGGTGCCAGATGCCTACCACTACTACCACCTCTACCCATGGGGGGCTGGATGCCTACCACCACTACCACCCCTACCCAGGGGATGCCAGATGCCTACCACTACTACCACCTCTACCCATGGGGGCTGGATGCCTACCACCACCAACACCCCCACTCATAGGATGGCTAATGCATGACACAACAAGCACACACCAACATAAAGAATGCAACAAAAAGACATCCTCCCCAACACCATGACAAGCGTGTGTAGACTGTGTCAAATGCCTACAACACTGAACATGACTTTGAACATACAATGTGACCCCCTATCACATGTGTCACACATAAATGTGTGTGGCCCCCACAATGCAAGCAGACCATGACCACTGTGGCAATGGGGTCCAACCCCCATCATCACAGTGACCAAAAGGTAAGTGTGGGGTCCATAGCTGAAGCACATTTTGAACATTGTGGCAATGGGGTCTAAACCCCCATCATCACAGTGACCAAAATGTAAGTGTGGGGCCCATAGCTGAAGCACATCTTGAACATTGTGGCAATGGGGTGCAAACCCCCATCATCACAGTGACCAAAATGTAAGTGTGGGGTCCATAGCTGAAGCACATTCTGAACATTGTGGCAATGGGGTCTAAACCCCCATCATCACAGTGACCAAAATGTAAGTGTGGGGTCCAAAGCTGAAGCACATTTTGAACATTGTGGCAATGGGGTCTAAACCCCATCATCACAGTGACCAAAATGTAAGTGTGGGGCCCATAAGCTGAAGCACATCTTGAACATTGTGGCAATGGGGTCTAAACCCCCATCATCACAGTGACCAAAATGTAAGTGTGGGGTCCATAGCTGAAGCACATTTTGAACATTGTGGCAATGGGGTCCAAACCCCCATCATCACAGTGACCAAAATGTAAGTGTTGACAAAGAAAAAGCTGCAACTGCCAAACTGCATGGATGATTCCTGGTCACAGAACAACAAACACATCAGTGGCAAAGTAGTGCTTGTGTCCCATAGCAACATAGATTGGGGGAGGCAAACAGTGCAGTGCAAATAAGACATACCTTTGGCCATGTGCAGACAAACATCACCCATGGGGGCTGACACTGTCAACAGTCATCAATGACACAATGACAGAAGTGACCATCAGAATGCAGACCCACATATTTGCACCAATGGGCACACAAATGCAGATACCCTGTGGAGACTGTAGATGTGAGGTGAACAGATACCATACCATGGCAGCAATGGGACACACAAACAATGATCATTGTGCTGACTGATGACCTAGGAGTCCCAGGGACAGCAGGGGAAACACACCAAACAACATACAGCCAATGGCACACTAAAGATATGCCAATGCAGTGGTGCAGATGCACAAACACAAACAGGCAGACCCACACTGCACATCAAACACAACAGGTGAGGGGGGTGCCAGTGTCCCCAGGCAACCACACAACACATGAGGAGGCCTGAATACCAATTACACAGATGTGCATACAGTGCCACACAAAGGTAACTCATGGATCCAAATCCCCTATGTGGGCAATCAGGCATTGTCAGATGAGAGGGAGCACAAATCACACATGTCACACAAGCATGTAGGAACAGCAACTGACACAGCAAGACACAGAGACACCACAGCACTACCCCCAGGGCCCCCACAATGTGCATTACAATACCACTGTGATGACAAAGCTAGATGTCGTTCACACTGTGAACCACAGTCATGTGTCCTGAGCAACAAACTACCATCACACCTACACAAGCACAAATCAATCAGCAAGGCCAGTAAGCCAAGGCCAACATGGAGACAGGGGTCTAGCCGGGCAACAACTCTCATCTGTACACACTCAACACCACACACCTCGACCTCCAACAATGTGCAGCAGTGAAGCTCACATGCACTGATGACATTGCACATGCACCCATGACAATCCCAGGGGGGTGGTGGGAAGCAAGGTGCAGAAACACATCACACATGGCCACTCAACAAGACTCCTGAATGTCTGACACACTGCACACTACGCTGTACATGGACATGACGGCAATACCACACCAACCAATGGGATCCCAGCCACAGTCACACACCAATGAAGAAGCCAAGGTCACCCACAAAGAACACACATAGACAACTACCAACATTGCAGCCCTGACCCTGAGGAGTGCCAGCAGTCACACACACGTGTCACAACCAATGAAAGCTAACACAAACCGGAAATCACATGACAGGTGTAAACAACAAGTGCCAAGGGGAATCCTGACTGTGACCCATCAGCGTCTGCCCACAAACTCAGCCCTGACAGCAAACACACCTATGGGTGACACCCTGATGACCAGTAATGTGCCATGCACCCACATCACAGAGAACCCAGGGAGAAGACTTTGGGGGAACATAGGTCAACTCAGCAAGCATCACAAACAGGAACATCACTAGGGATCCCAGCATGCACAGCAAAATGGAAGTGAACACACAGACATGCTCATACAACACACACCTTGGGCGCAGGCAATGTCACAGGAGTACACACTGCCATGAGGGGACTCCACTCCTGTGGGAGGAAAGCTGTGCCATATGTTGCCTCAGTAGGGCTCCATCATGTCAGCAGAGCACTTGGTCACACAGTCAACAATTAGCACCAAATGAAGGCTCCCGTCACATCAGCCTGGTCATGGGAGTGTCAACGAAATCATCAGCACAGATCCAACACACATGTATAGCAAGTTGCACTGACAACACAGATGAGTCCTTCCCCATTGATGCCCAAACCTGCAGGTCCAGTGGAGATGGCCACACGGTCAGGGAAGTAGACTAATTGAACAATGGCAAGCACAACAGATGTGCAGGGGTGGAAGCCACAGATGTGACATTGCTAATGTAAGTAGAAAATCCCATTGCCAAATATTGAAAACATGACACCCTCAGATGCTGCTAAGGATGACATAGATACACCACAGGATAGGACACAGTCCCCCTGGACCACATGGGTTCCTGCACAGTAACACTTCATTTTCATGAGACCAAATATCACCATCACTGCAGCAAGGGCATGGTTAGCATCATCAACATCATGTACATCAGAAGCAAAAGCACTAGAGAACAGAAAGTTGCTTTATTCAGCATATGTGGGTTCAAAAGTTGAAGTCATGTAAAAAATAAACAAAGGCCAATGGCCAGTCCATCATGAAAGTCAAAACAGGGTGACAGTGGCAGATGTCACCCTATGCATGCCTGCACTGATAAAAACCAGGGACAATCCCCTCGGAGGGGCATACGGGGGGCAGGCCAGGCACCGCAGGGACAGGATCAGGGCTCACCAGAAGGAGGCAGGGAAGGGGTGGTGGGTGCTGGAGAGCCACTGACAACTGCAGTGGAGGTGTCTGACATGGTGTGTGCCGGCACAACTGGGGGGCATGACTCAGATGGTGTGGGTGCCGGCAGGACTGCAGTGGACCATGCAGATGGAGTGGACAGGTTCGCCACTGCAGTGCCCAAGTCAGACAGGGTGGTAGTGGACTCCACTGCAGTGCCTACCTCCAGGGGAGGAGAATTGGGATCAGGTAAGGTGGGCAGGACAGAGGGGGAGGACACCCTCACCACACCAGTGGCACAGACAAGCGCAGCGGGGGTGTGGGGCCGGAAGAGCAAGTGACAGGGGGAGAAGGCCTGATCCTTTTGGGGATGGTGTATCTGTGGGTGGGGAACCTGGGGCAGGGTGTGGTGGGGGCACCTGTGGAGTGGGGGCCTGAGGGATGGAGGAAGGAGACTTGGTGCCTGAGCTGCAGGGCGGCGGCGGGGTCTTGCTCTTCCGGGTCCGGGGGACTTGCGGGTGGGGGCGTCAGTCGGTCTGCGCCTGGGGGAGGGTGTCCGGGGGTGAGGGGCACTCCGCTCCGTGTGGGTGGGCTTCCTCTTCCCCCTGAATGCTGTATCAGCTGGATCGGAGGGGAAGAGGCCGAGGTCACTGAGGAAGAGCTGCTGTGTCTTTGGGGTTGCAGGTGAGGCAAGGGAGGGGGCTTTGGAGGGAGAGGCAACTGAGGTCTGCGCAGTGCTCGTGGATGCATGTGTGTGTGCCTGGGCCCCATCCCCTGTGAGTGTGGTTTCAATCCCCTGACTGTGCGTGCGTGTGCGTCTTGTTTGTGGCGTGTGTGTCTGTGTGCTGCTCGTGTCTGTGCTGGTGTGTGCCTGTGCCGGTGTGTGTGTGCTTGGGACAGGTAAGGTGCTGGGGAGTGTGGATGGGGCAGAGGCAGGAGGGGTGAGGGACTGTCGGAGGAGGGACACTGCTGCCGTCAGGGAGGAGTCCATGGACCTATTACCCCTCTGTAGGGCAGACATGCCCGATGAGATGCCCTCCATGAACGACACCAGCTGAGTCAACAGAGTGGTGTGTGCATGGAGGTCACTCAGCATCGCTGTCTGCCCTACATGGAGCTGGCGAAGGAGGTACACAGACTCCTCACTCAGGGCAGCAGGGGACACAGGGGCAGGGGGTGCGGTGCCTGGCCCGAAGGAGACACGCTCCCGAACATGGGAGCCTCCACGGACCTTGGGAATGGGAGCCGATGGGAGGGCGGTGGTGGTGGTGGTGGTGGCGGGGACAGCAACACTAGCTGGGGTGTGGTGGCTGCTGACACCCGCCTCCATAAGGGAGTCATCCTCCAAGCTGCTGTGGTCCTCAGCTGAGGTGGATGGTGCTGAGGACTCCTCGGTGTGGCTCCCCTCGCCCTCCGTGCCACTGGGTCCCTCCGACCACTCCTCGGCTGCTGACCCAGTCTGGCTCTGCGGCTCCTCCTGGTCCGTGGAGCTGTCCCCTCCTGTGTCCGTGGATGTATCTGCAATCAATAGGGAAACAGACGGACATCAGTCACCTGCACCGAACGCACACACCACAGTAAGTACAGCACATCACAGAGCAAGCCCTGGCATCCTTAGTTGGACATTGCTAAAAGTGCCCAAACAGAACAGGAGAAGCCAATTGTCAGTCTGATGGTCAACCATGGCACTCACATCCCACCTGGCCTTGCACCCATCTGTCTGGTGTCTGTTGGATGTCAATACCCCAGTGTGGACACATGCACCACCTACACAGTAGTTGGACAGTGCAGAGAACACGGTGAAGCATGTGAGCATGCACACATCACGACTCTTGCCACTGAGTCAGTACAGGTGTCCGGATGAAAGGGATGCCCAGAGTCAAATAGGAAATGCATGTGATGCATACCAGCGACAGACACCATGATGCACCCATGTCCTGATAGCCATTGCCACAATGGTGTGCATGTAGCACATGTCACTCCCCTGCAGGATCACTCATAGGAAGTCAAATGCCATGGCACAGGCATGCCTGCCAAGTCATACATCACTCTCTCCAGTCACATGGGCAGGGCAGCCAGACAACAACACTCTGCACTGTGTCACAATAGTAGGTCATGGGGAATGCAAGTCCTGGAGCTGAACAAGTGCACATGTACATCCCCCACACACCACATCAAAAGAACCCTTATCTGTCCAGGTCATACCTATTGGACATATGGGAGACCTGTAACACAACCCTCTGAACCTGAGCACCTCACAATCTGCTGTGAATGGGAAACAGCTGCCTGAACTTCACATTTGCATACCACAGTCTGCACGGTCAGGTGATCAAACACCTATGTGTCACACAAGTATCGTCTCCTATGGTCACATCTCCGGTGGCATGCTGAGCGCCGACCGAGAAACACCCCAGCAGTCCTGACAACGAAGCCACAGCACACTGACACAGAGGCAGACACCTGAGGGGACATATCACTGAGCACAACGTGTCAGCTGATACACGGGAGTGGGAGTACAGAGTGTATTGTATGGCCTGGAGTAGGCATGACTGTCCTGCCCCACATGAATGAGGGATGAGCCCTGGACAGTAGGCAGCTGGCTAAGTATGTGTGACACACGTAATATACACACTCCTGGGGCCCAAACATTGTTCCCACCCGCAGCATGGGTGTGTGCCAGATACCCCAGGCACATGTGGTGGATCAGCTCAGCAATTGGACCACATATCAAAGTAACACGCAGATTACATGTCAGAACACAGGCATTGTGTAAGCAATGGACCCACCCATGATGCCCACCACAGAGTTAGGGAAACAGATGCTGTCCCCCACCTTGAGTCAAGCAAACTGCAAGGACACAGTACCAAAGTGACACAATTCCCTGACTGAAAGGGCCACACCTGGGTATCAGATGAGGAGTGGGCAGTGCACAATAGAGGGACATGGGTCCTGGACCACATGACTGATGTACTGTGGAAGTTTAACCAGGCATGGGGAGGGCACATAGCATGGCAGACAAAGTTCACAATGCAGTCATGGACTCACCCCCTCCTTGCTGCTCTCTGGCCTTCAGCTGCCCATCCAGATCAGGGAAGACCACCGCCAGGATCCTGAGCATGTGGGGGGTCAGGGTCCGGTGTCCGCCCCTCCTGCGAGGAGGCGACAGCTTCAGCTGGACCCGTGCGATCCTCCGGGTCCAGCCCCGAAGGTCCTGCCACCTCTTCTGGCAGTTGCGGATCCGGCGCTTGTAGACCCCCACGGATCTCACTGCCCGGACGATGGTCAGCCATATCTGCTGCTTCTGGTGGGCATCAACCTGTGAGGATGACAAAGTGAGAATGCCATTACTACACATGCAACATATCCGTGCATTACACAGTTGGATATACATGTCTCAATCACAGGGGCACATGATGTACACAGGCAGTGCAACGATGGCCATGGACAGTATGCCAGCAGTTACTACATGGTATCATTGCCTGGGAAGTAAAACCTTGTTTAAATGCACTGTCACTGCACTATACCTGTTCAGTGCATGTAACTACACACTATGGGGGGTGACAACTACTCAGTGTGCCTGCTAGCCAGTGGCGTGCAGACTGTTAGCCTTGCTAGTCAGACAACATGCACATTTAGATAGGCAGTGGACAGAACACTCACCTGCTCCCCTGCTTTCCCATACAGCTTGCTGTACTGTGGAAGGAGGCTGTCCAGCAGGGCCTGGTTCTCCTCAGTGCTGAAGGCTGGGGCTCTCTCCACAGTACGTGCCATTTCAGGGTCCAGAGGGTGCAGTTACAGCAGCAGTGGTGGTGGCAGATGTCGTCCTGGAGCATGTAGTGCAGGCAAGTGAGCTCTCAGGGGAACAGCCAGCATTATATGTGTGCTGCAGAGGCAGATACTGTCCCATGTGTCCAAAGTGATAGGTCCAAGTCGTTTGCATCTTCTGAATCTAGCCAATCCATGGAATTGCACCACTTACACACGCCCACAGCATCCTTCAAAAGTTCAACTTCATGACACCCATGAATATGCAACATTGTTGTGGGTGACCAACTGAATTTACAGCATCAGACTCGTTCAAAATTTGAAAACGCTTCCGTTGCCAGGCCAGGCCATAGCCAATGGGTGCGCACCGATCGGTCCATTGCTGTTCAACGCGTACCCAGGATACAACGCGTACCCACACACATTGAATGCAATGGGCCGGCCGGGCACACCGATCGGTCCATTGCTGTTCAACGCGTATTGCGAATACAACGCGTACCAGCACACATTGAATGCAATGGCCAATGTGTGCGCACCGATCGGTCCATTGCTGTCCAACGCGTATTGCGAATACAACGCGTACCAGCACACATTGAATACAATGGCCAATGTGTGCGCACCGATCGGTCCATTGCTGTCCAACGCGTATTGCGAATACAACGCGTACCAGCACACATTGAATGCAATGGCCTATGTGTGCGCACCGATCGGTCCATTGCTGTCCAACGTGTATTGCGAATACAACGCGTACCAGCACACATTGAATTCAATGGCCTATGTGTGCGCACCGATCGGTCCATTGCTGTCCAACGCATATTGCGAATACAGCGCGTACCAGCACACAATGAATGCAATGGCCAATGTGTGCGCACCGATCGGTCCATTGCTGTCCAACGCGTATTGCGAGTACAACGCGTACCAGCACACATTGAATGCAATGGCCTATGTGTGCGCACCGATCGGTCCATTGCTGTCCAACGCGTCCCTGTACAAGTCACTGGCATATGTCACCATGCCTGTCACAGGTGAACATATGCCAGCCACATATACTTCCCAGGGAGTGAGGGGCACACCTACAACACCACAGCCTGTCCACACTGTATCCTAAGGCATGTAAGGCTGCATTACCTATTCCGTGTATGGGGGTGAACATGTTGTTCTGTGGGTGTCACTTGGGGGCAGCCACCCCCAGGCTGTGCACGTGTTCATGGGGACAGAATCCTTGGTGTTTCGTGTACATGACCACTGTGATGTGCAACTGTTCATATCTGAGCATGTGGCATGGTGACATTTCACGGTGGTGTATGTGTATGTCATGTCACATACCCCCTGAGTCCCATGTGGGACGGTATGCTTAACCCAGGGTGACCCATTGGCACAATAGTGATGGTCCTCCACAGTCTGTGTGCATGTTGTGTTTACAATGTCTCTGATTTCATGTGCACAATGGGAGACAGTCTCCACATCCACGTTGTTTGTGCATGGACTTTGATGTTGTGCGTGTGTGTGTCACAGACGTCCATGTCTGTCCTGCCGAGGCAACAGGGACCACTACCTGTGGGGGTCATGATTGTTTTGCTGTGGTGTATACATGACACACAATGTCATGCCAGTGTCCATGTGGCAATACAGGGTCCCTGGGAATCTACCTGTCGTTGAGCTGTGATGGCTGGGGCACATCTGCCCTCACATGTCACTGTGGGGTGTGTTTGTAACGTGGCAGCAGGAGATGGGAACTGTGACACGGCCTCATGATATCCAATGGCACAACCTGGGACTTATTGATGCCACTTGTTGAACTGTGATGTTAGATGTTGGCCATGTATGTGCCATACATGTCCTTACGGAACTGCACACATCATGTACTTGTGCCTCATAATGATGTATCATGTGATATTGAGTGTGTTCAATGCCACATATGTGGGGTGACTGACAATCTTTCTTTCTTCACCTATGCACTGCAGGGCACCAGCTGTCCATAGACCATTCCCTGACCTGGCAACGATGGTGGAACGTGACAGCATCCGACGGTACCGCTTCACCAGGCAGCTGATTGAGGATTTGGCAGTGCGCTTGGCACCACATTTGCAACCTGGCCGGCCGTACCCTACAGCGATGACCCCCAAGGTGAAGGTGATGGCAGCCCTACACTTCTTTGCCACCGGTACCTTTCAACACACTGTGGCGACTGCTGGTGGGATGTCACAGACCATGTTCAACCGTGTGCTCCGCGATGTTTTGGAGGCTATGTTGATATACCTGAACCAGTACATCTATTTCCCTAGACTCCAACAACTCACTGACGTGAAGAGTGACTTCTATGCCCTGGGGAGGATGCCGCATGTCATTGGCTCCATTGATGGGACACATGTGGCTTTGGTACCACCACAGGCCCAAGAGCAGGCATACAGGAACCGCAAACACTACCACTCGGTCAATGCACTGGTGGTCTGTCTTGCAGATATGACCATCTCACACGTGTGTGCCCGTTTCCCCGGTTCTGCACACGATGCCTACGTGATGAGGAGTAGTCGCATCCCGAGAATGATGTCACAGATGCGGAACCAGCGTGCCTGGCTTGTTGGTGTGTACTGACTTTGTACCATTGTGTGTGTTCTGAAATGTAGTGTTCCACCCTCTTTTCCAACTCAGCTAATGTGCAATTGTCTGTATGTAGGTCACTCCGGATACCCCAACATGCCGTGGTTGCTGACGCCCCTCAGGAACCCTGTGACACCAGCCCAGATGCGCTACAATGAGGCAAATGGTCGGACAAGGAGAGTGATTGAGCGGACATTTGGTCTCCTGAAGAGCCGCTTCCGCTGCCTGGACAAGACAGGAGGGGCCCTCCCATATGCCCCAGCAAAGGTGTGCAAGATTGTCATTGTCTGCTGCATGCTACACAACCTGGCAGTGCGGAAGGAGTTGCCTCTCATCCTGGATGACGATGACCAACATCCGCCACCTGTGGAGGATCCTGGCCTGGACCACGATGCCAGTGATGATGGTGATGTCCGCACACAGCTCATCACCAACTTCTTCAGCTGAATGTGAGTATCCAGAGATGTCATGTCAATGATGTGAGTTTGCATGATATGTGTTGGTGGTGCTCTGGTGCTGTTTGAGTGTGTCCATGGGCTACATGACTGTATGCATGTAGCGATGTGTCCTTACAGGTAGTCTGTACTCCCCAACAGGGTTGACATGCTAACTTGGTTCTGGGTGGGTATCTTGTGACATGTATTGGGCATGAGTATTGCAGTTCTGTCCTGTTCTTCAGTGCTTTTGACTGTGTGTCATTTCTGTCCTTCACAGGGTACTTTCAGAGTAGTTTGGTCAACTGTGATCCCCGACACCGTGATTCGACTTCCAGGGTGGTAGCTGTCGTGTCCCTACAGGTGATGTGCGCCACACCCATGGACTTCCTTCCTTCTACACTTGTTGACTGTGTGCCCGCTGCCAGGTGGGATTACCTTGCATCTGTAGTGGTTACAATATGTTGCAAATGTGTAATAAACCTGTGCTTCACTTTGTGATGTGCGTTGTCTGTGGTCACACATTTGACTGACATTTGCTTACTGCACCAGTGGGCTAGTTGACAAAGACTGTGAATAGGTGTTGTGTCTGTGCATTGCACCGTATTTCCTGGCAACATCCGTGTAGGCAATGAGTCAGATGGCCTAGGTGTATATTTGTTGTGTAGCCCTGGTGGTGTGTCTCCCTCATATGTGTCACGTTGCCATGACTCACATGCCTGTGTTGTACTTGCTGTAGCAGTTAGCATGCACAGTGTAATTTCGCTGGTCATCATCTCCATGACAGAAACCACGTTGGAATCACGACAGAGGCAGGTATGGTGTATTAGTGTGTTTATTGTCATATATGTGTGTGAATAGTGCACAGGATGGTGAGTGCTGTACATTTTGATTGCAATCCAAAGTTCCTAGATGAATTGGAAGTCCTGGTAGCAGAAATGTCCTGTATCAAGTCCACAGTCATCTGAGACATTGGTCCAACTTGTACTCCCCATGTCATGTGGGGGAGTTGTGTTGCAGTCAACAGGGTGAACAGTTTGCGCACAAAGGTGATTATCCAGAACAGGTTTTGGCTTCCTGGGGGTTGCACATGGCCATCGGCCTCTCAGTTGCCCCTCCTCGGACGACCCCTCTTCTTTGGGGGGACACCCTCAAGTGCAGGCTGCTGCGGTGCAGGGGACTCTCCGCCAGAGTCATCCTCCCTCCCTGTGGCAGTTGCAGTTGTTTCAGCACCAGATGTTGTGGGCACACAGGGAGGTGTTGACTGGTTGCTGCTCATCTGGCGGAGGCATTGTAATATGTCCCTATGCACCGCCGTCATCTCTTGCAGTGTATCCCACTTGGACTCCACGCGGGACATGTGTGAGTCCAAGCGGGCATGATGGGCAGCCTGCTGCTGTTTAATGTCCCTGAGGAGCCCCACTACCTGGCTGAGCTCTCCAGTGCTGGACTGGTACGCATCGGCTATGCGTGCCAGTTGTGGGTCATCATGCAGTCCAGACCCCTCTGCGATCAGCGACCTATGTCTCCCACCCCTCCCACCACCCCTGGCGACATGTGCAGTACCTGAGGTGGCACGCACAGGTGACCCTGGGCCCCCTTGGGGGTTGTTGGTGGTGTTGGTGTCCATGGCCCCACGTTGGTCCAGGGTCCCTGTGCTGGTGGTGGTGGTGCTCCTTGGTCTGTCCATGTCGGCAGGGGTGGTATGTGTGTTGACAGTCGTTGGAGGGGTGGGTGCAGGGGGTGCAGCTGGTGGTCCTGCTGGTGCTGCATGATGACTTGCTCCGGAGGTGCCAGGTTGGTCTTCTTCATCCGAGGAGGGCAGAGGCTGCTCCACACCAGTGAGCTCCGTATCCTCTTGAGCCTGGGACGGGGAATCCTCAGCGTCTGCTGCTGTGTCCCCATCATCACCTGTTTTTGGGAGACACACACATTGTATGTAATGTTTCTGCAGGCATCAATGGTTGACACACCTGACAGTTGTGACTGTGCCTCTGGATGCGGGCCTGTACATTGCATTGTCCTAAGTTGTCACAGTCAGAGGTTGATATTGGTGTAGCACATTGTCCTACATTATTTGGGCATTTCTATGTGAATGTTGGGGTGTGTACATGGTCTGCATTGGTTGTATTTGGTTGACATCCGGCCCTCCTTCCCACCCAGCCAGATATTCCACCATGGAACGTGCTTCCATTGCAAGGAGTGCAAGTTGTCTTTCAGGATGTCAGTCACTGGTGTCCTGCTGTTGGTTGGTGCACAGTTGCCAGCAGGGCCTTGTGCTCCCCACAGCAGTAGCCAGTGTCAGCCATCTTGTCAGTTCTTTTCCACTCCCTGTGATGTGCACATGGTTCAGGGTGGTGTTGATGGGACAGTTGTGAGGGTGAGTAATATCTGTGACTACCACTCCCATCATGCTGTTGCCTCCACCCCCCTTCCCAGCATGCCCATACTTCCTTCCTTTTGAGTGTACTTCACTGTGTGTGAGTGTGACAGCAATGGCAAGATGGCTGACAGTGGTGTCCTGCTGTTGGTTGGTGCCCAGATCCCAGCAGGGCCTTGTGCTCCCCACAACATTGCACCAGTGTCAGACATCTTTGATGTGGCTTTTGACTCCCTGTGAGGTGTGCATGCTTGGGTGTGATCTTGCTGGGCCATGTGGGTGGGGGATGTTCGGCTGTGACTACCACTCCCCTCATGCTTTTGCCTCCACCCCCCTTCCCAGCATGCCCATGCTTCCTTCCTTTTGACTCTGCTTCCCTGTGGGGTTGTGTGCCTGTGCTGACAAGATGGCTGACAGTGTTATCCTGGGGTTAGTTTTGCTACAAGTCCCATGTGTGTCCCTGTGCTTCACACAGCATGACCCAGGGTTGTGGTTCTTTGTGGGATATTTGATTTGTGTGTTTGAGGCAATGCATTCTCCCAGGTGAGTTGTGTGTAGTTTGTGTTAAGGGTGTGTGTGTGAAAAGCTGCTTGTTCATATGGTCTGAGGTGTCAGTCCTCCTTCCCACCCAGCCAGATATCCCACCATGGAACGTGCTTCTATTGCAGGGAGTGCAAGTTGTCTTTCAGGATGTCAGTCAGTGGTGTCCTGCTGTTGGTTGGTGCACAGTTCCCGGCAGGGCCTTGTGCTCCCCACATCAGTAGCCAGTGTCAGCCATCTTGTCAGTTGTTTTCCACTCCCTGTGATGTGGGCATGGTTCATGGTGATGTTGATGTGCGCATTGTGAGGGTGGGCAATATCTGTGACTACGACTCCCATGATGCTATTGGCTACACTGACTTGCCCAGCATACACAGAATTCCTTCCTTTCAGTGGGCTTCACTGTGAGGTGGTGTTGTAGTGGTGCCTACATGTCTGGATGTGTTTGTTAGTTATATTTGTGCCACTGCCTAGCTGTAGTTGTAGTTGTGTTTGTGCATGTGATGACACAGTTACATATCACTATGAGATGGCATGTGTTGTGTTTATCTGACTGACATACACATTTTGGGATGATTCTGTTCTGGTTGGTGTGTATTTGCTAAGGGTGCATGGTTTGACTCTCCCCTTGACAGTGATGTGTGTGTATTGTCGCACAATATTGTGTACATTTGTTGTGTACTCACCAGGCTCTGGGATGTTTTCTAGTCCATATACGCTCACTGGTGGTAGGATGGCCCGCACCTTCTCCTCCCAGGGCCTGAGGTATACTGGTTTGGCAGGAGGGCCACTGCCGGTGTGTTGGCTCAAGAGGTAGTCCTTCTTCAACAGCTCCCTGACCCTCCTGCGCACGTCATACCACCTGTTCTGGATGTCTACCTTTGTGCGCAAACATGGTGATTGTACGTTCACCCTGTCGACGATCCTCTCCCACATCTTGGTTTTCTGCGACATGGGTGTCTGTTGGACCAGTGTACCAAACAGCTGTGGCTCTACCCTGAGGATCTCATCTACCAGGACTTCCAATTCACTATCTAGGAACTTATGATTCTTCTTTGGGGGCATGGTGATGGGTGGTGATGGTGAGTGATGTGTGTGTTGGTGTGCAGGTGAAGGTGTGTGAGTGTGTGTTTTGCTGGGTATATGTGTGGGTGCTATTTGTTGAGGTGCTGATGGTGTGTGGCTTGTGTGATGGATGAGCTGTGGGTGTGTGGTTGCTGTCTGTTGAGTGCTGGCAGGTAATTTGAATTTGCAAAGGATCATGGTAGGGATTTGTGTCCTTTATATGGGTGGAGTTGTGGGTGTGTCTTTGTTCCCTGCCCCCCCCCAGTATTTATTGGCTTTGTGATTGCTTGTTTGGCCTTTTTTTGTGTATTTTCCCTTTGTACTTTTTGTGCATGTAGGAGACGTTCTTGTGACCGAGTCGGAACCCTGCAGTTGTCTCGTACGAGCTTCTCCGAGTCGTTCACGCTGTGTTTGTGCTGTTTTCTATGCTGCGTACGCGTCGGTCGCGGTGTTTTGGGTTGCTTCGGCTCGCAGTTTTGTATGCGTGTCGGTCGTACGGCTTGTCCTCCGTGAGACTCGGTCGTGTTTTCCACGCGTTGCATCGTACTTGGGGGGTAGGAGTTCGCGGGTACGTTTCGTTCGGGATTGTTCCGGGTGCGTGTCGGTTGGTTCGATTCGCGTGTTTTTCCGGCCGGATTGCTGTTTTCCGCACGGCTCGGTCATTCGGCTTGTGTTCCGTACGAGTCGGTCGGGTTTTGCACGCTTCTCATCGTACTTTGCGGGTCGGGCTGCACAGGTACGTGTCGGTCGGAAAGAATTCCGGCTCCGAGTCGGTCGGTACATTTTCCGGCCCGAATCGGAATCGACCCCTAAGTAGGTAAGCTGTCCTTATTAAGTAAAGTATATGTTAAAGGAAAACAACTTTCAGGGGTGAATTGTTATTTCACTGTCCTGAAGCCTGTAGGCAGGCATTTTGGTACATGGAATCTCGCAGATTACTGTTTTGGTGCTGGTGACCCACCAGAACATACCATGGGGACACAGGATTTGCAATAATGTAATCCTTATTAGGCACTATTAGTAGGGATTATTGTATTGTTTTGACAACTGTATTTTATACATATGTAATTTTATTACGGTATACCTGATGGTTGCCTTGTGTGAATGAACACAGTGTGAGAACAAGGTAGGTCTGAATTATTTGTGGTGATAAGCTAATGATAAAGGTTACAGGCTTGATTCTTTATAATGAAAAGTTACCATAAGGGTAGTAGGCCTGACATATTGATTGTGAAACACATATGTTAAAGTCAATAGGCAGTTATGGGTAGATTGTTATTACTCTGTATGAAAGTTTGTTCTGTGGAAACTGGCAGATTACCATAGTTGGCAAGCATTTTGGTGCTGGACCCCCTCTGAAAAACCTTTGACGTTGAAGATTTGTGCTGTCAGAATCCTTGTTACACCCTTAAAGGGGCCAGAATATCAATTTAGGTATTATTTACCGTACCTGATAAATAACAGTACCACAGAGTATGTTATTTTTCCGGTGCAATACATAAAACCAATTACGACTTTGTGGGAGATAACATGCAGATTTTGATGTTTAATGCACCAAAATCTGCACAATGTGGTCAATACTGTAGGCTTTTCCTCTGCTAATTTTGGCAGGTTTGTAACTGAAATGTAACGAAGGTTGAGTTATTTAACGCATCTGATAATTACTGGATGCGAAAAATACCTTCAAACTCGCAGTTCCAACCCATGCAAAAACATGGGTTTACGCATGGGTTGGAATTAACAGACCCACTCGTAATCAGGCCCTTAGTAGAGATAGTATTTTGCTTTACCAACTGTACTTTTGTATACTCTGTAATTTTACGACTGTATGCCAGATGGTTGCCTTGCAGGAAAGCTTATGCTCAGTCCAGGAGGCCTCAGTTGGTTAAGATGTTAAGCGATTGATAACAGCTACAGGCTTGACAGCTTCACTAGGAATAATATTTCTTTTACCTTCTGTTAATTATGAAAAGCTATGACAAACACATTAAGCTTCACATATTGATTGTGAAAATAATATGTTAAAATCAACAAGCATTTAAGAGTGGTTCGTTATTTCTATGTATCAAAGCCTATAGATAGATATTTTGTTGCACAAACTGTCAGATTACCTCTGTAGGTAATGATTCTGGTGTTGGTTACTGCCTTTAACAAACCATAGGGTGAGAAGATTTGCACTGTAATAATTGTAATCATGGTTGATAAAATCTATTCTTAGATGTCTGCCAGATGTTGTAATTAAATTAAATAATGCGTATATATATATATATATATATATATATATATATATATATATATATATATATCCAGTGCTTAATTTCGAAAAAGAATAAGTACCAGGGCCCTCGTCAGGAGGCCACACAAAGCTTGCACCACCCATTGCCACTGCTGTCGCTGCCAATGACAGTACTTACAAAACTTCTAGCCATCATACTGCTACAACTGCAACAATTCAGTGTTCGAGGCCCCCCAAAGCTGTAAGAATGGCTTGGGAGGCAGATATTAGTTGTTTTAATGTCTATTTGCTTAATAAACAACTGTTTTTGTGGTCCTCTCCATATTACACAAACAGCGCCACCATCTGGTAGCTGTCATAAGTCCCGGTGTTGTCAATTAAGTGCCGGTGACGAGCACCAGAAACCACCTGCTCAAAGTAAGCACTGTATAGAACTATATGTCCATATATATACATAGAGGGCCTTTAGGTCCACTCTGTTCTGCCATTGGTCTGTCGGAGTGCCATTTAACTCTGCTACCGTCCATGGCAGAGAACTGCATGGGTTTGTGGTTCAGTCTACATCAGTCATTGGCTCTTTTGCCCTGTGAATGATGGCATTTTCTGATCAGGTGTGTCCATCCACCTGAAATGGGTGCACTTCAGTATCAAGCCTGGTTGGCCAGTCCTTTAGTTTTGAATTTTCTCCTATTATAATTCCACTTAATTTCTTTGCTTCTCCTCTTTTTATTTTAATGTTTCTTTAGAGGATACTGCAGCTCTCCAGGCAGAGCTAATGGGTTGTTTGCTTGCTGCTCATTTTATCTGCAGTGTGCCGCATTCCTCGTGGCCACTTCTTCTAACCCAGGAAATGATTATGTAATGCTTCTGTCCAAAGTGTATTTTTTTACCATTCCAGGATGGCCAACATGTTGGTTAGAAATGCGGGGGCCATGCTTGAACTTTAAAACAATTATAGACTATTTGCATTACCTTTGCAAGACAGACACCCACTGCGAGGGTTAGTTATGTTTTTGTAAACATATGCCCACCGTGTTTAGAAGGCAGCATGTTTTCTTTTTTTGACTATATTGTATTAGCTTATCTTGCATATGTTGTTGATTTTGTGTGTGTTTAATTGTGGGTGCGTCGGAGGATGAATGGAAAGATGAGTCAGTAGATTGCTGAATAAATGCATGAGTGTAAACATGAGGGACAGAATGTGTGTATGATGACTTATTGTTTGTCTATATCCATCAGTGACAAAAAAGCCACTTTCATTCATATGCCAGACCTATTGGCTTTGCCAATGCTTATATTGTATAGATACTTAGGAGCTTGAGGTACTGGTCAAAGAGTGCATTTACATTGTGCTGAATTTGAATCTTTAATATTGATGACTCAGGCTGTGCAGTGCATTTTTCACACACTGCTACTTACACTTTGGCTTACGCAGGCATCGGTAAGGAGAGTGTCAGCATGCCTTCTATTACTTGATCAGTGTTGGTGTGTGTACTTTTTAGCCCTAGTTTCAGTTGTCATTATTGCTTGTGTGAGTCTTTCTTACCCGCAGCAGCTCAGTAATTTAAGCTGGGGGTCAAATTGAAGACATTCCCAGGTTTGATGACCATCGTGACTGATGGAGGCTGTTATTCTTCCATCACTATGGAGAAAAAGCTTACATTTGCAAGGAGTCAGTACATTTTTTGTATCAGAAACCAGTAGCACTGTCATTTGCACATAATTACTTTTTTAGTTCTAGCCTACAGACACCTTTAGGTGTCTGGTGGAGACCTATTGTTTCCAATACATTACATGGACTTAGAGTGGACTTTGGGTCAACCCAGTTCTTATGATTGGATTGCTTTATTGTCTCTCTCACTCTCCAGCTCCACATTTGATTACTTTATTCTGTGTACTGGTGTTTTCCCACCCAGGAGCAATTCAGTCTCACAGTGTTTTGATTAGTGGATGTATCCTTGCACGCCAATATCAGACCTCTCGTTGGAGCGAATTAGAAGTACTATTTTTCTCTCTGTCTGTCTGTTTCCCTTCTCTCACATCTTCCTATTTTTTGACCCTTCCTACAACTCGCCAGTTCTGTCTTGATCCCAGACTCCCATGCTTTTATTTTCAGGCCCCACCATGCTGTCAGTGGGCAGTCATCTTAAAATGTTTTTCACCCCTTTACATGTCTTAATGTGTTTTGTTTTGTTTGTTTGAACAACCCCCATTCAAATACAGCCACCACGGATCCATGTGCATCCATGGCAGTCATCATTGAATGGGATTTGTTAAAATAATTCACAATACATTCAAAGATGGCCACTGTTAATGCACATGTAACTGAAGTGGCAACCTTATATTGCATTTTATATTTTAACCACCCCACTGAAAATGGTTGTTGTGGATGCCGGCATCCATGGGGGACATCTCTTAACAGAATTTGTTAAAACAAAGCAAAATGCATTGAAATATGGCCACTGTGGATGCATGCGCAACTGCGACTGCAATTTTCTAATGCATTTTGTAATATATTAAGAATCGCATCTCAAGATGCCTGTGGGGGATGCTTGCACCTTAGCAGCAGCTACCTAGGTTATGAAAAAGCATTTGAAAAGGTTTTCATGGCTGCGATGTATTGGCACTGCCACTGCTGGTTTTTGCATGGTGAGTGGACAGACTAGAGGCCTGATTTAGATCTTGATGGTCTTAGCGCCGTCCCCCCGTGTCGGTGGTTCCAAGTGCTCTGCCAAGTCGGCGGTCTTTTCCCAGCCATATTTAGAAGCATGCAGGTTGACTCGCCATCCACGTAGACAGAGTGTTTCCTGCCACGATCGCAGTGAGCTGCTGCAGAGGGCTCCAATGCTGCCAAATAGTACTCAGTCACCGTCAGGGCGGCTGGCTCCCACAAAGCAGTATTAGATTTCACAGTAGTGCTGGCAGTCTCCTAGCGGTGGTTCCATGACGGACGGAGTCCATCATGGTACGTGCTCAACAGTGCACCATCACTGTGGCCATTGGATGGATGCTAGTAGAACACACCTAATGTCCACTGGGCAGATGGAAACACCTGCATACCACACTATAAAACACACCACAATTCAGACCATGATCTTTTGCCATTCCACTGCACCAAGACATTTTCTAGCAGAACTTTTCCCAGTTAAGTGAGGTCCTTTTGTTACCTTTCCCTGTTTCTTGTCCCTTAATCTTCTTTCATTTAAGTCCTTGTGGTTAATGTAGTTTCTTCATATTTCTTTGCCGAATGTCAGGCCCCAAAAATCCCTGTTTTACTGAGGGAGAATTATCAGTCATGGTGGATGAAATCTTAAATGTAGAGCCACAATTGTTTGGAGCCGAAGTCCAAAATATACCCCTATCTCAAAAAGGCAAATGTGGGCCAGAACAGTGGACAGAGTGAAAGCTGTAGCAAACAACCTGCGCACACAGATGGAAATTAGGAAGAGGTGGAATATCCTGCAGGGAGAGTGCGTTCCCTGGCCTCTAAGCATCACCTGGAGGCCAACAAGACTGGTGGTGGTTTTCCCATGCACCCAATACAACTCATGCCCTAGGAGGACAAGGTCTTGAAGATCCTACATCCTGAAGACATGACTGGAATACCTGGTGGAGTGGAGTCTGGTTAGTTACACTTTACAAAATCTCACTTAGCCGCAATGTCCTGTGTGTTCTCAACTCAGCTGTTGCCAATGCGTTCTGCACATATTTTCCTAACATAGAAACCTCAAGGTATCAGTATCAGATGATTTGGATTGTTTGTGTGAATGTATTGTGTTGCATCTAAGATTACAGGTGTCAATCTCCATTACATATCACATGATGGTATGGTGCCTGTAAGTGTTACAAAACCAAATATCCCATTACCCATGTGTGTGTCACATTGTAAGTGTCTGTCCAATTTCAACTGCATATTTTCCACAGGTATGTTCCACTAACCATTTTGCAAGTGTTGGGAAGCTGTCATTGAAACAACTACCATGATGCCCTGTTTCTGTTATGTCAAAAGAATATTGCTATGTCACATTGCTCATTCTCTATTGTCTAACATATATCCACATATGGTAAAGTGTCATGTAGTGATCAATCCCTATTCAATGTTCTTTTCTGAAAATGGTTTGTGTTGTTTTCTGAATGGTGTCCTGTTCTTCGCAACCAATTGAACTGATGTCATGAGTTTCACAAATAAAACTGTGTTGACCCAAAAATTGTAAGGTATAAAAAATATTATGATGCATATAAGTGGATATTGCATAAATGGTCTGTTCACATGATGACTAATGCCAAACATCCATTCAAGTTGTGCAAAGTCTGTTTTGATGTCATCTAGGCCTTGGCATTGTTAATTATTTCACTGCTCCACTGTGTTGGGTTGAATGGTTGGGAGATGTTAGGTAAACTTCATTATCACTTCATAAACATTCAGCACATCTTATTACCTGCATACTTGAAGTTGCACTTTTTGAAATACAAAAAAGTTAGGTTAATATGTTCAATACCACTCAAAGTTATATCCATAATAATTTCTACCTTTGTTTCTTATAGATATCTATATTATTTGTCTGAAATCTTTTGGATGTATGATACACACTTTTACTACTTAAAGATTTCTCAATTTCTCAATAGGTCCAACTGCCAGAGCATGTGCCCACGAATCTGCCAATGAAGAGATCTCCACTCCAGCCCAGGATCAATCCTTCAGTGAGCATAACACTCCTGGTAATCTGGATGATGATGAGGATCCTGGTCCATCTGGCCAGCATGGGCAGATGGCTCCAGTGAGTTTCACTGGGCCCACATTGACACCTCCCACCCCAGCTGCAACACCTGAGCTAACCACAGCCTACAATTCCTATGTTCCTACCACTGTAACACCGATCGTGTGCCCCCCAGTCCTGGGTAATGTTGAGATCACAGCACAACCAGCTCCATCTCCACCAGGAGCCAGTCAGATAGGACACACTGGGCGAAGGGCACAGGGTTGTGGAGGTAGAGGTAGGGGTCTTGGGAGGGATTCTGTGGGCTAGCATATCAAGGCCACTGGGGTCACTAACATCCAGACCACCATCGACCAAGTGTTGGGAGCCTTTCATCAGTCCCAAGACATGATGGACCAGGTGCTCACCAAGCTCCGGGAGATGAAACAGTTGCAGAGAGAGCTTAATTATGAGATTGAGGCTTAGAACTCCAATATGGGCTCCCTGACTGGGGAGCTGCAGGACATTTACACCCACATGTGCAGAGCTTCCCAGCACCATCTACCCCTTTCTGTGGCCTTACAACATCTGGCCCATCTACATCTGCCACAGAAATGAAGGTCCTGCCACAGGATGAACCACTGTAGCCACCCCAGGCCCTGCAACTTTGGATCCCCTCTCCCCGCAGGTGGGGACGTCCACCCACATTATCAGGAAAAGAGGGTGGCAAGACCTCTACCACCACCACCAGCAAGTTATGCCAATGCTAATTTCCACCAGTGTGTGACTACCACTCACTCTGTGGACTATTTCTGGACACATTTACCTTTCTGATGCCAGTCGTATTTTAGACATTGGAGTTCAAACAATTTTAGCTCTTCAACTATGGTTTCAATCACCATGACTGACTTCTTCACTTTATGGTTTGCACTTACTTGCTCACCCTGTTTAATTTCTTCACATTTAGTTCAATAAACTCACAATTCAAAGCCTCATAGACTGGTGCTATATCTCAACTCTATCAGTGTATTATTTCCTTCCATCATAACTCTACAATGGCAAAAATCAAATGATTGTGTAAACATAGATAATTTGTAAGTAGGTAATGTTTTTCTCAAGTTCTCAACCATGCCTCCCCAAAAAAATCATACCATTCAATCATCTACTACTATGTTTATTCCATTTGACCAATAATAGTCTAGCAACATTTTGACTAACATAACAATCCATACATGAAACTAATACTCTGTGCCAATTTTCACATTTCCAGTTCCCAACATGAAAGAAGGGGATATATCAAAAACAATCAGATTGAATAGGCAAATAATCATTGACTCATGTCATCAGCTGGAGCCAGATCTTCTGGCTCAGATAAGGAATCCCACAACAACACCAATATACAAAAACATGGCAGCGCAACTTTATGTAGACACAGGATCATTCCAATCCACTGTTCCAGTATCTGATAGAATGTCACAACCAAGTTTCAGTGTTGTGCCACAAGACATAGGTCCTACAATGATGAGACACAATAACAGCTACATGCACTTTACACACAATGAGGATTTTGCCAATGTGAAGGGAGGTTAGCATGATTTGGCTCCACTACCACACGTGGGTTGAGCTAATGATTGCATACATCTTGCCTTAGTGCCAACACACAACAGAGAACAAGTCTAATGTAATCTTCAAATCTTGCATTCAATCATAGTGCAAGTTGCCGTGGTACAAGATTTGTTTACCCAAAGTATGTGTCTGTCTTTCCCAGTATCAATCCATGTTCCCTTTGTACTTTCAAACAGGACCATATACCTGCCAATGTCACAACTTTGAAATGTCCAAATGAAGATGACATGTTGAAGTAATCTAAAAACAGATCAAAACAAAAAGATTACCAATCAAACATAACTTAATAGACACATAACAAAGTCAACTTTTGGAGGGCACAGTTTCACAAAACAATCAGAGATAAACAATGTAACTGAACACAGTAGTCAATGTGTCAAACCTTTGATCAACAAATACCTTTGGCTTGAATTTCCCTGAACCTGCCCTTCCTAACAAATTACCACCACACACTTCTCTCATCATCACATCAATAGTTGGTGTAAGGGTGAAAGTGATAACATGTAAAGACATACTTACACTCATGAGAAGAAGTTATCAATGACATCTTGACGTACGTCAACTCCTTCCTCTTCACCACTATCATCTTCATTTGGCATTTCAGGATCCTCACCAGGCGGCTCTTCATGTTCTCCATCCTCTGTGATATAAGGGATGTTCCTTCGCAGGCAATGTTGTGGAGCATGCAGTAGGCAATGGTGATTTTGCACACCTTATCGATTGAGTAGAGTAGGGCTTCATCAGTTTTGTCCAGACAACAAAATCTGGCCTTTAGGAGCCCGAAAGCCCGCAACACTGTCTGCCATGTTTGTCCATGGGCGGTGCCAACAGTCATGGTCGGTTGGGATAATCTGAGTCTCCTAGATTGAAGACAAAAAAAGTGCCAAAAATTGTTACAAAAATTCAGGTTTTTCAACTAGAAAATTCCCAAACAATATAATGAAAGATTGCACTGACCAACAAGCCAGGCCCACTCAGGTCCAAATTGTGACATTCGCAGGGGTATGAAGCTGTTCCGTAGTACAAAGACGGGCGGAGCTGGGGGAAACTTGCACAGACGCTTGTGATGTACAAATCCGGTAAGCAGACAACTTGCACGTTGATTGAATGGAAGTGTTTTCCTATCCCAGTAGACCTGTTTTCTGGCATGTGGTGACACTAAGGCAATATGTGTGCCATCAATTGCTCCAACCACATGTGGTAGGTGACCCAAACCGTAAAAGTCCCCCTTCATATTGGTCAAATTCTGCTGCCTTGGAAATGGATGAAGCTGTTGATGTATCTCATCATTGAAAAAAGAACTTCTTGCAGCAAACCACTGAAAGTTGGTTGTGACTTTTTCACCAGATACTGCCACAATGTATTGGAAGGATCTCTGGCCACAAAATGAAGTACTGCCATGAGTTTGACAACTGGTGCAATAGATGTGGGATTTCTGTTGTGAGGCTGAAGATCTGACTCCAGCTGATGACATAAATCCAGTATAGTTTGCCTATTCAATCTGAACTTCTTGATGATATCCCTTTCTTCCATGGTGGCAAGGTCTGGAAATGGGCGCTACACCTGAGGCTGACATCTCCTCACTCTCCCAGGGTTCATCTGTCTGCCTTGGGAAAACATTTGAACATTTTTCACAGCAACATATTTGATAATCAACACTAAAGTCACAAACATTAGACAGCTTGCTAGTGGAGCTGCTATGGGGGAATAAACGTAAACAGGTTAAATTGGAAACTCTCCAAAGAAAATGGGCGGATGGGGGAGTGGAGTTGCCCCGAATATACTTCTACTACCTAGCGACACAACTTCAGCACGCAGTTCACTGGATGGACGAGGGCAATAATTGGGAGAAATCCCTCTTGGCTTGTACATTTGAAGGGAACACACTACCTGAACTACTCATGATGGAATCCGCAACCCCCAGGGATTGCCCGTAATTAATTAGAAGAGCAGCAAGAATTTGGGAAGATACGGTCAAAAAGGTGGTACGGAGAGCACCATATGCGCCCGACATGCCACTATGGATTCTACGGCCCTTCAAAAAAATAACAGAGTCTATGACCATACAGAGATGGAAGGGCGGGGGCTGCCTCACCATAGGAGATTTATATAGCAATAACCAATACATAACCCGAGAGGAAGCGATGACTACATTTGAGCTGGGACCAGGTCAATTTCTACAGTATAATAAGATAGCAGCAGAAGCTAGAGAACTATGGCCCTCATTCCCAGAGGAACCCCCACGCTCAGAAACCCTTACAACTATACTAGCAATGGCAGGAGGGCGACGTTTATATTTATAGGGCCCTTAGGGATGATAACCCGATCAGTGTTCTGCCGATACAAGCAAGGAGGGAGGAGGATTCAGAGGGACCTATAACAGAGGGAGACTGGATGAAGATTCCCAAAGGAACTCGAGAGGTGAGCTCTAACTCCAGATTCAAACTAATTCAATATAATAGAGTTCATCAACTATATATGACCCCATATACATTAAATAAAATCTACCCAGATAGGCCTGACACATGTCCTAGATGCGGGATGGCTGCAGCACGGTTTGTTCATATGGTCTGGGAATGTGGGAAGCTGCACACATGCTGGAAGGAGGTGTTAGATATACTCCAAGTAGCAACAGGATGGGTTATCCCTGGGACGATCCGGATGGTCCTCTTAAATTTGCTACCTGCCCCAAAAAAGAAAAAAATGAGTAGGAAGTTTGTCCTATTAGGTCTAGTACTTGCAAAGAGGAGAGTAGCAATCTCCTGGCTTAGCCCAAAACCTCCACTAATATATAAATGGGTACAGGATCTAAGGGAATGGGCAACAGTGGAACTGGTCCGTATGAAGCACACTAGACATGATGAAAGGCTTGAAGAGGACGCCCAAGCATGGTCTGCAATGCTTGCAGATGTTAAAATAGTAGAAGAAATGACTGAGGAGGAGGGGAGAGTTTCACAAAATTCCTCAGAACCGGAAATGTGATGAGGAATTACGAAAATAACCAGCATAGTAAGATCAACAAGGAATGGTACACGAGTAACAGATACTTCACAACATCAGACACTAGGACACTGGGGAAGGGAGGGAAAGGGGGAAAGTTTAATGTAAAAGGGCACTTATATTGGCAATCTGACTGTAAGACATTTAGGGGGTTATTAGGTTGGCAGGCGGACTTTAGTCCGCCCGCCACCCTAGCCTTGCTGGGACCGGCCGCCAGACGTGCGGCGGTCCCGAACCGCTGATTAGGATGCTGTGCCTGCCACCTTGTGCATGGCAATGTAGGGGGGTACCATAGGCACCCCCCCAAGTGCAGCCTCCCACCCCCCCCGGGGGCCCGCAACGGGCCCCCAAAGCGATTCCCCGCCAGCCTTTCCATGGCGGCTTCACCGCCATGGAAAGGCCTTAAAAACCAAACATCCTAATATGGATGGCGGTGCCTGCTAGGCACCGCCACCATATTAGGCCCCAGCTCTGCCCGGCCGGCAATCAGAACGATTGCCGACCGGTGGAAAAGCGGCTGACGCACTTTGCGTCCGCCGCTGTACCCCCCGCCATATTATAATCGGTGGAGATGGCGGGCGGTTCGCCACCACCTGGCCGGCGATGGCAATCCGCCCGCCATCCTAATCACCCCCTAAGTTGTAGAAATGTGAACTAAAAGGAAAATCCTATAAAACTGTATTTGATGAAGATGTTTATGTGAAATTCCAATAAAAAGTGTTTAAAAAAACCCACTAAAGTCATGTAGTTCTTCAAAATATATATGGTTTTACTACATATTTGAACCAAACATTTGCCTGTTGTCCTTTATTCTTCACAAATGGCAATTAAAGCCTTCAAATAAATTTAAAAAAGAAAAAATGTGTGAATAATAAATTTCAAATGTATTATTTACACATTCTTTTTTTACATTTTTTTCCTCCAAAAATACTGTCAACAGAGGTGTAAACAATACTGCGCAAATATCGCATTTCTGCACAGTAATGCACTACATGTAAATGTTTATTTTTAAAACATTTTGGAGTTCATGAAAGTTTGAATATGTAAAGAAACTAGCCCCGATTTTCAGTGGTGGTGAAGCACTTAACAGCCATAAACACACTATTTTGAACTTCTAAAATGGTGGATGTCTGACCTCGCCGATAGGACATTTGGAAGCAGATGGGGTGGTGGAAGTTGACTGCGTAGAGGGCGGTACACTCTACGACGGACATAGCAATAGGCTAACATCGATGAAAGCAAAGGACAATGGCTGTTTCTGTCTCCGTTGACAACCTCTTACATCGCTTACATGTAGGCGGCAGTTAGAAAAAAGCTCACGTGCCTCCTAACGCTGCAGCCATCAAGACCTCCTCCACTTTTGCTGCTGTTGCTGAGCTCTGGGAGCAACGATTACAGGTCGAAAAAGTGAGAGGGCCCCTGCCTTCTCGTCAGAGGAGCTGGAGTTGCTGGCACAGGAGGTCCTCTCCCTGTATGGCCAGCTCTATAGCTCACCAGAGGAACACGTACATGTCTGAAATGTATGTGTGAATCTGTCTAACAGTTTTTTTTACCATTAACACAGGCTACAATGTCCTTTTTAGTTTCTGAGTGAAGAGTAGTTAGTGATGTGACGTTTCATATAATTTTGTTCCTTACAGAGGACAATGATGTTGGGGATTTCTAAGCAGGTTACAATGTGAAAAAAAACAACATTAGTATGTGTTGTATGTTTAAAGCCCAACATTTGATTTGGTCTTTATGTAGAGATATATCTATGTATATATTTGAATTACATGCGATACGTTAAAAACTCACATAATAGAATTTAGACAACACATTATATAGTCTCTACAATTTTACATAACAATGTTTTCTGTACAAACAAAATGAAAATTATTTTAGCTACGTGTATGGTCTCACAAATCACTTGGCCTAGATCAGGGCTCTCCAACAGTTGTACTGGAGCTACCAGTAGCTCCCAGACCCCTTCAGAGTGGCACACTGCCTTGAGGTCATTTATTAGACAGGCACAAGGTCATTTTTGCATGTAAATGTTAAGGGAAGGCTATGTTCATGTGACATCATGATCAGGCTGCAGATAACAAGGCCTGGCAATGAGCAGTGCTCAGTCAGAACAATGGGCCAGGCTGGGGCTGAGTCACAGGGACAAATGTCAGAAGCACTGAGGTATATCAGACATAACCCTATATCCTTGCCAGGTCAAATTTTGAGGTGTGCTTAAAAATATGCCCCTGAATGCTTTTAAATGGACGACAGTTGAAAGGGAGAGTTACCTAACTTCTTGAGCTAACACTTCATTTAATTTTCTCCCATTTCTAAATATGTTATGTCCAAACTGCAGGCCCCTTACTCACACGACCAGTATTATGTGCCATAAGTATTTATGTTTAGCCTTCAGTAGTTCACTATCTCTTGCACTGATTAGAAGTAGGTCACATCACAGAATAAGTAGGAGCCCCCTGGGCTAGATGATGTCACAGGCCTGGGTTGGTGAGTTTAGACCATGATATGGGATGGGGGTAGTCAAGAGGTAACTATAAAAGTGTGTATTAAGATATTTGTTTTGGTCAGTATGTAAAAATACACATGCTGTATGCTAACTTATGAGCCATGCTAGTGATAGATGTAGAAACATTTTGTTACATCAATACAGACAAACAAAACGTCGCAAACCATTGCTTTTTGTTTAATTACTTGTATCCATACAGGTCAAAGCCCATCAGAAGCGTGACATCTAGAAGGCCATCCCCAGGAAGATGCGGACCCTGGGGGTCTATAAGCGGTGCAGCATCCATTGACGCAAGAGGGGGGAGGACCTTCGACGCAGGACCAGAAAGTCAACCGAAGTCCAGCTCGGGCAGTCCTCTCAATGTGGGAATTGCTTGCATGGCACCTTGACCCCTAATGGTCCGCATTCTTGAGGTGGTCTATCCAGAGCTTGATGGACAATTGAGGGCCCAACAGCAGCAAAAAGGGGGTAAGTTCTTCAGAGTTTCACATGTTATATAACAAATCTTTTGTTACAGCCAGGATTTTACCCATCAACAACAAGGGTGACCCATTTCCAACGAACAAGAAGAGTTCTTGAAGGTGTAAGTTTTGCACAATGTGTATGATGATGTGCTTTGTGTAATAATTTGTTGGAAAGGATCTCACCTGATTCCTGTTAACAGCCAAGGGACTGTTCTGAGCAGACACATGGCTGCCTAAACTCCACATATACATCAGATTATTTGATGTCATGAGGGGCAGTTGTACCAAACAGGCTAATAGTCTGTATTGTGCTGTGATGCTCCTTCAGTGCAGTGGATGATGTAATGGTAGCCCTTTTACATGTGGCATAGCATACTATGTACTTATGACACAGTGGATGTACCAAACGTGACATTGGTAAGTTGGGATTCTACACAAACAAGAGTGAGCATGTGATCTAAAATGACTTGTGACATCTGAATTAATATCTACATTTTGGAAACAAAACATATCCAAATTGTGTTTAGCATCATAAATACTGTTTCATACATGTTAAAAGGGACAGATTAGCATGATGTCTTACTCCTTACATATGTGTGTGTACGCCAGTCTGTTTTTGGTCAAATAATTATGAGAGGCATACAAGTTTTATTGAAACACAGACAGGAATGTGTACACATTGGTGACAGAGTAACACATACCTCAACCCATTTTTCAATGTCCTTTGTCATGTCCAGATGTTAAACCGATGATGGAGAAAAATGGAAAACGTAAAGGAATTTTTTAAGATGGAATGTTCCATTGCATATATGTAGGAATATCCCATCAGGAAAACTCAAATCAGGCCAAACTCACGACTCATTAGGCAAATGTTGAAATGCATCAAGGTGTATATGTTGCATATTATGATTTACATTTGAATCTTGGAAGTAATTATAATATATGTATCGCTGTATTTAATGATTACTGTGATGCTCTACAAATGTTTGGCTACAGTGACAGGCATCATATTTAGTGAAACAATTTCACAATGATACAACAAACTTCAAATAACTAGAGATATTTAGGAGTCAAATGTGAACATGTTTTTGCTCTGTACTGAAGTGTATTAGAAATGTTTCAAGGGCTATGTATTTACTTATTCTGTAGTAATCATTTGTTAATTCACCCAAGTATTTGTTTCTTGCTGCGTTCAACAGCATTGATATATACATAGTATGTGATAAATTGCTAAGCGACTTCAGTACAGACTTCATTTATGATTTTGGACATTTAACATATACTTTAGGGACGTGAAGTAAGTGTTAGCATTGTGAAATGCCCAAACAAAGATCAACTGCTTTCAGTTTTTGCTAATATTGGTACAACATTGCAGTATTGGTTGACACACATTTATTCATATTTAACTTATTGAGAATGAAAAGTATGCAGAGTTTACGGCCTTGTGAACACACTGTACAAAGGTAATTTTGGTTGATATCATTTTTGGTGACATCAGTTCAGTATTCCAAACTACAAAGGCCAACCATTCAGAGGTGTGAAACAGTTCCTGGAGAGACATAATAATGGATAAGAGACAAAATCATACATGATATAGGAGTTATCATGGGGAATAACATAACTGTGACCAAATGTTTTCCGATAATGTTGCCTACATGCATTAGCCTATGCTAATGTAGAACTCAAGTTTGAAAGCCTTGACGCAGGTGAAATGTGACAACTTGGGAACTGTTTTGTGATCAAAGGTCATGATCAGTACTGTTTACACTGATTCAATAAGGCTATTGTATATGACGTTTCAGCATCATCTGGAGCAGGTGAAGGAGAAGTTGCCAACGTAGGTGGGGAAGCAGATGTGCCTAGTGGTTCTGGTGTAGACACAACTGACAGCGAGGGACACAGTGACATGGAGGGTGAGGGGAGTGCAATGGAGGACAGCAGCTCCACAACATCCTCTTTGGAGGCTTCCTCCATCGAGCACTCCCTAGTGGTGGCGGACCCGACAGGAAGTCTACCAACTTCATCCTTGCCTGCCACCCAGAGTGCCATTTCCACCCTCCCTCTTGCTCCCCCTGCAGTTGGCCATACCCACCCCCCCAAAAGGGGTGGTGTCTCATTCGTTCAAGGCACCTCACCCCCTGCCCCTTTCCCCCCAGCTGACCTGAGTGAAGAGGCTATCGACCTCCTCCAGAACATCTCTGTAGGCCAGACTGCACTGCTGAATGCAATCCAGGGGTGTGGCTGCCAATTGCAACAAATGGCAGTCTACCTGGAAGGCATTCACAGTGCTAAGACTGGCCTACAGAGGTCTTTCAAGGTCTAGCCTCCTCACTGACAGCAGCCTCCAAGCCATCCCAACATCATGCCCCACCTCCCACCCCTTCCCCATCCAAATTCCCTATTCCCAGACCTGTCCCAGGCACACTCACACCTTTTCAAGCACCCACTCAAACAGACACAAGCAGCACACCCCCACAGAAACACAAATAGCACAAAAAACACAGGTGCACATTGAAACATATAGACATCACCCCCACCACCAGGACAGCCACAGACACCGCAGCCACCACTACACAAACATGCACCACCCCCACCACTAGAACACCCACAGATACCAGAGCTACCACCATACCCACATGCACCACATCCACACCCATCACCTCCACAGAACACCCATCCACACCCATACCCAGTTCCTCCAGACACTGCAGCCAGCACCACACCCACATGCACCAACCAACACCCAGCACCTCCGCAGACACCGCAACCACCACTACACCCACATGGACCACAACCACACCCAGCACCTCCACAGCACACCCATCCATATCAGAATTCACACCCACAAAATTCAAACGCCCACACTCATCCAAACAACAGACACCTATAACATAAAACACACTTAAATGCGCACCACATACATCAGACCCACAGGCAACTGCACCCTCAACAGACACATGCACATCAGACACTGCCACTCTCTCTATCTCCCAAACCCAACTCCCTCCCGAACACCCTACCCATTTTCCCATTGAAGATGTTCTTTTTAGCCTTGCACTAACCCCTGCCAAACCCCAACCCACCCCTAGGAAATAGCAATCTATCCCCTCCACACCTCAATCCACCCCTTCCACATCCCGTCACCCCTACCAAACGCAAATCCACCCCTCCCACGTCCCAATCCACCCCTGCCAAACACAAGAGCATCACTCCCAAAACCACACACCCCTCCCAAACCCCAGGGCACCCCTCCCAAACCCAAACACTCCCTCCCATGTAAGATCTTGGAGGTGCATGGTCTGCCCACTGGATGGCCCTTCCTGAGGAGGTTCCCATTGACAGTGTATTTGGAGGCAAGCTTTGTGCCACTGCACAACAGTACAGATCTTTCACTTTATGGACTGAGATGTGGGTTACTTACAATTTTGAGAGCCTTATCTTAATTTGTGTAATAAATCCATACTTTATTGTTCACCTATTTAGTCCTGGCAATATCTTTTCTTAGCAATTGTTAGATTCCTAGCAATGTCTCTAAGTAAAATGTGAAGTAATTAGGGGGCATATTAACAACGAGGCGATAAGCAATTATCGCCGCTTTAGCGTCCGTTTTCGGACGGAAAGCGGCGATAATTCTATCGCCTAATCAGCAAGGTCACGCTATCGCGTGAATCCTTGCACTATCGCCTTTTCCCCCAACGCCCATCCTTGCATCTCTAATGAGATGCAAAGTGGGCGTTACTGGGCGTACCCCGGATGGGCTACGTTGCAAATATCGCCGATGTTCACATCGCGATATTTACAAGGCAGCCCACCGGATTATAGCAGACGTTAGATTTTGGCGAAAACGGCCGTTTTCGCCAAAATCTAACGTCCGCTATAATCCTGACTTACCTATGTTAGGCATAGGAGGTGGATTCTGCTGATACGACCACAGGGTCGTATCAGCAAGGTTATCGCCCTTTTGCAGGGAACATCGCTGGAAAACCAGCGATGTTCCCTGCAAAAGGCGATAACCTCGCTATCTCTGGAATTTTTATCGCCCTGGAGTAACGCGTTGTTAATAACGCGCTACCAGGGCGATAAATGCCAGAGATAGCCTGCGATAATATAATTATCGCTAAGCACGGCCAGCGATAATTATCGCTGGCCGTTGTTAATATGCCCCTAATTTCCTTTGCCATGATGGCCGGTAATGCAACTGATTTTAATGTCTACTTTGTTAAGTGCATACACTGGTTAACATAGAATGTGATGGTCATTTGAATTTAGGTGCATGCATTCAGCATAGTAATGGATGGCCACTTGCACCAACTAATTGATGTTACAAATTTTATGTGGATGTGTTACTACAAGTGTGTTTGTTTCACATGCACACTGATCAATTTGAAATATTTTGTGACTATTGAAATTGGATACAGTACAGGACTTGCACTAGAAAAGGGTAAATGTTACATGGATGTATATGTTGAATACTTCTAATTTGTGACTGACATTGATTTTTCAGATAATTTCTAAGGTAAAAGTTACACCTTGTCTAGTGCAATTTCAACATTATGCTATATTCCACTTATCCCTATGATGTGTGTTGCATATGTTTTAATGTGGGAAATTTAGACATTTCTTTAAACACACCTGTATGGTGACTTTTTTATTTTTATTTGGATAACCTTTATTGTGCAAGTGTCCATTTTTTTAAGCCAGCTTGCGCCAAATGTATACTTACAATGTGATCATACAGGTGTGTTTCTTTATATTTCTTAAACTTCACTTCAACATTACAGACATATGCATTGCACATTGATAGGCTATTGCTTGTAAGAGAGCTTTATAAATGCACGAGTCCTGTGCAAATGTTAACAGGCAAGTCAATAGGTTACAGGTAAAAGTGGAGCTTACCGTTGATTGCGTCCACAACGATGTTGTTTTTGTTGATCATCAATCATCAGCAGCAGGACTTGGAACATCAGATCTATGGTGGAACAGGGAGTGTAAAAGGGAAAAAAGGTGAGTTTCTGCTTTATATGCTTTCCTTTCCTCCAACTCAGGTGTGGAGATTTAACTGCCACAGTGACGTCAGCGGGAAGGCACATGTGATTGGCCCGGTGGGGAAACTAGTGGTCCTTCCTTCGACATCCGCTTTTGCCTATCACGCCGTAGATGTGGTTGAGATTTCCTGATGGTCTTTCATCTATGGACCCGCTAACATCTAAATAGGGTGGGCAGTCCAGCAAGCTGGCGGGCGGGATGACTGCAGAAATAGCCACGGCAGTACTCGATCCACCAAGATCTAAATCAGGCCCTACATAATTTCAGTCCATGAATATTGGATTTATTTTGTTCCAAGTAGGAAGGGAGTCTGTCACCTAAAATGCCAAATGGACTGCATGTAATTCCAGTGTTTTTTTCTTTGAGGACCATGATCACACATTTAAGTGGTCAGAGAGTGTTTGTGTAGACAAGCCGTTTGGGTCAAGTAGGGATGTATTAGCAGGTTAGTGATCACATCTGCCTCTGACCGAAGCACATGTGGATTGTATGATGGTCTGAAAAATTCTCCCTCATCCTTGAAAGGCTGGACTAAATGGAAGTGCCTGGGGTAACTCAACCCGTAACTGGCTTAACTGTTTGTCAATCTACGTGCATGAGGGTGAACAGTCTAAAAAAGGCAGTTCTTGAGAGAGACATAGAGCGTGAAACTGTGAGCAAGGACAGCAACGTTATCAATTTTGCGGAGGTGCCAGTCTTTTGAGACAACTCTTAAGAGAGTTGCTGAGAGAAAACTACTTTCTGCCTGTTAATAGCTAAGAAGAGAATGATCTTTTTTTTGAAAGATCAACTTGTTTGCTCCTTATATGAGCATATTAGGGCTTCTGCTCCTCAAATATGTGGGCTTTCCTAAGTGCCTATTTTTGGGAAATCTCATTGCTTTATTTTTCTTTCCACATCTTTTTAGTCTGTGACCCACAGTCATACACATGGAAGAAAGAGTGCCTTCCTCAATCTGAAGCTACTCAACAAAATAAAACCCTTCATCCCGCCAAAGGACCTCAAACAAGCCACTCAATCACTGGTGCTATCGAGACTCGACTATGGGAATGCAGTCCTCACTGGTACAGCAAAATCCCACCTAGCCCCCCTCAAAACAACTCTCAAAACAGCAGCCAGAATGGTCACGGGAGTTAAGAAATATGAACACATCTCTCCCGCACTCAGAGATCTTTAAAGTGGCTCCCAGTCGAAATGCGGGCCAGCTTCCGAACTGCCTGCCTCACGCACAAGGCCCTGCACACTGGGAAACCTGACTACCTGGCCTCCAAACTCAAAAAAGCCGGTCAGACAAGGAACCTCAGGAGCTCCAACACCCTACTACTCATCCCTTTGAAAACACGCAACAACAAAAAAACGCTGCACGGTCCTTCGCCGGAAATGCACCCAAAATCTGGAATTCCATCCCAGCCGATATCAGGACTATCCCTTCCTTTAGCAAATTCAAAAAACTCCTAAAGGATCTCTTCCTCAGCTGCTCCTTGCCGAACCGATAGCTGCCGCCGTAGCGCACAAGCCAGCACTCCGTAGCACCCTGACCCTGTGTCATTAAGACCTACCTCTCCCACGCTCCCCGACCCGTTCCTCGCACCCTCCTCCCCGAAAGAGGTTCAGCCCATGACAATGTGCACGCAACGAGGTTATCTCAGGACTTCCTCACCTCACTGCTGCACAACACGCTGGGACTTCCGAACCAATATGTATAGCTCTACCTTATTGTGTGACTTTTACATTGAATCTGTTGTAAAGTGCTCCGATACCCTCGGGTCTGGCCAGCGCTATATAAAACTCCTCAATAAATAAATAAATAAATGTTTTTTTAATCTGTGAGTCATTAATAGATTGCCACGCCCCTTGCTGACAGCAGATCAGGGACTTTATAGTGAATGTGTGCATTCATGCAGTGCACAGATGTGCACTTGGTTATATGTGATTGCGCTTTCTAAAATGCATACATTTTACAACTCCAAATATTACCAAGTTAATGTATGTGAACAAACAGCACAGCTCAAAGAATGGCAATCAAAAGTTGAAAAGAGGAAGTCACCTCTAACTCAAACAGGAGATTGCTTTATTTGGACCAATACTGGCTTCATGACTAAGCTTATTTGATTTTGTTTGTGCTCTCAACTTGTTATGTCTGAAATATACTCAGAGGCTTAAAAAGTCAGTTATTTGTTATTGACATCACACCGTTTTGGCTTTTTCACAGAAAGAATGACTCTTCTTCCTTTTAAAATGAAAGGGAGAGAGTCTCTCAGACACTACAAAATTAATGGAGCAGTGATACGCAATTATGTCCTTTCTTATAATGTTAGACCTGTCATATCTCTACAGGCTTCTTATGATCGAAACAATGATGCAACATCATCCATGGCAAGGAATGCAACAGGCCACACTTGTCAAATGAGATATCCTATAACTCAAAACGTGATCACTAAGAATCAAATCTGCATCATATCAATCCAAATTATTAGTCTATTGCTGTGCAGTTTTTCCAATAAGGAGCACAATCCATAACCTTCAAATTGTTCTGCCATGTAGACATTTATCATGATTACAAAATGAGGCAAATCAGTATCATGTTACAATGTTGGTTCAGTAATGCATTTCATAGTTGTACTCCGTTGTTTCATCATAAAGGTGTAATAACACTGGGCACATACATAATCAAATTAACTGACGTTTGTCTATTGAGGAAAAAGACTGATTCAAGACCCATAACCAACTGATACTCCCATACCTCTTACCAATATACAATATAAGTCTGGAAGAGGGATGTCAATGCAGCCTTAATTAAAATTTCATTTCAATCCTCAATGATCTCTAACCTAAATCAAGGAAATGTGAAATTCAAAACATAGCCATTTAATATAGATTAGCATCCTGTGTTTGAAATTATAGAAAGTCAGCATTGCTGTCTCCATGTATCTTCCAAGACCACAAGAAGCAGTGGCAGAAACAGCTTCCAAATTTACCAAGATTCAGTAGGTCCAAGCAGGAGTAATGGGGCTGCATTACAAGGAAGATGCAAAGATGCAGCATCAAAAAACTGTGGGGCATATTTACGTTCCCTGGCGCATCCCTGCATATCAGCAGGGATGCGCCAGGGAAAATGCGTCACGCAAGTTTACCCTTGCGCCACGTCCGATGCGCCGCATTTACAATGCGGCGCATCGTGGCGCAAGGATAAGCAGATGCGTGACGCATCTGCCGGCGGAAGGTTGGCGCAGTGCTGAAGTTGTGTCGCAAGCGCGACGCAACTCCAGCACTGTTCCAACCTTCCCTATCCCTAACATGGTGCGTCAATCCTTACGCCTGCTTGAAGCAGGCGTAAGGATTTGACGCACCAGCGTCGGAAAAGTGACTGCATGAAATCTTGTAGATTTCACTACGTCACTTTGCCGAGGCGTTCCTGCGCCGGAACGCCCCCCCCTGCGCCGGTACGCCCACATGAAACCTGACGCAGGTTTCATGTGGCGCAGGGGTTTACTGCGTAACGCATCTCCCTAGATGCGTCACGTTGTAAATATAGCGCAACGCGGCGCATGGTTTGCGTCGCCGCTGCGTCACATGCGTGACGCAACGGCGGCGCAAAAGTGGCGCAAGGGGCTTGTAAATATGCCCCCAAGTTTTTAGAGCCTAGGATACCTTTCAAGGATTTCAGATGCTAACCCTGAGACTGACACAGCTTCTAAAAAAACTTCAGTTACGAGCAAATCACTTCACTCAATTAGTGGATGCAACCCTGTGCAAGATGCAGATTCCTAGTAACCTCAAATTAATGGTCTTTTGAAGGCACTATGGGATGAAGGTGGTGTCTTAAAGGCACAACTTCTCTCTAGGTGCTGGGACTAGGAGGTGTTGACAAGAAGTCGACAGACTCTCCAATTTGCCAGGCAGAAAGTCTGCTAAAAGGGTTGATGAGAAAGAAAAGCGGTGCCCTGGATGACAGAAGCCTTATCGTTGGATTCATTTGAGGTTCAGAGCTCACCTGATGCAGGTAATGGATTCCATATCACCATGAAATGATAGTCAGCAAGAGAGGAGAGCATAGGTACCATGTTCAGGGATGGGAAAGAGCCAAGAGAGGCCTCGAGCCACAACAATTTTGAATACAGGCTAAGTTGCAAAAAACGTGTGTGGAAAAAGGCAAATAGAATTATGTCGGCAAACCACAGCAGAGACAAATGCAGACAATGAACTAAATAACACAGCAGGAGATGCACAGTAACAGTCTCTCTGGTCTGCTCAAGTGATCACACTGTACAACAAATCATAAAAGATCAAAGAGCGTACATATAATGTAATTGAGTCAGCTGACCATATGATTAATAGTTTTTTCAATATTTGTACAGAGAAAAACATGAATATCCAAACAAAAGCTGTGAAATTCATTAAAGAAAAATTCAATTGCCCAGATTGCCAATGGTATTATCAGTTTAAGGGGTCATCATCCATACTAGGGTGTATTAAGTGTAAGCAAGAGTCTCTAGATATGAAAAGGAGTGAGATTTGATCAGAAAGAGAACAGAAATTATTTAACATATTTTCTATTAAGTATATGGACATGTCTCAGGGGTAATTACTTACTAATGCAAATTATCAAAAAGATCCACCGGGTCTGAATTCTTTTTAAAGCCATCGATTGAATGCTTCCAGAAAGTCCTTCACCAGTAAATGAGGGACATCAGGCAGAATTGCTTACAAAGATTGAAGCAAAACCCAAGGGATGCAGATAAGGGACAGTGTTGAAAGATCTCCTACAAAACAATTACTGAAAGGTCCAAAAATAATCAACAAGAGAAGCCTGTGGTATTAAGGAATCTTCTGGAGAATTCCTTAGCCAAGAGAAGAATCTCCGCAAATAAATCAACAATGCATGCAAAATTCACAAAGGTGCCACCGCATAAGCCAGAAGATTGACTACAAAACAATTACTAAAGGTTTCGTCAAGGATGTCGTTGGGTAAGGGAATCCACTCAATAGTTTGTTATCTAAGTACCAAATCACCACAAATTGGTCAAGAAGGTGAATATAGAACAGGAGACTGCCACCGTGGGAGTAAGTGTGCCACTGCCAGACTAAATCTGTGAAGACACCTGAAAGGTCAATTTGCCCATATATCAAGATGGCAGCATACCGCACAGATGTGTGGGTGACATATTGATTCAGAAAAAGGAATGAATCAAAAAGCTGATACTAATACATATGCACGAAAAAGGGGAGGGGCAAACCGAGAATAATTATACAGATGTAAAAAAATGAAAAGTTAGTGATGACCAAGGAAAGGTTATTGAAAATATACTACCATGACAGGCGGTGTCAGTAATTGTTTATCATGCTCAGTCATGCTTTAAAAGTAATGTGTGTAGGACTAATTGGATGTAATCAATAACAAGGAGAAATATCTGTATGTAAGGAATGAAAACAATACATTTATCAGTTTATAATGTACCACAAATTTATTATAAATGTTGCCTAATGAGTTGCCTTGCATTTGAATAACTTCAAATGCAAATAATCATATACATATTAAATATAAGGGCCTTCAACATGAAGCATAGTAGCACTGTAGTATCATTGTATACACTGCAGACAGAGAGACATTGAAAGGGTTGTGCATTCTTCCATGATAAACAAAGACTGTGGATATAGTCAGCAAAATTTTGAGAAAACAATGGTATTGAACTCTTCCATTGTATTCAATCCATGTGTAATGCTTTCGCATTTAAGAAAGTGTCTTCATTCAGCTTTGTTCAGAAACAATGGTAAACCACTACCTTTTGCTGGTGTAACTGCAAGTGCATTAACTAGCCATCGAATATCATTCTCTGAATGATTTAGCCCTAACCTACAAAATGAGCAACCAATAGCGCAAACAAGATTTTGCACTTAATTGTACTCCAATTTAAGCCCAGTCTGTTCTGGATGTTTTGTGTGGTTTGTCCAAAATAGATCAAGTAGGAAGGACAACAAATGATATGAATTAAAGTGCTAGAATTGCAATTAGAGAAATGCTTGAGTGTATGTCTAATACTGCTTTGTGTGAATTCCTTGCTATTCTCAGTGAATTTCCACATCATACATTTATCACATGTGTAGAGACTAAGGGGCCGATTTTTAAATTGGTGGATGGAGGTTTGGCAGACAGGACGACAGAGTAATTTACTGCATCGCCTTGACTGAACCGCCGCCTGCCAAATTATGAAAAGACCGCCAAGTCGGAGGTCTAGTCTTAGGGCTTTGCCAGTGTTGCAACACAAGCATGGTAACATTTTATTATACGCTTACTCTTCTTACTACTTTAACCATACTGGGCCCTTTACGATTAGGCAGTCTGCAGCACTTCCATTTACCACAGAGGCAATTATCCTCTGACAATAGGAGGGGTGCAAATTAGGGTAGCCAAACACCACGTTAGCTATCCAATGAGGATCAATAATTGACAGCCAACTCACAAATTTGAGATCAGATTTAGGTACACCACTCTTAAACCCATGCTGTAGAAATAAAGAATAGCAACGAGAAGACCCAAACTCCTGAAGAAGTTAAGTCGAATTAGGATTACGCAGACCAAAAGCTCTGCGACAGTAACGCAAAACAAAAGAAGTAACACTTGATGTTCTGTCAGAGCTCGCTGTTTATCTCTACAACACATTTAAGTCATTAGTAAACAGCACAGTTTGAATGAAAGAACAACAGGACTCAATAATAGATTCAGACAGATATTAAATTAATTTGGTTATAGTATTAAAGATTCAAAGGTCATTGCCACAAGCAATCTCAGTTAAGACTATTACAGCTTGTATAAAAACGGCAAACATTTAATTAGGCTATATTGAATAGTTGTCCATTAACACCTTCTGTGGATGATGTCATCAGTGATGTCATTTGAGATGGCATCAGTGATGTCCCTGACCATGTCATGAGTGATGTAATATGTGAGGTCATAAGCAGTGCACTGTGGGTGCGTGAGTTATAGTTAGCTCAGGTAAATATAACGGCTGAATTTCACTGGTATTGTATGTATGAAATCTGAGCCTAACTATAACGTCCCTGTATCCTTTGTTTTTTTCAGTGAATATATATATATATATCATGCCATGTTCAAGGTTACCAAAATCACCTGCCACCCCAGTAAGGTTAGGGGTTTGGTTGAGGCACTGTAAGCTAGATTGGAATTGGGCCAACATTCTCTGACGGTGTAGATGGACTTAGTACCTGTATTCAGAAGTCCTGTTGTCCTAATACGAAGTACTACGATTTCTAGTGGGAACCGTATAACAATAGCACTCAGATTCAAATAGACCCAAAAGAAATATTATTGAATATATCGGCGGATGCCCCCGACTGAAGTACCATCAAATATGGGTGACCCTCGCCCTGGGGGTAGCGTAAAGAAACATAGCCAGAGCATGGGGAAGCGGGGATCCCCCTGCGATACGGCAATGGTTGTCAGACTTAGACTGGTGCAAAAATGCAGAACAGGTGTTATACAAAAGCCGGGGATGCCCCCAAAAGTGGGGAAAGGTGTGGGACCATGGAAAACTTTTAGAGGCACCTGAGATCCTCAACACGAGGTAGGGGTAGGGGAGGGGGTTGGGATGGGATGGGAAGGGAAGTAGTAAATATCCCATAGTCCTTCTCCAGTTACAGATTGCTAATCGAATTATATGAACAATAAGAACTGTTGTAAATATACGACCACTTTCTTCAACCTGTAATGTATGTAAAACCGAACAAGATCAAATGTCCTCCATTTTATTGCTTCAAATGTAATGATGCAAACGTTAATAAAAAAAGATTTATAAAACAATAAAAAAAACAATAGCGCTCAGTAGAAAGTACAAACTCCCTGAGAAAAGGGTCAATATATTTACCAAGTGGTGCAAGTGCTCAGCCGCACCCTGGGACTATTAGCCTACTGGGAGGATTCTGCAAGTTCTTGTGAATTTTAGGACGTGGATAAAGAACCGGTGTGCATGGTGATTTGCCATTCATTTACAGGTATTAATGGTTGCTCAAAAAGTCTTCCGTTTTGACTTTAGTAGTGAATTCCTTGATTTCTTTCAGAATTTGTGAAGGGGACTTTCGACCTAAGAAGCATAATGGTCACAATTGCTCAGTTGTCTGAGGAATTTCAGGTCGAATACCTGTATATTTTGAATTACAATAGCAACACCCTTATCAGCTGGCTTGATCATTGTTTTTCAAACTAAAAAGAGCCTGTATTTGATATTATAAAGCTAATGTTATTGGCATGATTTAAGTTTGGAGACTTCTGTCAGAATAATACTTTCAAAGCCTAAAAGCTCAGTAGGCATTTTGATGCTTGTAGGATTAAAAGTTGATGGCCGTCTGAGCCCAGTAAGTTTAGAAGCTTTCTTGTATTGATTCTCCGAGAAACAGGATTTTAGGTTAAAATCTTTCTAAGATCTGTAACTGTTCCATTTGAAATTTCAAAAAAATCAATTCTTTCCATAGGAACGAAAGAAAGTCCTCTCCTCAGTTGACACATTTCTGTAGTGGACAGCCCGTGATCAGACAAGTTGAAAATGGGTATAATGTTGGCGTCCTCAGTTACTGTTGTGGGCCCATCTGTAATATTTTAGGTTTGTCTGATCATCCCCTGACTGAAAATCTGTGGTTGACTTTGAGCCTGTCTTCTCCCCACCCTTGAAGAATTTTGCCTTAAAAAAGATGGGTTGTTAATTTGAAGTGGATGTTTGGCATGTACCATCTAGTTGGTCACAGTCATCCAATAGTCTTCCAGATGATTCAGAAAAAGTGACAAACTTCTGTGTTTTAAAATTTTCCCCAGGGTCTGTCCTCTGATGCGGTCAGATTGTTGCTTGGTATACAACTCAACTAGCATATATTTGTTGTTTTAGCTTCTTTCTTTTAGTTAGAAATGTATCTTTGCATCTTGTTTTTTGTTTTGCTCGATTGTAATGAAGTGAGTATCCAATTTATTCAATTTATTGAGTGCCACTTTACAATTAGTAAATGGTTCAAAAACCATCCACAAGAGATGCATGTTGGATTAAAGAATCCAGTGAATAATTTCGTATCTGAGTGAAGAATCACCACAAATGGGCCTAGAATGTATGAAAAATTCAAGAAGGAGCCACCACAGGAGTCAGGAGATCGCCATTGAATATTTTAAGTTCTAGGTTCGCTCACTTCCCCTTTTTTGGGTGCATACATTTTAGCACCTTCTTTTTTATTCATTCTTTTTTTGTTAATCAGTACTTCAGCCCTTCTCCTATGCATGCAGCTGCCATCGTTATATACCCGCATCTCATCTTTTATGCATCTTCACAGGTTGAGTCTGGCGGTGGCACTCTGACTCCCGCACTGGTGCTCTCCTGTTCTTTGTCCACATTCTTGACTACTTTGTAGCGACTAAAGACTGAAGTAATGAACCCTCCAGCAGATTCCCTTACCTGACAAGCACCCTTGAAAAACTAGTATGAAACATTTAATAAATGTTTTGTAGTCATTCTCCTACATTCTCGCCTTTCTGAAATTAGCACAACCCGTTTGTGCCATTTCTTCATTTAAGTGAGGAATTCCTAAATCTGCTGAACAGAGACGATATTCTGACACTGTGAAGTGCTTCTTGAATGCATCCATGAATTGTCATTTTCATATTTTGTCAGATCTTATGGATCTTTCAACATTTCACATTAGTCAGTAATTATCCATGGGATATGGCCATGTACTTAATGGAAACAAAAATTATGAAATATTTTCTGTCCTTTTTCTGAGCAAATCCCACTCCTTGAGTCACGTCGACTCCTGCTTATTATCAATACACATTGTCCTGAGGTTGACCCCTTAAACTACCGTGACTAAAAATGCTGTTTATGCTTTATGCAGTCGGACTTTTCTTGAAGAAAAGGCACCATTCTTCATTCTCTTGTAAGCCCGCACGGCAGGAGGCTCATATATGAAAACAGGACATGCTGCCTATTGAGCTCTTAAAATGAAATAAAACCAAAAACCTATTTCACTGCAGAGGCTAGACACTCCTCTGAATAGACCTAGATTGGATTTGAATCTTGCTTACCTATCCACCCAAGAACATATTAGAAAAATAATTCAAGGTTATTTCATGTTAATTTTCTAAATCTATTTTTAAAAAGTGCTGCCTGTGTCAAAACGCTCCTAAAACTAGTTTAGTCATACAGCCCCCCCCCACCCCCCCCAGAGCTGGAAGCCCTCTACTTGATTGGGAGTATTAATGACTATGAGGACAATAGCCTACTGTACCCACTGTGAACCCAAGAAGATCAGGTGGATGTAATCTCCTGACCACTTAGCAGGGATTAGCTATCTGAGAGTTGATACAAACAGCTTTAGCACTACCTTTTTTTATTTAAAAATGACAGAGAAGGCTTCTCCAATTCATTGGCATTGACTTGGGGAGGGAAACAGCTTTGACCCTGTCAGCTGGGAGGAGAGCTCGTCTAAATAGGAGTGTGGTTAAGGAGCTGAAGAGAAGCCTGCTTGGGGGCAAGAGAGTTTTGGTATATTGAAACAGGGGCTCCTCTGTAATTATATATTAGTGAAAAGAGGAACTTCTGAAAAGGGAGGTTATGTGACTGCGAGAAAATAAGATTGGGTGTCAGAATTTCTTCGGGCCCTGGCTAGTGCACACAATAAATCTGACACATCAGCCACCACCTACTCAGAACATTCATGGAACGAAGTGGGATGACTCTACCTATTTAAGAAGGACCTGCTGGAAAAAAATGCCTTCCCCTGACTACTGCTGGAAGAGGGGGACTTACTCAAGGAAGCAAGGACTCCTCACTACTGTGGCACCCAGGGACAAGAAAAGTCAAGTGGTTGGCCTCTTGTTTGTTTGGGACACAAAAATCAGAGTACACCTGACTCTAAGAGGGCCCAGCTGACCACAGAGGACAGGACCCTGCAGGAGACTTGGCTGAAGAGAGAGACCTGGTGCCCAGAAGCCTGCCAGTAAGATCTAGGGGCAACAGTACTGACCAGAAGGAACGTGCCTGGCAGTTGGGTCAAAGTGGGACTGAGCCCCTGATTTAGAGGTTGACAGGTGGGGTAAAAGCAGTTAGGATGGGAGAGGAATTTACGTCCTCGTGCAAGATTTAGAGTTCACTGCCAATCCTGTAGGGAACTCCATGGGTTTGTATGAACCACAATCATGGCGGTTCATACACATCCCTTTATAAGGTGCGTCATTAATGACAGATACTTACACCAAACTCTTAATATTTTTTACTTTTCCAAAAATGCACTCCAAAAGCTGTAGTTGTTGGAGAAGTAAAAACGAATCACCCCAATACCATGTGAGTTTTCTCCCATTGTTTAGGGGTCATTTTTATATTTTTGCTGACCCTCACCACCTGGATTTGTTTGGCAGTGACAGACAGTAAAGAAAAGCAATCCACCCATTTTAAATAGGACAGATGGTCAAGTGACTTTCCTCTACTGGGCAGTGCTCCCTCAGGCCGTTGGAGGAAGGTTTAGGCTGACAAAGTAAATTTTACTCCATCAATGTAAACTTGTCATGCTACGCCATCCATTCACATTTCACTGTCCTCCACCAGTGCCTGCATCTTTCCTGGTACCTGGACTTCTGAGCAGTGTCAAGTATCCCTTGAGGTGTTCACTTCATGGGTGCACTGAGTGCTGTGATAACAGCTTTGTACAGTACTCGCTCATTAGTACTGTATCTGACTTCTCATACCCCATAGAGTGAAAACACAACACTACCTCCCCAAACTTGGGCCATTCCCCTCCTCTGGTAGAGGCACAGCTCAAAGACTGCAGCCGGAAGTGAGCAAAGGGGAAGGATAAGGTAGGTGCTCTAGAGATGTCTTTTCTGGTCTACCCATGTAAATATGTCAGTGTTCAGCTCTTCTCTTTTTGGCTTGTTGGGTATTTTCTTCCAAGTTACAAAATCTAGTCTTTTGTTGACTCCTTCAACATAGCTGCCAGGAAAGCTCAGTGGGAGATGACTTTGTTGGTTTGTTGTTTTCCCATAGTCTCTGAGAATATTGCCATACCTGCTGCTTTCATTTACAAAATATTCTTTTTCACTGTTGCCTGCTTCATGCACTGCCTTTGACTTGTGAGTGTAGGGGGTCAAGTGGTCAAGGGTGTTTGAAAATCCCAGAGTCTCTCACGCTCTAAAACCTCTGTGTACACTGAGATGGATCATCACCAGGCTCCAGGAGGGACTGCCTCCTCTGTTTCATCTCTGGAACAGTGGAGCTCGAGTCCTCTTTTAATACTCATCATATCGCCTGTTCACACAGTCCGCACTGTAGTCTGAGAGTTTGGGAATTTCACTTAATAGGGGTACCACTTCTGCATGTATGACAGCAATTCTCTCACTCTATCATCCGGGTCTCAACATATACCTTCCATGGTCTTCATCCTTCAGTGCAACATGGGTGTCTCCTTATTGGGCCTTCCACAGACATCTGAGCCACTCCTTCAAAGGCACTCAAGTTTCAATAGTCTGAGCCAATGCTTGCACACACAGACTAGTGTCAAGTCTCTTGCTGAGACTCATTGTGATTGTTGTGGGTAGATGCTTCAATTGGTGGGAATTAGGGTCTTTAATGTTGTGCATATCCCTCGATGCGTCTGTGCCTAGCATCCATTCGCCTGCCTTCTCCGTATACTCCTAATCACTGCTATTTTAAGGATCACAGAGTGGTGATGCAAATTTGGACATGGACAAAGGATTTCTGAGAGATTTGTTAAGCAAGGTTCGATTTATAACAGTGGTTTCCAGTGGACACTGATTGCACTTATTTGAGGGGACTAGGGCTCTTTACAACCTCCAACACTGCCCTGGTCCAAATCTGCAGTTCAGTCCCTCTTTTATTTCCACTACGAATAATAGAAACTGAAGAAGGACAGCCATTACAGTTATCTATTCAGTGTATTGACAGCCCTCTCTAATACCAAAACCTCAGTGGAGACAAATGGAGGACCGTGACTGTCAGTATGCTGCTCCATGGCTCAGCTGAGTGTAGAGCATATGAGGGAGCAGCTATCTGAGTTGGTTCAGGGCTCCAGCAGGCAGTGGTGGTTGTTGCTGCTGATAATACTGAGAAAGGTATGTCCTGGCTTCCTGACTCACAATCACTCCTCGTACAGCATCCTGAGGAAATTTATTTTTTAGAGAACTGGCACTGATCTTTTTTTTTAACTAAGCACTAGTTACATATGAACATGCTAAAAAGATTATTGACCAATGGTGCGAATATGACGATCCACTAAGGATTATTGAGGGATAAGGTGGAAGAGACAAAGCATATTGGTGACAATTCTTGATTTATAATGGGAATTCGTGACATGATAGTGCCAACTCCTATGACAGCTTGGACTTGCATAATGGTGGCAATTCTTGACCCATTTTAAGCACTCCTGACTAGCTGAGACCTCAGCCTGAAAGACATGTGTAACCTGTCTGCATCTCACCCATTCTTCCTTTCTCCTAGCTAGCTATCTATTCGTTTGGCCACCCATTTTTCCATGCATTCACTCATTAATCATCCACGTACTCATCCACTAATTCATTTCACTCTCTCACTCAACCAACCATTTTTCCATTTTTAACCCTTGTCCATCCTTACATGCACACAAACTTGCCTATCATTGAAGAAACAAGGGGCATATTAACAACAGCCAGCGATAATTATCGCTGGCCGTGCTTAGAGATAATTATATTATCGCAGGCTATCTCTGGCATTTATCGCCCTGGTAGCGCCTTATTAACAACGCGTTACTCCAGGGCGATAAAAATTCCAGAGATAGCGAGGTTATCGCCCTTTTGCAGGGAACATCACTGGTTTTCCAGCGATGTTCCCTGCAAAAGGCGATACCTGCTGATACGACCCTGTGGTCGTATCAGCAGAATCCACCTCCTATGCCTAACATAGGTAAGTCAGGATTATAGCAGACGTTAGATTTTGGCGAAAACGGCCGTTTCACCAAAATCTAACGTCTGCTATAATCCTGTGGGCTGCCTTGTAAATATCGCGATGTGAACATCGGCGATATTTGCAACGTAGCCCATCCGGGGTACGCCAGTAACGCCCACTTTGCATCTCATTAGAGATGCAAGGATGGGCGTTGAGAAAGAGCGATAGTGCAAGGATTCACGCGATAGCGTGACCTTGCTGATTAGGCGATAGAATTATCGCCGCTTTCCGTCCGAAGACGGACGCTAAAGCGGCGATAATTGCTTATCGCCTCGTTGTTAATATGCCCCCAAGTTCCCTTATAAAATAATCAAAAGTATCGGTTTTGCTAGTGCTTGCTTGTTTTTATAGTCACATGTACTTTACTTTATTTTCATTGTAGATCTGCTTCCTTTCCAGAGGAATGGGAGAACTACCAATTGCTCTCCCTTTGTTCTAGAACTGCAGCTTCTGCACCTACATCACGGGCTTCTGGCAAAATATATAGGGGCATATTACCAAGGGCATTATCGCTGCTTTAGCGGCACTTTTTGCCGCTAAAGCGGCGATAATTACATCGCCCTATTAACAAGGCGGTGCTAACATGCATTAGCGCATGTTAGCAGCCGTTTTGGTATCGCCTCCCTTCGCATCGCTAATGAGATGCAAAGTAGGCGTTCCTGGGTAAAACAGCATGGGAGAACCCGCTACCACGGCTTTGCGATATTATCAAGCCGGCAGCAGACCCGCGAAGCGATGTTAATAATCGCGCTAAGCCCCCTTTATCGCAGGAATTTAACTCCTGCTTTAAAGTTGACTTAGCCATCTTAGTAATGGGAGGTGGATTGCAAGGCTGAGACCACAGGGGCGTATTAGCAAGGTTTCCATTATCGCTCTAAATAAATGGCAGCATTTCCCGCGCTATTCCCCCTTTTTGCTGCTATCGCTGGATTTCCTATCGCCTTCGAGTTAAGCGTTGATAATAACGCGCTAACTCGGCGAGGAAATCCAGCGATAGAATAAAACGCGCTAAGCGCGCTCTGCGATATTTATCGCAGTTTGTTGATAATATGCCCCATAATCTTTCTTTTTTTGGTATTTGTACCTGTTAAGGTCAATACTTTGATTCCTGTGTATCATGTAGTAGCCCTAAATTCAATTTTCTCTAAGGGCAAACATGCTTTTGCTTTTTTTTTAGTTTTTTTTTTTAATTCATTTTACATGTTTCAGTATTGCAGACCGGGACAGTAGAGTACTTTACAAGTAACATAAAGTTTATAATAAAATGCAAGAAAGTGTACAGTAAATGAAAGATTTAGGGAGATTTGACGTGAATGTGGTTAGATATAAAAGTGATGCTTGAAAAAGTATGACTCTTTAGGTACATTGGGAAGGATGTCAGATCAGGTCTGATTCTTATTTCTTGGGCACGAGTTTAAAGGTTCCGGCATGGTGCATATTTGGCGATCATACTTATGTGTTTCCTTTTTGATGCCTCTGGTTTACAATGGCTCATGGTGGAAGAAGAGAAGAGCCTCCCCAGGCAATGTAAACATATCATATTAAACAAAGTGGTATCAGTTCCTAAGACAGAAAAGAGAAACAGAAAAAAAGGGGTTCTACCACCAATTATGGTAGTAAGTAATGCGTAATTGTCTCCAAGAATCGGTTGAGTGTGCTTGAAGTGGGAATAGACCTCCTGTTGGATTTTGTGCCCTCACACACCTTTGCAGATGTAAAGCATAATCATTGGGCAATGCTCCTCGTGAGGGTGGCGCTGCAGTCCTTCACGGGCCCTTCAAGAGGGCTCTTTTATGGAGATCTTTTAAGGAGATTCCGCAGTTGTGCATGTGGGTGAGTGGGCCAAGTGAATCAGTGCAAGTGGAGTTAAAATAACCTCTCGGTACCCAAGTAAATTTAATGTTGGGTCCTACAGGTAGATTAAAAAGTAATAGTGGTTTGGAGACTCTCCTTTAACAGAATCAGGGGAGGGACCGGTGTATTCCCACCGCTCTCAAACCATAAAAATTGTGTCGTGTGTTTTAAAGTGAATAATGGTCAACATGTTTCGCGCAACCTGTTGGTCCCTAATGGATCCCTGTGCGCTTCATCAGGACTGTGTGTATGAAATGATAGAATGGGACTCAGGGGAAGACACCCTATAATCCCACTTTACTTATCGTTAAGTCAGGTAAGACGTCTCTGTGTCCGAGACATGTATTATTCGTGTTTCTCAAAAACTCAAACCTGGTGGAGACAAAAAGGGAAGAAATGAAAAGAAGGCAAATTAAATAGTTACTGAGCTTAGTGAAATTATTTCAAACAGCTCTACAATAATCACTAATGGGGGCAAAGGTCCCTATTCATAACAGGGTCCACTATTATGGTGCCCTTACTAATGCAAAATGCACGTTGTGCATATTGAATTAAACTAAATGTGCTCAGATGAGCTCCTCTTGAGCTACCTGAAGACATAAAATGTAATACTAGGCTACATACACCTAAGAGGCTAAGTCGGCAAAAAAGGGGAAAAAGAGAGTATGGAAAGGCAATATTAGCATGTCCTCCTATGGTGAATGGGAGGAAGTCGTGTAATAATCAAACCAATAGGTACTGGTCCTATGACTGCTATCATAAGTGTCAGGACGGTGGTGTTTACTGCCTCTCAGTGAGTCGGTACAGCGACTATGACAGAGCTGAAGATAAAGTTCGAATATAGTCTTGAATTAGCAGTTAGTACCACATTGCCTGGTTGAAGAAAACAAATGTTCAGTCTAGTATCAGATAAAACACTTATAATTAATGGCAGCAGGTTGTATGCATACTTAGATACTGTTCATAGGAATAGTAACACACCTGAGACTGAATATGTAAGAATCGACAAAGAAAGTGCAGAAATGAACAACCGCTTAATGTTCGCATCTTTATTTACATCACATATCAATGTGTGAACACCACTCATAATGTGTAGCAGATTGAGGTCTCCCAGATATAGTCGTAATACATATTCAAAGAGCAAAAACAAGGCACTAGTATTCATACCCTCCCCACGCTGTAGAAGGGCCTCGACGGCGAAAGGTCGGGCAGTCGAGTAGAGCAAGCTGTATATAAAAGAAAAGAAAAGAGACAGGGGGAAAGGATTGATAAATCCCCTCCAGATAAGTACGCCACCGCCTGTGCGATGTGCTAGAACTATCTTGTGTCCGGTACTGGCAGCGGTAGGAACTCACCGTCTCTCCCTCAATCTGCTACACATTATGAGTGGTGTTCACACATTGATATGTGATGTAAATAGAGATGCGAACATTAAGCGGTTGTTCATTTCTGCACTTTCTTTGTCGATTCTTACATATTCAGTCTCAGGTGTGTTACTATTCCTATGAACAGTATCTAAGTATGCATACAACCTGCTGCCATTAATTATAAGTGTTTTATATGATACTAGACTGAACATTTGTTTTCTTCAACCAGGCAATGTGGTACTAACTGCTAATTCAAGACTATATTCGAACTTTATCTTCAGCTCTGTCATAGTCGCTGTACCGACTCACTGAGAGGCAGTAAACACCACCGTCCTGACACTTATGATAACAGTCATAGGACCAGTACCTATTGGTTTGATTATTACACGACTTCCTCCCGTTCACCATAGGAGGACATGCTAATATTGCCTTTCCATACTCTCTTTTTCCCCTTTTTTCCCCTTTTTGCCGACTTAGCCTCTTAGGTGTATGTAGCCTAGTATTACATTTTATGTCTTCAGGTAGCTCAAGAGGAGCTCATCTGAGCACATTTAGTTTAATTCAATATGCACAACGTGTATTTTGCATTAGTAAGGGCACCATAATAGTGGACCCTGTTATGAATAGGGACCTTTGCCCCCATTAGTGATTATTGTAGAGCTGTTTGAAATAATTTCACTAAGCTCAGTAACTATTTAATTTGCCTTCTTTTCATTTCTTCCCTTTTTGTCTCCACCAGGTTTGGGTTTTTGAGAAACACGAATAATACGTGTCTCGGACGCAGAGACGTCTTACCTGACTTAACGATAAGTAAAGTGGGATTATAGGGTGTCTTCCCCTGAGTCCCATTCTATCATTTCATACACACGGTACTGATGAAGCGCACAGGGATCCATTAGGGACCAACAGGTTGCGCGAAACATGTCGACCATTATTCACTTTAAAACACACGACACAATTTTTATGGTTTGAGAGCGGTGGCAATACACCGGTCCCTCCCCTGATTCTGTTAAAGGAGAGTCTCCAAACCACTATTACTTTTTAATCTACCTGTAGGACCCAACATTAAATTTACTTGGGTACCGAGAGGTTATTTTAACTCCACTTGCACTGATTCACTTGGCCCACTCACCCACATGCACAACTGCGGCATCTCCTTAAAAGATCTCCATAAAAGAGCCCTCTTGAAGGGCCCGTGAAGGACTGCAGCGACACCCTCACGAGGAGCATTGCCCAATGATGATGCTTTACATCTGCAAAGGTGTGTGAGGGCACAAAATCCAACAGGAGGTCTATTCCCACTTCAAGCACACTCAACCGATTCTTGGAGACAATTACGCATTATTTACTACCATAATTGGTGGTAGAACCCCTTTTTTCTGTTTCTCTTTTCTGTCTTAGGAACTGATACCACTTTGTTTAATATGATTGTTCTAGGAGCATAGGTACAGGACCTTTTCTTAATTTGCTCCCAGTCCCCCCCATCTCTGAACTGTGTTGAATGTAAACATATCACCTTCATTCCTGTGGATCAAAAGTGGAGATCAAGACACTGAAGTGAGGGGGGTGGAGACAGGATTACCTTTAGAAATTCCCTGAAGTTTATTAGCAAGGGACTGCTGATCAGTTCTTCCCGACCTTTGCCATTTGGTGGAAGGTAGGGGTGAGGGTGGGGGGGGGCGCTAGAGGGCGCGCAAGCAAGATGGCCGCACTTGTGTGAGGCTCTTGCAGCTCGGAGCCTACATGCATCATTATCCTCCCCAAATGCCGTAGCTGCTCTGCCAAAAACAGCTGCTGAAGGGTCAGAACGCCTCCGCTTTCTCCTACAGCGGGAGACGGCGCGCAAGCTCACCCCAAGACCGAGATATTTGTTTTGACAACTACGCTCCTGAGACCTCAAAATGGCGACCGCCGCTTGCTGACGGAGAACGCTGCTGCCCCCGAGGTTTTGTCAGCTGGCGCTGCCGCAGGAGCGGCCTACCTGAACCTGCACATACATCCGGTACGGAGTTTCCAGACCTCTCTGCCCATTCCTGTGGGCCCATCCGCTGGCGCCGCCGGGACCGCACTGCTGGATGTGACCGGGGAACCTGAGCGTGCCGCAGCCTACCTGCCGCTGGTGCGGACAGAACTAGGCCCCCGTGCGAGTCCCAAGCTTGGAAAGAAGGCGACGCAGTCATCCTGGTGAGTGCGACCTGCCCGGGACTGATGTACTGCCCCCCGGGGCAGGGGACTCTCCTCCTCCTCTTCATCCTGGACTCGCCGATGGCACCACATAGAGCTGCCCCGCGCTGACACAGCGGGAGGCCTGCGCCTCGCCCGCCACCCCGCGGGATCCGGGAGAGACCTGAGGAAGGGGTGGGGAACCCTCCCCTGGGGAGCGAGAGCTACCAATCCTCCTTATTGACTTGCCTGGCTGAGCTCTGTGGTGTCTGGTCCGACTCAGCATACGCCTAACTGCCTTTGGTGCATGCCATTGCTCCTGCTGGGAGAGGGGCCATCTCGTTGACGCCGCGACCCTTCACTGCGGCCTGACAATCGACTGAGGTACCTTGACTGTGTGCCGACCTCTCCACACTATTCGGGCACCGCGGACCTCCCCTTGCGTGACAATCAGCGGCGGGACACACCGCAGCAGAAGAGGGGTCACCACACTGGATGACCACTGGCTCCTGGGGGGGGCCTGATCCATCCGCGCTGTCTGCTGCCCTATCTCCCCCGCGGCTGGGGCCACTTGCAGCGTTGCTGCCGCACCGCCTTCAGAGTTCATCACAAACACCCACGGGATATGTGACACTACTGCTTTTTCATCGTCACCACAGAGCTGCAGCCCGCACACACTATCTGACCCATGGCCGGGCCGGTGGAGGGCTTTTGAAGTTACCACTACTGCCCTACTAACGGAACGACTTCCTTACTACTACCAACCCATCCGCAATAACCCAATACCGGTGCTGCTGCCTGCTAACCACCGCCCAGTAGCGTTGGGTCCACACACTTGCCCGCATACACCCAGCTCCTACCCTCCAGGTATCGCTACGTCCATCAGCATCTTGGAGTGCTCACCATGGGGAAGGCGGACGGCAGGCAGACTAAACTTACCTTTGATGCCCGCAAATCAACCAGGATGCAGCACGAACCAGACGATGACGCTGCTGATGCCCCCCCCCGTGAGCGCACCCACATCTATGGAGGACCTGAAAGATCTACTCCTCACAATGAAATCCAGCCTCACCTCCCTTGAGACCAAAATGGACTCTGTGTGCACCCGCCTTGATAATCTCACCCACAGGCTGGACCAACATGAGGAACAGATTAAAGACACTGAACACCGCATCTCAGACTTAGAAGACACCTCCTCCGTCAATACTGGGAAACTGCTGAACATGGAGAAAGTTCTTAAAGTCATCGCCGCCATGAACAAAGACCTTGAATCAAGGTCGCGCAGGAACAACCTTCGAATTCTTGGCGTGGCGGAGTCCACAAACACCGGGAAAATGGAGGACTATGTTGAGCGTCTACTCACCACGCTCTTTGGTAGAGAAACCTTCTCCGCGCTTCTGGTGGTCTAAAGGGCACACCGATCACTGGCCGCTCGCCCTCCCCCGGGAGCCCCTCTGCGGCCGATAATCGCGAGACTCTTAAACTACCGAGACCGCGACACCGCGCTACAGCTGGCATGGGAAAAGCAGCCACTATCCATAGAGGGCATGTCCATCTCCATTTACCCGGACTTCACCATGGCGGTTCAGGAGGCCCGTAAAAAATTTCTGCCCGTCAAAAGAAAGCTCCAGCAAACCAATATCTCGTATGCCATGCTGTTTCCGGCGCGACTGAAAGCCACCTATCAGGATAAGCAGCACTTTTTCAGTCAGCCTCATCTCGTAGAGGACTTTTTAAAATCCTTACCTAAGAGTCCCCCTGGCCAAGCGTCGCCTGGCGCTTCGCACGCCCCTGCAACGGTCCTATTGGGTGTTGAATGATGGAGGAAACAGCTCACCCTTCGGAAATCCACTATGCCCCGCCTATGTCAACACAAGTGGCGGTGGCCTCTACCACCCGGACGCAATCAGAGAGTCTAAGCACGTCTCTATGGAGTTGGTCCTGATTTGGGCGGAGAAGTCCCTGAATTAACTCACTTCAGCACAGAGACATTTGAGACACCATATTTGCTTCTGGGCACCCTCGTACCACCGATGAGGCCCTGTGTCGCCCTCTAGCCAACACCCAATAGGCATCCCCTATATGGTGTGGTTTTCTGACGTTACAGAATTTCAGGTTGCTTCCCCTGTTGGGAACGCTTTGTTGTGGAACATGGGGAGGGGAGGGAGGGTTGCGCAACACAGCAGGCTTGGGCTGCTGATGTGGGAGAGTGGGAGGGGGGGAGGGGGGGATTTTATTTATCATTGCCATATGCCACAACAGATACTGACAACTGCCACTATGTTAGACATTTGCGAGACGTGCTCACACCGCTCATTACTCTGAATGATGCACACACCTGGGATGACCCAGCCTAGTACCCCCAGCTACAATCTACTGACGTGGAATGTGCGCGGCCTAGGTATCCCATGCAAGCGCAAGCACATTTTAGCATACTTAGACAGGCACAAAATACACTGCGCCATGCTGCAGGAAACCCACCTAGGCCCGGAATCTCCGCCCACCTTTGCAGCCCGATGGGCGACACACCGCTGTTTCTCATCGTATTCTACTTACGCTCGGGGCACCACAATACTCTTCCGGCGCACTGCACCATACACTGTCATAGGCTCCTATTCGGATCCATTGAGGCGCTATTGCATTATGTGGGGAAGACTGGAACACCACTCCATTACCTTTGTTAGCTGTTACGGTCCCAACATAGATAACCCTGATTTCTTCAATGTCCTCTGGGGGAAAATAATAGCCATTGGATCGGATCACACGGTCTGGGGAGGTGACTTTAATGTCACTCTGAACCCGGTTATGGACAGAGTGACACCCTCAACCCCATCATTACTCTAACACTCAGCGCTACCTCCAGAACCTTACAGGGGATGAAGACCTGACTGATGCGTAGCGCTATCTTCACCCTGCTGACAGGGAGGGCACCTGCTTCTCCACTGCACACTCTTCGTGGTCCCGTATTGACGGCTGGCTCCTGTCCAAAGGACTGTTACCCTGGCTCACACACGCTATACATCTCCCACGCACCTATTCGGACCATTCTCCGGTCTCCATAACCCTCACCCTCCCCTTGTGCAGCGCCCCCATACAGATCTTGGCGTCTTCTGGCCCTCGCGCTTCTTGACCCAGTCTTTAAGGACGAGTTGGAAACTGAAATAGAGGACTTTTTTCCCCGGAACGTGCAGTCGGTGTCGAGCTACGCCACGGTGTGGGAGACATTTAAAGTCACCATCCGGGGCATATGTATCGCCAAGGGAGGGGGGATTTTAAAAGACATACGCAACACCCTAGCCAAACTAGAAAAAGATATCACCCGTCTCAACATCCAACTGCAACAGGCACCGTCCCCAGATCTGCAGGCTAAACTGAGGGACTTACTGTCTGACTACCAAGACACTGCCGAGAGAGAATGCAAGTTCAGGGGGAAACACTTTCGCACCCGGCAATATGGGGAGGGCGACCGACCGGGGAAGGTCCTGGCAGCGCTAACCCGACCTCCTAGATTTTCGAACACTATATTCGAAGTCGTGGACGAGGAGGGGCAGGTGCACAGAAACACTCCAGACATCATGGCTGCCTTTCATAAATTTTACAAAACGCTATACAAAACCCACAGAACTCAGACGACAGACTTCACCCCCTTTTTTGATGACACAGCAATAGGATGGCTGGGTGACTCTCAATGGGAATATCTCCTAGCAGATTATGTGGATGATGAAATTAGAGCTGCGATAATGCAGCTGCAGTCGGGTAGATCCCCTGGCCCCGACGGGCTCACAGCCGAATTCTACAAAACATTTAGCTCTTCCCTCATTCCTATTCTTCGCCAGGTTTTTGAAGAAGCCAGAGAGACGGGTTCCCTTCCCCAAACAATGCACGAAGCATTGATCGTTTCCCTCCTAAAACCAGGTAAACAAGCGGACCGATGCGACTCATACAGACCGCTCTCCCTCATTAATGTAGACGCAAAAATCCTGGCTAAGATTACGGCAAATCGAATCGGCCCCTTGATGTCTGCCTTGGCATTGCCTGACCAGTCGGGCTTTATCCCAGGCCGAGGAACCTCTCATAACCTCCGGACCCTATTCGCTGTCCTCCAGGATATAGACCCATTGGAGGATGCGGCGGCCGTCTTTTTAGACGCGACCAAGGCATTTGATTCCCTGGAATGGGACTACCTAGCCTTCGTCCTCCGCAGGATGGGCTTCCCCTTGCCCTTCTTAGCCTGGATTCAACTTCTTTACACCAATCTCCAAGCTAGTATCCTTATTAACGGATCCCGCTCTACTACCTTTGCTATTGCGAGAGGCACGAGGCAGGGGTGCCCCCTATCTCCCCTTCTTTTCGCCCTTGCGATAGAGCCTCTGGCAGCAAAACTGCGCCAACATCATCGCGACTTTGCCCTCATATACCCTGAACGGCAACTTTTAATATCCTTATATGCCGATGACCTCACCCTCTATCTTTGCAACCCTGAACATAGCCTGAATTCGATTCTCCGGGTCCTCATCCTCTTTGGGAACTTATCTGGTGTAAATATAAACTGGGGGAAATCTCAAATTTTCCCCCTCACCGCTGCAACCACCCGCTTCATCCCGGACTTCCCCCTTGCTTGGTGTGAGGACACGGTCACGTACTTGGGCATCGTAATCACGAGGGATAAGGACAATTTGATTAGGGCCACTACGGGAGAGCCTTAGATCTCATCACGGAGAAAATTACCAGATGGCTAGCCATGCCACTCTCCATGGCCGGTAGAACTTCACTTATAAAGATGGTGATTCTCCCCAAATTTTTATACCTCTTCCTCAACATTCCATATGCCCCTGGTGACCATTTCTTCAAAACCCTGAAATCCCAACTCCTCCGCCTGACATGGGGGGGGAAACAACCTAGGCTCAAATGGGACACACTTACCCGCCCATTTGCTGCAGGAGGATTCGAAATCCCAGACATGAAACTATATTTTAACTGCGCCCAAGCCCACTATGCAGCGTATTGGTTGAATTCTCCGCCCTACATGCCCCACCTCGCTGTAGAGGATGGATATATGGCTCCCACCCCTAGCTCGGCCTATCTTAGCGCTCCTCCCACCCACGCCCACATCACCTCAACTACGGTGGACTGCACTAACAAAGCCTGGAGAGTCCTGGCACACAGACTCAAACTAGATCTACTGTATTCCCCCTTGCTGCCTCTCGCAGGTAGAATAGACCTCCCTGTCACTCAGGAGTGTGGCTGCCGACAACTACTTAGGAAATTCTCGGTCCTGACATGGGGAGACCTATATAGACACGGCCCATTTCACACCCGAGAGGAATTCTTTGGGGACGCCACTCCGACACCACTAGAACTCTTTCTGTATATTCGACTACGACAGGATGTCAGGTCTCTCACTCCCGACTTTCCACACAAGCCTCCAATCATGAGACCCCTACATTCACTGTTACAAAAAGAGACCCCCACACACGTGGTTTCTATGTTATATCGCACAACCCAGACCGACAGCACACACGACACCCCTACTGCGCGGAAGCACTGGGAGGAAGAGATAGGCTTTCCCCTCACGGACGACCAATGGACCTACTGCTGTCAGCAAACCGGGAACATATCCGCCACTAGCAGATTGCGAATAATCCACTATAAGTACCTGCACTGGCTGTACTACACCCCCGCGAAACTCATGCGCTTCCGCCTCAGAAATACAAATCGCTGCGATAGGTGTAGGGCAGAAGGGGCGGACTTTCTACACACAGCCTGGGGCTGCGCCCCAGTTCAGCACTTCTGGGCGGACGTCTTGATGGCACTCGACCAGATGACTGGCTTGCACATCCCAGCTACCCCACTGGTCACGATATTAGGGTACACCAAGGAGATAGATATACGATATAGACGGTACACGTCGCTAGCACTTCTGATTACAAAGAGACAAGTAGCATGCAGATGGGGAAGAGGAAGGGCACCCAAATTTAAAGAGTGGCTGCAAGACCTCACATTTTGCCAAGAACAACTGAACACATATGCGGAACTATTACCAACATCCTCACGGCCGCGTGACATTTGGAGCCCTCTGCAACACTACCTGCTGGCACAATCGATAGATCAGACAGCGGACACGGGGGAGGCGGGAGGTAACGGACCACCAAACCACACAACCGGCGCACAATAACTCACGACGCTTCACTCAACCTGGGGGACTGGGGACGCACTACCCTACCGGAACTGAGCACTAATAATGGCACCGCAAATTGCATTGTCTTTTCAAATTGCAATAAGAGAGAACTGTGGCATGGTCTGTTCTGTTTCTTTTGCTTTGTCGTATGTTGTATCATACGTCGTACGTTTGTTATGCTGGCAAATACTAATAAAAACAATTTTAAAAATATAAAAAAGGTAGGGGTGAGGGTGAGGGTGGAGTTGTAATTTCTGTTGTTCAAAGTGAGGATGTTTCTTCGCCAGGCATGCTCTTTTGTTTGTCCCCAATCCCTGGTTCAGGAAGGAAGAGGTCTAGGGATTTCATACTTTATTTTGCTCATGTTGTGGGTTCTCCTGCTTAAAGGCAGCCTCATTGCTTCTAGCTGTGATAAGCATTGGTTTTAACAAAGGCGGTGTCTGGTGGCCAGCCTCAGAAGGCCACTTGAAAGCATGGTCGGACTGGCCTACTGGACACCAAGCATTTCGGTGGGCTGGCCGGCTTTACTGCCAGTGGGGGCCGGTGTTGTTGCTGGCGACTTCTGGCCAAGTACCTTCCTAACTCCTAAATATACAACTGGCCCCCATTGTGCCAGCCTAACGAAAATGCCTGGTAGCCAGTCTGGCTTTGCTTGAAAGAGAACAACCCTAAGCTGGTTCTGCAGAAGTATGGAGTGTATGAAGGATTGAACAAGTGCATACAAAATTGGCTACTTAAACCGAAAGGCAGAGAAATGACTGACATGCACTTTCCAACACACAAGAGGGTACAATCTGCACGGGGAGACTTATTGCACTATCTTGTCCTTGCTTTTCCCAGCTCTGGATATTGAAAGCTATCTGGCTCTCACACTCGAAGGTCTGAAATGACTGATTTTGGAATTAGAGGTAGTTCTAAGCAGCTTTGGAAAAAGGCAAACGTAGCAAAACAGGAGAACATTTTTATGTTTAAGATATATGCACAATGATTTGTATATGTATCTAGATGTGTGCAGGTGAGCAGTGAGAGAGGGCACCAATTGGAGTGGATGAAAAGCCCAGCACCACTGCTCCTTGACAACCAGGATCCAGTGCCTGCCCTGCACACAAGGCTCTGTTCACACTGCAGCCACTGACCCGAGAGAGTTCAGTCTTCCTGCAAATGACAAAGTGGATGTGTAACTGTAAGAGAAGGCAGCAGATAGCAGCAAATGCTTTTGAGAGTGCAGTGCTAAGCTGCACTCTGATATAAGCCCCACAACCATGCAGAGCACAGCAAATCACCGGAAAACACAGCACTGCACAAAGCTATGACAGAAAGGTATACTGTGGAGACTACAGCACACTAAGGGCCTAATTACGAGTCTGGTGGTCCGTGGAGAACCTGGCGGCGGTGACGTGGCGACAGAGGTTTAGTCGGCGGTCCCAACCGCCCTATTACGAGTTGCAACAATAGGCTTGTTGTGGACCGCCGTCGCTCCGCTGACACTGCCTGCTATCTCAGACAGCCCGGCGTTCGGAGAGCGTCATTGAGCCTCCTACTGCCACTCCAACCTCCCGCCCCATTACGAGTTGCATCACAGCCAGACGAAGTACGGCGGTCCCAACTCCAGGCAAGAAGCGGTGGAAAGGGAGGGATATATGGCCAAAACTCTCTCTACGCACATCCACACGCCCGAAGCTGACAAGGAGGCTATCCTAACTGCTATGCCATTGCTCTACCCCATCGATCACCTCCAAAGAAGAGCTTGTCGAAGAAGACGTCGCCAGTGAGTGTCGTCACTCCATGTATCCATTGTGATCCATGCAAAATGAATGCGTTGCCATCAAACAAACAATGCAGTTTTCCTTTACTTGTATTTAACAAGGTCACAGGTCCACATTTCACACTGCACAGATTCAAAATAGTGTTGTAAATCCGTAAAGTGCACTCGACACCACAAACATCTGAACTAAACACGCACACTGTGTATGAGCGATCACGTGTCAGTACCACAAAAGTGAAAGTAATGTCGGCATTTTTCATGAAACACAATACACCCACCTCTAAAGATACACACCAATCTATATCACACACAAATGTGAAACTATTTTTGCAGCCACAATTCCACTGTTCCGCTCCAGTCGTCCACTGCAACATAACAAAAATAATCTTAGTGTCTCCGTGAAATGACTACAACTACCATGAGGCCTTGTTAATCTAACTCAGAATAAGATACGTCACTCAAAATGACCCCAATACAACGCACACATCCAAACTCCCTTTGTAATTTTAAGCATACATCAATAGCAATGACTCATCAAAGTAAAAAAAGTCCAGTCACACTGTTGAAGTAAACTCACACACATAGCTCACATCAAAAGCGAAGTTATACAATGCCATAGCCCTTAAGCAGTGGAAAACATATTCTAAATGCACTATTGAAGCATAACCCACAGGATACCAATGACACACTCAGGGTAACAAAACAGTACTGGCCAGCTGCCCAACAAAACAACTACCACATGCATTGACAATCACAGAAGCACTGGCCCAAAGAAATCAAAGATGTGTGTTTTTCGAAAGCTTACACAGATTTAAAATGAACACATGTGTAGGATTTAGAGAAGTGCAAAGCAGCAAAACAAATAGCAAACACAGCATCTGTCAGACATCAATTGTAAGTAGCCGAAAAGCACACACTGCCCATTTCACACATGTACATGCAGACCCACAAAAACTTAAGCAATGCTGATGCACTCCATGTCTGGAGGCACACATTGAGAACTCCAAATAACAAAATATAATCAACATATCTCAATGGGAGCAGAGCAAGCAAATTGTTGCTGACCGTTGAAAAATAGAAATACATACCTCACGCCAAAACACACACTGCTAGGACACAATCAGTTGGTCTACAGGCCACAAGCCCAATCCATGAACATGTCCTACGATTCAGTGGAACTCTACTACATGTACAAAGGCCACATTACAACTCCCACTTACAAAGAAACACCAATACCCATCAAAAGAACATCAGAGTACAAGCATGTACTCCAGGTACCACATACAGCTAAAACTGTGTAATAGACAGGATGGGATAATTTACTTTCCAAAAAACAACTACATTTATTTGAAGTAACAAACTTTTAAGGCCAATGGCCAGTTCAATGTTCCAAATTGCCTGAGCACATTGCTGCATCACAGTACATGCCAAACATGGCACTGTCTGGGAAACCACCTCAGGAAGGGGCATCTAATGAGTAGGCCAGTCACTTAAAAACAGAAAACTAGGGAGAACTGAGGTGGGGACTGGGTGAGGTTGGGTTGTCAAAGGAAGGTGGGACAGTGGACAGTGGTTGGGCCAGAAAGAACGTCATCAGGTATCGGAGGGGCATCCATGGGATCCTGGGCAGGTGGGATGGCAAGGGGTGGGCTTTGGGAGGTTGAGGGACTGTATGTCTGCTGTGGGTGTGCCTGTGGTTGGTGCAAGTGTCTGGGGGTCTGATGTTGTTTGTGTCTGGGTTGTGTCTGTTGGTGTATGTCCAGTCTGTATGTATGGGCTGGACCTAGTGAGGGTGGTGAGTGTCTGTTCGTTGGCTGCAAGTATGTTCATTTTTCTGCGTTTTGGGGGTGTTGTGGTGCAGGTGGATGTTGGACTGTGTGTCTGCTTATGTTTGAGGCTGGATGGAACAGGTATAGGAACAGGGTTTTGGCTTTGGGAAGAGGTAGGAAGTGGGCATGAAGACTGGGCTGAGGGGAAGGTTGCAGTCAGTGAGGAGGCCAGAGCCTGAAACAACCTCTATAGTGCAGACATACTACTGTGAAGGCCCTCCAGAAATTCTAGCATCTGTGCCATTACAGTGGAATACCCCTGGAGGGCCTTCAGCAGTGCATTCTGTCCAACAGAGATGCATCTCAGGAGGTAAATAGCCTCCTCACTCAGGGCAGCTGGGGCCACAGAGGCAGGGGATGAGGTGCCTGGGCCAAAGGAGACATTCCGCACCTTACGGTTGCGAATCCGGCCAATTTGTGGGGACCAGCAGGGAGGGTGGATAAGGGAGTGGGGGTGGCAGGCAAGGTTGATGTGGTCTCAAGTCCTGGGCTGTCCACCACCTCCACAGAGTGGCGACTGGAGGGAGAATCCAATGAAGAGGTCAAAAGTTGCTCCTCCTGGGCACGCTCCTCACCCTCTGTGTCAGTGACTCTGTTGCTGTCAGTATTCTGGACAGAGCCACTCTGGCCAGCTGTATCCCCAAAGTTGGTGGCAACATCTCCTCTGCTTGCCTCTGTTGATGCTGAAAAGACAGTGCAAATAGGTGTAAGGACACTGAATACATTTCATTCACTGGCATAAAACAGCTGCAGCATCCTCCAAAGGACACAGTGAACTACGTTCATAACTTTTATAGTAACAATATGGCCCACCATAACTGGCCAGTAGCAGGACATATTTACAGGGCTACAAATGCCACCTACAGCTAGGGACATACCCAATTCACAAAGGTCTGGCTGTCAACACCAACCTTGCATTGCCTGTTTCAAACCAAAGTTGACATTGGACGCCCTAACTTGGTCAGCTTAGTCCCATGTATCCAACATGAGGGGTCACCTGTGGTCATAAGAGGGTGCATAACACACAAACCAATTTGGATTTTCTTATCACCAAAAATGCTAGACCATTGTAAATACCTCAAGATCTGAGCCCATAAAATGACACAAATAATACATAGACTTCGCTCAGATATGTAATCAGTCAGTGAGAGCACAACCAACAGTGGAGCAATGATCTCCACACATATTTCACACATTTAAACTAAGGGCATTCCGGTCCAGTGTCTGAGAAACAAAATTTACCATGTTATCATTCTACAACATAGTCATGACATCATGACATTACCATGAAGGGAGATCTCTATGACTATGTATCTCCAAATATCTAAGATATATCCACACACTTGTCTTTGTGTGGAAATCAACATGTCATCCACCTGGAATGTAAATTGCACATTACACAAAGTATAACAAATTATCATTTGTAGAACGAAGATCATCCATTGTGAATAACCTTAACATGTGTTCAATAGCATTTCAGTCTCTTGTACAATTTGACAGTATACGCCTGGACACGTGTATGCAGATTCACACCAGATCATCGGTCCAATTACGTGTCTTACCTTGATTCCTTTGTGCAATGCATGCAATCTCACACGTCAGAAAATTTGTCAGACAACATACACAGTATTGTGTGAGCAACATTCCAAAACATGACAACATACATGGGTTGTGCAGGACATCTCAGACACACATCACATCTTACATGTGTATGTGACATGACACATCATTCATCCAGGTATCACTACAAGTACAAAATAAGTCACTTAACTACACTCATCATTAGATCTGGGACACAAGTATTGTAAGAACAGTATGGTTGCAGCGTCACTACCCATACATGCTTGAATACAAGTCATCCCCACACCTACACTCACCTACATCGTCTGCAAGGAAATTGCTGCCTGTGACAGGAGGAAATAGTTTAAACACACAGTCAAACTCTGTACAATACTTACCCCCTTGTAGCTGCTGTTGGTCCTTCAACATCCCATCGAGCTCTGGGTAGGCCACTGTCGTGTTGGCCGTCGGGGTGTCCGGCCACGTGGTGAGCAGGCCCTGGGCTGGTGGACACAGACACATGAGGCACACGCTTAGTTGTGGTGGTGGTCAAGGACTATCCACGCCCGGGCTCCCGGGCTCTTTATTAGCTTTCCTTAAGCTGGCTGGCGTACGCCAGTTCAGCCTACTATGCGCACGCACAGGGGGGGTGATGGTCAAGGACTAACCACGCCCGGGCTCCCGGGCTCTTTATTAGCTTTCCTTAAGCTGGCTGGCGTACGCCAGTCCAGCCTACTATGCGCACGCACAGGGGGGGGTGACAAAACCAAAGGGACACATTATCGATCACCCCTGTCGGGTCAGGTGACATGGCTTCGCCCTGTCATGTACGACATTACATTCCTCTTGTACCAGGTAATAACAAATGCCAAAACAGCATAAACACCAAAACATTGGCCCAGCCGGGCGTTTACAGTCTCTACAATAGAGTCCTGGTCAATACAGTACATATGGAACATTCTTACTTGGTTGCTGGAGACAGGAGCTCTTCGTCAGCCATGTCAGGTTACTCGGGCACAAAGTCTCTGTATCTCTGTGATGGCCTGGGACGAGGTCTCAGTTCATAACGGGTCTGGTTGCTTCGCAGTGATGGTGTTGGAGACAGCACCAGCGGACTGCTGCTTGTGCTGGACTCGGCGTCTCCTGTCTGCCCGCTGGACTTTGGGGACTTGGACTCGAGTTGACGGCAGCGGGCGGCAACAGGCTGGATTCTTCGGCTGTGGCACTCGGCTGTTCCTCATTTGTAGCAGGAAAGGGCACCACGGGGTGGTCTCCCAGCGGTATCCTCTCTGGGAAGTCTTCTATGCTGTCAGTGGGAACCTTCTTGAACTGCGACACGTTGCGTGTTACAATCTCCTGGCCCTGCTGAGCTGTCACCTGGGTGCCTCTGACGTTCACTACCACCCATGGGTCCAACTCAAACGGTAGCCGGAACTTCCCTCCGGGATGGCGATCCTGTACCAGTACTCGGTCTCCTACTTGGAGCGAGGGTTCTCGAGCGCGTCTGAGCTGGGAAGCTTTGTCGTTGGTGCGTGTTCTCCTTGAGTCAGACAGGTTCGGTGGGTTTGGACCATCTTCCCATGTCGGGTGGTGTGGGATATCATCCGCCACGGTTCGACCTAGGCACAATTTGCTGGGAGCTATACCGGTGGTGCAGTGTGGGGTGAGGCGATACTCCCGGAGGAACTGGTAGAGGGCTTGTTCCAGGTTGCGGCCTTCAGCGAGGGCGATCTGTATGGTCTTGTTGAGGGTCCTCATTAGGCGCTCCACTTCGCCGTTTGCTTGGGGCCACCTTGGGGTTATTCGGCGGTGCTTGACATTGTGGGACGCCAGATAGTTGGTTAGTTCGGCGCTGGTGAATGGGGGCCCATTGTCGGTGCGCATTTCCTTAAACAGCCCGTGCATTGCCATGATCTTCTCTAGTTTGGGGATTACTGCAGCGGCGGATGTCGTGGGAACAATCTCTACTTCTGGATACCTGGAGAAGTCGTCTACCACTACTAGCATATGTAGGTCGCCTGGCAGGCTGCCGAAATCTGCGCTCACTTTTTCCCACGGGGCGCCGGGAGCGTCTTCAGTGATGATCGGCGCTGGTGGGTCTGGCAGACTGGTCGCCAGGCAGACGGGGCACTGTCTTACCACCGCTTCCCCTTTCTGGTCAAGGCCGGGGAACCAGACTTTGCTCCGTAGTCGGCTTTTTGACTTGACGATTCCTTGGTGCGCCCCGTGCACGAGGAGGGTGGCTTTGTGGGTCAGGCTTTCCGGTAAGACAAGGCGAGGGCCTCGCAAAAGACAGCCGTCTGATGTGACCGACAGCTCATGGCGAACTGCGTAGAGGGCTTTCAGCACTGATTTGGCGGTCTCCATGCGGTGTGGTGCTGGGTGTTGCAGGAGTCCCCAGCCACCAGATGCTACTGCTTGGATGGCAATTTGGAGGCAGTCATCGTCTTTGGTGGCGGCCACAACGTCACAGAGAGAGATTGGGAGCAGCCTGGCTCGATCAACGACTAACCGCACGTAATCTTCTGTTGCAGCAGCTTCAGCCGCTTCTGGGGCCGTGGCGGGCCGGGCATGTCTGGAGAGGAAATCCGCTGGGTTTCTAGTGCCCGGTTGGTACACTACTGTGAAGTGGAATTCCTGTAGCTGTAGCACCCACTTTTCAATCCTCGGTGGAGAGCGAGCTGACGACCCTTGAAAGAGCGGAACCAGGGGCTTATGATCGGTGATGACCATGAAAGGATGGCCGTACAAATAGATGTGGAAATGTCGGCAGCCCCAGAAGATGGCGATTGCTTCTTTTTCGATTTGTGAGTAACGCTGTTCTGTGGGCGTAAGTGTGCGGCTAGCGTACGCCACCGGGGCCCATTCGTCACACTCTTGGCGCTGGGCCAGCGTTGCACCGAGGCCTGGGGGGCTTGCGTCCACAGCGAGCTGTGAGTCACGCTTGGGGTCGAAGTATACCAGGGTTGTCGTCTCGGATAGGGCTGCTATTGTCCGCTGGAACGCTTCTTCTTGCTCCGACTCCCACGCCCACAGGGTGGAGGTTTTCGTCAGGTCTCGGAGCGGGCCCGTGAGGTCAGCTAAGTTTTTGATGAAACGGCCACAGTAGGTCACCATACCCAGAAAACTGCGGACCCCGGAGACAGAGGTTGGAGCTGGCGCATCTTGAATGTCCTTCACTGTTTCTGGGTCTGGGCCGATGCCTTTGTCAGAGAACTTGTACCCAAAGAAGCTGATGTCCCGCCGCAGGAAGTCACATTTTTCGTGGTGCAGCGTAAGTCCGCGGTCTTGGAGGCGTGAGAAGATGGCTTGGAGGCGGATGAGGTGTTCTTCTAGTGTGGGGGCGTGCACTAAGATGTCATCGCTCACGTTGAGCACCCCTTGCAGGCCGTGGCGGACAGTCTTGATGATGTTCTGGAACACCTCCGCAGCGCTGAAGATGCCAAAGTTGAGTCTGGTGTACCTCCAGAGGCCAGCATGGGTCGAGAATGTGGTGATGGGGCGGGAGTCCAGGTGCGGCGGTATCTGGTTTGTAGCCAGAGCGAAGGTCCATCTTCAAGAACCACTTTGACCCCGCTAGCTCGCCAATGATGTCATCTACTGTCGGTGTGAGGTGGCGTTCCCGCTTGATGGCCAGGTTGGGAATCCTCATGTCCACGCAGATGCGCACTGCGTCTGGTTGCTTAGGCTTTTTGGCTACGACGATGGGTGACACCCATGGAGTTGGACCGCTCACTCGTTCAATGATGCCTGCTTTCTCCAGGAGCCGAAGTTCAGCCTCTACTTTCGGCCGCAGATGAAATGCTACTCTTCTGTGCCTGAGGGCGATTGAGGCAACTGATTTGTCGATATGCAATTTGACGGCAGGTCCTTTTAAGCACCCAATTCCATTGAACAGTGTGGAGAAGTCCTGGAGCAGATGACTGAGTCCTGGGGTATGCACGTTGAATGCAAAATGGATTAACTTGAGGTTTTGAGCCGTTCGGCAGCTGAGGAGGAACCCGGAGTGGGGAGCGGTTGCCAAAAGCGTACACTTGAATACTGGTGGCGCGTAGCTTCGGGGGGTTCGGCAAACCACCGTAGACGGGTTCGGTCATGAGGTTGATGGTGGCTCCAGTGTCGATAAGTGCAGCTACGGCGTGGTCTTGCACTCCGATGGCGGACTGACGGGCGGCTGCGAGCGTGTTCAGCATGTGTACCACATGAATTGTGGCAGTGTCGTCTTCATCCATGTCGCTGTCGTCGGCGTCACCTGGGTGCGGTTCCACCGCACGCACCTGCTTCTGAGGGCCTCTGGGCCGGCGCCTTTTGTGATGAGCGGCAGACGGCGGAGAAATGGTTCAATTTCCCGCATGCGGTGCAGGTCTTGCCAGTGGCGGGGCAGACTCCCGAGTGCGGGTACGGGCCGCCACACCAGCCACATGGGCGACTTTGCGGGCAGTGTTTGGCTGGAGGGGGCGCCGACTTGGGGTGCTTCGGTCGGGTGTCACACGCGTCCGTGCGCAGAGCGTTCACTGGCTCTTCCTTGACCGTCATGGTAGACGAAGTGGGGTCCATGTGGGCAGCACGCGCCTTCGACAGCTCTTTGGAGCGCCCCAGGGTCAGGATGTCTTTCATGGGCATGTTGTGCTCCTGCAGGATGCGCTCGCGAAGCTTGGAGGAGGCGCACACCTGGATGAACTGTGCCCGGATCTCGTCGTCCTCGTCGGGGAGGGTACACGTGCTTGCCAGTTCTTTGAGGCGCCCATAGAAGATGTCCACCGATTCGTCGGGCTGCTGGCAGGCTTGGCGGAGGAGGAAACGCTCATAGTCGGGGTTGGCATATGGTTCAAAGTGCGCCGTGATGGCGTCACGCATGGAGGCGTAGTTTCTGGGCGGCCCTGCTTCATGCACTGTTTTGGAAATTTTGTGTATGTCCGCTCCCCCTAGGTGAAGGAGCATGGGGCGCCTCCGCGGCGCCGGGATGTCAGCAGCGTCGAAGTAGGTTTCCAGGCGCTCTACCCACGCTTTCCAGCACGCCGCCTGGGACGGGGGAGGGCCCGTGACGGTGAAAGGTTCTAGCGGCGGCACTGAGGTCATGTCGCCAGGCGTGGGAAGTGACTGGCGGGCGACGAAGCGCAGGAGAAGGGGCGTTGATGCCTCTGTCGGGGTGCAGGCTGGAGGCCTGTGGCTTCACTGTAGACAGTACGGCCGGCCGGTGGGCCTGCAGGGTTGGCTGTGCGCAGGCGGAAGTGAGGAGCAGCGTGGTGACTGAGCCCGTAGGAGGGCAGCAAGAGTCCACAATGGGCCCAGGAGGCAGCGGAGAGCGTTGCTGGAGCTGCGGGGGGCCTGGGCCGTGTGGTGGAGGTTGCGAGGGCCGCGCACAGGGGCCTTGAGAGGGAAGCGCCGATCGCGGAGTGCGATGCGGGTTCGGCCCAGCAGGGGGCGTAGTGGCGGGAAGCCTGTGGCGCGTGGAGCCGATGACAGGCCGTGCTGGCAGCAGGAGCGGCACTCACCGCGTGTGGGCCGAGGACAGGCCGCGCTGGCAGTAGGAGCGGCACTCACGGCGTCGTGTATCGTTGCAGCAGGGCAGCTACTGAGCGGGCGGCAGGCGAGCGGGAGGATGTGGCTCACGCCCGGCCCAGCGGCTGAGGTGAGGTGCCGCCCGCGGTGATCGTGGCGGCGATGCAGGTGAGGCGGCGCTGCAGTTGAGAGGTGTGCAGAGGCGGGCGTAGGATGCAGTCACCTCGTCGCCAGTGTCGTGTTGGCCGTCGGGGTGTCCGGCCACGTGGTGAGCAGGCCCTGGGCTGGCGGACACAGACACACGAGTCACACTCTTAGTTGTGGTGGTGGTCAAGAACTAACCACGCCCGGGCTCCCGGGCTCTTTATTAGCTTTCCTTACGCTGGCTGGCGTACGCCAGTCCAGCCTACTATGCGCACGCACGGGGGGGGTGACAAAACCAAAGGGACACATTATCGGTCACCCCTGTCGGGTCAGGTGACATGGCTTCGCCCTGTCATGTACGACATTACAGCCACCACCAGGATACAGCCAGGAGGGGAGTCAGTTTCCGGCACGCTCCTCTTGGACTTGGGGAGGAATGCCCCAATTGGACTTGAGCGATCTTACGGGTCCAGCGTCCTATTTCCTTCCACCTTTTCTTACAGTGGGCACTGCGCCGGTGATAGATCCCCAGGGACCGCACTTTTCCGGAGATGGCTTTCCATAATGCCTTTTTTTGATGGGCATTTACCTGTATACACACAAGACATGAAGCAAGAGATTGTAACAACAAATTCAATTAACAAACTTCATAAATGTGAAAAGGATGAGACAGTATGCACATCTATGTGAAATCTCACTAGTCAAAATTGGTTCTTCACACAATTTAGGCTCCATCACCAACTGTAGACACAATCTGAAAAACAAGTTTCACTACACTTCCCTCTTGTGGTGTAACGCACTGGCTAACACAGCCTATCTAATACATGGAATGCATGTCCTTTAGTATTATACCCTGGTGTGGCTTACATGTGCAAATCCCACAATAATGGCTTTTCATGCAGGGGAGGATAATAGAACATGTTAGCATACACCCTGTACTCACCTGACACTCAACATACACATGCCTTATTCTGCCTAACACTGGTGTGCATACTGACCACTACTATGAGAAGGCCCCATGTATGCATTTGTATGTGTCACAGCTGCAGAGACTATTCATACATGGCAATCATATGTTGGCCAATCATACATATCACATACCAACAGAAGCAGACATATTTCAGGTTGTGAATCACGTAATGACACATGCCCACTGCCATATCAGGCACTCACACATGATTGGCCTGCAGAGAAATCCAAAAATAGATTTGTACCTGCTTAACCACAAACAGTTCTAGAGTCAAATAAGTCCAAAAGACTCAACTTGTGACACTTGCAGTGCACACTATTTTTCGGGGTACAATGTAATTGAGTATGTAACCAATAACCACATCATTGACTGCGTATGAACTATGTTAACAAAGTCAGGTTATAGCAGACAATCACCGTGTGGAAAACTACATTTGTCTCCATTTAAATCAACATCGCAAGATGTTTAATGGAAGGATTACACTTGCTGAACTTGCTACTAATATGTTGACTACAGGGAGTACAAATATACACACATAGGGTGATGTTCAGATAACTCAGCCTCTCAGACTATGTCAATTGTCATGGTAGTCAATATGCATCATACATACACAATCCATGACCACCAAAACACACTTACTTCACATTAACCAACATATTTACATTGTCACAAATGCATATGTGCATTCGGGGCACATGACATATGTGACACAGCTAGGTGTGGGATTAGGAGGTAGACTTTGGAGTTTCACAAACACCATAGGTCTATGACTATGAAAAAAGTTTGTGACATATTTAGTAAATGTATGTGAACAAACCTCATTTGATACTGAAGAGACCACCACATGACTGACAAACACCATAGACTCAGGAATTCAAACCATCTAACATGCTTCTTCACCATTTCAATAGACAAGTATGTCCATAACCTGTTTCGCTTCTCCCTGTGGGATATGTGCGCTGGGTACTCATATACACTTTGAAATTGAAACTAAACATATACAATCTGCACATGCAGGATCTGTATGACTAGTCAATAGCCACATCCAAGTACCACTGTAAATCCAGCAAGTAGCAATATGTGTTTGCTTTTGGACATTTCCCAAAGCTCCATTTCTATCTAATATAAACACTGGGAAAATGAGAATAGAGCAAGAAGACCACTCTTACGCCACCCATGTGCATTCATGTCAATGTAATGTTACAAGGGTGACACATGGTACAAAACGATATTCATCATACAGATGCAATGAGAAAGTACATAGTCCATGTGCTCACATGATCAGTAAATGCAAACAGGTGAAAATGTATACATGCTTACACATAGCTCTCAAAAAAAGATTACTACTAGTCAACCCAGTTATGCTCACTCATGTCCATGGGTAGCTACAAAATGGTTCCTATGACAATTACACTAAAACATTTCTGTTCATACTTATCTGGCCCAAATGCATAGGTCTATGCGAATTGAAAGCAACAAGAACAAGTTTTCTAGCATATTGGCTGTCCTTCAAAAACATGTTGACATTGCATGCATACTCCTCATTTCAAACCCATTTACTTGATACATACACTCTCAACATGAGCACACATAAATATGTCACCAGGAGTTTCTCTGTTACATCAATACTGGAAATGGTGCCAAAATGCAATTTCGGAAAACATACTCGCAAGATACACATAATGCACTATTTGTCATGTTCAAGCACATACACACATCAGCCAATGTATGTTACCTTGACTCACATCATACAAGTGTTTGTGAGTCGTAGTAGTCATTGTCCAAGGCTAAGCCACAAAAATCATTACTTTCAAGAACTGAGAAGATAAAGGCACATTAAATGAAACATTTTGCCAATTGATTCCTAGTCTCTTTCATATACCTAAATGGTACCTACATATTGTCAATAAGAGGCCTTTTAAGTCTCACAAACGTGTACATAAAGTTTGACATGATGGACATACATGATAGCTACAGCTCACTCTAATAGGTGGCATCAATGAGCAACTGCTAAATAGCATTGTATCAAAGCAAATGCTTACAATTTGCCTTCTAAATCTAGTGCTTGTGTTCAGCCATATGAACTACAAAACATGCTGAACGAGTAGGAAAGCAGGTAGCAACTAAGCATGTTAGGTTTTAGCTGAAGACGGTCAGGTTGTGTTGAGGTCTCAGCACACTGAAATGAATGTTAACCTAAAAACCGGTGTGGATAACATATCTAGTTAGCTTGTGTTGGTAGAAAGTTTCATGAGATCTGCAAACTGGCCTCACCCCCCCACTGAGCCAAATTACAACTCTGTGTGACCAATGGTCGATGCATCATTGATGCTGCCAGTAAATGCTGTAGTAGGTACCAATGGTGAAGGTCCAAGCAAGTTAATTGAGCATGTATGTTCCCAGCCTGGTGCCACTGCCTGCAGCCACAGAGGGAAGGATTCCAAGTTGGTGCATTTCTAATGCCATAGCACTTGGACAGGATGAATTTCCGGATGCTTCAAAAAAAGCATTTAGCAGAAGTGGTATACACTGGGGACAACTAGTCAAATTGGAATCCGAGGGAGCTAACAGTACATTCAGGTCAGAAGACACTCCCATTGGCAAACCAAGACACAAATCCACTGCCAATTCGTACGGACACAACAGTCAGCGGAACACAAGTTGTACGCAATTATGCCACACTGGCCTAAAGAACAGAAACCAATGTTCATTTAGCTCCAGAAGCCACGCTGTACCGAAGCACTGAACCATACGTTCATGACACAGCAGCACCAGTGTCAGTGGTTGATCCATTTAGTCTTGACCTTGGATATCCATAGCTGGTTTCCAACAACACAAATGCAGTCCCTGCTGCCAGGCGAATCAAAAGCTGTATGCCCTCACGAAAGTTTGTGAGTTCGTAATGAGCAACAGTTGGAATTACACAGACCTGTGTGTCAAAGTAGTCGACTACACCAGAGAAAAACAAGTTTAAATAAAGTGTAAGACTACCTTGCTATCACACATGTACAAGATACGAGGAACCAGCTCCCCTACAAGCTGTGTCAAGTTGGTAGGGCGTTCTGTATCTATCTTGAATGCAGACCTTCAAAATTGTAGATTAAACAGCTCTCAGGTGTAAGTTGAGGCCATAACCATTTGAAACAGCATGGCCTTAAGTGTGTTCAGAGTATCAAAGTGTAATGAATGTAATCACACATACCGTTGCGTCAACTCCCTAACATGTCATTCGGGTGCTGAAATTAAATTGTGTACACCAAGGAGACATTTTTTTTTTAACTCAAACCACATGCGTAAAGGGAACTAACTAACTACTGACAGCCTTGATTGTGAGCCAGAACTTCGAAGTCTTCTGAAAATGAAAGTGAAATGCAGTCATTTCAAGTTTGATGGGAACATGCCTGGTTTCATGACATGTTTGTCATCTATGTATACTGCAAATCCCAGTTCAGTGTTCAACAGAACAGGCTTTGTCAAGACAGCAGGATGATTAAGCCTTGTGTATGAATCACTATTGGTTTGTACATACACAAGTCATTAAATGTAGGTGTATGTGCGTGCACATTAACATTACAGCCAATGTCTTTCAAGTAAATACCTGTTTCATGTAATTACATAAAGAAATACAGAACACATATACATTACCTAAGTGTAAATACACGTACACATTCATTGTAACGTGCAACATATGCCACAATGTGTGTGGAGTTTCAAGGAGATTTAACTGAATCATGAAGGTAATTTGTAAACATACCTTTTCGATTAATCACATCTCTGTACAATTGCTTACCTCCATGCCCCCCTTGACATGTCACATGATACACAATGGTCACGTAAGTACCATTCCAACCAGATCAACATAAAGCTGTGCAGAGCAACAGAGTGTTGAAAGAATGTGAGGCACTCACCTGCTCGTCTGGTGAGCCGTAGAGTTTACTGTAGTGGGGGAGGACCTCTTCCACCAGGGTTTCCAGCTCTACTGGATAGAAGACTGGGGCCCTCACACCTTCTACATGGCTCATGATGGCTCACAGAGACGGTAAACAGCAGCTGTAGTAGAGGAGGTGTAGATCGCAGCAGTGTCAGGAGGCAAGTGGAGAGTATCGTTAACCACAATGTATTTGTACACAACATAGGTGGTCTTAGCCATGCACGGACACTGCCATTGGTCCGTGACGTTCAAAAATCACCAATGTGTTACAAAGTATTCAGCTTCCGCGTGTGAGATCGCCTTCCTCGTGGCCAATATCCGGCGAGATTTTTGTTTTTCGAATGTCTGTGAACCGACGCCAGGCAATGGCCATCTTGTTTGCTGTTATTTTTCAAATTGCAAATGCTAAACTAAGGCTTGCAATCCAAGTAATGTTATTTTTTTATATTTTTCAAAAATGAGCTGGAAATTGTCATGAAATGGGTGTGGCTGACAGGTTAAAGATCCTGGCTTCCCATCTGACTGCATTATGGACTCATGGGTGGCTACTATAGTGTGACAACATATTTTTTCATTACTGAGTGAAATTCCAACATGGAAATTCTCATGGATGATTTTGTAACCATAAGAGTTTGGTAACTACAGTCACTGTACATGCCAGTTGTACAGAAATATAAAATGCTGAAACATGATCTTGTGTGTTCCAATTATATTTGTATAAAAACCACTACTAAAGGCATATGAATGAAGAGGGACTGGAATCACTGAGTTCTCTGAGAATACACCACAGAGACCATGGCACAAAGGCACCTATGTGTAAGAGCCAGAGTGTGTTCATACAGACAGATTCAGAAAGGGACCGCTATCACCTCAAGCATGTCAGCACTCACTGGCCTGAGTGTCAGGAGAACCCTGGCCAAATCAATGTACAAGTACAAACATGTTCCGACATAGATACAGAGGGGGTACAGCTTGTTATTGGGGGAGCAATGCTGGGTCTGCCACTAACAAAATCATATATGACAGCAGTACGTCAAACCACGGTTATACTGGCAGCTATTTGATCAAAAGGGACCACCATGTGACACGTTGGTGTGGTCATTCATTTTTGAGTCAGTATCCAATGTTCCACATACAAATTCACTGAGGAAGAGGCCACGATGCTTGTGATATGGAGTTACAAATTTCATAAGTGTTACAATACCCAATTGTTTTGTACAAACTGAGTTTTAGCGCAGAAAGGATTTAAGCTCTGTATTTGTTACACCAGTCACTGGGATCTATGTCAACACAATTGAAATAGACACTTGTGCGAACATTGTACAGTATGTAGAGGATATCTAGTACTGTCCAGAATGTTCACAGTACAGGGGAAAATGTGTCAAATATGAGACTTTCGCACATTATAAATGTGAGACATTGATTGTTTCTAATGAATAACACAACTATATACAATAACACATCAGGCATGACTTTGTGACATGACAATAAAGCCTGGTGGCAGCTCAACAGGAGACTTGCTATTTCACTAGCCAAACAAACACTGTCTGAACACACTCCCCTGGAGGGGCATCATATGGGTTGGGCAGGCACCTCAGGGATAGAATAGTGACATGTGGGCTAGGGTTTGGAATGACTGGGATTGGGCTTAGTAGGGGTGGATTTAGGTTTGGAGGGGTGGACTTTGCCCTGTGAGTGCGCTTTTTGTGAGTGAAATGGGTTCTGCCTCTCTTCCTCTTCCTGGGAGAGGATTTAGGATGGGTAGGGAATGCTGGCAAAGGATAGGGCATAGGAATGGAAAAAGCAGGTGTGGGATGATGGAGGGATGGGAGTTGTCCAACAGGACAAAGTCCAAGGGAGAAGAAGAAATGGTTACGGGTAGAGGTTGATGGTAAATCAGAGCTCGGGTCAGGTTGGGAGGAAGAGGAAATTGAGGTATCAGCTGCTTGTAAAGGTGATGTGGATGGAGGTGTAGTGTCTGTGCTGCTAGGTGGTGGTGTTGCTGGCTGTATGTCTGCAGGTGTGTTGTGTGGAGTGATTGCTGGGGATGTTGCTGGTTGTGTGCTGCAGGTGTGTGTTTGGTTGGGTTCATGCACAGGTTTGTGTGTGCTTGGGGCAGGCAGAGGTGTAGGAGTTTGGGATGGGGATGGGTAAGGCGTTGAGGTCAGTGGAGGCTGTTGGATGGAAGGCTGGGGTAGGGTTATAGCTGCCATTAATGAGGAGGCCAGACCCTGAATTGACTCCTGTAGGGCACACATCCCACTGTGAATTCAACTCAGGTAGGCAGCCATCTGGATGGCATTCAACAGTGCAGTCTGCCGAAAAGAGATCTTTTTCAGGAGGTCAATAGGCTCCTTACCAAGGGCAGCTGAGGACACAGGGGCAGGGGTAGAGGTGCCTGCAGCAGAGGAGATGACGCACCCAGGAAGGGTGGGGGCCTGTGCAACTGGTTGGTGAGCAGCAGGGAGGGCAGAGATGACAGGGGGGTGGCGGACACAGATCACACTACACCAGGTTGGGTGGTGGCGGCCACCACAATGGGAGAGCCCCTGGAGTCCGACTCGCTTGATGTATTCGTCCGGTCTGGATCATCCATGGCACTCCCCTCACCCTCTTGGCCACTGGGTCCACCGGTGTCAGTGTCCCGACTGGAACCACTTTGACCTGCTGCTTCCCCAACATCTAGGCCCATGTCTCCTCCGCTTGGCTCAGTAGATGCTGAAATGAAGAATTGCTATGTTATGGTAAACATTGTAGACTCACAGGAGTCAAAGCTTAGCACGCTGAGCAACTAGCAATGTTGACATCAAAACAATCCTAATCGGTTTGATATTAATGACACTGATATGTCAAGAGCACATGCATGTCTACAACATAAGGTAGTAATCACTCCACACATGGTGGTATTGAACACAGTATCTGTCAATTGAATGCGTAAAGTTTCTGCTACTCCTCATCCATGTCTGTAGCAGAATCTGTTTTAACCCTCTGTGAATGTGTCAGTTTCACACATGATTTGGAAACATGACATCAACTCTCAAGACATTGCTTACTTCAGTCATACCCATTCCTCACACATACATGGTAAATCACAAAACGTGCATAATGAGGCTTGAAATAAGGACTAAATTTGATCCTGGTACATGATTCGCACAGCACTATGTCTGTTACATATTGTTATTAGCAAAGTCAAAATCCATTACAAACTGTCTGAAAGTAGTGGGGTACTTATTAAGTTGTTCATCGAGGATACACATTGTCAATCAATCAATCAGATGATTTGTAAAGAGCGACTATCCACCTGTAAGATTTTCAAGGCGCTGGAGGGGGAGGGGGGAGACTGCTGATCTGTCAAAAGGCACTCTGGTTCAGTCGAAGAGCCAGGTCTTGAGGTCCTTCCTGAATTGAGGCAGTAACAGTGATTGCCTGAGGTGGAGAGGCAGGATAATCCAGGTCCTTGCTGCGAGGTAGGAGAAGGATCTTCCTCCCGCTGTGGTCTTGCGGATATGTGGGACGGCGGCCAGGGCAAGTTGGGCAAGCGGAGGTCCCTGGTAGGTGCATAAAATACGAGTCAGTGGTTGAGGTACACAGGTCCTGCATTGTGTAGGTATTTTAGACGTGTGTGAGGAGCTTGAAGTTGATTCTTTTGTTGACTAGGAGCCACTCTCAGGTGGCCAGTGATGTGGCTGCAGAAGGAGATATTGAGGATGAGTCTAGCAGAGGCATTCTGAATGTTCTGCAGTTTCTTGAGGAGTTTCTAGGTGATGACGGCATAGAGTATATTGCCGTAGTCGAGTCTGGTGCTGATGAGTGCGTGGGTGACCGTCTTCCTGGACTCGGTGGGGATCCACTTGAAGATCTTTCGGAGCAGGCGTAGTGTGTGGAAGCAGGATGATGAGATGGGGTTGATATGCGCGGTTCATGGTGAGCGAGGAGTCTGCGGTTTCGCGCGTGGTCTGTGGGAGACCCAAGATCTGCGGGGCACCAGGATTCGTCCCAACTGGAGGGTGTGGAGCTCAGGATGAGGACTTCGATCTTCTCTGAGTTTAGCTTGAGGCAGCTCTCCTTCATCCAGGCATTGACAGCCTTCATCCCGTCATGGAAGTTGTTCTTGTTGACTGTGGGTTCGTTGGTGAGTGAGAGGATCAGCTGGGTGTCGTTGGCATACGAGATGATGAAGAGTCTGTGGTTGCTGACCATGGCTGCGATGTTGAAGAGAGGGGAGGTCAGGGAGGAGTCCTGTGGCACTCCGTAGCTGGTCTCTGTAGGTTCAGAGTGAAACGGTGGTAGTCTGAGTCTCTGTGTTCGGCCGGTGAGGAAGGAGTGAATCCATTCCAGGGCTTTGTTGCGGATGCTGGCGTCGTGGAGTCTTGTGCATAGGGTGCTTGAGAGATGGTGTCGAAGGTGGCCGAGAGGTCCAGGAGGATGAGGGCTGCAGTTTTGCCTCAGTTGAGGAGGGTGCAGACGTCATCTGTGGCAGCGGGGAGGGCGGTTTCTGTGCTGCGGTTGCTTCAAAAGCCAGATTGAGAGAGGTCCCGGATGTGGTTCGCTTCGATGAACTCAGAAAGTTGGGCGTTGATGGCCTTCTCAATGACCTGGGCTGGGAAGGGTAGCAGAGAGATGGGTCTGAAGTTCTTGAGGTCCTTCGGGTCAGCAGAGGATTTCTTCATCAAGGGGTTGATCTCTGCATGTTCCAGTCTTCCTGGCAGATGGCGGAGTTGATGGAGCAGTTGATGGTGCGGCAGAGTTCGGAGGCGATGGAGGTGCCGGCTTTGTTGAAGATGTGGTGCGGGCATAGGTCCGAGTGAGCTCCAGAGTGGATGCTCTTCATGATCTCGAAGGTGTCATCAGCAGTGAGGGGAGTCCAGCTGGGCAGGGTCTGCTGGGGTACGGTGTCATTGGGTACGGTGGTTGCGAGTGGGGTGAGAGGGTCTTGGGTGTCGAAGCTGTTAAAGCTGTCGTAGCTCTCCTTAATCTTGCGGTGGAAGAAGGTGCTGAGCTTGTTGCAGAGGTCTTGGGAGGGAAAGATGTCTGCTGTCTCTGTGTTGGGTTTGGCGAATTCTTTGACCACAGTGAAAAGTTCTTTGCTATTGAATGCATTGGCTTTGATCCTTTCTTGTAGGGCCGCTTTCTTTGTTGTTCGGAAGAGATGGTGGTATGCAATGACAGCTGTTTTGAAGGCTGAGTGGTCTTCCAGGGTCTTGTTGCTCCTCCATCTCTTCTCAAGCTGTCTACAGATGCGTGTGGACTCATGATGGGTGGGAGAGAACCAGCTGGCTTTTTAGGGTGTCGCTTGCCTGGCACTTGCTTGAGGGGAGCTAGTGTATCTGCGCAGTTGGAGATCCATTGGTGGAAGTAGCATGCTGAGGTATTGGCGTCCGCAGAAGTAAGAGGTGGGGGTTTGCTGAGGGAGGTGGTCAGCTGTTCTTCGGTGACCTAGTTCCAACTTCTGCGAGGGTAGCGGTGAGCATGGTGGTGTTCAGTAGGTTTGGTGAAGGAGAAGTGGATGCAGCGGTGGTCGGTCCAAAGCAGCTCAGTGGTGTGGCTGAAGGTGATGTTGTCACTCACGGAGAAGATGGGGTTGAGCGTGTGACCTGCTGAGTGGGTTGGGGAAGTGACCCATTGTCCGATGGTGGCGAGGTTATACCAGCAGGGATGATGTGTTGAGGTTGTCCAGGTGAAAGTTGTGGTCGCCGAGGAGGATGTAGTCTGGAGACCCGAGAGCGTGAGGAGCAATGAAGTCGATGATGGAGTCCCTGAAGGGTGGACGGGGTCTGGGGACTCTGTAAATAAGGGTGCTGCGGAGGGTGGTGTTTGGGTTGTGTTCGGGTTGTCATGCAGACTATACGGTGTTTCCCATACTTTGCTAATTTGACTGACATCCTGAGTAAATTATAAACGAAGTGATCAACATGTTCACTTGACATATGAACGCATACATCCAAATGCTGTGACACCACATACGCATTTGCACATCTCCACTTCCAGTCAGTCTGGGACTGATTCCTAACCGTTTCCAAATGGGGTTAGTCAAGTGACGGCATTTGGTAAGTGTGCTGTTTTAAAGGGAATCCTATGCCCATGTGGAGTTCGTTACACCTGTAGACCATTGGGAAGATACATCATAGCAACACAACCAGGACTCTCATACATATTTTGTATGTTGGTGCTCTCCAAACACATCCACATATGTACACAACTTTTGTTGTTACCATTACATGCTACTCATCAGCAGGCAATATCATATTTGCAAACGTAATCCATTTGTGTGTGCAATTTATATTGCATGAAAACTATGCTGCATGGGACCTCCCTAGGTGATACGGTATTGTGAGTCCATAGACCAAGTATATCTGAGACTCTACATCAGATTTAGATTGTCTCAAGACACTCATGTCAATGAGTATGTGTGAAAAACCACCCATGTCCTCACATCACTGTAAGTAATGAGATGTATGATGCTGTACTTGAACCTCACACATGCGTCCTTGAAACCTATACAGCCTACTTCTATTATGTTGGGCACTGAGGCCATGCCATGAAGAGCCATTTAGTTGCTTACTGCAGTGTTGATGTTGGTCCAACACACATATGTGTACAAAGCCGGACAACACTACACAGGCATGTACTCTGTAATGTCAATTGGCAATTGGCATTGGTCACAATATAGATAGATCCGTTTAGGGGTACTTGTGACAATACAAGTGTGCTTAGGTGTTGATTCATAAGTCCAGGGCTTTACTCAGCCCCTCCTAGCTGCTGTTGGGCCCTCAACTGCCCATCAAGCTCAGGGTAGGCCACTGCCAGAATACTGACCATGAGGGGAGTCAGGGTCCAGCGCCTGCCCCTTCAAAGTGGGGAGGACTTTCAAAGCTGGGCTAGGGTGATCTTTCGTTGCAGCGTCTGAGGTCCACCCACCTCTTCCGGCAATGGAAGCCTCACCAGCGAAAGACTCCCTTGGTCCATACTTTCCTGGTGATGGCTTTCCGAATCCTTTGCTTCAGTTGAAGATCTGGAGGGACTGCACATGCAAGATATATGACTTTTACGGCAAAGATCAATGCTTTTTGGAGAACTAACATGTGTAAGATGTCCATTACTACAGGACAGAGTTCATTAGAAACATTGTGGTCCAGGTACACATACATTAGATCATACATATATGCTTTAAATGCTTTGATATATTTAGCTTGGTCCAGGACCAGACTGATTTCACATCAAAACAAAGGGCAGGGCCAACACACACAGTCTGTGTAATCAGTCAAGAGGTCACACTTGACACCTTTGGCAGTACAGTACAGGTGCGATGACAATGCCAGATTTTACTATGGTTATGACAAGCCAGTACTATGACTCCATACATGGAGTACATGACATCTTTCTGACTACTGTGACATGTTCCAATATGTTTTTCTAAATTGAATTACTCCCATGTGTGGTGACTCATACTTCCAGCATACAACATGGTGTGTATCTGCATGACTCTGAGAGTAACACAGGTCATGAACATGGTGCTTGTGTACAATGTCAGATATACTGAGGTTCACCATTTTGGATTTTAAAGGACTGTTACATGTATCATTAAGACTAACCATTCATAATTTTGGGTCCTACAGCCATTGTCAGACACATGTGGATGCTTTGCAATATGTGACTCCTTAAGATCATGTAGTTGATGCTCAGAAATAGGCACATGAGTGTCGAGACTCAGTATGACAAATCTGAGCATGAAAAAGTACATGCCATCACACAATAGTAGTTGTTATTGGTAACATGACAATGCTGTGCAAAGCATATTTGAACAATGTTGAGACAAGTTGCATCAGCTATGTTGACCCAGGTATAGTGTCATCTTGTCAGGATTGTCTGTTTGGGAGTTAGGCATCACGCTCCTTCTGGAACTACATATGTTTCAGAACGCCATCAATTTAAGTACATCCAATGTCCCTGCTAAAAAGTTTAACACAATGGTATTGCTCATAGTGTCAAATTTTGAGGATGCTTTCACACTAGCACGGTAGGTTCATGCTGAGTCACCTGTTTTGAGACGTGTGGATTCCACACACATACCATCACTCCTCTGATGCAGCACCACACACATACCATCACTCCTCTGAAGCAGCACAAACCGACTGGGATGTATAGTTACATGACCATTTTCATAAAGCTTGTACACGTTTCACATGACTATGCCAATAGATTACACTTTCAGACATTCATTCATGTGATTATCCCTGCCACAGGTCTCAGATGTGGTGCTGTACATATTTCTAGAGATTGGTTGTTAATTACATCCAAGTGCTATCAAATGCTTCCACATATCGTGCATACATAGCTTTTAAAGTTTGATGTAAGGGATATGATTGTCAACATCCTAGTGGATATGTTTGACTTTGACAGTTGGGGATAGCGGCATCTGCATCCTCAAAGCAAAAATCAGAACTTACCTGCTTCTCTGGTGAACCATAGAGCTGGCCATACTTTGGTAGGACTTCTCCTACAAGGGTGTCCAGCTCTTCATCTGTGAAGGCAGGAGCCCTTGCACTGGTTTGGCCTGGCAAGGTTGCTCCCAGAGGTAACACCCAGCAGCTGGGCACTAGGAGTTGTTAATGGCAGCAGCGTTTGTAGGCAAATTAGTGTATTTTTGAATTGCAGTGTACTTCTACGGCGCATACGTACACGTAGACACACATAGCCATTGGTCGACCGCCATCAAATGTAGCCAACGTTATCCTATGAGGAAGACCGCCATGCATGAAACCGCCAAGCGTGCGGTCTTTGTCCGCTGACGGTGTACGCCTATATTTTCCTATTTGCGCAAGTTCAGACAACAGCCATGTCAGCGGTCAAGTGTGATGTGCTTGCAGCGGTCTTAGACCCACTTGTTACTGTTGTTTTGACAATTGTGTATGCATCCCTACCACTACATGTAATTGTTAAGGCTTAATTTTTCACATGCTCTGAATCCCAGTCAAAGTTTTGTACATTGTACTCATTGTGGAATGCATAGATGGACATGGCAGGTAGGCAAAGTTTGCAACATGTGTGATGGTGTACCAGTTTAAACATGTCAGTCAGCTACTTTCACTTGATGTAGTGCATGATCACGATGTTCAATCAATCAATCAATCAATCAGGGGTTTGTAAAGCGCACTACTCACCCATGATGGTCTCAAGGCACTGGGGAAGGGGGGGATTTCGGGCAGCTCCGTCTTATCCAAAGAGCCAGGTCTTGAGGCTCTACCTGAATGCTTGCAGTGTGGGGGTTCGTTTGATGTTGAGGGGGAGTTCGTTCCAGGTCTTGGCCGTGATGTAGGAGAAGGATCTTTCTCCCGTTCTGGATCTTTGGATGCGGGGGATTTTGGCCAGGGCAAGGTCGGCGGAGAGGAGGTTTCTCTTGGGGGTGTAGAAGGAGATTCTTTTGTTGAGGAATTGGGGTCTGGTATTGTGGAGGGCTTTGTAGGCATGTGTGAGCAGCTTGAAGGTCATTCTTTTTTCGACGGGGAGCCATTGGAGGTCTCGTAGGTGCTGGGTGATGTGGTCTTGTCGTGGTATGCTAAGAACAAATCTGGCTGTGGCGTTCTGGACGGTCTGGAGTTTGTGGAGTAGGGATTTGTTGATTCCGGAGTAGAGGGCGTTCCCGTAGTCCAGTCTGCTGGTTACGAGTGTGTGGGTGACGGTGTTGGGATGTGAATTGTGACCTTGTAGGTGACTGTTAGTAAAGGCAGGCTGGCCAGTAATGAATTCACAGTAACTACTTTCCTGCATTTAAATTTCCATTTGTACAATGCTTTACATGTAAAGAGTATTTTGATGTTGCAAACAGAGTGCAATAAAGTTCCACTGCTCTCTCACTTAGGTACCATGGGATAGGGGGAGGCAGTCATCCTCCAGTGTTCCGTCCATTCTCTGACCTCCAAACCATGCAGGAGAGGTACATCATACAGAAATACAGATTGGATCGACTGACTATCCTGGATCTGACTAGTAAGTTGGAGCGGGATCTCTGACCAGAGATGGACAATCACCCCTCTTGTAAAGGTTTTGCCTGTTTTGCACTTTTTGGCCACTGGCTCTTTTCAGATACTGTTGCTTCTTCAGGTGGGATGTCACAAACGATGTTCAATCGTGTCCTGACATAGGTGCCTGGTTCATTGTTGAAAGCCGTGAGCCGCTACATTCTGTTCACTGGCTGTGATGATTTGGGCGCAGTGAAGGCAGCTTTCTATGGGCTAGGTCATATTCCACATGTAGTTGGATCCATACAGGAACTGCAAACACTACCACTCCATTAACGTGCAAGTTGTCGGGTTGGCACATCTGTACATCTCCAATGTCTTGGCCCAGTTTCCAGGATCTGCCCATTATAGCTTCATCCTGCAGAAAAGTAACCTACCAAGGCTGATGTCAGAGTTCCAACCAGAGAGAGCATGGCTTGTGGATAGGTGTGATGTGGGGTAGATTGATTATGCATGGATATAATGCAAATTGATATGTGTGTGAGGATTAATATTTTCATCCTATTTCACATTTAGAAGACTCAGGATATCCCAACCGGCCACTCCGAAATCCTACAATGCCTGCTGAACAACGCTTCAAAGACGCACAAGGAAGGACAAGGCGGCCAATAGAGTGGACTTTTGGCCTCCTGAAAGCCTGGTTCTGCTGCTTGGACAGGTTAGGTGGAGCCCTCCAATACTCACCCGGGAAGGTATGCCAGATCACAGTGGCCTGCTGCATCGTCCACAGGCAGGAGATACCGTATATCCCAGAGGATGGAGAGCATGGAAACCCAGCAGTAGAGTGCCGGCAAATGCCAAGTGATGATGACGATAGTGGTGAAGATGACAGAGCAGATGTGCATCAGGAACTCATCCGCAACTACTTCTCCCGAAGGTAAGTGTATCTTTGAGATGTGTTGTTCACAGTTGCACTAGGTCCTGCAAGGGTGTTGTACAGACCGAGGAAATGTTTTGAGTGAATCAAACCATGTTGAGACAAGGTGAATTGCTGTAGTATGAACTTTTTAATGTGATTAATGACGCCAATGTGTAGTGTCGTTTTTTAAAAATGTGGAGCCTCTAATAAAGCAGACATGGGGTATGTGTATTTATTTAATGCAGAACTGATCACTGTATTGTTCACTTGTAGGTCTGTGCACCATGTCGTCTTCATGTGTTCATAATCGACTTGTGATTTCAGTTGGTATGTGTTGCTGTTTCTGAGGAATGGAGTGAACATGGTTTGTTACTGGGACTGTGTGTCATAGAGGATGGGAGTGGCACATCATCGTAAGGCCAGCTTGTACTACAATGGTTTGGCAAGTACCTTGTTTTTCTTTGAATTTTGTCTCATGGTGCATTGTTCCCAAAGCAATATGTGCGCCATCATGTGTCACAACAAATGTTTGGGTTAAGGCCAGCTAATGCAAATCTAGCTTCACATGGCCTCATTCTTCATTGCTTATGACCTGCATGTGACTGTTTCGTTGTCTTCTCATAATGTTTTAAGTGTGCTTGTCACACATGACTGACATGTACATGTGTTACACCACCAGATTTAGGCAACTCATGATTGTTTAGTTCCTGGGGTCAAGGATCAGCTGGCGACCACGAACACGGCCGTGCAGACTTTCCAGGCTGCGAGGAGTTGGGCTGCACCAGACACTGCCATTGGTGCCTCTTCCTGACTAACAGCAGCGCATGCCCGGGTAAGTCAAAGAATTTTTGTTTTTCTCTTTGCCTTGCTCCGGTGTAGGTGTTTGGCTGTGGTGGGGCGGGCACTGATAGGTACAGTTCTGTTCAAAGTCACTGTTCCTTGAAGACTACTGTCTTGCCACGAAACAGAAACCCTTTTTAAATTTGACACTTGTGTGTGTAGGCACTGACCCAGGCATTCCTGTTCCGTTTTATACATTTTGCAGTTGTGGTTTGTGAGCTCCCTCAGCAAGCTTCAGAGGTAGAGGTGGGTGCATCTGGCATCCCCTTGGAAATAGCATAGTTCAGGGTGCAAGACCCTGGAAATAGTATAGTTCAGGGTGCGAGACCCTGGAAATCGCATAGTTCAGGGTGCAAGACCCTGGAAATAGCATAGTTCAGGGTGCTAGACCCTGGAAATAGCATAGTTCAGGGTGCAAGACCCTGGAAATAGCATAGTTCGGGGTGCAAGACCCTGGAGAGAGCACAGTTCAGGGTAAAAGACCCTGGCATATTGACACTGTCTTTCTATTGTGACAGGTGCAGGAGAGTGCGTCTGGCAGATCTTAGCTTTTGCGGGTTCTGAAGAACTAAGATGTTAATATGAGATCGTCAGCTTATGTTTGCCTGGCACGATAATTCATTACTAATATCAAGCTTCTGCAAGGAATCGGAGTGGTATTATTGCTTTAAGTAAACAGCGTTTTTTCCAACTGCGTAGTACATTAGGGGGAAGTTGTTCCTTTCACCACCCTTCCAGAGGAGATACCACTGTTATTATTCAGACATGACTACATTTGCACTAGAGTAAGAAGTGTTTTCTTTATAAACATACAATGTTATTTGACCAGGAACGATTCATCACATATGTTAGAAGGTGGTTCTGACACTAGGGGCCGCCCGGATTCTTCACTTTTTGAGCACCTATTTGTTGAGCTTTTACTGTGGGAGAGCCTCATAAGTTGGGACTCACCCACAGGGAACTCATGATAAAAGAGACTGCATGTGGATTTTACTGGTGTCCCCCTGGCTTGACTAGGCCGCTGCGCAGCAGCTGGAGTATGGGGCACCGGGCTGGTTACATGCAGACACCTGTGTACATGCGTGTGCACACGTGTAGGGGCTGCGCAGGGGAGATTCCTGGCGTGCGCAATCCAGGAGCAGCTACAAAGTGAATGGTGTGGCAGGACTTATACAGAATTGGGTGGTGACATGGAATAGGCTTTATACACTGGGAAGAAACATGCCAGGGAAAGTCAGTGTGTTTGACTGTGTTTTTCACTTCATTATTCCCCTATGGGGAAGTGGAGCCCATGGGCTAGTGTCACTTTCCTAAGGCCTACAGATTCCAGACACGCACTAAAGTCCACTGTAACGGGTGTGAGAAGAAGTATTCTGCAGAGTCTAAAGTCATATTTGTACTGCTTTTGGGTCATCCAGAAATGTCACATTTCTCTGAGTCAGTCATAACCAGGGCCAGGCTGAGGGCTGACCTCAGCTGGCTGGATTGATAACCTTTTATTTCCACAAGCTAAGGCCTTCTCTCCACGAAGAGAAGATGGGTGGGGCTACAGGCCCATCCATCAGCAGCTATCACTGGTGCCAGGCCCCAGGCTGCACCAAGGAGGGAAGGACTCTTGTTTCAGAGACCATGTGGCCAAAGACCCTGGACAACGCCATTTTGAACCAGCCCAGAGGCTGGACAAGAAGGAGGGAGCAGGGGCAGGGAAGTGATGTGTCGCTGTTTGATAGGACCAACAGAGACTTCCTGCCAGCCCCCTACTCAACTTTTAAAAAGTGCTTGCACAGGAAGAGAAGCTCTCTCTGGGGTGTGGTCTGCTGAGGCGGAAGGTGCTGGAGCCTGGCAATGGGCAGTTGGAAGGAGGTACCCCCTGACTGCCCCCCAGGCCCCAAACAGTGCCAGAAGAAGAGCCCAGGACCGGTGCGCAGAAGCAGGGGCCTCTGCGCAGGGAGAAGAGAGGCCCAGGAGGAGAGCCAGGCGAACGTCTGGCGCAGGGAGCCAGTGAAGACCGCTCCCTGCAGAATGCACCCTCTTGGAGACCCGGAGGGCGGAGGAGAGTGCTCCCAGTGGCTGGGGGCCGCCAGGAGCAAGAAGACGCAAAAATGGGGCAGATCGGACCCCCAGGGGCTGAGATATCGCCCCCGGAAGGTGTGCGACCTTTGACCCCTAAGAAGACCGACGATGAAGCACGTGGGGCTCCGCCGCCGGTCCATGAGATGCCCCTGGGGTGGGTCAGGTCCCGGGGGCTGCCCCCAAGAAGAAGGGAAGCCGGGGAGCGCCGTTGCGCTCCCCGTGAAGGTGGCCAGCAGGGGGGCCAGGAGCCCACCCTGGCCCCCACCGAAGACGGAGGCAGGGGAGCGCCGTCGCGCCCCCCCACGAAGACGGGAGGCGGGGAGCGCTGACGCGCCCCCCGCAAAAATTGGCAAAAGGGGGCCTGGGACCACATCCCCGGGCCCCGAAGTCAAGTCGGGGAGCGCCGTCGCACTCCCCGTGAAGATATCCCCCCACGGGGGGGCCAGGAGCCCACCCTGGCCCCCGCCGATGAAGCACAGCCGGGGGCGCCGTCGCGCCCCCCGTGAAGGTGGCCCTGGGGACCCGGGACCCCATCCCCGGGCCCCGGAAGGAAGGAGGGGGCCGGGGGAGTGCCGCCGCACTTCCCCCGGTCCAGCCGGACCGGAGGAAGAAGACGTGTCTGCCCGTGGAGCGGGTAGACCAGAAGAGCTCAGCAGGCTCCCGCGGCAGCACACGTGGGTGCTGGCCGCGCGGGGAGCCGGCGGGGGCAGCCGGGGGTGGGCTCCCCGGGCTGCCCTCCAACGTGGAGGTCCTGCGGGGGTCCCGGGTGCGACCGGGACCCGAAAACTGGCGGGGGCAGCCGGGGGTGGGCTCCCCGAGCCGCCTCCCTTTACCTGGGGGCCAAGAGCCCACCCTGGCCCCCGCCAACGAAGTGCAGCCCGGGGGAGCGCCGTCGCGCTCCCCCGCGAGGAGGAGGAGGGGCCCGGGACCCCATCCCCGGGCCCCGAAGCACAGCCGGGGGGCGCCGTCGCACCCCCCGTTAAGGTGGCCCTGGGGGCCCGGGACCCCATCCCCCGGAAGGAAGGAGGGGGCCGGGGGAGTGCCGCCGCACTCCCCCCTGGTCCAGCCGGACCGGAGGAAGAAGACACGTCTGCCCGTGGAGCGGGCAGACCAGAAGAGCTCAGCCGGCTCCCGCGACAGCACACGTGGGTGCTGGCCACGCGGGGAGCCGGCAGGGGCAGCCGGGGGTGGGCTCCCCGGGCTGCCGTCCAACGTGGAGGTCCTGCGGGGGTCCCGGGTGGGACCGGGACCTGAAAATCGGCGGGGGCAGCCGGGGGTGGGCTCCCCGAGCCGCCTCCCTTTACCTGGGGGTCCGGGTGGGACCGGGCCCCCCACCAAGCGAGGAAGGCGGCGCGAAGTGCCAGATCGATCGCGGCTCTCCCCGGCACAGCGGGAGAACCGCTCATGCGATATTCACAAAGCGGAGCTGAAGCGCCCCATAATGCCTTGCCAGGCATTTGGAAAGTTGTCGTTTTGGTGCTTGTGGTGGCCCCGGGAGAACGGGGTCACCGCCAACTTGGTGCAAGGGTGCTGGGGGAGCTGCTGGAGAAGCGCAGTCTCCCCCCAGCACGAAGATAAGTCCCACCCTAAGTCTCATAGGGATTTTAAAAGGATAACCCCTCAAGGGCTCAGCGTGCATTTAACACCTTCTAGGCTGGAACTTTTGTTCTACAGCTGAGGGTGTATTGTGAAGTGCTTCATGGAGTGAAGGGCTGAGTTGGGGATGTCTGGAGAAGGGCATCCCCTGGAGGTGAAGAGGTGTAATTGCACTCGTAGTGCATTTACTAAGGTTATTCTTTTTTAGAGGGACTGAAGGTCACATATGTAATGTGAAGTACCTGTGTAAGGTGATGTCATAAGCAAAGTGGGGTTATGTTGCCAGACATTCCTGCTAGGGTGTCTGGCTGTATATGCGTAATCCTGTGATTTCACCCGGGATTCCTTTAGGGGCTGTAATTGCAATGCATTCTAATGTCCAACAAAGGTGATGAGTACTGTCATTCCAAAGTAATGCTTAAAAATGTATTCTTGCTGCTGCGCTTAGGTGAGGATCAACCCAGACTGTTAGCCCCGAATATGTAGGGGTGCATACTGTATGGACAATATAAGATGCTCAGTCAGGGTTATGTGTCACTAGGGCAGGTGAACCTATTTTTAATGCGTGTTGAGGTAATGGGGTGGGTCGCCACTGGGATGGTGCCAGTGCGCAGGGCCCTCGCTCCAGGTTATGTTCAACTAACTGCATTGGGGGCAAGATGATGTGCATACATGGGAGTGGTGGTACTAGACCCCACCCCCCCGCGGGAGGGGTGGAGATGTTATGCAATGTCATAAAGTAACTCCAACAGCTTATGTATATTTGTAAATTGGTGCATAGTATTGAGTAGTGTGTGTGTGTTTAATAAATGTACTCTTACTTTTATAAAGCAAAGTACAGACTGGACAATCAATTATTGAGTGTTATTTCTGCGCACCTGCAAATGGTGATTACTAGCCCACACCACCTCCCTTGAGTAAGCCTCAGACTGCTCTGCAACACTACCCTCTGAGAGTCATGCGCTACAATTGGGTGTTTGGTTCCCAGTGAAGGACAAATGTAGTCATGTTATTTGTGCAGGCCTCACAGATGCTGCCTCGTTTTCCAACAACATGAAACAATGTTAGAAAGAATACGATGGACAATATGATTAGTGGGGTATATCTCAATTTATTTAAATGAAAATACAAGTACCAAAAATAATTCGAGATTGTGAGAATAACAGTGATAGGAGTGTGGATGAAAGCAAACATTTGAAGTGGAGGATACAATCATGGTGGACGAAAACGTTGAAGTAGAGTCCCTAGTTGGCGGGTACCAAAGTCCAAATGACTCCTCGCATCAGAGTGGGAAATATGGGGAGGTCGAGTCAACAACATGAATGTGTGGCACACACAGCATAGACATTAGTGGAGAGGTGGTTCTCTGACGGTGGTTCTGGTCTTGCCATTCTTCCCTCCTGAAGTCTTACAAGGATGTCTCCTCTTTCTGGGTGAGGGGGGAGCAGGAGATGCTGAGCCTGGGGTGCCTGAGAGTGTAAACTCCTCTGTCAGGGCCTTCCTTCCTGTGGCAGCTACAGAGGTTGATGATGGTGATGAGCTTGCCACATAGGGAGGGGTAGCTGTTGGGGGGAAAGCCTTGCAGAGGGTGCTGTTGATATCCCTCAGCATCCCTACAATGGAGGCCACCTCGGAACGTAGGCCGGCCACCTCGGTGCTGACCCCTGCCACCTCAGTGCGCAGGCCCGCTACCTCGTTGTTGAGGCCAGCCATATCGCCCCAGATGGCCGCAACCTCCTGGTATGTGGACAGTTGCAACTCCTTCATTTCCCTGACTTCGGTGACAACCTGGCCCAATACACCTTGAGAATCCTGGTATGGAGCCAGGACCTGTGTTATGGCAGCCTGGGTGTCCACACAGGGGATCCACATTGGCCCTCCTCCGATGTCTAGCCCCACTGCCCTCTGCCCTAGACACAGACTGCACACTCCCACTGGGTCCTGGCTCCTGACTGACTGGGGTGGTGGGGGCTGTCTGAGAATCAAGGACTGGGGGGCAGGAGATGGTACTCCCTGCGCTAGGTGCAGTGGTTGTGGGGACAGATGTTGGCAAAGTTGTTCCCGCCGTGGTAGGAGGTGTGGTACCAGGGTGGCCAACTATTGATGTCTGCCCAGACTGCCCAGATGTGCTAGGCCGGTCGTCGACGTCTAATGCTTCAGGAGCTTGTTGGTCACTGTGGGCTTCGTAGTCTTCTTTGTCTTGGTCTTGGGAGGGTCTCTGCTGACTTTCCTCCATCTGCTCGGCAGCAGTTGCTGGGTCAGCTATGGATTTGTTTAGAGATGAAAGTTAATGGCAGCATTCATGTGAGTACATATAGTACATTTGTGTTCAGTCCACTGCGGAGCTGAAGAACTGATATCTGTAACTAGTGACATAAACCATCTTCAACATTAATATTGGAAATCTGCAATTATTTCATATACATTTTTTTAAGGTGAAAATCTTGTTCTCTTGATTTTGCAGTTTCCTCAGTGAGTGTTCAACAATTACCTACAGTGACAGGGTATAGTTCCAATGTATATCTGTGCATGCAATAAGGCATATTGTTTGCTAGGTTGTCAACAATGAGCTTCGATTAATTACTTTGTTCCCAATTAACAATTTGGACTTGTGATCATGGGCTCAGTTGGCATTGTAGAATACCTGAGTGTCTTGTTTGGCATACACTTCTTAATTGTATAGTTGGGTTATTCTGTAGCTCAGGACAACATAGCTCTGGGTTTGTGTGCATGACACCAACAACCTAAGATGCCTACCTCAGATTAAATTTCTGTTCATTTCTCAATGTGACAGATTTCATGTTGGATATTTGAGTAGCAAGATGGCTGCCAGGTGAGAAAGGTGTTGAAGACTGTTGCATGCTGTGTGGTGGTGATGAGACAAGGCCTCATGGTAGATGTAGTCACTTGGATGTGACATTGTTAACAGATGAGAAGAGTTCTGCTCCTTGAGTAGAGTTAGTTCAGTAGTAAGATGGCTGCCAGGTGATAAGGAGGGTGAAGAGTGGGGCATGCTGGGTGGTGGTAAAGAGACAAGGCCTCATGGTAGATGCAGTAACTTGGATGTGACTTTGTTAACGGATGAGAAGATTTGTGCTCCTTGAGTGGAGTTAGTTCAGTAGCGAGATGGCTGCCAGGTGAGAAGGGGGTAAGGAGTGTAGCTTGCTGGGTGGTGGTGAAGAGACAAGGCCTCATGGTAGATGAAGTCACTTGGATGTGACTTTGTTAAGGGATGAGAAGAGTTTTGCTCCTTGAGTGGAGTTAGGTCAGTAGCAAGATTGCTGCCAGGTAAGAAGAGAGGCGAGGAGTGTAGCATGCTGGGTGGTGGTAAAGAGACAATCATGGTAGATGTAGTCACTTGAATGTGACCTTGTTAACTGATGAGAAGAGTTCTATTCCTTGAGTGGAGTTAGTTCAGTAGCAAGATGGCTGCCAGGTGAGAAGGGGGTGAGGAGTGTGGCATGCTGGGTGATAGTGACGAGACAAGGCCTCATGGTAGATGTATTGAAGGGGATGTACCTTTAGCAAAGGCTGAGAAGAGTTGTGCTCCTTGAGTGGAGTTAGTTCAGTAACAAGATTGCTGCCAGATGAGAAGGGGGGTGAGGAGTGTAGCATGCTGGGTGGTGGTGAAGAGACAAGGCATCATGGTAGACGTAGCCACTTGAATGTGACTTTGTTAACAGATGAGAAGAGTTGTACTCCTTAAGTGGAGTTAGTTCAGAAGTAAGATGGCTGCCAGGTGAGAAGGGAGGTGAGGAGAGTGGCATGCTGGGTGGTGGTGAAGAGACAAGGCCTCATGGTAGATGTGTTGAAGGGGATGTACCTTTGGCAGAGTCTGAGAAGAGTTGTGCTCCTTGAGTGGAGTTAGTTCAGTAGCAATGTTGTGTAGTTCCTACAAATCTATATAGGAACTGCAAGTTTAGACAACATAAACTAAGGGATTGGTTTCCAGACTGATTCCAGACACCCCCAAAGGATATGTTAGTCTGCAGACCGGCTAGTTCACAGTGCCACTATGAGCCCCTCTTACCAAGGAGAGAATAGCTTCTGGCAACTATCGAACATGACAACCCTGACCCCTCAGGGATCGTGGAAACAGTACAGTACTTTTCGCTCAGTCACTCGTGCTCACTTTGCCTCAGAGAGATATACAGAATAAACGGTGGGGATGCTTTCAATAAGCATTTATTGAACCAGCGTCATTCTAGTATAAAATATGTGTGCTGCAACAACCATGAGACAGAAACAGATATATATGGTTATAAGCACCAGCAGAGTAAAGAAAAGGTAGAATTCTACCATAGTGCTAAAACAATGAATATATGCAGGCATAGATACATGACAGTAATAATGCGTACTCCTACTATGCAAACCCTAACTAGATGTACCTAAGTGTACCTAGCATGTATGTATATGTATAGAAAAGAATCCCTTAGGATAGAGCCAACCCCATTATCTGATTTGAGAGAATGAAGGACCCCGTCTTGGTCTCGAGATGGACACCCCACGAGTGATGTCAGAGCACTGCATGCTGGACTGTTTGCGTGCAGGGACCTCAGCGTCTCGTGTCAGCGTGTCAGCATGGAAGTCTTTCTCCTCTGGTTTGCCCAGCGAAGATGTGGTGCTTATATACCCAAAGCTTACCCTCAGGGTTTCTACCTAGATGTGTACTATGGGCATGTCGGCCAAGGATAACGATAGTGGTGACCCTTATATATAGTTATCACACTGAAGATGGTAATCCTGCAGTGATACTGAGAATCCTCATGCATAATAAATTAGGCTAGATTTCGGAGAAAACCACACAACATTTATTCAGCACCTAACTAGGTAAAAGGTCATTGCCAGACCCATTATGTGCAACTTTAGTGATGAGTATTATACTATAGCTGTATATTGTACAGATCTTTGATTTGACACACATTTACACGATCCCACATTATATGCTTTCATTCTTGTAGTATTTGATGCAGCACTCACAGGCCACATTGGAATATGATATAATTTTTGCAATGAATATCTGTAGTGTAGTTAGCAACATTATTCTTTGCCACATACAAACCAACTTGAGAGATACATTATACGTGCCATGTTCAGGGAGTAGATGTAAATGAGAACAGAAATGGCCTATTTGATTGAAGACAGGACATTGTGATATTGTCAGTTCTTGTAGTATGGTTTACCAGAGTCCATTCCTCCCTGTATTCCTTCTACGCCCTCAGGGTGTAGGATGGCCGAGACCTTCTCCTCCCAGGGCATGAGTCGTAGTGGCGTGCTGGGAGGACCACCACCACTTCTCCGTGCCTCCTGGAGGTGGTTGCTGTATTCTTACGAACCTTCTTCCGGAGGTCGTTCCACCTCTTCCTAATGTCCAACTGTGTGCGTGTGGTGTTTCCAACAGCATTCACACTTGAATATTCTCTCCCACATTTCCAATCTCGTGCTATGAGGAGTATGCTGGACTTGGGTACCAAAAATTTGGGGCTCTACTTTAATGATTTCATCCACCATGGTTGGTTATTCCCTTTCATTGAAGGCTGTTTTTTGGGGGCCATAGTGAGGGGAGAAATAAAATGTTAGGATAGTGACTTCAAAATAATATTTAAGAAAGGAATAACGGCTTAGGTTGTGCAAATGGAGTTAAAGGGTTTTGGTGGTGGTTAATGAGTGAAACTTTAGAAATAATAGATGAAAGAATATTTATAGTTCTGATAAAGGTGGCTGCTCTGTCTGAAATGGCAAAGGATGTAAGCAAAGTAATTGTGATGAAATGTCCAATGTGTGGTATCTGGGTCCAACCAATAGTATTTTTTCCGAATACTTTTTGAAATTTTTGAGCCCTCGAACATCGGCTATAGACTGCCTTTGAGTAACCACCGTTGGCTGTCCACTGCCGTGAGACTGCCAATGTAACTTTGTTCTCGTATAACACTCAGTGGTGGAAACGATATCCTGGCAGTGTCTGCTGTCTCACTACCGACAAATCAGCCCACCGCAAGTCCAACACAGAACCACTGACAGGTACTCCAGGGCGGTGGTGTGTGTTTCAGACTTCTAAACTTGTAATACGACAGGCGGTTGTCCGCCCGAGCAGCGGCGGCGTGGAGTAAATGGATGCGGTTCTCGGTGGTTGGATCGCCAAACTCGTATTCGGGCCCTAATAATCTGCACCTGACAGCAAGAGTAACACACCACAGGTGCGTGAAGCACAGTGCACCATAACCATCCTGCAGAGCACACTGTTGCACACACTCCAGAGCAACAGTTTACTATCACCACCATCCACATAACTGTACAACAGTATGAAAGGCAGACCACACATGACAACTATGTTGAGCATAGCACCCAACCCCTACCATACATAGCATACTGGTGAAGCGCACACACATCACAGCCAGGCAGAGCTCAACAGGGAGCACAGCTCTTCATCTGAACTTTTCACGACACCGTGAGAGACACACACACTCCAGCCAGGTCCACTCCTGCACATCACACTGCAACTATCTTGCACACCACTGTAAAAGACAAAGTAGACAAAATCTGTTATGAGAAATGTTTACCACCATTACCTTGCACTTTATTACAAGGTGATAATGATGTGTTGCAAGCGTTCATTAAAGCACACAACAAACATCATGCACGCTACTTTGAGGAACAAACAGAATACAAAGGTACAGAGCACTGTGAGAAACATAACACAAAGGTGTGAATAACACCACCACTTTGCATAACACTACACACCAATGGGACTGACATGCGTACATACATAGAAGCAGCTGTGCAGAACAAGGCACATCATCCTGCACTGCACTACACACCAGTATGACACGCACAAACACACAGTCATGTGGATCACGGTACACCACCACTATGCTCCACACCACTGTGGGAGACACACATTTGTTTGAAGCATAGCATACCACCACAGAAACACGGACACAGACACACACACACACATGCACAGAGTTGTAGGGAGCACAAAACAAACATCGCTCAACACTACCTTGGGGAACAGAACACCACAGTGGAAAGTGCTGAATAACAAAGAGAAGAACAAGCATCACAACATTGCGGAGCAGAGCACGATTACCCGACACTGCACACAACTGTGGGGAACAAAAAAAAAAGAGCTGTACGTCACTGCTAGTTGGGCTGCCATGTAGCCTCATGTCATTCCGAACAAACCACTGTTATCTAGTTTGTCACTCCAAATTAAAACAACTTCCAGAATAATGGGTTGCCAAATGAAAGCTCATAAATGCTAAAATGATGTCCTGGTGACATGGAGAGACATGGCAAGTGTAACTGAGAGAAACAAATGCTACTGACTTGGGAAGACCATGGCACACAACTTCATAGAAAGAATAACAAGCATTGGCATAACCAATAGTTCTCATTTTTGAAACATTATAAGTGTTTAGCCAGAGTTATTGGCTTTGCCAATGTCCTTAAGCTATGTTGTAGGGCAGCGTGGGTGCTGTGCAGCATGTTGAAAAGTTATAATAAAAAAGTGTTATAATCATTTTTGTTACCTTATATATAACTGAAAAGACATTAATCACCCCTCAATTGCTGTACTCGTGTGTTCAGTGCTACTAATGAAGTGAAACGTTTGACCAGATAGCATTAATGTGGGTTGAAATTACAAATAAGTGCCACATCATGCATCATGTTTTGCATTTCTAGCCACAGTCTGTCAAAGCTGCCATATAGTTTGTCCTCCACTGCCACATAATTCCAGTGACACTGGCAAAGAAAATGTGTTGTAGCAAGAAGCCAGCATGGGCAGCGAAAGGCTTGGAGCCCATGGCGAACAGTAATATAGTCAAGGTGTAGTACTGGCATGGTGTTAAGCTGTGAACTCTGGGTAAGGTTATAGGTTGTGTGACAGATGCTGATTGCTTGAATGAGGACTTTATGATGAATGCTGGTTACAAACTGAGTGAATGATGCTGGTTTTTGGAATGAGGATTGAATGATCGATGCTTGTTATGGAATGCATGATGGATGCTGATTACAAGAATGGGGACTGCGTGATGAACGCTTGTTGAAGATTGTGTGACAGATGTTGGTTACTTGAATAGAGATTAACTGATGGATGCTGGCTACGGATTGCATGAGGTATGTTGGTTACCTGAATGATGACTGCATGATGGACGCTGCTTGTCTGAATGGGCATTGTGTGAAAGATGATAGTTGCCTAAATTGCAACTATGTGATGGCTATTGATTGCTAAAATGGGGATATCATGATGGATGCTGGCTGCCCAAATGAGAATATCATGACAGATGCTGGTGCCCGAATGGGGATTGTGTGACGGACAATGATTGCCTGATTAGGGGATTACACAACAAATGCTAGTTACCTTACTGGGGATTGCTCGTGATGTTCAAAGCACCCCGATCCAACTTCAGCAAGTTTCTGCAGCCCCTAACCTTCAACAAAGCTATGGTTAGAAAAAGAATGCCTCACTGTAAATCATTCAGTGTGCAGGTCATTTAGTGCAAGGTGTGGCCAGAGTCACGCCTCTAGGTCGTAATGGTCTTAACGGCCCTTAGGCTAAGTCTATTTTCTTCAAAATTGCTTTTAACGTCACTAAGACCAGACTGAAAATGGAATTTATTTTCCCCATGCAAAAACCATCACTTGATCACACTATGATAACAAGCTTTCTTTGTAGTAATGACAACAAGCACCTTCGCATGCAACAAATTCCCACCGCAACACGAAGAGTTGGCCAACTATTTCCTCCTCGGCTTTACTGCCTACACTCATGTAGCACCTAGTACCTGTACTTTTCTCCTCTCAGCCGTATACTGCCTATGATGCGCAGCCATCTTACTTGTGTAGCGATACATTCCCATCACAGGAAACAATGCAGAACCGGCGTATATGTCACGTAACCATACGTCATCAATGCATGGAACGCACAAACACTGTTTACTAGATTTCCATCTTCAGTGACAGCCTATTCACCGATTGGTCGACTGCATGAGTTCTTACTGGGCTGCAATTAGCTGATCTTGGCACGAAGAGAAACGACTGGTTGAGATAAAAAGTAGGAGGTGGTGTATGCCGACGGCAAGGGAAGAAAAAAAATACAGCGCTATGGCAGTAAAACAGGCACCACACAGAATATATAAAAGAACACAAACCCAATGATATTGGTCCATTTTCTTCGTAAAAAACAAACAGAAACAAACAATGCAAGTTTAATAATAGAAGTTGACTATTTTCACCCTAAAAAATAAAAAAACAGCACAAATCTAAAGCTGATGTAAAAAATAAAGCACAAGGGACATAAAGCTGCCAGGGCCGTGCACAATATGAAAAAAGAAACAAATATGGTGAACGTAGTTCAATTTCACCATAGTAGTGCGGCATTGCACTCGTGAAATGGGCGCAGCGGTGAGACAACAAAAAAACACGATCACTTTGAAGAAGTGCTCATTCTACATAGAAAAAAAGTGCCACAGACACAAAATTCAATGACAAAAGTGGAAGCGGACAAGTCCTCCTGCAATACTCCATGGGAGTTAACAATTGAGAAAAGGTGGGACAAGCAAGAAGCTTTATCCAATTAGAAGCAACGTTTTTTAAAGGACACTGCCAAAAGCCAGTCAAAAGTTGGAGGGGAGGTCTAATCCCATAGACTGAACACAGCATGTCTCGAAGACTGCGCATGCACACTGCCAAGGCTTGACCTAAAAACCATGTACACCATTGCCATGCAGAGCACACATACAGGCCCACATTTGGACGGTATTTAAGAAAGGTCATGGCACAGAAAGAGTAGCATTGTACATTAATTTTACATGAGTTATTAAAATCAAAAGGCACTTCTCATTCTCAATATGGGTACTCGTCTTGGGAAGGGGATATCTAATTGCATTGGGCATGGCATGGTAGATAACGTCAAATTTGACAACTGAGAAATTCCATAATCTCTCAATACATAGGTCACAGTGCTAACACTGCAGAGTGAGCACCCAATTCACAGTCAGCATCACTAGAAGACGGCATAATTTGTATAATTCCGTGTAGCATACTTACATGGAATTACCGTAAAATTCTGCATGATTGCATGAAATTACATGAGTAGAGTAATTCTGCATTTACCGCTATTTTCATAGCCAAAAATGCCTCCTCACGTCCAAAATGGACGGGAGGATGCATTTTTGCACTAAGAAATGGTGCTTAATGCCACAGAACAAAAATAGCAAACGTGAGCAGGTGCTCATGCCTGATAAATGTGCATTTACGGTAGGATCGTCCACCAACTAACTCCCAGAATTTAAAGCTAGTTTCTTAGCACCAAAAGCACTCTTGCATTCAAAATGGATTCAGGGATGCATTTTGCGCTAAGAAATCAGCACTAAATACAGCAAAACATAAACAGCAGTGCAACCAGCCTCAGCACAATGTGCTCTTACGGTAGGAGGTTTTTCCCTTAAATTACTCATAAGTACGTAAGCAGGTGTAATCACATTATTATCGGTAATTCTGCTTCAAAGAGTAACGCAGAATTATCAAAATAACTCAGATTACTCTGGCACAATTGAAATTCTCCCCAGGTCGAATAATCACATTCTTATGGCCACCACAGTCCTGGGTCAGGCCTACATTACCACTCTGGCCCTCGAATGCAGTGCATTCCTGATAGAGTACACAGCTGATATGGAAGACCACTTGATACCATCACAGGTTTATAGAGTGGGTTTGAATGCTATCAGGAGTGACTGCCAGTGATTGGACAAATTGCACGCATTCCTCTCATTACCTTTTGTGTGTCTGATGTAACGCCCTAAGTAGCTAAGGATATGTTGAGAGGTGGGCCCCTTGATCACTGTGCCACTGGAACCACGCTGCACCCGACTGAAGAGGACCAATCAGGCTGAAACTGGTCTTGGGTTGCTTGTGTTCCAGTTCATAGAGGGCCTGGCTTGGCAGTTAGGGCTGGATTGATCCTATCGGAGAAGGACCAAGGCTTATTTGCATATGGCTGGATCTAATCTGAGCTCGCATGGTAGGCAAAAGAACAGCAGGTTGGAATGCTACCCCATGAAATTGCCAGGCGTTAGACAAACTGAAAGCATTCTTCCCATTACTTTTTGTATATTTAATGTAATGCTCTAAATGGCCAAGGGATGCCCAGGTGTGGGTCCCTTGCTCAGTACTCCACTTGAACCAAGCTGCACCCGACTGAAGAAGCCTAATCAGGGTGAAACTGGTCTTGGGTTGGTTGTGTTCTGGTTGAAAGAGGACCTGGTTTGGCAGTTAAAGCTGGACTGTTCTCATTTGAGCAGGACCAAGGCTGATTTGCATATGGATGGATCTATTTGGAGGTGGCATGGTGGGCAAAACAACGATGGGCTGGAATGCATCTAAAGCAATTGATTGTGGTTAAACAAATTGCAAGCGTTTTTCCCTTCACTTTTTGTGTATTTAGCTAAACTGGAATAGTCACAAGAAGAAGAATTGTAAAATATACAATCTGCATATTTCATACAAGTACCAGTTGTTCATTAGGAGTGTTGGACAAGTAGATTATCATCAAACTCAAATCCCCAGTGGGTCATGCCAGCCATTTTTCTGCCTTGAAGTATTTAAACTCCACCCATTTGTCCAGTACTCCATGCTAAACCTTTTAGTGACTTACACTCATTGCACTTCCGGATGGCCTCCATATAACTGTGCAGGTGCAGAGGCAATGTGTTTCCCTCATTTGCAAGGGACTATGCCCCCATGTATATAAAGAAAGGCACCCTAAGGTGGCACCGGCACTGTATATGCTCAGGTGCTACCTGCATTAAGGAAGGGGCCATACAAGCATCTGCAGCCCATTCTGTAATATTGCAGTGCCCTGGGGGTGAACAAAATGGTGCACATGCCTGTTGCTCCTCAGGGGTTCTGTATGTAATACAGCCTCTGGTGTTTTTGACAGCAATGACCACCAATGTACCGGCTACCATCTACAATGCGTCCTGAAGATTAATTACATTAACAGAATTTCTTATCCGGAGACTAATCACAATGAAAGTATTATTGTTCGTAATATAACTACAGTTCACTTCTTATTGTGTTGTTCTTTTTATAATAATAAATATGTCTAATTTTTGTGAGGTGTTAAAACGCAGACATTCTTTCATTAGCCACTGGGTGGCAGACTAAACTTACCTTTCTCCGTAACTAATTGAAACAGAAAATGTAATTTATGCTCACAGGGGTAATCACTGCACGTATTATGATGAGTCATTTGCTACAGATTCAGCGCAAAATGCAAATTAAACCACTTGTAGAATGCTTCAAAATATACTGCTTAACCCTACCTCTGCACCTAAATCTAAGACTAACTCTGGCTTTAGACCTTATCCTGAACCCTAACCCTTACCTAACCCTATCTTTAATCAAAGGTATTGCCCCATGCCTAAACTTTACCTAAACACTCATGGCCTGATTACAAATGGCTCATTAAAATGAGATCCAAAAAACACACAAAAGATGATGGAAGGATGCTTGCAATAAGTCTAACCACTGGCAATCGCTCGGGGTAGCATTACAACCCATCATTCTTTTGCCCATCTTGCCACCTCTGATTAGACTCAGCTATATGAAAATCAGTCTTCACCCTGCTCCAAAAGGAACAGTCCAGCCGGAACTCCCAAGCCAGGTCCTTTCTGAACAGGAACACAAGCACCTCAAGCCCAGTTTCTACCTGATTGAGGCTTTTCAGGACGGTGTAGCTTGGTTCCAGTGGCACAGTGGCAAGGAGCCCACATCTGGGCATACCACTGGCGTAGCAAGGGGGGGGCGGAGGGGGCGGTACGAGATTTCGGGGCGGCAGGTAAATTTATCGCCAGCACCCCCCCTCTTAGGCGCTCGGCGGCAAAAGGCAGGGACCGCCACGGGCGGCAGAGTGCCTAGCTACGCCACTGGGGCATACCCTTGTCCAATTAAGGAGTTATATCAAACACACAAAAGGGGATGGAAGGATGCTTGCAATAAGTCTAACCACCTTTAAATAAATACATCGGAGGTATTACATTTAAAGTGCCATTACTTAGAACACCATTACATCGAATAAGATAAGTAAAAGGGTAATTGTAAGTGTATGGGTCAGGATAAATGTCAGGGTTAGGCTCACGTTTAGGAGTCAGTTTAGGTTCTTGATACAGGTTGACCTGGGTTACGGTAACAGATAGGCCTAGTTTCTGATTATGAGTGGGCTAGAGTTTTCTGATCCCTGCACAAACCTCTATTGTTGCAGTGGTCGAGATACTGAGTTGTATTTCGACCCCGCAATCTCTATGTGAAACATTGTGGGAAAATATGTGGAAATCAACCCAGAAACACCAGTTCGCACGTTACTCCTCAAAAACTTGTAACCTATTATTTCCTCACCTACAAATTCACCAGGACTTCTGATAAGGGTTAATCCAGTGGCGGGGAAATGACAGACATGAATCAGGGAAACTTGCAATGAGGGTTGAAGTAATCATTCAAGTATCTAAAATGAATTTTGCTCAAAAAGTCACTCTTTTTCTCTTATAGTTATCAATTATACAATGGAACAAGAAAGTAAAAACAGTAAGGTCCTCATTATAAGTAGGCTGGAAAATTTTGAAGTCTATGTGAATTACTGTTTGTGCATAGACCAGAATTATAAGCTGTGTGGAGTTTATCACACCCAGTAACGACTGGTGCAAAATAGCCGTTGGTGCGATATAGCCTTATAGCCCACAATAGTGAGCTATGCCAGCCATTAAAAGCCTGCTCCAATGTTATAGGCCTGACCCAAATGCCTATCCACTTGTGTGGAACAGCCTAGTGCTCATGACACAACAGGCCCCAAAACACAACATGGAGATATCAGTATTTCCCTTCCAAATAACTGCCTGTTTTGGCAATGGAGGTAGCTGCTGTATTTCGGTCCGGGCTCGCCACCACCCAGAGAAACTAACCAAATCCATACGTTTTTGAAAACTAGACAACCAGTGGAGTCCAGAGTGGTGTGCCTTGTGTGGATCGAACAACATGTTCTTACTCAAAATGCCCTGCAAACCTCAGACTTTCCCTAAAATGATGCAGGCCTAGGAGAGCCGCACCCACCACGCCTTTTTTTTGGACCATTTTTTCCCTGGGGTTTACTTGGCTTTCTGCCACCCAGGAGGGAGAATGGGAATAAACTCGCAACAAACTGCCCTAGGGAGGGCAGAAAGACTGCCCGGCCCCTTCTGGGGAGGGGGCACGGTCTGATGCCTGGGCTTGCCACATACCTTTACTTTTTTTCTGATCATTTTGTTCCTGGGGATCTAGTAGGCTTTTGGCCTCCCTGGGGGTAGATTGGGGTTAAACGACCCCTATCCAAGCTCCAAGATGGTAGAGAGAATATTATGCCCCGGGATGGGTGGTGACACAGGCGCATGCCTAGGTTGGGCTGCTCCCACTCAAACAGTAAATCAAAAATATTCCCTGATGGCCTAGTGAGCTTTCTGTACCCTGTGGTGGGCAGATCGGAGGTAAACACCCCTACTGACTCCCCGGGGGCAGGAAGACTCTTGTGCCCAAGGAGAAAGCTCAGACCCATGCCCAGGGGAGGCACTCCCCCACAAACAGTAAAAGATATTACCTGGTGGTCTAGTGGTCTTTCTTCCCTTGGGGCGCACAACAGGAGTAAAGATCCCATCCGTCCCTCAGAGGGAGGACAGAAAGACTCTTGTGTCCAGGGTGTTTGCCAGAGCTGGTGCATGCCCAGTGGTGCCATTCCCAACAAACAGTAAATCAAATATATTCCTGGGTGGTCTAGTGGACTTTCTGCCCCCTCCACCTCCAGGTGGGCAGAACTTAAAAGACGACAAAGGGAACTGTGAGATCCACCCCACTTGCTGACAATCTATCGCCTTGAGTGTGTGCAGTCAGAATACAGTGACTAAAGAGGCAGGCATGGCAGATGTTAGATATTTTTGTGGAGGCAAAGAAGAGGGGGCAGCCATCAGAAGAGCTTAGGTATACCATCATAACAGCATTACATAAGGAACGCAAGTCTGTTGATGACTCTTTCCCATATTGCCATGTGTCACTTCTGAAGGTAGCAACAAAAGTCCATGCCAAGCTACTGGCAGAAGATATTTCTAGTCATCAGACAGTGATGTCCACCCTTTTCAGTCAGGCTTGCTGAACCCAACTAAATCTGCATAGATTATAGAACTGTATAGCTAAACTGGATGATATGAACGGCATCGTAGCAATCCTTTCTTTAGATACCGAGGGTGCAATAAGCTGTTTTCTTTGTCCCAGGGCAATGTAATATTACAGAAGGGGCCGCAAATGCATGGGTGACCCCTGCTGTAATATTGATGATAGGTTCGCACATATAGACCCACTAGATGAACATGGATTAAACCCTATATATCCAAACTGGACTAGGACGACTATAGTGAACTATACTAATATATATATATATATATATATATCCAACCTCGTAGTTTCGCATTGTATCCAAGCCTCTTTGCGACGGCGGGCTGTGGCGTGATCGTTTGAATGTAGAAACAAACACGCCAAAGCCCTTCGTTTTAATCCTTCGTTTTAATCCAACGTGATTTTATTCTTTTGGCAGCAACACCCTACGCGTTTCGGAGCGTTCGCTCCTTGCTCACGAGTAACTCGGTGTGCACTTCGTCAGTGTTTATAACTCAATCATGTGATCACAAACAAAATTCATAAACATAGAAAACAGACTCCACAAGTTACAAGGTTTTGCGTTTTAAATTCAAATAATCAAAAGAACCTGATTAACTTATCTTATTGTATCGCAAGTGTGTTATATTTTGTCTAATAATCCCAAATTTAAAAAGAGCATGTGCATGATTATTTCATTCATGTTTGCGTAATTTATAAATTTCAATACAAAACATCAAACTTTATTGTTTGAACAAACACATTTGGCCTTTGGTCTTTCATAATGCATCAATATAGCCCCAGTGGGCAATTTGTCAGTTCATCCTATCCAGGGTGGAATGCATACCTCATGGAAAAAACTTTTCATAAATACAATGTTCTCATTTGTATCTTATATAAGTCCAGCCCCGGTGAATTTATCGTGACGAAGAAAACTTTAAAGTATATGTAACGACCATGGACAAACCTTTATATAAAAGAAAAATATTCTTGGGAAAAGAAAAAATTATATGCGCACTCATTTTTATCAACACTACATATGCTTCAAACGAGTACTTTGTCTTACAATATGTTGATTCAACTCAGTTATCAAGCCCTAGAGGGCTAAATCAATACAGAAAAAAGACTAAATCAATCTCAGACCACCAACAAATGGTCAAAATCAAACGTCAATAAAGTACATCATAAGGCACAGAAAAAAAGTGCACGCACTTGCTTTCATCAACTCTTTGCATATTCCAAATAGATATTTTGGCTCAATTTTGCCTTCCACTTGCGTTATGCCTCTTAATTGGGAATCTGAAGAAATAAAAAATAACCGATATGAAACACAAGATTGAAATATATCTGTGTATTTCAAGTGCATAACAAACACCCTTACATATATACAAAAAAGATAGTGAACGAATAATAAAAACCAATCATTAATAATACTCTCATATTTACAATAGAAAAATAAATCTTCAGTAGAAAAATGTTTGATGCATAACCCTTTTAACCCAAATGTACTATGAGAGCTTCATCATTATTGTGTCCCATGGGGTATAGAGTACAATACTGAATGATCATTTTTGATTCACACCTTCTTAATTCTTGAACCCTGTCACCCCCTCTTTCTCGCACAGGAATTCTCTCTAGTACACAACATGACAGTAGGTCACTGTTTTGATTATGTTCACTTTTAAAGTGTCTTGCGATCGGATATTGCTTGTCGTTGTGCTTAATTGCCCTCAGGTGCTCAAGTACCCACTTTTTGGCTTTATGGATTGTACTACCAATATAGTACTTGTCACACGGGCACCTGAGGGCATACACAACGTGGTCAGAGTCACAGGATAGATGTTTCTTTATTTTAAATGGCTTGAGATCTCTGGATAATTTTACCTCCTTACAGTTGGTACTGTGTTTACAAGCCTTACACCTCCCGCGTATATAGAATCCTTGACTTCTACTTTGTTTTGACTCACAGGTTGTAAGGGAGCGGCAGATGCTATCTTTCAAAGATCTAGCTTTGCGATACGTGATCTGTGGATAGTCCTTGATGTGTTTAGTTAGATCTTCATCGGTTCTTAATACATTCCAAAATTTACCAAGTGCTTTGCGTATCTCACTGGATTGTTTATGAAAGGTGGTTATAAACCTATACATATATATATATACATATATATATACATATATATACAGATGTATATATACATATACATATATATACATATATTTTATATATATATATCAGTGGCGGCTCGCATAGGTCGTGCTGCGGGGTGGTGGGGCGGGGGAGGGGCAGGGTGGGGGGTAGTAAACTCGGACATACGACGGTACGGAGGAAAGTAATTATTAGGTTCCTCCGTTCCGTCCATAAGGGCTATCAAAAACAACGATCAGTCATACCCAGTGGACCGCCATTTTAATGAAGCTCATGGGGGCAACCCTAAGGATTTAAAATACTTCCTCATAGATTCAATTCAACCGAATAAAAGGGGTGGTGATCGGGAAAAAGCACTTCGTAAACTTGAAATGCTATATATTTTAAATCTCGACACCAAACATCCGAAAGGTTTGAATGCCACAGAGGAGTTACACGCAAGCTTACTCAGTTAAAAACAAGAACTAATCAGGGCACTTTGAGGGAACTAGTTAAAATAGTGACTCATTTCTTCCATGAACAAATTCCCTTTTTTTAAGGAGATCTATAGTTTTATTTAACCGCCAACCCCATCCCTATTTTAACACACTTAGCTTGATAAGTTTGCACATATGGTTTTAATTAATTAGCACAAAACACTTTTGTATACGTTATTTGCACATAGGAGCACTTAATTATAATCAGGGAGGTCCATCATATTCTAATACACTCTATAGAATGTTTGACAATTATGTAAAAGGTTTTTGTACCTAGATTGAAAAATGGTATATGGCAATGTTTTCTTGATTTATGGTTTCAATGGCAATGAAACAGATGATTTTTAAATGCGATATCAGGTATTGGCACCGTAATTTTATAAAAAGCAATTCAGTATGCGAATATATGCAATAAATTATTTATTTATTTATTTATTGATATTTATATATTTAACAAACAGAGTTATATATGTATTTATTTATTTAATTATAAATTTAAGCACACGACGCAACTGAAACGTTTACAAACTTGCAATTGCTCAAAATGCATACCATTCAATTTGAAACCACTCAGGCATTATTACTATTTTCATGTCTATGATCAACCCTGTTGTTATAATGCACTGGTCACTTTAAGTAAATCACGCGGCAAAAAGTTTGAAAACATGGCATTTAAATAACTGGTCTAGCTAAATGCGCGTCATGTAATCAAGTCCCCTGTGAGGGACGAAACGCGTCATGGCGACTGCGATCTGCTGGGAGCAGTAATAAAATAGCAAAGGAACGAATTCCTGTGGTCCGTGCTCTTTCTTTCGCGAGGAGGAGAAAGCGAAACGAGAAGGAGTGTACCTGGATATATAAATATATATATATATATATATATATATATATATATATATATATATATATATATATATATATATATATATATATATATATTGAAAGGTTTTCCACGCTCGGAGAGCAGAAGAAAGAAAAGCCGCACTCAAGATTTCGTTAAGGAGATGAAAATTTAATGACTCGACGCGTTTCGACAACACAGGTCTTTGTCAGAGAGTCAATACCTAATCAGAGTCTCACAAAATGCTGTGGCTGCATCGGCAGACTTCAGATCCCAGCATGCACCTCATTAAGACAGACCTTAATGTGGACACATGCGGTTGAGGCGTTTCGGGGACCCAGCGGGAGGTTTTGACTCTGCAGCTAGGTTGGCCATTTCATCTGCACCACGTTCTTAATCATGTCCTGGCCCCAAATATGGATATAGGGACTCGAAAGGAGAATCTCACCCGGCATGTTGTGAGAGGTGCATGCTGGGATCTGAAGTCTGCCGATGCAGCCACAGCATTTTGTGAGACTCTGATCCGGTCCACCAGGACAACCACCAATGGTAGAACAAGTGGGAGTATATTTTCAGTGAACTGGCGGGAAACTCTGTTGTTAGCAGGCATTTGAAAAAGTCAATGAAGACGAAACGCGTCTTGCCGATGCTTCTTTGAGAATAAACCACTTACCTGGGTCCCCGTGGTGTCCCTCTAATTCTTTCTTCGGTTTGAATTCATCGTGGCATATTGTGCGCGCCGGCCCATGGCGCGCTGGAGGGACCCGCCTCATAAAGTGGACAGAGTCATAAGGGCAGCTTCGGCAACTTTTTTGTGTTCCAGGATACTGGGAGTACTCTGACCCACCGCACCCGCATTTGGAATCAGCACCGCTGCAGCCAGCAGTCCGTGATTTGCACGGAGGAACCAAGGGTCACTATATCCGAGGTGCCAGGTCTGTCTTAATGTGGACACATGCGGTTGAGGCGTTTCGGGGACCCAGCGGGAGGTTTTGACTCTGCAGCTAGGTTGGCCATTTCATCTGCACCACGTTCTTAATCATGTCCTGGCCCCAAATATGGATATAGGGACTCGAAAGGAGAATCTCACCCGGCATGTTGTGAGAGGTGCATGCTGGGATCTGAAGTCTGCCGATGCAGCCACAGCATTTTGTGAGACTCTGATCCGGTCCACCAGGACAACCACCAATGGTAGAACAAGTGGGAGTATATTTTCAGTGAACTGGCGGGAAACTGTTGTTAGCAGGCATTTGAAAAAGTCAATGAAGACGAAACGCGTCATGCCGATGCTTCTTTGAGAATAAACCACTTACCTGGGTCCCCGTGGTGTCCCTCTAATTCTTTCTTCGGTTTGAATTCATCGTGGCATATTGTGCGCGCCGGCCCATGGCGCGCTGGAGGGACCCGCCTCATAAAGTGGACAGAGTCATAAGGGCAGCTTCGGCAACTTTTTTGTGTTCCAGGATACTGGGAGTACTCTGACCCACCGCACCCGCATTTGGAATCAGCACCGCTGCAGCCAGCAGTCCGTGATTTGCACGGAGGAACCAAGGGCCACTATATCCGAGGTGCCAGGTCTGTCTTAATGTGGAGACATGCGGTTGAGGCGTTTCGGGAACCCAGCGGGAGGTTTTGACTCTGCAGCTAGGTTGGCCATTTCATCTGCACCACGTTCTTAATCATGTCCTGGCCCCAAATATGGATATAGGGACTCGAAAGGAGAATCTCACCCGGCATGTTGTGAGAGGTGCATGCTGGGATCTGAAGTCTGCCGATGCAGCCACAGCATTTTGTGAGACTCTGATCCGGTCCACCAGGACAACCACCAATGGTAGAACAAGTGGGAGTATATTTTCAGTGAACTGGCGGGAAACTCTGTTGTTAGCAGGCATTTGAAAAGTCAATGAAGACGAAACGCGTCATGCCGATGCTTCTTTGAGAATAAACCACTTACCTGGGTCCCCGTGGTGTCCCTCTAATTCTTTCTTCGGTTTGAATTCATCGTGGCATATTGTGCGCGCCGGCCCATGGCGCGCTGGAGGGACCCGCCTCATAAAGTGGACAGAGTCATAAGGGCAGCTTCGGCAACTTTTTTGTGTTCCAGGATACTGGGAGTACTCTGACTCACCACACCCGCATTTGGAATCAGCACGCTGCAGCCAGCAGTCCGTGATTTGCACGGAGGAACCAAGGGCCACTATATCCGAGGTGCCAGGTCTGTCTTAATGTGGACACATGCGGTTGAGGCGTTTCGGGGACCCAGCGGGAGGTTTTGACTCTGCAGCTAGGTTGGCCATTTCATCTGCACCACGTTCTTAATCATGTCCTGGCCCCAAATATGGATATAGGGACTCGAAAGGAGAATCTCACCCGGCATGTTGTGAGAGGTGCATGCTGGGATCTGAAGTCTGCCGATGCAGCCACAGCATTTTGTGAGACTCTGATCCGGTCCACCAGGACAACCACCAATGGTAGAACAAGTGGGAGTATATTTTCAGTGAACTGGCGGGAAACTCTGTTGTTAGCATATATATATATATATATATATATATATATATATATATATATATATATAATTGTCCAGTGGGATTTATTTTCAGGTACGCTTACCCAAATCGTGCATGTGGCTATTACTATCATCTTGAATACATCTAATTTGCATTAAGTACAGTGTCCCTGTGATTTCTTGAAACTGAACTTTGAATGCTTGAAAGGATTGGGACAAAAACAAGACAACAGTAGTAGCCAAAGGCATGATTTGTGTTAGCGTACCTGAAAAGATTCCCACTGGACAATTGTGTATAGTGTTGTATATATAGCACCAGTGCTATCTTAATAGGGTGTTCCCTCATGTACATTGAGGCATGGCCACATTAAAACAAGGAAAACATTTTGCCTCTGTGCCAAACAAACACGGTCACAGGGTCTAAGAGCCCATCAAGAAACACACCAAAAGGGTGGCACAGAGTCAGTGCGCCACATGAGGGCAGCACTCTGAAAAATGTAAATGGGAATCCCAAGGACCCTCCAGAAATCCCCCTACAGGTGGGTGCCACAGGCATGATTTGTGTGAGGATACCTGAAAAAAATCCCACTGGACAATTGTGTATAGTTTTGCATATATAGCACCAGTGCTATCCAAAACAGGTGTTCCCTTATGTACATGAAGGCATGGCCCCATTAAAACAAAGGAAACATTTTGCCTCTCTGCCAAATGAACATGGTCGCAGGGGCAGAGAACCCATCAGGAAACAGACACAAAAGGGTGGCACAGTCAGTGCACTGATGAGGGCAGCCCTCTGGATTGGGTAAATGGGAATTTCATGGACCCCCCAGAACTCCCCCTGAAGATGGGTGCTGTCATTCACTGCACCTGTCTGCTGGAGGATTTCTGTCCTCCCCTTTGAAGTGCAGGCAGGTGCAGTCTGCACCCTGAAGGATGGAGCAGCTGCTTCAAGCACCCACTTCATCTTTCAGTAATGCGCTGCCCCAGGACAGGTGCCAGTCCACGGCTGCAATGGTGGCAGCCAATTGATGGAAATATAGCGCACTGCCTTTATCAGTGCCTCTGCGCACCTTTAAGAAGGCGCACCTGGTGCAGACCATAGCAGTGCACCTTTACTATTATAGGGCCCAAAGAAGACATTCAACTCAATCAGGTGGAATTATTTTATGAGAGTACTTGAAAGATGTGAAATTAAGAGTGCGGGTCAGGCTTCTGTACACTGAGCCCTATGGCAATGGTGAGTCTGCAGAGTGGTGGCATAGAACTTCATGCAGAGAATGGGAAGAATGTAGGGATGACCCCTGTAGGAAAGTGTCCCTTTTTGCATGGTTACCTCCCACTTTTTGCCTGACATCTAATGTAACTTGACTTGATGTGCCCTGGGTCCCTGCCAATCACGTTCCCAGGGCCTGTGTTTTCTTTCCCAAGACTATACCTTTGTACCCACAATTGGCACATCTCTGGCCACAGGTAAGTCCCATGTAACAGGTACCAGGGGTTCCAAGAGGTGACCAGTGTGGGATTTAATGTAAAATGCACTCACAGGGCATCTTAGAGACCCCCCCCCCTTAAAAACGGCCAGCCCTGGTGTGGTTCCTTAATGGCTGCCCACCGTTTGCCATGACCAGATGGGTTTCTGGACCCCTGGGTAGAGGGCCTCCACTCTCTGGGTCTAGAACCAAAGCCCATCATGGGCAGGGGTGTCATGCCTCATCCCCCAGGATGGGATGGGTCCACAAAGGGGAAGCTTCAAAGGCCTGCCACCTTTGTAAACTGTCCCTGCCTTTTGCTGCCCCCAGCAACAGGCTCCCACCAGTTCTGGCCCCCACTTTGGGCGGGAGAATCGTCAGGAACACCAAGTTAGGATGGGAGGTGAGCCCACCCTTCCCAACCCCACCCCTCAGGTGGGGGAGGTGAGGTGAAGCACACATCTCAGTCCCCGCCATCTTGAAGATATGGGGAGCCAGCCAATTAGGGAGAGGCTCATGCCCCTCTCCCACTGGAGGGAGGCATAATAGGGTGTGTGCCAACCCCAAGGAAGGGACCCATTGGTCCCGCCCTGCACACCCCTGAACGTTGCCTCCTCAGATTAGAGGAAGAAAGAAGAAGGACCGAAGAGCTGTGCTGACCCAGGAAGAAGAGGACACCACCTGCTTTGGCCCCAGTCCTACCAGCCCTACCAGCCTGTCCCAACTCTGACCTGCCTACAGCGGAAACCCCAGCATGTCCAGCAGCCCCCCAGAGCCCGGAGGACCTGCCCTGCACTCACCTTAAAGACTCTGTCTCCCGTGAGCACCGGATTTGCTTAACAAAGACTTCAACCACAGAATCGGATCCAGGTGGCTCCTCGATTCTGCACCACTCTGCACCCAATGCCCACGGCCTGAGTGGCCCAACACCACGAGGAGGTCCCCCCAGCAATCCTGACCTGGGATCTGGTGATCCCCGACCTACCTCCAGCTTCAACCCGACACCTGCAGCCTCAACCTGAAGGGTCCCCCAGACTGTGAACGGAGCTTGTAAGAAGACTCGATGCCAAAAGATACCCCTGCACCCAACGCCCCATGGCCTTGGGTGGCCCAACCGATGGTGTCCAGGCATCCCCCAGGATCCCAACTTACCTCTCCAGCCAGTGTTCGCCTTCAGGAAGTCTCCCTGTCCGAGCCTGCAGCATCTTTTCCAAACCGGAGAACTCCATTGAGAATCACAGAGCCCCCGACGTCTTCATGGCACTCTGCATCTGGTCGCCTCCGTGCCGCTAGTGGTGCAGCTCCTGTGCTTATTGTTGGCCCCTGCAGTGCTGCTCTTGACCCCAGGAGCTTGGCTCCCACACCCAAGTGGCTTGCTCATAAGCAGCCCATGAACGAAGGCCCCCTTAGCCCTATTGGCTAACATTGGACCCCTGCACTCTGCACCCAGCCGCCACAGTGCCACTGGTGGTGCAATTGGAGTGCCTAGCTGGACCTTGGGGAACCCCAGTCCGAACCCCCACAAGCCATACTTACAGGTGGAGTATTTAACTGTAAACCGTAAACACTCTTTTTCCCATAGGAACCAATGTTGTGATTTTTGTTCTTAAAAATGTTCCAAGTGTCGAGCTGAACTTTTGCGAAAACGAAATTTAACTGCACTTTAAACCTGAAAAAGTCTTACTTTTTGTATTGTAGGATCCACAGTGTGATATCTAGGCATATCACCTGAGTATTCAGTATGATTCAAAAGTAATGCAAAAGTAATCACAAGTAATTTCTATGTAATTTAAACTGTTTTAAAAGCCAATACAAACCTGTAATGATTGCAAATCCATTCCCAATGCCATTTCCTTGTAATGTTTTACAATTGAAAGTACATTTTACCTACCTGTACCAAGTCCTGCTTGGTTCTAGAAATAAAATATAAGTATACCTTTTTTATACTTACCTAATTGGTCTGGATTCTGTCTCTGAATGTATGTAATCAGTCCTTGGTTGAGTGAATACAATAAATGCTTAACACACCCTGCTGATAAGCCTAACTGCTCGACCACACTACCACAAAGAGAGCTGTTAGTGGTTATCTAATTTAGCCTCTGCTATACCTCTGGGGATCCCCTGGACTCTGTGCACACTATACCTTACTTTGGTATAGTATATACAGAGCCAGCTTCCTACATTGGTGGATAAGAGGTAGGGTTTAAGACTTTGCATTTGTTGGACTAACTTAGTCAATACCTGATGTTAATGTTAATGTTAATGTTAATGTTATTGGCATTTCTAAAGCGCGAACTGCTACCCGAAGGTGTCCTGGCGCTGCTTGAAATCCTTCCTGTGTCCAGAGGCGAGAAAAGGGGAGATTTGACATAGAATGAGCCTAGCCAGCAAAAAGCCACGTCTTCAAAGCCTTTCTAAAGGCCAGTAGGCTTGACAAGGCTCTAAGATACATCGGAAGGCCGTTCCATGCCTTAGAAGCCCCAACCACAAAGCTTCTTCCCCCCCAGTTGGCTTTTTTGCAAAAGGTACCACCACCAGTTTAGCATCTGAAGACCGTAAACTTCTGGTTGGTGTTTACCATTGATCATAGGACAAGAATCCAAAAATTAGTACAACTCATTTTTGAATTGACTATTTCCCAAATTTTAGAAACTTATAAAGTCACTGAAGTTAGGGGGGGGAGTACTTAGAACTTGTTTACAGGTCTTCTAAAAAGAACCCAACTTTAGTGAAACAATGAGCAACTCAGAGAAGATGGCTGAGGAGCTAGACCTCACCCGTTACTCCAACCTAGAAGTTAGAGTTAAGGTTTCTCTGTAAACAAATAAGAACTGGGTCCAACCCTACCGGACTACAACTCCAGGAGTTTCTGGCAGGGCATGCAAGGGACCACCCCACTACTGAAGGAGAGGATCTCCAGGCAGATGGGGAAAGTAGTGAGGATGACGAGGTCTTAAACCACCCACCTCAACTACTTAGGGAGGATGGGAACTTTGTGCCCTACCCTCCAAACCCGAGGAGTACAGGGTCTAGATCCTACAGAGGTAGGGCTAAGTCTATACCATACAGTGAGGACAACTTCACTGAGGAGGACCATCTTTTAGCAAGGATGGCCAAAAGGCTAGAGCCAGAGATCAGGCTCCTAGCTCTAGAGAAATAGAGAGCAGAGAAGGGCCTAGGAACCATCAGTGGTGGCAGCAATTTAAACAACAGAGAGAAGGAAGGGTCTTATGAACTCTAAAATCCCCAAAGGGATTGTCCCTAAATTTGAGGATGGTGATGATATCAGAAAATGATTCACAGCCTTTGAGAGGGCTTGTGAAGCCAGGAAAGTGAGGAAGATTCACTGGGGGCACTCCTTTGGGAACTGTTCATTGATAAGTGCAAAGACAGACTCCTGACCCTTACTGGGGCAGATGCTGAGTCTTATGTATTCATGAAGGGTACCCTGATTGCGGGATTTGGACTCACAACTGAGGAGTACAGAATAAAAATCAGGGGGGATCAAAAATCCCAGAGTCGGTCCTTGGTGGAATTTGTAGCCTACTTAGTAAAAACACTAGGTGGCTGGTTGACTGGAAGGAAAGTGCAAGATTATGAGGGACTTTATAATTTGTTTATGAAGGAACACATTTTAAGTAACTGCATCAATGAAAATTTGCATCAGCATCTGATAGATCTAGGTCCAATTTCTCCCCAAGACAACCACTGGGGGTGACCAAAAGAAAGGGGTTACAAACCCTCCCTAGGGGAAAGAGGGTAAGAAGCACAAAGACAAAAGCCAAGAGTCTTCTAAAGGCCCCCAAAATCCTGTTCAGGGGGTTGGGCCCAAGAACTCTTCCCAGTCCACTAGTAGGTATAAGGGGAAACACTTAGATCTTGCTAAGGCCTGGTGTTTCCAGTGTAACAAGAAGGGTCACAAAACTGGAGATCCTACCTGTCCCAACAAGCCAGTCCCTAGTCTCCCTCCAGCTAATCCTGGAATGGCAAATTTTCAGATGGGATCATTGGTGTGCCTCGAGCAAATTAGAGTGCACAAAAAAGCTACACTAGTCTCCATGGGTGGGGTAGATGTGGCAACCCTAACTGTCTGGCTCCCTAACTTGACCAAGTATTTACAGTACCCCCTAGTGAATGGGACCAAGAATGAAGCCCTGGGGTATACAGGTGCCAGTGTCACTATGGTGAGAGATACACTGGTTTCCCCAGAGCAATACCTGACTGGAAAAATCTATCCAGTCACCAATGCTGACAGTGTCACAACTAACCATGCCATGGTCATGGTGAAATTAGACTTGGGGGATTGCTGGCCTGAAACAGGTAGCGGTCTCTCCAAAGCTACCAGACGCCTATTGGAAATGATCTGGAGACCTCAGCATGGGCTGAGGTAGAAAGAAGTACATATGCAGCAATGCTAAACATCCCTGAGATAGTGTATGTGAAAACAAGAGCACAGTGCCTAGCACAGGGTGAAAAAGGAGAGTCCAACCTCCCAAGAGGAAAGATAGGAAGACTGGTGAAACAGCTTCCACACAGTCAAAGGATCAGGACCCCTCTATCCAGGGAGAGGACTTGTTAGCTCCAGAGGGAACTGAGCCCTTTGAGCGTGAACCTTACGAGCTAGAGCTTTTGGGCCCAGGGGGACCCTCTAGGGACCAGCAGTGCCTTGAGAAGCAGGTCTGCCCCACTCTTTAAGGCCTAAGGCTGCAAGCTGATTCAAAGGAGCAGGAAGATGTCAGTGGCTCCCACAGGGTCTATTGGGAGGAGGACTCCTGTACACTGAGGCCAGAGACCTCAAACCTGGTGCAACAAGGAGAGTGGTAGTACCTCAGTTGTATAGAGATTTTCTGCTCAGATTGGCCCATGACATCCCCCTAGCTGGACATCTGGGTCAGACAAAAACTTGGGAAAGACTTTTCACCACTTTTATGGGCCATAGATGTCCCAAAAAGTAAACAAGTTTGTGAGCTCCTGTGTCACCTTTCAAGCCAGTGCAAGACAGGTGGACACCCAAGGCCCCCTTAATTCCACTACCAGTGGTTGGGGTACCCTTTGAAAGGGTAGGTGTGGATATAGTGGGTCCACTTGAACCTCGCGCAGCCTCAGGGAACAAATATATACTGGTGGTAGTGGATCATGCCACCAGGTAGCCTGAAGCCATTCCCCTTAGGTCTACTACAGCCCCTGTGGTAGCCAAGGCCCTCATTGGTGTCTTCACCAGGGTAAGGTTTCCTAAGGAGGTCGTATCAGATTAAGGTTTCAACTTTATGTGTGCATACTTGACACACATGTGGGATGAGTGTGGAGTGGTCTATAAGTACACAACACCTTCTCACCAACAAACCATTGGCCTTTATGAAAGGTTCAACAAGACATTGAAAGGAATGATAATGGGACTCCCTGAAAAACTCAAAAGGAGATGGGATGTTCTGTTACCCTGCCTGCTTTTTGCATACAGAGAGGTGCCTCAGAAAGGAGTAGGTTTTTCCCCCTTTAAACGTCTGTTTGGCTACCCTGTAAGGGGACCACTCTCTCTTGTGAGGGAAGGATGGGAGAAACCTCATCTGTCAAGCTCTTACTGAGTTTTCCGCAGAAATAGCATGCAAGATGAGAAGATCCCAACTTCCCCAATCCACCTATTGTGCCCAACATTGTCAAAGCAACAATGGTAGATTGGGGGGAAGGGAGGAAAGGGAATATGAGAGAAAGAACAGGTCCAACGCTGTTTTCCTAGTCAAATGGTGGTGGTTCAGGTAGGCAGGAGTATTCCTAAAGAAGACAGTAGGGTCAAGGGTAAGATATATGCAAAACTGATCTTCAGTGAATACAATAAATGGTGTAAGAAACAGCTATGTAAATACCTTGGTAATTCCCCTCTTCCGTAGGGCGACCCAATTGTTGGAGTAGCATATGGTGACACTAATCTATAAAGGGAAAAGTATGTTAGTAACTTGTTCTCTGTTCCAACCCAAATATAATAAAAACGCAACTACATTAGTTACACCCTCCTGATTAGTGTAAAAGCTTTCTCAAATAAAAGGGAGAAATAACTGAAGAGAAAACACTAGCTAGATGCTAGTTTAGGCCCGTAATATGCCTTGAGTATTCCTTACATCAGGAATTTTGTAATTAACAGAACTTCTTTGTTTTTTCCAAAAACTCCATAATTGAATTGGATTAGGCAGATCTCCAAAAGCGTAGGAAACAGCCCAGGTAAGTATTTAACAGAAACAATATTGTCAAGTACTACACATATGCAGGAATATCAACAAGCTAAGAGATCTAATCTCTTTTACAGGATTGCCGGACTCAACACGCAGCCAGGAAGGAAACCGCCAACCCACAACCAATGAGGAGGACAAGAAAGCAAAGAGGTAACCTGCGCGGTCATTGCCGAGAAGAACCGGGGCACCGGAGATCCCTGCACCGCCACCTCTGCACCGCGACCACGGGGAAAACAGGAAGGAAGGCTGGGGAAGCAGAGACCACCAGAGAAGCAGGGACCCGGTCACCGAACAAATTCCAGGAGGAGAGACTCAGAACATCGCAGACGCGCCGAGGAGAACGCCGTCGCCTGGAGCACCAAAGCTGCGCCAAGGAGGACGCCGCCACAGGAAGCAGGTGAGTGACCCGGAAGTGGAGCGGGAACTTCGGAAGCACTAGAACGCAAAGCGTTCTAGTGCGAAGTTGCAAGATATTTATACTCTCCTGCTGTGGCTCGTAGCGAGCCACGGAAGGCCTGACACCATCATGTACTAAAGCAAGATGTGGTGAACTATGTACTAGGCCTTCATTCCAGGATGGCAGAGTACATGCAGAAAGCATCCAAAAATCTTGAGGCCAGCCAGGAGCTCCAGAAGCTCTGGTATGAGCAAAAAGCTGCACTGGTGGAGTTTCAACCAGGGCAACAGGTATGGGTTTTGGAGCCTGTTGCACCAATGGCTCTCCAGGACATATGGGGGCAGATTTACAATTCCTGGCGCATCCCTGCAAATCAGCAGGGATGCGCCAGGAAACTTACGACACGCATCACCATCCTTGCGCCACCACTGATGCGCCGCATTTACAATGCGGCGCATCATGGCGCAAGGAAATGCAGATGCGTGTCGCATCTGCCGTCGTAACGTTAGCGCAGTGCTGGAGCTGTGTCGCGGGCGCGACGCAACTCCAGCACTGTGCCGACCCGGCCTATCTTGCACATGGTGCGTCACACCTTACGCCTGCTTCATGCAGGCGCAAGGTTTAGACGCACCGGGTCGAGAAAGTGACTGAGTGAAATCTAGTAGATTTCACTCAGCCACTTTTGCGAGGCGTTCCTGCGCCGGAACGCCCTTCCCCTGCTCGGAACGCCCACATGAAACCTGACGCAGGTTTCATGTGGCGCAGGCTTTACAACGTGACGCATCTCCCTAGATGCGTCACGTTGTAAATACCCCGCAGCATGGCGCTGGCTTTACGCCGCTGTTGCGTCACAGAAGTGACGCAACGGCGGCGCTAAAGTGGCGCAAGGGGCTTGTAAATCTGCCCCATGGAGTCTCCCTTACCCTATCCTAGAAAAAAAGAGTGAGGTCACCTGCTTGATAGACCTAGGCACTAGCAGGTCCCCAAAAGGGTGATAAATGTGAACTGCCTAAAACTCTTTTGTGACATGGCTCATGTAACCATTCCGATGGTTACTGATGACGATCAGGAGACAGAGAGTGACCCTCTCCCTGACCTCCTCTCTTGCAGCCCCCAAGAAGAGTCAGTAGATGGAGTTGTCTATTCAGAAACCCTCTCTGCCCAACAGCAAGCTGATTGCAGGCAGGTCCTGCAGCAGTATGCACAGCTCTTCTACTTAACCCCTGGTCAAACACACTGGTGTACCCATGATGTGGACACTGGAGACAGCTTTCCTGTCAAAACCAAAATCTATCGACAGTCTGACCAAGTTAAGGAAAGCAAAGGCTGATGTCAGCAAAATGCTGGAGTTGGGGTCATTGAGCCTTGGAGAGTCCCTGGGCCAGTCCACTGGCCCTAGTCCCCAAACCTTACTCACAGGGTAGAAAGAGAGAAATGAGGTTTTGTGTGGACCATAGAGGCCTCAATACTGTCACCAAGACAGATGCACACCCCACCCCCAGAGCTGACGAATTGATAGATAATTTAGGGGCTGCCAAATTTTTCAGTACCTTTGACTTAACTGCAGGGTACTGGCAGATTGGCATTGCCCCTGGAGAAAAAGAAAAGACAGCATTCTCCACAGCTGATGGGCACTTCCAGTTTACTGTGATGCACTTTGGTCTAAAGAATGCCCCTGTCACCTTCCAAAGTCTGGTGAATCAAATCCTTGCTGGGTTGGAAGGCTTTAGTGCAGCTTATCCTGATGATATTGCTGTGTTTAGCTCTTCCTGGCAGGATCACCTGGTCCACCCGGGGAAGGTTTTACAGGCCCTGCAAACTACAGGCCTAACTATCAAGGCATCCAAGTGCCAGATAGGGCAGGGAACTGTTGTATACTTAGGCTGCCTTGTAGGTGAAGGCCAAGTTCAACCACTACAGCCCAAAATCCATACAGGTCTGGATTGGGAAGCTCCAACCACCCAGACCCAAGTCAGGCCATTCCTTGACTTGGCTGGGTACTATAGGAGGTTTGTGAAGGGGTATGGACCCATTGTGACACCCCTCACAGAACTCATCTCCAACAAGATGCCCAAGAAAGTGAACAGGACAGTTGGCTGCCAAAAGGCTTTTGTCACCCTAAAAGAGGCAATGTGCTCAGCACCTATTCTCAACGGCTGCAGATTACTCCAATCAGTTCATTGTGCAGACTGATGCCTCTGAGCTAGGGACAGGAGCGGTCTAATCCCAGACCAATGATGATGGACAAGACCAACCTCTTGCTGTCATAAGCAGAAGGCTAATCCCCAGGGAACAGCGTTGGAGTGCCATTGTATAGGGAGGCCTTTGCTGTGGTTTGGTCTGAAGAAGCTGAGACCATACCTGTTTGGTATTCACTTCCTAGTTTAAACTGACCACAGACCTCTCAGATGTCTAATGCAGATGACAGGTGAGAACCCAAAACTTTTCAAGTGGTTCATCTCCCTACAGGGAATGGATTTTACAGTGGAACATAGAGCAGGGACTGCCCATGCCAATGCAGATGGCCTTTCCAGATTCTTCCACTTAGACAATGAAGACTCTTGGGAAAGATGAGTCTCATCCTCTTTCATTTTGGGGGGTGGGCTGTGTAGGAAAGTGCTCCTTTTTTCATGGCTATCCCCCACTTTTCAGATGTCAGTAATGCAACTTGACTTGATGTGCCCTGGGTCCCTGCCAATCAGGTTCCCAGGGCCTGTGTTCTTTCCCAAGACTGTACCTTTGTACCCACAATTGGCAGCCACAGGTAAGCCCCTTGTAAAAGGTACCAAGGACACTGTGACCAGGGAAGGCCTCTAAGGGCTGCAGCACCTATTGTACCACCCTTACTGGCCCTGCACCTTAACACCCACACACTGTCATTGCAGGCTGCATGTTTTGGTGTAGAGAAAAGTGAAGATTCAACATGGCACACATCCCTGTGTGCCATGCCAGCAACCCACTGCCTGGGGCCTACGTAAGTCACCGCTCTAGCAGGGTGCATTAGCCCCTAGGTGAGGGTACAGTGAGCCCTGTACCTCTACAGTGTCTAGGTCCATTCTTAAACATTGTAAGTGCAGTAAAGCCATAAAGAAGTATATTGTCTGGGAGTTGGTCATTACGAATTCCATAGCTCCATAATGGCTTTGCTGAAACCGGAGAAGTTCAGTAGCAAACTTCTCAGCATATTAAACCACACTGATGCCAGTGTGGGATTTCATGTAAAATGCACTAAGAGGGTATCTTAGAGATGGCCCCTGAAAAACAACCAGCCCTGGTGTGGTTCCTGAATGGCTGCCTGCCATTTGCCACCACCAGACAGGTTTCTGGACCCCTAGGTAGAGGGCTTCCGCTCTCTGGGTTCAGAAACAAAGCCCATCCTGGGCAGAGGTGTCATGCCTCCTCCCCCAGGATGGGCTGGGTCCACGAAGGGGAAGCATCAAAGGCCTGCTGCCTTGAAGCTGGAGGGTGGCACAATAGGGGGTGTACCCACCCCAAGTAAGGGACCCATTGGTTTTGCCCTGCACACCCCTTTAACGCCCTAAATTTTGTATTTAGGGGCAACCCTGAAACTTGCCTCCTCAGATTTGGAGAAGAAAGAAGAAGGACCAAAGAGCCATGCTGACCCAGGAAGAAGAGGAAACCAACTACTTTGGCCCTAGCCCTACCGGCCTGTCCCAACACTGATTTGCCTACAGCCGAAACTCTGGCGTGTCCAGCAGCCAGCAGTCCCTCAGAGCCCGGAGGCCCTGCCCTGCACTCACCTTAAAGACTCTGTCTCCCGTGAGCACCAGATTTGTTCAACAAAGACTTCAACCACAGAATATGGATCCAGGCGGCTCTGCGATTCTGTACCACTCTGCACCCAACAACCACGGTCCGAGTTCGAGTGGCCCATTACCACGAAGAGGTCTCCCCAGGGATCCTGACCTGGGATCTGGTGATCCCTGACCCACCTCGAGTTTCCCCTGGACCACGACCGGAGCTCGTAAGAAGACTCAACACCAAAAGACACCCCTGCACCTGATGCCCCACGGTCTTGGGTGGCCCAACCAACAGTGTCCAGGCATCCCTCAAGATCTCAACTTACCTCTCCAGCCGGTGGTCGCCTTCAGGAAGCCTCCCTGACCGAGTGTGCAACATCTTTTCCAAACCGGAGATCTCCATTGAGAATCACAGGGCCCCCTACGTCTTCTTGGCACTCTGCATCCGGCCACCTCCGTGCCGCTGGTGGTGCAGCTCCTGTGCTGATTGTTGGCCCCTGCAGTGCTGATCTTGACCCCAGGAGCTTTGCTCCCAAACCCGGTTTTGCCTGCTCATAAGCAGCCCCTGACCAAAGGTCCCCTAAGCCCCATTGGCTGAAATTGGGCCCCTGCACTATGCACCCGGCCCCCCAGCACCGCTGTTGGTGCAATTGGAGTGCCTAACTGGACCTTGGGGAACTCTGGTCCTAGCCCCCAAAAGTCAAACTTGCAGGCCAAGTACTTACTTGTAAACCGTTAACACTCTTTTTCCCATAGAAACCAATGTTGTGATTTTTTTTTTTATAAATCTTTTTATTAATGAAAAACATAAATCAAAATCAAACAAACAAATGCAGTCTCGAATCTTAAAATAATAACCGGATAAAGAAAGGATACATGCAAAGCAGCTCAATACATTGGGTCAAAGGCAAATCGGTTGTGACATCATCCCATGTTACAAAGAAGCATTTACAGTGTCTCATTCTGCACCTCCGTGGAGGGCGCATCTACAAATGGGGTGCAAATAAAGTCTCTGCTCTCGTTCCATGGGCCCCATATTTTAGTCCATTTACCAGGGCATCCCCTGCTTTCATACACCGCTCTCTCCGCTTGCATACACCAATCCATATCGGATTCCCAATCAGTGTGTCGCAGTATTACCCCTCCCTTCCATGTTCTGGCAATATTCCGTTTAGCCACCATGCAACCCAGCGTGACCCGCAGCCTTTCAAATCTTGTTAGGTCCATGGCTCCCCAGATATTCAAGAGACACAGGCGTGGGGAGACTTCAATCGTTTTGTGACATATCTGAGACATCACTGAAGCAACCCTTCTCCAGTATTTCTGAAGAGTGGGGCATTCCCACCATTGATGTAAAAAAGTGCCCGTGTGCCCACATTCACAGGGACAGGCAGGAGAGACCAGCAGGCCCATCTTAACTAACGCAGAGCTGGTGTAATACGCTCTGTGGAGTATTTTAAGTTGGATAAGCTTTAAACGGGAGCGGATAGCCACTTCCCGGGGTGATGCCAGGGCCTCTCTCCAGTCCTCATCGTCAAGATCTCCAATCTCCTCAGCCAATTTGAGTCGTATTTTATCATGGGTCTCAGGCAAGTTATTGAGAATTTTCCTGTATGTCAGTGAAATTGCCCTTTCGGGGAGATAATCATCTAGTAGTCTATCTTCTAAGGGGGAGGAGATTGACAAATCAGAGCCTTTGGGTATTGCTTTATGTAATGCATGTCGTTCCTGGAGGTATCGGAAAGTTTCTCCCACCTGAAGTTGATACTGAGTTTGTAGGTCCCCAAACGAGATAACCCCCCCTCGACCATAGGTCACCCACTTTCGAAAGGCCAATGAGATCCCATTTATCAAACCCCGGCTGCTGTGAGAGCATACCTAATTGACTGGACTCAAGCAGTGGAGTAGCCTGTGTAATCTTGCCTCTCCAGCCCAACACGGCACTAGCCGCATGCCAAATAGCAACAGTAGTGGAGGTAGGGGTATATTGAGGCATGTATTTTTTCCCACCGTATAGTGCCCTGAGATAGTTGCCAGAAGGCATATTGTACCGATCCATTCTATACGCCGGGTCAGTGATGGGTCGATGCATCCAGTGGTTAAGAACCACCAATTGTGAAGCCCAATAATAGGATCTAATTGCGGGAAGAGCGATACCACTGTCATACCAACTTTTGGTAAGTTTGGCCAGAGCGATTCGGGTTGTCCCACTGTTCCACAATAAGGAGCGTACCTCGGAATCAATGGATATAAAATATTGAGATGGGACCAGAAAAGGCGTATTTTGCAGGGCATAAAGAAAACGAGGAAGTGCCATCATTTTATAAAGCGATACAAAAGGGGATGATGGACGGAACGTTTGAGCCAATCAAACACTCACCCCCAGTCAACCGATCTGGGTTTAATCCATCATCATTCTTTAGCTCACTCCACCACCCCAGTTCAGACATGGCCATATGCAAATCAGTCTGACCCTGTGCCTCATGGGAACAGTCCAGCACGAACTGCCAAGCCATGTCTTCCCTGGACCGGAAACAAGCATCCTAGGACCGGTTTCTGGCATTCCAGCCGTCATCAGCCAGGCTTGCTTGAATCCAGTGGCAAAGTGAGCAAGGGACCCACGTCTGGGCATACCCCCGCCAACTTAGGGCGAACAAAGCGATACAAAAGGGGATGATGGACGGAACGCTTGAGCCAATCAAACACTCACCCCCAGTCAACCGATCTGGGTTTAATCCATCATCATTCTTTAGCTCACTCCACCACCCCAGTTCAGACATGGCCATATGCAAATCAGTCTGACCCTGTGCCTCATGGGAACAGTCCAGCACGAACTGCCAAGCCATGTCTTCCCTGGACCGGAAACAAGCATCCTAGGACCGGTTTCTGGCATTCCAGCCGTCATCAGCCAGGCTTGCTTGAATCCAGTGGCAAAGTGAGCAAGGGACCCACGCCTGGGCATACCCCCGCCAACTTAGGGCGAACAAAGCGATACAAAAGGGGATGATGGACGGAACGTTTGAGCCAATCAAACACTCACCCCCAGTCAACCGATCTGGGTTTAATCCATCATCATTCTTTAGCTCACTCCACCACCCCAGTTCAGACATGGCCATATGCAAATCAGTCTGACCCTGTGCCTCATGGGAACAGTCCAGCACGAACTGCCAAGCCATGTCTTCCTGGACCGGAAACAAGCATCCTAGGACCGGTTTCTGGCATTCCAGCCGTCATCAGCCAGGCTTGCTTGAATCCAGTGGCAAAGTGAGCAAGGGACCCACGTCTGGGCATACCCCCGCCAACTTAGGGCGAACAAAGCGATACAAAAGGGGGATGATGGACGGAACGCTTGAGCCAATCAAACACTCACCCCCAGTCAACCGATCTGGGTTTAATCCATCATCATTCTTTAGCTCACTCCACCACCCCAGTTCAGACATGGCCATATGCAAATCAGTCTGACCCTGTGCCTCATGGGAACAGTCCAGCACGAACTGCCAAGCCATGTCTTCCCTGGACCGGAAACAAGCATCCTAGGACCGGTTTCTGGCATTCCAGCCGTCATCAGCCAGGCTTGCTTGAATCCAGTGGCAAAGTGAGCAAGGGACCCACGTCTGGGCATACCCCCGACCCACGTCTGGGCATCCAATGATGGATTTAACCCAGATCTCTTGACTGGGGGTGAATGTTTTGATTTGTTCTGCATTCCGTCCATCAATTGTATGTCTTTTGCTTTCTCGCCCTAAGTGCGCCAGGTATGCCCAGACGTGGGTCCTGGGCTCACTGTGCCACTGGAATCAAGCTATCCTGGCTGAAGAGGGGTGAAACCCCGAAACCGGTCCTAGGATGCTTGTTTCCGGTCCAGGGAGGACCTGGCTTGGCAGTTCGGGCTGGACTGTTCCCATGAGGCGCAGGGTCAAGACTGATTTGCATATGGCCAGGTCTAAACTTGGGTGGCATGGTGAGCAAAAGAATGATGGATTTAACCCAGATCTCTTGACTGGGGGTGAATGTTTTGATTTGTTCTGCATTCCGTCCATCAATTGTATGTCTTTTGCTTTCTCGCCCTAAGTGCGCCAGGTATGCCCAGACGTGGGTCCTGGGCTCACTGTGCCACTGGAATCAAGCTATCCTGGCTGAAGAGGGTGAAACCCCGAAACCGGTCCTAGGATGCTTGTTTCCGGTCCAGGGAGGACCTGGCTTGGCAGTTCGGGCTGGACTGTTCCCATGAGGCGCAGGGTCAAGACTGATTTGCATATGGCCAGGTCTAAACTTGGGTGGCATGGTGAGCAAAAGAATGATGGATTTAACCCAGATCTCTTGACTGGGGGTGAATGTTTTGATTTGTTCTGCATTCCGTCCATCAATTGTATGTCTTTTGCTTTCTCGCCCTAAGTGCGCCAGGTATGCCCAGACGTGGGTCCTGGGCTCACTGTGCCACTGGAATCAAGCTATCCTGGCTGAAGAGGGGTGAAACCCCGAAACCGGTCCTAGGATGCTTGTTTCCGGTCCAGGGAGGACCTGGCTTGGCAGTTCGGGCTGGACTGTTCCCATGAGGCGCAGGGTCAAGACTGATTTGCATATGGCCAGGTCTAAACTTGGGTGGCATGGTGAGCAAAAGAATGATGGATTTAACCCAGATCTCTTGACTGGGGGTGAATGTTTTGATTTGTTCTGCATTCCGTCCATCAATTGTATGTCTTTGCTTTCTCGCCCTAAGTGCGCCAGGTATGCCCAGACGTGGGTCCTGGGCTCACTGTGCCACTGGAATCAAGCTATCCTGGCTGAAGAGGGTGAAACCCCGAAACCGGTCCTAGGATGCTTGTTTCCGGTCCAGGGAGGACCTGGCTTGGCAGTTCGGGCTGGACTGTTCCCATGAGGCGCAGGGTCAAGACTGATTTGCATATGGCCAGGTCTAAACTTGGGTGGCATGGTGAGCAAAAGAATGATGGATTTAACCCAGATCTCTTGACTGGGGGTGAATGTTTTGATTTGTTCTGCATTCCGTCCATCAATTGTATGTCTTTTGCTTTCTCGCCCTAAGTGCGCCAGGTATGCCCAGACGTGGGTCCTGGGCTCACTGTGCCACTGGAATCAAGCTATCCTGGCTGAAGAGGGGTGAAACCCCGAAACCGGTCCTAGGATGCTTGTTTCCGGTCCAGGGAGGACCTGGCTTGGCAGTTCGGGCTGGACTGTTCCCATGAGGCGCAGGGTCAAGACTGATTTGCATATGGCCAGGTCTAAACTTGGGTGGCATGGTGAGCAAAAGAATGATGGATTTAACCCAGATCTCTTGACTGGGGGTGAATGTTTTGATTTGTTCTGCATTCCGTCCATCAATTGTATGTCTTTTGCTTTCTCGCCCTAAGTGCGCCAGGTATGCCCAGACGTGGGTCCTGGGCTCACTGTGCCACTGGAATCAAGCTATCCTGGCTGAAGAGGGGTGAAACCCCGAAACCGGTCCTAGGATGCTTGTTTCCGGTCCAGGGAGGACCTGGCTTGGCAGTTCGGGCTGGACTGTTCCCATGAGGCGCAGGGTCAAGACTGATTTGCATATGGCCAGGTCTAAACTTGGGTGGCATGGTGAGCAAAAGAATGATGGATTTAACCCAGATCTCTTGACTGGGGGTGAATGTTTTGATTTGTTCTGCATTCCGTCCATCAATTGTATGTCTTTTGCTTTCTCGCCCTAAGTGCGCCAGGTATGCCCAGACGTGGGTCCTGGGCTCACTGTGCCACTGGAATCAAGCTATCCTGGCTGAAGAGGGGTGAAACCCCGAAACCGGTCCTAGGATGCTTGTTTCCGGTCCAGGGAGGACCTTGCTTGGCAGTTCGGGCTGGACTGTTCCCATGAGGCGCAGGGTCAAGACTGATTTGCATATGGCCAGGTCTAAACTTGGGTGGCATGGTGAGCAAAAGAATGATGGATTTAACCCAGATCTCTTGACTGGGGGTGAATGTTTTGATTTGTTCTGCATTCCGTCCATCAATTGTATGTCTTTTGCTTTCTCGCCCTAAGTGCGCCAGGTATGCCCAGACGTGGGTCCTGGGCTCACTGTGCCACTGGAATCAAGCTATCCTGGCTGAAGAGGGGTGAAACCCCGAAACCGGTCCTAGGATGCTTGTTTCCGGTCCAGGGAGGACCTGGCTTGGCAGTTCGGGCTGGACTGTTCCCATGAGGCGCAGGGTCAAGACTGATTTGCATATGGCCAGGTCTAAACTTGGGTGGCATGGTGAGCAAAAGAATGATGGATTTAACCCAGATCTCTTGACTGGGGGTGAATGTTTTGATTTGTTCTGCATTCCGTCCATCAATTGTATGTCTTTTGCTTTCTCGCCCTAAGTGCGCCAGGTTTGCCCAGACGTGGGTCCTGGGCTCACTGTGCCACTGGAATCAAGCTATCCTGGCTGAAGAGGGTGAAACCCCGAAACCGGTCCTAGGATGCTTGTTTCCGGTCCAGGGAGGACCTGGCTTGGCAGTTCGGGCTGGACTGTTCCCATGAGGCGCAGGGTCAAGACTGATTTGCATATGGCCAGGTCTAAACTTGGGTGGCATGGTGAGCAAAAGAATGATGGATTTAACCCAGATCTCTTGACTGGGGGTGAATGTTTTGATTTGTTCTGCATTCCGTCCATCAATTGTATGTCTTTTATCATTTTATAAAGGGCCGCTCTCCCCAGGAGTATTAGAGGTAAGGACTTCCAATGTTGAACATCGGCACGGAAACGTTGGAGAGGAGAGACGAGGTTTTACGAATGGAAAACACCAGCGTCTTTAGTAATATATATACCAAGATATCGAAATCCGTCCGAAACTATCTGGGCTTCACAACCTAAGGGGAGTGTCGGGTGTTGTCCACTCAGAACGAAGACCAGGGATTTGTCCCAATTGATAGTATAACCCGAGTATTTTTGGAAAAGCGCAAAAATATGAAGTACCCTATGGAGCGAGGACCGGGGACGGGCCAGATAGAGTAAAATGTCGTCGGCATAGAGGGAGATTTTATCCGTCTAGTCTGGGGACCAATTGAGTCCACGAATCAAGGGACAATGTTGTGATTTTTGTTCCTAAAAATGTGTCGAGCTGAACTTTTGCATGAAAGAAAAGTAACTGTATTTTAAACCTGAAAAAGTCTTGCTTACCTATGTATTGTAGGATCCACGGTGTGATATCTAAGCATATCACCTCGAGTAGTCAGTGTAATCCAAAAGTAAAATGAAAGTAATCACAAGTAATTTCTATGTAATTTAAACTGTTTTAAAAGCCAATACAAACCTGTAACGATTGCAAATCCATTCCCAATTGCATTTCCTTGTAAAGTTTTACAATTGAAAGTACATTTTACCTACCTGTACCAAGTCCTGCTTGGTTCTAGAAATAAAACATAAGCATACCTTTTTTATACTTACCTAATTGGTCTGGATTCTGTCTCTAAGTGTGTGTAATCAGTCCTCGATTGAGTGAATACAATAAATGCTTAACACACCCTCCTGATAAGCCAAACTTCTCGACCACACTACCACCATGAGAGCTGTTAGTGATTATCTAATTTAGCCTCTGCTATAGCTCTGGGGATCCCCTGGACTCTGTGCACACTATACCTTACTTTGTTATAGTATATTCAGAGCCAGCTTCCTACAACCCCTGTGTCTGTTGCTATTTGCTTTGGCAATGGATCCCCTGGTGTGCTGTATAAGTGAAGACTCAAGGAAGAATTTCTATAGGGCTTGAAAGTAGGAGACAAAATACCATTGAAAGCAGAGAACATCTTTTTGAATGTGGTGAATCTAATACAAACAGTTCCCAAGCTTCTAGACATATTTTGCAAATTCTGGGAGTATTTTGGGTGTGGAATAAACAGGCCCAGATTGACTTCTTTAAGTACAATATCGGAATGTGGAGCAGATACAGCCACTCCAGCTGAGAATGAATAGGTTGATTTCCGATAGCTGGGAATTAAGGTAACTAAAAGTAAGGTGATGTTTATCAGTATAATCTGACTTCAGCAATTATTAAATTGAGGGAGGATAGAAGATATTGGCTTAGATTTCCACTCTCGATGATGGAATGGGCTGGCATCTTCAAAATGATTTCATTTACCCTACACATAGCAAAACTCTCCATACTACATATTCCAAGGCTTTTTAGAGGGATTTGAGGAGATATTTCATGCGCTTTAATGGGTTGAGGAGGCATCTTGCATGGTGTGGTTGTGCTCTACAAATCAGTGTACAACAAGGGCATAGCTTTTTCCAATGTTCAGCAGGCCCGTAGCCAGAAGTATATTTTTAGGGGGGCATGGCTCTCAGCTATGACCAAACTTTAAAGATATGCTCTATAAGCTCATTATTTCCCAAATACTGGTTGTAGAACAAAATAATGACTCCCAGAGTATTGTGATACAAGAATGTCAAGGACAGAATATTGAAAGGTAAGTGCATATAGGGAAGTATAGATTTACTATTCCTAACTCCACATCTACATGCCTGGAAGATAGTGATATAATGCGTAGGTACATATATGTGGCATATGGAATAGAAAAACTACACTTACGTACCAGTTGATATTTTCGATTCAATAGTCTATCATCGATATTCTGGTTTTGGTATTCAGGGTGTACTCAGTGTGATTCTATGTGAAGGAAAGGGGGATTTGTTTGAGGTAAATATTCAATCAATCAATCAATCAATCACAGAATTTGTAGAGCGCACTACTTACCCGCGAGGGTCTCAAGGCGCTGGGGAGAGGGAGGGGGGGTGCTGCTACTGGTCGAACAGCCAGGTCTTGAGTAGCCTCCTGAAGGTCAGCAGGTCTTGGGTCTGTCGTAGGCTTAGTGGAAGGGTGTTCCAGGTCTTGGCGGCGAGGTGTGAGAAGGATCTGCCGCCGGTGGTTGTTCTTCGAATGCGAGGGACGGTGGCGAGGGAGAGGTCGGCGGAGCGGAGCTGGCGGTTGGGGACGTAGAAGAAGAGTCGTCTGTTGAGGTAGGCTGGGCCAGTTTTGTGGAGTGCCTTGTGTGCGTGGATGAGGAGTTTGAAGGTGATCCTCCTGTCGACGGGGAGCCAGTGCAGGTTCCTCAAGTGGGGGTGATGTGGCTGTGGCGTGGTACGTCGAGGATCAGGCGTGCGGAGGCGTTTTGTATGCGTTGCAGTCGCTTGATGAGCTTGGCCGGGGCTCCCGCGTAGAGGGCGTTCCCATAGTCAAGTCTGCTACTGACGAGGGCCTGGGTGACTGTTCTTCTTGTGTCTGTCGGGATCCACCTGTAGATCTTGCGAAGCATGCGGAGGGTGTTGAAGCAGGAGGAGGAGACTGCGTTGACTTGCTTGGCCATGGAGAGCGTTGAGTCGAGGATGACTCCCAGGTTGCGTGCGTGGTCGGTGGGTGTCGGGGCTGCTCCCAGCGTCGTTGGCCACCAGGAGTCGTCCCAGGCTGAGGGGTTGGAGCCGAGGATGAGGACCTCCGTCTTGTCCGTGTTCAGCTTTAGTCGGCTGATCTTCATCCAATCGGCGACGGCCTTCATTCCTTCATGGAGATTGGCTTTGGCGGCGAGGGGGTCCTTGGTGAGGGAGAGGATCAGTTGAGTGTCGTCGGCGTAGGAGATAATGTTGAGGTCGTGCTGTCTGGCGATGCGTGCGAGCGGGGCCATGTAGATGTTGAACAGTGTTGGGCTGAGGGAAGATCCCTGGGGTACGCCGCAGATGATCTCGGAGGCTTCGGATCGGAAAGGTGGGAGGCGGACTCTCTGGGTTCTGCCGTCGAGGAAGGAGGTGGTCCATTCCAGGGCCTTGTCTCGGATCCCTGCATCGTGGAGGCGTGCGCGTAGAGTGCGGTGGCAGACAGTGTCGAAGGCGGCGGAGAGGTCCAGCAGGATGAGGGCTGCGGTCTCACCATTGTCCAGCAGGATCCTGATGTCGTCGGTGGCGGCGATGAGGGCAGTCTCAGTGCTGTGGTTGGTGCGGAACCCTGATTGGGATGGGTCCAGGATGCTGTTTTCTTCGAGGTATCGGGTTAGCTGTTTGTTGACGATCTTCTCGATGACCTTGGCTGGGAACGGAAGCAGGGAGATGGGCCGGAAGTTCTTGAGGTCTCTCGGGTCCGCCTTGGGTTTGTTGAGTAGGGCGTTGATCTCTGCATGTTTCCAGCTCTCTGGGAAGGTTGCGGTCTCGAAGGAGAGATTGATGACGTTGCACAGGTGGGGTGCGATGGAGCTGCTGGCTTTGTTGAAGATGTGGTGCGGGAAAGGGTCTGACGGGGAGCCGGAGTGTATTGTGCTCATGGTCTTGATGGTGTCCTCGATGTTCACGCTGGCCCAGGCTGGCAGGGGGTCGTGGTCGATGGTGTGTGGCGGGTCTGGTGCATCGATCTTAGTTGGGGCTGTCTGGGTGTTGAAGCTGTCGTGGATGTCGGCGATCTTGCGGTGAAAGAAGGTGGCGAGGGAATCGCACAGGGGTTGCGACGGCGGGATGTCGTTGGTGTTGGAGCTGGGATTGGAGAGTTCCTTCACTATGTTGAAAAGCTCCTTGCTGTTGTGTGCGTTGTTGTCGAGGCGGTCTTTGAAGGAGATTCTCTTGGCGGACTTGATGAGGTGGTGGTGGTTACGTATGGCGTCTTTGTGGGCTGTGTGGCTGTCCGGTGTCTTATCACTGTGCCATTTCTTCTCTAGTTTCCGGCAGGTACGCTTGGAAGCTAGGAGTTCCGAGGTGAACCAGCTGGCTCTTTTGGTGGTGTCACTGTAGGTGAGCTTTTTCAGCGGGGCGAGGGTGTTGGCACAGTCGTCCATCCATCGTCTGAGGTTGCAGGCAGCGTCGTCGGTGTTGGATGGGTCGGAGGGAGGGCTGAGAGCGAGGGTTGCCCGAAGTTGGTCTTCGGTGACTTTGCTCCAGCAGCGGCGTGGGATCTGTTGGGTGCGGTGGTGTGTGGTGGGTTTCTGGAAGGTGAAATGGATGCAGCGGTGGTCGGTCCAGAGGAGTTCCGTGGTGTGGCTGAAGGAGACGTGGGAGCTTGAAGCACAATCAATCAGCTTTTCTCAATCCAACATGAAATCCTTTCAATTAGATGGGATTTAAGGTAGAAGAATGTAAAGTTGTAAAGTAGGCTGACTGCCAGCTTTGTGTATTTTAAGCATGGAAGCCTGCCATGTGTACTAGAAATGGAAAATATTTACTTGCAGAGGGATTTTTGCCACAGGTGCAGATAAAAGTCAAGCTTCGTGTTATGAAACAGTTAGGAGATTGTCATAATTAAATGTACACTAGAAAGCCAAATCCCCTCCTTGGCAGAACTTTAACTTCTCAGCAAGTAGATTGTACTTTTCAGTGACTGTACCAGCAAATGCAGACATGGCTAATATGCATTAAAAGAGGTGTCAGCATTTCTCACAAAGGGCACATAGTAGCAAATACTAAGAGGGTGCCACTGTTAAGCAATTTGGAAAAACCAATGTGGATCAAGTAACCATGGTTAGACCGTGTTAGGATTTTAAATACCACTATGCAAGGTGATTAGTGGATCTTACACAAAGATCACTTTTAGAAAATAAAGTGCAGAATCGTGCTTTGAAATCACACTGGACCAGGTATATTGGCCAGAACATGATAAGCTTATAAATTCCACTTAGAATCACCAATCACCATTTGTCTACATGTACCTAGCTATCATTTTGCTCCTTTAGGCTCTCTTTTACTTTCTCTATTTACTCCCAATCTCCCAATCTCTCGCCAGGAGCCCTTTCTGTTTGCGGCTGCATCGATCTTCCCATTCCTGTCTCTCCTGCTCTCTTTTTTTTTTCTATGTACTCTCCTTTCTTTCTCTTAATCTTCTCTCTTTTTCTAGAACTTCTCCACTCTATCTTCTCATCTCTTTTCTTTGTACTTCTCAATGTTTGTTATTCTCTCTCTGGACTGCTTCTCCATAGACCATGTATGGTAACTGAGACTTTCTCTTGGCTGTGCATGCCTATTAGCAGCCCCTGCCACCTCTCTTTGACCACTGTACTTTTTGCTGTTCCCCAGTCCCAGAAACCTACCATCCTGTGTGCCTCCTAGAACTGGAGAAGTCCCCTAGATCATGGAATAAAGAAGATAATGCAATGTGGCCATCATATCCCCACAGCTTGTCGTCAATTCTTGTTGGACAGGACATCAGGTTGCATGAATTTGGTGGGTTTTAACTGCTTTAGGGCAGACGACCTGTTGACGTCCACCACACTACTTTCACAGTGTGGTGGGCTTCAATAGGTCATCCACAGTATGGGAAAAGAAAATGTTTCTGGACAAAACACCAGAAATGTTTTCTTTTCCAAAATCAAAGTCGGTACCAGTGCTCATTACTACCCACAAGTCCCAAGTTTGATTTTGTGCACTGATGTTACACAGGAAAATTAAAGTGAAAGCAGATCGCGCTAATGGAATTTGTGGGGATCCACAAATGTCCGACCACCCAGATTTCCTACATTTCTCCCGATAACAGTAGTACCCCACTTGTGTGACTGAGCTATCGTCCGTGAAATGAAAGGCTCCTTCAGGCCCCTAAGACACAAGGAAAGATCAAGATTTTGTCTTGCAAATTGGCCAATTCTGGGGCTGTGGGTAACTGTGGTATTTAGGACAGAACTAGGCCGTCCTCCAGAGAAACATTCCAAGCCCAAACATTTTTTAAAACAAGGTACCTAGGGAAGTCTGAGGTGGTGTAGTTTGCATGAATTCTGATAATTTTTCTTACCCAGAATGGCCTTCAAATTCCAAGCTTTGGCTAAATTACAGATTTTCTTCAGATTTCTGTGAAGGAGAATTCCATACTCTGAGAGGATTCATAAAATTCCTACCACCAAAGGTTCCCACACTTCTACCAATAAAACCACTACCATAAATGTTCAACTAGTATTTTGTATTTAGTACATTAATTACATTGGACCTCATAACAGCAATTTATCTGCTATGACCATAAATTAGATAAAGAGAAAACAGAATTTCATAGGTGTCAATAAAGTTCAAAAAGCAGATTCATACTACATAGATCTTAAATTACATTATACAAAAATCAGAAAATGTTAGTCGATGTTCTGCAGAGATGTCTTGAGAGGTCAATTATAATACAAATGCTTTCAGCATCAAATGCCCTGATTATGGTTTCCACATTATTTGGTTGAAGGAGGTGAATCCTCAGTTTGTTGACTATGGCAGGGTTATTTACATATTAAATCAATTTTGAATGATAGCGAGATAAAGCAGCCTTTTGTGACATGGCAGGCTATATTGAGTCATTTCAGATTCACACTACTTGGGTATTTGCACCCTTCTGCAGCAGGTACATTAACCTCACAAATTATGAGGGTCCTACAAAAAAATAACAATCTGTACAGTGGATACCTAATCTCACCAGGCTACATTTCACAACAGGCCAGTGTAGGCTGGAGCAATGTCAGTTAAATATGGGAAGGCATTCCATTGGTGGAGCTTGGGCAATCTCATACACCTATGGAATTTGGTGCATCCCAGATTTACTAAAGCTAGTAAACCTGACATGTGATAACTCTGCACCCGCGCAAGAGGCTAATCAAAGCACTATGCCATATTGGAATCTGGAGTTTCCTGATTGGATATTGTTTCCCAGTGACTTGTAGGTTTGGGTTTCCTATCAGCTCCTCACATACTACACTGTGGGGTCCGACAGTGGTCCATTATATCCCCTCCACTATTCAACATCTACCTAATCTCCTTACCCAACCTGGTTAAATCATTCCACATCACCTGTTACAACTACGTGGATGACACCCAAATCATTTCTAAAAATGGATGGTCTGAAAGACCTCAACAATTTAAAACTTGATGACTGCCTTCAGGCCATAAACGAATGGATGATGAATAGTCATCTACAGCTAGTCATGCAAAGAAAGAGCTTTTGACCGGCGGACAGCGACAAAAAGACTAGCCTACAACCATATGGCCTAAGAAACATGAGGCCCCTCCAACAATGTCAAGAGAAGTCAGAAACCTAGGGATAACCATGGAGTCAGATCCGTATTCGAAACAACAAGTTTACTAGCGCTAGTAAATCTGGGAATGCACCAAATTCCAAAGGTGGATGTATGCTACACAATTAAAACACTGTGTTGCATCCTACCATACCTTGGATACCAGCAGAAAGTGCAAGCCATCCTCACACTCATAATCTCCGAGCTTGTATATGCCAACAGCCTATACCTTGGCACACCCATATTCATAATACACAAAATACAACTCATCCAATATACTGCTGCAATCTTTCATCCCTGCCTTCACTCAAGATAACACATTGCTGCAGTCTTGCAATCACTCCACTGGCTATCTATAGCAAGAAAGGCAATGTTCAAGGCACCTTGCATTGTTCACAGAGCTTCCAAGGAAAAGGACAGCTACACTTACAAGCTAAATTCAAGCAATACAAACAAGTCAGGACGCTGCACTCCAGCTATGCGCCAGTTATCACACTACCTTACCAAAAGAAATCCGCAGGAGGCACTGCTTCCTCAGTACAAATGGCCAAGCTCTGGAACACCCTACCAGCCAGCATTCGAAGCATCGAGGAGCCTATATACTTCAGAAGACAGTTGAAAACATGGTTTTTTCCAAGACAATTAAACCACCACACATCCCTACAAAAGCATCTGAAAAAAAGATTGGAAACAAGCCAACCAGCAAGCTACTTTCGGCAGGTTAGTTAAGGAGAACTGACCTATGTTTTGCTGGGGTATTATATAGGTCTGTAAGTTCATACATAACATTTCCTGGCCACACTGATACTAATATCATAACACTCAATGGTCAGCAGCCAACTGTAACTTACACCTCTCACATTCACATAATACATATCTGCTACGAGGGTTGTCATCACCAGTACTGTGTAGCCAATAAACCAGCCATCACTGAATGAACAGGCATGGAATAACTGAAGTGATCTGTCACACACGGCAGGAAAATTGAAGGACTTTAATCTGGTCCATTACTACAGGTCCCAAATATCTATACACTATGGCTGCTTCTTTACATCTCACAATGGCATTCAGATATGAGATAATAGTAACAATAAACATCCAAGCATCTCTCTCAACTTCTCTCTCCTTCCAAAAATGCCTGCTCTGGCCCAGAACTATACACTAGGGGGCAGATTTACTAAGATTTTTCATCGGGCTTGCTTAATTTTTGTTGTGCAGCCTGATGCAAAATCATTTTTGGTATTTACTAAGTAATGCAAAGCTACATTGCGTGGCTTTGTGTAGTTTAGTAAATACAAAGTAATGCAAGGCAGTGCATATTGCTGCCTTGAGTTACCTTGCGTTGGGAAGGCATTCCATGGGTGGAGCATAGGCAATCTCATACATCCACCTATGGAATTTTGTGCATTCCCAGATTTACTAAAACTAGAAAACTTGGGAATGTGTCAAAATGGTATGCCTTCCCTAGTGAGGCGTAACAAGGAGGGGTGTATTTTTTTTTCTTGTTACTTCCTCATTCTATGTGTGCTACATAAGTGGAATATGCTCTATGGATTGTGTTTGCGCATGAAGTTGTCTCTTCCTTCTCAAAAACAATCCTGCCTACAATGCAGGCACCCTTGCGCTATGATGCAAGGGTGCCTGCTTTGGTGCTAGGCAGTGCACAGTGCACCAATGTTAGGAGACAGCAGAAATGCGCCATATCTTTGTAAAAATGGTGCATTTCTGCTATCTGACTTTTACACAGCGCAGTGCAGCAAGCTGTTTCGCTGCATTGCTGTGCATGAAATGTAAGCAAATCGGCACCATAATTTCAGATTGGACAACCCAGTGGAGTAACCAGCTAAGCAGATTATAATCATAAGAAATACCTTAATGGGACCCACAGAGCTGTTCAAAGCTGCCATTGTACTGCAAAAACCATAAATTGCGCATCTTTCTCACACCACATTATCCACGACACTGATACATGCTGTGTTTCATAACATGATAACCACACCTTGGTGGTCATCACACACAACATGGAAACACTTACCACATTCGATCACAAAACAAATACAACACCCTTCTAACCACATACCACCGTATCTGGCGTAGCTTGCTGCCCACCAATGTAGTTAAGCACTTCAGTGCAACACATACAGGTAGTAAGCGTTATACAAATGCGCAATACAATACAATATTTAGCACTTATGCGTAAACAAGATTTGTTTTGATCCAGAATAAAATCTTTGTTTTCATTACAAAACAAAATGTGGTTCTTTCGTTCTTTTGTAACTGCTGGTATATGTTGAAATATTTGTACAGTTCATTTACAGGTATTTAAATTGTTAGTGAATTAGAAAGAAATTGACATCCTACAGTATTTGTTTCACGCTCCCTGTACATAAGGTCATTGGAATAATGAGATTCTGCGGCCGTTGAATTATGCAATCTCTGCGGCCGCAGTCTTTACAGTGTAATTATGAATGTACCTCATTTGCCACATAATTCATCATCTGCTGCATAATCTGCAGATTTTAACATAAAACTAATTTTGTTTCTAGATCAAACAGTTCAAAAGTTATTAAAAATGCTGCAACGTATGCTATTGTGCCGTGGAGGGCCTTCGCAAAGGTTTACTGGTCACCTTTCAGTTACTTACAGCAAGCGGTAATTGGGTATGGAACTGTTACTAATAAAGTGAAACTTTTGCCTAGACAGTGCTAATGTGCAAAAATGACAAACTATTGAAGTGATACTACAAAAAAATGTGCCACATTAAACTGAATAATTTGTGTTTTCCTGCTACATAATTTAGTTAATATTGCTGCATAATTTAGCCCTTCATTGCTGCCTAATCCCAGTGGCCCTGTCTGTACCACAGAGAGATTGTCATATAGTTCACTTTACAACATGCTATCACTTTGCAGACAAAGGAAGAAAAGTAAACATCGCCACAATAAAAGAATAAGCATCAATTTGTCAGAAGACAGCCTGACATTTATTTAACCTGTCTTGGAACATGCAGCAAATGTAACAAGATAGAACCAAATTTAAATGCATTTTTATTGCTCATTTGCCTTCTGAACTCGCACACCTCTATACTGTGCGAGGTGCCTCGGTCGTTTGGAGGGGCCAAAGATTCTTATGGGCTGGCAAGGTCCTCAAATGCCCCCTGTGGCTATGGCCCTGATGATCAGTAATATTATTGGGCCTCACAAGTGATTGTAGTCAATTACTGGGCCTATGCTCTTTCTGAGGAGCAATCAGTCAAGTTGGATAAACTGGCCATGGGAGGTAAGTTGTACATGCATGATCTGTACTATGAAAGCCCTCTAGGGGACCTACCAGAGGCCACAAGGAAAGTACTCAAAGCATGGAGAATGACTATCGAGGCATAGGACTAGAAAGATTCACAGACCAGGTTAACTCCTGTATGACTGGTTAGCTTATAATTAATGTAATGAAACGATGAAACTCCGTAGTAACATCAAGTCAAGTTTATTGTACACCCACCAGGAAGTCCATGTCAGCAGCCAGACACTACAACTGACTCTCATCTAATGGAGTCAAAGCGTTCCGATGCTGACATGGTTAGCATTCTTTTAGTGGAACCAATAATTAAAGGGACAGGTTACAACACATCTTCCCTTTATAAAACAACGAAAGAAAGGAAATAAAAGAACATGAGAAATGAGAAAAATATGGATAAGAGGGAAAAGAATCAAAGAGCACAGTACAAATGTGAAATAACATCTCAACAGAGAGCTATAAAAAATAGAATAATAACAATGAAAATATGAAGAACATTTCTACTTAAGAACATAATCTTGTAAGTGCAAAGGTGGTCTTCTAGACCTAACAGAACGTCCAGAAAGATCAGATTGAATCACACCATCACCACTCTGTAAATGTCTCTCCAAAGATGGCTGAGAGAGTCTGGCTTGGGGTGAACCCAAAGGAGAGTGTCTGGCTTGGGGTGAACCTAAGGGTGAACCTAAGGGAGAACCCAGGGGTTAACCCACAGAAACATCCCCACTCCTACATTTTGAAAGACGAGACATGCTCCAAATACAACCGCCAGCAAGCATGACAACATTTTTCATAACTTTGATAATGCGTTTGGGGCCAAAATATTTGGTTTCACCTTTGGGAGACCACACCCCCTTCTTAACGAAGACGAGATCACCCACCTTCCAGTCAGGCTTGTACACACCCATTTTGACATCAAATCTATGTTTGTAGTCATCCTGATACCTTTTGATTCTCAAATCATCCACAGTCTTGTTCCTATCAGTAACACTTAACCATACAGGGTTGAGTTTGGAACCGGCTGCCCTGCCCCTAAGCTTCCTGAAAGGAGAGCAACCCGTAATACTGTTGGGAGTGTTTCTGTGTGCCCATATTTTTTCTCTAAGGACATCTTTGAGGTGGCAACCAGTATTAACAGCAACCTGAGCACGCGGCCTCACTAGCCTGTTCATGCTCTCCACCAAACCATTTGCCTGGGGTGAGTAAAGAGCTGTGCGGTGGTGGGTGATGGAAAGGTCCTTTAAGAAATCAGTCATCTCTTGAGAGATAAACTGCACACCATTGTCAGAAACCAAGATATCAGGTTTACCTTCAGAAGTAAAACTATCCTTCAAGAACTCAATAATGTTTTTACTCACTACAGAACTCAAACAACATGCAGAAATATATTTAGAAGTATAGTCAACAAGGACCACAACAAACCTTTCTGAAGGAGCAAGCATTTCAAAGGGTCCCACAATATCAATAGCTAATTTAGACCAAGGACGTTCAGGAATAGCTATTGGAGAAAGCGGGGAAGTACTGACCTTCCTGGTCTTGTCATTAGCGGCACAAATGGTACAGTCTCTGACAGCCTCTTCAACCTGCTTGTCAACCTCAGGCCACCAGTAGGATTCCCTGACCCTATTCTTGGTCAAGCTACGCCCCAGATGACCTTCATGCGCTAAGTTAATGATTTTTTCCCTGAGAGAGAGAAGAGGAAGTAATCTATCCCCTCTGAAAAGTTCACCATCAATAATGTTGAGTTCATCACGAACATTCCAAAATGGTTTGGCATCACTGGGAACGTCAGAGAGAGAAGGCCAACCCTTAACAACTAACTCCATAAGTGCTCTCCTAGAATCATCACAAGCAGCACTGACCTCCCATTCTTGTTTGTTAAGGGCACATTCCATAACCCATGACACAGCATGGTCAGGTGAACATGGTGTATCGTTTTCAAGCGGCATCCTGGAGAGAAAATCCGCAGGAACATTTCTGAGCCCAGGCAAATATTCAATAGTAAAATTGTACTCCCAGAGACCCTCAATCCACCTTTTTATTCTGGGAGTAGTGCTTTCACCATTCCTGCACGCAAACATGTGTACCAAGGGCTTATGGTCAGTGCGGACCAAAAACGGTAACCCCCACAGATAAAACCTGAAATGGTGGATAGCCCAAGAGCAAGCCAACGCTTCGCGTTCGATCACTGAGTAATGTTCCTCAGCTCCTTTCAAAGTACGCGAAGCGAAACCAGTGACTTTCTCAATGCCATCAACCATTTGGGATAGAACAGCACCCAAACCTCGTAGACTGGCATCAGTGGTGAGAATGGTTTTCTTCCGTACATCAGAATGGCCTAGGGTAGGCATGCTGGCAATCTCACCTTTGACAATTTTGAAAGCAATTTCACACTCCCTCGACCACTCAAAACCAACACCCTTTTTTAGTAGTAACCTTAAGGGTTGTACAACACAGGCAAAATTATAAATAAACTTTTAATAAAACTCAGACAGTCCAAGAAAAGATCTAACTTGATCTTTGTTAGAGGGAGCAGGGGCTTGTAAAATTGCTTCAGCAAGGTCGATTTTGGGACTGATGCCCTCACTCGAAATTGAGTGTCCCAGATACGATACAGAATTTACTCTGAATTTGCATTTCTCTCTCTTGAGAGTTAAACCTCGTTCCTTGAGTCTGGATAAAACTTTAAAAAGTACTTCATCATGCTTGTCTCTATTCTTTCCAAAAAACAAGAATGTCATCCTGAAAGAATAGGACGGAATCTATGCCTGAAAGAACATCCTTCATAATTCTCTGAAAGCATGCAGCAGCACTCGCCAACCCAAAAGGCATTCTAACAAACCTATAGGCACCCAACGGTGTTACAAAGGAAGTTAGTGCTTTAGAATCCTCATGCAGCAAGACTTGGTGGTAGGCTGATGACAAGTCCATTACACTGAAAAGGCAAGCGCCACCTAATTTGGTCAGAGCTTTGTTGATGTTGGGTAAAGGTTGCCTGTCAACCCAGATACAGTTGGTGAGACTTCTCAAATACACACACATGCTAATTTTGGTACATTTATCCTTGGGGGCCAAAACGATGGGGGCCAACCACTATGAGGATTCGATCTCCTCCATGACACCTAAATGAAGTAATCTGTTTAGCTCATCCTGTATTGGCTTAACCATGAGATTCGGAACTTTCCTAACTTTGTGTACGACTGGAGTTGCATTGTCTTTCAGAATTATTTTATGTATGAAACCATTGAGAAGACCTAGACTCTCACTGAAAACTTCTGGAAATTTTTCTGTAACATCTGGATGATCACTGTGGGAAGTCAGCAACATCACTTGATCGGGAGCATTAGGATTGAGAATGATTCCTAAATCACGTTGGTGACGCCAACCTAACAAATTGTCACCACGCTTAGCAACATAAACTTTGCCAATAGTCTCTCTATCTTTAAAAAGAATGGTCTGAACGGAAAAACCAACAAGGTCAATTTTCTGGCCACCATAACCCACCGGGTTGATGTCAGGAGGCAAAAGTTTGACATCTTTATAGGCAGGTGTCGCATTCCAAAATTTGTCACTAATTAAAGTGTATGGAGAACCAGAATCTGCAAGTGCAGGAACTAAAACATCACCAACAATTATGTGACACTTCGGCATGGAGATACTGTCTGAGTCAATTCCTTTGACGTTAAAAACTGGTTCATCAACGGAATCAGTGATGCAATGAATGCTCTGTGAATACAACTCCTCGTCATCAACCATGTTAACTTTCCCAAACTTACACATACGGGCATAGTGACCTTTTTTTCCACAGCTATTACAATTTGTGCTTCTGGCAAAACAATTCGGATAGTTAGGACCATGGTTGATACTTCCACACCTCGGACATTAAGGGGCCGATTCCGATCTCGGCCGGTAGGGCTCCGAATCGGATTCGGCATAACCGGATCCGATTCGGAGCCCTATTTCCCGACCGATTCGTACGCGCGTCCGGACGAGCGAGTACGATGCGAAATCGCCGACCGACTCGTTCGGGCGTCCCAACCGCTCCGACCGACTCGTTCCCGGGTCTAACCGCACCGACCGACTCGCTCGGACACGACTCGCACCGCGCAATGGAGACGTTCCCCGGCCGGGTAAGTACGATGCGCGCCGCGAGCAGTCCGACCGACACGCGCCATCCGGCTCAAAAGAGCAGTCGGAGCCGTACTTCGGGGGTCCGTGTCGGACCCCCCTGTACGCGTAGCCACGCGAGTCGCACACAGGGGGGACCCATGGGTCCCCCCTACCTGTGCATGTACGGCGCGAGTCGCTTCGCCGCGTACCCGCTGGGGGGGCGCCCTTGTTTGCCTCGCACCCATTGAGGCAATGGGAGCCCGCGTACGCGTTGTACGACCGGCTCCCATTGACTTCAATGGGAGTCCGACCGACTCGAGTACGATAGCATACGGACGCATCGTACTCGTTCGGTCGGGCTGCACGGGTCCGATTCGGTCGGAAATCTCTCCGGGTCCGGCTCGGTCGGAGAGATTTCCGGCCCGAATCGGAATCGGCCCCTTAGTCTTACCATCTTTGTTCCAACTTGAAACTAATTTTGGTTTGTTGTTCTTGTTGATACCCCTATCAGTTTTTACAAAGGGCTTAGACACGGCAGCAATTGCAGTTTCTCCATGGGAATTATAAGAATCACCACTAACAGAGTTGGTGCTGTTATCTGTGGTAGGGTTAGGATTACGGATTTCCTTCACCCAGTGAGAGGTATGCTCTATGCTTTCTACAATGGTGATTGCCTCCTTGAGATTGGGATTCTTTGCAAGCAGCTTTTCTTGAACTTTTGGATCATTAGTGCAACGCACTAGTTGATCACGAATGAGAGAATCGGTCAATTGTTCAAAATCACAAGTCTGGGCAAGTGACTTTAGCGCAGCCACATAGTTGCCAACTCTTTCTCCTTTGGCTTGAGAACGCATGAAAAATGTGTGACGTTCCATAACAACATTATGACGTGGTCCAAAATGTGTTTGTAAAAGCAAAACACTCATTTCATAAACATCACTTGGTTCACCTGCTTCCCTGCCAATTGGTATAGGATCAAGACTATCATAGATATTCCTGCCTTCAATGCCAAGATTGTGGAGTAACACAGATTGTTTCCTTGCAGCTGAAAATCTTTCCCCACCGATAGCTATGAGGTACGAGTCAAATAAGGGTTTCCATTTTTTCCATGGTAAAACAGGTTCACCACGTTCACATAAGAATTGAGGTGGCTGGCTCATGCCACTGGAGTTTGACATCCTGAAAGAAGAAAAACGTAACAAGCTAACAAAATAAGCAAAAGTAATAACCTAAAATAATAAGTTAAAATAATAGGTTAAAACAATAAGCTAAACTAACTAGTCTGGATGAGGTGAGGAAATAGTCCAAAATCTATGTTTGGAGGACAAGGGATCAATAATAATGAGAATAAATTAAAGAAACCGCAGATATAACATTAGCATTGGATGAAAATGAGCAAAAGTCCATGTAACACAGTGGTTTCCAATGCGGTAGGACAAACGCTGACAAAAATGAATTAAAACAGCTGATCCACGTTGAATACTTGTGTGGGCGGTAGTTTCCGCTTTAGTTTCTGTATAACATTGCGCCGTAAGGTAAAACGTTAATGCAAAACTAAAACAGCTGATCAGCGTGACTTCGTGAGCGAACAAAGAACTGAACACGATAAATCCTTTTGTGAGCAGCAGTTCTCGCTCTAGTCTTTGCGCAACGTAACCGTAAGCGTGATTGAATGGGGAACGCCGTGATGTAAGACGCTGGAATTCCTGAAGCGTCAGCGAGAGAAAGAAGCGAGAAGACTCACGCGCTGGGACAATGCTGGATGTCCACGCGGTGAGTATTTGTATTCAAACTTTGTGCTCGCGCATAACAGCCGTAGCGGAGAACATCTTAAAACATGCGCTTTTAACCATTAAAATGCAAATTTCCAAATAATGTTGAAAATTGGCTGCGCAGCGCTCAGTTTCACTGCATCACCAATTCAAATGCCGACAAAATGAAAAAGTAAATCTTGACAGACCTTGTGATCAGAAGTCCTGAATTCTTTCAGTGAATCATGAAAACACACGCGGGGTTCTTGGGTGGGTGTACCTTGTTCTTCAACTCATCGCCAGTAATGAAACGATGAAACTCCGTAGGAACATCAAGTCAAGTTTATTGTACACCCACCAGGTAGTCCATGTCAGCAGCCGGACGCTACAACTGACTCTCATCTAATGGAGTCAAAGCGTTCCGATGCCGACATGGTTAGCATTCTTTTAGTGGAACCAATAATTAAAGGGACAGGTTACAACATAATGTAACATGGTTTCAGAGATTTAAGAGAATGGGACTTTATTGGGATGCCCACTCCGGGTGACAAGAGTGTATTAAAGAATTTGGCTTACTGCCTACACAGTATTTTAAACACAAAGAGCAACCACTGAAGAAACTGGTCTGATTCCACAGATAGCACCACTGGAAGCCAAGTATCTCAAGACAGAACTAAGCAGAGGGAGGGTCTTCCAGATGTACAGAACAACTATCAATAATGCACCAGCATTCCTATGAGGGCTTAGAAATAAAGATGAAAGAGACATGTGAATGTGGTAGGATATGTACTGGACTCAGAGAAAGCATTGCTGCACTGCAGGAAAGTGGCAATCTGGGTGAACTTTAGATTATTACAAATGAAAATGTTGCACCAAGCATATCTTTACACATACTGTTTTTGTCTTTAGTGGGGAACAGAAATTATGAAAAGTGGGGTTTGAACTGTCAAAAATGTTCAGAACGGTGATCCTTCCTGACATCACAATTTGCAGCAGTAGGGCTAGTGGGCGATGCAGACTTGCCCATACACAAAATGACCCTCTGCTCACTTGCAGTAGCGAAATGGAATATAGCTAGAGAGTGGGTGAATCAATACAGCCTAACGTGGTGGTGGTGGTGTATACAGAAGGATCAGTGCATGGAACCAGAAGGAGTGATTATATAAAGGCAGGGGAAGCCTATTGGGCATTCTCTAAGAGTCATGCATAACTATGAACGTAATGTGAATGGAAACACCAAATAGATTCAGATATCTTAGAATTTACATAAATCTTATTTGTACTTGTGATGCTTAAAATACATTGCCCACAGGTGGGTTGCTGACCACCGGGAAGACAACCATTATAAGCTGTACTAATAATGGCAAACCACTGTTTTGCTGCCATTATTGCAACTGATTTTGGTTTTTAATTAATGTACTATGGAATCAACTACACATGACAATGCTGGCAATTTATTTCAGTAGAAGCCACAACAATCATTACTAGTCTTTCTGTGCAGGAAGTCAGTATCTCCTTTTGGCTGCCTTACCCGCCATTTTAGGCTTCCACTGGTGGGCGTCCGTTGTGGGATATATCATATTAGTCTTTGACAAGACTCTCTGATATTTGCAGTGGTTGCACTTGAAGAACCACAAGTCACTTCTAATTGAAAAGTGAAAGGCAGGATATCAAAACAGTTCGGTGCTATACATGCACACACTGATTGTAACCTCTATAGCACTAGAGGATGGATACACGTTGATCACCAGGGGTTTTTTGCATGTCTTCTACAACTATTGTAAAAGGACTGTCATGGTCATTTAGAGTTTGAGTGAGTGAACCTATACACAGTTTAGAGTTGAAAGAATTGCAATGTTTTGAGTGGTGGAATGTCAACATGCTTTCAGTGGAAACCCTTGACCTTGTGCCCTTCCACCACTTTGCCTCTAGGTCATAACGACACCCTCCCTGCTTCAGGGATGGTGTGGCAACTGCCACTAAATTTCCCTGCCTAAGACTGCCATTTGGACTTTAGGGGTTTATTATGGAAAACTAAACAACCTTGCTGATTAGATGAAACAAACATCGCACCTACTAGGCAAAGCCTGTTACCTTCAGAGGAAAATATTTCAATGGCAGCTGTTCTGAAGGCTTTGGATATCTATAGCTGGCAGGCGGGATCTCTAAATATGGGGGGCAGTACTCCACCAGGGGAGCAAAAGCAAGAGCCTCAGTAGAACTGGCGGCTTAGCGGACTACTCGTCAGTGTCTAGATGACCTCCTGAGACATTATTACTGTTAGGCATTGTCTCCACTCTCTTTTACCTGGAAATGAATCCAAAAGCAAATCTCCAATGCTTGCTAGTACTCAGTGATAGAATTTTCCAGCTGCTTTCATTCCAAAGACTTGAACTATCAGACACTTTCTAGAAAAAATGTTTCTCACAAGACTGCTTTAAAACAGGCACATACCATGGGCATCTTTGAGTTATTCACGTTAATTTGGAAATAGTTCTTTATGCAGTCTATTATCAGGGCTAAGAATGTTGACTGTTCTTTAATAGCTGTCCGTTGAACCTCCACTGCCTTGGGGATTTGTCCTTTGGATGTTTTGCCCAAATCCACCTGTGTTGCTGTACTGCAGTGATAAGGGAAGATGGCAGAACATATCTCTACTAACATTGTACTCATATATACAATGGTCAAGAAGTAATCCAGTCTGGCAGCCCTTTATGAGTGTATTGCCTTTTATCTGGCTGATTCATAATCCACATGTCTATTATATCATAAACTTTAATGAGTTCTAAATGATGATTCTTCCAAGAGTTCATCTTGGTTTTGGCCCAATTTTATGGCCCGATCAATCTAGCTGTGATAAAACCAAATAGAATTCTCCCCCCAGGATGATACCGGTCAGGTACACTGAACGGACAGTTTTGAGTTCTCTGGGGCATTGATGCTTGGCCTTTAATATGATACTAGTTTCAGGAACTTTTTCTGGATACACATGTGCAATACTATGCATCTCCCTCATATCTACCAATCTTATAAACCTCAAAATAAAATAGAGGTACCTCTATGTGCTGCTTTTGCAAAAGAGAATAACACTTCTTGAATCTAATTATATTTTTATTTCCACTTAAGCCCTTTCAGCTTATCTTTACGAAAATAATCTGTTGAAGCATGAAAGGGAATTTTTAATAAAACGCAAAATAATATAGTTAAAAAATATACATGCCGTATTACTGTGCAATTTATAGTGAATCGAAAATAAGTTTAAAATGTGCAAATTGTATTAAGCAGTTATACTTATTCATACTAGGCCTCACATATGCTTAAAGAAGCATTGCTTCATAAGTAGCTTGACTAGATGAGCTGAAATACGCATAAAATATTTTGCTCTTGACCTTTCAATGAGCATGTGTTAATAACTGTTTTACATAATGCTGCAACATGTTTCTCCTTATAAAATAAAGTTTTGAAATGTTTGATTAAAACTTATAGTTTAAAAGAATTATGAAGAATAACCACACAAGAAATGCAGTGAATAAAAGAAGATTGACCTCCTTAAAATATTTGTCTTATTTCTAACAGATGCCATGTTAATTACTTTTCTCGTTACAGCAGATGTTTCAATTTTCCCATAGCCCATTGTTAGCTAACATACAATTTTGCTTTATTAGAAGGTTAGAAATGTAGTCATATTCATGGAAAGGTGTTGAATTGAAAAGGATCATTTGTAGATTAAACTAATACAACTAAGTTGCACACTGCTGTCTGTAGTCTAATGATTTCGCGTGAGACAGGTAGGAGTGATCCTGTTCCCAGGAGAACATTGAAAGCCGATTGGACGAGAGGAGGAGAAGATGCAACATGGACTTCAACACTTCTTGTAGGCTGTTTATAATGGGAAACATTGTTTACAACCCATGCGATATATCGCATGCCATTACAACGCGGTCATTACAACGACCACGTTGTTTCATCGCAAACCATTACAATGCAAGTCGTTACAACGACTTGCTGTAGGGGGCAGAAGGTGTTGGATTTAAAATCCAACACCTTCCCTACTGTTGCACAGACTGGAGTTGGAATAGTAAATTATACTATTCCAAAATCCAGCGCGCCCCCTACAGCAAGTCGTTGTAACGACTTGCGTTGTAATGCTATGCGATGTAACAACGCGGTTGTTGTAATGGCATGTGATGTATCGCATGCGTTGTCACGTGGCCTATTCGTTTATAATAGTACATGTTCCTAAAGTAGGTTAACGCTCTTTTTACCCAAGCACTTTGCCCAGAACATTTTTTGCTTGCAGTTGCTGTTGCTACTGCACAATTATCCTGCTTCATTCCTTATTGTTTTGAGACTCTACAGAGTATCGTGAACCTCGCTTTATGGGAAGTTCTGCTTTGATCGAATTGACTTTTTGAGTAATTTCAAGCTTTATGCTTGATCTCACTCTCTTTTGAATTTGAACTCTTTATGGGTTACTTTTGACACCCCTTTCACCATTCTTAGAATAGGGATTCTTTCCTTTATGGAACACGCTTGATGCATTGTATTTTGAGTGAATTAACCATTATTTCTTTATCAATTCTGTAAAAGATTGATTATTTTGAAACTAATAAGAATAATACTTATCAAATGGGATAAAGATTATTTACTAAACTTTGATTAATAAAACCTTTAAAAATACCTAAACTCTCATTATTGACTGAACTTAGAATAGAAACTGTGATTGATAACTTATTTTTTTTGTAAACAAATTTTATTAATTCGCAAAAGGCATAAAAAACAGCCCGCAGGGCGTTGTGGAAAGACATGAGGTCCATCTCAAAATTCAATGCAGTTGAACACAATAATTGCAGAATAATCCTTCAGTATCTATTGTCAGTCCACCTGTTGGGGAAACAAGGGAATGCGCATCCGAGCCCAATGCCCGCCCTCATCTCTGTATCCTGCAGTGTGTCTCAGTGCACTCCATCAGCCATAAATCCCACCTGGTGTCCCTGTGCAATTAACACCCAACAAACCCCCTCCCCTCCTCCCAACCCCTTCCAAACCCCCTCCCTACCCACCCCCCAGGCATGTCGCTGATTCGTCAAAGCCTCCGTACTTGGGCGTTGGTCAGTGTAACAATGCACCGTGGGCGCTATGCCCCTGATCTCAGGCTAGTGGTGCTATTGGATGGGATGCTTACCGTGTCGGCCTTTCCCAGTAAGTGGCCACACTCAGGGCAACAGGGTAATCCCGGGATCATTCTCCCGCTACAGGGTCCACCCCCTCAGGGTTGTCAGCAGCGTCATCAGTCGGGTGGTTCAACAGGTCCACCAATGCCACCCATGCCCTTGCCATCTCCAGCGTTTTTTCGTTCCCAGTTTGTTGGGCCATCCGCAGTCGGAAGGTCCCCTCGCAATCCGCCCACTTCACTAGCTCCCTTGTCCATCGTGTCACACTTGGGCCGTTCTTCGCTTTCCAGTGACTAGTGAGTTCCCTTTTACCCAACATCAGCCCCAGATCTATGAATTTGCTAGTGACTTTATTCCTGGCAGTGTGAGGAAACCAATGCAGCAAACAACAACCTGGCGTCAACGCTATCTCTCTCTCCGTCGTGACCGCCAACCTAATTGTCACCCCTCTCCAGAACTCTCCCAGATGTGGACAATCCCAGATGTGGACACTCCCAGAACATGTGGAGAAACCCCGCACCCTCTAAGTCACATCTCGGGCATGCAGTCAGGGCTCCGAAGTATTAATTAATCTTGGCCGGGGTAAGGTATGCCCTGTGCAAAACATAGAAGTGAATCAACTGGAAGCGCGCATTCCTAGAGCTCTTCCAGGCCCTTTCTACAAGTTCTCCCCAGGGTTTCTCATCAATGACCTCACCCAGGTCCTCCTCCCATATGAGACGTAGTGTCGTTAGGGGTCGGCGCATTCCCTGTGTCATACGCCTGTAGAGGCAAGTGATCGCTTTGAAAGTACCAGCCGCCATCACTACATATTGACAGGCCAGGGAGGTCTGCTGTGATTGATAACTTATTAGATGATTTGCACCTGATCTTCTCAACTTCAATGTCCTAGGTCTGTCTATCTATTGAGCAGGACGTATCAGCAGGGATCAGCCCTGTGTGAGATGGTAAACTGCAATGATTTAAACTGATTCCCGCTCCAGCAAGCATTATTATTATTGTAAATATTTCACTTGTTTTTTTTAGGATTTTGTTGTGCCTATTCACATTTAAAGTACTAGAGTGTCATATGTTGTTTTATTCTATGAAAAATTAAAGAACAAATGTCTCTTGACTGTTTTCCTTTTTCTTCTCTTCCCCTTTACCCCTAGCCTCCCATCAGGTAGCCCCCTATCCCACCCAGCTACCCTCCTTCCACTCCTGACCCTGTAGATGGTTTAGTATCAGTTCACAGCACAATACCTTTTCTATACACTCCCTCTAACCCATCCTGATAAGGATGCACAAGAAAGCATCTTTTAAAGGAAGATGATGCTACTAGAATTGTGTCTCATCTCTTTCTATTCTTTCAGCCTTAATAAATTGTTGTGTGCTAACTCAGTAAAGAAAAAACAGTTGGTGACTTTACCCTCTTTTCAGCATGAATTCTATAACATTTGGTGTGAATGAAATACATTTTGCAGGCAAAATATTGAACTACTCTGGATTTTGGATATGGGTGAGGAAGCTGTGAGCTTTGATATGCTTTCACTCTTTTGTCTGATCTTAATGTGACTCATTCAAGCATGAAAATGTCTAAAAAATCATTACTTTATTGTGAAGTTCAAAGAGCATAAATGACTGTAAACAACATGAATAAGTATATTCATCCAGAGCCATGTTTATTCCTTTAGATGCCTCATCCACAGCTTTTAACTGAACCATGGAATCCCTGGGCCAGTTCATACCACAACATTCTGCTTATTGTATCACTGGCCTCGAGGTAACACAAGATACCACACATCTTCCATTCAAACACAATTGATAACAGGAACACCAATAAATAAACTGACAAAACAAATTATAGAAACTCACACTAAACAAGAAGGTTAACAAAATTAAATGAACTGACATTATAGGACTGAAAATGTACTTATATAAAATCTTTAAGATGCCTTGGCAACCTTTTTTCTGTGGATAAACGCCGTAAATAAATGCCTGAATAACTAGAGAATTAGAAAGTGTAACACCTTTACCGGTTGAAGAATTCATCTTGGCATTCTCATAGGGCTTCTTTGCAAGCAAGACGACACAATTTAAAATCCATATTCTCCCATCTGATGTCTTTACAGCATTCCTAAAAAGCTTAACTTCTTTTGAAGGAGCAGAGAAAATTTGAAAAAGGCATGGCACCTGTTGGCATACAAACTTTGACCAAGTTGCCTATTTTCACCTTGGCTTCACATACCCTTTTCCTTTCGTCAAAACTCTTCTTCCTACTTTCACCTCTTCCATGATACATTTGCTTCCAAGATTTATCAGTCAGATCACACCACCCTTTCCTCCAAACCATCCAGGAAGGAACCAGTTTACTGTTTAGAATCCTTCCCCTAAACAATTCAAAAGACGATTCATCGGTTGACTGAGGAGCTAAACGATATGAAACTAGTCTATCATGCAACATCTTTTTCCAACACAAACATGATTCTTTTGCTAACTGTAGGGCTTCTTTGATTGCTCTGTTAAACCTTTCTACAGCTCCATTCGATTCAGGACATTAAAGTTAGCGTGTTTGACCACACACGCCATAAACTCCTCCATTTAATGCACAACAAAAAAATTTAATTACATCTTTAGTAGTAATATTACTTACAGCCTGTACTACCAGCAACTTAGAGTATAAATCCTCTACAACCAACAATAAAGGGCTCTCTGGCACCCCTCCAAGAGGTCCCACTACATCAAAAGCAATATCCTGCCAGGGTAAAGTTGGTTGTCTACCTATAATCATAGGTGCAACTCTCGGTTTGAACACCTTATCACTATTCTATCACTTTGAACAGTCCCCGATCACCCTCTCAACTTGCAGATCCAAACCTGGCCACCAAAAGTCCGATATAATTCTTTAATTAGTTTTTACAACTCCAAGATGACCCAAATTTGTCAAACAAATTATTCTTAACAGGCACCAAGAGCTTGCATTCTCTAAACAATAACCCATTATTCTTAGACAATTAATTTCTTATAAGCTTATAAGGTTTCCAAGCTTCCCAAAACATGTCCTCATCTTTTCCTTCTGTTTGCAGCCAACCAATCTAACCATTCAAAACAACATCATTTTTCACATCACTTACCCACTCCTTCGCCTCAATAGCTCCTTCAGTAATCACACATACACCTACCCACATCAGGCTCCTGCTGAAGCACATCCAAATTTAAAGACACTATTGGACCTAGCCGTCTCTGCAGTGTCACACCCAAACCTTTTGCCTTTACCCTTCACTTTTGCTAAATTCATTTTTGCTGGCTTTATGACTCTGTGCACTTTACCATTGCTAACCAGTGCTAAAGTGCTTGTACTCTCTCGTCCCTAGTAAAGTGGCACTACCTGTGCCCAAGACCTGGAAATTAAATGCTACTAGTGGGCCGGCAGCACTCATTGGGCCACCCACTTAAGCAGCCCTTTAAACATGTCTCAGGCCTGCCACTGCAGTCCATGTGTGCAATTTTAAACTGCCATTTCGACCTGGCAAAATAAACCTATTTGTCAGGCCCAAACCTACCCTCTTAATACATATATCTAACCCAAAGTGTAGGCCTACTGTTTAAACAGAAGGACATGCAATTTTGCATTTTACATGTCCTGGTATGAAAAAATCTTTACTACTGTAAGGCCTACCTCTCACTTAGGATAACATTGGAGTGACCTTATTACATTTAATAAGCTGTAATTTCCAAATGGGAACAGGTAACGAGTTCCTGTTTGCTGTCTTTGGAATTGTAATGAAAAATCCTCTTTCGTGGTAACTCGGATTTTAAATTACAATTTTGAAAATGCCACTTTTAGAAAGTTGGCATTGTCCTGCCTTAGTCATTTAGTGCATGTAGCCTGTCTCTGGGTCACATGACTGGGTGTAGCTGGCAGTTGTGCTTTATGTATTCCTCCTAGACAGCCACACACAATAAAGAGATTAGGTGTGCCTGGATGTGCCATCACTGGCACGATGGGAGGGCGGAGCTGAGCATAGCCTTACTTACACTTGAATAGGCTGTGTCCTGCCTCCACACAAAGGGCTGCAGTCAGTCTGGAGCCAGGACAGAGAAGACAGGATGCCTGTGGACTTCAAAGGGAAACTTCTAGAAGCTTCTCCCTCACTTTAAAGGCACAATTGGGTATAAATACTGGACCTCAGACATAAATTCTTCAGTACACTTCTAGACCTGTAGGTTCTCTGCCAGCAAGAAGGACTGCTGTGCTGCTGAAGGACTGCTACTCTGCTGGACTGCTGTCCTCGTGGACTACTACACTGCTGGACTACTGTGTTGCTGTGCTGCCCTGCTGCCTGCTGCCCTCTTGCCTGGGTGAGAAGGACTGGACCTGCATCTCTTGAAGCCAGAACCCCAGAGTGAGTCCCAGGGCTAGTTGGCTGGCCTCCTGATCTGATGCCTCAGGGACGCAACAGGCTTTTGACAACTTTGCACCTGCACCTGGACTCTGCCATCTGTGAGTCTACTCTGCCAATTGGTGCCACCCCAGTCCTACACCCTTGGAAGTGGGACTAAGGTGCTCTGCAAGTCTCTGTGGATCCAGCAGAACCAATGCATCTCATCTGCTGTGCAGCGCAAACAAGAGCAGAACAAAAGCATCGCCACGGCTGCGTGGATCAGAACCACTGCAAAGACCCGCATCACAGCCCACCGTCGCATCGGAACTGCCACTACCCGATGCATCCTCTATGCTGGCCCTAACATCCCTCATCGACAGCAGCCTCAACAACAACGCTGGACTCCGCATCGCACCCTGGCAGCTCCTCACAGCCAATGCATCGCCCAACAGTGCGACGTATCCTTGTTTCCGGACTTTGCGTCACAAACCCTGGTTGACGGGAACTTCAACAATGACACAGGACCTCACACCGCAGCCTCGCCGCATCTCGGAACTGGCACATCGCTTTAACTGTGCGACGCATCTTCGACACAAATCTCGGAAACGCTCCCCAAACCAGGATTTTAGGTTCTCCATTCAGCGGGCCTAACAGGGTCCTTGTAGTCAGCCTGCGTCAATCACAGCACGACCACATATCCACATTTGGTGCTTTATGCCTTTTGCCGCTATTTTTACTAAAATATTTAAAATGGAATATCTCTGGTTCTGTTGACTGGATTTTTGTTGATTTGGTCTTGTTTCCTTTATTTAAAAAATGACTCTATTTTTCTAAACCTGTTGTCGGCTTCTTTTGTGGTGTGTTTTCACTGTGTTACTGTTTGAAGTGTTGCACAAATACTTTACTCATTGCCTCTGAGTAAAGCATGACTGCTCTGTGCAATGCTTTCCGAGGGTTGAACACAGGCTAATTTGCTTGTGACCACACCTTGAGAAGAATTGTGGTGGCTGCTTGAGAAGGGTGTCACACCCCTATAACCAGTAACCTAATTTCCTACTGACACCAACCACGAAAGGCAGGTAGCCATCTTATTGTCACACCCAGATAAGTAATATATATCCAAAGAAATTCCTGAAATGAGATGACCCACTTTTGGATCCTTGCAAAAAAATTGTCTAAAGTTTTTGAAGAAAACATTTCCACAAGAGACTTGTGATCAGTAGGTCCTCGCACCAGCTCTCCACAGCCTTGGACAGGCCTTGCCGACTCCACTTCCTGAGCCTGCCTACCCCGCCCCCTACTCTTCCCTCACCCCACTCCACTCCCGTTGTGGGCTGCTCCCCAGCCCATTCTTGCTGCCAGGATTCAGCCTCTGACCACCTAAGTTCTGCCTTTTGCAGCTCTGCTTGACCCTTTAACCTTTATTGTTTGGCATTGTAAAGTAGCATTTTGTGTCGTCTGTCACTCCAGTCAGTTTTTATTTCCTGTATTAGCCAGTCCATTATTTTGACTGCATATGTAATGTGTTGTTGAATGTTTGCGCCACTCAGCCCCTCCATTCCTGTAATTATTAGCACCTCGCTTCTTCCTGCTGTTTTTCAGCAACCTAGACGACCCCACCTCAGAGCTCCCCTCCCTCCCCGAGGACCTACTTTATGGAGGCCACAGTGTGATCCCATTGAGTAGGTCCTCGCATCTCCACAGCCTTGGTCAGGCCTTGCTGACTCCGCTGCCTGAGCCTGCCGGCTGCTCACCCTGCCCTCCCCTCGCGCAACTGCACTCCTGTTGCGGACTGCTCCCCAGCCTGTTCTTGCCACCAGGATTCAGCCTTTTGCAGCTTTGCCCACCCCTTTAATCTTCGTTTGGCATTGTAAAGTAGCGTTTTATGCTGTGTGTCACTCCAGTCAGTTTTTATTTCCTGGATTTGCCAGTCCGTTATTTTTACTGCATATGTAATGTGTTGTTGAATGTTTGCGCTAGTTAGTCCTTCTATTCCTGTAATAGTTAGCCCCTCATGTCTTCCCACTGTTTTTTAAGCACCCTCAACGAGCCTGCCTCCCAGCGCCCCTCCCTCCCCCAAGACCTATTTAATGGAGGCTGCAGTGTGGCTATGCAGCCCATTGCGCACTGTGAGTGCGCCACCGGCGCACCAAAGACGAGCCCGTCTGCACTCATCTGCTTCTGGCCCGCGCCCAACACCAGGAACGCTGGCTCTCCTGCCATCCGTCACTACACCACCTCCAAGCTCCTAGCCCCTGACCCCCAGAGGACACAACAACTGCTGCACCTCCTCCCTGAGCTACACAGAGAGACCGTTCACCTGCCACTGCTGCAGGTTCACCTGCAACACCGAAACCCTCACCATGCCTACACAGCTAGAGGGCTGCACCGGTAGTGGTGGTAGGCTGCTTCGGTTACCGTCGTGCTTGGCCTCCTAATTGCTGCTAAGAAAGCTGCTTACTGCACTGTTGACATTTTTAAAATTTTAAATAATTTTATCTGTTATTGTGATTGTTTTGTATTCGTTGCTCGCTCCCAGCGCCCCCTCACTTCCGCATTTTTCACTTCCGAGATTGGCACGGTCTAGTGCTTGGAATAGGCAGCCGCTGCATAGCAGGGCTGAGTGGTGGGTGGGAGGAGTCCCCTGGCCTTAAAACCAAGCTGGAGCAAGCGCGCGGGACCAGAGGGCTGCACCGGTAGTGGTGGTAGGCTGCTTCGGTTACCGTTGTGCTTGGCCTCCTAATTGCTGCTAAGAAAGCTGCTTACTGCACTGTTGACATTTTTAAAATTTTAAATTAATTTTATCTGTTATTGTGATTGTTTTGTATTCGTTGCTCGCTCCCAGCGCCCCCTCACTTCCGCATTTTGCACTTCCGAGATTGGCACGGTCTAGTGCTTGGAATAGGCAGCCGCTGCATAGCGGGGCTGAGTGGTGGGTGGGAGGAGTCCCTGGCCTTAAAACCAAGCTGGAGCAAGCGTGCGGGACCAGAGGGCTGCACCGGTAGTGGTGGTAGGCTGCTTCGGTTACCGTCGTGCTTGGCCTCCTAATTGCTGCTAAGAAAGCTGCTTACTGCACTGTTGACATTTTTAAAATTTTAAATAATTTTATCTGTTATTGTGATTGTTTTGTATTCGTTGCTCGCTCCCAGCGCCCCCTCACTTCCGCATTTTGCACTTCCGAGATTGGCACGGTCTAGTGCTTGGAATAGGCAGCCGCTGCATAGCAGGGCTGAGTGGTGGGTGGGAGGAGTCCCCTGGCCTTAAAACCAAGCTGGAGCAAGCGCGCGGGACCAGAGGGCTGCACCGGTAGTGGTGGTAGGCTGCTTCGGTTACCGTCGTGCTTGGCCTCCTAATTGCTGCTAAGAAAGCTGCTTACTTCACTGTTGACATTTTTAAAATTTTAAATAATTTTATCTGTTATTGTGATTGTTTTGTATTCGTTGCTCGCTCCCAGCGCCCCTCACTTCCGCATTTTGCACTTCCGAGATTGGCACGGTCTAGTGCTTGGAATAGGCAGCCGCTGCATAGCAGGGCTGAGTGGTGGGTGGGAGGAGTCCCCTGGCCTTAAAACCAAGCTGGAGCAAGCGCGCAGCGCGCGTGCGCAGCGCGCGCCGAAGGCGCGCCTAAGGCAAGCCCGTCTGCGCCCGTCCGCGCCCAGCCGGGACCAGGGGCCAAGACCCCTGGTCGCCGCCTTATGTATTCATCTCAGGAGCTCAAATCCTTAAATCAAGGGATGCGGCCTCTACATAACAAAGTTATAGCCACGCTTAGGGGGGATGGGCTTCTGATGTCATCGGCTAGTACGAGGAGGTTAAGCCACTGCTTACCCACCCCGAGGTTGTCTCGGCCCTCTAGCCCTGGTGGACTCAGCTTCGCCACTCTGAATACACGTTCATTGCAGAAGCACTGCCTTGAGGTCTTTTCGCTCCTTCCAGGGGATAACTTGGACATTCTGGGTGTCACTGAAACTTGGTTGGAAGAGTCCTCCACCCCGGACCTGGTTGCTACACTCCCACCGAACTATGCGGCTCTCCATCATAATAGACCTGGCAGTTCCAGAGGAGGAGGCGTCGCAATGCTCTATAATTGTCTATTAAAGACAGAAACTCTCTGTTCTGAAAGCTTGGAGGGTGCGGATGTACTGGGGGTCAAGTTTTGTTCCGCCTTGGATTGCCTAGTAATTTTATTAGTGTATCGCCCGCCTCGTACGCCGCCCAGGTTCATGGAACTCTTTCTGGAATTAGTCCAAGATCTTCGTTCACGCTACCTAAAGCTGGTGGTGATGGGGGATTTTAACTTTCATTGGGAGCAAACTCCCAAAGATAGCCAGGCAAAACAGCTAGATGAGGCATTGACCTCCTTAGAACTCTGCCAACTTGTGGATGGACCCACGCATGAGAAGGGCCACACATTGGATTTGGTCTGGTCATCTCACCCGCTAACCGGCCCTATAGTTACCACTCCCTGCGCTTGGTCAGACCATTATTTAATCCACGGCAGAATCACTTGCATCAATCTAAAAGTAGAACCTCTTCCAGAGTGGAAAATACTGCGAAGTTGGAACAGGATTAGAGCAGAAGATCTGGTAGACACCCTACGATCTTCTGATCCAACAAGGACTTTACAAGGGGACCTCGATGGCACCAGCTCCTCTCTATCAACAAGGCTTAAGATGGCCATCGATGTGGTAGCACCAGCGCGTAGAGTAAGAACTAGGGACAAAGGGGCACCTTGGTTTAATGATGCACTTAGGACTTTGAAACAAACACTTCGCCAATGTGAGAGAGCCTGGCGTAAAGCGTATGAACCCAGTGCCCGGACAGATTACGTGTCAATGTTAGCCTCCTATAAAAAGGCTATTCTGTTAAGGAAAGCAGAATACTTCGAAGCTAGGATTGCTGCAGCAACTAATCCTCAGAAGGAGACCTTTAGGATCTTGAATGAGTTAAGAAAGAATAAGGGACAGGTGCCTTCTTTCTGTCAGGATGATTGTAACAAATTCCAGTCCTTTTTACTAAAAAATAGAGGACCTCCTGACGGAAATTCACTGCACCCCGACCTTTCCCGGCCTTACAAGATTCACCTGTCCAGCCCCCTCGTTTTCGGACCCTCTAACTTCTCTGCCATTACTCACAAATGATTCACTGGCACTCCTAATGGGCCGGGTGAAATCGGGCTCACCAGCAGATCCTTGCCCACCAAAGATCTTCAAGATGGCCCTCCCCGGAATTGATAGCGAGGTGCTCTCGCTGCTCAATCAGTCCCTGGAAACAGGGCTTGTCCCTGTCAGCTTTAAGGAGGCCCGGGTTATCCCGCTCCTAAAGAAACCTGGGGCAGACATCAAGAATCTAAAAAATTTTAGGCCTATCTCACAGCTACCTTTCCTTGCTAAAGTACTAGAACAGCATGTACTCCGCTCCTTCTCATGCCATCTGGAAAACAATCACCTTCTTGAATTTAACCAGGCAGGGTTTAGGGCACATCACAGCACGGAACTGGTTATGCTATCCGTGCTGGATGAATTAAGACGAAGTGCAGATAAGAAAAAGCCTTGTGCCCTGGTTTTACTGGACCTGTCCGCGGCATTTGATACGGTCAATCATGATCAATTACTGTCGCGGATCTCGGATCTGGGAATCCAGGGCACGGCCCTGGCCTGGCTTTCATCTTTTCTTAAGGATCGGTCACAGAGAGTTCAGCTAGCTGACCTGGTATCTGACCTAGGCACACTTTCATGTGGGGTACCTCAGGGCTCGGCTTTGTCACCCCTCCTTTTTAATGCTTACCTTCAGCCCTTGATATCAGCACTAAACATGATGGAGTGCAGGATTTTTAACTATGCCGACGATACCCAAATCATTATCCAGATTGACAGCTCACTGATGGCCCATCTGAGGATGCAAAACATTTTAAAATTCACGGTTAACTGGATGACGGCCAACTCACTTAAAATTAATCCAGTCAAGACTGAGGTACTGGCCGTCACCACAGCATCCAATCCTTGGAATGATCTTTTTTGGCCACATGAACTTGGCCCTTTTCCGGAACCGGCCGGTGCCGTGAAAAGTTTGGGCATCAAAATCGATGCCAAGCTCTCTATGTCACAACAGGTGTCGGCAGTGGTGGGAACCTGTGTTGGCCTGCTAAGGCAGTTGCGGAAACTGGCCCCACCTCTTACCTTTGCTACACTCAGACGGGCAGTCTCTGCTATGATACTGTCGCGCCTGGACTATGGCAACTCTCTGTATATTGGTCTGCCGCAACAACTGTTGGCCAGACTTCAGGTTGTTATGAACGACGCGGCTAGATTAATTTTCAGAAAGCCAAGGCGAGTCCATGCCACTATTCTACTACACGAGCTACATTGGCTCCCGGTCAGGCAGAGAATAAAGTTCAAAGGTCTCTGCATTGCCCACAAGGCCATGTATGGCCAAGCCCCTAGCTATATTAAAGACCGTCTAGCTAACTATGTTCCTAGTAGGGTGCTTCGGTCAGCTGAGGCCTGCCTAATGGCTTGCCCCCGTTTTAACTTGTCCTCAGTTGGAGGAAGAGCCTACTCAGCATCAATACCTCGGCTGTGGAATAGTCTCCCGGTAAACTTACGCAAGGAACTGTACCTACTCCCTTTTAGAAAGAAGCTGAAGACAGTACTTTTCTTAGAAGCCGGGGGCATCATTTAACCCCTGCCTTCACCACTCACTAGGTTATGTGTCCCTCTGGTAGCGCTTAGAGACCTGCTGGTGATAACGCGCTTGATAAATGCAAATTACAATTACAATTACAATTACAGCTGACCTCCAACTCCTTCTAACAGCTCCAGTGCATGCTGCTCAAAACCTGATCCCTCTGCAAGCATACCACAGAAATTTGGGACACCATCACCACTTCCACCCCAACGTGATGTTCATCACCAAGACCTGGCTCACACCGTCCTTAACCCCCGACATTGTGACCACAATGCCTTACTGCTACAAGATGCTACACAGAGACAGCGCCAAGAAACACAGGGAAGGCATTGTCATCATCCACAAGGAGACCCTCCAATTCACCACCACAGACAACAACATCTCATCAATCATGGAACATCTCAACTTCCAAATCCGAATTGACGCAAACACAACAGTCAGAGGAACACTCACCTATAGACCCCCGGGTCCCCGCCCCAGATTCTGCAATGCCATCTCCAAACTCATCCCTCCTCTGGCAATCGACTCCAAGCACTACATCTTCCTCTGCGACTTCAACTTCCACCTTGATGACCCCAATGACACCATCTCTGCCAACCTCCTGGAAGTGTTTTCCGTACTCGGTTAAACACGGACAGCGACGTCCCGGGATTTCTGTATTTGCGAATCATGAATCGGGAACTGTCAAGTCACTTTTGAACATTGGATACACGTTTGATTAAACTGGACGTCGCTAGCAACTGATACCCCTTTGTGGGTTGGAAATATCACCACAATATAAGGCACTTTGACTAAGAAGACATAGCCTTGATAAAGTCGCGGGACGATTTCCCCTGTATAGCGACGAAACATGTGTCGGCTGTCTGAAGATCTAAAAGAATAAAAAGAGAAGAACATGAACAAATTGATTGTATTTAATTGATGCTCACATTCTGCATTTTAATAACTATTGATACATGATTTTCGTGTGCTGAGGATTTTCTGTTTGTGTTTAGTTGGCTCAGACCAGCACATTTTGGGGAGATTTGTGGTTCTCCTCACCTTACAGCACTGAGACCATAATAGGATGCATATATCAATACCAGTGCTAATCTCCTTAGTGGCGCCAAATCTCCTAAAAACAATACCACTGTCCGTTTAAGCCAACCTCCTGGAAAGCATGAGCAGCATCGGACTCATGCAACTGGTCACCAGCCACACACACTGTGCAGGACACACCCTGGACCCAATATTTACAGCCAATGACAGAATCAAATTCAGCCACACTACTGAACTCAGTTGGACTGACCACAGCATCGTCTACTTCACCATCACAGGCTCATCACGACCCACCTCCATGCCCCCAACCCTGCTCACCAAAGATGGAACAAAATCACAGAGACCCAATGGACTGCCGCCCTCAACACCTGACAGTACACCACCAGCAACATTGAGCTAGCCATCCAAAACTTCTCCAACTGGATCTCCAACTGCGCCAACACAGTTGCCTCCATGAAAATGGCCAGCACCAGCTGACCCAGCAAACATGCCAGCTGGTTCAACCCCGACCTCCGGACCTTCAAACACGAGTGTAAGCGACTGGAGAGACAATGGAGCTCCAGAAGGAAGCCCTCACACCTCACCACCTTTAAATCTGCCCTCAGCAAATATCACCACTGCCTCAAAGAAGCCAAAAAGGACACCCTAACCGTCCTAATCGAGGCAAGCGCCAATCACACAAAAGAACTCTTCAGCATTGTCAGAGAATTCTCCTGCCCATCTGCCACCAAGACCATGATCCGGCCTTCCCAAGCCCTCTAAAACTCACTGGTGGACTACTTCCCCAACAAGACAGCAGACATCTACAGCAGCTTCGACCCGCAGCCAATCAACCTCTGCCACGTCCTGCAACACACCGACACCTCCCACAGCCAACCGCTCACCGATTGGACACTGCTCACCAGGCCAGTCACCACAGCCATCATGACCTTAATTCACTCTGGAGCACCGACAGACTCCTGCCCCCATCAAGCTTTCAAACTGGGACATAAGTAAAGCACCAGCACAGTCACCAACATCCTCAACTCATCCATCACCACTGCCACCTTCCCTGATGAATGGAAACACGTAGAGGTTAAACCCCTCCTGAAGAAGCCCTCCGCCAACCCCAGCAAGCTCAAGAACTACTGCCCCATCGAACTACTCCCCTTTCAGCTGCTCCTGGAGGAAGCCATCATTCGCCAGCTCACAGATCACCTGGAAGGAAACAACCTACTTGATGCCTCCCAGTCTGGCGTTCGCTCCAACCACAGCACCGAGACCCCCTTGATAGCCGCAATCAACGACAATATATCCGTCCTCGACTGTGGCGAAACTGCAGCCCTGATCATCCTCAACCTATCAGTGGCCTTCAATACCTTATCCCACCACACCCTCATCACCAGAATCCATCACATCGGCATCAGATGAAACACCCTCAAGTGGATCACCTCCTTCCTCACAGGACGCACACAGAAATTCCACCTACCGCCTTTCACCTTCAAACCCAAGAGCATCATCTGCGGTGTCCCCCAAGGAGCCTTTCTCAGCCCCACGCTCTTCAATAACTACATGACTCCATTGGCTGACATCATCCGCACCCATGGACTCAACATCATTGCATACGTTGATGACACTCAACTCTCTCAAATGCAAGACACAGCCACCACCTGATCCAACATCTGGAACGCCATGACCAACATTGCAGACTGGATGAGATCCAACTGTCCGAATCTAAAAACAGACAGCATGGAAGTACTCATCTTCAGAAGGAACACCTCCCCATGGGACGACATATGGTGGCCCACTGCACTCAGACCCTCACCTACCCCCACAAACCAGCCTGCAACCTCAACATCATCCTGGACTGCGATCTCTCCATGAAGCACCAGGCCAACACAGTAGCCTACTCCTGCTTCCAAAACTCCTGCTTCCAAACCCTCCACATGTTTCATAAGATTTTCAGATTGATCCCCGTCAGCACCAGGTAAACAGTGACTCACGTCCTTGTCACCAGCCGACTAGACTACAGAAATGCACTCTATGCCAGAACCAACACCCATTTCCTCAAACAACTACAGACCATACAGAACGCCAACGCCAGACTCACCCTCAACTTCCCCAAACAGACCAGCATCACCCCCACCTCAGAAGCCTCCACTGACTCCCTGTTCAGAAAAGATGCCAGTTCAAGATGCTGATTCACGCCTACAAGGCCCTTCACAACACTGGACCCTTCTACATCAACCACTGCATGACCTTCCACCAGCCAATCAGACAACTCCGATCTACCTCCCTCGCCCTCGCACACATCCCCAGTATCCGGTGGAGCTGCAGTGGAGGTTGCTCTTTCTCCTACCTTGCCACCAAGTCCTGGAATGACCTTGCCCTCCACCTCCGAACCTCTCCTTAACTCGCCGACTGGAGCAAGGGACTCATGACCTGGCTCTTCGACTAAAGCTCACCAGACCTCAGCGCCTGGATTTCTCCCAGGGTGATAAGCCATGCTTTACAGATGATTGACTAATTGTTTAATAACAAATTTTCTTCCCCACAAAAAAAACTTAAACTTTCCAATAGCCCATCTGACAGCTAACGCTTCTTTCTCAATTACTGAATAATTTAATTCAGCACCTTTTAAACACCTAAACGTGAAGGCTATAGTTCTTTCTTCACCATTCTCTATTTACAACAACACAGCTTGAAATCCTTTCCCATTAGCATCAGTGATCAACATACATTCTTGCTCTGGTTTGATCACCTGCAAATTTACAGGATTTTGTAAATCTTTCTTAATCAACTTAAACTCCACATCACATTCCTCCTCCTTACATGAAGCAGCTTCCAATGTTTTTATGACCTCCACCAGTTTTCACTTTGGGAACAGCCTCTGCACATTAATTTCATGCCCTGGGTATGAAATTTTACTTTAACCAAAACAATATTTTTTTCGATTGTAAAGTGAAACCATTGTCTTTGAAAATCTCCAACACACTCCGTACTCTAGTATTATGTTCCTTGCAGTCCCTCCCTTAATTCAAAACATCATCTTAATTAAAAAAAAATACATATCCTTCAAAAGATTGTTCATTACGTTCTGAGAGACTGATGCAGCAGTCACCAATCCGAATGGCATCCTTGGAAACTTAAAAGCCCCCATAGGCATGATGAATGCCATTAAGTCCTGAGAATCCAGGTATAATTTGACCTGATTATATGCTGACGTGAGATCAAGTATTGTTAACAATGTAGCACCTTCCAGAGTGGTCAATATCTTTGTTAGGCTGTGTAAATGCATTCACTACCACCTCTTTGTTTAGGACATGTAATACATCAATACACAAATTAACATCTCCCCTGGCTTTTCTAGCTACAACAATAGGAGCCAACCGTTCTGTAGCTTCTACGAGAGTGATCACGCTAGTATTTCATACATTTCCCAACACGTTTTCAACCTCTTCTCTTACAGCTAAAGGTAACACGTGGCTGAAACAGTTCTGGCTCCTTCTTTCAGTTTGATTTTGTTAAGTATCATTTTTCAAACAACCTTTGTTGTTCTTTAAATGCATCAGAATACATGGTAACAAAATCCACTTGGATGCTATGTATTTGTTTAACTTGTACCTGTGGAAGAGCATTAGGATCAAGAGTGACACCCAGATCCTTTTGATGTGGCCAGCTTAAAATCTCATTGCCCGTTATTTATTTATTTATTTATTTATTCGAGTTTTATATAGCACAAACTTGACTCAAGGGCATTAGAGCACTTTACAAAGTTTGTACAGACAGCATCTACAAGGAGTACACAAGAGAAATGGTATGTATACATAAAGCAATATATATATATATAAAGCAATACATAAAGCAATATATATATATCCCTATATATATCCCTATTACCTACTGGCGGTCACCAGTAGGTATAGTTAGGACCTAGTTTCCATAGGAAAAGCGTTTTTTGTTTTCCCAATAACTTTGGCGCCGTTTGACGAATCTTCACGAAACTTTCAAAACTAGTGGGGCGCTCCGGTCAGCTCCAGTCTTGAAAGTTTCGGGGTGATTCATCAAGCAGGGGCCGAGAAAAAAGGGGGGTCCCAAAACGCGTTTTCCCCATGTTTTTTTCCATAGGAAACATTAGACAAAGCTACAGCCGAACTGCTTTACACCAAATTTGGCAAAAAGGTAGGTCTTGGTTCAGAAAGATCCCTTTTTGTTAAATGATGTAAATCCGTTCAGTAGTTGCTGAGAAATTAGAAAAAGAAAAAGTTTCGATATGTAAGGCCGCGGTGGATTCGCAAACCCTCCCGAGCACGAGCTGCACTCTGATTGGCTGCCAACACTCCAAACCAGGAAGTGTTGGCAGCCATCTTGTGACTCGGTAACCGAGTCACAAGAAAAGAGTTGAAAAAAGGTTGAAAAAGAAGAAAAGGGGGCAGGGTAGAAACACCCTGACCCCCTAGGCCTGCTCAGGGAGTCCCACAAGGACCCCCAGGGCAAAAAAAAAAAATTTTTTTTTTTTTAAATGGCGGAATTCGCGTTGGGGTCGCGAATCCCGCCGAATTTTTATTTTTTTAAATGAAGCGCGGGCTCCCTCCCCTGTGGAAAAAATAAAAAAATAAAAAAATAATTTTTTTTAAAAATAGAGCAAATGACTGGCCATGCCCCGGGGGATGGGATCCCGGGGCAAAATTGGCCTCGGGAGGAGGGCCACGCGGCCCCCTTCCCGATTTTTTGGGAAAAAATAAAATAAAAATGGGTCAGGTCCTGAGGACACACGGCCCCCCTTGTAAAAAATAATATAAAAAAAAAAGCCGGCAATTAGCCGGAGGCCACGCCCCCTTTTTCCACCACACTGCAAACGCGCCCCCTGGCGCGTTGTTAGTTGGGGAATTAATTCCCCTTGAATACTGAGGGTCCCTGGGGGCCAACTAGCCCACCAGGTACCTCCAGTTTGCTCCACAGAGCTGCGTTGCAGAGAGGTGGTCCGAGGTCACGCCCCTTTTTACACCTCTCTGCAACGCAGCTCTGTGGTGCTTACTGGAGGTACCTGGTGGGCTAGTTGGCCCCCAGGGACCCTCAGGATTGAAGGGGACTTAATCCCCCAACTTACAATGCACCAGGGGGCGCGTTTGCACAGTGGTGCAGCGAGGGGGCGGGCTTGAAACAACACGTGTGTGCAAACGAGCCCCCTGCCGCGTTGTAAGTCGGGGGATTAAGTCCCCTTCAATCCTGAGGGTCCCTGGGAGCCAACTAGCCCACCAGGTACCTCCAGTAAGCGCCACAGAGCTGCGTTGCAGAGTGGTGGTCTGAGGCCACGCCCCTTTTTACACCACTCTGCAACACAGCTTTGTGGCGCTTACTGGAGGTACCTGGTGGGCTAGTTGGCCCCCAGGGACCCTCAGGATGGAAGGGGACTTAATCCCCCAACTTACAACGTGCCAGGGGGTGCGTTTGCACAGTCGTGCAGTGAGGGGGCTTCTGTGAATACCAAAATGAGTAACTTACTAATTTTGAGTAACTTACTCATTTTGTGTAACTTACTCATTTTGGTATTCACAGAAGGCACTTACTCATCATTGAGTAAGTGCCTTCTGTGAATACCAAAATGAGTAAGTTACACAAAATGAGTAAGTTACTCAAAATTAGTAAGTTACTCAAAATGAGTAAGTAAGTGCCTTCTGTGAATACCAAAATGAGTAAGAGCCTTCTGTGAATACCAAAATGGTAGTAAGTTTAGGATTTTGTCTTAAGTTAGTTCTGTGAATCGGGCCCTTTGACTTTAAGGTAAGAAATATCGTTTTTTAAAATATCGAAGTCATTAATATCGTTTGCAAAAATATAGTTGTCTAAAATATCGATTTTTTAATTAGTGTTATGTATTTTAGTATGTATTTTAAATGTATGTGATCTATTTTTTTGTATAAGTATTGTTTTTGTTTTTTAATATATGTGTAAAATTTTTAGTAGTTATCAATTTTATTTTAATTAAATTTTGCGTTTTTTGAGTTCCGTAGCAGGTTGTGGGTTTATAGGGGAATAGGGTGGGAAGTAATTTAATTATAATAAATTGTTGATTATTTTTTATTTAGTAATATTTATTTAATTTTGATTTTATAGTGTTAATTGTGGGAAGTAATTTATTATTAATCAATTATTAATTGATTATTAATTAATATTAATTAATTGGTAATTAATTATGGTAATTGTGTTACTATTTTAGGAGCGGGTTGTGGGGTTTATAGGGGTAAAGGGTGGGAAGTAATTTAATTATCATAAATTTATGATTTTTTTAAATGTAATAATTATTTATTTAATTTAGATTTTATAGAGCTAATTGTAGGAAGTAATGTATTATTAAGTAATTATTAATTTGTTGTTAAATATTATTAATTAATTAATTGGTAATTAATTATGTTAATTGTGTCATTTGTTTAGGAGCGGGTTGTGGGGTGTATAGGGTAAAGGGTGGGAAGTAATTTATTTTTAATTAATTAATAATTTTCTGTTAATTAATGCCAATTAATTATTTTAAAAAAATGAAATATGGTACTTGTGTAATTAATTTTAGATGTGAGTTGTGGGGTTTATAGTGGTAAAGGGTGGGAAGTAATTTATTTTTAATTAATTATTAAGTAGTTGGTAATTGATATTAATTTATTATTTTTAAATTAATTATGGAAATTGTGTAATGATTTTTAGGCGTGGGTTGTGGGGTTTATAGGGGTAGAGGGTGGAAAGTAATTTATGTTTAATTAATTAATAATTAGTTGATCATTAATATTAATTATTTTTTTGTGTGTGAGTTTTGGTTTTATAGTGGTAAGGTTTGGGGAGTTAATTAATTTTTATCTGTTTTAATTTGTTTTTAATTAATAATATTTGTTTAATTGATAGTTAATTATGTTAATTAGGGAGGTACATTTTTTTAAATTTAGAAATGTGTGTTGTGAATTGTGCGGTGTTATAGGGTAGGAAATAAAAAAGATTACATTTATATAATAATTAATGTTTTAGTTTATAAATCATTTCCAATTAAAAATAGTTATTTGTTTGTAAATTATTTTTAAATGTATTCAATATAATATTTCTAGGTATTTGTCATATATATTTAACATTATAATATGTTTGTATTTTTTAGATTTTTTAAACATTTTTATATTTTTTTGATTTTATTTTATTTTTTAATATTTTGTTTTGGTGATATTTTGTTTGTTTTTAATTTTGAACTGACTGGAGTAGGAATATTCATTTTCACCCCTCCGCTATCCAACACTTTCCCTATTGTTGCACTAACTGGAGTGGGAATAGTATTTTTTACCCCTCCGCTATCCAACACTTTCCCTAGTGTTGCACTCACTGGAATGGGAATAGTCATTTTTATTCCTCCGCTATCCAACACTTTCCCTACTGTTGCACTCACTGGAGTGGGAATAGTAATTTTTACCCCTCCGCTATCTAACACTTTCCCTAGTGTTGCACTCGCTGGAGTGGGAATAGTAATTTTCACTCCTCCGCTATCCAACATTTTCCCTACTGTTGCACTCGCTGGAGTGGGAATAGTCATTTTAACCCCTCCGCTATCCAACATTTTCCCTACTGTTGCACTCACTGGAGTGAGAATAGTATTTTTTACCCCTCCGCTATCCAACACTTTCCCTACTGTTGCACTAACTGAAGAGGGAATAGTAATTTTTACCCCTCCGCTATCCAACACTTTCCCTACTGTTGCACTCACTGGGGTGGGAATAGTCATTTTTACCCCTCCGCTATCCAACACTTTCCCTACTGTTGCACTCACTGGTGTGGGAATAGTCATTTTTATTCCTCCGCTAACCAACACTTTCCCTACTGTTGCACTCACTGGAATGGGAATAGTAATTTTTATCCCTCTGCTATCCAACACTTTCCCTACTGCTGCACTCACTGGAGTGGGAATAGTATTTTTTACCCCTCCACTATTCAACACTTTCTCTAATGTTGCACTCACTGGTGTGGGAATAGTAATTTTTACCCCTCCACTCTCCAACACTTTACCTACTGTTGCACTCTCTGAAGTGGAACATTTAAGTTTAAAGTCTTTTAAATAGGTTAATGTTTTAATTTATAATATAATGTTTTTTATTAGATTTTATGTTATTGGTGTATGTATATATATATATATATATATATTTATTTGTAAATTGTCATATATACAATTATAAAATAAATTAAAATTAATAGTTTATTAATTGTTTTAAAGTAAATATATATATATATATATTACATTTTATACGTATGTTTAATATTTTTAAATTAAATGTATTTGTTAAAATGTATATTAAATCTAATTAATTTTTTTAAAGTTAATTTTATTATTTAATATATTTAATATTCTTTTTATACATATATTAAAATCTATATTTTGTACAACTATATATTTTTTCGATATTTTTGTAGTTACCATTATAAATATAGGATGTCGATATTTTTGACATCGATATTTATAACTCGATATTTGTGTATGGGGATATTTTGGGGGTCGATATTCTATCAGTGAACCTGTGGGAAGAAAGGTGACACTGCCCAAGTCTTATAACACTGGCTAAACAGCAAACAGGTGAGTGAAGGATCGCATTGTTTGAGTCCTTGAAAACCACAGGACACTACTAGGAAGTAATGCTGGAACACTATGCACTGTGAGCACCGAGACTGCTGTGAGGATTCTTGTGCTGCTGCAGAAAGTTGACACTGATGGAGTTGAATACCACTGATTTGGCACTGCTGAGAGGACGTCCAAGCTACTGCTCTCCTGCATGCAGTGCTTTATGCTGGTCATGAGGTGTGAGAGGGGAGAGAGCCAAAAAGGTACTAACACACACCTCCAAATGTGCGGATAAACACAGGATCACTCATATACACACTGTTAACAAATTCCACATGCTGCATTCACATTCTCCATTAATACACGATCCACACACACTCACCTTGTTCAAATAGGCACCATTCATGTTAACCTAATTTATGAAATGCTTGAAGGAATTAATGAAAATGAATAAAAGATGTTATAGAGCATGCAGCAGCCATAGCACTCACACATACCCCATTTACACAAACTATTCATACTTGGACCATTCACCTACATGCATTCGAACACACTGCCTCTTTCTCTTTAAGGGCCATGCCAGATTGCTTTGATGTCCTTCCTGCAAAGGAAGCTGAGGTGGAATATTGCAGAAGCCACTATTTAATAAAGTGGGGAGTTGTGTTTCAGTGATGCAGTTGGAGGTTGTCTGTAACTGGCACAAAACATGTGATTGCTAAGCTGTATATCTGAATAAAAAATACAGTCACAATCAACCCACGTATGTCTGACGTCTTCGTTTTGCATTTGGCTAGGTGACTATGAACATAGACGACGATTCACCACAATTCCAGTGGTACTGGGGGTAACATTACACACACTTTCACATTAATAAGAGTACGAGAAGTGAAATCATATGTCCTTTGATCTTGAACCTTCCCAAGAAAGGACATCACATGACTTTAACTCTGTCAACAACTGACATCTCTGAAGTTCCATAATACCTGCATGATTAATATAACTTTGGCAATTTGAAAATTGTCACTCATTGCATATTCAAGTCCTCTTGGGAATTGCAATGGTTTTACTCTTTTGTGAGGATGTCTTTTCATATTATGATGTCCCTTCCAAACCCATCCTTTATTTTCTCTTACCCACACCCATTTTTGGTAATTATTTCTCACTTCCCCCTCCACTCCTCCAGGTTCCTCCCGCCCATAAAATGGTATCTCTGCACAGAAAAGATAGGCGATGCAGAGGTGGACATTTACACCCATAAATTTGTGAATTGCATTTTTTTAGTAAATATGTAGTACTACTGGAGTCCTATTGTACACACTACAAAACACAGTTTGAGAATCGGCCCATAGTTTACATGCTTACTCATATACTGTATTTTAGGTTTCTGTTACCTAGTTATGGGGAAAGTTATATTGGGGCTTGTTTAAGTTCTTTTAATTTGTGAGCACTGTTCCTGCGCGCACGCACCTCTGTCAACCCGATCGCACAGTGCTGTGCGCGAAGCATGCACACAAAGCACTTCCCGGGAGAGCGTTCGTGAGCCAGTTTTCAAACTCTCCTGCACTTGCTGCATTTTTTTTCGAAATAGAGCATGGCTCTAAATAGAGCATGGCTGCGGGGCTGATTGTGGGCCTTTTGAAAGTATTTATGGTAAATGCAGCCCATGACGGGTGCTGTGATTAGCATAAATACTTTCTCAAAGGCCCACAATCAGTCCCGCAGCCGCGCTCTATTTAGAAAAAGAAATTTAGCAAGTCTACAAACACAAGGGGGTCGATTCCGATCCCGGTCGGAGGCGCACCTAATACCATTCGGCCGGGAAAAAAGCCAGGCGAATGCCTGTTTCCCGACCGATTCGCACATACGTCCGAACGAGCAAGTACGATGCGCACAACTGCCCAAATCCCGACCCAGTCGTACTCACCCAATACAGGTCCTGTTCTCCGACCGAGGCGGATCCTGACACGCAAAATCGAGTCGCACGGAAGCCAAAATGCAGCCCCGTCCGGCCGGACAAGTACGATGCGCTTTCCGTACGCGCCGAACCCGTCACTACGCACGGCACGTCAAAGCATCCGGGAGAGGCGCACATAAGCTCCGATTCGCGCCACAAGACGATCCACGGCTACGAGACGAACACGCCAGCGACGAGGACGAGGCGAAGCAAAGAGAAAGACGAACGAGACGAACCAACCATTAATCCCATCGTGCCGATCCTACCAATATTCTACATCTATTACCGAAACAGGCACGGACGCGTACGGCGCAGAAGGTAAGTCAGACACCAACAACAAAAACAAACTACACGTACCCGACATATCACACACACACAGAGGGATGCAGAAATTACTTACACCAGCAACAGCAGCACCATAGGGGCGGGATGGCCATCACCAATGCCACATATACACATAGGAGCCTGGATGCCCACCACCACTACCACCCCTACTCAGGGGGTGCCAGATGCCTACCACTACTACCACCTCTACCCATGGGGGGCTGGATCCCTACCACCACTACTACCCCTACTCAGGGGGTGCCAGATGCCTACCACTACCACCACCCCTACCCAGGGGGTGCTAGATGCCTGTCACTACTACCACCTCTACCCATGGGGGGCTGGATGCTTGTCACTACTACCACCTCTACCCATGGGGGGGCTGGATGCCTACCACCACTACCACCTCTACCCATGGGGGCTGGATGCCCACCACCACTACCACCCCTACTCAGGGGTGCCAGATGCCTACCACTACTACCACCTCTACCCATGGGGGGCTGGATGCCCACCACCACTACCACCCCTACTCAGGGGGTGCCAGATGCCTACCACTACTACCACCTCTACCCATGGGGGGCTGGATGCCTATCACTACTTCCATCCCCACTCATGGGGTGCTGGATGCCTGCCACTACTACCATCCCCACCCTTGGTGTGATGGATGCCTGCCACCACCACTACCCCTACTCATGGGGGCAGGATGCCTGCCACCACTACCATCCCCACTCATGGGGGCAGGATGCCTATCACTACTACCATCCCCACTCATGGGGGGCTGGATGCCTATCACTACTACCATCCCCACTCATGGGGGGCTGGATGCCTATCACTACTACCATCCCCACTCATGGGGGCCTGGATGCCTATCACTACTACCATCCCTACCCTTGGTGTGATGGATGCCTGCCACCACCACTACCCCTACTCATGGGGGGCAGGATGCCTATCACTACTACCATCCCCACTCATGGGGGCTGGATGCCTATCACTACTACCATCCCCACTCATGGGGTGCTGGATGCCTGCCACTACTACCATCCCCACTCATGGGGTGCTGGATGCCTATCACTACTACCATCCCCACTCATGGGGGCTGGATGCCTATCACTACTACCATCCCCACCCATGGGGGCTGGATGCCTGCCACTACTACCATCCCCACTCATGGGGTGCTGGATGCCTATCACTACTACCATCCCCACTCATGGGGGCTGGATGCCTGCCCCTACTACCATCCCCACTCATGGGGGGCTGGATGCCTATCACTACTACCATCCCCACTCATGGGGGGCTGGATGTCTATCACTACTACCATCCCCACCCATGGGGGGCTGGATGCCTGCCACTACTACCATCCCCACTCATGGGTGGCTGGATGCCTATCACTACTACCATCCCCACTCATGGGGGGCTGGATGCCTATCACTACTACCATCCCCACTCATGGGGTGGTGGATGCCTGCCACTACTACCATCCCGACTCATGGGGGGCTGGATGCCTATCACTACTACCATCCCCACCCATGGGGGGCTGGATGCCTGCCACTACTACCATCCCCACTCATGGGGTGCTGGATGCCTATCACTACTACCATCCCCACTCATGGGGGCTGGATGCCTGCCACTACCACCACCCCTACTCATAGGACGGGTAATGCATGACACAACCAGCATACTCCCACATAAGGAATCACAGAAAATTACATCCACCCAAACAACATGACAAGCGTGTGTAGTCCATGTCAAATGCCAACAACACAAAACATGACAATGAACATACAATGTGACCCACTATCACATGTGTGACACATAAAAGTGTGTGGCCTCCACAATACAAGCCGACCATGGCCACTGTGGCAATGGGGCCCAAAGCCCCATCACCACAGTCACCAAAATGTAAGTGTGGGGTCCAAGGCTGATGCACCTTTTGATCAGTGTGGCAATGGGGCCTAAAGCACCATCACCACAGTCACCAAAAGGTAAGTGTGGGGTCCATGGCTGATGCACCTTTTGATCAGTGTGGCAATGGGGCCCAAAGCACCATCACCACGGTGATCATAAGGTAAGTGTAGGCATGGTAAAAGCTGCCAAAGACAAACTGTATGGATGAATCCTGGTCACACAACAACTAAAACATCTGTGGCATAGTAGTGCTTGTGTCCCATTGCAACATAGATTGGGCGAGGCTAACAGTGCAGTGACACAGAAACATCGTTTTGGCCATGTGCATACAAACATCACACATGTGGGACCACATTGCCAACAATCAGCCAATTACACAATGACAGAAGTGACCATCATGATGCTGACCCACGTATCTGCACCTATGGACACACAAATGTATATAACCTGTGGAGACTGTCGATGTCAGGTGAACAATTACCATACCATGGCAGCAATGGGACATACAAACCATGATCATTGTGCTGACTGATGACCCAGGAGTCCCAGGGAGAGCAGGGGAAAATCACCAAACAACATACAGCCAATGGCACACTACAGAAATGCCAATGCAGTGATGCAAATCCACTAACACAAACAGGCAGACTCACACTGCATATCAAACACAACAGGTGATGGGGGTGTGTGCCAGTGTCCCCAGGCAACCACACAACACATGAGGAGGCCTGAATCCCAATTACACAGATGTGTATACAGTGCCACACACAAGTAACTCATGGATTGGATTCCCTATGTGGGCAATCTGGCATTGTTAGATGAGAGGGAGCCCAAATTACACATGTCACACAAGCTTGTAGGAACAGCAACTAACACAGCAAGAGACACACCCACCACAGCACTACCCCAGGGACCCCACATTGTGCAGACACTAGCCTGCATGACAATTCCACTGTGATGACAAAGGTAGATGTTGATCACACTGTGAACCACAGCCATGTGTCCTCAGCTATAAACTACCATCACACCTACACAAGCTCCAATAAATCAGCAGGGCCTGCCAGCCAAGGCCAATATGGAGGTAGTGGTCTAGCCGTGCAACAACTCACATTTGCACACTCAACACCACACACCCTGATCTCCACCAATGTGCAGCAGTGAAGCTCACATGGACTGGTGACATTGCACATGCACCCATGACAATCCCAGGGGTGGTGGGGGGAACTAAGGTGCAGAAACCCATCACACATGCCCACTCAACATGACTCGTCTATGTATGACACTGTAGGAGAGTAGGATCTGCCTCTTATGTTGCCCCCACTTTTTTTCTGATGTTTACACTGGTTTCTGGCTATAGTCTGGCTGGGCCCTGCTAATCAGGGCCCCAGCCTCTCTGTTCTCTCTAAACGACTTGGAGTGCACTCTAGGTGCACTAGTGATTGGATACTGTGGTACCTTATGAGTCCCTAGTATATGGTACCTTAGGTACCAAGGGCATAGGTACTTCACAGGCCTACCAGGGGCTGCAGCATGTATTATGCCACCCCTGGGAAGCAGACTAAATCTGACACCACAGGCCTGCTACTGCAGCCTGGGTGAGGAAGTGCTAGCACTCCTCACTGAGATATAGGTCCCCTATATCTCTACTACACACACATATAAACCTATCAGTCACCCCTAAGGCAGGCCCTATCAATCCTGAGGGCAGGGTGCTTGGCTTCTATGTGAGGGGGTGCCTCTGCCTGAGCAGGGCCCCTCTGCAGCTCTCAGAGTCCATTCTCTGGTGCTGTTTGTGGATGCGGTTAAACCATATACTTTTAAGTGCATTATATCCTCGCGGTAAAATGCTAACTTTGGAATGGCTGCATCGAAACATGTCGTGTTTGGTGTCAAACACCTTGGATTACTACCCCCCCCCCCGCCAGTCCTGGCGACGGGGGTAGCATTCCACCCTTCTAGAGGGATAGACATGTAGCTACTGTGGAAACGCGGTAGAATCCTGCAGAGCCCTGGCATCACAAAATGGATGCCACCAGTCACAGACACTGGGCTGCCCTCCTGCTGATGACCAACACTCGCAGTGGAGGAAGCCCAACAATAGATATCCTGTCCCAAGGGGGTGTGACCACGTTCCAGACAGGGTTTAGTGTATTGGGGCTGGGTGGGTGCACTCTTAGAGTGCTTTGAAGACCTGCACTGGGGGAGCAGTTCAAACCGGCTCAGGGGCTACCTGTCCCTGCTCTGGCGCGAAACTGGACAAAGGGAAGTGGGTGTAGCCACCCACTCCCCTGACCCTCCCATAGGTAGGGTCATAGAGCTAGTCCCTCCCCTTCTCATGGCACCCTAGATTTCCCTGGACGACGCTCTACAAGAAGAATCCTGGACCTTCGACGTTCCACTACCTTTGGAAGACTGAAGAATCTCCCTTGGAGTCAAGGAGTGACTCCCCTGCTTGGCAGGCACCAAAAACTACAAACGATGGTCGCAAACTACGCCGCTCCCGCCGGAGTCCGAAGTCCTTGCATCCCAAGAAGTGGATTTCCTGACTTCTCAAAGGTCATTGTGAGTCCCCAGCGAAGCTGAGGCCAGTGGACCCCAAGAGTAACGAGGAACCGCGACCCCTGGGTACCGTGCACTATTGTCGAGTGCAACCCATTCACAATGTTCCACGAACTTGTGCTTTGGACCACGTGTGGTCCCAGCCTCCAGCAGGAATCCCTCCTAAGATCAGAGGCCTACCACGTCCCGAGAGACCGTGGGCCCCTGTGAGCGGATCCTCCCGAGGCATCTTCGCGATCCCTTGCCAGCCAGCTTGTGGGTCTCCAGAAGACTCTATAAAGAAACCGAAGGGCTCATCGGATTGCTCCAGGCCTGCCCTGACTTACCCTCACTGGGTGAGCCCGACAGACCTTGCTGGTCTGTGCCATTGTCTCTTCACACTTTCCCTGAGACTTGCTGTTACCAAGGCTTGGTGGCTCCAATCGAGTCGCCGACCCCGCCGTAAGCTGCAGACATCGTGGGACACGCCGAATCCAGCTCCTGGTCGTCGACGACGCCTCCTGGACCTCGTGGCTGAAGAATCAAGGCAACCGCGGACGACCTGAATCTTGCGACGATGGTGGGCATTCATCTTCCTTGCCCCGAGTCACTGCCAAGTGACTTTGAACACTGTCCCCTCTGCTTTCAGGTCTTCCATCCTCCGAATCCAGGCTTGGATTCCTCCGGACACTTCTCCTGTCGCCGCAAGCAGCAAGTCTTCACTGGCTCCCATTGAAAACGACGCCGCGACCCGACACCAAAGAACACCTATGCACCCGGCTCCCCTGGGTGAGGTAACTTCAGCACTACGGTGCTCCTGTGGGTGTGGGCCCTAGAACTACTTACCCTGTAAGTGACTTGCTTGTAGCTTCCCTCGAAGTGTCCTAAAACTCTAACTTTCCAAGTGCGACTATCGCACTGACTCGTACCTGGTTCGCGTCTGTGTTAGACACACCGCGTCCAACTCCCTTGCAATACCATCTGTAACCGCGTCCTTCGACTCGTACAAGGACCGATCGGTGTGTTCGCCTCGAACACGCAAGGGACCTTTAATATTGATATCTCAATCGCGTCTGAGTGCATAGACTCGTACAGGATTCGCATCGGTACCAGATCACTGCGTCCGTCCCCTGTGGGTCTCCTACAACTACCTGGGGTGGTGCTTGGGGGTCCCTCGATTCTAGATGCCCTAGACCTAGGTCTAGCAAACTAAGATTGTAATATTCAATTGTGCTAAACTTATCCTGATAATATTTGACTTGTACATATGTTCCTGTCCTCTAATCTCATAAAGAGATTAGTAGAGAGTGTTTATTAATAAATACATATATATTTGATATATATACCTGTGTGGTGTCTTTTCATTTGGTGATTCAAGAGATTGTGTGGTAAAACAAGCTGCTTTACATTCCTTCAAGACTTAGCCTGAAGGCTGCTCTCCACAGCTACCACTAGGATAGCTTTCTATAAAGGTTGTCTTAAACCTATCTACCTTAAGAGTCGAATTGTTCTGGTGCAAGGTGTCCACTTTAATTAGTGAACAGCATATACCAGGCCAACTTCTCACATTGGTGGCAGCGGTGGGATTCCAGCTTGCTATTGTTTTACCAGAAAATCTCTATTTGAATTACTAACTGAAAACCACTATAGGTACTTAAGGTACATATAAAGTCAAGCTTAGTATCGATAAGTTCTACTGAACTTAGAGCTGTGTGCCAAGGGATAGCATATCCTTTCTACAGCTCAAGCTAGTATCATTAGGCCACAAACTAGTGTAGGTAGTACAACACTGCACAACACTAGAATGTCCTTAAATGGTGGAACCAGTGGATCCACTCAGCCTCAGTATAAGGACATGGCTTTATCTGACTTGAGAGCCATGTGTGTTGAAAGACACCTGAGACTAGGACAGAGTCCCTCAACCCTGCACCTGATAGATCTGCTGACAGCAGATGATCTTAGATTGGCTCTAGGAGCTAATGGGTCTGAATCAGTGGGTGGGTCAATTACAGTATCTGGGTCAGACGATGAAAATCCGAATGACCAGGACTCTGTGATTGAAGGGCCAGGCCTCAAGGGGCCTGAAAAGGGCAGAGGAATTCTCCCTAAGAGAACTGACAGAGTGGACGAGAGGCATAGGTCCCCTTCCAGGGAATCTGAGCACTCTTATCACTCTGGCAGAGAATTTGTCCAGCAGAGGAACTCATACTTTCCCATAAGAGAGACCTCCTCTGAAAGAATGTGCAAACTGCTGCAGTATGAGGAAGCAAGAGTTGCCCTCAGAACCAAGCAGTTGGCACTGGATAGAGAAGCCCTGGAGATCCAGAGAGCTTCTAGAAGAGAGGGGTTAGAACCCCTTGGTGGCAGCAACAGTGTCCCTAGAGGCAGGGAATCTATTCCAGACCATAGGAACCTGAGCAAGGTTGTTCCTCCCTACCAGAGTGGGGATGATATCCACAAGTGGATAACTGCTATGGAGAGGGCCTGTAGAGTACAGCAGGTCCCCCAGAAGCAGTGGGCAGCAATCTTGTGGCTCTCCTTTTCAGATAAAGGTAGAGACAAGCTCCTCACTGTTAGAGAAGAGGATGCTGATGATTATGAAGATGTAGTAATTGCGCAGGAAACGGTGGTTGTCTTGAGTGTATTTATTATCAGCTACATGGATAAGGAGCCAGCTAAACAGCATCCAGCTCCAACAGACACCAACTCAAGAGTGCATCACTAACATTCTATAATTGCTAAGCAATAGAAACATTCTACAGGAACACTGGTAATAAGATGACCAGTCAATACACATAATATAAATGACAGATTATTACATTACCTTTCTTCCTTAAAACAAAAAACAAAACAAAAAAACACAGAATGTAATTATAACAACCACTGTGCCTACAGGATACAGCACATGGGGTTGATTAAACTCTATACCTTGAAGGTTTGATAACAACACGGGAACTCCTCCTGATACCCCCATGAATAGACTCATCACAAACAGGAGAATCACTTCCTTCGATGGAGGATCGATCACAGACAGAACTTTTAACTTTAGCAACCTTGCTTAAGTTCCACCAAAATCCCCGTCAACCTGAACCGCATTTCCCACCAACTTAATTACTCTTACAGGTGGACCAAATTTGCTTTCACCTTTATTGACATGGTGGGTTTTCCTTATTTTGACAGTGTCGCCAACTTTAAGTATTGACAACTTAGAACCTTTCTTTGAGTCAAAATACGTTCTTTGTTTAGACTGGGCAGAAGAAACATTCCGCTTCACCACACTCATCAAATTGGAAACATCTGACTCAGTGTTTACCCATTTAGACATCCACCCAAGGCGAAATGAAGTATTAGCCTTCCTTCCCCTCATCAATTCAAAAGGAGTTACCTTCGTGGACGAATGGGGAGTGGTTCTGTAAAACCATATCATGCTGTTCAAAGCCTTCACAACGTCATGGTTGCTGGATTTAGCCATTTTTACACAATCTCCAACAACACGATTCATCCTTTCCACAAGTCCGTTCCCTTGAGGATGATAAAATGAGCTTTTGACATGTTTGACACCAGAGGAAGATAGAAATGATTCAAAATCCTTACTAACAAACTGTTTACCATTGTCCGAAACAAGTGTTTCTGGAAATCCCTCTCTTGTCCAGACATCATTCAAGAAATCCACAACACTTTTGGTATCAGCATCCTTGACAAGCTTATATTCAGGCCATTTCGAGGCGTAATCTACTAGGACCAAAATAAACCTGGTACCACCAGAAAGCATATTATATGGTCCCATGACATCCACACCGAGCTTAACCCAGGGACGATCAGGACATTCAACAGGCATGAGAGGAGGAACAGAAGTTTTAAGACACTTGTCTGATGTTTTGCAAACATAACAATTCACAACAAACTCGTCAATTTCGGAATCCATTCCAGGCCACCAAAACGACTCACGTATGCGACGTTTGGTAAATGAAGACCCTAAATGTCCCTCATGGGCTCTCTGAATAATTTTACTTCTAAACACATGTGGAGGAATAAATTTATCATTCCGTAACAAAATACCATCTTCTATGGAAATTTCATTTTCGATTTTGGAAAAGGTTGTAGTGAAGGAGAAAGAACTCTCTCCTTCGGCCAACCACCCCTGACCAGGTTACAAACTTCCTGTAGAACACTATCATCACAAAATGCTGACCTCCATTCATCCTCAGAGCAAAATTTAAGTTCAGGAATATCCACACCAGCAACCAAACAATCTTCACAATCCTCTTCGATGAGATCAGAGAAGGAAACTTCATCATCATGAAAGTCACTGTCAGGATAACGAGAGAGGAAATCCGCCCTCACATTCTTCCCACCAGCAATGTGTTTCACATCAAATTGGTACTGGAGCAATTTAGTAACCATCCTCATAATTCTAGGAGTGCAACACTTGCTCAAACTCCCACCTAATATATTAACAAGGGGCTTGTGATCTGTCTGAAGTAGAAAACGTTTACCCCAAATATATGGGCGGAACTTTTCAATGGCCCATGTGCAGGCCAAGAGTTCCTTTTCAATGACTGAATATTGTAACTCAGCAGCTCTTAGAACCCTAGAAGCAAAACCTATGGTCTTTTCAAGACCATCCTCCACTTGCGTCAAGGTTGCACCAACACCTACTTGACTAGCATCGACAGTCAAACAACACGGTAAACTGGGGTCAAAAGGTTTGAGAATTGTGCTCTTCCCAAGAAGATTTTTAACTTCGCTGAAAGCAGACACGCACTCATCACTCCAATCAAACCTGATTCCTTTTTTGAGCAGGTTACTTATGGGACGAACAATAGTAGCATAATGAGGAATAAACCTCGAATAATATTAACAAAGCCCCAGTAGAGATTTGACTCCAGTCTTGTCAGTGGGTGAAGAAGCATTGGTAATTGCCTCGAGGAGACCAGGTCTGGGCTTAACACCCTCATGAGAAAGCACATGTCCCAGGTATTCAACTTCAGTACAGAAGAATTTACATTTTTCTAACTTAAGCACTACACCATGTTGTTGAAACAAACTAAGCACTTTATGCAAAATGTTGTCATGCGAAGCAATATCTTTCCCAAAGATGAGTATGTCGTCTTGGAAGACTAAAACACCCTCGACCCCCTTGAGAATGTTGTTCATCACCCTCTGGAATACCGACGCAGCCGATGCCAAACCAAAAGGCATACGTCGGTATTGGAAAGTGCCTAAGGGAGACACAAACTCAGTAAGATGACGGGAGTCCGGATGTAGCTCAACCTGGTGGTAGGCACAGGCAAGGTCGAGCTTGGTAAAAAACTTAGCTCCTTTAGTAGAAGCAAATAGGTCATTTACTTTAGGAAGGGGATGTGAATCAACCCAGATCTCCTTGTTGAGAGACCTTAAGTCAACACAGATCCTGAGTTGACCACACCTCTTCCTGGCGACCACAAGGGGAGAAAGCCAAAGGGATGACTCAGCAGGCTCAATAACACCTTTCTCACACAATAGCAACAATTCCTTTTCTAGGTCATCCCTCACACTGTAAGGTACCCCTCTAAGTTTATGTTTCACAGGAATACTCCCTTCTTTGACTACTATTCTGTGCTTAAAACCACAAATCTTTCCTAATTCGTTACTGAAAACAGAAGGAAATTTCTCCTTGAGTATTTGAACTTCATCTGGACAGCCAACGACAAGAACTTGCTCTTTGGTACCAGGCTTAAGGATCATGCCAAATAGCCCCTGATGGAACCATCCTAGAATGTTAAGTCCTTTAACTGCAACATAAATCTTCCCTTTTATTTTCCTCCCTTTGAAGCACATCTCCTCTTCAAAGAAACCCAGCAGGTCAATTTTTCGCCCCTCATACGATACAGGAGATCGATCTGGAGGAAGTAGCGGTTGACTACCATTCCAAGTCTCATCAAAGAGTCTTTGTGTGATCATTGTTATCTTTGCACCAGAATCAACTAAGAGTTTGATACACTTATTTCCCACATTAATATCAACTATGGGATCAACACAGGATCTGGGATCTCCTTCAACAACCTCATGGGAACCTGAGGAATCCACAACATTAATATCGGTGACCACTGAAACCACCTCAGAATCAGAGTCAGAGTCAGAGTCAATTAGGCATACCACAGGTTTCTTTAGACCCTTTTGACTTTTCAACTTTAGGCAGACTTTTGCAAAATGTCCTGTCTTTTTACAATAATTGCATGTGACATTACTTGCAGGACAACGCGATCCTTTAGTATGAGGCGGGTTTCCACACCTCAAGCATACATTGGATCCTACACTAAATGGCCTACTAAGATAGTTACTATTACCTTTGAATGACTTCTTGATAGATTTCACAGAAGAATTTAGGTTAATAGCATTGACCGATTCCGTAACCTTTTCATCTAATTCTTTTAGTGAAACCATAGAAATTTCTATGCTTTTAGCTAGTTTAATCGTATCATCAAGAGTCGGATCACCCAAAGTAAGAAGTTTCTGCCTAATGCTTTTATCTTTACACTGACACACAAATTGGTCCCTGATGAGTTGGTCCGTGAAATTCTCAAACTTGCAATCAGCTGCTAACCTACGTAAAGCAGAAATGTAAGAGTCCACATCTTCGCTATCAGATTGTTTCCTCTTAAAAAATTTATGCCTAAGAACCATGAGATTTGGTTGTTTGTCAAAACGGAGTTTGAGTTTTTGTACTGCTTCACTGTATTCGTCGTTTTGCACACCTTCTTCTTGTTGTAAGTTGGGTAAGTGTTTAAACACAGATCTTCCTTCAAATCCAAGGGAATGTAATAGTAAACATTTTTTCCTGTCGGCGCAAAATCTGGCTGCACCTATGGCACCCAGATACGTCTCAAATGCATCATGCCAAACCTCCCATGTGATGGGTGGTTCTCCAGGTGTGTCAAAAAACGCAGGAGGAGGATTGACAGACTGAAGGGTGCTCATTTCAAAATGACCAAAAGGAAAATCACAAGAAGAACTGACTATATAAAAATAATTAAAATAAGAAAAGAGCAAGAAAACTCCAAAGGAAGGTGTGTATAACACTGCGTGAAATACACAAACACCAGAATTAAGGGTGTGTGTGTCACCGTAGAGTGCACACTATGACAAATGGTGTGTGAATCACCGCATGAAACACACAGGACAGTAGCAGGAAGGATTATTAAGGGATAATTGGTGTGTGTATCACCGAGAGATGTACACCATGTGCAGGATGTAACTTCGTTGTATGTCAGTAGCAGTGCACACGAGGTTAAGGCGGTGTGTATATAACCCTCGTTCTCAACGTTAAAAATGTAACAGTGTTTAAGTGGTGTGTAAATCACCGCGTGAAATACACAGGAAGAAGCAGTAGGTGTGTGTATCACCGCTCGTAATAAACATTAAGATAGTAATAGTGCTGAAGTGGTGTGTGTATCACACGAAGATTTGCGAGTAAAAATCAAAAAAAAATATAACTCCAAGATGGCCTCCAAAACGTCGATGAAGCGTGATGACGCTTTAGTGAAATGAGATACAAAAGGGGATGATGGACGGAACGTTTGAGCCAATCAAACACTCACCCCCAGTCAACTGATCTGGGTTTAATCCATCATCATTCTTTAGCTCACTCCACCACCCCAGTTCAGACATGGCTTGGTGGTGACATCATACCAGGGTGGCAAATGATGAGGCAGGTCACATTGCGTGAGTGAGCCGTCCTCGTCCTAGTCTTGGAATTGACTCGTGTTGGAAAACGAGGCAGTATCTGTGAGGCCTGCACAAATAACATGACTACATTTGTCCTTCACTGGGAACCAAACACCCCATTGTAGCGCTTGACTCTGAGGGTAGCATTGCAGAGCAGTCTAAGGCTTACTCAAGGGAGGTGGTGTGGGCTAGTAATCGCCATTTACCAGTACGCAGAAATAACTCAATTGTCCAGTCTGTACTTTGCTTTATAAAAGGAAGAGTACATTTATTAAACACACACACACACTACTCAATACTATGCAACAATTTACAAATGTACATAAGCTGTTGGAATTACTTTGTGACATTGCATAACACTCCCACCCCTCCCGCAGGGGGGGGTGGGGTCTGGTACCACCACTCCCATGTATGCACATCTTGCCCCAATGCAGTAGGTTGACCATAACCTGGGGTGAGGGTCTTGCTCACTGGCACCATCCCGGTGGCGACCCACCCCATTATCTCAACAAGCATTTAAAATGGGCACACCTGCCCTGGTGACACATAACCCTGACTGAGCATCTCATACCGACCATACAGTATACACCGCTTCATCTTGTTTAAACTGTGTTTAGTAGGGACTGTGCACTTCGTTTTTTGGCCAGGAGAGGGAGTAAAGTTGTATTCAAACAGTATTGTTAGATTTCAAGTTTGTGAGGCCTTTACCTGCAGAAATCCAAAGTGTGGATTGAGCCTGTCTGTCTCCTAGGAGATTCTGGACAGGAGAAGCAGCTTCCAACTCCCTGGGCAGCAAACCTTGTCTGAGGTTGCTGGGACCTTATATAGTCTGCTAGTGGCTGCTACATGTATACACTGATTGGTGGTTGTATCTGATGTTTCTATTGGTTTGAGTTAGTGTCCTCATTGGTTGGGTATTTGAGGGTTCTGATTGGTTTCTGGATCTGTGATTCAATCAATGTAGGGTTGGGACTAGGGCTAGGGTTATGATTTCTATTGGAAGCAGGGACTAGGGCTTCCTGTTTTATTGGTTGTTGGGACTAAGGTGGAACTAGGACTAGGGTTAGGCCTTTAATTGGAAGTAGCGATTAGGGCTTCTGGTGTTATTGGTTGCTGGACTAGGTGTGGGACTAAGAGTAGGGTTAGGCTTTCTATTGGAAGTAGTGACTAGGGCTTCCCGTCCCATTGGTTGCTTGGACTAGGGTTGGGACTACTGGTAGGGCTAGGGCCTCTATTGGACATAGAGATCAGGATTTTTTGAACTGATTGGATGCTTGGAGTAGGGCTAAGATTGGCTGTAAGGTCCTGATCTCCTATTGGTTCTAGCTTTTAGGGCTAGTGTTGTGATTGGATAGTATTAGGGCTAGGGTTCCCATTGGCTGACGGGGTCACCTGATTACTAGGGGTATCAAAGGCCAGGGTTAGGGCGTCTCAGCCCGGGCGTCGAGGCTAAGGGCAGAGAGGACAAGGGTGAGTGCCTGTTTGAGCCTGTTAAGGGCAGAGAGGACAAGGGTGAGTGCCTGTTTGAGCCTGTTCGAGACGGGCCAGGGCCAGGAATGCTGCCCATCTTCCCATTAATTAATGTGTCTATTACTTTTCTCCTGAAAAAGCATATCTAATGCACTACCCTATTTCACATCCGCTACCTCTATCAATATTTTTAATCTGCATATACTTATCTCCTTTATGCATCTATATACTCTCAATGTACTTATGGATCTATATATTTATCACTTTCTTCTAATTTAGCATTTCCAATGCACTACCCTATTTCTCAGCCTATACTTCCCTCAATATATCTTCTAGCCCAACTTTTTGACTCATCTCAAACTTCTTTCTACTACTTTTTCCAATTCACTACCCTATCTCACCCTATACATCTATCATTATATCCTCTACACCCACTCTCTCATTTATCCCAAACGCCATACCACTACTATGTTCCCCAAAATAACCCTTTCTTGACTCTCTCCTACTCTACCCCTCCTTGTATCTTCTGACACCTCCTTTACTGTACCAATGCCCAAGACAAACCTTTCTAAACTCTTCCCTCTGACTCTTCCCCTCCAAAAACCCTTTTTACTCATCAAAAAGCCTCCTCCTACTGCTATGACCTACAAAAAGAAATCCTTCACTCTTCTATCCCACAACTATCCTTTTCAATCAAAATAACAGACTAGCATGTTCACTTCACTAATTCCATATTCCACTATACTAATTCACCACTAATCCTTTATGGGTTCCAGAGTAGCGTGCTACTCGCCAACAAAGCGCTTCAACACCCACCAGGGGTAACAGGCGCTATATGAATGCAAACCTTTCTTTCCCTTCTATCCCTCCACTATCCTTCTCACTCCAAATAACTGACTAATATCCACCACTCAAATTACTTTCATATTTCACCATACTAATTCACCACTAATCCTTTATGGGTTTCCGGAGTAGCGTACTACTCGCCCAAAAAAAAAAAAGCAATTCAACACCCCATCAGGGGTTAGAAGCGCTATATATATATGCAAACCTTTTTTCCCTCTTCTATCCCTCCGCTATCCTTCTGAATCCAAATAACTGACTAACATATCCACCACTTAAAATTTACTTGCATGTTTCACTATACTAATTCAACACTAATCCTCTATGGGTCCCGGAGTAGCGTGCTACTCGCCGAAAAAGCGCTTCGACGCCTCGTCAGGGGTAGTAAGCGCTATACAAATGCAATTACAATACAATACAATACAATATGCAAATCAGTCTGACCCTGTGCCTCATGGGAACAGTCCAGCCCGAACTGCCAAGCCATGTCTTCCCTGGACCGGAAACAAGCATCCTAGGACCGGTTTCTGGCATTTCAGCCGTCATCAGCCAGGCTTGCTTGAATCCAGTGGCAAAGTGAGCAAGGGACCCACGTCTGGGCATACCCCCGCCAACTTAGGGCGACCAAAGCGATACAAAAGGGGATGATGGACGGAACGTTTGAGCCAATCAAACACTCACCCCCAGTCAACTGATCTGGGTTTAATCCATCATCATTCTTTAGCTCACTCCACCACCCCAGTTCAGACATGGCCATATGCAAATCAGTCTGACCCTGTGCCTCATGGGAACAGTCCAGCCCGAACTGCCAAGCCATGTCTTCCCTGGACCGGAAACAAGCATCCTAGGACCGGTTTCTGGCATTTCAGCCGTCATCAGCCAGGCTTGCTTGAATCCAGTGGCAAAGTGAGCAAGGGACCCACGTCTGGGCATACCCCCGCCAACTTAGGGCGACCAAAGCGATACAAAAGGGGATGATGGACGGAACGTTTGAGCCAATCAAACACTCACCCCCAGTCAACTGATCTGGGTTTAATCCATCATCATTCTTTAGCTCACTCCACCACCCCAGTTCAGACATGGCCATATGCAAATCAGTCTGACCCTGTGCCTCATGGGAACAGTCCAGCCCGAACTGCCAAGCCATGTCTTCCCTGGACCGGAAACAAGCATCCTAGGACCGGTTTCTGGCATTTCAGCCGTCATCAGCCAGGCTTGCTTGAATCCAGTGGCAAAGTGAGCAAGGGACCCACGTCTGGGCATACCCCGCCAACTTAGGGCGACCAAAGCGATACAAAAGGGGATGATGGACGGAACGTTTGAGCCAATCAAACACTCACCCCCAGTCAACTGATCTGGGTTTAATCCATCATCATTCTTTAGCTCACTCCACCACCCCAGTTCAGACATGGCCATATGCAAATCAGTCTGACCCTGTGCCTCATGGGAACAGTCCAGCCCGAACTGCCAAGCCATGTCTTCCCTGGACCGGAAACAAGCATCCTAGGACCGGTTTCTGGCATTTCAGCCGTCATCAGCCAGGCTTGCTTGAATCCAGTGGCAAAGTGAGCAAGGGACCCACGTCTGGGCATACCCCCGCCAACTTAGGGCGACCAAAGCGATACAAAGGGGATGATGGACGGAACGTTTGAGCCAATCAAACACTCACCCCCAGTCAACTGATCTGGGTTTAATCCATCATCATTCTTTAGCTCACTCCACCACCCCAGTTCAGACATGGCCATATGCAAATCAGTCTGACCCTGTGCCTCATGGGAACAGTCCAGCCCGAACTGCCAAGCCATGTCTTCCCTGGACCGGAAACAAGCATCCTAGGACCGGTTTCTGGCATTTCAGCCGTCATCAGCCAGGCTTGCTTGAATCCAGTGGCAAAGTGAGCAAGGGACCCACGTCTGGGCATACCCCCGCCAACTTAAAGAATGATGATGGATTAAACCCAGATCAGTTGACTGGGGGTGAGTGTTTTGATTGGCTCAAACGTTCCGTCCATCATCCCCTTTTGTATCGCTTTGTTTGCCCTAAGTTGGCGGGGGTATGCCCAGACGTGGGTCCCTTGCTCAGTTTGCCACTGGATTCAAGCAAGCCTGGCTGATGACGGCTGGAATGCCAGAAACCGGTCCTAGGATGCTTGTTTCCGGTCCAGGGAAGACATGGCTTGGCAGTTCGGGCTGGACTGTTCCCATGAGGCACAGGGTCAGACTGATTTGCATATGGCCTTGTCTGAACTGGGGTGGTGGAGTGAGCTAAAGAATGATGATGGATTAAACCCAGATCAGTTGACTGGGGGTGAGTGTTTTGATTGGCTCAAACGTTCCGTCCATCATCCCCTTTTGTATCGCTTAGTGAAATGAGAGGCAATGAGGACAAACGCCTGATCCAAGATGGCCCCCAGACGTAAATTAGCGTGATGACACCAAGCCTGGTATGCGCGATGAGACGTCTGTTTCATTCAAGGCAGTTGGCATGGAGATGAAGAGCAGATGTTCGCAAGCAGGCGCTGGGTGTCAGACAACAGGATGGTGAGCGAGCGTTGTGACGATACAATGCGTGAGGTAGGCAAGGCTCAGAGAACATCAGTGAGCGCGAGCAGTAATTTTACTTTTAAAAAAAAATAAAAATAACGACCGTGTAAATTAGCGGGGCTCACAGGGCAGTGGATCAAGAAGTAATTATAATGGGCCGCAGACAGAGCGTTTTGCGAGTGGAGTGAAAGTGGAAGTTAGGTAGTCAAACAAGGTGGGAAACGGTGGGCAGGATGTTGTAATAAAAACGTCCTACCATGTCAGATGAGGCAGCAGTAAGGGTCCAACAAGGGTCCAACTCGCATCTGGTGAGGAAAAGGCAAACGCTGTGTAAACAGATGGTTGTAAGTCCGACTTCAGGATGGAGTTGAGAAAAACAAAATCTCAAAGATGAGATGACTTGATAGTAGACAGCTCTTCAGCAAAAATGATTAGCACGCGTGGGTTGTCCATGTAGCCAGGATCGTCGCCAATCAAATGTAGTAATTGCGCAGGAAACGGTGGTTGTCTTGAGTGTATTTATTCTCAGCTACATGGATAAGGAGCCAGCTAAACAGCATCCAGCTCCAACAGACACCAACTCAAGAGTGCATCACTAACATTCTATAATTGCTAAGCAATAGAAACATTCTACAGGAACACTGGTAATAAGATGACCAGTCAATACACATAATATAAATGACAGATTATTACAGAAGTCCTGAAGAGTGCACTAATAGATGGGTTTGGCTTAACCACTGAACAGTACAGGTTGAAGTTCAGAGATACCCAGAAGGCACAGACTCAGGACTGGACTGACTTTGTTGATTGTGCAACCAAGGCTCTGGAGGGTTGGCTGGTTGGCAGTAGGGTTACTGATTTCAAGGGATTGTATAATCTGATGATGAGAGAACAGATCCTTAATAATTGCCAGAACCAGTTGTTGCATCAGTACCTGGTGGACTCGGATCTGACCTCTCCCCAAGAATTGGGAAAGAAGGCAGACAAGTGGGTCAGAACCAGGGTGAGGCAGAAACCCCAGAACCAAGGGGGTGACACCAAGAAGCAAGATCCTAAGGGCTCTGAGAAAGGTGGGGATAAGTCAAAAGACCAGAAGTCTTCACAAGGGCCCCAAAAATCTGCATCTGGTGGGGAGTCACAACCCAACAAGGGAAAAGGCCAAAAGAAGCCCTGGTGCAAATTCTGTAAACAGAAGGGGCACTTGACTTCTGACTGTAACAAGTCCAAAGACCAAACCACCACCACTCCTGCCCCTAAGGCAACTGTTCCCCCTAGTTCAGCTACTGGTGGAGGTGGTACACAGAATAAGGGTGTAGTAGGGTTGACCCTGGGTTCTGAAGTGGACTCTGACCTAGTCAGAGTGCCCACTCAGGCAATGCTGATTTGTGAGGGAGACCTTAATATGTCCTTTCTAGTGAGTCCCAGTAATCTGGGCAAATACAAACAGCAGCCTGTAATAAATGGCAAACAGGCTTTGGCATTTAGGGACACAGGTGCTAGTGTCACCATGGTGGCAGAGGATCTTGTGGACCCTGGACAGATCATCCTGGGCGAACTGTACCAGGTGACCAATGCAAGCAACGTCAGGACCAACCATAGTCTGGCAGTTGTGAATTTCTCCTGGGGAGGGGTAACTGGCCTCAAGAAGGTTGTAGTCAGTGCAGACCTCCCTGTCGAATGTCTATTGGGCAATGATCTAGAGACTTCAGCCTGGTCTGAGGTAGAGTTATGGACTCATGCTGAGATGTTGGGCATCCCTGCAGAGGTATTTGCTGTGACCAGGTCACAAGCAAGAATGCATGACACTGAACCAGCTCTGGATCCTGGAACAATGGACCAGATGCTTCCCAAGAGGAGGAGCAGTAGGGTAAAGGCAGTGCCTTCCCCTCTGTCTCAGATCACAGATTCACCCCCAGAGGGAGGTGAAGCAGATCCTGAAGAAGGGACTGCCCCAGAGGGACTTGAGCCTGATCAGGTTGAGTTCTTGGGGGCAGGGGGCCCTTCCAGGGAAGATCTGAGGAAGGAGCAACAGTGCTGCCCCTCTCTTGAACCCCTCAGACAGCAGGCTGCTGCTTAGTCTACTGGGGTGCTAGTGGGTCCCATAAAGTTTACTGGGATGAGGGACTCCTATATTCTGAAGGTAGAGACCCAGCCCCTGAAGCCACCAGGAGGTTGGTCATACCTCAGAAGTTTAGGGGGTTCCTCTTGACCCTAGCACATGACATCCCTTTAGCAGGACACTTGGGCCAAAACAAGACCTGGGACAGGCTTGTTCCACATTTTCATTGGCCACATATGTCAGAGGACACAAAGGAGTTTTGTCGCTCCTGTGTCACATGCCAAGCCAGTGGTAAGGCAGGTGGCACAACAAAGGCCCCCTCATACCACTACCTGTGGTGGGGGTACCCTTTGAAAGGGTAGGGATTGACATTGTTGGTCCCCTTGACCCTCAAACTGCATCTGGGCACAGGTTTATCCTGGTGGTAGTGGATCATGCCACCAGGTACCCAGAAGCAATTCCCCTAAGGACCACCACAGCCCCTGTGGTGGCAAGAGCCCTCATTGGAGTCTTCTCCAGAGTGGGTTTTCCAAAGGAGGTCATTTCTGACAGAGGTACCAACTTCATGTCAGGATATCTAAAAGCAATGTGGAAGGAGTGTGGTGTAACTTACAAGTTCACCACCCACTATCACCCACAATGCAATGGTTTAGTTGAACGCTTCAACAAAACCTTGAAAGGAATGATTAAAGGACTCCCAGAGAAGCTTAGGCGGAAATGGGACCTTGTTCTTCCTTGCCTGTTGTTTGCATACAGAGAGGTTCCACAGAAGGGGGTTGGCTACAGCCCATTTGAGCTTCTGTTTGGGCATCCTGTGAGAGGTCCCCTGTGTTTGGTAAAGAGGGCTGGGAGTTACCTCTCAAGCCCCCAAACAAGATGTGATGGACTATGTACTTGGTCTCCGCTCCCGGATGGCAGAGTACATGAAAAAGGCAACTAAAAACCTAGAGGCCAGCCAAGAATTACAAAAAGCTTGGCATGACCAAAGGCTGTACTGACTGTATACCAGCCAGGACAGAAAGTGTGGGTGTTGGAGCCTGTGGCCCCAGCAGCCCTCCAGGACAAGTGGAGTGGCCCCCATACAATAGTTGAACAGAAGGGAGAAGTCACCTACCTGGTGAATCTTGGAACTCCCAGGAGCCCCCTGAGGGTGCTTCATGTCAACATATTAAAGCCATATGTTGACAGGGCTGACATGGGCTTGCTCATGGCAACTGATGAGGACCAGGAGGAGGAGAGTGACCCTCTCCTGACCTGCTCTCTCAGAACCCTGATGATGGGTCAGTAGATGGTGTTGCTTTGGCAAGCAGCCTCACTGACCATCAGCAAACTGAGGGCAGACAAGTTCTGCAACAGTTTAGACATATGTTTAGCCTGACCCCTAGTCAGACTTCCTGGTGCACCCACGAGGTGGACACTGGAGACAGTCTGCCTGTCAAGAATAAAATCTACAGGCAACCTGACCATGTCAGGGACTGTATCAGGACTGAAGTCCAGAAAATGTTGGAGCTAGGTGTAATTGAGCCTTCAGATAGCCCTTGGGCTAGTCCAGTAGTCCTGGTACCCAAGCCTCATACCCAGGGTGGTAAGAAAGAAATGAGGTTTTGTGTAGACTACAGAGGCCTCAATGCAGTCACTAGGACTATCCCATACCAAGGGCAGATGAGCTGATTGATACTTTGGCCTCAGCCAAGTATCTAAGCACGTTTGACCTAACAGCTGGCTACTGGCAGATCAGATTAGCTGATGATGCAAAAGCCAAGACAGCATTTTCGACCCCTGGTGGGCACTACCACTTTGTGGTGATGCCCTTTGGATTCAAAAATGCACCTGCCACTTTTCAGAGGTTGGTGAATAAAGTTCTGACAGGGATGGAAACTTATTGCTCAGCTTATCTAGATGATATTGCTGTCTTTAGTTCCTCCTGGCAGGATCACCTGGTCCACCTCAGGAATGTTTTGGAGGCCCTGCAGAACGCAGGCCTCACTATCAAGGCCACTAAGTGCCAGATAGGGCAGAGTCAGGTTGTGTACCTGGGCCACCTTGTAGGTGGAGGCCAGGTTCAGCCTTTACAGAGCAAAATCCAAACCATAATGGAATGGGTTGCTCCAACCACCCAGACACAGGTGAGAGCCTTCTTAGGCCTGTCTGGGTACTATAGGAGGTTTGTCAAGGGATATGGATCTATAGTGACCCCCTTGAATGATCTGACCTCAAAGAAAATGCCAAAAAGGTTCAGTGGACAGCTAGCTGTCAAAAGGCATTTGAAGACCTAAAGCAGGCCATGTGCACTGCCCCCATCTTACAGAGTCCAGACTACACCAAAAAGTTCATTGTCCAAACAGATGCTTCTGAGCTGGGTGTGGGAGCTGTACTGTCTCAACTGAATGATGAAGGTCAAGACCAGCCAGTAGCTTTTATTAGCAGAAGGCTGACCCCTAGAGAGAAACGTTGGTCAGCTATAGAGAGGGAGGCCTTTGCTGTGGTGTGGGCCCTGAAGAAGCTGAGGCCATACTTGTTTGGTACTCACTTCATAGTTCAGACCGACCACAAGCCCCTCCTATGGCTTAAACAAATGAAAGGAGAAAACCCAAAACTTTTGAGGTGGTCCATTTCCTACAGGGGATGGACTATACAGTGGAACATAGACCTGGGACCCAACATGCCAATGCAGATGGACTCTCAAGGTATTTCCACTTTGAACACGAAGACTCAACTGGTCAAGGTTAGTTTAGTGTCCCTGCGTTTGGGGGGGTTGTGTAGGAGAGTAGGATCTGCCTCTTATGCTGCCCCCACTTTTTTTCTGATGTTTACACTGGTTTCTGGCTATAGTCTGGCTGGGCCCCTGCTAATCAGGGCCCCAGCCTCTCTGTTCTCTCTAAACGACTTGGAGTGCACTCTAGGTGCACTAGTGATTGGATACTGTGGTACCTTATGAGTCCCTAGTATATGGTACCTTAGGTACCAAGGGCATAGGTACTTCACAGGCCTACCAGGGGCTGCAGCATGTATTATGCCACCCCTGGGAAGCAGACTAAATCCGACACCACAGGCCTGCTACTGCAGCCTGGGTGAGGAAGTGCTAGCACCCCTCACTGAGATATAGGTCCCCTATATCTCTCCTACACACACATATAAACCTATCAGTCACCCCTAAGGCAGGCCCTATCAATCCTGAGGGCAGGGTGCTTGGCTTCTATGTGAGGGGGTGCCTCTGCCTGAGCAGGGCCCCTCTGCAGCTCTCAGAGTCCATTCTCTGGTGCTGTTTGTGGATGCGGTTAAACCATATACTTTTAAGTGCATTAAATCCTCGCAGTAAAATGCTAACTTTGGAATGGCTGCATCGAAACATGTCGTGTTTGGTGTCAAACACCTTGGAATACTACCCCCCCGCCAGTCCTGGCGGCGGGGGTAGCATTCCACCCTTCTAGAGGGATAGACATGTAGCTACTGTGTAAACGCGGTAGAATCCTGCAGAGCCCTGGCATCACAAAATGGATGCCACCAGTCACAGACACTGGGCTGCCCTCCTGCTGATGACCAACACTCGCAGTGGAGGAAGCCCAACAATAGATATCCTGTCCCAAGGGGGTGTGACCACCTTCCAGACAGGGTTTAGTGTATTGGGGCTGGATGGGTGCACTCTTAGAGTGCTTTGAAGTCCTGCACTGGGGGAGCAGAAGGCTCCTCTGTGCATATGCCAGTTCAAACCGGCTCAGGGGCTACCTGTCCCTCATTCTGGCGCGAAACTGGACAAAGGGAAGTGGGTGTAGCCACCCACTCCCCTGACCCTCCCATAGGTAGGGTCATAGAGCTAGTCCCTCCCCTTCTTTTGGTATAAGAGGGGGAACCTGTGCATGGCACCCTAGATTTCCCTGGACGACGCTCTACAAGAAGAATCCCGGACCTTCGACGTTCCACTACCTTTGGAAGACTGAAGAATCTCCCTTGGAGTCAAGGAGTGACTCCCCTGCTTGGCAGGCACCAAAAACTACAAACAACGGTCGCAAACTACGCCGCTCCCGCCGGAGTCCGAAGTCCCTGCAGCCCAAGAAGTGGATTTCCTGACTTCTCAAAGGCCATCGTGAGTCCCCAGCGAAGCTGAGGCCAGTGGACCCCAAGAGTAACGAGGAACTGTGACCCCTGGGTACCGTGCACTATTGTCGAGTGCAACCCATTCACAACGTTCCACGAACTTGTGCTTTGGACCACGTGTGGTCCCAGCCTCCAGCAGGAATCCCTCCTAAGATCAGAGGCCTACCACGTCCCGAGAGACCGTGGGCCCCTGTGAGCGGATCCTTCCGAGGCATCTTCGCGATCCCTTGCCAGCCAGCTTGTGGGTCCCCAGAAGACTCTATAAAGAAACCGAAGGGCTCCTCGGGTTGCTCCAGGCCTGCCCTGACTTACCCTCGCTGGGTGAGCCCGACAGACCTTGCTGGTCTGTGCCATTGTCTCTTCACACTTTCCCTGAGACTTGCTGTTACCAAGGCTTGGTGGCTCCAATCGAGTCGCCGACCCCGCCGTAAGCTGCAGACATCGTGGGACACACCGAATCCAGCTCCTGGTCGTCGACGACGCCTCCTGGACCTCGTGGCTGAAGAATCAAGGCAACCGCGGACAACCTGAATCTTGCGACAACGGTGGGCATTCATCTTCCTTGCCCCGAGTCACTGCCAAGTGACTTTGAACACTGTCCCCTCTGCTTTCAGGTCTTCCATCCTCCGAATCCAGGCTTGGATTCCTCCGGACACTTCTCCTGTCGCCGCAAGCAGCAAGTCTTCACTGGCTCCCATTGAAAACGACGCCGCGACCCGACACCAAAGAACACCTATGCACCCGGCTCCCCTGGGTGAGGTAACTTCAGCACTACGGTGCTCCTGTGGGTGTGGGCCCTAGAACTACTTACCCTGTAAGTGACTTGCTTGTAGCTTCCCTCGAAGTGTCCTAAAACTCTTAACTTTCCAAGTGCGACTATCGCACTGACTCGTACCTGGTTCGCGTCTGTGTTAGACACACCGCGTCCAACTCCCTTGCAATACCATCTGTAACCACGTCCTTCGACTCGTACAAGGACCGATCGGTGTGTTCGCCTCGAACACGCAAGGGACCTTTAATATTGATATCTAAATCGCGTCTGAGTGCATAGACTCGTACAGGATTCGCATCGGTGCCAGGTCACCGCGTCCGTCCCCTGTGGGTCTCCTACAACTACCTGGGGTGGTTCTTGGGGTCCCTCGATTCTAGATGCCCTAGACCTAGGTCTAGCAAACTAAGATTGTAATATTCAATTGTGCTAAACTTATCCTGATAATATTTGACTTGTACATATGTTCCTGTCCTCTAATCTCATAAAGAGATTAGTAGAGAGTGTTTATTAATAAATACATATATATTTGATATATATACCTGTGTGGTGTCTTTTCATTTGGTGATTCAAGAGATTGTGTGGTAAAACAAGCTGCTTTACATTCCTTCAAGACTTAGCCTGAAGGCTGCTCTCCACAGCTACCACTAGGATAGCTTTCTATAAAGGTTGTCTTAAACCTATCTACCATAAGAGTCGAATTGTTCTGGTGCAAGGTGTCCACTTTAATTAGTGAACAGCATATACCAGGCCAACTTCTCACAGACACACAGCACAGTACGCCGTACATGCGCATGATGTGAAATCCACCACAAACAATGGGATCCTGGCCATAGTCACACACCAACGAAGAAGCCAAGGTGAGACACAAAGAACACACGTACACAACTTCCAACATTGCAGCTCTGACCCTGAGGAGTGGCAGCAGTCACACACACAACGCGTCACAATCACTGAAAGCTACCACAAATTCAAAATCACATTACTTGTGTAAACAACAAGTGCCAAGGGGAATCCTGAATGTGTCCCATCAGCGTTTGCCCACATCCCCAGCCCTGACAACAAAGACAACCTGGGATGACAACCTCATGAACATCAGTTTGCCATGCATCCACATCACGGAGAAACCAGGTCCAAGATGCTGGATGAACACATACCAACTCTGCAAGCATCACAAACAGGAACATCTCTAGGGACACAGCCTGTGTATGAAAAGGGAAGGGAACATGCACAGACATGCTCACACAACACACAACACGGGCACACGCAATGTCACCAGATTACACACAGCCATGAGGGCACTCCACTCCTGTGGAAGGTCCACTGTGCCAAACCTTGTCTGTGCACGACTCAAACATATCAGCAGGACACTCCGTCAGTGAGTCAACAACTACAACACACAGAAGCCTCTGCTCACATCAGCCTGGGTACGGGAGTGTGACGTCAGTCATCTGCATACACCCAAAACACGTGGCAATCCAGTTGTACTGTATACACAGATGAGTCCTCCAAAATTGATGTGCAAAACTGCATGTCCAGTGGAGACGGGCACACAGTCAGGGTACTAGGAACATTGGACAGTGGTAAGCCCAACAGATGTGCAACAGATGTAGGACAAAGATGGTAATCTACAAATGCTAAACGTACATCCCTGTGTCAAATGCTGAACATTACACTCTCAGACTGCAGCAAGGGATGCTATAGATCCAGACTAGATTAGGACACATATCCCATGGATCACATGGAGCCCATCACAGAAAAACTTCATTTACCTGATCTGAACACAATTACAACAGCAAATGCATGACTCTACACATCTACATCATGTACCACCAAAGATTAACCACAAGTAAACAAAAAGAGGCTTTATTCAGCAAGTGTGCAACTGAAATCAAAAGTCCAAAATTAACTACGGCCAATGTCCAGTCCAAATACACAGTCCCAACAGGGTGATGTGTGACAACTTGTCACCAATTGCTTGCCTGCACAGGTACCGACAGGGGACATCCCCCTTGGAGGGGCATACGAGGGGCAGGCCAGGCACCGCAGGGACAGGATCAGGGGATGCCAGAAGGAGGCAGGGAAGGTGAGGTGGGTGCAGGAGTGTCACCGGCAACTGCAGTGGAGGTGTCTGACTCAGGGGGGGCCGGCACCACCGCAGGGCCCAAGTCCGATGGTGTTGGTGCTGCAACCACTGCAGTGGGCTGGTCAAATGGAGTGGACTGAGTCCCCAATGCAGTGCCCGAGTCAGACGGGGTTGTTGTGGACTCCACCGCAGTGCATGACTCCAAGGGAGTGGAAGGGGGGGCAGAAGAGCTGGGCAGGACAGAGGGGGGGGACACGGTCTCCACACCAGTGGCACATACAGGCAGAGCATCTGGTTTGGGGGTGGAAGAGCAAGTGGCAGGGGGGGAGGGCCTGAGCAGTTTGGGGATGCAGTATCGGTGTGTGGGGGAACCTGGGGCAGGGTGTGGCGGTGGAACCTGTGGAGTGGTGGCCTGGGGGATGGAGGTGAGAGACTGGGTGGGTGACTTGCAGGGCGGTGGCGGGGTCTTGCTCTTCCGGGTCCGGGGGGACTTGCGGGTGGGGGCTCACTCTGCCTGCGCCTGGGGGAGGGTGTCCGGGGGCGAGGGGCACTCCCTCTCTGTGTGTGGACTTCCTCTTCCCCCGGTATGCTGGATCAGTGGGATTGGAGGGGAAGAGGCCGAGGTCAGAGAGGAAGAGCTGATGTGTATGTGGGGTTGCAGGTGAGGCAAGGGAAGGGGTCTTGGAGGGAGAGGATCTTGAGGATTGCGGAGTGACTGTGGTTGCCTGTGTGTGTGTCAGTTCCCCATCCCCTGTGTGTGTGGAATCAGTCCCCTGAGGATGCTTGTGTGCACGTCTTGCCTTGGTTTTGGGTGTGTGTGTGCTGCTCGTGTCTGTGTGTTTGGGTGATTGTGCAGGTGTGCATGTGCTTTGGACAGGTAGGGTGGTAGGAAGTGTGGATGGGGCAGAGGTGGGAGGGGTGAGGGACTGTTGGAGGAGGGACACTGCTGCCGTCAGGGAGGAGTCCATGGACCTATTGCTCCTCTGTAGGGCAGACATACCCGTTGAGATGCCCTCCATGAATGCCTTAGCTATGTCAACAGAGTGGTGTGTGCATGGAGGACAGTCAGCATTGCTGTCTGCCCTACATGGAGCTGACGAAGGAGGTACACAGACTCCTCACTCAGGGCAGCAGGGGACACAGGGGCAGAGGGTGCGGTGCCTGGCTTGAAGGAGACACGCTCCCGAGCACGGGAGCCTCCACGGACCTCAGGAATGGGAGCCAATGGGAGGGCGGTGGTGGTGGTGGTGGTGGCGGGGTCAGACAGACTAGCTGGGGTGTTGTGGCTGCTGACACCCGCATCCACAAGGGAGTCATCCTCCGAGCTGCTGTGGTCCCCAGCTGAGGTGGATGGTGCTGAGGACTCCTCGGTGTGGCTCCCCTCGCCGTCCGTGCCACTGGGTCCCTCTGACCACTCGTCGGACGCTGACCCAGTCTGGCTCCGCTGCTCCTCCTGGTCCGTGGAGCTGTCCCCTCCTGTGGCTGTGGATGTATCTGCAAACAATTAGGGAAACAGACAAACATCAGTCACCTGCACTGACCGCACACACCACAGTAAGTACAGCACATCACAGAGCAAGCCCTGGCATCTCTAGTAGAACATTGCCAAAAGTCATCACACAGATTAGGAGAAGCCAATTGTCAGTCTGATGGTCAACCATGGAACTCACACCCCTCCTGCCCTTGCACCCATCGGTCTGGTGCCTGTCTGATGGTAATACCCCAGTGTGGACACATGCACCACCTACACAGTAGTTGGACATTGCTGAGAACACGGTGAAGTATGTGAACATGCCCACGTCACATCTCTTGCCACTGAGTCAGTGCAGGTGTCTGTATAAATGGACGGCCAGAGTCTAAATAGAAATGCATGTGATGCATACCAGCACCAGACCCCATGAAGCACCCATGTCCGGATAGTCAATGCCACAATGGGGTGCATGTTGCGCGTGTCACTCCCCTGCAGGATCACTCTTAGGAAGTTTAATGCCATGACACAGGCATGCCTGCAAAGTCATACATCACTGTCTCCAGTCACATGGCCATGGCAGCCAGCCAACAACAGTCTGCACTGTGTCACAATCCTAGGACATGGGGAAGGCAAGTAATGTAACTGACAAGTGCACATGTCCATCCCCCAAAAACCACATCATCTGAACTACTATTTGTCCACGTCATATCAATTGGACATATGGGGGACATGAAACACAACTCTCTGAACATGAGCACCTCACAGTGTGCTGAGAGTGAAAAACAGCTGCCTGAAAGTCACAGTGGCATACACCTGTCTGCACAGTCATATGATCAAACACCTATAAGTCACAGAAGTCTTGTCTCACATGGTCCAATAGCAGATGGCATGCTGACCCCTAACTGATAAACATCACAGGAGTCCCGACTACGTAGTCACAGCACAACGACACAGAGGCAGACACCTGAGGGAACATTTCACTGAGCACAGCATGTCAGCTGATACACGGGAGTGGGAGTACAGAGTGTATTGTATGCCCTGGAGTAGGCATGACTGTCCGGCTCCACCTGCAAGATGGATGAGCCCTGGTCAGTAGGCAGGTGGCTAGGCATGTGTGACACACTTGACATACATACTCCTGAGGCCCAAACATTTTACCCACCCGCAGCATGGGGGTGTGGCAAATACCCCAGGGACATGTGGTGATTCTGATCTGCAAGTGGATCACATATCAAAGTTACACCCAGACTACATTGCACGACTCAGGCATTGTGTGAGCAATTGACCCACCCATGAAGGCTAACACAATATCACGGGAACAAAAGCTGTCACCCACCTTGAGCAAAGCAAAATGCAAGGACCCTGTACCCGAGTGACACAATTATCCTGAGCGTAAGGAGCACACCGGCCTATCAGATGGGTAGTGGCCATGTCACAATAGAGGGACATGGGTACTGGACAACAAGACTGATGTACTGGGGAAGTTTAACCACGCCACAGGAGGGCACATAGAATGTCAGACAGAGTTCACAGTGCAGTCTTTGACTCACCCCCTCCTTGCTGCTGTCTGCCCTTCAGCTGCCCATCCGGCTCCGGGAAGACCACCGGCAGGATCTGGAGCATGTGGGGGGTCAGGGTCTGGTGTCCGCCCCTCCTGCGAGGAGGCGACAGCTTCAGTTGGACCCTTGCAATCCTCCGGGTCCAGCCCGAAGGTCCTGCCACCTCTTCTGGCAGTTGCGGATCCGGCGCTTGTAGACCCCCACGGATCTGACTGCCCGGACGATGGCCAGCCAGATATCCTGCTTCTGATGGGCATCAACCTGTGAGGATGACAAAGTGAAAAGGCCATTACTACACATGCAACATATCCGTGCATCACACAGTTGGAAATACATGTCTCAATCACAGGGGCATATGATGTACACAGGCAGTGCAACGAGGGCTATGGACAGTTTGCCAGCAGTTACTACATGGTATCATTGCATGGGAAGTGAACCTTGTTTGAATGCACTGTTACTCCACTGTACCTGTTCAGTGCATGTGACTACACACTTTGGGGGTGAGTACTACTCAGTGAGCATGCTAGCCAGTGGTGTGCACACTGTAAATCCTGCTAGTCAGACAACATGCACAATTAGTAAGGCAGTGGACAGCACACTCACCTGCTCCCCTGGTGTCCCATACAGCTTGCTGTACTGTGGAAGGAGGTTGTCCAGCAGGGCCTGGTTCTCCTCATGGGTGAAGGCTGGGGCTCTCTCCACAGTACGTGCCATTGCAGTAGCCAGAGGATGCAGAGACAGCAGCAGTGTAGTGGCAGATGTCGTCCTGGAGCATGTAGTGCAGGCAAGTGAGCCCTCAGGGGAACAGCCAGCATTATATGTGTGCTGCACAGGCAGATACTGTGCCATGTGTCCAAAGTGATAGGTCCAAGTCGTATGCATCTTATGAATCTGACCAATCCATGGAATTGCAGCACCAAGACACGCCCACAGCATCCTTCAAAAATTTCAACTTCATGACACCCATGAATTTGCAACATTGTTGTGGCTGGCCAACTGAATTCACTGCATCAGACTCGTTGAAGCTTCAAAAACGCGTCCGTTGCCATGCCAGGCCCCAGCCAATGCGTGCGCACCGATCAGACCATTGCTGTGCAACGCGTACCAGGCATACAACACGTACCCGCTCACATTCAATGCAATGGTCCGTGCGGGCACACCGATCGGACCATTGCTGTGCAACGCGTACCAGGCATACAACGCGTACCCGCTCACATTCAATGCAATGGTCCGTGCGGGCACACCGATCGGACCATTGCTGTGCAACGCGTACCAGGACAGGTCACACGCATATGTCACCATGCTGGTCACTGGTGAACCTATGCCAGCCACATTTACTTTCCAGGGACTCATGGGCACACCTACAACACCACACCCAGTCCACACTGTCTATGAGGCATGTGTGGCAGCATAACCTTATCTGTGTATGGGGGTGAACATGTGGATTTTGGGGTGGCACTTGGGGGCAGACACACCCAGGCTGTGCACGTGTTGATGGGGACAGGGTCCTTTGTGTGTTGTGCACATGACCACTGTGGTGTGCAACTTTTCATTTCTGAGCATGTGTCATGGTCACATTTCCAGGTTGTGTATGTGTATGACATGTCACATACCCTCAGGCTCACATGTGGGAAGGCATGTACGTCACAGGGTGGCCCATTCCAACAATAGTGATGTCCCTCCACAGTCTGTGTGCATGTTGTGTATCACATGTCTCTGACTCCATGTGCACAATGGGAGACAGTCTCCACATCCACGTGGTTTGTGCATGAACTTTGATGGTGTGTGTGTGTCACAGACATCCATGTCTGTCCTGCAGAGGCTACAGGGGCCACCACATGTGGGTGTCATGTTTGTTTTTCTGACGTGTACATGATACGCCATGTCATGCCAGTGTCCATGTGGCAAGACAGGCTCCCTGGGAATCTACCTGTCAATGAGCTGTGATGCCTGTGGAGCATCTGTCCAGACATGTCACTGTGGTATGTGTGTGGAACGTGAGAGCAGTTAATGTGTACTGTGACACAGCCTAATGGTGTCCCATAGCACACTCTGGAACCAGTTGTCAACACTTGTTGAACAGAGAGATGTTAGATGATGTCCATGTAGGTGCCATATATGTCCAAACGGGACGACACACACATCAAGTACTTGTGTATGTTGATGATGTGTCATGTGAAATTGAGTATGGTGAACGGCACATTGGTGGGGTGACTGACAATCTTGCTTTCTTCACCTATGCACTGCAGGGCTCCTGCTGTCCATCGACCATTCCCAGACCTGGCAACGATGGTGAAACGTGACAGCATCCGACGGTACCGCTTCACCAGGCAGCTGATTGAGGATTTGGCAGTGCGGTTGGCCCCACATTTGCAGCCTGGCCGGCCGTATCCTACAGCGCTGACCCCCAAGGTGAAGGTGATGGCAGCCCTACACTTCTTTGCCACCGGTACCTTTCAACACACTGTGGCAACTACTGGTGGGATGTCACAGACTATGTTCAGCCGTGTGCTACGCGATGTTTTGGGGGCAATGTTGAGATACCTCAACCAGTACATCTATTTCCCAACACGTCAACGACTCACTGAGGTCAAGAGTGACTTCTATGCCCTGGGGAGGATGCCACATGTAATTGGCTCCATTGATGGGACACATGTGTCTTTGATACCACCACAGGCACATGAGCAGGCATACCGCAACCGTAAACATTACCATTCGATCAATGCTCTGGTGGTATGTCTTGCAGATATGACCATCTCACATGTGTGTGCCCGTTTCCCCGGTTCTGCACACGATGCCTACGTGATGAGGAGTAGTCGCATCCCGAGGATGATGTCACAGATGCCGAACCAGCGTGCCTGGCTTGTTGGTGTGTACTGACTTTGTACCATTGTGTGTGTTCTGCTATGTTGTTTTCCGCACACATTTTCAAATCGGCTAATGTGCAATTGTCTGTCTGTAGGTGACTCGGGATACCCCAACATGCCGTGGTTGCTGACACCCCTCAGGAACCCTGTGACACCAGCCCAGATGCGCTACAATGAGGCACATGGTCGGACGAGGAGGGTGATTGAGCAGACCTTTGGTCTCCTGAAGAGCCGCTTCCGCTGCCTGGACAAGACAGGAGGGGCCCTCCCATATGCCCCAGCAAAGGTGTGCAAGATTGTCATCGTCTGCTGCATGCTACACAACCTGGCAGTGCGGAAGGAGTTGCCTCTCATCCTGGATGACGATGACCAACGTCCGCCACCTGTGGAAGATCCTGGCCTGGGTCACGATGCCAGTGAAGATGATGATGATGGTGATGTCCGCACACAGCTCATCACCAACTTCTTCAGCTGAATGTGAGTCTCCAGAGGGTTGTAATGTCAATGATTTGAGTTTGCATGATATGTGTGTGTGGTGCTCTGGTGCTGTTTGAGTGTGGCCATGTGCTACTTGACTGGATGCGTGCAGCGATGTGTCCTTGCAGGTGCTCTGTACTGCCCAACAGTGTTGACATGCTAACTTGGTTTTGTGTAGTTATCTCGTGACATGTATTAGACATGAGTATTGCCGTTCTGTGCTGTTCTTCAGTGGTTTTGACTGTGTGTCATGTCTGTCCTTCACAGGGTGCTGCTGGAGTTGTCTGATCAACTTGGATCCCCCGAATCCATGATTCAACTTCCAAGGTGGAAGCAGTCGTTTCCCTACAGGTGATGTGCCACACACCCCTGGACTTTCTATCTTCTGCACTTTTTGACTTTGTGGCCACAGCCAGGTTGGATTAGCTTGCATTTGTAGTGGAAACTACATGTTGGAAATGTGTAATAAACCTGTGCTTGACTTTGGGATGTGCGTTGTCTGTAGTCACACATCTGACTGACATTTGCTTACTGCACCTGTTGTCTAGTTGACAGTGACTGTGAATAGGTGGCGTGTCTGTACATTCCACTGTACTTCGTTGCAACATCAGTATAGGTGATGAGTCTGATGGCCCTGGTGTGTATGTGTTTTGTGGCCCTAGTGGTGTGTCTCCCTCATATGTGTCACGTCACCATGACTGACATGACAGTGTTGGACTTGCTGTAGCAGTTAGCATGCACAGTGTAATTTAGAAGATCAACATCTACATGACAAAAACCACGTTGGAATCACAACAGAGGCAGATATGGTGTATTGGTGAGTTTATTTATATACAGGTGTGAGGATGGTGCACAGGATGGTGGGTGCTGTACATAGAAATTTGGATCCAAAGTTCCCATGTGAATTGGAAGTCTTGGTAGCTGAAAAGTCCAGAGTAAAGTACACAGTCATCTGATACATTTGGTCAACTAGAGCTCCCCATGTCATGTGGGAGTGTTGGCTTCGCTTCAACAGGGCGTGCAGTATGCACACAGAGGAAAAGTTCCAGAACAGGTGTTGGCTTCCTGGGGGATGTAGATGGCCATCGGACTCTCAGTTTGGCCTCCTCGGACGGCCCCTCTTCTTGGGGGGGGACCCTCAGGTGCAGGCTGCGGCGGTGCAGGGGACTCTCTGCCAGAGTCCTCCTCCCTCCCTGTGGCATTTGCAGTTGTTTCAGCAGCAGATGTTGTGGGCACACAGGGAGGTGAGGCCATGTTGGTGCTGATCTGGCGGAGGCATGTCAGTATGTCCCTATGCACCGCTGTCAGTTGTTCCAATGTGTCCCACTTGGACTCCATGCCACACATGTGTGTCTCGACACGTGACATGTGTGTCTCGACACGGGACATGTGGGGGTCCAAGCGGGCATGATGGGCAGCCTGCTGCTGTTGTATGTCCTTGAGGATCCCCACTACCTGGCTGACCTCTCCGGTGCTAGTCTGGTACGCATCTGCGATGCGTGCCAGTTGTGGGTCATCATACAGTCCAAACCCCTCTGCAAGGAGAGACCTATGTCTCCCACCCCTCACACCACCCCTGGCGACACGTGCAGGACCTGCAGTGGCACGCACAGGTGACCGTGGGCCCACTTGGGTGTTGTTCCTGGGCTCGTTGTCAGCAGCTCCAGTTTGGGCCTGGGTCCGTGCGCTGTTGTCATCTGTGGTCCTTGGTGTGTCCGTGTTGGTAGGGGTGGCCTGTGTGTTGGCAGTTGTTGGAGGGGTGGGTGCAGATGTTGGTCCTGCTGGTGCTGCATGATGACTCACACCGGAGGGTCCAGCTGGTTCTTCGCCATCCGAGGAGTGCAGAGGCTGATCCACACCAGTGAGCTCAGTGTTCCCCGGAGCCTGGGACAGGGAGTCCTCTGGTCTGCTGCTGTGTCCCCATCATCTCCTGTTTTGGGGAGAGACACAGATTGTATGTTATGTTTCTACTGGCATCAATTGTTCAAACACCTGACAGTTGTGACTGTACCTCTGGATGTGGGCCAGGACATTGCATTCTCCTAAATAGTGACAGTCAGTGAGTGATATTGGTGTAGCACATTGTCCTGCCAACCTGTGGCATGTCAATGTGAATGTTGAGGTGTGTGCATGACCAGCATTGGTGGTATTTGGTTACCATCCAGGCCTCCTTCTCCCCCCAGCCCAGTTATCCCACCATGCAACGTGCTTGCATTGCAGGGAGTGCAAGTTGGCTTTCAGGATGTCAGGCAGTGGTGTTGTGCTGTTTGTTGGTGCACAGTTCCCAGCAGGGCCTTGTGCTCCCCACAGCAGTACCCAGTGTCAGCCATCTTGTGAGTCCTTATCCACTCCCTGTGATGTGAGCATGGTTGAGAGTGGTGTTGATGGGCCAATTGTGAGGGTGAGCAATATCTGTGCCTACAACTCCCATCATGCTATTGCCTCTACCCCCCTTCCCAGCATGGCCATCCTTCCTTCCTTTTGACTCTGCTTCCCTGTGGGGTGGGGTGCCTGTGCTGACAGGATGGCTGGGAGTGTTATCCTGGCAGTTGTTTGGCTACAAGTCCCAAGAGTGTCCCTGTGCTTCACACAGCATAACCCAGGGTGGTGGTTCTTTGTGGGATCTTCAGTTAGGCTGTGAGGCATTGCATTCTCCCAGGTGGGTTATGTGGAGTTAGTGTTGAGGGTGTGTGTGAGGAGAGCTGCTTGTAACTATGGTCAGTGCTGTGAGTCCTCCTTCCCACCCAGCCAGATATCCCACCATGCAACATGCTTGCATTGCAGGGAGTGCAAGTTGGCTTCCAGGATGTCAGGCAGTGGTGTTGTGCTGTTTGTTGGTGCACAGTTCCCAGCAGGGCCTTGTGCTTCCCACAGCAGTACCCAGTGTCAGCCATCTTGTGAGTCCTTATCCACTCCCTGTGATGTGAGCATGGTTGAGAGTGGTGTTGATGGGCCAATTGTGAGGGTGAGCAATATCTGTGCCTACAACTCCCATCATGCTATTGCCTCCACCCCCTTCCCAGCATGGCCATCCTTCCTTCCTTTTGACTCTGCTTCCCTGTGGGGTGGGGTGCCTGTGCTGACAGGATGGCTGGGAGTGTTGTCCTGGCAGTTGTTTGGCTACAAGTCCCAAGAGTGTCCCTGTGCTTCACACAGCATAACCCAGGGTGGTGGTTCTTTGTGGGATCTTCAGTTAGGCTGTGAGGCATTGCATTCTCCCAGGTGGGTTATGTGGAGTTAGTGTTGAGGGGGTGTGTGAGGAGAGCTGCTTGTAACTATGGTCAGTGCTGTGAGTCCTCCTTCCCACCCAGCCAGATATCCCACCATGCAACATGCTTGCATTGCAGGGAGTGCAAGTTGGCTTCCAGGATGTCAGGCAGTGGTGTTGTGCTGTTTGTTGGTGCACAGTTCCCAGCAGGGCCTTGTGCTTCCCACAGCAGTACCCAGTGTCAGCCATCTTGTGAGTCCTTATCCACTCCCTGTGATGTGGGCATGATTGAGAGTGGTGTTGATGGGCCAATTGTGAGGGTGAGCAATATCTGTGCCTACAACTCCCATCATGCTATTGCCTCCACCCCCCTTCCCAGCATGGCCATCCTTCCTTCCTTTTGACTCTGCTTCCCTCTGGGGTGGGGTGCCTGTGCTGACAGGATGGCTGGGAGTGTTGTCCTGGCAGTTGTTTGGCTACAAGTCCCAAGAGTGTCCCTGTGCTTCACACAGCATAACCCAGGGTGGTGGTTCTTTGTGGGATCTTCAGTTAGGCTGTGAGGCATTGCATTCTCCCAGGTGGGTTATGTGGAGTTAGTGTTGAGGGGGTGTGAGAGGAGAGCTGCTTGTAACTATGGTCAGTGCTGTGAGTCCTCCTTCCCACCCAGCCAGATATCCCACCATGCAACGTGCTTGCATTGCAGGGAGTGCAAGTTGGCTTTCAGGATGTCAGGCAGTGGTGTTGTGCTGTTTGTTGGTGCACAGTTCCCAGCAGGGCCTTGTGCTCCCCACAGCAGTACCCAGTGTCAGCCATCTTGTGAGTCCTTATCCACTCCCTGTGATGTGAGCATGGTTGAGAGTGGTGTTGATGGGCCAATTGTGGGTGTGACCAATATCTGTGACTACCACTCCCATCATGCTATTGGCTACACTGACTTGACCAGCATACACAGGATTCCTTCCTTTGAGTGAGCTTCCCTGTGAGGTGGTGTTCTAGTGGTGGGTAAATATCTGTGAGTGTTTGTTGGTTCTATTTGTGCCACTGCCTTGCTGTATTTGTTGTTAGGTTTATAGATCTCATGACACAGTTACATGTCACTATGAGATGGCAGGTATTGTGTTTGTCTGACTAGCATTCACATCTTGGGATGAATATCTTTTGGTTGCTGTGTATTTGCTAAGTGTGCATGGTTTGCCTATCCCCTTGACTGTGATGTGTGTGTGTTGTCACACCATATTGTATATATTAGTTGTGTACTCACCAGGCTCTGGGATGTCTGTTAGTCCGTATACGCTCACTGGTGGTAGGATGGCCCGCACCTTCTCCTCCCAGGGCCTGAGGTATACTGGTTTTGCAGGAGGGCCACTGCCGGTGTGCTGGCTGAGGAGGTAGTCCTTTTTGAGTAGGTCCCTGACCCTCCTGCGCACATCATACCACCTGTTCTGGATGTCTTCCTTTGTGCGCAAACATGGTGATTGTGCGTTCACCCTGTCGACAATCCTCGCCCACATCTTGGTTTTCTGCGACATGGGGGTCTGTTGGACCAATGTGCCAAACAACTGTGGCTCTACCCTCAGGATCTCGTCTACCATGACTTCCAATTCACTATCTAGGAACTTTGGATTCTTATTTAGGGGCATGGTGATGGGTGGTGGTGGTGATTGATGTGTGTGTGTGTGCAAGTGAGGGTGTGTGAGTGTAGGTTTTGCTGTGTGTGTGTGAGGGTGCTATTTGTAGGTGTGGTAATGGTGTGTGGTTTGTGTGATGTATGAGCTGTGAGTATGTCTGTGGTTGCTGTGTGATGGTGCTGGCAGGTCAGTGGAATTTGCAAAGGATCATGGTAGGGATTTGTGGCCTTTATGTAGGTGGAGTTGGAGGTGTGTCCTTGTTACATTTTGTTTTCCCTCCCTGTATTTATTGGCTTAGTGGTTGCTTGTTTGGCCCTTTTTTTTCTAATTTTTCCTTGGTGTTTTTGGTGCATGTACGAGTCGTTCTTGTGTCCGAGTAGGACGCTGCAGTTGTCTGGTGCGATCTTGTCCGACTCGTTCCCGCTGTGTGTCAGCTAGGTTTCATATGCGGCGTACGAGTCGGTCGCGTAGTATTGGGTTGCTTCGGCTGGGTTTTGTATGCGTGTCGGTCGTACGGTCGTACGGCTTGTGCTCCGGGCGGGTCGGAGTTCGCGGGTACGTTTCGTTCGGGTTCAATCCGAGTGCGTGTCGGTCGGTTCGTTTCGCGTGATTTCCCGGCCGGATGGCTTGTTTCTGTCCGGCTCGGTCGGTCGTTTTTTATTCCGTCCGAGTCTGTCGGATTTCACATTCATTTCATCGTACTACCCAGGTCGTGCGGCGCCGGTCCGAGTCGGTCGGACTTAATTCCCGTACCGAGTCGGTCGGTACGTTTTCCGGCCCAAATCGGAACGGCCCCAAGGTGTGCTTTCAGAATCATCTGAAAGCACATATTTGCGCTTTTAAACTTGATTGCTATGATTAAGATAAATACTTTCTCAAAGGTCCACAATCAGCCCCAGTCGGGTTGTAAGAAAAGAAATGCATCAAATTTAAAAGCACGACGTGTGCTTTCAGATGATCCTCAAAGCACACGTTGTGTTTGTAGACTTGCTGCATGTCTTTTCTTAATGTAGCGTGGCTGGGGGCTGATTGTGGGCCTTTCGAAAGAATTGATGCTAATCACAGCGCCCTTCATGGGCTCCATTTAACATAAATACTTTCAAAAGGAAAACCATCAGCCTCGCATTTAGAAATGAAATGAAGCAAGTTTTATATAGTACAAAGTCAACCCAAAAGTATTGGAGCGCTTTACAGGATTTATTATTATGTTAATTATTTTTTGGTATTCATGGGGAGATTAATTGATTTGCCCAGAATCACAGGATGTTAAGCTGACCCGAGACTCAAAACCCATCTTCTAAGTCGGCAGCTCAAGCATTAAGCCACAACCTTTACCACAATTGCAGAAGCATTTTCAATATTATATACAACTTTATGCAACAAGCAACCATTGACAAAGCCAATAGTCCTGGCTTCTTATAGGTGTAATGTTACTTGTATTATATATCTGGATGCAATGACAGATGCAGAAAAATATCAGTTGGTGGCACACTATGCGACGCACAGATTTTTAGCTTAATTGCTTTTAAGCCACGCCCTTAATTGCATCGGTCATGCCCCTTTGAGAGACCCTCTTTTTTTTTCATCCAACTTAAAGCTATGGTCTACACGTGCGGTTGGGTTCTTGGCGCACATAGCCTTGGCTGCAGCGCACAGAGACCTTACTCTGCTGCACACAGAGGAAATAAATTAGAGGGAACATTGCTCTTGACCCATTATGTCTGAGAGCACCTTGCCCACTTCTTGCCACAAGATCTCAATCAAGGGGGACACTGCCAGAACATATGAACACTGTCAGCTTTTTACTCACCGCACTTGGGCACTTCCTTGCCTCCCAACTTCGACAGCCTCCTTGGTGTCCAGTAAGCCTTATGCACAGTAAACAAATGATTTTTCGTGAGAGGGGCAGATTTAATAGAGGACCAAAGAAAAGACATGGATACTTACCACAGGGTCTCGATGTCCAGATTTGGCAGGTCCCTCTTCCAGATCTCCGCAGGCAAGGTGAACTCTTCCTCTCCAGCCTGGACTAATATCCAATACCACTGCAAGGGATCACTGACAGAATATCGAGGAGCAAAATATCGACCTGCCAAAATATCGAGGAAAAAATATAGAATGCCAGAATATCGAATGCCTATCTACAAACAGGTAAGTACAAAAATATCGAATCCAAAATATCGTTGTAAAAAATATAGTTAGTCAAAATATCGAATTTTTTAAATGTCCTAAAAGTAATGTAAAATTAATAAAATAATACATATAATTAACTAAAACATACTTAAATAACCTTAATATTAATAAATATTTAATGTCAGTTAAAAAAATAAACATGCATTTTTATTTTTTAATACATATATATATTAACGTAATATTAATAACAAATATTCAATATTTTTAGCGTAGGATAGCGGGGGGTAAAATTTACTATTCCCACTCCAGTGAGTGCAATAGTAGGGAAAGCGTTGGATAGCGTAGGGGTAAAAATTACTATTCCCACTCCAGAGAGTGCAACAGTAGGGAAAGCGTTGGATAGCGTAGGGGTAAAAATGACTATTCCCACTCCAGAGAGTGCAACAGTAGGGAAAGCGTTGGATAGAGTAGGGGTAAAAATTAATATTCCCACTCCAGTGAGTGCAACAGTAGGGAAAGCGTTGGATAGCGGGAGGGTAAAAATTACTATTCCCACTCCAGAGAGTGCAACAGTAGGGAAAGCGTTGGATAGCGTAGGGGTAAAAATTACTATTCCCACTCCAGAGAGTGCAACAGTAGGGAAAGCGTTGGATAGCGGGAGGGTAAAAATTACTATTCCCACTCCAGTGAGTGCAACAGTAGGGAAAGCGTTGGATAGCGTAGGGTAAAAATTACTATTCCCACTCCAGTGAGTGCAACAGTGGGGAAAGTAATGATTTAATATTTAAATTAAAAAAAAAATTATCAATATCAATAAAAAATTAATTACAATTAATTACCAATTACAACATATGTAATAATTAATTTATTATAAATACCAATAAATATTATTTATTAAAAATTAATTACCTATTAATAATTAATTAACAACCAATTAATTTTCAATACCAAAAATTAATAAGTAATACAAAATGTTTACCAATTAATAATTAATTAACAGTAAATTAATTATCAATACACAAAAATAGTTTCAATAATTATTTAATTACAATTAAATTACTTCCCACCCTATTCCCCTATAAACCCACAACCCGCTCCGAATAATAAATTAATATAATTAATATAATTATCAATTAATCAATTAATAAAAATTAATTACCAATTAATACAAATTAATTACCAATTAATACAAATTAATTACCAAGTAAGAATTAATTAACAATAAATTAATAATCAATACCAATAAATAAAAATAAATAATTACTGAATTACAATTAAATTACTTCCCACCCTATTCCCCTATAAACCCACAACCCGCTCTGAATAATAAATTAATACAATTAAAAAATTTATAAAAATTAATTACCAATTAATAAAAATTAATTAACAATTAATAATTAATTAACAATGAATTATTTATCAATACCAATAAATAAAATTAAATAATTACTTAATTACAATTAAATTACTTCCCACCCTATTCCCCTATAAACCCACAACCCGCTACAGAACTAAAACGCAAAATTAAATTAAAAATAATTAATAATTCCTAAAAATTAATATTTAATTTACTATAATTAAATTACTTCCCACCTTATTCCCCTATAAACCCACAACCCGCTACGGAATTAAATTACGCAAAAATTAAATAACATAAAATTCATTACTTTAAAAAAATTAAAACATACATTACAAAAATAATACATACTTTTAACACATATACTAACACTTAAAACACTATAAAAAAATTCAATATTTTTAACAACTATATTATGACTGTCGATATTATGACAATCGATATTTCTTACCTGAATTTCGATATTCTGCACCACTATATTTTGGCAATTCGATATTCTGTCCATTCTATATAAAAAACTCGATATTTTGGCAATTCGATATTAAAAATTCGATATTATGTCTGTTCACCCACTGCAAGATTTCCTTTCGCTGGAGTGATCTTTTTTGTATCTTATCCTTACAAAAGAGGTTGCCTTTTCCATCTTTGCCTAGCCCCTTTATTCAGCTCACAAGTTGGTAACACTTAAATTTCAACAGGTTACCCTCCGTGATTTCTACCAGATTTCACCAGGGGACTAGTGGATTATCTTATGGAGAGAGTGTTGTTTAGGTGCTGGATGTCTTTGGATGATGAGATTTTGATAAATGGTTGGGTGTCATCAGCATAGACATGGTATCCAATTCTGGCCTATTTCAGGATCACTGCAAGGGGTTCAATATAGTAGTTGAATAGCGCAGGGAACATGATTGATCCTTGCGGACATCCTTGTGGGACTAATACTGTTGGTGAGGTGGAATTGTTTAATTTGATTAGGTGGGAGCTTTGGTTCAGGTTTGAAGTGAACCCCTGCAAGACAATTCCTTTGATGCCAGCACGCTGTGAGAGGGTGTTTAGGAGAATGTTGTGGTTAACGGTATTGAAGGCCGCTCAGAGGCCCAGGAGGATTAGGAGGCAGGCCTCCCAGTCGTTGAGAGATATGTATAAGTCATCAGTGATGTTCAGGATAGCAGTCTCCGTACTGCAGCGTTCCTGATCACGGATGGAAAGTGTCATGTAGGTTGAATTTATCAATGTAGTTAAGTTGAGAGAGCACTCATTTGTCTATAGTTTCAGCAAGGAGAGGGAAGTTGGTAATAGGTCTGTAGTTATTAAAGTCATTCTGTCAGTGTCTGGCTGTTTGATGAGCGGGTGACTTGGCTGATTTTAAGAGAGGCTGGCATGGACCCACTGGATAAGGAGGAATTGATGATTTTAGTCCAAGTTGGGGAGATGATGTGTCTGAGACTTTTGACAAGAGAGGAGTGAAGAGGGTCAGATAGGTGGGATGTCAGCTTCATGCATGAAAGTATTGCAAGGACTTCTTTTCAAAGATATTAGAAAACTTTGTCCAGGTTCATTGTTTTTCAGTTGTAAATTATTGTTGTTCGTGTAGTTGTTCTCTGAGGGGTTGGGTTTGGGGAGACCATTGGTTGAGGATGTAGGAAGGAGAGGGCCATCTTTGGTCGCCGGAGAAGAGGTGGTGTGGTCTAGAGAGAGTTTGATGTTTGTTATTTTTTGTGATAAAAATTTGGCAAACTCTTCACAGCGCTTGGTGTATACATCAGTTGAATGTTGTGGGATAGAGGAGGTTTGGTGTTTGATGATGTTGAAAAGGGCTTTAGGTCTGTTTCTGGAGTGGTCAATTTGGGCTCAGAAGAAGGAGGATTTTTCTTTGTAGATATATTTTTTGTATTTTAGGCGTTCAGCTCGGAGGAGGGAGAGATGGATCAGCGAGGGTTCTTTTCTCCAGGTTTATTCAGTCAGTCCCAGTTGTCTTCTCTCCTTACTAAGGTCTTTAATAAACCAGGTTCTGGAAGGGATAGTTCTTGATTTCATGAATTTTAGGGGGGCAACGGTGTCAAAATGTTCTGCTATTTTGGTGTTATAGTGGGAGGTGATGTCACTGGTGGTAGTAAGGTTTGGTGGCAGGAGAATTTGGGAATTGATTAGGGATTCTAGCTCTGATTGAGGGGTTTGGTGCACGTTCCTTGTCCAGTAAATAGGACGCTAGGTTTGGGTGGAAAGCCTAGGGTGGTTGACATTGAGATTGAATAGATTAAGGTGGTGGTCAGTCTAGTTGATGAGTAGGGTGGAGTGAAGGGAAATGGTATTGGGGTTGGTAATGATTGTGTTGAGGGTAGAGCCTTTATTGTGGGTTTCCTTTCTGCAGTGTTAAGTGAGACCTTTTGATTCAAGGAGGGTGGATAAGGCTTGTACTGTTATACATCAGCGTTGTTCAAGTGCAAGTTTAGGTCTCCTAGAATATTGTTAGTGAAGTCTTTCATGGAGTTTAGCGTTATTAAGTCTGTTAAATCCTTGAAGAATTGTAATTTCTGACCTGGTGGGTGACAGACTACGTGGAATTTGATAGGGTTAGAGTCTTTGGGGGAGAGATTGACTGCAAGGTATTCAAAGGTAGTGTACTTAGCTGTGTGGAAGGGTTTTAGGCACAGATCATTATTGTGTATGATAGCTAATGCACCACCGATACGATGTTTACGGGGCGGTGAATGATTGAGAAGCCTGGTGGTGAGAGGAGAACGATAATAGGGGACAAGTGGTCATTTAACCAGGTTTTAGTCAGAAAACATTTATTGATTGTATGAAGTAGGATGGTTTCTGCTATTTCGGTGGCATGCTCAACTGCTGACCTACAGTTTAATAACATGCATTTTAGTTTGTGTGTAGTTTTCAGTTCAGATTGAGTAAGCTGGATGGTAGTGAGTTAGGTGGGTGGCCTGGAAGGGTGATTAGTAGGAGGTATCCCATTTGTGCTGAGGATAACAGGAATCTTAGAGTAACAGGGTTGGCTTGAAGCATTGATGCATGTGTGGCTCAGTATTTTCACTTCCAGATGTGACATTTCTGTTGGGGGGTGTCTGGGTTTAAGGTGGTACTGATTAAAGGGGCTAGCGGGCCATGTGGTAGGATGTGAGGAGTCAAAGTGTATGATTGAGGCAGGATCGATGTTTGCCACTGTTGTACGACTAGGGGGCGAAATAGGGGAAATCATTAAGGCCTTTCATAATGAGGTGAGTTCTTCCAGTGTAGTATTAATTCTAAGTTACAGACGGGTGATTATAGGGATCAGTTGAGGTATGGTTGGCTCTAAGGCAGAGAGAGGTGTAGACTGTTGGTCATCTTAGGCTATAGTGGGGGTATGGTGAAGTCTGGCCTGTTGTGGTCAGGGACTGTGAGGAATCAGGGGTGGGTGGTTGTTTGATCTGATTGTGTAGAGGAAGTGGGTATAGATCAGGGTTTTCCAAAGTCGGTCCTGGAGGGCTGGATCCATGCCAGGTTTTTAGCTTATCTCCATTTAGATAAATGCAGTTATCTTAAAAATCTGGCATGGTTCCAGCCCTCCAGGACCAACTTTGCAGAACACTGGTCTAGATGGGGGGGAGACAATTCTTGTGGTGAGACCACAGCTTCGGGGTTATTAAGGTAGGGGGAGGGTGTATGGGGTATGTAGGTCATATTGGTGCATGGGGATTGGGGAGTGGCAGGTTGTACTGGGTGAGGAGGGAGTAAGGGGATGTGTACTGTGGGGGTAGGGGAAAGAGTAAGATTGAGAGTGGATGACATGGAGATGAAGAAAGCAGGGAAGTGGCGGTCAAAGATGGAGAGTTTATGTTCTGAGGCTTGGATTAGAATGTTTCCATTTCTGTAAATGGATATAGACAGTTCTCCGCTAAGCTTCTGGTATTGGGGCTAAAGTGAGCTTGGATTCACATGGGAATCTGATTGTCTTGGTTACATGTAGATGCTATAGGAAGATTTCTCTCCATTTGGCACGTTTCTAGGTGTAATAGATAAAGTCTGTTATTCGGCCTCCAAACGTTGGACTGTAGTAGATGTCTGTTATTAGTGTTTCTGGACGTTCTTCGAGCAGTTTGTGCTTGTAGGTTTTTGCGGCATGTTTGGAGAGATTTCGCTGAAATTTTATGCAGTAGGAATTGGGACCATATCTTTCTATAATGGTGCCGTGTGAGGCCATAGTTGGGAATGAGGGGTGTGAGAAGGGCTAAATTCCAAAGGACAGATCCAAAGTTTGAAGTATCCTGAAGGATTGACTGTGTGTGTCGCCTTTGATGGTTTGGCCCCTAGGTGGAGCGGAGGATTGTGGTTAGGGCATAGTACTCTTTTTGTTTTTCTGGGTATTGTGATCAAAGTCCTTTCTTAGATTTTGGGATTTTTTTGCTTTGTTTGAAGGAAGATTGTAAGGGGGTTGGAGGGAAGATGGCTGCCATGAGAGGAGAGAACATGTGGCTTGGATGAGGCAGTAAAATTAAAATGAGGGCAGTTGGCACTGGTTATAAAAGATATAGAAGTTGTGATATTATATGCGTCGGCACCGATAGTAGGTCCCGAGGGTGAGAAGAGGCGGTATTCAATCAGCGCTGCTGGACCCAGTGCTGGCAGTGGGGAATATTCCCAAGACAGTGGATCACTTCCTGGACACCCACATTAAGGGGACTGGCTACACAATGCAGTATACTGTAAACCAACAGATCAAGCAGCTATGTGAAGATTTACAGATTTCCCACAATGAATGATCAATAATTAGCAAGGTTCTGCAATGTAGCTAGATATGCTTAGGCATTTCAGAGCAAGATGACATTTTACGATGCTTATCAGGTTGAAATTGGAGCGCCGCTCAGAATGCCGTGGGGGGGGGGCAACAGGGAAGCGATCACAGGGGGAGAGGGCTCAGCATGGGGATGCTGGCACGGATTCCTCTATGAAGTGGAGCTCCACCAGGGCAGAAGTTGGGCCCCCCTGATGTAAGCGGGTCAGAAGAGCAGGGAGTGGCAGTAATTTTGAGCGCTGCTCGTCTCAGCGCCTTGGATGGGGAATGAGGCAGAAGCGCTGGAGGTGCGCAGGCCGGCTGAGAAAAGCGATACATTTTTCCCTCAATTTCCTTGGAGTAAAAATTAACCCAGCATTTCTATAGGTTTACCCCCATATCCGCCAGGTTAACATCCACAGACTCCAAATTCACGTCTTTCAAAATATTTTTCAAAAACTCCTTTTGAAATGATCGTAAGTGTTGAATAGGAATCAAACATCATCAAAATTTATTTTCCTCCAATCCTGACACAACAATCAGGATTCAAACCACTCCTCCCAGCTACCTGGAGAATAATTCCATAACAAACCTCATCATGTATTTCCTCCACTTCTTTATTTTTATTTTTCCCATATGCCATACTTCTGCCGCACTTAGCAAAATTGCAGTTTTTGCCACATTTATGATTACTTGAACCTGTAGCAGGACAACATGTGTTGTTGGCTATGTGGCCAACCTGACCACATCTGAAACACTGACCTTTAAAAGGTTTCCCTCTATCATCTACACTCTCTTTTTTCATCTTCGTCACGGCCCTGGCCACAACCATTTCCAAATGTTTTGACTCACCCTATTTTAGCTCTGAGACAGATTTCATCAGGTGTTCAACGCTTTTCACTACTATCATACCTTTCTTCAACTCTGGTTCATCCTTAAGCCATAATTCTTTGCAAATGTTCTCAGAACTGCAGTATAATAAAAACTCAACTCTAATCCTCTCATTGATCAGAATATCAAATCTGCATGTCGATGCAATTTTCTGTAGAGCAGTGACATATTATTCTACTGATTCATTCTCATCCTTTTTGCGGTTACCAAAATGGTATATTTCCAATATTGTAGAGATCCTAGGTAAAAAATGTACATCCAATTTTTTAACACAGGTGTCATATTCATATATGCCCCTAATAATCCATATCCTACTCAGGTAGATTCTCAAGAATCTCCTGACTCTCCGCATCTAAACTCTGCATGACTAGAGCCACTTTCCTTTCAATGCCGTTATTCGGACCACACACTTTATTTATCATACGTCTCAAATACCTTCTTCCGCTTGGCCCAACTCAAAGGTGGTTCTCCAGTGATAGAGCGAAATGTTCTTGTGAATTGTAGGGGTGCATCATAATCACTGGTAGTCCGCACCCGCATGTACTCAGACATATATTCGTATATATCCAGTTGTATATCCATGCATGTTTAGTAGAGAATGAATAGTTCACTGAGATAAAGTGAATCAGCAGTATAATTGTGTTATGATAATTATGTAATGTAATGCTTATTGAATTGTGTGAACATAATGCATAGAGAAATTAGTTCGTGTGTAATTCAATTGTAGTAGTTTAAACGTGCACCATATTAAAGTTGCACATGTAATTCATTGTTTGCATATGAATTGTAATGAAAATGCTTATAGGGAAAAGTAAGGAGTGTGTTTAAAAGATTATATTTAAAGGCCTGACTACATATATGCTTAGGGAAGGCCTGATTTATTCTTATGTTAGCTTATTTTGTAGGCAAAGAAAAGTTTCTCTTGGTAAGGCTCTCTGGGCACAAACGGTAGATTTAATTAGCACAGTAGAAGGTTTCTGTTGAACGTATCTTTGTTGCAGGTGCAAGGACACATGTCTCGTTAGTAAAGACTAACTCTTTGTTTTCAAAAGTTAGAGATGGGAGGCATGGTACGGGGAGTGCAATGGAATTTAGGGATGATACTTTTAGCGGAGAAGGTGCCTGGGACTCAAGGTCATCGCAACCGTCCAGGATGAAGTAACCGTTTCGATGGAAAAGTACAAGAAAGAAGACCTGGCCAAGGAGGCGTGACAAAGGCGTGTACAATTGTATTGGGGTTTTGTATTAGGGATAGTGCCCTGAGGGAGGAGGCCAGAGAAGAGGTAGGGGAGACCAGAGAGGAGGACAGAGCTGAGCTTAGGTATTATGTGATTGCACTTCTTAGGAAGTCTTCACAGCTGACACCTTTTATTCACTCTTGCCTGGGAAAATCGTTATGTAGGGATGTCACTAAGTGTTAGTGTAGGGACAGCGATTGGTTTAAGCTTGCTTAGATAAATGAAGAGCAACGTAGAAATTGGAGCAATCATAGCTTGGTTGATCCTTCTAGAACTTTCTATTCTCTTTATTCTGAGTCGGATGAGACTCCTGCGTAGGTTATTATTTGTATTAGTGCCCATCTATTTCTTTAACCTCGTGTTGAGGTGCTTGCATGTCCAGTTATTTTTGGCGATAATAAATTCTTAAACTTGAATTCGGAGTCAGTGGTCCTTTCAGACAAAATGAATGCTGTTATATAACCAGATGAGATTCTCTCCTTTACACTATTCAACAGGTAAAAAGATCTTGGCGACCAGAAGGTTCTTATAGATAATTAGATAAGAATCGGCGTTATCACCAGGATTGCTCATAAAAAATTGAGGAGGTGTAATATTCTGCATGTTCCCCTCCAGACTGTCAAAACACCTGTATACATTGGCACAACTTATATCTAACTCCGAGTTCAAATTTAAGAAGGCTATATATCCAAAAAGCTTTAGGGTTAGTACTCAAACACACAAATTATGAACAGGATGGCAGTACATCAAACTGAGAGCACAAAAGTGAGACCGTCACAGTTAAACATAATGCTATGAATATCAGTTTTCCCAAAAAAGGTGTGCCTATCGCCAATAAGCAGTAGACTACAAACCACAGTATCAAGCGCGAAAACAACACGCTTCTACTTAGAATAACCTGCAGAAATATGAGTTTAGAAATCCTTCAGCAGTCCTACTTCTGTTCCAATGTAGCTATGAACCCTGACAGGACTCTATTGAAACAGGAGAGCGACAAAAGGCTTGAGCCCTTCGCCCTAGAGACACCGAAAGAGCTCCTAACACTTCCTGAAACACTTGTTTGGTCTCGCCACCTGAATTCCTCCCCGCAGCAGGAAGTCCATTGTCGCTTTCAACTGCTCCCATATGACGCAATCGGAGCCTCGCATGCGGCCCTTGCAAATGAAACGTTCTCCCCAGCAGGGAGTCCCACGTTGCTTTCCACTGCTCCCTGGTGACGTGGTTTGGCCCTCCAACCGTGTCAATTACTACAGTTCTCCCACGATGCAGCAGGAGCCTCCACAAAACTGCACACTCGTTTCCGATAGCGCCAGATCCCCGTGAACCCAGTGCACCCTTTCGGATCAAACAAAGAGAACTTAAAACCAGAGAGCTCACAATGAAACGTTCATCTTCAAATTATTTCAAAGTGTGTTGATGTTGTCTTCCAACAAACACACGGATCTCGTCCCATCATCGTCATCAAATGTGAAGTTCAAGGAGCAGGAATGACTGCGAACAATGCCAGTAAGTATCTTCATCAAGGGCCACATTTATTCCTTTAGATGCCTAAATACACAGCTCTTAACTGACTTATGGATTATCCAGTCCATTTCATACCACAACATTCTGTTTATTGCATCACTGGCCTCAAGGGAACACAAGACACCACAGTTATCACAGCTGCCAAGTTTCTAGTTTGCTTATGTGTGACATTTATGCATTTACTATGTGCATGTGTGACATCTCAGGATTTGTGTGGGACCCTTTGAGTGACAATATTGGCATCCGTTAAAAAAGTAATCACGCCCTTGTAGTAGGGTTTGGTTCATAACTTAGCCTCTTTAGAGAATAGTATTACTTTTTTGAAGGGGGAGGGGAGCATACTAAGGGAAAAGGGTTATATTTGAAGAAGGAAGGGCTATAGAGGTAGTTCAAAATCATCTGAGGAGAGAGGCCATCCCATGGCCAAACCAGCCACCTCAGTGTCACATAGTGCATTGTAGGCGCACTTCATATGGGTACCCAACCAAGAGTTCCTACGTTTATGGGGCACACTAAGTGAACTGAGAAGATTTGTTTAATTTCTCTGCACATCTACTGCGGCACTTGTTCCCTTAAACTGAAACACTGCATTTGGAAGAGTCAACCTAGTGCTATGTTCTCTTCTTGTAACATTTATGGCCAAACATAGCCAAGTGTAAGACAAACTAAACAACGTTTGTGATGGTAGACATCTTTTAATGTGTTGCTTAACATGCATGTCCACTGTCAGAACCTGTCAACAGATGGCACACACCTATACGGCAGCTCCATGTGCCAATAAAGGGAAAAAACAAGAACAGAAAAATGGATTTTAAAATGGACTTTTCTGTAGGAGAGACTGTTTGAAATATCACAAGCAATATCTCAGAGTGGTACTCAGAATGCCTCATGGGGGAGTTTGAGGAGATGCAGGGAGCAAATGTTGGGGAAATCTCATATAAGTCCTGAAAGCCATTAATTTCTAACAAGAAAAGTCTGCATTGGTATGTTAAAGGAAGCTTGGCTTTCTTAATATCACGCATGCTTTCCCTGTAAAATCAAACGACAATGAAGTAAAGCCCAAGCTAACAATATTTTACTTTGTTTTTTTATATAGAAACATGGGTTATCGAGTAGTATTAGAAGCAATGTAATTTGCTCATTTTCAGCAATGTAATTTGCTCAGGGCCTCACCGGAATGTACATTTAGCAGCATGGCACTCTTTGCATCAAATCACCTGACATCTTCAATGCAGTGTAGCAGTTCGAAGCTGCACTATGATATTGAAAAGACATGGTTGGAGGCACCTGCAGATTGCTAAAATGGTCAAAAAATGCACAGACCTGTAGGTAAATTCAAGTAGCCGGGGAGCAGGCGACCCGGTGACCACAACGTCTTACCCATCAGGGTCAAACAATGACCCCAGGAAGTTGGAGGAGGCGGTAGCAACTCATACGATTGGTGACCGCATCACAAGTGTCCCGGCAGTTACTGACATGAATATCCTTTCCTTAATCGCAAGCAGATCATGGAGGCCCAAAGAGCTAAATATTGTACATCATAGGCACAGAGAAGTGCTCGCTGACATTTTCCACATGCTATGAATCTCAAGTAAATGCAGGAGTGTAGCTCAAGAAGCACATAATGCATGATTTACATGTGTCAGTGCGGTAATACGTTAGTTTAACCTCTGATATGTGACACTTGGCATAGCTGCATTAAGATTATAGGGTGAAGTCTCAACCACCTCCTGATACGATAGTAGATTTTTTGAAAGCTTGTGAAGTTCTGGGACCTTATCATTAAAAAAATACTCCAGCTCTGGCCCTCTGAGTAAGTGGGTCTCATGCAGACTGGCCCTATGCACCCAGGCAACAATCAGTCTGCACTGTTTGCAGTGCCTCTACTAACTTACTAAGGGCCTCATTTACCAGGTTTTGGCGCAGGGCAGCGCTGCAAGGAATCTTGCTACACTGCTCTGCGTCAAAAGAAAAGGAGCAGTTATGCGCTGTATCTATTCCTGTCCTTTTCCCCTGCACTGGCGCACAATGGGCTGCCATGCCCCAATGCAGGCACCCTTGCACCATGGTGCAAGGGTGTCTGCGTTGTAGGGGTGATTGTTTTTGTGCAGAAAGCGATACCATCCTGCACAAAAACAATCACTAGAGGTGTTTTCCTCTTTTTATGGGTGCTGCAGAATGCAGCACACAGAAAAAGGAAAAAAACAAAAAAGAGGAAGAAACGAGGAAAAATAAGGGTATTTCTCCTCGTTACGCCTCCCTAACGCCACCCCTGGAGTAGCGTTCGAATCTGACACAGTCCCAGGTTTACGGTTCCTCGTAAATCTTGAAATGCTTCAGAATCCATGGGTGTTGCGTAGGAACAACCATGGAACGCTCCTTTCACGCGGTTTTCTGCGTGAAAGGAGCACATATGTACAAGGCCATGAAAAGCCACGCAGAGTGGCTTTGCCTGGCCTTGTAAATATGCTGCGGGACTTTGCGCCACTGGAGCGTCAAAAAAGTGACGCTCCGGCGGCGCAAAAGTGCCACTAGAGGCCTCGTAAATGAGTCCCGAAATTCATACCTACAGAAGAGTAACATGGAAACAACAAGCAGAACAGAATTGTGCACCCACCACGAGGCCACACTTGTTTCCAACCATATTTTTAGGATGATTCTAAAGAAGCCAAGTAGCTGCAACTTTTCACTAGTCTTTGAATTTTTTAGAGGAAATGCCGATTGAATTATAGAAGGGACGTTTGTGAGGAAAGTGTTGCAGGAAAACAAGAAACTTTGTGAATTCCAGGAGTGCATCGCCTGTACACTGAAAATTGGCACCTGTGGGGGGTAGTAAAGTGGGTGACCTATCTGTAATGGTTTCTAAGTGAAACATTTTGCAAGAGAGAGGAACAGGATTTGTGGTCATATTGGCAGAGCTTGTACCACAGAAGATGGCCGCTTGAGTTTGAAGCTCCTTGTCGAGCAGGGATAATATGAGCACATTTATTTATTACTTATCAGCCTTTTATGCGGGGAAATGCTGTTCCTCAAGATGCCGCTTGTATGGAGATGAGCGGGTAGCAACGTTTTTCTTCCTGTAACTTCTTAACGCCTGATTTTTATTGGCACCGCGCCCCCTCCTGCTTGTTTTCTCAGCTGCTCAGCCCATTTTGAACGCTGTTCTTATCAGATGCTTGCCGGTTTTTTATCTTTAACACTCTATCAGAACTCGTCCATTCCAAGCACCCAAGTGATATTCATATTTTGGTTGTTTCAGATGCAATGTCTATTTTTAATGCTTTTCAGTTCAGACACTCGATGTAACCATTATACTCATATGTTCAGAAATGCTTTGGGACAGTGAATGTCCTCAACCCTTGACTTAATAGTCAGTTTGACCCTTATTTGTCTGTCCCTTCTTGGAGTTTAATCTATGACAATCATTTAAGCAAATGTTAATTGATGAAGATGCCATCTTTTAAAATTAACTGCCTCCTCACTTTCTGCTTGTTTATCAACTGACTTTGTACCCTCACTTGGATATCAATTGCTTGATATATCTGTGGTCTGGTTCCTGCCTTTTGCAGTCAATATTCTGCTATTTCTTCCTTATATTTTATGGGAAACAAGAACCTCAAGTTATTGGGCAAATCCTAACGTATTGCACATAAAACTCTGACTTTGTTGTTCTGCGAATCCTCATTGTCAGATAATCTTACTTTTTCTCAGGACAATATACCCTCTGCCATCCTGAAACCTGTTTCTCCTCTAAGCAGCTGACTGCTGCTTCTGCAAATAAAAGTCTCAAACGTGATCCTCTTTCTCCAGATAAATCATAATCGCCGATTTCCCTAGAAATTTTGTTTGAGGAAATTAGAGCATTACGCCCTTATGTTAAAGAAACAAACGTATGTGGAGTCTAGATGGCATGTGATCTATTTTTGAACAAAGGGTTTCTGGGGTGGAACAGAGAGTGAGCGATATGCAGAATGAGACAAACAAAATTGCACTTATGGAAAAAAGATATTATTTTACTTAAGAAACAACTGGAAGATTTAAAAGATTAGAACAGACATAAGAATCTTGGCATAGGTGGTCTGCCTGATGAGATTGAGAGCAAGGGTCCTGTATTGTTTTCTTTGCCTCTTTCTTGCCTAAAGTACTAGAGCTTCCATTGTTTACCATTCTAAATATCCACAGAGCTCAAAGACTAGGTCATAGGCATTCTCAAGAACATCTTTAACCAGACCCAGGAGTGCTATAATCTTGTTTTTAAAATTTACAGATGTTTTATAAGTTCTAAATGCATCTATATAAAAGCAAATATTTTGGTTAGCCAAAAAATTGTTCTTCACACAAGACATTGTAAAAGCGTCCATCTATCAAATTGCTGGGGGCAATTATGACTAACAGTAGCAGCTTCTACTGGACCCGGGTGGTGGGGCGCAGAGGGTGCAGAGGTACAAAAAAAGAAAAAGAAAACACTTACCTCGCTATGGCCGGCCGCCGCCTCTCCTCCGTCCTCTTCTTCCTGTCTTCGGTCCCAGCAACAGGAAGCACTGGGCTCCCCTGAGCCAATCACAACGCTGCAAATCAGTGATTGGTCTGAGCGCCGTGGTTCGGCGCTCAGACGGGGAATGGGAGGCTGGACATGTTCCTCACAAGGCTGTGCATTACAGCCTGGTGGGGAAGATGCAAAGTGCTCAGGACTGTTTGGCCCGCCCAAGTGGGCCAGCCAAGCAGTCTTAAGCACTTAGGGAGTGCAAATCACTCCTCCCCTGCTCTGGCCAGCCCCACCCCACCCCAAGAGACACTAATTACAATAGGAAAACGAAAATTATAATAACGATACGTTATTATCATTTTATTTTTCCTCTTGAGCAGTGGGGTGACGCTCCGCCTTAGCGGAGGAGCCGGCACTGATGACTAATCCATTAATGTTTTTTGAAAGTTGTATACAAGGAAAAGACTGTCACTTGTGATGATCTTGCATCTCTTCAAAAATTCATAAAGAAGACCACACAGGGGATGGCATGGACACATCTGGCCCTTTTTCTCACTAATTTATACATTTATAGTAATTCATGAAATGTGATTCCTTCTCCTATTATGCTTTATTAGGTTTTTCTCTCTTCCGCTGGTCCCAGGGTTGCTTATTGTATTATTCTGCAGTTTCTTTCCTGATGTTTCACTCAAAGTCCCTTTTTGTCCCTTTTTATTGTTTATTCCTTGTCTAACATTTAATTTCTCTAGTTATAGGTTATACACAATTGTTTAGTGTAAACATAAACTTTCTTGTGCATCTCTGGGTTTCAATGCTCATCCCTGGGTTGGGTCATCTTCTTTTGTTGCTATCAACATCCTCATTGGTTTTTCATCCCATGAAGGTATGTTATTTAGTCCCCACTTGTTTGGTCCATCTCTACTTTTTTTCCACATTTTTTCCCATTTACCTAATTTCTTCTGAAGATCATTTTGTATATTTACATTCCATGTATATCACAATTCAGAATCCTTACATGGAACGTTAAAGAGTTAAAGAATCCTAAGAAAGATAGAGTATTGTTTCACATTTAGCCAAATTTAACCCTGATCTTGTATTACTACAAGAAAATCAACTCTGGGAATGTGAGGCTTCAAAATTGAAGATAAGATGGGTGGGCTTGTTCTTGTTATTTCTGCTATGAATACAAATACGGGTTCATTATTTTATGCAATAAGTATTTGGATCTGAATTTTGTTTCTTAAGAAACTGATACTGAGTGTAGATGGATTGTTGTCAAATGTATTTTTAACAAATTCCGAATTACAGTTTTTAATGTGTATGGCCCCACACTAAATGCTTTTAATGTTTGGTTTTCTATTTCACAAAAATGTCTTCAATATGATGATCAGCATTTTGTTCTTGGGGGTGGTTGTAACAAGATTGTGCATCTTTTCATCAATAGACAATCCTCAGTTAAGTTTGTTCCCTATAAGATTCATAAGCACATAGCATAACTCTACTATATTTCAAAGAGCCTTGTATGATTTTTGGAGATTGCGTAAACCGTCGGCGAGAGATTATACTTATTTCTGTCCTTCCCATCATTCATTCATCAGATTAGACCACATATTATAAAGCAAACAATTGTCCCAAAATATTATCAGTGCTGATACTGGATCCATTCTGACTTCTGATCACGCCCGGGAAATTGTTAATTTAGATGTACTTCCTGTTTATAATAATTTTAGTAGGTGGAAATTTAACAATACATTGCTGCAAGATAATTAGTCTACCTCCTCTCTTACATCTTTTGCTACTGATTTATTTGGTTTTCATAATGATCTTACTTTGTCTAATCCTCAGCTGGCATGGGGCACTTTTTATGCAGTGGCTAGAGGTTTTATTATTGATTTTGTTTCTAAAAAGAAATATGCGTCTGACAATAAAATCCTGTTGGCTAATATTAAAAAGTTGGAACATCAATATTATACGTCGAAGTCGTCCATTATTTTACAAGATGTGGTTAAAGCTTAGTTACAGTTAAACAAAATTTCCACTTACAGTGGCTCTTCTATCCTTTTGAAAAGTGCTGCATGTTACTATGGAAGAAGGAACAAAGTGGGGAAATTATTAGCTAATTATTTGAAGGTTACGAAACAATGTACTAGAACAAACACATTACAGATTTCATAATGCACCCAAGCCTTCAAAGATAGTGATATTCTACTTAAATTTGAAAATCTCTATAAGAATCTTTATAATCCAGAAATTACTGCACAACAATCCAGTATTGACTCTTTCTTATTTTCTAATAAGGACCATTGCGTCTCTATCGATCTATCTAATTTAGATTGTGTTATTTCTCTCCAAGAGATTAATAATGCAATTGTTTTGTTAAAGAGGGGTAAGCAGGGATGTGGAATTCCTATAGCCCGACGCCCAGGACATATTGTTTGGGGTCAAGGGCAACAAGTTTTCATGTGTATTTTGTCCTTGGGACAAGTAGACACAAACCCTTTGGCTGCCAGTTTAGAGTACCACAATGTGGATCATCAAGGGGTATTGTCTGTAGCTAAGGTAATGTGTCCATGTGTTAATGCTGTTCAAACTTCTATTTATGGTCCATTAATGCAAAGCCTTTATTATTAGGGTGAGCGCTCTAAGTAAATGTTGTAAGCTCAGACTGCACTACTGACTTTGGTTCCAGTATAAAAATGTGTGCACACGTTTACAAAGTTTAGCAATATGAGGCTATGTATAATGCTCCCAGAATGCTCTCTTATTAGATGCAAATATCTGCAGAAGCTTGAAAGCAAGATAGATTCTTTGCTTTCAAAATAAAATGTTCACAAAAAATGCAAGTAGGGAAAAAAACATTTCACTAAACTACTGTAACATTTTAGGTACCATTTCTTTGCAGCATCATTTAGTAAAATGTGTTGATGTAGCCTAATACTTTCAAAAAATATTCATAATAGAAAATCAGTGTTAACAGTTTCAATAAGATTATGGGAAACATACAAATTAACGAGCATTGGCAAAGCTAGTAGGTCTGAAATTGGTGGTCAGCCTTCTGGTTTTGTTAATGTGTGACTTGTGTTGGCATAGTTTTTGTAAAGCCTTACTAGTGTAGGAGCTGCTGGGCCTTCACCATTATAACAAACATTGGCAAAAGCAAAAATTGTTTTTGGTCTCAAAAAGCCCACATTGCCACAGTAGTTCCTGCCACTGAACAAAACTATTTTGTGTGTCAATATGCTCCCTGTGAAAGAGCAGAATGCTGTCACTCACAGTGAAGCCAGACCGAGAGAGAGACAGAATTTTAATAAACACACAAGGTCATGGTTAACGCCAGACCTAATTAGGGGTCCAGTTATTTAAGAAAGTCTCAAAAGTGCACCCATGGTATATGTCCTTGCATTAAGTGCAGCTATACGGCTTTTGTGAATTCACAAGAATTTACAGAAGTAGGCAAGAAATATTACTCCTAGAAAATATTTGTGAACTGCATTTTAGCATGAGCAAATATGCATGTGTAGATTTGCTCCTGAAAACATCTGAGTGTTTGCAAGATCACTTTCCCTCCATCCACCTTTTTCCCTACCCTGGAAGAAGTTCTATGCCCAGACGTGGGTCCCTGTGCTCACTACGCCACTGGAGTCAAGCTATCCTGGCTGATGAGGGCTGAAAGCCCGAAACCGGTCCTAGGATGCTTGATTCCGGTCCAGGGAAGACATGGCTTGGCAGTTCGGTCTGGACTGTTCCCATGAGGCACAGGGTCAAGACTGATTTGCATATGGCTATGTCTGAACTGGGGTGGCGTGGTGAAGCAAAATAACGATGGATTAAACCCAGATCTGTGACTGGGGGTGAATGTTTGCCAATGTGCAACATTCCGTCCATCATCTTGTGTGTTTTGAAGTTCTATGTCTGCCATTGTCGGTAGTAAATTTCCAACCTTTCTCAGTATGGGAAAAGATTAGATAAGAGTTGGTAAACTCTTAAAACATGCAAGTTAGTAGGTTTGCACAGACTGAAAAGGGCATTCCAACCCTGGAACTGTTACTTACCATTACCTTCAGCTCCAGTATGTAGATCTGCAGAAACGTGGACACACAAGGGAATTGCTGGTATTCAAACCTTACTATGGAAGGAGCCCTGGCATAATCATAGAGGCTATTTCAGAGCTCTTAGATAATGAGATTGATGCCATAATTTGTCTCTGCATTACATGGCTCAAAAGAGACAAGTAGATTTTGTCACAGGACAAGTAGATTTATGAAGCAACCTACCACATGGAGAAGTAAATATTTTATTAAATTCCACAACCCTGGGTAAGACTCCTGACCTGATAGTTTTTCAGTCAAATTTTATTCCCGTTTTTCTGAATTACTTACTCTGAAATTACTCAAGCGTTTTAACTACTTCTATTCTACTGAAAAGCTATTATATGTCTCATTTACAAAGAAGGTTAGGATCCAACTCCATGTAAAAATTATAGACCTATTTATCTGTAAACGTCGATTATAAGATTGTTGGTAAACTTTTAGCTTTAAGGTTAGACCCTCTTTTATCTTCATGAATAGGTCATGAACAGTCTGGCTTTATTAAAGGAAGGCTAACATCAGATAGCACAAGATTATTTTTTAATGTTTTGAGCAAAGCTTCTTCCCTTAAGTATCCCTTAACCTAAAACAAAATTGATGCTGATAAGGCTTTCGACTGACTTGAATGGAACGCTTTGTTCTCTTCTTTAAAATGACATTGTTTAGGCCCACAGATAATATTTTCAATTTCCTGGCTTTAAAAATCTTCTAAGGCCTCTGTAATGGTGAATGGAAATATCTCGTTTCTCCTCATCCATGTGTTCTTCAAGTATGTCCCTTATTGGTATTATTATTTATTTTGGATTTAGAACCCTTTTTTTCTAAGATTAGAAACAAACTTTTAAATCATGGTTTTTGTTATGATGAAAATCAACTCAAATTGGCAGCTATGCTAATGATCTTCTTTTTATTTCCAACGTTGAAACTTCTCTACCCGCCTTGTCAAATAAAGTTACTTTATTTTCATGTGTTTCTGGTTATAAAATTTATTCAGAGAAACAAGACCAAAATCCTTCATCAAAACAAGTTCTGTACCAGACTCGCTGAGTAAATATTAACCTTCAAGAGATACAACTTAAAATATAATCATTACTCTGTTCTTGGAATCCTTTATTTTTATTTTAGTGGGGGTGCTTGGATTCCATTAAGATGGTGATTTCCCCTTCTGTACTTTATATTAGCTATATGATGACCGTCACTATCCCATATCCATTTTTAAGAAAATGTACCCAATTCTTTCTAAATTTCTCTGTGGGAAGAAAACATTGAGAATGTCCTTGTTTGCACTTAAAAAGCATTAAACAAGAGGGTGGTGTCAATTTTCCAGACTTTTGGAGATATCATAAAGCATGTTGTCTCCTTTAGGCATCCTTGTGGTTGAAGAATCATCCTTCCTCTTTCTCTCCTCTCTGGCTTGATATAAAGACCTCTTTTATTGATTTTTTTTATTTCAAAGAAATCAAATTCTTCCCTTCACAACTCACGATTTTGTCTCTTCCAATTTTCAAGCATACTTGCAAGTCGTTGTGACCTTGTTTCCCTCTAACAAATGTCTGCTGTGCCGAATCCCTTAGTATACCTCTACGGCAGAATACATTTGTTCAAATTAATAATAGGGCAATCTTTTAGAAACTGTGGAGAGACTGAGATATAGTAAAGGCCCATGTTTTATTTGAAGACAATAATCCTATCTCCGTCCCCCAATTTCAATTGAAATGTAATTGCCAAATGTCATTTTAATCTCATTTCTACTCTTTGATCAATGTTATTTTTTATGTCCTTACTATGTTGCATGATTCTGAGGCAGTATCTCCAAATGACTCAACCCTTCTTCCAATTTTAATGTCCCTTCTCAGGACAGCACTCATTTATAAATTGTTTTCTCTTTCAGTTCCCCTCAGGCTTAAAAGCAAGGTAGAATTCTCTTGGAAAGTGATCTAGGTCTGGTTTGGTGTGTTTCTTTCTGGAATAAAATTTGGTCAAAGATTCACAAAACCTCTAGAATTGCAAACATGACTCAGAAATTATTTTATGTGTATATTGGATATTTTGTTATTCCGTTTTTACTTTCCATATTTTCAAAGGAGCCTACTGGTATTTGTTACTCCTGCACTGACCCTAATAATGCCTTTCTTCATATGTTGTTTCGGTGTACTGACACATTAGCTTTTTGGTATAACGGTGAGAAATAAATTAATTCATTTTTTAAACTTCCTTCTCCTTAGTATATTTGCTATTTTCCTTGGCAGTTTGTCCAATAATTGGATTCTACACATCCCAAATAATAGATTGCTGGATCTTTCATTGGCTATTGCTTTTCAACAAATACCTACTAATTAGAAATGTTCTACAAATATCTCTTTCAAAGCCCGTTGATATGCAGTTTGTAATAATCACTTACTTGACAGCGCTGATATTGGTTAATCTATTTTTCTCATTGATAAATTGTGGTCACCATCGACTCTCTTTCTCAATAATTCAAGTAGACATGTTTCTCCTACTCATAAAGCTTTTTCTGATAACTTTGAACCACTTTGAACAGTTGTATTCTCTGACATTTTGTAATTGATTATTCCTGTTAATTTTCATTTATTATACCTATTTACATAATTCTTTGATCCTCGGTATGCTGTTATTTTTCATACTCTTCATTAGAATGTATTTAATAATTAAGTTGATTACTGACTCCCATTTCTATTCCCTTCTGTTTTGATCCTCTCCTTTCTATTCTCATTTTTTACATACAAGAAACATTTGTAATGCTGTTTTGTACTCATTGCACCTAGATTCCTCATCCCCATTTTCAAACTGGATTTTTACATTATTATTAGATCTTAATACGTTTTGAAATTAAATTTGAGAATATTATCTTTTCTTTGTTTCTGATGTTAATCATAGTTTTGCTGTAATATGTGATCTTTTTTGTCGATTTAATAAAGCTTTTAAAATTAAAAAAAGAAATAGTAGAGCTAAGTGAAAGAAGCACGGGCATAACTTTAGTTTCTCCATGTAAATCAGGAATGGCTGAGAGTTCCATATTAACTCCAAATAAACATTATATTTTGGGAGATTTGCTTGGCAGGGACAACTCTGAAGAACCTCAATCAGTGGGTTACATCCTCAAGTTACTAGGATAACTTTCATATCGTAACAAGTACAAGTAAAATGTATTGCTTTGAAACAATCATCACTGTCTAGGAAAAGAAACGAGAGCGAGTATTGGATGAATGGATGCTCCACAAGCAATGCTTGAAACTAACTCTCATTATGTGTAGACAATAATCCCAAACAAAACAAACCCAAACAAGAATTGACAAAGTAAATAGGTCTATGTTTAATATGCTAATGTATGCATCGTAAACATATTAAAGCCAGACAAAGAAATGGAGAGTGAACTGTATTGAACGCCCCCTTGCCCTTGATACATTCCTATGTTTGTTTCTATGTTTAACAAAGGTGATATGGCCTTTATTTTAGTCCTTCTATATATTTCTATGACATAAGTAGAAAGAAAGGCTGTCTTGAAGGCTTCCCTGCTGCCCAATTATCTTTCAACATAGAAGCAGAAAGAGGACCATTTTGAAAGAAGGGGATCGTCTCTAGGAAATCAAAAAGAAAGAACTGGCTCCAGTTGTAATTTTGTGACAAGCCACAAGGAGAGAATAGTGTGAGGTACAAACGAGAGGGCGCGGTGGGCGCTGGGATTGAAGAACATACAGGACAAAGATTGAGGGAAGGAGGGAGAAATCAGGACCACCCAATGGAATGAGGATAGGGCAGGAGGGAGGAACAAGAGAGGTGGCGGGCATGGAGGATCAGGGATGAGGAGCACGCAGGAGAAAGAGGGGGACTAAGAGAGGGAGGAATGAGAGGAGGTGGTGGACAGGGAAACAAAGAATGAGACTAATGGGAGGGAGCCAGCACGACGCACTGAGAGGCCTATATTTGAAAGTAGTCCATCATGCAGTTCAAGCACTGCCTAGGAGGTGGAAATACACACCCCAATAGCCAATACCACCGGGTGAGAGAGAAATACTCCTTTACTGAGCCAAAGATGTGATTCACAAAGTCTCAAGCCAACAGCTGAAAGAAGCTGGTAAAAAAAGTAAATGTTTGAAAGAGGCATAACCAAAGCCTACATCTAGATATAATATAATCAAAAGGTATGTTTGACAAACATTCTTTAGGACTCAGGACCATCTTCATAACAACCACTAAAGATGCACTTGGAAAGTAAAATAGTGGAGAATAGGGATGGAGAAAAGCAATAGAATAATAGAACAGCAGATGATTTCACTGAAGGAGCCTCCACTGTACATGAGAGTCATAGCATTTATCCGTGATAACCACTGATCATGTAAAAGGTTGCTGATTAGAATACCTGTATGTGCATTTACTTTATGTGGCTAGCCTAAAGATTTCAAGTGGCTCCGGGGCTCATTGGCCTCTGTAGAACAACTCTGATTTAGCTTGTATAAGAATGTGAGAAGGTACGCCCCAAGTCTATGGGCAATGGCCAGTTTATGTAATGTAAACACATCAAGGACACATAAGTATCTTTTACAAATTACGACTATGTTGAAATAGGGGACTAATTAGCAGACCTGAGAATCGACCAGGAACATGTAAGTGGATTTTAACAGTGAGCTATGGAGGGGAGTTTCCATCCAAAGGTTTACCCTCTGACTAGGTCAACAGTTTTTAATGTGATGGAATGAAATGTCTAATGGAGGCCATTTTTGACAGATGCAGCTTCAGAGGCTTGTTCATTTCTTTTACTGATGTTTGCCAGGTCGATAGTTGAAACATTTAAGCTTACTGTTTATTAAGCCTGGCTGTGAATCCTTTTCCTCCTGATGGTAATGAAGGGGGTGATGTTTCTCTTGCAATGCAAGTGGAAATAGAACATCTTAGTTTTGGTAGCTAAGGGGCTTGGGGTGAGTGTGGAATAGCAATCCAGCCAGACTCTCAGAGCTATAACTAGATTCATGAGAGTACTGTTTCTTCCAATTATCTTAAAAATAGAACAGCGTTAAAACTTGAACCTTGAACTCAAAGAGTATGACTTTATTTTTTGACACATTTAGCTAGAAACTTCTCATCCTCCTCCAGTTTTCTGTCTGAAATATGCATTGTCCCTGTTGCATTGATTTTGGTAACTTTTGTTCCATGCTCTTACATGTGGACCAATAAACACCCATACTGCAAGAATTGATACTAAGTACAGCCTACCTAACCTGCAATATGGGGGAAGCAGATCAGGAACAACAGAAAAGAAAGACTGCTTCTGTATTGGCAGCTCCTTTCTTAGCTTCTGATGGGTAAATTTATCTAAAGCATGATATACAGTTGTGAGAATTTACACCCATGAATAGACATTCAATTCCATGATATGTGTTGAATGAAAAATTTCCTAGCTATCGTAACGGAAAGTTTCAATTCTATTAAGGACTCGGAGGCGAGGATTATGCCTTCTCTCTTCGCTTTATTCGAATAGCAGCTCATTAAAAGATTAACAAAGACTACATTTCCCATGAACCCTAGGGAAAGGTAGTAAAGAACAACACATGGTAACATCCAATCATATTAGGATAACAATGTCCAATCAGGGGCTTCCTAGCCCAACATAGTCCTTTGTTAATGTCCCTACGCCCTCTTTCGTCGCGCGAAGTCAGCCATCGGGACCGCTTCATGCATCCTGTTTGTTCGCATCAGAACCTACAAAAACAAGGACATATTACCAACTGAACCGTAACTGCTATAACCTGCAAGTGAAGCAGCAACAGTTAGCACGGCAGAGCAAGACAATCCCAATCAACCAGACCTCTTAAGCAAATTACTTACTGCAATACGGGGAGGGATGTCTTTCCTTGAGACCTAGGGCGGGATAATCCTCGTCTCCGAGTCCTTAATAGAATTGAAACTTTCCGTTACGATAGCTAGGACATTTTTTATTCTATGTCAGGACTGGAGGCGAGGATTATGCTAGTTCAAAGCTTGCTCACAACAAGATGAGCCATGTTCAGCACCGGCTTGAAGTATAGTCTCTTGAATGTGGAGTCCGAAGACCAATCTGCCACATTGAGGATATCCTCTAAGCGGGCACCCAAGCCGATTGCTTTAGAAGCCATTGCTCCTCGAGCTGAATGAGCTCCAAAGTGATGAAGACTGATACCTGCCTGTTGCATCACCCATCGAACCCATCTAGCGATGGTCGGAGAGGAAACCGCTTTAAAGGGTTTACGGAGAGCAGTGAGGAGTTGGCGTTCTCCAGGGGGCCGGAACTCTTCATTCATCTCTTCGTATGCCTTGAGACATCTAACCACACATAGTTTCGGGGAGTCTGGAAACTCCGGATAAGAAATCACCCTGGTATGACACTTTGTCAGTCTCAGGAGAGTGAAAGTTACCCCTTCGGGAGTAAACATCATGCTGGTGATGTCCAACGCTCGAACGTCAGAAACACGCCTGCAGGATGTAAGGCAGAGGAGCATGGCCAATTTGGCGGAAAGCTCCTTCCTGGAGAGAAAACGGTTCGGCTGCCAGGACAGAAACAGGTTAAGAACCTGGTTCACATCCCAAAGAGCCGAATAGCGAGACTCGGGGGGTAACAAGAGCCGAATACCACGCAACAATCCGCAAACCATTGGGTGTTCACCCATTGCCGAGCCATTAACTGGGACAAGGCCAGTAGAGATGGCAGACCGGAAGGTATTTATTGACCTGTATGCCATGCCGCTGGAAGCCAATTGTCCTAAAAAATTCACAACGTGTACAACGTCCGCGACCAGGGGATCAAAACCCAGTCACAAACACTAACGGAACCATCTGCCCCACGCGGATCTGTACCTCTTGACGGTACTGTCTGCCCAGGCCTTGAAAATGAATGTTTCAGCCTCTTGCGAAAGGCCTGGGACTTCCCATCGGCCCCTGAAATCCGCCACGCCATGAGCCACAGCGAGTTCGTCAGCACCAGAGGATGCAGGGCTTTGTCGGGACTCAAGAGGAGAGTCGGAAAGCGGGGGAGTAGGATTGGAGAATCCCAGGAAAGTTCCAGAAGAACTGGAAACCAGACTTGCGACCTCCAAAGGGGGGTTATTAGAACTAGATCCGCTGCCTGTCTGCGGGCTTGGGCCGTTGTCCTCGTGATCATCGCGAATGGGGGAAAAGCGTACCCCTTCTCTGAGCTCTAATTCTGGAGGAAGGCATCTGTGGCCGCCGCTAAGGGGTCCGGCCTCCAGCTGAAAAACCGAGGAGTCTGGTGGTCCAATCTCGACGCGAACAGGTCCACTGAGAATGGACCCCAACGGTCGTTCAACATCGCAAAAACGCTCCGGTCGAGCATCCAAAGGCTGGAATCGTTGAAGTGGCGGGATTGAAAATCCGCTTCCTGGTTGTCTCGCCCTGGCAGGTATTCTGCCGTGACTGAAATCTGGCTGCCTAGACAATACTGCCAGAAACTTGCAGCCAAGTCCGAGAGGGCCTTGGATCTGGTGCCCCCCAGATGGTTCACATATTGGACCGCTGAAATGTTGTCCATCTTGAGAGGGACACATGACTGCACTGAGTCTCTCGTCCAGCAATGGACGGCAAAGGACCCCGCCAGAAGCTCTAGGCAATTGATATGCAACTTCTGTTCGTCGGGTGACCACAGTCCTCCCATAGAGAGGTCTCCGCACCTGGCGCCCTAGCCTAACCTGCTGGCGTCTGATTCTATAATAAGATCTGGCGCGGAGCCGAAAATCGCGCAGCCGTTCCAGGCCTCCATATGGTCCAGCCACCACTGGATCTCCTCCCTGGCTTCGCTGGAAAGGGAGACCTTGTGGGAGTAAGGGTAACCCTTGCAAAGGAAATACGCCTTCAGGCGCTGGAGAGCGCGGTAGTGAAGTGGACCCGGGAAGATGGCTTGGATTGATGCCGAAAGGAGGCCCACCACCCGAGCCAGTTGACGGAGGGATACCTGGTGTCTGGAAAGGACACGTCTCAGTTCGTGACGGATCTTGCTCACCTTCCTGGGGGGAAGACTGAGGGTAGATGTGGTGGAGTCGATCACGAACCCCAAAAAGGTAATGGACTGAGCAGGTTGTAACAAAGATTTTTTTCACGTTTATCACAAAACCTAAGCCCTGGAGCAGGTCCACCGCCATCTGAAGATGAGCGGCTAGTTGACGGGGGCAAGAGCCCATGAGAAGGAGATCGTCCAGATACACGATCATCTGAATACCTCGGGCTCTCAGGAACTCCACCACTGGTTTGAGCACCTTGGAGAAGCACCAGGGGGCCGAGGAAAGTCCGAATGGAAGGGCTGTGAATTCGTAAGTTTGAGCGCGCCAGACGAACTGTAAGAAGCGTCTGTGGGGCGGAAAAATCGGGATCACCAGATAGGCGTCCTTGAGATCTAACCGGACCATCCAATCTTGGGGGCGTAAGACATCCCGGAGAAGATGTATCCCCTCCATTTTGAAATGGCGGTAAACCAGCCATTCGTTTAATTCGCTTAAGTTTATGAATGGCCTTCGACCGCCATCGGGCTTGTCGACCAAGAATATATTGCTTAAGAACACCCTGGGGTGAGGGGAGGACAGGGAGATGGCGCCCTTGTTGAGGAGGGATGCAACTTCCTCGTCTACAAGGGTGACCTCTTGGATAGAAAACTGAATGGGCCGGGGTTTGAACTGTTGAACAGGATTCCCTGTGTATTCTATATGAAACCCCTGCACTGTCGGCAGCACCCACGCATCTTGCGTGATCAGGGGTGTGGAATTTAATAAAATATCTACTTGTCCATGGGGCAGGTTGCTTCATAAACCTACTTGTCCTGTAACAAAATCCACTTGTCCCTTTTGTGCCATGTAATGCAGCAACAAATTACGGCAGCAATCTCATTATATAAGAGTTCTGATATAGCCTCTCTAATTATGCCAGGGCTCGTACCATAGTAGGGTTTGAATATTAGCAATTCCCTTTTGTTGCTACGTTTCTGCAGGTCTACATATTGGGCTGAAGGTAGTGGTAAGCAATAGTTCAAGGGTTGGAATACCCTTTTGAGTCTGTGCAAACCTACTAACTTGCATGTTTTAAGGGTTTTCCCCAACTTTTTTCTAATCTTCTCCCATACTGAAAAAGGTAAGAAATTTACTCCCGGCAGTGGAAGACGCAAACTTTTTTAAAGGGTTGGGAAAAATGTGGTTGGAGGAAAAGTGAACTTGAAACATTCAAATTTTCTCATGAGCAAATCGACACATGCACATTTGCTCATGCTAGAATGCAGTTCACAAATATTTTCTAGGAGTACTATTTCTTGGCCTTCTTCTGTAAATTCTTTGAAATTCACGTAAACTGTATATATGCAATTAATGCAAGGATATATACTATGGTTGCACTTTTGAGACTTTCTTTAATAATTGGGCCTCTAATTAGGCCTGGCTTTAACCATGACCTTTTGTGTTTAATACATTTCTGTGTCTCTCTCTCTGTCTACCAGCTGGCTTCACTGTGACAGTATTCTGCTCTTTTACAAGGAGCATATTGGCACACAATGTAGTTTTGATCAGTGCCAGGAACTACTGTGGCAATGTGTGCTTTTTGATACCAAAAATAAGATTTGCTTTTGACAATGCTTGTTAGAATGGTGCGTGCCCAGCAGCTCCCACACCGATAAGGTTGTACAAAAACCATGCCTAAACAAGTCACGCATTGACAAAACCATAAGGCTGACCACCAATTTCAGACCTACTGGCGCTGCCAATGCTTGTTAATTTTTGTTTCCCATAAATCGTATTTAAACTCGTTACACTGATTTTCCATTATGAATATTTTTGGGAAATAGAAGCATACAACATGTTACTAAATGATGCTGCAAAGATACGGTACCTAAAATCTTACAGTAGTTTAGCAAAATGTTTTTTTTCCTACTTGCATTTTTTTGTGAACATTTTATTTTGAAAGAATCATCACTCTTGCTTTCAAGCTTCTGCAAATATTTGCATATAATCAGAGCATTCTGGGAGCATTATACATAGCCTTAGATTACTAAACTTTGAAAACGTGTGTACACGTTTATACTGGAACCACCGTCAGTAGTGCAGGCCGAGCTTACAACATTTACTTTTAGTGCACGCCCTAATAATAAAGGCTTTGCATTAATGAACCATAAATACAAGTTTGAACAGCATTAACACATGGACACACATTACCTTAACTGTAGACAATGCCCTTCCCTGATGCATAATGTGGTACTGTAAACTGGCAGTCAAAGGGTTTGTGCTGTAGGGGTTGGGCCTACTTGTCCCAAGGACAAAATACACATGAAAACTTGTTGCCCTTGACCCCAATCAATATGTCCCGGGCGTCGGGCTATAGGAATTCCACATCCCTGGTGATGGAAATCCAAGCCCGGAAAAAATTGGCCAGCCAATGGAGAACACTCACTGGGGCTTGAGGTGGCCGCTCCTCCTCTGAAGCCTTTGCCCTTGCCGCAACGTCTTCTGGTGGGATAAAAATTCCCGAAGCGGTACTGGTCCTGATATTGTCTGGAGCCTCTTTGCGTGTTCTGATGGGGTTGACGACCGGCCGAGCGGCCCCTGCCTAGGCCGGCCCCGTGAAAAACACGAGGGAACACTCTTTTGATCGTGGATTGGGCCTTGTCCAATGAAGTGAAAGTGTTAACGAACTTTCCGAGCTCTTTAACAAAAGGCTCGCCAAAGAGACCCCCTTGGGTAACGGCGCCCGCCTCCGAGTCCGCCAGATCCCCCAATTTTGGGTCAATCTTAATGAGTAGGGAACGGCGGCGCTCGGTGGAGAGGGCGCAGTTCGCGTTGCCCAACAAAATCACGGCCCTCTGGGCCCAACCTGACAAGGTTTCTGGGGAGATTATTGAACCTGACTCCTTGGCTTCCTCTGCCATGTCAAGGATTTTCGTAATGGGACCTAGTGCATCCAGGAGTTTATCCTGACATGCCCTCCATGATCTGTCGATCCCTTTTTTAGGATCTCTAATACATTTTTGCAGGAAAGTGGCCATGCGGGGGTCGATCTCTGGAGTAAGGGCCACTTTCCCCTCAAGAGATGGGCGGGGGCACTCCGCTTGTAAACAATTGCGGGCCTCCTTTTCCAATGGTCTACGGATGTGCCCTGCCACATAAGTGGCGACCTTATCGGCCGGGGCCCACTCTGAGGCGCGTGGGTGGACAATATCGTTGGGGTCGAGCATATCTGACGTGCCCTGAGGGGTTTGGGAAGGTCGGGACAGGAGCCAGGGTCTGGAAGGGCCTGGATCCCCATCCCTGTCACCTGTCGCGTCCAGGTCAATGCCAGGGGCAACTGGCGGAGGAGTAGGGTCATTCCCCGCAGGCAGGGCAGGCTGGCTATTTAGGAAGGCCTGCTTAAGCCGTGCAAAAGCATCTAGGTCCACCCCAGAGTCCCGGGGCCGCTTAGGTGGTGGCGAGCCAAGGTCTCCTGAAACCAATGGAACTGGGGTCGGAGGAGGTGCGGTAGGTAGGGGCGTAAGCCTCTCAAAGGCTTGGGCGATCTGGCGGAAGAGCCTCTCCTCTAAAGGAGTTATGGCCTCGTCTACCGCACCGTAAATGGAGGCGTCTACAGCGTCGTAGAATGCGTCACCCCAAGGCGATCAGCCAGAGGATCTTCCTCTTGGAAATCGTCCTGATACTCCATAGCACTAGGCTGTTCAGGGAACGAAAGAAGAGGTGACTGGGTGGTAACCCACCAGGCCGTGAATCAAGGCCTAAGTCTATGAGGACTGGGTGGCAGCCTGAAATATAGAGCGAGTTTACCGCAATTTAAACGGGGTTCTAGCCCCAGGGGACCAAAATATGCAGTTGGAAAGATCTAGATAAAATAGCAATTAGCCCTATTACAAGGGAACTGGTCCGGGCAGTGTCCCCAACAAGGCCTTCAGGCCAACTACAGACCCATGCAGGGCATTCAGGGTTAATAATACGGACTCTGTTCCCCTTTTACTTTCAGCCGGGAACAGAGCGTGAGAGTTGCCACGGGCGGTCGGCCACTTGACTATAGACTAACGCAGCTCACCGCCTACAGACCCAGACGGGCGTTATCCTCGGACCAGGAGGCTCCCGAATGCGCGTGCGATGGTTGAAACTCCAATGCTTCCCCTGAGGAGAATTCAAGTAACGCGCCGCACTCGGCACCACCTCCCACGCCTCCTGGTGGTGGGAGGGCTACAGCGCTGAGCCAGACACCAGCAGTTCACCGCGTAGGAACGGAAAACCCGTTCCTGCGGTGTTCATGAAAGAAAAGTGATGAAACTCGCAACCGCAGCGCCGGCACGTAAACAATAAATTATATATACGAATTGACAGAAAAAATACAGCAAAGCACGCGAAGTTTGCACACAGCAAAATACGGCGCCAGTAATCAAGTCACAACGAAATATAGCATAAATCAGCAACGTTAAGCACTAAAACAACACCAAACAGTGAACAAAGGCTGAAGGGTACTTATCTGGCTGCGTAGCAGCGAAGAAAGAGGACGAAGGGACATTAACAAAGAACTATGTTGGGCTAGGAAGCCCCTGATTGGACATTGTTATCCTAATATGATTGGATGTTACCATGTGTTGTTCTTTACTACCTTTCCCTAGGGTTCATGGGAATTGTAGTCTTTGTTAATCTTTTAATGAGCTGCTATTCTAATAAAGCGAAGAGAGAAGGCATAATCCTCGCCTCCAGTCCTGACATAGAATTATGAATACTGTATGTGATTGAAGTATTTATAGTTATGAAGAACAACAAACACTATGTTATGGAACCAAATGAGAGTAATAACTTGGTTAACTTCACTGAAACTAATAAGCAAGTCCATATTCACTGTAACATCTAAGCTGGATATGAATACAAGGGACTCCAGAAGGAACTGATAGCATGAAGTACTCACAATGGTCACATAACCAAAGGAATGAATAAACATGATTAACTTAACAAAGCCATTCTCGGTTCATATTTCAATATCAAAATCCAAATTAAAGGAGAAAGCAAATGCAGATGCAATGGAAATGCAACACAATGACGAGTCCCTAATTAAGGCATGAATCAAATCTGTATCCCAGATAGCCAAACAAAAATTAACCTTCCCTATCTCAGTCTTAGTTGCCAAAAAAGTGTTGAAATATACACTAGGTCCTCGGAGTGCTGCAGTACACAAGCGGTGCACGGAATAACTAAATGGAGAATCCAAGTGGAGTCATTGACTCAGTATCAGACTGCCTAGCAGTATCCTCCAGGCACTGAGTGCTTTTCAAAGGAGACTCTTGGTGAGTTACTTCCAGTGTGTGATGAACTTTGGAAGGTCTGCTTCACCATGCTGCTGGGAAATGTGTTGTGGTGTGCTTGTTATCCAGACTTGTAGGACTCCACAACGCTGTACAGGACAATTGGAAAGGCTCTCAGACAAGTCCCCCACAGCGTAACGTCTGTGTAGATCTGACAGCACCAAAGCACTATATTGGTCTGTTGACTCAATTATGCAATGCGTAGTTGGGAGACATCTGCATCGAGCTAAAGTATTCACTTAAATGTAGTGATAGCAGATGGACCAGTAAATGATAAAGAAAAAGCTGTGCTGGGTATTGAGCAGTGGAGGACCATCTGATGAGAATAATGAGGTATGCTGACCTATAGCTTCATACTGAGACTGATTAGTTAAGAAAGACCTAAACCAAAGCCTACTTGACCTTTTACCCCACCACCTTCAATGACGGTGGTGGGCTGTATTCAAAGACACATAGAGGTCCAATAGAACCAGCCTGGCCTGTTTCCTAGAAACCACAGTGGCTAGAAGGTCACTTAATACATATTCAAGGGTTTTTTCCCGTTTTATGACAGGGATAGAATTAGAGGATGGGAAAGATAGTACTTCTTGAGATATCCCTGCAACTGAATAGCAAGTTTTTACAGAATATTGTCTCAGCTAGCAATAGTTTGATATCTACTAGTCATATTTGGATTTTTAGCGTCAGTGGATATGCCATTGTTGGAGGGGAAGCAATCTTCTGTGAAGGAAGAATTGATTGACTAGCTAGGGAAATAAAAAACTTAATTAGCCAATATTTCTTAAGAAGACACAAAGGAAATGTTTGTAAATATCGTAATCCTTCATTTCAAAGTAAGACACTCCATCCCTTCAACTGGGGTTTTATGAAACAAGAAAGGCAATGCATATGGTACATCCATGAAATCTACTAAATCAGTGATTTTGATACTTTTAGATTGTCAGCAGCTTATCAGGCACTTGCATGACTAACTGCATTTTCTAAAAAATGTAGCTACTACAGAGGAGATGGGAGTGGTCAACATAGTCTTACAGATGGCAGGACCAACTTTAAGACAGAGGAGAATAGAGTTAGAGAGCTGTATACTCCAATGTGTTTTATTGTGAAGACAGTGTCTTTATTTTAAAAATTTGCCTTGCAATATTGAGAGAGGGCCTTTTGTACAAGGACCAAACAAGAGTCAGATTTATTGGAGCCAATTTCTCTCTGCATACCAGACTTTGTTTTAGGTTTTTTGACTGATTTGTGAATCAAGGATTGGAGTTTGCTTCAGTGGCTTAACTGTGGGAGCTTGCCACAAAGGGTACTTGCAAGCATCCTAAGCATTCTAATATTTTGAGAACGAAGAGTCACACATTTTGTTCTACTTCCCTCCCTTTCCCTCCAGACAGTGGGAGTAAATGATTTCAGATTTACAAATTCAGTAGAGTTACACATGTTCTCGTGAGCTTCTGTGAGATAGAGTAAAAACTGAAATAAAAACAGGCCTTATGAGGTGAGAACATTCATCAAAAGAATGGGATAGTTTAGGCAATTAAGTTGAAGAATAAAATCTTCTCCATGTTTATCCTCGAGCACCTCTACATATCAGTCGATGTTTCTCGCAAAGATGGAGCCTGCTTTAAGGGTAGCAGTAAAAATCCATTCTATAGGATAACCATAAGACTCTACTATTCTCATGAGAAAATCCAAGAGGCAGCGTGGTATTTTTTTCATTTTCCAAAGACAGACCAGTATAGGGGAGAAACTGGTTGTTTCGTCTTGCCTGGGACGACCGCACCGTACTATTCCAGAAAGGGAAAAAACACCTAAATAGGGTAGGTCTTCCAATGTCACATGATCAAGTAGTCCAGCACTTCTCAGGGTGCTTCCAACAGGAGAGCCGGGTGCGACTCTCCCATTGGTAACACAACACTCTCCCCATCCTAAATAAGGCAGAGGATCCACAAGGGTGGTAGCCAGCGCATCTGACATTTTTGGCAGATGTCTCATTGCCACAATCCTCTAAATGGGGCCCTTAATTTATTTCTCACCTAAATTTATGCATCAAACAGTCCATAACTTCCAAATGAGCGACTGGACCTACATAAATGATGTTGCTTGTCTGTGCCTTATTTGGTCAAAAACCAAGTGGCATACCTGCTAAGATCAAGTCGGATTCTAAATGCATGCAAGGAAAATTGATGCTTTCTTTATCCAGGTGGAGAATGGGCATAACCCAGGCCATTTTAAATGAGCCTTAGATAAAGCTTGTAAAGATTGCTAAAACGTTGATCAGCACATTCTTGCATTAGCTTTGAAGGGCACGAATCACCTTCATAACTCATCAAAGTTTAACTTAATATTAGCAACCTTGCCTCCTTTCGAGAGACCTTAACAGCAAATGATAAATGAGGCACTAAACCTGCAAACAGCGAGGACCCTATGGGGTGGGCATTTGAAGCTAAACCTACATATGGGGATAATACAGTGGGCAGCTGGTACTACTGTCTGTGCATGGGTACAGTGCACCAGGAATTTGAGGCAAACACTGTGCACAGGGAGCATCTACAGAATACGCTTCACTAGGTGTGTGAGACTGTAGCTGCACACTGTCAAGCTTAAGTGGATATTTGAAGCTAAACACGCACATTGTGACTGGTTACATGGCTCTAAGGCTATATCTGGCATCTGAGGCTATACCTGAGCTAATAATGTTGAATCAGTCATACTGGTTATACAATAGCCTTTAAAGCCATGCCAGAGCAAGAGAGGACTCCACCGGCCAATTTCGGTTAGAATTGATCAATAAAAGTGGTATCTGGACATGTACTAGAGGTTTCTGAAGAATTGACCACGGGGAAACGTTGCCTGGGCATTTAAGGTAGAAAATTGATGTTTTAGCACGTATCTAGGCTTTTGGGGCTTTGTCTGTCCATTTAAAGCTGTGCCTCGGCATTTGGATTTTTAAGAACCTGGCAATATATATTATTTGAAGGGCCACAATGTGAAACATTTAGCCTCAAACGTTGTAGAACATGCACACAAGAGTGACTGGAATATCAAATATTTGGGAGATTTTGGACTCTGTTTCAGCTCCTGCAGGAAAATTGTTTGTCAAATATATATTATATAAAAGCAAAGAGTGCTCTAAAAATATTCAAGTAAAGTTGTTTGTTTACTTTTTAGGAAAAGGATGCCCGTCAGAATTTAACCTCACATGACGGTTAGGACACGTTACAACGCAAACATTTACAACGCATGCTTTTACAATGCGTTTTTTATATCGCAACATCCATTACAACGCATGATTTTACAGCGCATGCCATCACAACGCATTTTTAGAAACTACATTTACAACGCATTCCATTACAACGCATACCATTACAACGCATACCATTACAACCATAATACTTTTAGGGCAACAGTAGGGTAAGTGTTGGATAGTGTAGGGGTAAAAATTACTATTCCCACTCCAGTGAGTGCAACACTAGGGTAAGTGTTGGATAGTGTAGGGGTAAAAATTACTATTCCCACTCCAGTGAGTGCAACACTAGGGTAAGTGTTGGATAGTGTAGGGGTAAAATTACTATTCCCCATTACTTACTTTATAATGCGTTGAATTGGCATGCGTTGTAGTGACATGCGGTGTAATGGCATGCGTTGTAGTGACATGCGTTGTAATGGCTGCGTTGTAATGACATGCGATGTAAAGACAGTTGCGTTGTAACAACTGCGTTGTAAAGGTAGTGTGTTGTAATGACTGCGTTGTAATGGATGTTTCCCCACATGACATGACACTCTATTTATATATTATTACAAAATCTTAGAAGAAAATGCACGAGCAATTGGAATACCATGTGTGTTAGCTGATGCTAAATAAACCCTACCAATATGCTGTAAAGTGGAAAACACAGTTCCACTTTCATCTGACCAATGTACCCCAAAGTTGGTCTTTCACTTTAATGAAAAGAATATTAAAAACCATCTCACATTCTATATATATATTCCCCTAAAAGTCTTCACTTGAAGGGATGCAACGGAAACGGTACAAATTCTAAGCATAAATTATCATTGCCAGTTATGTTGTCCATCCACCACTGCATGAACAGTGGCGGCCCGTGCAGGTAAGTGCGGTGAGGCGGGACAGGGGTATGGGGTTGAAAGTCGACATATGATGGGATAGTAGACATAAAATAAATAAATAAATAAAATCACTTACCTTGCGCTCGCGGCATCACCGACTCGGTAAGGCAGTGAAATGAAACTTCGAGATGGGCAACAAGATGACTCCTTGTATTAACCAAACCACGGAATGAGTTTCCGCTACAGTGAAGGGAAGTTGTTCAAGTTTCTCTATATGTAGCGTAGTGTAACTAGTGTCTTTTCTAGCCATTAATTGTTGTTTGCATGTCAAATTGAATGGTAAGACAATGCGCTACAATTTAAATAATGCCAAGGAATGCGCCCATTTTTAGGTGTTTGCAAGTTCCAACCAAATTGGATAACTGATTAAGTTGATCCTGACCATGATACAGGGTAGACACTTCATTTTGTACAGTATCAATAACAGAGGACACAATATTATTAGTATAAATACAAGATGATAATGTATTAATACAGTTATCGACAACAGCAAGCACTTTATCTAAATTATCCTGATCAATTTGGCATAAGTATACAGCAGCCTCCATTTGCGACAATTTCCAAAATTCATTATACACAGCATAAACAAAGCGTTTCGAATGAGGGGATTTCGGACCCAAAAGGAAATCAGAAATGTTTATGTCTTCCGATAGGAGAGAAAGATGTTGTTTCACTGCAGACAATGTGGAAGGTTCTAATCATTGCTGACAAAATTTACCTACGGAATAAGTTGTAACAGTGTTAGAATGTGGTGTTTGTGGGTAACGTGGATCAGGTCAATTTAATGTGGACCCTGAAGTAGTGTTCATGAAACGAGAATGACAAATATTCATGTCTGCCGGCCACAAAGCCCACCCAGGTTAAACTGTCATTGAAGAATTAAATGTGCCATTTTTATCATACAATTTAGTTGATCTTCAGTATAATTTGTATAAGACTGGCAATTATCAAAAAGGGCCAGGGAGGGAATAATGGGAGTATTCAATTCTTTAATCTTAGCCAATTCCAAACAAGTAGTCTGTTGGACTGTGTTGTTGAGGAAAATGATCTGTGTAGGCATCAGACATACACGGAATAGAGATTCTGTACCTTGGACTTGCCAGGACTTGGTACCCCATACTGACTTCAAATCAATATTGTGTTTCCAATAATCCTATCCTTTCAGGGCTAAGTTATCAATAAAAAGGGATGTATACATTAACTTGCTCTGAGTGAGCATATATTTTTCCGAAAGAGTGGGAACCAATTTGAAATAGTATGATACCAGGTCCGAAAGATTGTAACCGGTGAAATAGGTGTACTTCATCTTTTGTGTGCTGGAACTACCCTGTGATGGAGTCGGGCAATGTTCCCATTGAGTATAATTAAATTGGGGACACTGTCCATTTGCTCTGTGTAGGAAATGATGTCCGTAATGTCGATAACAGAACAAATCGACATAGTTAGCAGAATTCAAATCTAAATCCTCAGTATCAAAAATAGTGTAATATTGCAATTTGGAAAACATGGAATTCACAGCATTGACATCCCAATCATCTGATTGCAACCCAGGTATTATCACATCACCCATCGAAACATGGAATACATATGGTATCTGTAGGGTCTCCGTAGGACCGAATACATCAAATGGTACTTTATCCCATACAATTCCATCAGTGACTGGGCCTGCTAAAATGTTAACAAGGACCGGTCTCTTTTCGTTTTATGCGAGGAGCAATTTGGGGCCAACACCCCGTGGACAAGTTCGGCAGCAGACGTTTCGGGAGGTAATGGCCATTAATCAAAAGGAAAAAATAATCACGAATCCAATCCCCATGAACAAAAATACCATGGAAAACACAATCCAGGCTTATGTCCAAGGAGGGACCAGATAAGTGCGTCTTAACGAAGAGATGAAAACACGAATCCGCTCTGGTGGTGGTTATAAAACTGAAGACAATGAAGAACTGTCAGAAGAAAAGTTATCTTGATCGATATACTAACCACAAGAACTCTGCTGGAATAATGGAGGATGGGATTCTGGATGTAGACCTGAGGCTTGCACTTCTGAAGGGGCCTCGAGGGGTGGCGCAGAATAAACGATTTCCATTGTGGAGTGTGTAGAAAGTAAAACAGATACCAGGTCAACTGAAGACTTGACATCCCCTTCCCGCAGCCGGGGAGAATCAGAAGGAATGGAGCTCACATGCTGTAAAGGAATATGACATCCTGGGACACCCCGAGGCATACTATTGAGTATTGGCCATATGGTGTAACTTGACATGTTCAATGGAAACAAAGCTATTGTCTTTGTATCCTGGTAGTGGGGGTAAAATCACAGTTCGGGTACCCTGAAGACCAATCACTGGAACAGGAGCACGGTAGTAGGGACCGAATTCTTTCTTGATTGCCACCTTTTCACGAACCAGAACTCCAACTTTAGGAAGCCAGCCAGAAACAGGAATCAGAACAGCTGCATCTGATGGCGAAGTCAAGGGCAAATGGGTTTTAGACAGAGCTTCACAACACTTTTGTAGATCCTGTAAGACAGCACAGTGGTTATCTACATCAAAGCTTGCAGCAGTTGCCACAACCTCTAGACCATCAAGGTCTGGAACAAACATCTTGATGCCAAAGAGCATTTCGTACGGGGTCCGCCCACCCAGAGATCTTCTTTGGAGATTATTAAGAGCACATTGAACCCCATAAAGGTGAGTTAACCAGCTATGGCCCATACCTAATACCCTTGTTGTTAAAGATTGCTTCAAGTCACAGTTCCTCTGCTCCACAACAGAATTGCCCTCGGGCCTATATGGAGACGAGAAATGCACCTGCACTACCATGGACGTCATCGAATCACGGTAAGCCTTAGAGGCAAAAGCTGGACCCTGGTCTGAATGGAAAGCTCCACAGGCATATGTTCCAACAAAGACATGCAAATCTTTTATAACAGTGCCAGCGTCAGCAGAGTGGTGTAGCCAAACCCAGAGGAACCTAGTGCAAGAATCCACTGCAACCAAAATGTATTTGAAGGCATTATCGGATATAAGAGGACCGCAATGATCAAGATAAATGCATCCAAAAGGATGATTAGAAATGAAAAGATGCGTCTGTGGCGGCCGCAACACAGTAGAACACCTAATTTGTTGACAAACATCACAACAAAGGGCATATTTGCGAGTCTGCTGGTATAAAGTGTGCCACCAATAGCATTGCTGTAAAAGCGAAACAGTAGCTAATACTCCTGCGTGAGCAGAAGCCATGCCTTCATGGGCTGCTGCTATAAGAGCCTGTTTGCGGTCAAGAAACTTTGTCAGTAGTTAATTGATAAGTGTATTGCGAAGGAAACCCCTGAGGAAAAGGAGTACCCTCCCTACTTGCGCTAATAGCTTTCTTTTAGAATGGCCATTTGCATGGCAGTCAGAATTTTTTCAGTAGAAGAAAAACGCAATTCTGCAGGAGTATACAGATGCTATTTTTAAGCAATTGTAACTGTGTCACCCTCATTAAAAGTTACATAAGTGAAACTGATCGCTCCGGGCAAAATCCGGATGGCCAAATTGGTAGTATTTAACCTAGTGTGTAAGTACTGCGTAGTAAGCAAGTCAGACTGTAAAGCGTGCAACACCGCGGTGTGTTCCGGAAGTCATAGAGGAAGGAGAAAAGGAAGGGTATATCGAAGCATAAAGAGGTTTGATACGCTGAGCATAGTCAGGAAGGTAAGCCCTGCCGAAATTTAAGAAACCCAGCAGAGACTGCAATTTTGTAAGGGTAGATGGAGATTGCAATTGAGCACACTTCTCAAAAAAATGGGGTGCTTAACCCCAACCCTCATTTGTCAATTCATAACCAAGAAAAAGGACGTCCAGAAACACAATATGCGACTTTGCAAAATTGAATTTGTAGCCCAGAGCAGCGAATCACGTGATGATGCGATCCACTCGCGCGAGATGGGGATTTAATTCATCATCCGTCAGGTATATGTCATCGACATAGGAGAAAGCATCAGGATCAATTTCATGCCAAAAGGACACAAAACATGTCGGAAAAACCCAGGGGCTATTCTTATACCCCCATGGGCAGTTTCACGTAGCTCCTCTGAGAACCAACGGCGCTGAATGCAGACATCTCTCAGCTCTCAGGAGCCTAGTTGTGACTGAAAAAGTAATTTGAAATATTTAGTGCAGTTTTGAACTTCTTACACACAATATTATTGACCAAAGTGGTACTATGCGTGTTCTGCACCGCGAAAGTACGGTTATGACTACTCAAATGTCTATAAACCAAAATTATGCAATATGAACCATCAGGTTTCAAAATCGGAAAGAGAGGATTATTCATTACAGAGACACAGGGTTCTATTACGCCCTGATATTCTAATTCAATTAGAATCTCTTTAACGGACGCCTTAGCACCACGTTTAATGGGATATTGAGGCTGTGGTTGAGGATTAGAACAAATGGGAACTACATGTAAAGGAGAATCCTTATCCCAATCAGTTTAGTTACGGTGTAAGGCAGGGGCTAAAGCAAGAACCCACTCAGAAGTATGAGCATGCTTAGTCTCATCGGGTACATATTGTGAAAAGGAAGGGAAGATCACATTCTCCCCTCGAGGACAAGCAAAAACAAATGGGGGGGCCAGTCGACCTCTGCCAGTAAAATGTCATAAGACATCAAGTTGTCCCAAAAAATTGCATTTATGGTGCATTTCATGTCACCGTCAACCGGAATGTCTCCATGGTATAGTCTATCAGGGGGAGCTACGCAGGTGTCCGTGGTTTCAACAGTTACAAAGGTGTCAGTTGCTTTCGCCTTAAGAAACTGGTGGAGTGTCTGGCGCACTACGGTAACTTCAGCCGCACTGTCGAGGAGAGTCACCGCCCAACTCCTGTCCAGGAGGAGGGTTCTCACCGTCTAGGGCATGTTTCGCTGTCAAAGTGGCAATTTTCTTCTTCTGGAATGGTGCACTATATGGAGGTGGTTCCTCTTTCTTGACTTTCACATCAAAAGAGCTCTGCGGGTCCCGCTTAGGTTGAGTGGACTCGCCTTGTCTGCGATCTTTCTGGCCATCTTGAGTCGTACTGTTGATCTGACGATTCCTGAAAGGTACGACGAGAAGAAGGATCAGGAACCTGAAACCTCTCAGGAGTTTTAATTTTAGAGCAATCATGTAAATCATATCTATGTTCAGAAGCATCCGGTCGTCGTGACCCACCACGAAACCTAGGCTTCTGTTGCTGCTTAGATTTCCCATGTCTTTTTAGGAATGACAGGACGGCCCTTTTTCAGGAGGAGGCATACCCTGAGATTGAGTAGAAGGTCTAACCCCCAAGTTATTGCGACCCAAGGATGTATAAACATCAGCAATAATAATCAGCAACTCATGTTCCCGGTCAATGCCAGCCATCGCCGAAAGGCGTTGACGAACCATCTAGGACGTTGCTTCACCCTTAATATTAGAAGAAGAATTTTGGAGACTATGGGAAAAATACCCATCAACTTCATCCCCAAATCCAGGGCAGGTCCTGCCCCATGTTCATTCTGTGCCTGTTTGAGAACGCTCATCGAGGGGGTGCCATAACAGAGTGTATACACTGAGGCAAACACCACCCCCCAGGTGTTGCAGTTGGCCAAAGGAGGAATTAGACCACTAGACAAGCACATAATAAGGATCCTGTGTTTCTCTACAGGGCCCGTAAGAGGGAAAACTGCATCAAGCTGATCAATTTTCTGAGCAATCCAAAACGGAAAGCCCTCATGATTCTGAGGACATTTTCCCACCACCAAATTATTAATAACAGGGCTAATAACACGTCCCCCATGCTGTGCAGCCTGCACAGGAGGCGCAGCCGCAAGAAAAGCACGGGCAACAAATTGAATCAGGCGTCTATAAAGAAGAACAACCTGAGTATACAACAAACAAACTTCTGCCAAATTGGCGGTGAGATAATTAGGATACAGAGTAAAACCAGCCAGAACAGGCCAAGTGGCCCCATCAATACTAAAGGGGCCCATACGAACAGTAGTACTAGGATGGGGTAGGGTGTCATTAAACCAAATCTGGAGCTCCCAGGCCGTAAGAGGAACTTCAACAACCACATAAGGGTCATAAGCCGTCGGTATGAAAAACTTTATTATTCGCATTCACTGCAGGAAACGTAACCCAGGAGTAAAACACTTCGAAACGGTACACAGGACCTGCTTCGACCACAAAAACAATGGGAGACCCCGCATTGGGGACCCCATGTAGCAACAAATGTTGAGTAATCGCCACACGACAATGAGCCGGAATCGCAACCGGTTAAGCCAGAAGCAGAGCCTAGGGATTCAGACGGTAGCACTAAAACAAGTCAAAAAACCTTTCCTGCATGAAACACAGGCACCCTTGCACCATGGTGCAAGGGGGCCTGCATTGGCTCTAGGCTACCAAAAGGGCACCAGTGCAGGGGAAAGGACAGGAATGCGCCTTATTGCCTTAAATACAAGCACATTCCTGTCCTGTTATCCAGAGCAGCACAGCAAGGTGACTTGCTGCGCTGCGCTGCACTGCGTGCCTTCCTCATAAATGAGGCCCCAAGTTGGTTAATCTAGCAGGTACTGTGGCAATTTTATAGGATAAGAGTGAGAGAGCAAGACATAGGTAGAGACAGACAATGAGAGAGATAGGTGCATGCCAGGAAAGCACTATCTCCGTGTCCTTTACGTGTCCTTTAAATTCAGGCCCATATTTATGGGAAAGGCATTGCTGCGCAGCAAGTCACCTTGCTGCACTGTGTTACAGGTAAAGCGCAGGAATGCACTGTACTTGAAAGAATACAGTGCATTCCTGCCTTTTTCCCTGTGGTCATTTAATTTATTGTGTTTAATAACTATTTCCTTTTATTGGACAAATTAATGAAGAGATTGTAAGCCCATCAAGGGTTGCCCCTTTCCCGCAGACTCCATCTCCTTCTAGTGCCCCAGGGGCACTCAGCACACTACCGCCTCTCGACCTCTATGCGGTCTAGTGTTTTCCATTCACAGCATACATCTGCATTCGTAACCTGTCAGGCGCATAGCCCTGATTCATTCAGGACGCAGTGCGGTTGAGAAGCCCCTTGCCGCCGGAAGCACGGGTGAGTGCCTACACATGGCTGCTGCAATTTCTAGCCCTCCATACCTTGCACTCAGATTGAATTGGCTGACTGCCAGCCACCTTCTCTTAGATTTATTCTACCCTTACATTGGCAACACTTTCAAATTCCCCGCATCTTGCAGACACGTGCTACTTATTAACTATAAGTAACTTGAGGGAGACAGGTTACTTTACGCTATGCTCCCCGCGCCATTGCCTTCCTGTTACTGGGTAGTATAAGCACTCCTGCAGAGCTGCTATTTAGTTAACAGCGCGCATGCTCTTAATCATTATTCTTCATCTACCATTATAGAGTCATCCCTGACTGCTTGAAGGCCCTATTAAAAGTCACTTATTTGCCACACCTGCGAAGCCAAGACTGGCACCCATCCCCTTGAAGGCTATACTCACCACATGGGTGAGTTCCATATCCATGCAATCCTGATTGTTATTTCGCCTTCTACATGACATACATTGACCAGGTTGTTCCCATTTTTCTCCAACAGTCCTTGAACCTGCTTCATTCCTGCCATATGTACTTGTAATCCCTGAAGGAGAGCTGCAGATCTTCTCTTTCCTCCCTGGTGTCCAGCTGCGCTGGGCCTGTACCAGGCATATACGCTCCGGAGGTTTCCTCCATGTGAGTGCATTTGCCACCCTTTGCTTGAATTTGAGGAGGCTGCATCATGTGAGTTATGCTAGTGGCAGATAACTTTAGCCCTTCTCTTTTCTCCTTCCCTAGGTGCCTTGGAGTTCATTCAGTTACCGTAATACAAGTACCTCATGCATCCTTGCATTGGTTCAAGTCAATTTGATATCAGGGTTATTTTCATTGGTTTACCCCATTAGGCAACAATCATCTTCCTAGTGTTTCCCTTGTCCTGATGATGACCTCAAGTCATGAAGGTCGAAATGCCATCGACTTGCATCAGCTAAATTGGGATTATTAATTATGACATGATTTTCCACTATTCGTATTATAGAGAAAAAGTTCATGCATAATATTCTTTTCAAAATATTCCCAAGACGCTGTTTTACTTTTCTCACCTGTTTTACATGGACCGTTTAAAACATTTTTTTTTATTTATTGTCATTTTAAACTATATTGACAGCATCAAAAAGGTAGTAGGCAGGGGAAAGGAGAAGGGAGGGGAGGGGAAGAGGCATGTACAGTATACACAGCACACATGATGAAGAGGGTACCACGAGTTAAATATTGAATAGTGCATGTTAGCATCGCAGTCATGGTTGACAATCACAGCACTCAACTGTAACATTCAAGGCAGAGTAACACAGGCATCCTGAGCATCTCGGATAGTCATGCACAGGTGTAAGTTAGGGCTGCATTATTGATTGGCTCCCCGTAATCTAGCATCTCCTGCCGTTCCAATCTGTGGCACTTAGTGCAACGCTACCTGTATCTAGGGGGGGGTTGTGCCTCATGATCGCTAGTATGTTAAAAAAGGTTCCCAAATATCTTTCGGGCGGGTTTGTAAGGGCATCAACTCCCAGTAATTGGCCAACTGTTCCTAATAATACGATGCATCTTGTAGCCCTAGTATAACTTGAGGGACCACTCTCCTCCCCCAATGTTTAGCAAGTTGGCACTTGGCTAATAGTAAGAGTATGGCAGTGAGGCGACGTGAGGACGATGGCATGTCTTTAACATAGCCAAGGAGACTAACTAACGGGGTGAAAGGGATCTGGTGTCCTATGATTTGCTGAAGCGTAGAATGTACCTCACACCAATAATCCATAATCTTGGGACATTCCCAGGCCAGATGTAAAAACGAGGCCTGAGGTGCCGAACATCTCACACATCTTGTCTCCTAGCTTAGCCCCATGTGCAGCAGTTGTAAAGGAGTGCGATATAATCTATGCAAGAACTTGAAGTGTATGATGCGCAGTCTATAGTTGGGCGATAAGGCCGCGGTTTGCGCACAGCAATAGGACCATTGTTCAGCAGTTATAGGGGGATCTGTATCCAATCTCCACTGGGCTTGCACTATGGGGGTGCATACAGGCGCTTTGTCCTGCATCACTGTGTAGAGTCTGGTGACGAGTTTACAGTGGGAGGTGTGTGTGAGCATGTGTTCAAGTGCGTGTAGCATTGGTGGGGGTGCAGGAAAGTTAGCATGGTGCGCTCGACACATGGCACGAAGTTGGGTATAAAGGAGCATGTCCATCATGTTAGGCATAAACTGGCCATTCGGATACAGGTCAGCAAATGTGAAGAGGTGTTTGTTTTGAGCTCTGGTACGCATTCCATTGTCCATCAGTGCTGGCATCGCAGGGTTTTGCGCTATAGGTATGGAGGGAGCATATATGCAGTCAAGAGATGCCCGACCCCGCAGTCCGTCACACGCCCATCTTACACACTCCACCGTGTCCGCTGGTGCACGGGTAGGCCTATTGGTTTGGTATAACGCTGTGGACAGTGGGACTGGAGAGGTCAGGTCTGCCTCCACAGCAGCATGCAGTTGGAATTTGACCGGTATAACAAAAATGTAAGTAGTGGGCCTGAGCGCATAACGCATACAACTTCATATCCAGTGCATTTAAGCCACCCTGGCGAAAGGGCAGCGTAAGGGTTTCCCACGCAATCTGGGCTGTTTTACCGCCCAAGCCAAGGAGATCAACCCTCAAACGTTTAAAAAACTGCTGAGTGAGCGGCAATGGGAGATTTAAAAAAAGGTATTAAAATTTAAGTAGCACAACCATCTTGGCGATGGCCAATCGACCAGTTAGCGAGAGGGGGAGGTAGTTCCAGATCGGAATACTTGCCCCGTTTAAATATTCTTTTATGATCACAATGTGTTCACTGTGCACTTAGCACACAACTTAAAAAGCATGGTTGATGCTGCAGTATATCCCTTGAAAAGCATAATTCTATGCCTTTGTTAATATAACTACGCTAAAACAAAAAAGTTGAGATTACATGTTTTTTCTTCTTTGTAATCAATTTACTTTCTAAATTGTACCCCGTCATTGACTCCCATTGAGACATTGTTGCATGTTACTTTTTACCTGCAGTGGCAACGTTTTGGCTGCCTAGCGCCAATGCAGTACCTGCGTTGCAGACAGGATTGTTTTTGTGCAGGAAGGGACACCTTTCTGCGCAAAAACAATCCTAATAGGCAAATTCTTCTTTCTATTTTTGCTGTAGAATGCAGCACACATTGAAAGAGGAAGTAACAAGCACAAAAAAAGATATTTCTCCTAGTTATGCCTCTCCTGGGAAGATGTATCTTTTTGGCACATCCCCAGGTTTACAAGTTCTTGTAAATCTGGAGATGCGTCAAAATCCATGAGAGTTGCATTCGAAGACCCACACAACACCCATGGAACGCCTACCCAGGGAAGAGTAGCACGTAACTCCAGATTTTTGGAGCCGCTTAGAGTGTGGTTTTGTGTGGCTTCAGAAATCAGTCTTAAGGTTTTCGTTGCACTTGCACCACATATCGTGGTGCAAGAGTGATACAAATGGCCTAATAAATAGGTGCCTCGCTGTCTCTCCACTACACCATTGCTATAGCGAAGGATAGGCTCTCTAAATGCATTGGGGATGTAGGGGACTAGGGTGGCCGGTGTGAGGGAGTGCAGTCAGGGACGGCTCCTCTGTTAAGGCTGAGGAGCGTCGCCCCACTAGTTAAAATGCCCCCAGATGAAAAATAAAATGGTAATAGACATTATTACCATTTTATTTTTCATTAACTCTGCAAACCCCGTCCCAAGCCGATTCTCAGGACGGGGGCGGGGCTGCTGCTAACAGGCAGCAGCAGAGAGGAGTGATCAATCAATCAGGGGAATTGTAAGCGCACTACTCACCCGTGAGGGTCTCAAGGCGCTGGAGTGATGGGCTGGGCACTCTAAAGTGTGCATGTCTCTTTGGTTGGCGGTCTCACGACAGCCAGCAAGACTTGGAGCGCTGAGAGAGCCTGCTCCATCCAATCCTGGCACTGCTCTCATGCTGGTTAACAGCATGAGAGCAGCACAGGATTGATTAGGGGAGTTGCTGGGCACGAGGAGAGAATAACAACGGGACGTAGTGAGGCAGTGCAGCAGGGTAAGTGTGTTTTATTTCATTCTTTAAAACATATTTTATGTTTATTATGCCCTAAACGCCGACATGCATTACATTACCGTTTTTAAGTTAAACATTTTAACTTTAAAACGATAATGTAATGCATGTCGGCATATATTTAGTTTATATATTTTTGCCCTCCGCCCTCCCCCGCCCTACCCCCCCCCCCCCCCCCCCCCATAGATGGCAGCCGCCGAATACAAAGAAAACCGAATGGACATCATTTGTTGATATCCTTGCAGTGCCAGCAGTACAAGTAAAAGCTAAAAGCAGGCAAAACCACTTATGCGGTTTCATATTAAATCCACAGTCGAAAGTTATGCAACATTGCCACCTGCTGTATTTAATAAACAATCTGTTAAATCATTGCCAAGAACTGAGCTAAGAGCTTACCACAGGCCCAGTGCAGGTCGAATAGGAAGGACTGCTCGCTCTGTCAGGAGCCGTGTTCTGAGACACCACGATCAGCCACGTGCTGAGCACTTGTGAGGCCTTAACTGCCCTGTGTCTTAGAGCTTGCGACCATCCGCATGGCAGCCAGCAACAGGTTAGTGAATACAGTGCTGGCCAAAAGCATCCAAACGGTGGGCATTTACCATGTGAACACCACGATTCTTAGAAAACGGGCAGGGCGTAGACCTGCTATCTCCAAGATGGTGATCTGTCCGTAGGATGTTAGAGGTATTTTCCTATGATGTTAGGTCCTGTGTGCCCGATTGATGTGATTGGTGCATTCCACCACATTTTTTTTAATGTGCATCGTCTATTTTGACCATTTTCCTCCGTTTTTTGCTCTTTGCATTTTTAGAGGAACTTTCTATTAGATTGTACTTCTTGATACCTTTGCCTGGCTCTTTTGTTTTTTCTGCTGTCAGGGTGAGTTTGGTGCCTTAAAACTCTCTTCAGTTCAAGATTTGCAAAAGGGAGATGATGTGGCCTAAGAGCAAGTTCTACCAACTTTGGAACTAGAGACCTGTGTTCGAGTCCCAGCACCAGCTTTACATCCTTTATTCTCCATGTGAATATATAACAGAAAGAATCTGACCCTGTGTACTGTAATTCGGTGCTCATGTGAAGTACTCTGAAATCCTTTGGCCTAGCTAGCATGGGCTACATAAAACTGGGTATAACGTATGCTTGCAAGAAAAATATTTCCCCTTTTTTCTCTTCCTAACTGGCACCCCTGTACGGAGACAATTGTTACTTTTGACACATTCTATTCTGCGTGGCACTGTGGTTACTGAGACCATTCACCCTTTCCTCATACTCTCAACAAGTGGACTCAACAGACCTTCTCAGAGATCAGTGTTTGACTCAGACTCCCTCAGAAATAATGTGCAGCATCCTCTCCATTTTGTAAAGCTTGGCAAGCACAGCAGGGATTCAAATTGTCAAAAAGAAAAAAACAATGGCATATAGGCAATGAATGGCAGCACATACAATACCCCTGCCAGAAAGAGAAGTAACACAACAGTAGGGAAAGTGTTGGACAGAGGAAGGGTAACATTCACTATTCCCACTCCAATGAGTAAAACAGTAGGGAAAGTGTTGGATTGAGGAACGGGTAAAATTTACTATTCCCACTCCAGTCAGTTTAACAGTAGGGAAAGTGTTAGATAGCGGAGGGGTAAAATGTACTATTCCCAATCCACTCTGTACAACAGTGGCGGCTCGCATAGGGCGTGCTGCGGGGCGGGGAGGGGCAGGGTGGGGGTAGAAGCTCGGACATACATCGGAACGGAGGAAAGTAATTATTACATTCCTCCGTTCCGTCGTATGTCCGAGTTTACTACCCCCCACCCTGCCCCACCGCCCCGCAGCACGCCCTATGCGAGCCGCCACTGCTGTACAACAGTAGGGAAAGTGTTGGATTATGGAGGGGTAAAATTTACTATTCCCACTCCAGTCAGTGTAACATTAAAAACAAACAAAATATCTTGAACACAAAAGTATTTAAAAAACAAATATAAATATGTTGTAAAACAAATACACATATATTTAATATTAAATTTAAAAAAACATATTACAATGTTAAATACATATCATAAATACCTACAAATATTATAAATAAAATACACAAATATTTGTCATATAAATAATTTTATTTAGAAAGTATTTCTTAACAAAAAAATATTTATTACATAAATTTAATTTGCTAACTTCCCACCCTATAACCCCACAAAACTCACAACCTGCACCTTACTCTTCACTTTAAAAAAAACAAATTTTACACTAATAATATTAATATTTATCAACAAACCAATTATCATAAATTAAATATTGATTATTAATGAATTATAATTAATGTACTTCCCACAATATACCCTCACAAAACGGACAACACACTCGTTAAGTTTTTTTTTTACACAATTAACGTAATTAGTTATCAAATTAATCATTTTTTTTTTTTTTTTTAATAACTTAAAATTAATTTGCTTCCCACCCTCTACCCCTACAAAACCCACAACCCACATCTAAAATCTAAAAAAACTAAAATTAATTGCACAATTAACAAAATTAATTAACAATTAAACAAATATTATATTTTAAAATCTAAATATTAATTCATTAGAACTTCCCACCCTTCCCACACTTTACCCCTGTAAACCCCACAACCCACACTTAAAATTAAACTTAAAAAAAATTACACAATTAAAATAATTAATTGTCAATTAAATAATTAATAGTATTTAATAACTAATTATTAATGAATTAAAATGAATTTACTTCCCACCCTTTACCCCTATAAACCCCACAACCCACACCTACAAAATGTAATTAAACAATTCACATAATTAATTATCAAATAATTGCTTAATAATAATTAACAACTAATAATTAATTAATTAAAATCAAATTACTTCCCACCTTTTACCCATATAACCCCACAACCCACACCTAAAAGAAAGAAAATTACACAATTAACATAATTATCAATTAATTAACAACTAATTATTAATTCATTAAAAATAAATTACTTCCCACCCTTCACCACTATAGACCCCACAACCCGCACCTAAAATTTACATTAAAAAATTATTAGCACAATTAACATAATTAAATATCAGTCAAATAAATAATATTAAATAAAAAATAATCATTAATTTATTATAATTAAATTACTTCCACCCTATACCCCTATAATCCCACAACCTGCTACGGAACTAAAAAACACAAAATTTTATTGAATTAAATTTAATAACTACTAAAAATGTAATAAATATATTAAAAAGCATAAACAATAATACAAAAAAATTACATATACATTTAAAATATATACTAAAAGACATAACAATAATTAAAAAACGATATTTTAAACAACTATATTTTTGCAAACGATATTAATAACTTTGATATTTTAAAAATCAATATTACTTACCTTAATCGATATTCTTTACATCGATATTCTTGCTGATGATATTTCCATACCACGATCTTTAAGACTCAATATTTTGGTATGGTGATATTTTGTACTCTATATTTTATCTGAACCTCAAGAAAGCAATCTTCATTTGGCGCCCCCCAGGTTCTGTGAGCCCTGAGCAGCCCAGAGGGAAACGTGAGAGCAAAGTTGGTAAGAGCAGGCAGCTTTTTGCTGTGCAATTTCACATTTGAAACTGTTGTTTGTGTGTGCACACCTGATTAGGGTTTCCTTTTAAAAACTGTATTAAAGTGATAAAAGAAGACCAAATAATCCCCAAAATGTTATTCTAAACCCTAGTTTAACTGCATAGAGGCTACATAATCTGTTTTGTTTGTGTTAAATTGTATTTGGGAGTCTGCTTTGTACTCTTTTTTGCAGTGGTTAGAGAAGGATTTTAAAGTGTGTGATAGCATTTTACAGTGGGTTTAAATTGTGCTCTGCCGGTTGTGTTGAACAGCAACAGTAAAATTTGTAATGTGCTCATATGCAATAAAGGAGATTGTGAGCTGACACTTTACCCCCTCAGCACACCCATTGCAGGCTAAGTGATTGAGCTGGGTTAAGAGTCACCTGAATAGCTGTTCTCCTCCCTTCCCCTTTTGTACAGCCCTTTAAGTTTTAGGTCGCCTGATGTATAGAGCTAGAGTTTCTATTGACGGTAGGGCTTAGGCTCCTATTGGTTCCCAGGATTTAGGGTTTCTTTTGGCTGTAGGGCTTAGTACTTGGGCTCCTATTGGTTTCCATGGCTAGGGTTTAGTACTTGTGCTCCTAAGGCTCCCAGGGCTAGGGCTTACCATTAGTCCAGGTCACTTGATCACTAGGTTATTTAAAAGGAGGGTCTAGGGTGTCTAGCCCAGGCATCCAGGTAAAGGGTGTCAGGTTTAAGGTGCTCTCTGTTTGGGCCTATTATGGCATGAAAGGGGCATAGAACCAGAAACTGTGTATCTCTGCATTTAAAACTACAGGAAAGCAACCAAACGTTTACACAATCTATACCTTTCACTACCAGCTGAAGTCTACCTTTCCTAAATACACAAGCCCCATATACATTAACGGGGTGAACACAACTACTACTGAACCACCACATCACCCATATATCCTCTTCAACAACAAAACCAACCACCACACCTACAGTGTACAACCCATCAAAAGGAACATGCTAACTGTAAAACCATGACCCAAACAACTTACAAACACAATATCACTTGGCAGGCGAATCTCAATATCAAGGGAAAACGCAAACATATGATCACTGTATTCCCTAATCACACATTCCTCCCAGAACCTCCCATACCCCATTCAAACCATCAGACAACACAGCAGCTATAACACCAGTACCATCCATGAAAAGCTCCCACACACACCACTCAAAAATGTCAAAATTCTCTAACCCAACAGCCTTCCCTCGATCTCCACTCCAAGCTGCACCAACACTATCCCACCCCTCTCACACCAAAATCCCTTTGCCCTTGATCCCTCTCTAATACCACACCACATTTCTCGCGCAAAACATCATGATATGAAAATAAAAAAACTCATCAACTACAATACTTACTCTTTAACGTCCACAAACAAAAATTGCTTCAACATTTTTTATCTACTTTCAGAAATTACACTGGATCTCACCTTCATTAGAGAAACATGGCTCAGTAAAAACTTTCCACCCACGTGCCACTAAGCCATCCTACCTGAATTTAGTTTTATCAACACAAATCGAATTGCAAAATTGGAGGAGGTTTGGCAGTCATCCATAAACAAATCACAAAACACACATCAAAAACCACACTGCTGTGAGCTCTAATGGTTTGACAAGAAGAATCTAACCACAACCGCAGATATCACAACCAACTTTGAGGCCTTCAACCTCCAACAAATTGTATCCGGCTCAACTCACTCTGCTGGGCACACTCTGGACGTCATGTTTGAATGAAATCACAACTCAACGTACTATAATGCAAGAGGAGGAAATTAAAATATGAAAAAGTCAAACTCAAACTACTTTATATAATAGAGCCAACTGAAGAACCATCAGAACCACAAAAATACAACACTACTACACTTGCATAACTGAAGTTGTCTGCCTTCTGTAGAATTTCACAAGATGCTAGCAGAATTCCACAAACCAAAATGCCAAAACACAGAAACACAACAATCACAACATTTCTGTGGCAAAGTCTTGATGGACTTGATCTGAAAAATTAGCAAGATAGAAAATGTCATTAAGGAGAACACAGACAACATCACCCCAACATAGGACCCAACCAACACAGAAAGAGACCCAAAGAATCTTCTAACACTACATACTTTCAATACCCTCACAGAAAAATAATGTATCTACATTATCATTGCAAGCAGACAATTATGATCACCTTCAGTCCAGGTACCTCCACAAATCTTTAAAGATATCCTTCGCACAACCTGTGCAGTGGAGGTAGCTAGATGCTTACTTAACAAGACCCTGGAACAAGGTTCATTCCCACACAAGCTGAAAAGTGCCCCATTGGATCACTTTTCAAAAAGAAAAACCTCGACCCATCCAACCCTGCAAACTAAATGGACCATTCTTAGGAAAAATATTTGAAAGAGAAGTATTTGCTCAACTTTTAAATTTTACAGAAAAACATGAATTAATATAGCACTAACAGTCCGGCTTCAGACTAGGCAGAGCCAGAGAGTCAGCCTCATATCCATTTGGGATGACTTAAAACTCAGTGGACAAGAATGGAGTGCCCACCCTACTGCTTCTGGATTTATCAGCTGTATTTGATGCCACATGCTTCTACAAAGGCTCCATCATTTTCGAATACACGAAAATGGTCTGATATTGATTGCTTCTTACCTCAGAAACATTCAAAGTGTAGTTTATCTACCACCATTCACATCAGCACCTCACACCCAACACAATGGCGTCCATCATATTCCCTCTATTATTCAATATCTATCTAACCCCTTTACCAAACCTGATTGAGCCATTCAATCTGATCGGTTACATTTATGTAGATTACACCAAAATCTTTCTAAAAATGGATGACCCTGGAGACCTTTCCAACTCAAACCCTGACAACTGCCTTCTTGTCATAAACACATGATTAAAGAGTATCCACCTAAAGCACAACATCACAAAGACAGAGATAATCTACCGCCATGGCCCAAGGAACTTGAGGCTCAACATAAAAGGGAACTCAAAAACCTAGTGGTAACAATGGATTCAGACCTATCCTTCATACCACATGTCAACAACGTCACAAAGAATGCTTTCTATACATTGAAAACACTATGTTGCATCTTTGCATACTTTGAATACCAAGAAAAACTACAAGCCAACTTCACACTTGGATTCTCCAGTCTTGACTACAGCCTTTACCTTGGCGCACCCAGAGTCATCATACACAAAATACAATGATCCAAAATGATTCTGCAAGATTCTGTCTTTGCCTTCAGCCAAGAGAATCCATGGCTCCAGTTCTACAATCACTCAAATCTCTACCTATAGCTAGAAGGGTAATGCTGAAGACGCTCTGCATTGTCCCAAGAGCCTTCCAAGGAAAAGGACTACTACATCTACAAGTTAAATTCAAGCAATTCAAACTAAACAGGACACTGCACTCTAGGCTTTTATGACAAATTATGTCACTTTATCATAAGAAATGCATAGGAGGCAATGCTTTCTCAGTAGAAGCTGCCATGCTCTGAAAATCACTACCAGATAGGTTTTGAGGCATCCAGGAGTATATACACTCCAGAAAGTTGATAACCTAGCTATTTCCAAGACAGCTACATTATCTTATAACCCTGGGAAAGAACCAAGAAAGATAATCACACCTTCATGTTTAATCTACAGTTTATAGTTTTCTAGATACCCATAGCAGCTGGGTGGCCTGACAGTACACCTCAAATTCTGGGAATCCCAGTCCTCCATTCATCATGGGCAACTAGTTTATATGTGGACGTTTTTGTCTTTGACCACATCAAGTCAACCAGTGTTCTGTTGATTTTTCCAAATATGCTCAGAGGTAGTCGTATGGGGAAGACGGATATAAAACAAAGAAAACGGGGTAGTAATATTATTTTTGTTACTGCCACACTGCCTTGTGCAGAGAGGAATAGCCATCTACAAAATGCAGAATAGTCCGGAATGCTTAATAACATTTTTTACATGTTACTGTGTATTATATCTACCTGCACTCGTTGGTATCTGTATGTGTCCCACTCCCAGTTCAAGGGCAGCTATGGTAGATCTGCCACTTCAGCATCCGCACCCTCCTCAACAGGAGAGAATTGGCAGCCCTTATCCTACTCAACCTCCCCACAGCGTTTGACACCATATCCCACCATACACTCATCGAGAGACTGCTCCACATAACACAGAACTCAAAGAATCTGCCTACCTCCCTTTGCCTCAGGACGCAAGAGCACCATCTGCAGCGTCCCTCAAGGTTCATCCCGCAGCCCCACCCCCTTCAACACCTACATGACACCTCGAGCTAACATCGTCAGAACCCACGATCTCAACATTGTATCCTATGCTGACGACACCCAGCTCATCATCTCACTCTCAGCAGACCCCACCATCACGAGGACCATTTTCCACAACTGCATGAAGAATGTCGCCGATTGCCTGGGGACCAACTGTCTGAAGCTCAACACTGACCAGACTGAAGTGCTAATATTTGGCAAGAACGCCTCCCCGTGGAGTGACACCTGATGGGCCACCGAACTCGGACCCACTGCCACACCAACAGACCACTCCTGCAACCTCGGCATCATCCTGGACAGCAAACTCACCATGAAATGACAGATCAATGCAGTCTCCTCCGCCTGCTTCCACAGTCTTCGCATGCTCCAAAGAATCTTCAAATTGCTCCCCCTCGGTACGAGGAAAACCGCCACTCAAGCCCTAGTCACCGGTTGGCTGGACTATGGCAACGCACTGTACACAGGAACCACAACTGGACTCATGAGGAGACACTGGGCGATACAGAACTCAGCAGCCAGACTCACCCTCAGCCTGCCCAAACGGACACACATCACCCTACACCTCAGTAACCTTACTAGCTCCCCGTCCAGAAAAGATGGCAATTCAACATATTGACACATGCCTACTAAGCCCTCCACGACCTAGGACCAGCATACATCAGCCACCGCTTGAACTTCCACCAACCATCCAAAGATCTTCGCTCCGCTGCCCTTGCCCTCACACAGACACCGCAATCTGCTGAACCCACAGTGGAGGCCGTTCTTTCTCCTACCTTGCTTCCAAGTCCTGGAACGGCCTTCCCTTCCACCTCCGGACATCACCCTTGCTGGTGGAATTCAGGAAGAGACTCAAGACCTGGCTTTTCGAATGAGCCCAGCAACCTAGCGTCTGGATACCCTCACGGGTGATTAGCAGCACTGTACAAATACCAATTGATTTATGGATTGACATTCTATGGCCTCTTCAGGGTGCAGTGGATACAAGAAAGATTTTTCTGCTTTAAGCCTAGGTTGCAATGCTAAACATTTTAAATGTCCCAAGCGTGCCAGCCAAGTCCCTTCCTACATCTCTCAAAAAACAGATAGCATCAACGTAAAAGGAGATCATGTGCAAATAGTCTCCCACCTCTATGCCCCACTCTGTACCTCTATTTGAAGCATTGCTGGCAATGGTTATGCTACAGTGACAAATAGGAGAGTGAGTAATGGACAGCCCTGACGTGTGCCATGATGTATGGTCCAAGAGTCTGAGACTATCTTACTAGTTCTCACCCTGGCAGCTGGGATTTATAATTATAGTTTGATCAAACATAGGAGAGCCTTGCCAAAGCCAATCTCTTCTAGGACGGTCAACAAGAAATCCAAATGGAGAGCGCCAAATACCTTCTCCATATCAGTTGACAGCACTGCCAGAGGATGCTCAGCGCATGAGCATCCAACCAAGACATGGACATTTTTCTCGTTGGAACAAAGCCTTACTGGTTAGGATGCATGAGATTAGGCAGCAGAGGGACTATTCTGTTTGCTAATAATATGCCTAGTATTTTACAGTCTAAAGTAAGCATAGATAGTGGGTGATAGGAATATATACCCAGGGTATCTAGTGGGTCTTGGGTTGAGTTACTATAATAGCCTCTGTAGAGAATTGAGGCTGTTTCCCGCGTGTACACATCACCAAACATCAAGTGTAGCTTGGGGATCAATAAAGCACATACTTTGCATAACACTTTTAAGAATGTGATTATTGGTTGAGGGGGTTGGAGGCCCACTCAGTCAACAATCACAGTCCTTGTCAGGGTGAACCACAAAAGTCACTAAAATAACCTGTGCTTAACCCTCTGGTTGCTTGCCACAAAATCAGTCAGGTTTGACTTAGAGCCAATGCGGAAAGTATGTATGTGCACACAAGCAGTAGTAAAGTGAAAACACTACACAAGAAAAATGCCAAACCAATTTAGAAAAATAGAGTAAATTGTAACAAAATGATACCAGAATGACAAGAATCCAATCTGTAGAACCAAAGATATGCAATCTCAAAGTTTTTAGGGAAAATATTTCCTAAAAGCACAATGCGCCACTCACAGTCCTCTGGTCGTACAAGACACAGGAAAGGTCACAAGTTCAGGGTCATCACAATAAAGCGCAGGTCAGATACAGGGACCAGGTTAGTTGCACTGAAAAACTTACCTTCTCAAACTCCGGTGTGAAGAGTTCCATTTGCGATGGAGGAGTACGTGAGGAGCAAGGACAGCATTGTGGATGGTTTTCGTTGTAGCATGAAGAGCATGAAGAGCATGCGGGCTATTGTTGCTGTAGCAGAAAGAGCCAGTTGCACAAAGAGCCAGGCATCAGACGTTCGGTACTGAAGCTTTGCATTGGTGGTCACTGTGGGCTGTAGATGCTGTAGCGCTGAGTGCAGATCTTGTATTGCTGTTAGGCACTGGGGGTCCCTGCAGCTCAAAGAGCAAGTCTCACAGGGGGCTTTGCGTTGGCGACCGTTGCCGGTGGCAGAGTCTTGGGGGCCCGTTCACAGTCCAGTAGAGCCCAAACTTCAGGATTTCACCTTTTCTTCTTTGGAGGAGCGCAAACTGATGCCAGCCAAGGGTCAAAGACCTGGCGGGAATCCCTCTCCGGGAAAAGGAACTTACCCCAGCAGAGGCCAGCAGGGCTAAGGCAGATCTGGTTGCAGGTCCAGTGCAGCAGGTCAACTGGCAAGTTGCAGGGAGGCTTCTGTATCTTGTTATGTCCCTGTGGGTCACACAGGACAGATGACCCTTGGAATCACTCAGGTTAGCCTGGGATAAAGTTAAGCAGGTACAGTCTTCCTTCACAGATAGCAAGGCTGTCCTTAGCAGCAGGGCAGTCCTTCTTCTGTAATGTCCACAAGTCCAGGAATGTTCTGAAGAGTGGTATTGGAAGTCCAGTATTCATACCTGGTGCCAGCCTTTGTGGGTGGGGGGGGGTGACTCCCTGTTCTACCTTCACATCTACTTCTTGAAAGTTATTCTCCTTTCCCCTGTCTAGGCTCCAAATTGTCAGTGGTGACATAAGACAGGACAGGACAGGGCTGGTGTCTGGTTCCTTTGTGTCTGCATGAGGCAAAGCTCTTTAGAGTGCAAGTGAGGCTGGGTACAGTAACTTCCAGTCAATCTGCCAGAATGGCCCATCCTGTGCACACCTAAGTACCCTTTGTCTTACTGTCTTGGACGCAATACACAAACCCCAACAGCAGAGCTATCACTGTCACGTGACCCAGTACACTGGCAGAAGGCACAAATGGTTAGGACAAGAAAATGCAACTTTCTAAATGTGGCATTTTCAGAATTGTGACTTAAAATCCAACTTTACCATTAAAGAGTAGTTTAGATTACTATAAATTAGTAAACAGCATCTCTCTATCTTCTCCCAATCCATAGTTATCACTTATTAAATGTAATAAGGCAACCCAGTGTTAGTCTATGGGCAAGATAGGCCTAACAACAGTGACAAAAATGAAAGTGTGTCACTGCCAGGACATGTAAAACGTAAGTACACATGTGGTACTTTTTCAATAAAATGCACCCTTGCCATATGAGCCTCTAAGGCCTCCCATTGGAATGATTTATATGCATTAAAAACAAAGGTTTAGGCCAGTTTAAGGGTTAGGCCTGTAAAAGTTAAGTCCTAATGTCAACAAAAACATGTTCGGCATCAAAAGGCAAAAATCTGTGGAGACCCTTCAAAAGGGTACTAGAAAGAAGGGGACCCCTGGGGTAAATGAAAGAAAGAGATGAGCAGGGGAAATAAACAGACTAATCTCAACATCGAAATCTCAACCTATATGTTTTAGAATGTGCAATACATCATCTATAAAATAACAACACCTGAAAAGCTGACCAAATATGTATCAAAACATATCAAAATGTATTAGAATTTACATAATGAGCATGATGGATTCCAGTAAAAAACACAATATACGTCCCACAAACCAGACAAACAAACATACCTTAACTCTGATTCATACTGGAATTCATTCGTACCTCACACAATCCAGAAAGAACATCATACATACTCTCTCATGACAGACAACATAAAATGTGGACCAAATGCAAAATTCATTGATAAAGTGCATGGTGCACCATAGGTACAATTGTATCAATTAAATCAAGCAACAATTTTAATTGATTTTCTACATGCGATTTAAATCTATAATACACAATTTAGTTTGTAAAATGAAAAAAAGCACATTTAAAGGCGAAGTTGCAGTTCAAAATAGGATTTGCTACATGGATGTAGGTCCACAGAAGTGTTACAGCGCCGACGCGCGTTTCGGTGACAGACCCAATGGGGGTCTCACCTTCCTCAGGGCGATGGTTTCACATACAGATATCAGTGGGACGTATCTAAAACAGTCAATAACAAAATATTCAGAATACTCAAAATATCAAAGTCAGGATATCTATATATATCTCTCGGGCTCATAATACTACTAGATGTTGCCCTACAGATACCTCAATTCAGCTTAGACACAGGTTGTCAATAATAAAATAAACGTCAACTCGTGTAGAAAAAGACAGGCTCAACGAAAGATAGTAGAGGCATGTAGAAATAACTGACGAGAGACAAACCGCTGGTTTAAGACGTCAACAGAAGAGAATACCCTAGAGAATAAACCAGAGACATTAGGGCATACGTTACTTGGATTGCTGTTCCTGTAGCAAGCCCATAGAGGCAGTGAATAGTTTAGTAACCAGCAAAAAAAAACAAGTGAATATCAAACAGATATTTTAGTTAAAGAGAAAAACACATAAGGAGTACATAACAAATCAAATAGTGCAATATAAAAGGCATGCAATCCCATCGTGGGCAAGATTATGGTACCTGTACGATGGGATAAGCGAGGCAAAACGTTTAAAACAGGAACTCCTACCAACAGGCGGCAAATAAGTTACAGGCCAAAGGAGTGGTCCTAACGGGGAAAATAATAAATAAATGAATAAAGCTCCTATGATGGTGGCGAAAAAATTAGCATAGTATCCAAACATTCGGGCTGCCAGTATGCAAAGGGTTAACCCTATCGCTGGGCTTACTGTGGAGAGACAGGGATAAGTCTCAACGGTTGAGGAACATCTTAATTCAAAAAAGGGAGCAGTAAAAGGTTCCTTCAGTACAGGGGAGCGAATATCCCAGATATAACTGAGTTCGCCTCACGGAGCCGCGATCAATGCTGGCAGGGAGACGGAATCGGGCCAAGGGGTAGAGGCTCTGCAAAAGGAGCAATAGATATAGAGGTAAGACTGGATGAACTAGTGGACACTAAGATAGTCCCCAGAGCTGGCCCAGTAACTTACCCGAAAATAAGAAGATGCCGTTCAAGGATGGAGACGCCGATCGGTCGCCGGGAGCAGAGGAGCGCCATATTGCCTGACAAGGAGATTAAATAGCACAGCCAAAACGTGATAAAACGTAAGGCGGAGTCTAATACCACGTGATCAAAACAAAGGGATACACGGAACCCGGGGACCGAGGGTTTATTAGAAACCGACAAGGGGTGATCCCGGGAAGGGAACACAAGTCCCCATGGTACATTGAGCCCTACATTTAATGATATATGAAATAAAATAAACAAGGGACACTCTCAAGAGAGAGACATTGTTGCCCACGATATAACAGCATAGTATTTTATAATATGGGCAAAAATAAACGATCAAACCAAAAGGTCAGGGGTAACAATAAAAATATAATAAGAAGAAATATTGCGAAATAGATGTATCAACAGGGCTGAATAAATGGCCACAGGGAGGTGGACAAACAGAGTTAATTATATGATGGCATTCTCCCACGGGAGGTGTTCATTCAGTCCATGATTTTTAGTATTCAGAAAATAAATCCAAAACACTTCCCTTGCCTTGCGGGTAGCATTGCCATCTTTGCCCGATGGCACTCTGATCTTCTCTAGTATAGACCATCTCAGTTGGTCTACCTTGTGTTGCAAGGTTATCCACTGGTCAACCAGCGGTGCGGAGGTTTTGCTCGGTCTAATATTGGACTTATGTTCGCCAATACGTAATCTACATTCTCTGCTGGTTTCACCAATGTATGCTAAATTGCAGGGACAAAGAATAATGTAGATAATGTTAGACGAGCGACAGTTGGTCATGTCCTTGAGAGTGACAGTGCGGTTATTGACCAGGATACTATCACTGATGAGGGCATTAGGGCAAGCTTGGCACGTCCCACATTTGTGGTTACCTTTCACTGGTTGGCCACCAGTGATGGACTTCTGTGCAAAAGATTCTCCTTGTGGGCGTTTAGCCTTAACAAGAATGTTTCTAAGGTTTTTATTCCTTTTAAACGCAAATAAAGGCTTTTGCAGTGTGGTAACTTGTCCCAAATTGAGGATATGCCACTGGGAGTTGATTATTTGACGGATCTTATTATCCACATTAGAGTGCTTGGTCACGCACACCACTCGATTAGACTGATCCCTCTGTCTGGGTTGAAACATGCTTCAAAAGGGGCCAGGTCCAACAAAACTTTGCCAGAATGGCATCGTACCTGGGAGTTTTTCCAGAGGCCACGCCTTTTATCACCAACTTTATTTCCTTTGGTGTAATGGGTGCAATTAGCAGTTAGCTTCAGTAGCCATGCTCTTTGTACATATTCTCAGTCTGTTAGCTGAGTCTGGTGTGCAGCATGCATACAACTTTTTATAAAATGTGCATATTGCCTTGTTTATTTCATTCTGCATATTAAATATCTGTCCCTCAATTATACCTAGCACCACAATATGAGCACTTATTGTCTCACTTTGGGTTAACCACACCAGTAGGCGCCTTGAATTATCACCCTCTTCGAATTATATATCTATACATTATTTATAATTAAACAGTCTCAAACATTCCACCTATTTCATATTGTCTGTTCTAAGTCTATTGATTCCACTTGAGTCACCGCTTGGTTGTCAAGGGTGTTGATCTCATCCTCCAGGGCTATTTGTCCCAGTTAAGGGTTGACCTAACTCCAAATGCTGTGTTGATGCATATTCAGCAGTGTGGATTAGGAGCAGTGGTGCAGCAGACGGATGGATGTATAGAATGGTAGATAGCATATAGTTCCAAAGTATTATGAGAGTCTGAAAGAAGCGATCCGTGCATTGGCCCAAAATAAAGCCCCGGGCTGGATGGCTTGCCCTTAGAGTGCTATAATACTTTCATTACCCAATTGGCGCCGCGACTGACTACTATGTATGCGGCGGCTCTGGAGGGGGGGGGGGGGAGCTGCCGGGCTTATTGCGCGAATCCCTTGTAGTTTTGTTCCCGAAGCCCGACCGAGACCCGTTACACCTGGCCTCATACAGCTATCCACGGACTGCAAAATCTTAGGCAAGATCCTCGCGGACCAGTTGGGCCCTTTGCTTCTGCCACTCATACACCAAGACCAGAACGGGTTCGTACTGGGCAGAAATACGTCCCAGAATATCCGGAGGCTCTTTCAGGTTCAGGATCAAGTTAAGAAATGCTACCCCAGGGCGGCCTGCCTGATCCTGGACCTCAAGAAGGCGTTTGATACCCTAGCATGGACATACCTCTTTGAGACGCTGGAGCGAATGGGGATAGGGCCCACTTTTAGGGCATACATAAAACTATTATATACGAAACTCACCTCCAGAGTACGGCTGGGTAAATATATTTCTTCGCCTTTCCCAGTAGAGAGGGGTACCAGGCAGGGGTGCCCTCTCTCCCCCCTCTTATTTTCCATGGCCATGGAGCCTCTAGTGATTCGTTTACGGCGGGAGGGGGACGCGTGGAGCATCCCAATAGCAGGAACTACCCATATAGTATCAATGTATGCGGATGACCTGTTACTTTACGTGAGGGACATAGAATCCGAACTTACCCCCATAGGAAATATCCTCTCAGACTTTGCGGCCGCAGCAGGGCTCAAAGTCAATTGGGCGAAGTCTGTTGTATACCCTCTAAATCGTAGCCTTCCCCAGCGGGAGATAGAATTTGGGACCTCTCGTATAACATGGAGCGTTGGCGCTCCACGGTACCTCGGTATCAGACTCTATCACTCCCCAGCTGACCTCTTTGAGGGTAACCACCGTCGTGCCTTGATAGGAGCCAGGGCACGGGTACATTTCTGGAAGGCTCTACCCCTGGCGCCCATAGGCAGAATTGTCGTGGCCAAGATGATCCTAGTACCACAATTTCTTTATTATTTCGCCAACACTCCTGTTGTCCCCCCGCACTCCTTCTTTCGTGAGCTGGACGCTCTACTGAGCTCCCTTATATGGGGTGACAAGCACCGCAGAGTCACACTCTCAAAACTGCAGCTTCCGTTAGATCAAGGGGGATTAGGAGCACCGTCCTTTGAGGCCTACTTTTACGCGGCGCAAACGCAATGGATATCTAGATGGACAGCGGGGCGCCACCTAGCAGAGACTGCTACAGAGGAGGGCCCCATGTCAATACAGGCCGTCTGTCGCCTACTGCTCCCGGGCACGCAGCCCAGGGCGACGCACTCGATCCAGGTAAAAGTGGCGCAAGCGTGCATGTTGCGGACACACCGCATTTCTGGTGATGTCCCATTGTATACTCCTTTGTACCCACTAGCCGGCCTACCCAAAAAGGAAGGGTTTTACACTGCTTGCACAATGCAAACCTGGACCGCATAACATTCTGGAAGTTGGGTCTCTGTTTGAAGAGGGACAACTGCTATCGTTCGAGCGCCTCTCGGACGAGACGGGCCTCCACCCAGGGCAATTTTTGTTACACAGGCTATTACTACTTAGCAGTCGCCGCATATGGGATCTTACCGAAGGGGAACCAGCAACACACCCAGTCCTGCATGCAATCCTCCACATGGGCCTAGGGCGGCACTTAATCACTTGGCTTTATAAAGCAGTCCGGGACCTCACTGCCACAACATTAGCCCCGTTGCGATCGAAATGGGAAGAAGAGATAGGTCGCCCATTTCACGATAAGGAGTGGGAACAGGCCTTGGAATATCCAAAGAAGGTATCCAGAAACGCTCGCTTCAAAAACATACAATTTTCCATTTTATACCGCGCCTACCTTACTCCACCAAGGCTCCAGCATTTTTACCCGGACACCCAATTGGTGTGCCCGAGGTGCTCATTCATAGACGCGACATTCATTCACATGTTCTGGTCGTGCCCCACACTGCGTCCCTACTAGAGAGCTATACACAAGATACTACAGGAAATAACAGGACTCAAAGATATTAGCACGTGGGAAGCCAGTGGGTTGGGACTCTTCCGTAGACACAAAACCCTCAAAAGCCAAACACGCTTTACCTCCCTGGCTCTTCTGTTAGCAAAAAGGGGGATCGCGATGCACTGGAGAGCCCCAAATGGCCCCCCTCAGCAGCCTGGCTGGGAACAGTCAAGAAGTGGGGCTTGGCGGAGGAGGACACAATCAGGAGGGAGGAGGTGCAGGGGACAAGAAAAAGACACATCTCCATGGAGTGGGCCATGCTATTGCACCAGTTCCCCCAACACGTGGCTAGCATGCACCAACCTTTATCGCTCCCGAATACGCCTGAAGGTGCTACACAGCCTGGGCCCCTTCCAGCCGCAGTCGACGGCGACCCCCAATCGCGCCTAGAGTCCTAACTGGGCAATATCTCCTTGAAGCGGAACACTAAAGTAGTGCATAATACTCTAGCTGAACGGCATCCCCAACGACTAGCATACTCCTAGTGAAGCTGCTGACCCCCCCCCCCCCATGCTCACGAAAACACGCAGCAAAGTATATCTCTTTGTCCATAAAGGATAAAGCAAGCAATCCGGGTCGTCCGACCGAATTTCCCAAGTTCTAAACCCTAGTTAGGCACAAACGTCGGTTAATTCTTCCTTTTCAGCAAGCCGGCTTCATATTCCTTTGACTTACCAATCTGTTAAGCAAACACTCAAGCTTACGAAGACATCCTGCGATCTCACAAAGATATATGGTTCAACTGTATTCTCCTATCCTTTTAACTTGAAATCTCCAGGTTCCCACCTGAACCAGCAAATTGTAACCTGTGATTGTGTAGACCTGAGTAAACACTATAACTGTATGCCTGCTCATATGTGAAATAATAAAATGCCAATGAAAGAAATTACTCAGTATTAGACCTGGCATCCTTGGCGTGGGTTTCCCCTGTATTTTTGCCTTTGCCTCCTATGTTTTTACTACAGATACACTGTAGTACTGTAGTACTGTGTGTTGGACTTCGTTTTTGCTGGTCTAGATGCTTTGGGCACTTTGCCACTGTTGTTCAGTGCCAAAGTGCAGGTGCTCCCTCTGTAAATTGCTGTCATGGATTAGTGTTTCCACAATTGGCTTATTTGGTTTACTGTTAAGTCCCTAGTACAGTGCACTGTGTGTGCCCAGGGCCTGTAAACCAAATGCTGCTAGTGGGCTTGCAGCACTAATTGTGCCAGACAAACCAAGAAGCCTTGCAAAAGAGTCTCAGGCCTGCCATTGCAGTTTCTGTGTGCAGTCTGGTACTGCCATGTTGACCTGGCAAGTGCACCCACTTGCCAGGCCCTAATCTTCCCTTTTCTTACATGTGAGTCACCCCTCAGGTAGGCCCAAGGTACCCCTGTGGGCAAGATGCAGTGTATGTGAAAGGTAGGACATGTCCCGATGTGTGTGGCATGTCCTGATAGTGAAATACTGCCAATTTCGTTTTTCACAATTGAAAGGCTATCTGTCCCATAGGATAGAATGGGGGTTCATTTATAACATCTTATAAATATAGCTTCCCATTGGGACAAGATAGGAAGGTAAAGTTTAGTATGCCTGAACTCAGAATATAAAAATGCATCTTTTAGTGGGGATGATTTTTACATTCTGTGTTTGAAAATACCACGTTTAGAAAGTAGGTATTTTATTGCTTAGCCATTCTATGTGCCTCTGCTAGGTTTGTGTAATGACTGTCTGGCTTTGGAGTGACAGGGGCTGGGGATGTGCATTCTGTTCAGACAGCCACTTGGGGGGGATGAGGTGTGTCCTGCCTTTCCAGGGTGAGTCGGGGCTGGGCTGAATAGACCTGGGCTGCATTCAGAGAAGGGGGAAGAGATTTCTTTCACACCTAAATGGGCCTGGTCTGCCTTGGACAATGCTGTCTCCACCTCCTGCCAGGAAGCCGCACCAGAGAGGACAGAACTGGTTTTGGCTGGGCAAAGAGCTTCTCTGCCACCAGAGAACAAAGGAATATGTGCTATAGAAAGTGGGGCCCAGACCCCAGACTCTTAGATAACTTCCGGAATTCAAAGAGGAACTTTTGCCAAGGAGAAGAGCTGGAGAAACTAAAGGAGAAGTACTGCCCCTTTGCTGTGTGCTGTCTGAGGTTGGCCTGCAGTGGCTGTTTCTGCCAAGGAAAGGACAAGGACTTTGCTGTGTGCTGTGTCCCCTACTTGAGGATCTCCAAGGGCTTGAAGTAGAGCTTGCCTCCTGTTCTGAAGTCTCACGAACACAAAGACTTCACCCCCAGGTCCCCTGAACTTCCTTGCTGGGAGTTCTGACCTGCCAAGAGGTGCCTGCTGCTGTTCTGGGCCTCTGGAGGTTGTTCCTGCTGTTGGGAGCTGGAAAGCGACGCAACCAAGAGAAGCGCGACGCATCCGCACCTGTTTCTGATGCATCGCCGCCATGCGGGAAGAATTTCCATGCATCATCATCGTGCCGCTGAAGAAACCAACGCATTGCCTGCCCGCGGCTGGGGAAATCGTTGCACGCTGAATCGAGTGCATAGATCTACGGAGTCTGAGATCACCACACCAATTCCGACGCAGGCCCTGCTGTGCGGCTGCAAGAACCAACTCCTCGTGGGACCGCGGCTGAAGAAACCAACGCAGCGCCGTTTCCGCATCCAGAATCAAAGCATCCCGATCCTCACGCATCGCACCGAGGTGCCAAGTCTACAAGAACGCCGGGCCGCAGTAAGAAACTGACACATCACCTCCCCGCACAGTAAGAAACCGACGCATCACCTCTCCTCAGTAAGGAACTGACGCATCACCTCCCCTGCGTGGCAGTAAGGAACCAACGTATCACCTTCCTTGGAGTAAGGAACCAACGCATCACGTTCCCTACACGTAAGAAACCGACGCATCACCTTCCCTGCAGCTGTTTTTGTTTATGATTGTGACGCATCCAAGGTACTTTGTGTTGAAAGTGTCGCATCTATAGTTTACTACGAACAAAACTGTTTCTACCTTTTAAAAGTCATAGGTTGATTACTGTATTGTGGATTTTTGGCGTTTTGGTCGTGTTTGGTTTAGATAAAGATACTTATTTTTCTAAACTGGTGTGGTGTCCATTTGTGGTGTTTTCACTGTATTACTGTATGTGTGCACAAATGCTTTACACACTGCCTCTGAGAGAAGCCTGTCTGCTCGTGCCAAGCTACCAAGGGAGTGAGCAGGGGTTATGTTAGAAGTGTATCCCCCTTACCCTGACTAGGAAGAAGGGTCCCTCCTTGGACAAAGGTGCAAACCATTGCAAACTAGAGACCCCCATTTCTAACACTCAGCAATTGAGAATGAATTATTGGCATACATGTGGTCTAATGAGCATTTCCACATGTTTTTGAGGGGGATCAGATTCATACTAAGCGCAGTTCACAAACATTTACTCAGTATACTTGCTCCAGTAGGAGGTAGAGTTATGATGGCTAAATTAAATTAGCCAGACTTGCAGCAAGACTCACAAATTACAAATTCAGCATTGAACATGTGTCTGGCAAGAATGAATTCACAACCAGTCTGTATGTCTTGTTTGCCTCTGCCTAATCCAAGACCTATCTTGCATAGTTTTCAATTCTTAGAGGATATGTAATGAAGATGAGCGGATAAGAATGACTGTGAATAATTTGTTTTTCAGACATTATTTAGAGCATGGGTGGACAGAGAAAAAGAGAATGCAAGGGGAAATTAAGTTGTTCGCCAAAATTCAAGCAGAATCTTCTTGAGAAATGTTAGACCTGTCAGCCTCACGGTGGTCTTTCCGCAAACATTTTGCCTTACTCCTGTTTTTGCTGAATTTGTTTTTGTTGGTCTTAGGACTCTTCACACTTTGCCACTGTTAATCAGCGCTAAAGTGCTTGTTTTCTCTTCTTAAACATGGTGAAATTGGCTTACACACAATTTGTACATTTAAATTGCTTGTAGGAGTCCCTAGTATTGTGTTACTATAGGTACCCAAGGCCTGTAAGTTAAATGTTACTAGTGGGCCTGCAGCACTCATTGTGCCACCCACTTGAGTAGTCTTTCAAAACATATCCCAGGCCTGCCATTTCAGCCTGTGTGTGCAGTTTTGAACTGCCATTTCAACTTGGCAAAGTAAACCATTTGACAAGCCTAAATCTGCCTTTTTAATACACATACGTCGCCCCTAGTGTCGGCCCTAAACAACCCATAAGGCAGGGTGCAGTGTGTTTAAAAGGTTGGTCATGTACTGTTAATGTTTACATGTCCTGGTAGTCAAATCTCTAAATTTGTTTTCACTACTGTAAGGCTTGCCTCTGCCATAGGATAACATTGGGTTACCTTATTACATGTAATAAGTGCTAACTTTCAATTCGGAGCAGGTAGGGAAGTCAAAATACTAAAAATGACACTTTTAGAAAGTTGGAATTTTCTTGTTCTAACCATTTGGTGCCTGCAGTCTCAATCCTGGGTCACATGACTAGGTGTAGCTGGCAGATGGTCTTTGTGTATTACTCTCAGACAGTGAGACAAAGGGGGAATAGGTGTTGGCAGGATGAGCCATCTCTGACTTGATGGGGGTGGAGCTGTCCCCTACCACACTTGCACATCACAAAGACTCCTCAACACACACTTAAAGGGTTTCAAGTTGGGGCCAGGGCAGTAAGGCAGGACATTTCAGACACCTTTGTAGGGGGCGAGAAGCTTCTCCAACTTCAAAGTGGGCACCAGCTATAAATAATGGACCCTCTGCCCTGCTGAACTGTTTGCTGACCAAGGACTACTTTGCTGCCCAAGGCCTCTTGTTGCTGCCCCAGGACTCTTCTGCTGCTGTGAGTTGCCCTGCTAAATCCAACCTGCCTGTCTGGACCCATAACTCCAGGAAATCCCCAAGGGTCGGTCGGCTGGCCCCTTGCTCAAACCTCAGGGATATAACAGGCTTCTTCGATGTAGACACATCTTGACGCATCTCAACGCAGTGCGAAGCAGCCTGCCATTGATTTCAGTCCAGCACGACGCAACTCATCCTCGACGCATCTCAGCTCAAGTCCTGGCAAACACCGGTGATTTCTTTGACGCCGATGCAGCCAGACACCGACACCGGCCCAGCACAGTGAACCTCGTCACCTCTGCGACGCATCGCAGCACAAGTCTCCGCAAGCCCAACCGGCTTCCTTGACGATGACGCAGGACCTCACATCACAGCTCCTCATCGATAGTCATTGACTCCACCGCTACACTATGCATCTCGATGCAGGACCTCGCATCGCATCTCCTTGTTGATGACCCCTCGATGCCGGCTATTGCATCTCGACGCAAGGACTTTGCATCTTGAAGCCCAGGCCATATTGTACTTTGTCAGGAGACTGTACTCACTCCTCTACCCGGCTTGTAGTCAATCTCAGTCAGTCGGAACTTGTGACTTAGACCAGGTTCACTGCGACCAGTTGCCGATTTTTTGCTTCTTAGCGCTTGATTTCTTCAAAACCTATAAGATTGCATATCTCCGATTCTACTTATTGGAATTGTGTCATTTTGTTGTCAAATAATTCATTACATTGTACTCTATTTTTCTAAATTGGTGTAGGTTTTTTGTTGTATCGTGTTTTCACTGTATTGCTGTTTGTGTGCTACATAAATACGTTACACATTGACTCTAAGTTAAGCCTGGCTGCTTTTGTGTCACACTACCAGAGGGTCAACCACAGGTTAATTTGAGGTTTGCTTCTATTTCACCCTGACAAGAATTGTGGTTGCTGCTTGAGCAGGTTTTCACTTCCCTCAACCAGTAATCCAATTTCCTACAAGAAGGAGGAATACTAATGAGGGGAGACAAAATTGTACCACCTTTTGGTGTTAGAGGGAAGATCTTTGTTCAAGAATGTGGGAGTCGAACCCCAATAAATACCTGAAACCCAATATTTTTAACACCTCGATTTTTACTTAATCAATTTGGCTCCAAAATCTCCATTGATCTAGCAGTTAGATACTACAGTCGTCATCATAAAAATGTAACTTTAGTAGAATTTAAAAATGTTTTGGAAACATCAGTGACTGAGTTCTGGATCAAAAATTAGGCAAAGGAAATAGATTTATAACAGTATTATAAATGAATGTGGTACAGAGAAAAATGCATGAGTTTCCATGAACGCCCAAATATAGAAATACAGGGTCATAACACTTAGCTTCAATTAGACAAACCTAGACAAAACCTCGAGAGTCAAACTCATAAAGAGTAATGACGACATTCCCAATAAGAAATCTAAGACAAATGGACAGAGTCTCAGGAGGAAAAAGGTAAGTCACCCCAGAAGCAGCTGATGTGACAGTAACCCGTAACACAACTATAAAAATGAGTTTCCATACACTATTCACACAAGCTATTAATAGATTCTGCAAATTCAGCTGGATATGATCTTGGTTAGGTTAACCTTGGTAAATCAGAACTAGCAGTGCTACATTTTAAATCTTTAGTACTAACCCATTTCCTAAGGTAATAGAAATATTCCACTTTCTACTCAGCAACTGCATTCCGAAGATGTTCAGAACAAAATGAAACATTTTTTGAACAATGGCTCATAGAATTAGCACACCTACAAGGGAACTTCAAGCGAAAGTCCTTGAATGTGATACTTTGGCTACACAATTGAAGCCTCAGTCAAAATACACACTTCCTAACACAGTTGTTCTTCTTTGACATCATTCACTTAGTGCTCTGCGGAAATGAGAGAAGAGATGGTTTGCTGCAGAACACTAAATGGGAGGGGTAATGGGCTGGACCAAGATGAGCAGACCACCAGACACTGCATCCAAATTGAAATAAATGGTGTCTCACTCAAAAAGGTGGCATAACTACTTCTCAGAATAAATTACATTTCAAAGAGATATAGTGCATTTGTTTCAAGTGCAACGTCATTAATTCATCAGTTATCATTCTGTATGTCATTAAAATCATTAATTTTCTAAACATATTTTCACCCTATATATTACATTTCTTTTTTTTAAACTTCCACAAGGACATGTCGGAATGTCGGCCACAGAAAGAAGGGTGCATGAGTATTTGTGGTGGCCAGGGTTAGGTGATATAACTGACAGTAAAGTAAGTAGGTATGGTATATGTAACAAAGGGACAAGGTGGTTAAACCTGACACTGTGATTAGCTTCCTTGACGATGTATTTTGCAATGAAGGTCTTCCAGAATTTATAGTTTATGATACCACAATTCACTAGTAGGAAGTTTTTGGTTTACCTTAAAAGTTGTGAGATCCAATACATAAATATCTGTTGGACCTGCTGATGCCAATGGCAGGCAGAAAGTTTTAATTGTGTAATCACGGAACCAATCCAATTGGCAGTCAGTGGAGGAATCAATTGGAGGAAAGCTTTACAAGCAAACTTGCTTACATATGAGATCACTCCCACTTCTTTAACAGGTTTTCTCTATTTGAGCTGAGAGGGGGCATCAATGGCTTTGGAGGGAAACTAATGTTCTGAGGGCCATATTACGAGTCTGGGGGTCCGAGGAACCCCAGACTCGTGGTGGTGCGGAGGTGGCAGATCCAGCCACCGCCGCACTGCTGGTCCGGCTGCCCGATTACGACTTGGGCAGTCATACCGCACTAGGACCGCTGACTCCCCCATGGAACCGCCGTTCCCTGGCGTAGGAGCGGCAGTCAGAGGCCACAATATGCTTGGCGGGACACCATGGTCCCGCCAACCATATTACAAGTTTCCTCTCAGCCAGGCTTTTCATGACGGATTCCACCGTGATAAAAAGCCTGGCAGAGAGGAAACAAAGGGGGTCATACAAGGCCCCCCGGTGCCTCAGACATATGTGGAGGGACACAGGGGGCAAAACATGTGCCACTGTGTGCATGCACATAGGTTCCTGCACGGCATGGACTTTCGAGTTCATGCCGTGCAGGAACCTTGTGAGGCGCACCCCGCCTTTTAAAGGGCACCACAGGGGGATCCGCCACGCCGCCCCCTCGCCAGACCAGTGAAAAGTAGTAATCTGGCAGGCGGGCGGCAGCGACCTTTGGCAGAGAGGTGGCACAGCGGTTTGCACTGCCACGCCACCGCTCTGCTTTAAGGTCGTAATTAGGCCCTAAGTTTCCAGACCGAGACGGAGGGTCTATATATGAGATGGTCCGACATAGAGTCAGCAGGCATAAGGAGAAAATGTTGTGTAGCCTTAATCTGAGGAGGGTTAAACCCTCAACTAGAAACCACAGATTGGCCAGTTGGTGCATGTGAAGCCACCAAGTTGTGTGCAAGATTGATTTGGAAATTATCAAAGCCTGTGAAAGTCATTGAGAAACTCCTTCAAGCTGTGAGAGTAGAAGGTTGAGCTGTACAGAATCTAAACAGAGTCCTAGTCTGTGGAGACCATCAATTTGATTTGCCTCTTTAACAGGCCTGGGCGTCGTTTGCGGAGTTTTGCTACGCGGAACTCCGCGAAGTTACAAAAAAACTCAGCGAGTGGCGGAGTGCAGTGTGAACTGCAGTTTGTGCTGGTATTAGAAATTCTACCCGAGCGGCAGCTCGCACTCGCGAACTTACTGTTCGCGATCGCGAACTTACTGTTCGCGATCGCGAGTGGGGAAAAACTCCGCTGCACATCGCGAAGCTGAGTTTTCTGCACTCCGCGAGCTCCGCGGAGTGCAGAAAACTCCGCAAACTCCGCGAACGGAGCGAAGTTCACCGCTCTGGCCTACTCTTTAAGGAGGGAGATCGTCAGGTGCTGATTTTTTGGGATGTGTGATTGTGTATGAGCAACCTAATGTAAGTGAAGGAGAAAACGAAACTGTGATCAATAGATATATGAGTGAATTTTCATGCATTATTGATGGTTTGAGACCCCAACCATCTCTACATAATACTACATTAAGACGGTGTATGAGACCGTTTAGTACAGTTATACCAAAACAAAATTAAAGACTTAATATTGTCTTTATTTTGTATAGTTTTTTTCCATTTTATTATTTGATTCATACTACTTTCACATATTATTGTGTTGAATAGTATCACTCAGTCAATCAATCAATCAGTCAGTAGATTTGTAGAGCACTTCTTGTCACCCATGAGGGTATCCAGCCGCTGGCAGGATCCAGTTGATTAGCTGAATAGCCAGGTGTTCGGAGACTTTCAAAACTCTGAAAGAGATGGGGAGGTCCGTAGATGAAAGGATAGCTCTTCCATGACTTCATTGCTAGGTAGGAGAAGGAGCGACCTCCCATCTGCTACGTCGGATGCAGGGGGTGAGGGTTAGAGAAAGGAACGCAGAGCAGAAGCGTCTGGTAGGCTGATGGAAGTTCAGGCAGTGGTTCAAGTAGGTGAGTCTGCATTTGTGTAGGGCCTTGTATGCATGGGCAGGAGTTTGAACTGCCATCTTTTCTCTAAAGGGAGCCAGTGGAGTTCGCTGAGTTAGGGGGATGGTGTGGGTTCATCTAGGGAGATCCAGGACGAGTCTGGCTGTGGCGTTCTGTATGGTCTGTAGTTGTCATTGGAGGTGAGCTGTGATCCCTGCTTAGAGAGCATTGCCGTAGTGCAGTCAGCTGGAAATAAGGGCCTGGGTGATGGTGCGTCTTGAGCTTTAGGGTAGCCATCTGAATATCTTATGAAGCATGAGGAGGATGAAGAAGCAGGAGGAGGAGGCGGAGTTGACTTGAGTCGTCATGGTTAGCTTGTTGTCCAGAATGATGCCTAGGTTCCCTTAGTATTGAGTGGGGGTAGGACTAGGTCCGAGTTCTGAGGGCCATCAGGATACATCCCATGAGGAGCTTTTGTTTTCGGTCTTGGTGTTGGTGGTGTCTTCGGAGAGGGAGAGGATGAGTTGTGTGTTGTTGGCGTAGGATATGATGTTCAGTTGGTGGGTTTTGGTGATGCTGGCCAGAGGAGTCATATAAGTGCTGAAGAGGGTGGGGCTGAGCGAGGATCCTTGGGGTACTTCACAGATGATTTCCTTGGGTTTGGAGGTGAAAGGCGGACTTTTTGCATTCTCCCGGTGAGGAAAGAGACAATCCACTTTAGAGTGGCTCCTTGGTTGCCTAGCTTGAGCAGCCTTGTGATAAGTGTGTGGTGGGAGACAGTATCATAGGCTGCAGGGAGGTCTAGGAGGATCAGAGCCGCAATCTCTCCTCAGTCGAGTAGGACTTGGATTTCGTCAGTAGCCACAATGAGGGTTGTCTCGGTGCTGTGGTTGCTGCGGAACCCAGATTGGGAGGAGTCAAGTAGGAGGTACCGTTCCAGAAGTGAGGAGAGTTGTTGGTTGATGGCTTATTCTAACACTTTGGCTGGGAACAGGAGCAGTTAGATCAGTCGGTAGTTGTTGATTTTGCTGGGGTCGGCCAATGGTTTCTTTAGTAGGGCATTGACTTCTGCATGTTTCCAGTCCTTGGGTAAGGTGGCCGTGGCAATTAAGGTGTTGAACAAGGGGATGAGTACGTGGCTGATTCTGCCTTCGCCTAGGTTGAAGATGTGGTGAGGGCATAGGTCATTTGGGGCCCCTGATGGGACCGAGTTCATGACGAAGACTGTGTCCTGTGGGGCAAGCTGGCTCCATTCGGTTAGTCAGATGTCTGTGATAGTAGCGGGGTTGTTGTGTTGCTTCAAGAAGTCGGTGGCCTTGGGCTGGGGTTTGAAGGTTCTATAGATGTTGGCGATCTTGTGGTGGAAGAAGTTTGCAAGGTTGTCGTGGAGTTCCTGTGGGGGGTAATGCTGTTTGTTGCAGCTGAGGGGTTGGAGAATTCTTTGACAATGTTGAAGAATATATGTCCTTACACTTTGTAGTTTATTTTTCTCTTATGTTTATCTCTGTGTGTTAGACTTGGCTTTTTCAGCGGGTTTACCCCCGGACTTTTTGCTTTTTGGCCTCCTGTTTTTGACCCTGTGTGTGTTGGTTTTAGGACTCTGGGCACTTTACCACTGCTAATCAGTGCTAAAGTGCATATGCTCTCTGTGTAAAGTGTGTTATGGATTGGTGTTTCCATGATTGGCCTATTTGATCTATGTGTCAGTCCCTTGTAAAGTGCACTGAGAGTGCCAGGGCCTATAGATCAAATGCTGTTGGTGGGCTGCAGCACTGGATTGTGCCACCCACGCAAACAGCCCGTAAAGTGTAACTCTGGCCTGCCATTGCAGAGCCTGTGTGCAGCCTGGGGCTGCCATGTCGACTTGGCAAGTGCACACACTTGCAAGTCCCTAAACCTTCCCTTTTCTACATGTTAGTCACCCCTAAGGTCGGCCCAAGGTACCCCTGTGGGCAGGGTGCATTGTATGTGAAAGGTAGGACATGCCCTGGTGTGTGTGGCATGTCCTGATAGTGAATTACAGCCTATTTCGTTTTTCACTATTGCAAGGCTACCTGTTCCCCATAGGCCAGAATGGGCAGTTTTGACTATTACAGCTTATAATCCTAACTGACCCAGGGAACATGGTAGAAATTCGAGTTTAGTATGCCTGGACTCAGAATGATAAAATGCATCTTTTAGTGAAGTTGGTTTTAACATTCTGTGTTTGAAAATACCACTTTTAGAAAGTGGGCATTCTTGTCTAACCATCCAAGCCTACCTCTGCTAGGTTGTGTATTCCTTGTCTGGAGTGTGAGTGACAGGGGCTGGGGGATGCCAGGAGACAGGGTGAGTCAGCACAGGGCTGAATAGCCAGATCTACATGTATATGGGTGGGAGGAGTTGCACCTGGGACCTGAATAGGGCTGGGCCTTCCCTCCACAATGCTGGCTCCACCTCCTGTGGTGCGTCTGATGTCCCTGGCCTGCACTGTGAAAGGAAAGAAGGAGCCTTGTCAACAAAGTGCTCCAGGACTGACCAGAACTGGTTTGGACTAGGCAAAGGCCTCTCTGCCTTCAGAGAACAAAGAGAAATTGAGGATAAAAGGGGGACCCAAACCCCAGAACTTTAGATTACTTCTGAACTAAGGAACCTGCCATGAAGAAGGACCGGGAAAGCTGGAGGAGGAGTACTGCCCCTATGCTGCGTGTTGTGGGGTTGGCCTGCAGTGGTTGCTTCTGTCTTGGGTAGGGAAAGGACTGGACTGTGCTTTCATCATCCTGCTGTTAGAGTTTTCTCCAAGGGCTTGAAGTAGAGCTTGCCTCCTGTTGGAAGTCTCAGGGATAGAAAAGACTTCAGGGAACTCTTTTGGATCAAGAAGACTGCCAAGAAGAAGAGCTGGAGAAGCTGTGAGGAGGCACTACCACTTTGCTGTGTGCTTTGCTGTGTTGGCCTGCAGTGGCTGCTTCTGTCTTGGGCAGTGAAAGGACTGGAACTGAACTTTCTGCAATCTACTTTGTGAGTGTCTCCAAGGGCTTGAGGTAGAGCTTGCCCCCTGTTCAAGAAGTCTCAGGAACAGCAAAGACTTCAAGTTCTTCTGCCCTCAGCACTGGGGACTGTGTGTTTTGTGCTGCAACAGAAGAAAAGCAACTCGACGACGACGACGCTGCCGACTCCGTGTCCTGACGGCACCGCAGAGGGCACCGCCGCAACGACGCACCACGACCCTGGTCTCACCGACGACGCCTGCTGACGCCACCACCGAGCCGCTGCTCGCACCGCGACCTGTGGGCACCGCACTCCGCACCGCCTCGCTTCACGAAGACGCCGTGGCATTCCCGACGACGCCGCTCCATGCCGGACTCGACGCCGCTGCTTGCAACGTGGTTCGGGGGCACCGCTCGTAAGTTACACGACGCACCGCCCTCATCCCGCACCGCAGCCTTGGCCCACCAACGCCGGTGCCATCGACTCCAAGTTCGTCAGCCGACGACAGCGCTGCAGCTACGACGACGCCGCTACTGCACCGTGACCTGCCAGCACCGTGACGAGCACCGCCTTCATCTCACACCGTGACCCTGGTCTCACCGACTACGCCATCCGACGCCGCCACCGAGCCGCTGCTCGCAACGCGACCTGAGGGCACCGCACGCCGCACCGCTGCACTTCGCACCGCAGCACCCGACGCCGGCCGACGCCAGTGCTCCTGACTTCAACAGAGAGGAGATCGATCTGCAACGCGTGTGGACTTCGAGGGCCCGACGACGCCGCACCGACCTCCGGAACCGACGCCTGCGGACGCCGTGTGTTCGGAAGCCCACCGCGAGGTCATCGACGCCCTGCATTTCTGAAAGGTACTGTTTGCGGGTCTTCCCGACACCGTAGCTGACCCGCGACGCCGCGGTCAGCCAGAACTGTTTGGATTTGTTTGTTCACGACGCCGTGATAGCCCCGGACGGAGCTATCGACATCAAGGAACTGTTTTTAAGGACAATTTGATAACAGAAGATTTTTAAAGTACTGTACTGTGGATTTTTATCGTATTTGGTCTTGTTTTAAAGTATATAAAAATATTGGATATTTTTCTAAACTGGTGTGGTGTCAGTTTGTAGTGCTTACACTGTATTACTGTTGGTTATGTGCAAATGCTTTACACACTGCCTCTAGAATAAGCCTGACTGCTCGTGCCAAGCTACCAAGGGGGTGAGCAGGGGTTATTTTAGGAGTGTAACTCCCTTACCCTGACTAGGAAGAAGGGTCCCTACTTGGACAAAGGTGCAAGCCCTTGCCAACTAGAGACCCCCATTTCTAACACTGTATTTGTTGTAAAAGGAGGAGGTATGTGGTGCTGGCTGTGCTGAATGTTAGTGAGAGTGGTTTAATGTGAAGAACGTTTGAAATAAGAGGCGGCTGGAAGAACGAGAGAGACATGCAGCCAGTAGGGCTCCTGTAACGCTTACTTTAACTTATGAAAATATATATTGAATAAACTTCTGAGATAAAAATCACAGCCTGGCCTTATTTCATAAAATAATGTATGTGGGTAGTGTACAACTGCACGGCATTCCAGATACGACAATTGAATTTTACGCCAATCTGCAGTTTTAGACATTTTTACTTTCCTGTACCTAAAAGCCAAATATGTCATTTGGTGTTAGCCAATTACTCAGCCTGTTTAGGGATCTCGGAACACCCCAATTCCCAAGTGTTGAAATATTCCACTAAATCTATGTCCATTAAAAGCAAAAAAAGCAATGGGATATTTTAAAAGTTGAATTTTCCTACAGTTAAACCTATGGTAAGGCCTACCATTAGGTAATTTTTGATGTTATGTCTATTGAAAGTGTAAGTGTTAGGATAAAGGCTGTGTTCAAGATATGGGTCAGGGTTAGGATTAGGGCCATGGATTGAGTTATTAGACTTAAAGTTAGGCATAGGATGTTGTAAAATATATGGGCTAGAGTTATGTTTTTAATTTGGGTTATGATGACGATTAGAATTAGGGTTAGATTTACTGTTATGGCTAGGATAATTATAACCATCAGAGTTAATTAAAAACCGATTGGTATTAGGGTTATGCTAAAGGTTATGTATGTGGAGCGATCATAGTAAATGTTTGTGTTGGGGTTAGCGTAAGGGTTAAGTTATTGGAGTTATGGTAATGATTGACATTTGAGTTAGAATTAAGGTTAGGGATGTGGCTAGACTAATTGTAAGGATTGGATTTACAACTAGGTATGAGTTGGTTAGGTTTTTAATGCAAGGGTTAGAATGAGGGTAAGAGTTGGAGTCAGAGTAAGGTTAGGGTTTGGGTCAGGTTTAATATTAGAGTTTGTATTTTGCATTACCGTTAAGATTTGTGTTAGAGTTAGGGTTTGGCTCAATGTAAGTGTAAATTAGGGTTTTTAAACCAAATTTTAGGGTTAGTAAAACTGTAAGTGTTAAGGTATAGATTACGGTTAGGGTTAGATTTAATGTTAGGATTGATGCCATATGTTTGCCACCATAGAATCAATCATTATATAGTGTTTTGTTGAGTAATGTAAAATGAAAGTATGTAAATATGAATTCCTCATTATATAGTTGTCTTTGTATCATTTAATTGTATAATTTTCTATTTTCACTTAGATCCAGTAAGGTGCCAACAGTTCTATTGCGTCCATTTCTGGTTAAAAATGCTGTTTGCAACCTATTGGAACCCCTCTGTACTTGTGTATAGATTTCACAATCACTTATTTAAGCGTAGATAGTGTGTTAGTGAAATCATTGATAAATGGTTTCACTTGGTCCTTGTGAGCTGTCAGAAAGCATGAAAAACAATTATTTCCTGCGCTAGCATTACCCTGGTGAGTGAGTATAATTTGTAGTCTTTGGTGATAAATGCTGTTCTGCGGTGGAAGAAATTGAGTGCAGCACTCTAGCTGTGATCCTAAGCAGAAAAAAATCAGTGCCGCCATGTTCCATGCTTTAACCAAAGTGGAAACCCAGGGAAAGATTTACCGAAGGATTGCATTGCTCTTGCATCCCGCAACATGATGCAAGGGCAACGGAATCATTAAGTCTGATTTACCAAGCCACGCAAAGCCACTTTGAGTGGCCCTACTTTGCTTGGTAAATCCAGAGTAACGCAAAGCAGCGCAAGTCATTTCCTTGTATTTCTGTGCACCGGTAAGACATTACATGGGTGGTCGTGGTTGTTCCCACGCATCCACCCATGCTTTTTGGTGCATTCCCAGATTTACCAAGAAGAGTAAACCTGAGAATGTGTAAAAATTGTACGCCTTCCCGATAGAGGTGCGACGTGGAGAAATATATTTATGTCTCCTCTTTGTTTGCTCCTTCTAAGTGTGTTGCATTCGGCAGCAGACTTAGAAGGAGGAAACACCTCTAAGGATTGTTTTTGTGCAGGAAGGAGGCCCCTTGCACAATGGTGTAAAGGTGCCTGCATTGGCGCTAGGTAGCACATAGTCTGCCTGCTCAGGGAGAGAGCAGGAACGTGCCATATCTTGGTAGATATGGCGTATTCCTGCTCATTTGACGCAGCGCAGCAAGTTGTCTTGCTGCTTTGCGCTGCATCAAATATTGATAAATCTGCCCCAAGATTGTATCCCCCTAAAGTCCATCCAGCTTCTGTTATGGACACAATTAGATGGTCCTAAAGTTCCTCCTGTCCTTAAATTTGGATGTGGCCAGAAGCACTAACTTAATGATCCACATGTAGAATTTACCCTCTTGAGTCTTCCCTTGCTTCTTGCCGTCATGCCATAATAATATATAATCAGCTAAAGTCAGTATCTGATAATAAATAGTCTGAGTGTATTACTGATGGAATGTAGTTCCGAGATTTTTCTATAAGTCAAAAAAAGCAAGCTTCTTAGCTCCATTGTTGGTTCTTTGTTAAACCTACTTTGTGGCAGCAGGTGCAGAGCAAACATTCTATGGCATTTGTGTCTACAGGACATATGCATGCATTATTACAGGGTAAAGTAGCACAGGCCGAGCATGCACTGCCTATTTGTCCAGAAGAAGAAAGCATTTTTTCCTTTGTTATCGAATCTAAAATCTAATGTAATTCACACCACCGCATACCCTTCGTGCCATACTAATTGGCTTGCCATCTAAAATATGTTTCTATTTGACTGGGACATTTTTTAATTCAGCCATGAGAATATATAATCCAGCAATTGATGCAACAGGACTGCTGGCCTTTCAACTTTGTCCTTCAGTGTGGGTCAACAAAGTACATAGATAGCAGTGTCAAAATGTACACCAAACAATCGCACCAAACCTGTTCGATTGTAGCATTGTAGGCGTCAGCAGGTTTGTGTCATTTTCTTATTTTGTCCTGCGGTTAGAGGAAGGCTTCACTTGCCAAGGGAATACAAATAACAGCTATTCACACGTGCTTATGCATCGTCGTGCTATGTCTGCTTCTTAAACTGTTTAAACTGTCCCTGCACTGAAATTGGGAGTTGTCTCATTGCCAAAAGGAAATCTCGCTGGTCACCTGCTCCAAGTGAGCCCTAGTGGTTGAAACTCTCATTAGTCAGACCTCTAATGTGATTGTCTCTATAATACATGGGGATCTTGCATCCAACTTCTTGTTACCATGGAGAACCGTCTTCCACATGCTGATGAAATGAGAATGAATCTGCAGAGATTAAACAAACTACAGCTGTGCGCAGTCCTATTAATTGTGTATTTTCAGAATCTGTTCAGGGATGGCTAGAACTAGGACTGTTGATAAAGGTACAATGTTGCAGGAAGTGATGATTCCCTAGTAAGTGAATCAACAACAGTGATCCCGAATCTCAGCGTGTAGGTGAGATTCTGCTTTTCTTTGATAAATTAGGGGGAAGTTTGGTGCATCGATTTTCTCACAATTATTTCTTTGGCTTGTCTTCCAGGGCCGTGGGTACAGTTGAGCAGTAGTTGCATACCACCGGTTTTCCACAGTGTGGCGCTAGAGTTATATTGCACTGTGCAAACCACAAAAGTTGAACTGTGTTAAAATGGTGCATTTCAATGCCAGTAGTAAATAAACTTGCATCTGCAAGATTGCAGGCAACTACCGCATCCATGATGTGATCTCAGCATACATTTATATCAGGATAGAAGAGGAGTGTAGTGCATTTTGTTCGAGGAAGGGGTATTTCACGAGTGAAATTGCTTTAATGTTTTGTGTCCATAGTTTGGGGAGTGCAGTGCATAGTTTTTTGGGGGTTTGAACATTGGGGGCAGAGCTCGCAGTCATTTTTGGTGATACACCGAACATACTTTTCTCACTGGTTTCAATTACACTTTGTTTGGAGGATAGTTGGAAGGTGTGAGCACTGCTGTGATTGAGCTCTTGCGCTTTCATAAACTTCTTTGCGCTGTGCCTTAACATGGCGCCTTTTTAGGTCGAGCCTAGCGGCAGCACGCATACGCTGCTCGCTCTGCGAGACTGCTGTAGTAGAGTATGGGAGAGAAGCCGCGCCCACTCTCCTCCCATATTTTTCATTGGCTTGTGTCATTGTCTTTCGTAAATGCTGCCTACGGATTCGTTAATAGGCTTGTTAGTCCCTCCTTAGTACGGCCTTGTCTTCATTTGTACCCTCCCATGGTGACTGGCCCTTTTACTTCAGTTGTTACACTGGACCTGTTATTTAGTCTGTAAGCACTATTTACTTTATTGAGTTTCTCTTATTGCAGGCCGGACATGCTCTGCTTCAGCTGAAACCGCTTGTGTTTTTTTAAGCAGCACGGTCGCCCCTGTAACACGGGCACCTGCTGTCAATCACTTTAACCCGGCATTATCTCGTGTCTGTTTCAAGCCCCCAAGTAAAATGGATTTAGAAATCATTAGTGAATTAAGTCATGTGAATTTCAGGTAGCACATAATCCTGTGCTATTGGGCTAAAGCTGACAACAGCACATCTGTGTTACATGTCATCTGTACTAAAGCCAGCTGACGGGTTGTTTTCAAAAGCCTGTTTTATTAACACCACCACCAATACCACCACCACCAGTACCACCACCACCACCAATACCACCACCACCACCAATGCCACTACCAATACCACCACCACCATCAGTACCATCACCTCCACCACCACCAGTACCACCACCAATAGCACCACCACCCCCAATAGCACCACCCCCAATACCACCACCACCAATACCACCACCAATACCAATACCACCAACACCAATCCCACCACCAATACCACCACCACCAATACCACCATCTCCACCACTAATACCACCACCACCAATACCTCCACCAATTCCACCACCAATACCACCACCACCTCCACCAATACCACCACCAATACCACCACCACCAATACCACCATCTCCACCACTAATACCACCACCACCAATACCTCCACCAATTCCACCACCACCTCCACCAATACCACCACCAATATCACCACCACCACCACCAATACCACCAGTACCACCACCAACAATACCACCACTAATACCACTACCAATACCACCACCACCAATACCACCACCAACACCACCTCCAATACCACCACAAATACCACCACCACCAATCCAATACCACCACCACCAATACCACCGCCAATACCACCACCACCACCAATAGCACCAATACCACCACCACCAATGCCACCACCAATACCACCACCTATACCACCACCTATACCATCACCCATACCACCACCAATACCACCACCAGTACCACCACCAGTACCACCACCACCTCCAATATCAACACCACCAATACCACCACCAATACCACCATCACCACCAATACCACCACTAATACCACCACCACCACCAATAACACCACCACCTATGCTATCACCACCACCAATACCACCACCACCATCAGTACCACCACCAATACCACCACCGCCAATACCAATACCACCACCAATACTACCAATACCACCACCACCACCAATACCACCGCCACCACTAATATTACCACCAATACCACCACCAATACCTCCACCAATACCACCACCAATACCACCACCAATACCACCACTACCAATACTACCACCACCAATACCACTACCACTGATCCAGCGGTGTACTAACAACAGATACTCCACTACCATATACACACCTGGGCCCATATAACTACTTCCACTAAACAGCAAGTAGACCGCCGGAACTTTAGTTTATGCTTCTCATCCTTCAAGATCTAGTTATTTCTTTCCCTAACTAAACCTTTTCACTGATCAATTAGTTCTTTCCTCTGGTCAATGGACCATTAGTTGGAACTAGTTGATGGTGATAATTAACGTAACTTATTAAACATTTCTTGATTAAATGAAATAATCACAGACTTGGGAAGTTTTAAATCTTTATCTAAATTAATTGCATGTGAACCATCTCAAACGTTTCAGTACAAACACCCTCATTCGCAAGAGTGTCAATTCAATCAAGTTTCAATAGACATTTAGCAATTCAGATCCACACAATAACTATGCTCAGAAAGAAGAGGACAGAGAGAGAAGAACATCTATCAATACGATATATTTATATTTACCAAGTATGGTGTGAAGACCAACCCCTGGCCAAAGGGCTGGTAAGGGTCCCCGGGATAGATCAGGAGACAAAGACTTCAGGACAGGAATCAGGACAGAATACTTCACCTCTCTAAATACCGACGACTGCGTCGCACCCCTCTCTGACACTCTCTTCCTCCTCGTGGTTCTTCCGCGACCTTCTTTCTAACCCAATTAAATGAAGTAGATGATTCTGCATTCGGTTTTCTTCATCAGCGTCTCACAGCTTCAGCACCACCCCCAGCACCGACAGCATCCCGAGCTCTGCAACGCTTCCGCCAAAAGCCCAACTAACTAACTAAAAACTACCTCAATTATACCTTTCTATAGCAATGTACCACCCATTAATGTTTCAATTTTACAAAATACTAACTCTGATTGGACATGCGAGGGAGGGATGATTGTCACACCATGCTTACATTTCACTTATTTCTTTAAACCATTGTTTCAAAACTCCTCCCCTCAAACTTTATTAAATCATTTCCTTTCCCATACATCTCCAAACTTTATTACTACAAAATGTTGCGATACTATGAATAAAGCTCCTTCATATGAACTCTTCACCCTCATGTTCCCAGGGCACATCTTCGCTGGCCTTGGACGCGTGACAAGTCCTTAGTCATCTTTCATATTTTCTCGCCAGTACGCATGCGTAGGGTCAAGACAGTCAGCTCGATTCAGACAAGTATAGTGGGCCCAAATGTGCACTAATAATAAAGTCAAAAGAAGAAATATTATTTTCAAAAATAAATGGTTTCACTGTACACCACCAACCTCTACTCTAACCCACTTCATTTATTATTACCCTTTCTTTATTTGCGTTAGTATAAAACTTATATTCTATTTCAGCTAAGCAGGTGCCATGCATGCGAGCTTTCAAGCGGCCATTTTATCGGTTATTGCGCAGGTGCAAGATTTTCCCTCCAAGCATTAGTACGTCATACTACGTAGATGTAGTAGACGCATGCGCAGTAAAGATCCCTTGTTAAAGTGCGTTCTTAGTTCTTCGTTCATCTTATTGCCATTAGTAAACACATAGTCAAGCTTCCTTGTCCCGCGTGTCTCGTTCTAAATGCAATTATTAATTACAAATACATTGTTAGTAATTCGTTAGTGGGTTAAAACGAAAGGATTGCTTCCGAGCAAGTCTCATTTACGAGTCCTTGCTCCATCAATCCCCTCTCTGATGGCATCTTAAGCCATCACAAAATTACCCATCCCATCCCAGATACCAACTTTAATACTTCTCAGTTTTCTCTATTTCTCCTCTCAAATTTTCATCAATCAACTCGTTTCCTTCTAAATCTCTCATCTTCTTATATAATCTGCCTTTCATTTCATCCAGCTGTATTTCATCATTTTTTCTCTTTCGTTTCTGTCCCTTTCCTTTTCTTTCAAAATGTACTGTTCGAGGCATGTGAGCTGCAGAGCTCACACTGTGCATTAGATCGCCATCTGGTGTTGGGCTCGGATGCTTGCACTTTGTTGTTGTCTTCGAAGAAGTCTTTGTAGTCATGTGATAGGTGACTCCTCCTTTGGACAATAGTGCGCATGGGCATCGACTCCATCCTCAGATTGTTTTTTTCCGCCATCGGGTTCGGATGCAACTTCGACACTCCGGTTCGAAACTTGTTTTTTTGCAACGTTTTTCACTTTTCAACACCTGATACCGACATCGACATCTCGACGTCCCTTCCTCGATCTCCTTTCCAGCCGTCGACGCGGGCTGTTGGGCCCATCGACGCCGTAAGGCCTACTGCCCATGGAAAGGACCCCATTCCGAAAATGCCCCCAGTGTGGAGCAAAGTTTCCTCACAGTGACCACCACCAGGTCTGTAATCGGTGCCTCTCACCAGACCATAACGAGGCCACTTGTCCGACCTGCGCCTCCTTCCGCTCCAAGAAGACCATCCGCGATCGTCGAGCCCGAAGGCACATCATGGCGCAAAGGTCCGCTCCGGAACCCGTCAACATCTTCGATGAGGGTCCCGATGTTCCGGAAGAAGACTCCGAAGACCTCGCTATCATCTCCGAGGCAGAGGACTCCGACGGTTCCATCCCTCCAGGGCAGCGTGTGAGTACTACTGCACCTGCCCCAACCCTCCCTGCAAAATCGAAGGCACCGGTCAGCACTTCGCCTACGGGCCCCAGTCGAGACCATAAACGTGCTTCGGACGCCCCGCCTCCGGGCTCGGCACCGAAGAAGAAAACAAAGCCTTCTAGTTCCTCGGCACCGACCAAACCACATGTGCCCGTTACACCGGCACCTTCGGCGCCGAAACACAGACCACCCGGCGCCGAAATCCAGTTCGGTCCCCAAATCCGCCTCCAAGCACGCGGATCCCTCGGCACCGAAACCGAAGCTACTCGACACACCCCCTAAACTAAAGCCGGTCGAGCCTGTAGCTAAGCCGAAGGACGCCTCAACGCCTTCTAAAGCAAAGGAACATTTAAAGAAGCCATCACCGCGTTCGGAACCGAAAAAGTCGGTGCCGAAAACTAATATTCAAGGGGAGGAGCTGTTTACACCGGATCCCATCGATCCTAATCAACACAAGCTTTATATCAATCCTAAAACAGGACACATTTCCTCTGTGCCACGTCACAAGCCTGTCCCTCCAAAGAAGAAGGACTCTTCCACTTCCCCTATGCCTCCTTCTTCCCCTATACCTCTCTCTAACACCCCTCCTCTCCACATCCCTATCACACCTCCTCAACCTGCGGATTCTCCCCCACATGAGTATGAGGACAACATGGGGTACGGGGATGACCCTCATAATTTATTTCTGGATCCAGATAATCCACCACAGGATGACTGGGGTTATAATGACCCCGCAGACCCTACAGACCTCCCCAGCCCTCCACCTTATCCCACAAAACCATCTCCACCAGATGATCACATAGGTTTTGGGCAACTCATACATAGGGCGGCCGTTTTTCATGGGGTGCATATTCACACCGACCAACCAGAAGAAGACTTTCTTCTAGACACCTTTGAACGGTCTCAAAAACTGTTCAAACTTTGCCCATGATCAAGGGTGTCATTAAACACGCACCTGAAATTTTTAACGACCCAGTCAGAGCCAGAATCCTTAATCCTAGAGTGGATAAAAAGTATAGACCTGCCCCCGATGACCCCACCTACATCAAAGGTCAGCTCCCCCTTGACTCACTGGTCGTTTCTAATGCCAGAAAACGCGCCAATTCCCAAACTTCAGGGGATGCTCCGCCCCCTGATAAAGAATCCAAATTGTTAGATTCCTCTGGCAAACGCGTAGCTGCGCAAGCCACCAACATCTGGCGCATCGCTAACACCCAAGCTCTACTAGCTAGGTACGACAGGGCACACTATGATCAGCTAGAAACCCTCCTCCAACATCTACCTGATCAATACAAAACACAAGCCACTGACCTCATTCAGGAAGGCAAACTTATTTCAAATGCCTCCATTAAGTGCGCCTTAGACGCAGCCGACACCGCCGCTAGGTCAGTTAACACTAGCGTGCTTATCAGACGACACGCCTGGCTTCGCATTTCAGGTTTTAAGCCAGAAGTCCAGACTACCATACTGAACCAGCCATTTAACCAAAACCAACTATTTGGTCCCGCTGTCGACACAGCACTAGAAAAGATGAAGAAGGATACTGACACTGCCAAATCAATGGGAGCATTGCAGTCCCCGCAGCAACGTGGCTCCTTTCGCCGCTCCTTTTACAGAGGGGGCTCCAGGAACACCACGCAGACAGTTCCTCTTCCTATCGAACAAACACCCAAACCTCTCCCAATAGAGGATATTTAGGGGTGGTTACAGAGGCAACAACTCTAAGGGCAGAGGTCGAGGTAATAATAACAACACCCGTACCTCCACCACTCCCAAACAGTGACTTTCCTCCACTTCCCCCGACCACAACACCCCTGTCGGGGAAGGCTATCAAGTTCCTGCCTGTCTGGAACTCCATTACAACAGACAGGTGGGTGAGACAGATTATCCAACATGGCTACTGCCTGGAGCTAACAGCTACCCCCCACCATACCACCCAGGCAGCGTCCAATGTCCACAGACCATCTTACACTTTTACAACAAGAGGTACTTTCCCTGCTTCAAAAGCACGCCATAGAGCCAGTGCCTCTGCTACAGCAGGGCACAGGGGTTTACTCCCTGTACTTCCTCATTCCCAAGAAGGACGGCACTCTCAGGCCTATTTTAGACCTCAGACCTCTCAATCAATACATACACTCAGATAATTTTCACATGATCACTCTCCAACAAGTGCTTCCCTTACTACAACAACAAGACTTCCTTGCCACATTAGACCTCAAGGACGCCTACTTCCACATTCCCATACATCCTGCTCACAGGAAGTATCTAAGGTTCGTTCTCAATGGGCAGCACTACCAGTTCAAAGTACTCCCATTCGGAGTCACCACTGCTCCAAGAGTGTTTACCAAATGCCTTGCAGTAGTAGCAGCGCATCTACGAAGACAACAAATACATGTCTTCCCATACCTGGACGACTGGCTTATCAAAGCCAAATCATTCAACCAGTGTGTCCAACACACACACCAAACGATACAAACATTACACAACTTGGGGTTCACAATAAACTATACCAAGTCCCACCTTCAGCCCTCCCATGTCCTTCAATATCTGGGAGCCACAATAAACACTTCCACTGCTCTAGCTTACCCCAGCCCAGCCAGGATAGCCAGTATACAAACCCTTGTCCCCAGGTTTCAAATGCAACACTCTCTTCCAGCGTTTATGCAGCTAATCGGCATGATGGCATCCTGCATTTTTATCGTCCCTCATGCAAAACTTCAAATGCGTCCTCTACAAGAGTGCCTAGCGCGCCAATGGAACCAGGCTCATGGACAACTTACAGATCTGGTGTTGGTGGACAGGCGCACACATCGCTCTCTGCAGTGGTGGAACACCAACAATTTGTCCAAGGGGCGGCCGTTCCTAGGGCCGGTTCCACAAGTAGTACTAACCACGGACGCATCCCTTACAGGATGGGGAGCACACCTGTTACATCATACAACACAAGGCAAGTGGACCACTCAGCAGAAGCTGCTCCACATCAACCACCTAGAGTTACTAGCTATATTCCTAGCTCTCAAGTCCTTTCAACTCCACGTACAAAACAAAGCTGTCCTGATCCGAACAGACAACATCACAGCTATGTACTATATACAAAAACAGGGGGGACACACTCTCCACAACTGTCCCAACTAGCACAGGACATTTGGAGGTGGGCCATTCCACAAAACATATACCTTCTAGCAGAACACCTACCAGGGGTTCACAATCAGATTGCAGATCTGTTAAGTCGACAGACACAACAGATTCACGAGTGGGAACTACATCCACAAGTTCTTCTACCTTTCTTCCAGATGTGGGGCCAGCCAGACTTAGATCTGTTCGCCACACACCAAAACGCCAAATGCCCAACCTTCGCCGCCAGGTTTCCACACCCGCAGTCCAAGGGCAATGCGATATGGATGAACTGGTCCGGCAGATTTGTGTACGCTTTTCCACCGCTCCCACTCATCCCACTTGTAGTACGCAAGCTTCAACAACAGTCTCTCAAAATGATACTAGTAGCCCCTACATGGGCACGCCAACCGTGGTTCACCACACTACTGGAGCTATCAGTAGTCCCATACCAAAGACTACACCTCTCCCCAACAATGCTAACGCAGAGCCATGGAGAGATAATGCACCCAGATCCATCTCAGCTGAACCTTGCAATTTGGCTCCTGAAGTCCTAGAATTCGGTTACCTTAACCTACCCCCAGACTGCATGGACGTTATAAAAGAAGCTAGACGCCCAACTACCAGAGCTTGCTATGCAGCTAAATGGAAAAGATTCGCTATTTACTGCACTAATAATAACATCCAACCATTACAAGCCTCTACGTAAAACATCATTTGCTATTTGCTACATTTGCAAAGATGTAATCTTGCATACTCATCCATACGTCTGCACCTCGCAGCCCTTGCTGCTTACTTACAAAACAGACAACACTTATCACTATTCAAAGTTCCCGCCATTAAAGCCTTTATGGAAGGCCTTAAGCGGATCATACCTCCCAGATTACCACCTTCCCCAGTGTGGAATCTTAATATAGTACTTACCAGGCTCATGGGTCCACCTTTCGAACCCTTACATAAATGTGAACTTCAATTCCTTACATGGAAAGTTGCGTTTCTAATTGCAATCACTTCTCTCAGGAGAGTCAGTGAGCTACAAGCTCTAACTATACAAGAGCCTTTCTTACAAATACATCATAAAAAGGTAGTTCTCAGAACAAACCCAAAATTCCTTCCCAAAGTCATTTCGCCTTTCCACCTTAACCAATCAGTAGAACTACCTGTGTTCTTCCAAAACCCAGATTCCGTGGCAGAAAGAGCTCTCCACACCCTAGATGTCAAAAGAGCCCTTATGTATTACATTGACAGAACCAAATCCTTTCGCAAAACCAAACAATTGTTTGTGGCTTTCTCTCCACCACACAAAGGTAATCCCATCTCAAAAGCCGGGGTTGCAAGGTGGATTGTTAAATGTATCCAAATCTGCTACCAAAAAGCCAAACGCACATTATCAGTTCCCCCTAGAGCGCACTCAACACGCAAACTAGGGGCCTCCATGGCATTCTTAGGGAACATTCCCCTAGAAGACATATGTAAGGCAGCCACGTGGTCTACAACACACACCTTCACTAAACACTATTGTGTTGATGTGCAAGCCAAGCAACAAGCTGCCGTGGGCCAAGCTGTCCTTAAAACCCTTTTTCAAACTACTGCAACACATACAGGTGACCACCGCTAGGGGAGATACTGCTGTACAGTCTATGCACAGTGTGAGCTCTGCAGCTCACATGCCTCGAACGGAAAATGCTACTTACCAGTATGCATCTGTTTTTGGCATGTAGAGCTGCAGATCCTCACACGCCCACCCACCTCCCCGGGACCTGTATGTGCTCCAGTCCTATCTTAATTAGATACACACACATGGACATCTCTTTTCTTTTCTACTAACTCCATCACTCCCCAATATGGCGAAAAACAATCTGAGGATGGAGTCGATGCCCATGCGCACTATTGTCCAAAGGAGGAGTCACCTATCACATGACTACAACGACTTCTTCGAAGACAACAACAAAGTGCAAGCATCCGAGCCCAACACCAGATGGCGATCTAATGCACAGTGTGAGGATCTGCAGCTCTACATGCCAAGAACAGATGCATACTGGTAAGTAGCATTTTCCTTCTCTTTCGAACCTCTTCTACAACACTTATATGTAATCGTTATTATCATCACTACTGTTATTACCATAACTAATGGTATTATTATTTGACCTAGAAAACCCTTCCCAAAACCAACAAACCATTTCCCTATTGATGTTATACTTTTTGTTAGTCTTCCCCACACACTGTCAACCTCCAGTTGGTTCAAGTCTTTATGCATTCTTGTAATGTTTTCAATATATCCTTTAATTTCTCTGCTCTTGTCCGGAATATAAGTGCAGCAGTGTTGAACTTTCAACATGCCACAGACTCCACCTTCTTTTGCTAACAATATATCAAGAGCAAGACGGTTCTGTAAAACCATAGACCTGATTGCAACCATTTCTGTGTTAATCATTAAGAATCCTCCTGCAGTGTCTGTAGAAAGACGATCAACTATGGTTGATAACTTACAAATTTTCTGTGAATTCAGAATTACTCCAATTGAGGGTATCAGTGCACTAAAAATGTCTCCCACAATTTCAGAAAAACTAGCTCTTCTTCTACGTGTTAGTCCATTAGAATTTCCATTGGTTCCACTGATTTTATCTACATGATAGATTTTTGGAAACACTATTCCAAAGTAGCAGCTCCCGTTCCATCTTGCAGGTAACCTATAATAGGCATTGCTCCCACAAACATAATACACTCCTGGAAACACAGGATCAGTTCCCCCTTTTAGTCCCCACCCTCCTAAAATTAGGAAGTTGTGTTCACATTCACTGGAACCAATGTAAATATTGTTATAATCTGTCTTTAATCTATGGAGGCAGAATTTTCCCCTTTTCACAAAATCCAGGGACATCGCAGCATGAGCCTTGCCACTTGCATAGATTCCCTCTTTCCCAACCCATGGAGGTACATGGGTTTTCTGTTCAGTTGCTTTCTTTATTAAATCCTGTCTCCTTTCTTCTACTAAATCCCCAAAATCTTTTTCTTCTTTTCTTAATGTACATCTTAGATTATCTCTACGTGCCTGAACTAAATCTATTGAACTCATTGTTATGAAAAATTCACCCATAAACTGTGCGTTTTTACTACTAGCTACTGGATTCATATTCTTTCTAATAGGTAATTCAGAAAATACTACATCTATATCTGAATAAAAATATTGAAGTTTCCCTGTAACATAAAATAAACTTGACAAAATACTAAATGACAGACCATAAGTTAAAGGTATATGGTGATACGTCATTCCTTCTGATACTGATGAGAGTAACGTCATACATAGGTAACAGTTATTAATCTCCATAGTACTAACATATTGAAATAACAATAAACACATTTGAAGACGTATTATAGTCTGATTCATCATGATAGTTTGCTTCATCTTCTACCCCTATTTCTATTTCAGTTTCTTATATTCTATCTACCTTAACATTAGTATCTGTATTATTCTTGTCACTTGTTTTCATTAACAAAGGTACTCCTACCGTTAGGAATAGCCATACTAATGCTGCTAATAAAATACTACAAAAACAAAATCTAAAACACTTTCTTTTTAATCCACATTTTGGTTTTCCGGTCACTTCAATTTCTGCCATTTTTGCTCCTGAGAAAGTTTCTTTTCTCTTATCTTTTCTTTGTCAGTTTTTATTTTTATTTTCGTTTTTTAGGAGGCCTCAATTTGCTTTCATCAATCTGGACAATATGAATTTCTTCTGTATCATCAGTCAGATCTAGGGATTCAAATTCCTCGAGTATAACGTACGTCCATTCAGGAGCCTTGTATCTCCTGTTTATATTTCTCAATCTTGGACTTCTTCGAGTTATTTTTGCCAAAGTTTGTTTAGATTGCGTTTGACTTGTGACTTCGTTTACTTGTTCAGGTCTCTTTTCAGATTTTCTCAAGTGATATTTTAGTTTCTTTACTCCAGTTGGCCAATTGTCTCCCTTTCTGACTCTTTTGATTTGTACTGGGTTTTCACCTTCTTTATCTCCTTGTAAAGTTCTTTTTATTTCATTTATTTTAGGCAAAATCTGTTCTGTTTCTCTGTTTTCTGTGCTTGTACCTTCTTTTACTTCCACCTGCTCAGGTTCAACCGTATTTTGTTCTTGTTCTCCCTGAGCTTGTTCTTCTAATTCTATCTGACCCTGTTCAGGTCTTATTTCAAACCTTTCTTCTTCTGCCTGAACTTGTTCTTCTAACTCTATCTGGTCCTGTTCAGGTCTTACTTCAAATTTTTCTTCTTCCGCCTGAACGTGTTCTTCTATTTTTCCCTCCACAGGTTTGAGTGTGTCTTTTTCAATTTCCACCTGAGTGTGTTCTTCTTCCCCTGTCTCTTCCTGACTACTTTCCTGTCTTTTCAGTTCTGTTCTACTTCTGGTTTCAATGACATCATCAATTATTTCAATCACTAGTATCTAGTCTTCCTGACTTATACTTGGCTGTTCGTCATATGGTTGTCTTTCAGAATCTATTACTCTAGATTCTTCAATTTCACAGTTTACAACTCCTGATGCTTCAGCCTGTTCAGTCAGTGGTGGCTCTTGTTGTTCTGATGGGCTCGGAATTCTTCTGGTATGGCTGGCATGAATCCAATTGGGCAGACCTGCACACTTCACTGCTGTGGTTTGTGACTAGTATGACTTGCCGCGGTCCGTCCCACCTTGGTGCTAGGCACGACTTTCTTGCGTGTTTCTTCACTAGCACCCAATCTCCAGGATTCAAATCATGTGCTTGGTCTGGCTGTCTTTCAACTGCGTCTTCTCCAACCTGGTGAGAGACAGAACGCATCATTTCAGCCAATCCTTTGCAATAGTCCAATACCAGATCATCAGTTATACTCATTAGTTTACTTCCAGGAATAAATGCCTGTCTCATGGCTCTTCCCATGAGAATCTCATGCGGGCTCAATCCTGTTTTTCTGTCTGGAATACTTCTGAGACCCATCAATACAAGAGGTAGTGCATCTGGCCATTTCAGCTTTGTGGATGCACACACCTTTCCCAATCTTGACTTGATTGTGCCATTCATTTGCTCAACAATTCCAGAAGCCTCTGGACGATAAGCACAGTGCAGTTTTTGTTCAATGTTAAACGCAGCAAAGCTTAATCGAATTATTTCATTATTAAAATGAGGGCCTCTATCTGATTCCAAAGTGACTGGAAAACCAAATCGCGGAACTAATTCCCTCAACAGCAATTTTGCAACTGTAAGACTGTCATTTCTTCGAGTGGGATAGGCTTCCACCCATCTTGAGAAAAGGCATGCTATGGCAAGTATGTATTTCAATCCATTGCATGGGGGCAATTCAATAAAATCTTTCTGTAATCTGGTGAAAGGTCCTTCTGCCTTTCCAATCTTTCCCCAGCTTACCACTGTCTTTCTACCTGGATTTTGCTGTTGACAGGTTAAGCATCTTTGGCAAAGGCTCTCTGCGACTACCCTGAATTTCGGATTGTACCTACTCTGTCTGAATAGCCTGATCATTAAATCTCTCCCTATGTGTGTTGCTCCATGATACACTCTTGCCATTTTTGAAAGCAAACAATCTGGCATGACTGGTCTTCCATCTAGATACACCCATACCTCATCATGTGGTCTTTTTGTACAAGCTGCCTTTATCCAAATTTTCTTTTCCTTTTCCTCTACTTTTTCCTGCAATTGTCTAATCTCATCCCATGTTTCTGGTACTGAGAAATACATAAGTTGGCATCTGGTTTCACTCGTTTCAATTTTTCGGTTTATGGCCACTGTATTTTTAGCACAGTATTTGGCCACCTGGTCAACATAATTATTGCCAGCAGTCACATAGTCATTTCCTGACCGATGTGCAGCACATTTTACAACTGCTATCTCTTTTGGCAATTGTAATGCTTCCAACAAATCCTTCACATTTTTGCTGTTTCTGATAGGAGATCCTGAAGAAGTCAGAAATCCCCTCTGCATCCAGAGCTGGCCGAAGTCATGCACAACCCCGAACCCATATTGGCTGTCCGTGAATATGGTTACTCTCCAATTTTTCCCCTTTATACATGCCATTGTTAAGGCAATCAATTCAGCTACTTGTGCAGACTTGACCCCAGGTAAACCGGATGCTTCAATCACCCCAGATATTTTACAAACAGCATATGCAGCACTTAGTCCTCCTTCTTGTGTCCTAAGGCAGGAACCATTTACAAATAATTCATGGTCGGCCTCTTTTAAAGGTGACTCTTTTATGTCCGGCCGGGGCTTAGTGCATAACTCAGTCACGTCCAAACAATCATGATCACTCTCATCTTTCACTTCTTCATCGCAGGGGTCTGGCAATAGGGTAGCTGGGTTCATGATCGTACACCTTATCACAGTCACGTTTTCAGCTCCCAGAATCACTCTTTCATACTTTGTCAAACGACTAGGGGTGAGGTGCTGTGTTCTTGTTCTTGTCAAAAGAATCTCAACCGAGTGTGGAACAAAAACTTTTACCGGATGTCCCATCACTATCGACTCACTTTGCTCCAGACTCATACAAGTAGCAGCTACTGCTTTTAAGCAGCCAGGCAATGCTGAAGCCACTGGGTCCAATGTGGCTGAAAAATATGCCACTGGACTTCGACTCAATCCATGTCTCTGTGTTAAGACTGAAAGTGCACAATTTTCTCTCTCACAACAGAACAAAGCAAAATCTTTTGAATAATCAGGCATGCCCAAAGCAGGAGCCTCACTCAAACAGTTTCTTAGTTTCACAAATGCCTCTATGCAGTCATCATTCCAATCAATCGGATCTTTTGCTCTTTTCCGGATCATCTGTATTAATGGTTTTGCTAACTTCGAAAAACCATTAATCCATTGCCTACAGTATCCAACCACTCCTAGAAACATTCTCGTTTTTCTTTGAGTCTGTGGCAATTGCATTTCTTTGATTATTTTTATTCTTTCCGGTGTCACTTTTCTAACTCCTCTTTCTATTTTATGCCCTAAATATTTAACTTCTCGTTGACAGAATTGTAAGTTTTCTGGAGACACCTTGTGTCCACCATCGGCTAAATGATTCAGCAATGCAATTGTGTCTTTGACACAATCTTCGCGTGTTTTTGATGCCACCAGTAGGTCATCAATGTACTGGACCAAAACAGATTTTCCAGGCATAACCAATGATTCCAACCACTTTTTCAAAATCTGATAAAAAATTGAAGGACTCTCTGTGTACCCTGGAGGAACTCGACACCATGCGTAAATATGATCCTCAAACTTAAACGTAAAAAGATACTGGCTGTCTGGGTGCAAAGGAATAGAAAAGAACGCTTGGCATAAATCAATCACTGTAAACCAACCTGCATTCCAGGGTATCTGATAAAGGATCACTGCTGGGTTTGACACTATTGGGCAACATGGCACTACAATTTTATTTATTTTCCGTAAATCTTGCACTATTCTGTACTTTCCGCTAGGCTTTTTCAGTCCCATTATTGGCGAATTGCAGGGACTACCCATCACTTCTTTTAAAATACCTTGTTTAACCATTCCTTCAATTTCTGGAATAATTCCTGCTTTTACTTCTGGACTCATTTTGTACTGTCGGGTATTTGGATACACTGCACCTTCTTTCACTGTCACTTTAACTGGGTCTATATTTGTCATCAGCCCAATGTCTTTTCCTGTAAAATCCCACACTTCTGGATTAACTGTGGTTCTCAACTCTTCTGGTAATTCATTCTCAGTTATTAATGAAAACTAACCCTGGGCAAAGCACTACGCTACGCTCGCGTAGTTTGCGAAGTTGCGCTACTTCGCACTACGCAAATTGCACGTAGCACAGTGCAAACACGCGTAGCGTAGTGCAGCGGTCATTTTTTGCTTGCTCGCGGTCCTCAACGTCAAGTTGGCGACCGCGAGCAAGCAAAATGACATCCCGGCGAGACTTTTTCCTCGTTCGCGATCAGCAACATCAAGTTGCCGGTCGCGAGCGTGGAAAATAAACCTCCCGGCGAGATTCTCAATGCGGGGAGGTCAGGTTTCTCATTGCGAGTGGTCGCGTATGCTCGCGACCGCTCGCGATGAGAAACTACCAGTCCGCGTTGAGAAAGCTGCCGCTCGAGTAAAAATCTACTCGAGCGGCAGTAAAAGACAGCTCGCACTGTGCAAGATGCCGTTTTCAATGATTGCACAGTGCGGACAAGCATCCAGCACTGTGCAATCATCGCGAACAGCGCACTACGCAGTTCGCGTAGTGCTACGCGTAGCTCGCGTAGTGCGAAGTGCACTTCGCGTAGCTTCTCGTAGCTTCGCGTAGCGCTACTTCGCGAACTACGCCCAGGGTTAGTGAAAACTGTGAGAAGTTGGCCTGGCATATGCTGTCCACTAATTATAGTGGGCACCTTGCACCAGTCCAAACAACCCCTTATTGGAGATAGGTTAAAGACAACCTTATTGAAAGCTATGGAGAGCAGCCTTCAGGCTAAGTCTTGAAGGAATGTAAAGCAGCTTGTTTTACCAGTCTATAATCTCTTGAGTGATCAAATGAAAGAGCACCACACCAGGTATATATTCAAAATATATGTATTTATTACTAAACACACCCCTCTAGTCTCTTTATGAGGCTAGAGTTCGAAGTACATAGGTTATAAGTTATTTAAACACAGTAATAGCACAAATACACGTTTGGGCCCTAGGGGCGTACCAAACCATATACCAATAAAGTGGTATAAGAACCACGACTGAGCTAGACACTAGGCCTAGAGCCTCTAGAAGTGCTTGGACCACAAGGAACCACCCAAGGTATTGACACAGGGGACCCACGGGGGACGCGTGCAGTGTAATTACACAGCCGCGAATCGCCGTTAACTTCTATGGAGAAAGTCGCGGTTTGGAAATTAAAGAAAAGGGACACTTAAAGAAGGACTTGGAGCAAACCCTTTGAGAACTAGGTCGTTCTAGAGTCTCTACCCACGGGAGCACCGGAGTACTCTTGTTACCTCACCCAGGGAAGCCGGGTGCATAGGTGCCTTTCGGGGTCAGGTTTCGTCGTCGATTTGAATGGCGATCTGCAGCAAAGTGCTGCTGGCGACCAAGTGAAAAGTGTCCGGGTGGATCCAAGGTTGGATCGGGGATCTGAAGAACCTGAAAGCAGAGGGGACAGAGTCTGGGTCACTAGCCAGTGACCAGGAAGGCGATGAGCAGATGCCCACCGATGTCGAGTGCTTCAGGTAGGTTGACGGTCGTCTTGACTTTTCAGCCACGAGGTCCAGGAGGCGTTGTCGGCGAACAGGAGCAGGATTCGGGCTGGTACACGATGTCTGTCGAGTGCTGAGGTGTCGGCGACCGGATTGGACCCAACAAGCCTTGGCAACGGCAAGTCTCGATGAAGATGAAGATTGACGATGATGCAGACCAGCAAGGTCTGAGGAACTCACCCAGCGAGGGTAAGTGAGGGCAAGCCTGGAGCAACCAGGGAGCCCAAGTAGAAAAAGATTGGCCTTCGTGAATGGCTACTAGCCAACGGGCTAGCGACCGCGAAGGAGCCTCGAGACGGTGCACGTGGAGCTGGCTCACAGGACACTCGTGGAGTGGAGGCCAGTGATCTTCGGTGCAGTTTGTGCTGGAGGCTAGGGCTACTCGGAGCCCAAAGCACGACTTCGTGGGAGACCCAGAAGAGGATGCACTTGCAAATGCGTGCGGTGTCCAGGGGTCACGGTTCCACGTTACCCACGACAGCTACGGGCCTCAGCTTTGCTGGGGACTCAGGGCAGCCTCGGGGAAGTCTGGAAATCCACCTCTGGTGATGCAAAGACTTCGGCGTCCGACGGGAGCTTAGGCGATGCAGACCGGACAATTGCTTCTTTGGTGCCTGCCAAGCAGGGAGTCACTCCTTGACCCCAAGGGAGATTCTTCTGTCCTCTAATCTTGTAGTAGAGCGTCGAAGGTCCAGGATTCTGTGTCAGAGTTTCGTCCAGGGATAATCTAAAGTCCTATGGACTGGGTTCCTATACTTATACTAAGTTTAGGGTTGGACTTACTCTGTGGTCCCACCTATGGGTGGGTCAGGGCAGAGGGGTGGCTACACCCCTTTCCCTTTGTCCAGTTCGCGCCAAAGCAGGGGCTGCAAGCCCCTGATCCGGTTTGAACTGGGGTATGCACAGGGACACCAAGTGTGCCCCCAGTGCAGGACTTCAAAGCACCCGAGAGTGCTCCCGCCCAGCCCCAATACACACTATCCTGTCTGGGGAGGTGGTCACACCTCCCTGGGACAGGAAACCTATTGTCCAGGCCTCCCCTGCTGGAGTTTCGGTCAGCAGCAGGAGGCCAGACTTGTGTCTGTGGCAGCAGCATCCATTTTGTGATGCCAGGGCTTTAGAAAGAAGTTACCGGCCAAGCCAGGGTTAACATGTCTCTCCCTCTAGAAGGGTGGAATGCTACCCCCGCCGCCAGAATTGGCGGGGGGTAGTATTCCAAGATGTTTGACACCAAACACGACATGTTTCGGTGCAGCCATTCCAAAGTTAGCATTTAACGCGAGGTTATAATGCGCTTAAGAGTATATGGTCAGGCTGCACTACAAACAGCATCAGAGAAGGGTCTCCGAACGCTGCAGAGGGGCCCTGCTCATGCAGGGGCACCCTCTCACACAGGAACCACGCACTCTGCCTTGAGGATTGATAAGGCCTGCCATAGGAGTGACTTATAGGTTTATATGTGTGTATGTATATAGTGATATAGGTAACCTATATCACAGTGAGGGGTGCATGCACCACCTTACCCATGCTGCAGTAGCAGACCTGTGGTGTCAGTTTGGATGGCCTTCCAGGGGTGGCACAATACATGCTGCAGCCCCTGGTAGGCCTCTGAGGTACCTATGCCCTGGGTACATAGTATACCATATACTAGGGACTTATAAGGGCACTCCAGATTCCAATCAGAGATGTGCCTAAGGCACATGGAAACCATTTTAGAGTACTGGACATAGGGTCAACACATATAATATGGGGTGGGGATTTTAATGTAGCCCTTAACCCTGCGGAAGACAGATCCAATCCTGCACCGCACCATTATAATAGGTCTTGCCAAGCTTTACGGGGCATTAGAACGGAGACGGACCTACTAGATGCCTGGCGACACTTTCATCCACATGCGAGGGAAGGCACACATTTTGCAGCCCATGCAGCCTCATGGGCGCGGTTAGACTATGTCTTACTGTCTAGAGGACTGGGCCCCCTAATAAAAGATGTCACACAACTGGCCAGGACGTACTCGGACCACTCCCCAGTCAAACTCACGCTAGCCCCGCCGGGGTTTAATAAACCACGCCGCACTTGGAGATTGCAGCCCCTAACACTCCTAGACACAGTATTTCATAGCGAACTAGGGGATGAAATTCAGGATTTTTTCCATAGGAATAAGGGCTCCGTTGATAATGTGGAGACGATCTGGGAAGCCTTTAAGGTGACAGTGCGAGGCTTCTGTATCTCCAAAAGTGCAGGAGTGTTGAGAGCTATACAAGGCACGATCAGACGATTAGAGGCGGAGCTCAAAGAATTAGAGACACAGATGAGACTGAGGAGAGATACTGATCTGCAAACTGAATTCAGGGGGAAACTCACTGAATATATGGAGACAGCTGAGCGGGAAACGAAATTTAAGGGAAAATATAATGAGGCTCGGAAATACGGAGAGGGGGAAAGACCTGGGAAGGTGTTAGCTCAAATCATACGTCATCCGCGCTCCTCCAATTGTGTATTAGAAATCAAGGGGCCAGAAGGGGTACTACATCGCGACACGGCTGATATTCTAGCCACATTCACAGAGCACTATTCGACACTCTATACCTCACAACGTAGGGATCAATTTGAACTTGACAGTTTCCTCGGAGATGTGGCGCTGGGATGGTTGGGGGATTCGCAGAGAGAATTCATGAGCGCCCCCTTTGAGATAGACGAAATAAGAGAAGCAATAATGAAAATGCAGTCAGGGAAGGCCCCCGGGCTCGATGGCTTGCCGGCTGAATTCTACAAAACCTACATAGATCTGCTGGCTCCGATCCTAAAGGAGGTGTATGAGGAATCAATGGAAGCTGGCATACTTCCCCCCTCCATGAGAGAAGCATATATCACATCATTGCTTAAACCCGGAAAGTCACCACTATTCTGTGACTCTTATAGGCCCTTATCTCTTATTAATTGTGATGCAAAAATTTTGGCCAAGGTGATTGCAAATAGGCTGGCCTTGCTAATGGACAAGTTGGTCCTTCCTGATCAGGCAGGGTTTGTTCCTGGCAGGGCTACCACACATAATCTTCGTACCCTATTTACTATTATACAGAATGTCGCCCGGAGCTGCCGCTGGCGGCAGTCTTCCTGGACGCCACTAAAGCGTTCGACTCAGTTGAATGGGACTATCTCTTCGGGATATTGCAGCGCATGGGGTTTCCTGCTGTATTCTTGTCCTGGATTAGGCTGCTTTATCAACTACCAACGGCAAGAGTATTATTAAATGGACATTTGTCAGACGCGTTCTCTGTCTCTAGAGGCACGCGGCAAGGGTGCCCGCTCTCACCATTATTATTTGCGCTAGCAATTGAACCCTTGGCATCCAAATTGCGGCAGCATCACCAGGACAAGGCTCTACGATGCAACTTACGACAAATCCTCATATCTTTATATGCGGATGACATAACGTTATATGTTAGACACCCACAGGAGAACCTGAATCCACTCCTGCGGGAATTCATAGTGTTTGGCAAACTTTCTGGGATACAAATAAATTGGGGGAAGTCGCAAATATTCCCATTGACTACTGCAGCCGCTAGTTTCTCCTTAGACTTCCCTTTGGAGTGGTGCAATTCGGACTTACGCTATCTAGGGATCGTAATAACCAGAGACAGAGATGAGCTGATGCGTCTCAATTATGGTACTGTTCTACAACGGATTACCGACAATGTCACTCGGTGGATATCCTTGCCCTTGACCTTAGCAGGACGGGCGGCATTGATTAAAATGGTGGTTTTGCCACAAATATTGTACCTTTTTTTAAATATCCCATACCATCCTGGGCGGTATTTTTTCCAGAGGCTCAAGTCTGAAATGACGAGACTGATATGGGGGGCAAACAGGCACGATTACAGTGGAAAGTTCTAACACAACCATATGCTCGGGGGGTTTGACGTGCCAGATTTTGAACTGTATTATGTGAGTGCGCAGGCGCACTACGCGTTTTATTGGTTTCATCCTCCTAGATACATGCCGCAACTCGCAGCTGAGCACTGGCTGGCGGACCCTATACCATTACAAGGCATGTTACACACATCTCCTCGCACGCGGGATATTGCACCCACCACTATCACATGCACAGTGGAAGCTTGGCGACGCATGTTAGCTATTCTTCAAAATACAATGTTATACTCGCCGCTTCTTCCACTCATTTATCATCCACGCCTGCCACTGCTGCAGGAAACAGGTTTCATCAAATTATGCGAGCGTATCCAAGTCAACACATGGGGGGATCTCTATCAGGGGGACGTTCCGCACCTCTGAGAGCCTACTTCACAATATTCAGCCCACATCGTTGGATATATTCCTCTATGTCCGACTTCGCCAAGGTATACGGTCGATTACACCTGAATTCCCTCAGGAGCCTCCGACATTTAACCCTCTACATATGCTATTACGCGCCACATCGCCGGGACACTTGGTCTCTGTGCTCTACCACACTATTCGCACACAACGAATAGATTCTCCCGGCTCCTCCCGGGTTAAGTGGACTCAGGAATTAGGATGTGAGATAACGGATGACCAATGGACGTACTGTTGCCTCCAAACAGAGCAGATAACTGCTAGCTCTAGGCTACGCATTACACATTATAAATTCCTACAACGCCTCTATTACACTCCTGTTAAAATGTTCAGATTCAACTTGAGAGCTACAGATAACTGTGATAGATGTGGTAGCCCAGGGGCAGACTTTTTACATCTAGCGTGGGAATGCCCGAGGGTGAGTGAATATTGGTCTCAGATTTTCGAAGCTCTGCGTCGGATGGTGCCCATTGCTTTGGAATGCACGCCATTACTCGCATTGTTAAGTTATACTAAACTAATTCCAAAGTCCTGTCGTAAGTTCCTTGCTGTTGCCCTACTGTTGGCCAAGCGTAGAGTGGCTTGCAGATGGGGCAGGGGCGGGCGCCAAAATTCAAGGAATGGTTGGAGGACTTGATTTATTGCCAAGATCAATTGACGAGATATGCTGAAATGTTGCCTAGAGCCTCGCAGCCTAAAAATATATGGGACCCACTACAGAGCTACCTATTGGCTCAGTCTGCGGAACTACAGGCAGATGTTCCTGAAACGCCGGGGCAGTAACGGCTCTGGCTTATCAGCACTATATCACATACGGGACAGCGGGGTGGAACACATAATCAGGTGGGTGTAGTGTTGCTCAGGTGAATCCCCTATGATTGGTATTGAGATTTGTGCCCCACCTGTGCTCGTGAGGCGAATGCTTTAGAAATATAATTTCCCCAAAGGATACCTCGTAATTAACTTATGGATTGGAGTGGTTATGTTTACTAGCCTTTTGGCCTGGGCTGCGGGAGGTACTATGTATGCCAATACAAATTTCTGCCTTATTGCACTGTTATTGTACTGTATAATGTGTGCTCATCTTATGTGAAACTACTATCGATATTAATTTACCCTAATGTGTCTGTTGCGTCTTGTCGAGAACTTACATTGTTTCTTATATGATATCCTTGTATTACGGAGAAAAAAAACAATAAAAAAAAAAATAAAAAAAAAAAAAACCATTTTAGAGAGGAAGCAGCTAGGCTGGGGTTCTGATTAGCAGGGCCCCAGCCAGACTAAGGTCGAAAAACAGTGAAGCATCAGCAAAAAGTGGGGGTACCCATGTGAAGCAGATCCTACTCTCCTACACAACCCCCCCCCCAAACGTAGGGACATTAAACTAACCTTGCCCAGTTAAGTCTTCATGTTCTAAGTGGAAGTACCTAGAGAGTCCATCTGCATTGGCATGGTTACTCCCAGGTCTATGTTCCACTGTGAAGTCCATCCCCTGTAGGGAAATGGACCACCTAAGCAGTTTGGGGTTTTCACCCTTCATTTGTTTTAGCCATAAGAGGGGCTTATGGTCTGTTTGAACAAGGAAGTGAGTACCAAACAAGTATGGCCTCAACTTCTTCAGAGCCCAGACCACAGCAAAGGCCTCCCTCTCAATGGCTGACCAACGTTTCTCTCTCTGCTAATGAAAGCTACTGGCTGATCCTGACCTTCTTCATTCAATTGTGACAGTACAGCCCCTACCCCCAATTCAGATGCATCAGTTTGAACAATGAACTTCTTGGAGTAATCAGGACTCTGTAGAATGGGAGCAGTGCACATGGCCTGCTTCAGGTCATCAAATGCCTTTTGACAGCTAACTGTCCACTGAACCTTTTTGGGCATTTTCTTGGACGTTAAGTCATTCAGGGGTGTCACTATTGATCCATACCCCTTGACAAATCTCCTATAGTACCCAGTCAGGCCTAAGAAGGCTCTCACCTGAGTCTGGGTAGTTGGAGCAGTCCAGTCCATGATAGTCTGGATCTTGCTCTGTAAGGGTTGAACCTGGCCTCCACCCACAAGGTGGCCCAGGTACACAACCTGACTCTGCCCTATCTGGCACTTGGTGGCCTTGATAGTCAGGCCTGCCTTTTGCAGGGCCTGTAAAACATTTCTGAGGTGGACCAGGTGATCCTCCCAGGTGGAGCTAAAGACAGCAATATCATCTAGATATGCTGCACTATAGGCTTCCAGACCTGTAAGGACTGTATTCACCAACCTCTGAAAAGTGGCAGGTGCATTCTTCAGACCAAAGGGCATCACCACAAATTGATAATGCCCACTAGGGGTTGAGAATGCTGTTTTTGGCTTTGCAGCATCAGCTAGTCTGATCTGCCAGTAGCCAGCTGTCAAGTCAAATGTGCTTAGATACTTGGCTGAGGCCAAAGTGTCTATTAGCTCATCTGCCCTTGGTATTGGATGGGCATCAGTCCTAGTGACTGCATTGAGACCCCTGTAGTCCACACAAAACCTCATCTCTCTTTTTCCACCACTGGTGTGAGGTTTTGGCACAAGGACCACTGGACTAGCCCAAGGGCTATCTGAGGGTTCAATAACTCCCAAATCCAACATTTTCTGGACTTCAGTCCTGATACAGTCCCTGACATGGTCAGGTTGCCTATAAATCTTATTTTTAATAGGCAGACTGTCCTCAGTGTCCACTTTATGAGTGCACCAGGTGGTCTGACTGGGTGTCAGTGAAAACATGTGTCTAAACTGATTGAGCACCTGTCTACAATCAGTTTGCTGTTGGGTAGTGAGGCTGCCTGCCAAGGCTACACCATCTACTGACCCATCGTCAGGGTTCTGTGAGAGCAGGTCAGGGAGTGGGTCACTCTCTTCCTCCTGCCCTTCATCAGTAGCCATGAGCAAGCCCATGTCTGCCCTGTCCACATATGGTTTTAACCTGTTGACATGGAGAACCCTGTGGGGACTCCTGGGTGTTCCTAGGTCTACTAAGTAGGTAACCTCACCCTTCTGCTCAACAATAGTGTGGTTCCACTCCATTTGTCTTGGAGAGCTGCTGGGGCCACTGGCTCCAACACCCACACCTTCTGTCCTGGCTGGTAAACAGTCAGTACAGCCTTTTGGTCATGCCAGGCCTTTTGAAGTTCCTGGCTAGCCTCAAGGTTTTTAGTTGCCTTTTTCATATACTCAGCCATCCGGGAGCGGAGACCAAGTACATAGTCCACTATGTCTTGCTTTGGGGGCTTGAGAGGTAACTCCCATCCTTCCTTCACCAAGCACAGTGGACCCCTGACAGGGTGGCCAAACAAAAGTTCAAAAGGGCTGTAACCAACCCTGTAGGAAGGTGGAATCTGACTATATGGTTGCCCCCACTTTTTTTATGGTGTTTTGCTGGTTTATGACTTAGTTGGACTGGGATCCTGCTATTCAGGGCCCCAGTCTATCTGCTTTCTCTGTAAAATGGTTTCCATGTGCCTTAGGCACATCTCTGATTGGAATCTGGAGTGCCCTTATAAGTCCCTAGTATATGGTATACTATGTACCAAGGGCATAGGTACCTCAGAGGCCTACCAGGGGCTGCAGCACGTATTGTGCCACCCCTGGAAGGCCATCCAAACTGACACCACAGGTCTGCTACTGCAGCCTGGGTAAGGTGGTGCATGCACCCCTTACTGTGATATAGGTTACCTATATCACTAAATACATACACACATATAAACCTATAAGTCACTCCTAAGGCAGGCCTTATCAATCCTAAAGGCAGAGTGCATGGTTCCTATGTGAGAGGGTGCCCCTGCATGAGCAGGGCCCCTCTGCAGCGTTCGGAGACCATCTCTGATGCTGTTTGTAGTGCAGCCTGACCATATACTCTTAAGCGCATTATATCCTCGCGGTAAAATGCTAACTTTGGAATGGCTGCACCTAAACATGTCGTGTTTGGTGTCAAACATCTTGGAATACTACCCCCCGCCAATCCTGGCGGCGGGGTAGCATTCCACCCATCTAGAGGGAAAGACATGTTAACTCTGGCTTACCCGGTAACTTCTTTCTGAAGCCCTGGCATCACAAAATGGATGCTGCTGCCACAGACACAAGTCTGGCCTCCTGCTGCTGGACGAAACTCCGGCAGGGGAGGCCTGGACAATAGGTTTCCTGTTGCAGGGAGGTGTGACCACCTCCCCAGACAGGATAATGTGTATTGGGGCTGGGTGGGTGCACTCTTAGAGTGCTTTGAAGTCCTGCACTGGGGGCACATTTGGTGTCCCTAGTGCATACCCCAGTTCAAACCGGATCAGGGGCTTGCAGCCCCTGCTTTGGCGCGAACTGGACAAAGGGAAAGGGGTGTAGCCACCCCTCTGCCCTGACCCACCCATAGGTGGGGCCACAGAGTAGTCCAACCCCTATTGTTAGAATAAAGGTAGGAACCCAGTCCTTAGGACTTTAGATTATACCTGGACGAAACTCTGAAACTGAATCCTGGACCTTCGACGCTCTACGACAAGATTAGAGGACTGAAGAATCTCCCTTGGGGTCAAGGAGTGACTCCCCTGCTTGGCAGGCACCAAAGAAGCATCTGTCCGGTTCGCATTTCTGAAGCTCCCTGTCGGACGCCGAAGTCATCGCATCACCAGAGGTGGATTCTCAGACTTCCCCGAGGCTACCCTGAGTCCCCAGCAAAGCTGAGGCCCGTGGCTATCGTGGGTGACGTGAGACCGTGACCCCTGGACACCGAGCACATTTGCAAGTGCATCATCTTCTGGGTCTCCCAAGAAGTCGTGCTTTGGGCTCCGAGTAGCCCTAGCCTCCAGCACCACCTGCACCGAAGATCACTGGCCCCCACTCCACGAGTGTCCTGTAAGCCAGATCCACGTGCGGCGTCACGAGGCTCCTTCGCGGTCGCTAGCCCGTTGGCTAGTAGCTCTTAACGAAGGCCAATCCTTTTCTTACTTGGCATCCTGGTTGCTCCAGGCCTGCCCTCACTTACCCTCGCTGGGTGAGTTCCACAGACCTTGCTGGTCTGCACCATCGACGATCTACATCTTACTCGAGACTTGCCGTTGCCAAGGCTTGTTGGGTCCAATCCGGTCGCCGACACCTCAGCACTCGACAGACATCGAGTACCAGCCCGAATCCTGCTCCTGGTCGCCGACAACGCCTCCCGGACCTCGTGGCTGAAGAGTCAAGACGACCGTCAACGCACCTGAAGCACTCGACATCGGTGGGCATCTGTCCATCGCCTTCCTGGTCACTGGCTAGTGACCCAGACTCTGTCCCCTCTGCTTTCAGGTTCACCAGAACTCCGATCCACTCTTGGATCCACCCGGACACTTTTCTCTTGGCCGCCAGCAGCACTTTGCAGCAGATCGCCATTCGAATCGACGACGAAACCCGACCCCGAAAGGCACCTATGCACCCGGCTTCCCTGGGTGAGGTAACACGAGTACTCCGGTGCTCCTGTGGGTAGAGACTCTTCAAAGTCCTAGATCTCAAAGGGTTTTGTCCTAGTCCTCTTTTAAGTGTCCCTTTCCTCTATTTTCCCGATCCCGACTTTCTCCATAGAAGTTAACGGCGTATCGCGGTTGTGTATTTACACTGCACGCTGTCTCCCGTGGGTCCCCTGTGTCACTACCTTGGGTGGTTCCTTGTGGTCCAAGCACTTCTAGAGGCTCTAGGCCTAGTGTCTAGTTCAGTCGTGGTTCGCATACCACTTTATTGGTATATGGTTTGGTACGCCCCTAGGGCCCAAACGTGTATTTGTGCTATTACTGTGATTTAAGATCTTATAACTTATGTATTTCGAACTCTAGCCTCATAAAGAGACTAGAGGGGTGTGTTTAGTAATAAATACATATATTTTGAATATATACCTGGTGTGGTGCTCTTTCATTTGGTCACTCAAGAGATTATAGACTGGTAAAACAAGCTGCTTTACATTCCTTCAAGACTTAGCCTGAAGGCTGCTCTCCATAGCTACCACTAGGATAGCTTTCAATAAGGTTGTCTTTAACCTATCTCCAATAAGGGGTTGTTTGGACTGGTGCAAGGTGCCCACTATAATTAGTGGACAGCATATGCCAGGCCAACTTCTCACATTGGTGTGCAGCGTGTGGGATTCCAGCTTGCTATTGTTTTACCAGATAATCTCAATTGAATTGATCAACTGAAAACCACTAAAGGTACCTAAGGTACATATAATTTAAGCTTAGAATACAGTAAGTTCTACTGAACTTAGAGTTGTGTGTTAAGGGATAGCACAACCCTTTCTACAACTCAAGAGAGTTTAGTAGGCCACACTAGAGTAGGTAGTGCATACACCACACCACACTAGTAATGTCTTTAAGGGCAGGATCCAAAGAATCCTTGCAGGAAGCCATTGAGCTTCCACCCTCCAAGTATGATACACTCCCATTCTTGGAATTGAGAGCTTTATGTAACTTGAGAAAATAAGGACAGGCCAAAGCTCCCACCACCCAACACCTCAAGGAGTTGTTGGTGGCTTATGACCTTAGTAAGCCTGTAGGGACTGAAGGGGTAGGAGCTGAGGGTGGGGCAGGAGAAGAGGAGGACGCCAGGGGTACCAATACACCCAGCCCCCTCTGAAACTGGCCAGGAGGGTGACAATGACCCTGACCTGGAAAACCCAATCCCTCCTGTGGACGATGATGAGGATGATCAGGATGACACCCTCTTTGTCCCCCAGGAAGGATTAAGAGTGTGCCCAGAAAGTCTAGATCTCCTTCTCAGGAGTCTAACCACTCTGGCACCTCTATAGGGAGCTCTGTCTCCTCTCACAGGAGGGAATCCTCTCATGAGAGGAGAGCCAGACTGGTCCAGTATGAGGAAACTCAGCTGGAAATCAGAAAAAAGCAATTGGCTTTAGATAGGGAATCCCTAGATCTCCTTAGAGAGAGAAGAAAGTTGGGACTAGAGTCCCATGGTGGCAGCAATATCCCTAGAGATAGGGACAGGTCTTATGACCATAGAAACCTAAACAAGATTGTCCCTCCCTACCAGAGTGGGGATGACATCCACAAATGGATAACTGCACTGGAGAGGGCCTGTAAAGTTCAGAAGGTCCCCCAGAGGCAGTGGGCAGCAATCTTGTGGCTCTCCTTTGCAGACAAAGGTAGAGACAAGCTCCTCACTGTAAGAGAAGAGGATGCTGACAATTACACAGTCTTGAAGAGTGCTCTGATAGATGGGTTTGGCCTAACCACTGAACAGTATAGGTTGAAGTTCAGAGACACCCAAAAAGCTCAGACTCAAGACTGGGTTGATTTTGTAGATTGTGCTACAAAGGCTCTGGAAGGTTGGATACATGGCAACAAAGTGCATGACTTTTTAGGATTGTACAATTTGATTATGAGGGAGCAGATCCTTAATAATTGTCAAAACCAGCTTTTGCACCAGTATCTGGTGGACTCTGATCTGACCTCTCCCCAAGAATTGGGAAAGAAGGCAGACAAATGGGTCAGAACCAGAGTAAAAACTAGAAATCAGGGTGGTGACCAGAAGAAAGATTCTACTAAGTCCCAAGAGAAAGGTGGGGATAAATCTAAGGATAAGTCCCCTACAGGGCCCCAAAATTCCTCTTCTGGGGGTGGGTCCCAAACTCCTTCCTCTCCTGAAAAGAAACCGTATTGCCATGTCTGTAAAAGCCTGGGCACTGGAAAACTGATCCCAGTTGCCCCAGGATTGGCAATAAAGAAAATGTTCCTCCCACAACTACTACCACCCCTCCTGGTACTACCAGTAGTAATCCTCCAGTTGGGAGTAGTGCACCCAAAAAGTTAGGTGCTTTTGCAAGAGGAACAGAGGTGGGCCCTAGTTTAGACAGGGACCCCTCAACAGACTCCTCTGACTCTGATGGTGGTATAGGATTTGCCACCTTTACCATGGGTCCCATAGCATTGGGCAGGTACAGATTGGAGCCAATAATTAATGGTCAGAAAGCTGTGGCATTTAGGGACACAGGGGCTAGTGTCACCATGGTGGCAGGGAAACTAGTCCCCCCTCACCAGCTTTAACCTGAGTTTAAATACCAGGTGACCAACATTGATGGTGTCAGAACAGATCACCCCATGGCCATAGTCAATCTCAGCTGGGAGGGGGTCACAGGCCCAAAGAGAGTGGCAGTGTCCCCAACCCTACCTGTAGATTGCCTGATGGGCAACGATCTGGAAATTTCAGCCTGGGCTGAAGTTGAACACCAAACCCATCTTAGGATGCTGGGCGTCCCTGTAAAGGTTAGTGGGGCTGTAATGGCCACAGCCTCAGCCCAAGAATTTGGCGATATGGAGCCTGAAAGAATGGCCCACTCTCCCCCAAAAGAGAGCACAAGGGTTGAAGAAAAGTCTTCTTCCCTCCAGACAGTAGGTAAGGGTCAGCCTCCTCAGGGAACTGACCCTACCCCTAGTGAAGGAACTGCCCCAGAGGTAGTCAGGCCTGGCCTGGCCACACCCCTGATGGCAGAGGACCCTTCCAAGGTGGTACCCAGTCTGGAGCAGGTAACCTGCCCCTCTCTACCTTGCCTCAGTCAGCCCAGGGCTGCAGAGGTCAGGGAGGTCAGTGGACCCCCCAGGGCCCCCTGTCCAGAGGAAGCCCCCATCAGCAGATTAGGGGCACCCAGTCTAGTAGCCCTAGCCAGGTGAAAATTCCTCTACACACTGAGGGATCCCCCATACCTTTATGTAGGGACCTCCCCCAGAAGGACTCTGGTAGGCAAGGGCAAACCTGGGACCAGAAGGTTCCAAACCTGCCATGTCCCTCCAGTAGTCCATCCAAAGGGACCCAACCCCCAGCTGTAGGCAGCCAAAGGTTGACCCTTAGAGCAAAGTGCAACTCAGTCATCTGAGGAAGCTGAGGCCAACATTCCTAGGGCCTCACTTCTCTACTCAGACACCTCACCAGCCTTGTACTTTACCTAAGCACACCACAGGTAGTGATTCCCCATGGTGGAGACCCTCTCATACCCTTAGGGTGAGGGATTGCTTAGTGGACCATAAGACAGGGGGCAACCATGCTAGTGCAGGTGCTTCCTTATATGACCACTTAGTCAATGAAGGCTCAACTGGCCAAGGTTAGCCTTATCTCCTTTCGTTTGGGGGGTTATGTAGGAAGGTGGAATCTGACTATATGGTTGCCCCCACTTTTTTTATGGTGTTTTGCTGGTTTATGACTTAGTTGGACTGGGATCCTGCTATTCAGGGCCCCAGTCTATCTGCTTTCTCTGTAAAATGGTTTCCATGTGCCTTAGGCACATCTCTGATTGGAATCTGGAGTGCCCGTATAAGTCCCTAGTATATGGTATACTATGTACCAAGGGCATAGGTACCTCAGAGGCCTACCAGGGGCTGCAGCACGTATTGTGCCACCCCTGGAAGGCCATCCAAACTGACACCACAGGTCTGCTACTGCAGCCTGGGTAAGGTGGTGCATGCACCCCTTACTGTGATATAGGTTACCTATATCACTAAATACATACACACATATAAACCTATAAGTCACTCCTAAGGCAGGCCTTATCAATCCTAAAGGCAGAGTGCATGGTTCCTATGTGAGAGGGTGCCCCTGCATGAGCAGGGCCCCTCTGCAGCGTTCGGAGACCATCTCTGATGCTGTTTGTAGTGCAGCCTGACCATATACTCTTAAGCGCATTATATCCTCGCGGTAAAATGCTAACTTTGGAATGGCTGCACCTAAACATGTCGTGTTTGGTGTCAAACATCTTGGAATACTACCCCCCCGCCAATCCTGGCGGCGGGGGTAGCATTCCACCCATCTAGAGGGAAAGACATGTTAACTCTGGCTTACCCGGTAACTTCTTTCTGAAGCCCTGGCATCACAAAATGGATGCTGCTGCCACAGACACAAGTCTGGCCTCCTGCTGCTGGACGAAACTCCGGCAGGGGAGGCCTGGACAATAGGTTTCCTGTTGCAGGGAGGTGTGACCACCTCCCCAGACAGGATAATGTGAATTGGGGCTGGGTGGGTGCACTCTTAGAGTGCTTTGAAGTCCTGCACTGGGGGCACATTTGGTGTCCCTGTGCATACCCCAGTTCAAACCGGATCAGGGGCTTGCAGCCCCTGCTTTGGCGCGAACTGGACAAAGGGAAAGGGGTGTAGCCACCCCTCTGCCCTGACCCACCCATAGGTGGGGCCACAGAGTAGTCCAACCCCTATTGTTCGAATAAAGGTAGGAACCCAGTCCTTAGGACTTTAGATTATACCTGGACGAAACTCTGAAACTGAATCCTGGACCTTCGACGCTCTACGACAAGATTAGAGGACTGAAGAATCTCCCTTGGGGTCAAGGAGTGACTCCCCTGCTTGGCAGGCACCAAAGAAGCATCTGTCCGGTTCGCATTTCTGAAGCTCCCGTCGGACGCCGAAGTCATCGCATCACCAGAGGTGGATTCTCAGACTTCCCCGAGGCTACCCTGAGTCCCCAGCAAAGCTGAGGCCCGTGGCTATCGTGGGTGACGTGAGACCGTGACCCCTGAACACCGAGCACATTTGCAAGTGCATCATCTTCTGGGTCTCCCAAGAAGTCGTGCTTTGGGCTCCGAGTAGCCCTAGCCTCCAGCACCACCTGCACCGAAGATCACTGGCCCCCACTCCACGAGTGTCCTGTAAGCCAGATCCACGTGCGGCGTCACGAGGCTCCTTCGCGGTCGCTAGCCCGTTGGCTAGTAGCCCTTAACGAAGGCCAATCCTTTTTTTACTTGGCATCCTGGTTGCTCCAGGCCTGCCCTCACTTACCCTCGCTGGGTGAGTTCCACAGACCTTGCTGATCTGCACCATCGACGATCTACATCTTACTCGAGACTTGCCGTTGCCAAGGCTTGTTGGGTCCAATCCGGTCGCCGACACCTCAGCACTCGACAGACATCGAGTACCAGCCCGAATCCTGCTCCTGGTCGCCGACAACGCCTCCCGGACCTCGTGGCTGAAGAGTCAAGACGACCGTCAACGCACCTGAAGCACTCGACATCGGTGGGCATCTGTCCATCGCCTTCCTGGTCACTGGCTAGTGACCCAGACTCTGTCCCCTCTGCTTTCAGGTTCACCAGAACTCCGATCCACTCTTGGATCCACCCGGACACTTTTCTCTTGGCCGCCAGCAGCACTTTGCAGCAGATCGCCATTCGAATCGACGACGAAACCCGACCCCGAAAGGCACCTATGCACCCGGCTTCCCTGGGTGAGGTAACACGAGTACTCCGGTGCTCCCGTGGGTAGAGACTCTTCAAAGTCCTAGATCTCAAAGGGTTTTGTCCTAGTCCTCTTTTAAGTGTCCCTTTCCTCTATTTTCCCGATCCCGACTGTCTCCATAGAAGTTAACGGCGTATCGCGGTTGTGTATTTACACTGCACGCGTCCCCCGTGGGTCCCCTGTGTCACTACCTTGGGTGGTTCCTTGTGGTCCAAGCAGTTCTAGAGGCTCTAGGCCTAGTGTCTAGCTCAGTCGTGGTTCTCATACCACTTTATTGGTATATGGTTTGGTACGCCCCTAGGGCCCAAACGTGTATTTGTGCTATTACTGTGATTTAAGATCTTATAACTTATGTACTTCGAACTCTAGCCTCATAAAGAGACTAGAGGGGTGTGTTTAGTAATAAATACATATATTTTGAATATATACCTGGTGTGGTGCTCTTTCATTTGGTCACTCAAGAGATTATAGACTGGTAAAACAAGCTGCTTTACATTCCTTCAAGACTTAGCCTGAAGGCTGCTCTCCATAGCTACCACTAGGATAGCTTTCAATAAGGTTGTCTTTAACCTATCTCCAATAAGGGGTTGTTTGGACTGGTGCAAGGTGCCCACTATAATTAGTGGACAGCATATGCCAGGCCAACTTCTCACAAACCCCCTTCTGAGGCACCTCCCTATATGCAAATAAAAGGCAGGGCAAGAGTATGTCCCATCTTCGCCTAAGCTTTTCTGGGAGCCCTTTAATCATGCCCTTCAAGGTTTTGTTGAATCTCTCAACTAAACCATTGCAATGTGGGTGATAGGATGTGGTGAACTTGTAAGTCACTCCACACTCCTTCCACATTGCTTTTAAGTATCCAGACATAAAGTTAGCACCCCTGTCTGATACAACCTCCTTAGGAAAGCCCACTCTTGAGAAAATTCCCAGGAGGGCCCTTGCCACCACAGGTGCTGTAGTGGTCCTAAGGGGAATAGCCTCTGGGTACCTGGTGGCATGCTCCACTACCACCAGGATAAACCTGTGCCCAGATGCTGTTTGGGGATCCATGGGACCAACAATGTCAATCCCCACCCTTTCAAAGGGAACCCCCACCACAGGTAGTGGTATCAGGGGGCCTTTGTAGTGCCACCTGCCTTGCCACTGGCCTGGCAGGTTACACAGGAGCGACAAAACTCCTTGGTGTCTTCAGACATGTGGGGCCAGTGAAAGTGAGGGACAATTCTGTCCCAAGTCTTGTTCTGGCCCAGGTGACCTGCTAAGGGAATATCATGGGCTAGGGTCAATAGGAAGCCCCTGAACTTCAGAGGTATAACCAACCTCCTGGTAGCACCAGGCTTGGGGTCTCTACACACTGAGTACAAGAGTCCATCATCCCAATACACAGTATGGGGACCACTAGCTTTCCCAGCAGCCTCAGCAGCAGCTTGCTGTCTGAGGGGTTCAAGAGAGGGGCAGCTCTGCTGCTCCTGGCTCAGATCTGCCTGGAAGGTCCCCCTGTCCCCAAGAACTCAACCTGGTCAGGTTCAAGCTCCTCTGGGACAGTTCCTTCCTCAGGACTGAGATCATCCCCCTCAAGGGACTGATCTTCCTTCTGAGCCAAGGGGGAAGGCACTGCCTTTACCCTACTACTCCTCCTCTTGGAAGGCACTTGGTCCATTATTCCAGAATCCAAGGTCTGTTCAGTGCTAGACATTTTGGCTTGTGACCTGGTCACAGCAAACACATCTGCAGGGATCCCCAGCATTTCTGCATGGGTCCTGAGCTCCACTTCTGCCCAAGCTGAAGTTTCTAAGTCATTGCCAAGCAAGCATTCGACTGGTAGGTCTGCACTTACCACAACCTTCTTAAGGCCAGTTACCCCTCCCCAGGAGAAGTTAACAACTGCCAGAGTATGGTCTGTTCTGACATTGCTAGCATTGGTCACTTGGTACATCTCACCAAGTATAACTTGCCCAGGATTCACAAGGTCTTGTGTCACCATGGTGACACTTGCCCCTGTGTCCCTAAATGCCAAAGCCTCTCGTCCATTGATTAAAGGCTGTTGTCTGTACTTGCCCAGATTACTGGGACTCACAGAGGAGGTCACATCCATGCCTCCATCACAGACTAACACAACCTGAGTGAGTGCTCCGACTAGGTCAGAGCCCATCTCAGTACCCAGGGTCAACCCTACTAAACCCTTGGCTGTAGTACTCCCACCACCAACTGTAACTGTACTAAGGGGAACAGGTGCCTTAGGGGCATTGGTGGGGGCTGGACTTGAGTCTTTGGGCTTGGTGCAATCACTGGTCCAGTGGGTCTTTTGCTTACAGACCTTGCACCATGGTTTTCTTTGGCCTTTCCCTTTGGTAGACTGTGAATCCCCACCTGAAGAAGATTTTTGGGGGCCTTGTGAAGACTTTTGATCTTTACCCTTCTCCCCACCCTTATCAGAGTTCTTAGAATATTGCTTCTTAGGGTCACCACCTTGGTTCTGTACCTTCTGCCTCACCCTGGTTCTGACCCATTTGTCTGCCTTCTTTCCCAATTCTTGGGGAGAGGTCAGATCAGAGTCCACCAGGTACTGATGCAACAGCTGATTTTGACAGTTATTAAGAATCTGCTCCCTCATTATCAGATTGTACAATCCTGTGAAGTCACACACCTTACTGCCCATCAAACAGCCTTCCAGAGCCTTAGCAGAACAATCCACATAGTCTACCCAGTCTTGAGTCTGTGCTTTTTGGGCATCTCTGAACTTTAACCTGTATTGTTCAGTTGTTAGGCCAAACCCATCAATAAGAGCACTCTTCAAGACCTTGTAATTATCAGCATCCTCTTCTCTTACAGTGAGGAGCTTGTCTCTACCTTTGTCTGCAAAGGAGAGCCACAAGATTGCTGCCCACTGCTCCTGAGGAACCTTCTGTACTTTACAGGCCCTCTCTAGAGCAGTTATCCATTTGTAGATGTCATCCCCACTCTGGTAGGGAGGGACAATCTTGCTCAGGTTTCTATGGTCATAAGACCTTTCCCTATCTCTAGGGATATGGCTGCCACCATGGGACTCTAGTCCCAACTGTTTTCTCTCTCTAAGGAGATCTAGGGACTCCCTGTCTAGGGCCAATTGCTGTTTTCTGAGTTCAAGCTGAGCTTCCTCATACTGAATCAGCCTCTTTCTCCTCTCATGAGAGGATTCCCTCCTATGAGAGGAGACAGAGGTCCCTATTGAGGTGCCAGAGTGGTTAGACTCCTGAGAAGGAGATCTAGACCTTCTAGGCACACTCACAATCCTTCCTGGGGGACAAAGTGGAGGTCATCCTGAGCCTCCTCCTCATCCACAGGAGGAATTGGGTTTTCCAGGTCAGGGTCATTGTCACCCTCCTGGTCAGTTCCAGAGGGGGGGCTGGGGGTGTTGCTACCCCTGGCCCCATCCTCATCTTCTGCCCCACCCTCTGCACCTACCCCTTCAGTCCCTAAGGGCCTGTTGAGATCATCAGCCATTAACATCTCTCTCAGATGTTGGGTGGTGGGACTTTGGCCTGTCTTCAGTTTACTCACATTGCATATTGCTCTCAATTCCAAGAATGGGAGTGTATCATACTTGGAGGGAAGAAGCCCAGGGGCTTCTGGCAAGGACTCACTGGGTCCTGGCTTTGAAGACATCACTAGTGAGGTGTGGTGTATGCACTACCTACTCTAGTGTGGCCTACTAAACTCTCTTGAGTTGTAGAAAGAGTGTGCTATCCCTTAACACACAACTCAAAGTTCAGTAGAACTTACTGTATACTAAGCTAAATTTATATGTACCTTAGGTACCTTTAGTGGTTTTCAGTTGATCAATTCAATTGAGATTATCTGGTAAAACAATAGCAAGCTGGAATCCCACACGCTGCACACCAATGTGAGAAGTTGGCCTGGCATATGCTGTCCACTAATTATAGTGGGCACCTTGCACCAGTCCAAACAACCCCTTATTGGAGATAGGTTAAAGACAACCTTATTGAAAGCTATCCTAGTGGTAGCTATGGAGAGCAGCCTTCAGGCTAAGTCTTGAAGGAATGTAAAGCAGCTTGTTTTACCAGTCTCTAATCTCTTGAGTGATCAAATGAAAGAGCACCACACCAGGTATATATTCAAAATATATGTATTTATTACTAAACACACCCCTCTAGTCTCTTTATGAGGCTAGAGTTCGAAGTACATAGGTTATAAGTTATTTAAACACAGTAATAGCACAAATACACGTTTGGGCCCTAGGGGCGTACCAAACCATATACCAATAAAGTGGTATGAGAACCACGACTGAGCTAGACACTAGGCCTAGAGCCTCTAGAACTGCTTGGACCACAAGGAACCACCCAAGGTAGTGACACAGGGGACCCACGGGGGACGCGTGCAGTGTAATTACACAGCAGCGAATCGCCGTTAACTTCTATGGAGAAAGTCGCGGTTTGGAAATTAAAGAAAAGGGACACTTAAAGAAGGACTTGGAGCAAACCCTTTGAGAACTAGGTCGTTCTAGAGTCTCTACCCACGGGAGCACCGGAGTACTCTTGTTACCTCACCCAGGGAAGCCGGGTGCATAGGTGCCTTTCGGGGTCGGGTTTCGTCGTCGATTTGAATGGCGATCTGCTGCAAAGTGCTGCTGGCGACCAAGTGAAAAGTGTCCGGGTGGATCCAAGGTTGGATCGGGGATCTGAAGAACCTGAAAGCAGAGGGGACAGAGTCTGGGTCACTAGCCAGTGACCAGGAAGGCGATGAGCAGATGCTCACCGATGTCGAGTGCTTCAGGTAGGTTGACGGTCGTCTTGACTCTTCAGCCACGAGGTCCAGGAGGCGTTGTCGGCGACCAGGAGCAGGATTCGGGCTGGTACACGATGTCTGTCGAGTGCTGAGGTGTCGGCGACCGGATTGGACCCAACAAGCCTTGGCAACGGCAAGTCTCGATGAAGATGAAGATTGATGATGATGCAGACCAGCAAGGTCTGAGGAACTCACCCAGCGAGGGTAAGTGAGGGCAAGCCTGGAGCAACCAGGGAGCCCAAGTAGAAAAAGATTGGCCTTCGTGAAGGGCTACTAGCCAACAGGCTAGCAACCGCGAAGGAGCCTCGAGACGGTGCACGTGGAGCTGGCTCACAGGACACTCGTGGAGTGGAGGCCAGTGATCTTCGGTGCAGTTGGTGCTGGAGGCTAGGGCTACTCGGAGCCCAAAGCACGACTTCGTGGGAGACCCAGAAGAGGATGCACTTGCAAATGCGTGCGGTGTCCAGGGGTCACGGTTCCACGTTACCCACGACAGCTACGGGCCTCAACTTTGCTGGGGACTCAGGGCAGCCTCGGGAAGTCTTGAAATCCACCTCTGGTGATGCAAAGACTTCGGCGTCCGACGGGAGCTTAGGCGATGCAGACCGGACAATTGCTTCTTTGGTGCCTGCCAAGCAGGGGAGTCACTCCTTGACCCCAAGGGAGATTCTTCTGTCCTCTAATCTTGTAGTAGAGCGTCGAAGGTCCAGGATTCTGTGTCAGAGTTTCGTCCAGGGATAATCTAAAGTCCTAAGGACTGGGTTCCTATACTTATACTAAGTTTAGGGGTTGGACTTACTCTGTGGTCCCACCTATGGGTGGGTCAGGGCAGAGGGGTGGCTACACCCCTTTCCCTTTGTCCAGTTCGCGCCAAAGCAGGGGCTGCAAGCCCCTGATCCGGTTTGAACTGGGGTATGCACAGGGACACCAAGTGTGCCCCCAGTGCAGGACTTCAAAGCACCCGAGAGTGCTCCCGCCCAGCCCCAATACACACTTTCCTGTCTGGGGAGGTGGTCACACCTCCCTGGGACAGGAAACCTATTGTCCAGGCCTCCCCTGCCGGAGTTTCGGTCAGCAGCAGGAGGCCAGACTTGTGTCTGTGGCAGCAGCATCCATTTTGTGATGCCAGGGCTTTAGAAAGAAGTTACCGGCCAAGCCAGGGTTAACATGTCTCTCCCTCTAGAAGGGTGGAATGCTACCCCCGCCGCCAGAATTGGCGGGGGGTAGTATTCCAAGATGTTTGACACCAAACACGACATGTTTCGGTGCAGCCATTCCAAAGTTAGCATTTAACGCGAGGTTATAATGCGCTTAAGAGTATATGGTCAGGCTGCACTACAAACAGCATCAGAGAAGGGTCTCCGAACGCTGCAGAGGGGCCCTGCTCATGCAGGGGCACCCTCTCTCATAGGAACCACGCACTCTGCCTTCAGGATTGATAAGGCCTGCCATAGGAGTGACTTATAGGTTTATATGTGTGTATGTATATAGTGATATAGGTAACCTATATCACAGTGAGGGGTGCATGCACCACCTTACCCATGCTGCAGTAGCAGACCTGTGGTGTCAGTTTGGATGGCCTTCCAGGGGTGGCACAATACATGCTGCAGCCCCCGGTAGGCCTCTGAGGTACCTATGCCCTGGGTACATAGTATACCATATACTAGGGACTTATAAGGGCACTCCAGATTCCAATCAGAGATGTGCCTAAGGCACATGGAAACCATTTTAGAGAGGAAGCAGCTAGGCTGGGGTTCTGATTAGCAGGGCCCCAGCCAGACTAAGGTCGAAAAACAGTGAAGCATCAGCAAAAAGTGGGGGTACCCATGTGAAGCAGATCCTACTCTCCTACAAAAACATTTCATCTACTTCTGTTCTCTGTTTGGCCAACATCATCTTGTAAACAACGTCTTCATCAGGGGTTTGGAAAGCGACACCATCCGGTGTACAATAGATCGTGCAATTCATCTTGCACAAAAGATCTCTTCCCAAAAGATTTACTGGGCTGGAATCGCAAACTACAAACCGATGCATTTCTTTGAAGTTTCCAATGTGCATCTCCATTGGTTTTGTGATTGGGGTTCTAATCTGTTGGTTAGACACGCCTAAAACTTGGATTGATTCTCCCGAGAGGGGTAGGTTTGGGATGTCTGCTGTTCTCACAGTAGACCTGGTAGCACCAGTATCCAATAGGAAAGTAACGTCTTTACCCTCTACTCTCCCATCAACAAATGGACCTGACTGATTTACCGTCAAGGATGCGCCAAGCACGCACTCCTCTTCCTCCCCCCTCGGGCACCGTCATTGTGCGGCATCTGAATGTGCTTCATCATTCTGTAAAAAATATTGTGCAATTGTTCTATTATTCTTACCACTTTCTCCTTGAAATCCGGTGTTCGCACTGAAACTTTGATGGTTCACAAAATTTGGGATAGGAGCTGGTGGCACCTGATATTGTGGAGTAACTACCTGCTGCTGCTGATTCATAAGTACTTCATTCTGCATCTGTGGGATTAAATTTTGATTTGGCCCATTATTATTCTTATTATTCTGAGTACTCTTACACTCGTTCTTCCAATGTCCAAGCTTTCCGCACGCATGACAAGGAAACTTCTTTTTCGCTTCTTCTCTGTCTATTCGTCCCTTATATTTATTACCATTCGCTCCTTGATTATTCTGACTTTGTTCTTTCACCTGATTATTATTTTGGTCATTTGTTTTCTCTTCTTGCTGTTCTGCCAATTTAACTTCTGTCCACATCATTTTCTCCTTTAGCTTCCTACGCCTGGCCTCAATGTCATCTCCGCAATATTTCGCGTACTTTAAAATCTCATCCACTGTCTTGCTTTGCCAACACAACATGTGCTGCTGTATCATCTGACTGATTTCTGGTTTCAAACCATATACAAACCGATACACAAAATGTCCCATATCCTTGTCACCGATATTCTCAAAACCACTATACTGCTTAAACACCTGCAATAACCGTTCATAGTACGCATGTACAGATTCATTTGGTTCTTGTGTTGTTCTATCTATTTTTACCCAATCTGTTTCTTTAGGAGGAATTTTCCCTTTCAAATACGTAATCACTTGGTGATACTTTTTCACCACCTCCTCCTAGGGTGCTCCTGTCTTTGCATCTCTAGGATACTCCTCATTAGGCCAGTCAATTGTAATTTTACAGTCTGTCCATAAATCAGCAGGTACCACTATATCAAATAGACCATCCAAGTCTTTCAATAAAACCTTTCAAACCTTCACAAATCTCTCTACCTGCTTGTACCACTCAACTGTTTTTTCTCTCAGTTTTGGAAAATCATTTGTAAATGACAAAATATCTTGTCTACTCCAAGGAACATGAACATATCCACCTCCAGGAACCTCTCTCATTGGACACAATGTTTCCGCATTGCTTGATTCTCTTACTGGAAATGAAGCTGCTGCTTCTCTCGCTTGTACTTCCTCTTTTTTTCTTATCCATCTAATTCTCCATTTATCAATGTCTCCCCATTTTCGCAAAATGTTCATTAATTCCTTTATCTGTAGTCTCTTTCCAGAAGCATTTACACTTTCTAAATCTTTATCAGTAAAGTCCACTCGATATGGTTTCTGCAACAACTTCGATTTTCCTATGTCTATTCCAATCTCTGAAGCAACTTCAGTCAATCTCTCATGAAATACTCTTGCTCTCCTGGTTATACTCTTACACAAAAATAATAACTCCTCATCATTGTAAGCGTTCAATCTTTCTGTGCCCACACATCCTGTCATCATCTCTTCCAATTCCAATTTCAATCTGCTGATATCTAAAATCTTTGGTGTTGGGTTCTGATTATCTCTTTCCTGAGCCCACCTTTCTATTTCTTCAGAGGTGACTACTGTTGCGCCTCCAGTTCCAGCAGGAACCAAAGGTCTTCTTTCTCTCAAATTCATAGGCGTAACTCTCTTTGGAGTTTCCGTCAGAGGTTCCACATTAGGGAGGTCCATTAATGAAATAATTGACTCACTTTTGCTAACCTGATCATCTGTAATTATTATTTCTTTTCTAGGACTATTTAATGGAACTGTCACAAGTTGTGGTTTCTGGCAAATCTTATTATCTCCATACAATGGGATTACCGGACCAATGGTCACTGGTACTGTCAAGGCTTCAGTATTCAAATTTAACTTACTTATCTTTTGAACTAGTTCTTCTCTAGTTTTATTCAAAGCTTCTCTTTCATTATCCTGCAACACTCTGTTATATGACGTTTCATGTAAAATCTGCGGGGTTAATGGCATTCCCATTACTGGTGCACTTGGGGTAACCTTACTAGCTGCTTCTTGATACGGTGGTTGATTTTTAATTAAAATATCCTCTAACAACTCGTCATCTGATTCACCATATCCTGCCGAATTCATATGTTTCGTTTTCTCCTTACACTTTTCTCCAGACTGTTCCTCAGCCATTAACACTGGATATAACCCTTCTGATACCATAGCTCTCCTCCATTTTTTCATCTGCCCTTCGCGTGACTCATGCAAATGTCTCGGGAAAAATCCTCTATACCTTCCACCTCTGCATTTCTCTCGTTCATATGACTCAGTCTCCCATTCTTCCAAAGCCTCATATTGAGTTAACCTAGGTCTAGGTTCCAAATCATTCATTTTCAATCTCAAATTCTGAAGAATCCTCCCATTAAACGTACCATCCTTAGGAAACGCTAGCACACCATCATCCTTCGTATATTCTATCCAGTTTTCCAACCACACGCAAGTATGATATCCTCTTTCCATCATCATAAAAGATGCTGGTGTCTTCGGTGGCGGAATAGGAATTCCCTCTCTAGTCAACACAGGCTTATCCTTTACAAAGAAATTCTTAATTTTCTTTAAAAATGACATCTTTCTTTTTCTCCATACATTCTTGAAGAACGGTGTAGGAAATTGTATTCTGCAAACCCTTGAAATCTTCTACCTGTACGTCTTGCACTGACAGTCAAATCAAAATCCTGCATACAATCCTTCTCTCCACCAATCCTAGCGCGGCTTCTAACTAGGTGTCCAATCAAATCAGGCTCTCGCTCGTGATCTGACCAATGCCAGCGTGGCCTTTTCCTGACGTCAGTTCTGCTCCTTAATACTGACCCCTCCTTTACAAGGCTGCTCCTGTCACACACCCGCTGTTTCTACCAATCCCAGCGCGGCTCACTGTGACGTCACTACCACTCCGGCAACTGACCCTCCCTTCACAAGGTAATACAAAAACTTTATTTCTCAATATTTTCTTAAAAATCCTTTGTTATTAACGACATAAAAACATTCGCTACTCTGTCTGTTCCGCTAAATCAAAGGATAGTTTATTTCTTTCTACTGCGAGTAAAACCCGCTTACTCTTGACATAAGCTCCAGAGAATCTGCTACTCCTCCGGTGTCACCCGTTTAGGGAAATTTGAGACCGAAGTTTCACCAGCGAACTCTTTTTGCTGTCAATCTAGCTTAGAAGAACCTGCTACTCCTTCAGGGTTACCCTTTCTAGGTGATATAACGCCTAAAGTTTCACTAGCGAACTCTTTGCTATCAACCCCTCTTACTTTTACACAGAAAATAGTCCCTACTTTAACACTGCCACCCCTTTCTAGCTTCTCAGTGTTATTCCAACAGACGAGTAACCTCACTACAGTGTGGTTTCTATCGCCACCTGCTATTCATTCCCCGGGAATTTTCCAGACGACATAAAACAAAGACGCTAACTCTTTTTGTTAAACATAAACCAAAAATCAATAATCTATACTTATCACCAAACTAGTCAATAATAACCATAGCTCTGCTACCAGAAAACTGATCCAGCGGTGTACTAACAACAGATATTCCACTACCATATACACACCTGGGCCCATATAACTACTTCCACTAAACAGCAAGTAGACCACCGGAACTTTAGTTTATGCTTCTCATCCTTCAAGATCTAGTTATTTCTTTCCCTAACTAAACCTTTTCACTGATCAATTAGTTCTTTCCTCTGGTCAATGGACCATTAGTTGGAACTAGTTGATGGTGATAATTAACGTAACTTATTAAACATTTCTTGATTAAATGAAATAATCACAGACTTGGGAAGTTTTAAATCTTTATCTAAATTAATTGTATGTGAACCATCTCAAACGTTTCAGTACAAATACCCTCATTCGCAAGAGTGTCAATTCAATCAAGTTTCAATAGACATTTAGCAATTCAGATCCACATAATAACTATGCTCAGAAAGAAGAGGACAGAGAGAGAAGAACATCTATCAATACGATATATTTACCAAGTATGGTGTGAAGACCAACCCCCTGGCCAAAGGGCTGGTAAGGGTCCCCCGGGATAGATCAGGAGACAAAGACTTCAAGACAGGAATCAGGACAGAATACTTCACCTCTCTAAATACCGACGACTGCGTCGCACCCCTCTCTGACACTCTCTTCCTCCTCGTGGTTCTTCCGCGATCTTCTTTTTAACCCAATTAAATTAAGTAGATGATTCTGCATTCGGTTTTCTTCATCAGCGTCTCACAGCGTCAGCACCACCCCAGCACCGACAGCATCCCGAGCTCTGCAACGCTTCCGCCAAAAGCCCAACTAACTAACTAAAAACTACCTCAATTATACCTTTCTATAGCCATGTACCACCCATTAATGATTCAATTTTACAAAATACTAACTCTGATTGGACAGGCGAGGGAGGGATGATCGTCACACCATGCTTACATTTCACTTATTTCTTTAAACCATTGTTTCAAAACTCCTCCCCTCAAACTTTATTAAATCATTTCCTTTCCCATACATCTCCAAACTTTATTACTACAAAATGTTGCGATACTATGAATAAAGCTCCTTCATATGAACTCTTCACCCTCATGTTCCCAGGGCACATCTTCGCTGGCCTTGGACGCGTGACAAGTCCTTAGTCATCTTTCATATTTTCTCGCCAGTACGCATGCGTAGGGTCAAGACAGTCAGCTCGATTCAGACAAGTATAGTGGGCCCAAATGTGCACTAATAATAAAGTCAAAAGAAGAAATGTTATTTTCAAAAATAAATGGTTTCACTGTACACCACCAACCTCTACTCTAACCCACTTCATTTATTATTACCCTTTCTTTATTTGTGTTAGCATAAAACTTATATTCTATTTCAGCTAAGCAGGTGCCATGCATGCGAGCTTTCAAGCGGCCATTTTATCGGTTATTGCGCAGGCGCAAGATTTTCCCTCCAAGCATTAGTACGTCATACTACGTAGATGTAGTAGACGCATGCGCAGTAAAGATCCCTTGTTAAAGTGCGTTCTTAGTTCTTCGTTCATCTTATTGCCGTTAGTAAACACATAGTCAAGCTTCCTTGTCCCGCGTGTCTCGTTCTAAATGCAATTATTAATTACAAATACATTGTTAGTAAGTCGTTAGTGGGTTAAAACGAAAGGATTGCTTCCGAGCAAGTCTCATTTACAAGTCCTTGCTCCATCAATCCCCTCTCTGATGGCATCTTAAGCCATCACAAAATTACCCATCCCATCCCAGATACCAACTTTAATACTTCTCAGTTTTCTCTATTTCTCCTCTCAAATTTTCATCAATCAACTTGTTTTTTTCTAAATCTCTCATCTTCTTATATAATCTGCCTTTCATTTCTTCCAGCTGTATTTCATCATTTTTTCTCTTTCGTTTCTGTCCCTTTCCTTTTCTTTCAAAATGTACTTTCTCTTTCGTACCTCTTCTACAACACTTATATGTAATCATTATTATCATCACTACTGTTATTACCATAACTAATGGTATTATTATTTGACCTAGAAAACCCTTCCCAAAACCAACAAACCATTTCCCTATTGATGTTATACTTTTTGTTAGTCTTCCCCACACACTGTCAACCTCCAGTTGGTTCAAGTTTTTATGCATTCTTGTAATGTTTTCAATATATCCTTTAATTTCTCTGCTCTTGTCCGGAATATAAGTGCAGCAGTGTTGAACTTTCAACATGCCACAGACTCCACCTTCTTTTGCTAACAATATATCAAGAGCAAGACGGTTCTGTAAAACCATAGACCTGATTGCAACCATTTCTGTGTTAATCATTAAGAATCCTCCTGCAGTGTCTGTAGAAAGACGATCAACTATGGTTGATAACTTACAAATTTTCTGTGAATTCAGAATGACTCCAACTGAGGGTATCAGTGCACTAAAAATGTCTCCCACAATTTCAGAAAAACTAGCTCTTCTTCTACGTGTTAGTCCATTAGAATTTCCATTGGTTCCACTGATTTTATCTACATGATAGATTTTTGGAAACACTATTCCAAAGTAGCAGCTCCCGTTCCACCTTGCAGGTAACCTATAATAGGCATTGCTCCCACAAACATAATACACTCCTGGAAACACAGGATCAGTTCCCCCTTTTAGTCCCCACCCTCCTAAAATTAGGAAGTTGTGTTCACATTCACTGGAACCAATGTAATTATTGTTATAATCTGTCTTTAATCTATGGAGGCAGAATTTTCCCCTTTTCACAAAATCCAGGGACATCGCAGCATGAGCCTTGCCACTTGCATAGATTCCCTCTTTCCCAACCCATGGAGGTACATGGGTTTTGTGTTTGGTTGCTTTCTTTATTAAATCCTGTCTCCTTTCTTCTACTAAATCCTCAAAATATTTTTCTTCTTTTCTTAATGTACATGTTAGATTATCTCTACGTGCCTGAACGAAATCTATTGAACTCATTGTTATGAAAAATTCACCCATAAACTGTGCGTTTTTACTACTAGCTACTGGATTCATATTCTTTCTAATAGGTAATTCAGAAAATACTACATCTATATCTGAATAAAAATATTGAAGTTTCCCTGTAACATAAAATAAACTTGACAAAATACTACATGACACACCATAAGTTAAAGGTATATGGTGATACGTCATTCCTTCTGATACTGATAAGGGTAACTTCATACATAGGTAACAGTTATTAATCTCCATAGTACCAACATATTGAAATAACAATAAACACATTTGAAGACGTATTATAGTCTGATTCATCATGATAGTTTGCTTCATCTTCTACCCCTATTTCTATTTCAGTTTCTTATATTCTATCTACCTTAACATTAGTATCTGTATTATTCTTGTCACTTGTTTTCATTAACAAAGGTACTCCTACCGTTAGGAATAGCCATACTAATGCTGCTAATAAAATACTACAAAAACAAAATCTAAAACACTTTCTTTTTAATCCACATTTTGGTTTTCCGGTCACTTCAATTTCTGCCATTTTTGCTCCTGAGAAAGTTTCTTTTCTTTGTCAGTTTTTATTTTTATTTTCGTTTTTTAAGGAGGCCTCAATTTGCTTTCATCAATCTGGACAATATGAATTTCTTCTGTATCATCAGTCAGATCTAGGGATTCAAATTCCTCGAGTATAACGTACGTCCATTCAGGAGCCTTGTATCTCCTGTTTATATTTCTCAATCTCGGACTTCTTCGAGTTATTTTTGCCAAAGTTTGTTTAGATTGCGTTTGACTTGTGACTTCGTTTACTTGTTCAGGTCTCTTTTCAGATTTTCTCAAGTGATATTTTAGTTTCTTTACTCCAGTTGGCCAATTGTCTCCCTTTCTGACTCTTTTGATTTGTACTGCGTTTTCACCTTCTTCATCTCCTTGTAAAGTTCTTTTATTTCATTTATTTTAGGCAAAATCTGTTCTGTTTCTCTGTTTTCTGTGTTTGTACCTTCTTTTACTTCCACCTGCTCAGGTTCTACCGTATTTTGTTCTTCTTCTCCATGAGCTTGTTCTTCTAATTCTATCTGACCCTGTTCAAGTCTTATTTCAAACCTTTCTTCTTCTGCCTGAACTTGTTCTTCTAACTTTATCTGGTCCTGTTCAGGTCTTACTTCAAATTTTTCTTCTTCCGCCTGAACGTGTTCTTCTATTTTTCCCTCCTCAGGTTTGTGTGTGTCTTTTTCAATTTCTACCTGAGTGTGTTCTTCTTCCCCTGTCTCTTCCTGACTACTTTCCTGTCCTTTCAGTTCTGTTCTACTTCTGGTTTCAATGACATCATCAATTATTTCAATCACTAGTATCCAGTCTTCCTGACTTATACTTGGCTGTTCGTCATATGGTTGTCTTTCAGAATCTATTACTCTAGATTCTTCAATTTCACAGTTTACAACTCCTGATGCTTCAGCCTGTTCAGTCAGTGGTGGCTCTTGTTGTTCTGATGGGCTCGGAATTCTTCTGGTATGGCTGGCATGAATCCAATTGGGCAGACCTGCACACTTCACTGCTGTGGTTGTGACTAGTATGACTTGCCGCGGTCCGTCCCATATTGGTGCTAGGCACGACTTTCTTGCGTGTTTCTTCACTAGCACCCAATCTCCAGGATTCAAATCATGTGCTTGGTCTGGCTGTCTTTCAACTGCGTCTTCTCCAACCTGGTGAGAGACAGAACGCATCATTTCAGCCAATCCTTTGCAATAGTCCAATACCAGATCATCAGTTATACTCATTAGTTTATTTCCAGGAATAAATGCCTGTCTCATGGCTCTTCCCATGAGAATCTCATGCGGGCTCAATCCTGTTTTTCTGTCTGGAATACTTCTGAGACCCATCAATACAAGAGGTAGTGCATCTGGCCATTTCAGCTTTGTGGATGCACACACCTTTCCCAATCTTGACTTGATTGTGCCATTCATTTGCTCAACAATTCCAGAAGTCTCTGGACGATAAGCACAGTGCAGTTTTTGTTCAATGTTAAACGCAGCACAGATTAATCGAATTATTTCATTATTAAAATGAGGGCCTCAATCTGATTCCAAAGTGACTGGAAAACCAAATCGCGGAACTAACTCCCTCAACAGCAATTTTGCAACTGTAAGACTGTCATTTCTTCGAGTGGGATAGGCTTCCACCCATCTTGAAAAAAGGCATGCTATGGCAAGTATGTATTTCAATCCATTGCATGGGGGCAATTCAATAAAATCTTACTGTAATCTGGTGAAAGGTCCTTCTGCCTTTCCAACCTTTCCCCAGCTTACCACTGTCTTTCTACCTGGATTTTGCTGTTGACAGGTTAAGCAGCTTTGGCAAAGGCTCTCTGCGACTACCCTGAATTTCGGATTGTACCAACTCTGTCTGAATAGCCTGATCATTAAATCTCTCCCTATGTGTGTTGCTCCATGATACACTCTTGCCATTTTTGAAAGCAAACAATCTGGCATGACTGGTCTTCCATCTAGATACACCCATACCTCATCATGTGGTCTTTTTGTACAAGCTGCCTTTATCCAAATTTTCTTTTCCTTTTCCTCAACTTCTTCCTGCAATTGTCTAATCTCATCCCATGTTTCTGGTACTGAGAAATACATAAGTTGGCATCTGGTTTCACTCGTTTCAATTTTTCGGTTTATGGCCACTGTATTTTTAGCACAGTATTTGGCCACTTGGTCAACATAATTATTGCCAGCAGTCACATAGTCATTTCCTGACCGATGTGCAGCACATTTTACAACTGCTATCTCTTTTGGCAATTGTAATGCTTCCAACAAATCCTTCACATTTTTGCTGTTTCTGATAGGAGATCCTGAAGAAGTCAGAAATCCCCTCTGCATCCAGAGCTGGCCGAAGTCATGCACAACCACGAACCCATATTGGCTGTCCGTGAATATGGTTACTCTCCAATTTTTCCCCTTTTTACATGCCATTGTTAAGGCAATCAATTCAGCTACTTGTGCAGACTTGACCCCAGGTAAACAGGATGCTTCAATTACCCCAGATATTTTACAAACAGCATATGCAGCACTTAGTCCTCCTTCTTGTGTCCTAAGGCAGGAAACATTTACAAATAATTCATGGTCGGCCTCTTTTAAAGGTGACTCTTTTATGTCCGGCCGGGGCTTCGTGCATAACTCAGTCACGTCCAAACAATCATGATCACTCTCATCTTTCACTTCTTCATCGCAGGGGTCTGGCAATAGGGTAGCTGGGTTCATGATCGTACACCTTATCACAGTCACGTTTTCAGCTCCCAGAATCACTCTTTCATACTTTGTCAAACGACTAGGGGTGAGGTGCTGTGTTCTTGTTCTTGTCAAAAGAATCTCAACCGAGTGTGGAACAAAAACTTTTACCGGATGTCCCATCACTATCGACTCACTTTGCTCCAGACTCATACAAGTAGCAGCTACTGCTTTTAAGCAGCCAGGCAATGCTGAAGCCACTGGGTCCAATGTGGCTGAAAAATATGCCACTGGACGTCGACTCAATCCATGTCTCTGTGTTAAGACTGAAAATGCACAATTTTCTCTCTCACAACAGAACAAAGCAAAATCTTTTGAATAATCAGGCATGCCCAAAGCAGGAGCCTCACTCAAACAGTTTCTTAGTTTCACAAATGCCTCTATGCAGTCATCATTCCAATCAATCGGATCTTTTGCTCTTTTCCGGATCATCTGTATTAATGGTTTTGCTAACATCGAAAAACCATTAATCCATGCCTACAGTATCCAACCACTCCTAGAAACATTCTCGTTTCTCTTTGAGTCTGTGGCAATTGCATTTCTTTGATTATTTTTATTCTTTCCGGTGTCAAATTTCTAACTCCTCTTTCTATTTTATGCCCTAAATATCTAAATTCTCGTTGACAGAATTGTAATTTTTCTGGCGACACCTTGTGTCCACCATCGGCTAAATGATTCAGCAATGCAATTGTGTCTGTGACACAATCTTCGCGTGTTTTTGATGCCACCAGTAGGTCATCAATGTACTGGACCAAAACAGATTTTCCAGGCATAACCAATGATTCCAACCACTTTTTCAAAATCTGAATAAAAATTGAAGGACTCTCTGTGTACCTTTGAGGAACTCGACACCATGCGTAAATATGATCCTCAAACTTAAACGTAAAAAGATACTGGCTGTCTGGGTGCAAAGGAATAGAAAAGAACGCTTGGCATAAATCAATCACTGTAAACCAACCTGCATTCCAGGGTATCTGATAAAGGATCACTGCTGGGTTTGGCACTATTGGGCAACATGGCACTACAATTTTATTTATTTTCCGTAAATCTTGCACTATTCTGTACTTTCCGCTAGGCTTTTTCAGTCCCATTATTGGCGAATTGCAGGGACTACCCATCACTTCTTTTAAAATACCTTGTTTAACCATTCCTTCAATTTCTGGAATAATTCCTGCTTTTACTTCTGGACTCATTTTGTACTGTCGGGTATTTGGATACACTGCACCTTCTTTCACTGTCACTTTAACTGGGTCTATATTTGTCATCAGCCCAATGTCTTTTCCTGTAAAATCCCACACTTCTGGATTAACTGTGGTTCTCAACTCTTCTGGTAATTCATTCTCAGTTATTAGTGAAAACATTTCATCTACTTCTGTTCTCTGTTTGGCCAACATCATCTTGTAAACAACGTCTTCATCAGGGGTTTGGAAAGCGACACCATCCGGTGTACAATAGATCGTGCAATTCATCTTGCACAAAAGATCTCTTCCCAAAAGATTTACTGGGCTGGAATCGCAAACTACAAACCGATGCATTTCTTTGAAGTTTCCAATGTGCATCTCCATTGGTTTTGTGATTGGGGTTCTAATCTGTTGGTTAGACACGCATAAAACTTGGATTGATTCTCCCGAGAGGGGTAGGTTTGGGATGTCTGCTGTTCTCACAGTAGACCTGGTAGCACCAGTATCCAATAGGAAAGTAACGTCTTTACCCTCTACTCTCCCATCAACAAATGGACCTGACTGATTTACCGGCAAGGATGCGCCAAGCACGCACTCCTCTTCCTCCCCCCTCAGGCACCGTCATTGTGCGGCATCTGAATGTGCTTCATCATTCTGTAAAAAATATTGTGCAATTGTTCTATTATTCTTACCACTTTCTCCTTGAAATCCGGTGTTCGCACTGAAACTTTGATGGTTCACAAAATTTGGCATAGGAGCTGGTGGCACCTGATATTGTGGAGTAACTACCTGCTGCTGCTGATTCATAAGTACTTCATTCTGCATCTGTGGGATTACATTTTGATTTGGCCCATTATTATTCTTATTATTCTGAGTACTCTTACACTCGTTCTTCCAATGTCCAAGCTTTCTGCACGCATGACAAGGAAACTTCTTTTTCGCTTCTTCTCTGTCTATTCGTCCCTTATATTTATTACCATTCGCTCCTTGATTATTCTGACTCTGTTCTTTCACCTGATTATTATTTTGGTCATTTGTTTTCTCTTCTTGCTGTTCTGCCAATTTAACTTGTGTCCACATCATTTTCTCCTTTAGCTTCCTACGCCTGGCCTCAATGTCATCTCTGCAATATTTCGCGTTCTTTAAAATCTCATCCACTGTCTTGCTTTGCCAACACAACATGTGCTGCTGTATCATCTGACTGATTTCTGGTTTCAAACCATATACAAACCGATACACAAAATGTCCCATATCCTTGTCACCGATATTCTCAAAACCACTATACTGCTTAAACACCTGCAATAACCGTTCATAGTACGCATGTACAGATTCATTTGGTTCTTGTGTTGTTCTATCTATTTTTACCCAATCTGTTTCTTTAGGAGGAATTTTCCCTTTCAAATACGTAATCACTTGGTGATACTTTTTCATCACCTCCTCCTAGGGTGCTCCTGTCTTTGCATCTCTAGGATACTCCTCATTAGGCCAGTCAATTGTAATTTTACAGTCTGTCCATAAATCAGCAGGTACCACTATATCAAATAGACCATCCAAGTCTTTCAATAAAACCTTTCAAACCTTCACAAATCTCTCTACCTGCTTGTACCACTCAACTGGTTTTTCTCTCAGTTTTGGAAAATCATTTGTAAATGACAAACTATCTTGTCTACTCCAAGGAACATAAACATATCCACCTCCTGGAACCTCTCTCATTGGACACAATTTTTCTTACTGGAAATGCAGCTGCTGCTTCTCTCGCTTGTACTTCCTCTTTTTTTCTTATCCATCTAATTCTCCATTTATCAATGTCTCCCCATTTTCGCAAAATGTTCATTAATTCCTTTATCTGTAGTCTCTTTCCAGAAGCATTTACACTTTCTAAATCTTTATCAGTAAAGTCCACTCGATATGGTTTCTGCAACAACTTCGATTTTCCTATGTCTATTCCAATCTCTGAAGCAACTTCAGTCAATCTCTCATGAAATACTCTTGCTCTCCTGGTTATACTCTTACACAAAAATAATAACTCCTCATCATTGTAAGCGTTCAATCTTTCTGTGCCCACACATCCTGTCATCATCTCCTCCAATTCCAATTTCCATCTGCTGATATCTAAAATCTTTGGTGTTGGGTTCTGATTATCTCTTTCCTGAGCCCACCTTTCTATTTCTTCAGAGGTGACTACTGTTGCGCCTCCAGTTCCAGCAGGAACCAAAGGTCTTCTTTCTCTCAAATTCATAGGCGTAACTCTCTTTGGAGTTTCCGTCAGAGGTTCCACATTAGGGAGGTCCATTAATGAAATAATTGACTCACTTTTGCTAACCTGATCATCTGTAATTATTATTTCTTTTCTAGGACTATTTTATGGAACTGTCACAAGTTGTGGTTTCTGGCAAATCTTATTATCTCCATACAATGGGATTACCGGACCAATGGTCACTGGTACTGTCAAGGCTTCAGTATTCAAATTTAACTTACTTATCTTTTGAACTAGTTCTTCTCTAGTTTTATTCAAAGCTTCTCTTTCATTATCCTGCAACACTCTGTTATATGACGTTTCATGTAAAATCTGTGGGGTTAATGGCATTCCCATTACTGGTGCACTTGGAGTAACCTTACTAGCTGCTTCTTGATACAGTGGTGGATTTTTAATTAAAATATCCTCTAACAACTCGTCATCTGATTCACCATATCCTGCCGAATTCATATGTTTCGTTTTCTCCTTACACTTTCCTCCAGACTGTTCCTCAGCCATTAACACTGGATATAACCCTTTGGATACCATAGCTCTCCTCCATTTTTTCATCTGCCCTTCGCGTGACTCATGCAAATGTCTCGGGAAAAATCCTCTATACCTTCCACCTCTGCATTTCTCTCGTTCATATGACTCAGTCTCCCATTCTTCCAAAGCCTCATATTGGGTTAACCTAGGTCTAGGTTCCAAATCATTCATTTTCAATCTCAAATTCTGAAGAATCCTCCCATTAAACGTACCATCCTTAGGAAACGCTAGCACACCATCATCCTTCGTATATTCTATCCAGTTTTCCAACCACACGGAAGTATGATATCCTCTTTCCATCATCATAAAAGATGCTGGTGTCTTCGGTGGCGGAATAGGAATTCCCTCTCTAGTCAACACAGGCTTATCCTTTACAAAGAAATTCTTAATTTTCTTTAAAAATGACATCTTTCTTTTTTCTCCATACATTCTTGAAGAACGGTGTAGGAAATTGTATTCCGCAAACCCTTGAAATCTTCTACCTGTATGTCTTGCACTGACAGTCAAATCAAAATCCCGCATACAATCCTTCTCTCCACCAATCCTAGCGCGGCTTCTAACTAGGTGTCCAATCAAATCAGGCTCTCGCTCGTGATCTGACCAATGCCAGCGTGGCCTTTTCCTGACGTCAGTTCTGCTCCTTACTACTGACCCCTCCTTTACAAGGCTGCTCCTGTCACACACCCACTGTTTCTACCAATCCCAGCGCGGCTTACTGTGACGTCTGTACCACTCCGGCAACTGACCCTCCCTTGACAAGGTAATACGAAAACTTTATTTCTCAATATTTTCTTAAAAATTCTTTGTTATTAACGACATAAAAACATTCGCTACTCTGTCTGTTCCGCTAAATCAAAGGATAGTTTATTTCTTTCTACTGCGAGTAAAACCCGCTTACTCTTCACATAAGCTCCAGAGAACCTGCTACTCCTCCGTTGTCACCCGTTTAGGGAAATTTGAGACCGAAGTTTCACCAGCGAACTCCTTTTGCTGTCAATCTAGCTTAGAAGAACCTGCTACTCCTTCAGGGTTACCCTTTCTAGGTGATATAACGCCTAAAGTTTCACTAGCGAACTCTTTGCTATCAACCACTCTTTTACACAGAAAATAGTCCCTACTTTAACACTGCCAGCCCTTTCTAGCTTCTCAGTGTTATTCCAACAGACGAGTAACCTCACTGCAGTGTGGTTTCTATCGCCACCTGCTATTCATTCCCCGGGAATTTTCCAGACGACATAAAACAAAGACGCTAACTCTTTTTGTTAAACATAAACCAAAAATCAATAATCTATACTTATCACCAAACTAGTCAATAATAACCATAGCTCTGCTACCAGAAAACTGATCCAGCGGTGTACTAACAACAGATACTCCACTACCATATACACACCTGGGCCCATATAACTAATTCCACTAAACAGCAAGTAGACCGCCGGAACTTTAGTTTATGCTTCTCATCCTTCAAGATCTAGTTATTTCTTTCCCTAACTAAACCTTTTCACTGATCAATTAGTTCTTTCCTCTGGTCAATGGACCATTAGTTGGAACTAGTTGATGGTGATAATTAACGTAACTTATTAAACATTTCTTGATTAAATGAAATAATCACAGACTTGGGAAGTTTTAAATCTTTATCTAAATTAATTGTATGTGAACCATCTCAAACGTTTCAGTACAAACACCCTCATTCGCAAGAGTGTCAATTCAATCAAGTTTCAATAGACATTTAGCAATTCAGATCCACATAATAACTATGCTCAGAAAGAAGAGGACAGAGAGAGAAGAACATCTATCAATACGATATATTTATATTTACCAAGTATGGTGTGAAGACCAACCCCCTGGCCAAAGGGCTGGTAAGGGTCCCCCGGGATAGATCAGGAGACAAAGACTTCAAGACAGGAATCAGGACAGAATACTTCACCTCTCTAAATACCGACGACTGCGTCGCACCCCTCTCTGACACTCTCTTCCTCCTCGTGGTTCTTCCGCGATCTTCTTTCTAACCCAATTAAATTAAGTAGATGATTCTGCATTCGGTTTTCTTCATCAGCGTCTCACAGCTTCAGCACCACCCCCAGCACCGACAGCATCCCGAGCTCTGCAACGCTTCCGCCAAAAGCCCAACTAACTAACTAAAAACTACCTCAATTATACCTTTCTATAGCCATGTACCACCCATTAATGATTCAATTTTACAAAATACTAACTCTGATTGGACAGGCGAGGGAGGGATGATCGTCACACCATGCTTACACTTCACTTATTTCTTTAAACCATTGTTTCAAAACTCCTCCCCTCAAACTTTATTAAATCATTTCCTTTCCCATACATCTCCAAACTTTATTACTACAAAATGTTACGATACTATGAATAAAGCTCCTTCATATGAACTCTTCACCCTCATGTTCCCAGGGCACATCTTCGCTGGCCTTGGACGCGTGACAAGTCCTTAGTCATCTTTCATATTTACTCGCCAGTACGCATGCCGTAGGGTCAAGACAGTCAGCTCGATTCAGACAAGTATAGTGGGCCCAAATGCACACTAATAATAAAGTCAAAAGAAGAAATGTTATTTTCAAAAATAAATGGTTTCACTGTACACCACCAACCTCTACTCTAACCCACTTCATTTATTATTACCCTTTCTTTATTTGCGTTAGTATAAAACTTATATTCTATTTCAGCTAAGCAGGTGCCATGCATGCGAGCTTTCAAGCGGCCATTTTATTGGTTATTGCGCAGGCGCAAGATTTTCCCTCCAAGCATTAGTACGTCATACTACGTAGATGTAGTAGACGCATGCGCAGTTAAGATCCCTTGTTAAAGTGCGGTCTTAGTCCTTCGTTCATGTTATTGACGTTAGTAAACACATAGGTAAGCTTCCTTGTCCCGCGTGTCTCGTTCTAAATGCAATTATTAATTACAAATACATTGTTAGTAATTCGTTAGTGGGTTAAAACGAAAGGATTGCTTCCGAGCAAGTCTCATTTACGAGTCCTTGCTCCACCACCAATACCACCATCACCAATAACACCACCACCAATACCACCACCAGCACTACCAATACCACCACCAATACCACCACCAATACCACCACCACCAATACCACACACCACCAATACCACACACCACCAATACCACCACCACCAATACCACCACCACCAATACCACCACCACCAGCAATACCACCACCACCACCATCAATACCACCGCCACCACCACCACCACAAATACCACCACCACCACCAATACCACCAATACCACCACCACTAATCCCAATACCACCACCAATATCACCACCACCACCAATACAACCACCACCAATAACACCATCACCACCAATGCCACCACCAATCCAATACCACCACCACCAGTATCACCGCCAATACCAGTACCACCACCACCAATACCACCACCATCAATACCAATACCACCACCACCACTAATACCACCACCACCAATACCACCACCACCACTAATGCCACCAATACCACCACCAGTACCACCACCAATTCCATCACCACCAATACCGCCACCACCAATACCACCACCACCAATACCAGTACCACCACCACCAATACCACCACCAATACCACCACCACCAATACCACCAATGCCACCACCACCAATGCCACCACCAATACCACCACCAGTACCACCACCACCAATACCACCACCTCAGCGCCTCTCACTCACTAGTAATAGCCGGGGCACTGTATGAGCTCGGAGCTGCAGCCGAGACCATCCCTCCCTCCATGCCTGCCATAAAGCACAGCCCACCCTGCACCAGGAGGTGAAGCCAGGGCCCTACTACAGCTGGAGTGTTTTTTATTAGGCCAAAGATAGCAATGACATTACGCAATGCCACACTGCACATTCAAATCACGGAGAGGGCAGGAAATAGCCCCCCCCGTCTTCCTCCTGATCCGCAACAGTGTAATCACAGAGCGAAAGGTGTTGGAGCGCTTGTTAGTGTTTATAGCTCGAATCATATGTAACTCTCACTTCACACTTTGTGTCTGTGTAATTTGCAACACTTAAACATTTTCTTCACTGCACTATTTATCACTACTTTGAAGACATCGTAGTCCGGTCTCTTCCTACGATATTTACAAACTAACAAGCGATAGAGAAGGCCCTTTATTGCAATGCAAAAGGTCTCGCATTTGCGAGAGTTTAAGCTATTAGTATTGTAAATGACAATGCCTTTTATTTATGTTTTAAAACCCAAAACATAAATAAAAGGCATTGTCATTTACAATGCCAATAGCTCAAACTCGCGTGAATGCGAGACCTATTGCATTGCACATGCTTGTTTACATTGCAGCCAGTAGCACTACGTTGGCTAAATCTCCCACTGCAAGCCAGAGCACACCGAATCTGCTGCATCCTTCCTCTGGCGCTCATGCAGGAGCAGCTGATTGTTTTAGACTCAGAAACATCGACCTAAACACCTTGTGATGTCCAGCTCTGGCCTATACTTGTGAATTACCTCAGAGCTGTCTGTTGTTTCTGAGAGCTGCCCCAAATGATATTAAACGTTTCTTCTTGTTAAGCCTGTTTCTTCGTTCATTGTGGTTTGCTAACAACTTCTGGTCGACTTTCATCCGGAGACATCAAGCAGAGTTGCACCAGCACGGCCTGTGATTCAGCTGATTAGTCATGTTTAATATTGAATGTCATTGTGGTTTCCAACTTAACGTTAATGAGATAATGACGAAATACAGCGTCTGAAGTATAAATTTGGTATGTTTATTCCAGCGAAGCTGCCACACCAGGAGAGCGTCGTACAGCGCTCTTCAGCCACTTTCCAACTACCAACCAAGCCTGCTGCCCACATTCAATTGATCAATCAATCAAACAGCATTTGTAAAGCGCAACACTGTCACCCCTAGTGGTATCTGGGCACTGTGTCTCCGTCGAGGAGCCAGGTCTTGAGTCTCTTTCTGAAGTCTGCCAGCAAGGAGGCTGTACGGAGCTGGAGTGGAAGGTTGCTGCAGGTCTTGGCAGCGATGTAGAAGGAGGAGGGGCCACCGCTGCGACTGCGACGGATGCAGGGTGTGTGTGCGAGGGCATGTGAAGAGGAGCGCAGGTGTCTAGCGGGTTGGTGGAAGTTCAGTCAATGGTTGATGTAGGCAGGTCCTAGGTCATTGAGGGCTTTGTAGGCGTACATGAGAATCTTGAACTGCCATCTCGTTTGGATGGGGAGCCAGTGGAGGTCTCTCAGGTGGGGGGCGATGTAGGTTCATTTGGGGAGGCCCAGGATGAGTCTGGCTCCAGGGTTCTGTATGTTCTGGAGTCTTCTGAGGAGCTTGTTGGAATTGCCGGTGTAGAGGGAGTTGCCGTGGTAGAGACGGATAGTGACGAGAGCCAGAGTGACGGTCTTTCTGGTGCTGGTTGGGATCCATCTGAAGATTCTGGGGAGCATGCGAAGTGTGTAGAAGCAGGAGGAGGTGACTGCATTGACTTGTCGCTTCACGGTAAATTGGCTGTCAAGGATGATACTGAGGTTGTGTGCATGGTCGAGCGGTGTAAGTCCGAGTTCTGCAGGCCACCAGCTGTGGTGCCATGCGGAGGTGTTCTTCCTGAAGATCAGTACTTCAGTTTTGTCGTAATTGAGTTCGAGGCAGTTGTCTCTCATCCATTTGGCTACGTTGGTCATAGCTTTGCAGAAGCTGATTTTGGAGTTGGAGGGATCCTTGAGTGAGAGGATCAGTTGGGTGTTGTCTGTGTAGGAGATTATGTTGAGTCTGGGGGATCTGACGACGTCTGCGAGGGGGCGCATGTAGATGTTGAACAGGGAAGGGCTGAGGGGTGATCTTGTGGTACATCGCATATGATGTCTTTGGGTGCAGAGGTGAAGGGAGGCAGTCGGATGCTCTGTGTGCGTCCTGTAAGGAAGAAGGCGATCCACTTGAGGGCGTCTTGCTGTATGGATATGTTGTAGAGTCTGTTAAAGAGGGTGTTGTGGGGGATGGTGTTGAACGCCGCGGAGAGGTCGAGAAGGATCAGGCCACGATGTCTCCGCGGTCGAGGAGTGTTCTGATGTCGTCTGTGGCTGAAGTCAGTGTGGTCCCACTACTGTGGTTGGCACGGAATCCTGACTGTGAGGTGTCCAGTAGGAGGTTATGTTCCAGGCATTCGGGGAGCTGCTGGTTGATGGCTTTCTCAAGTACTTTGGTTCAGGTAGGGGAGTAGGGAGATTGGACGATGATTTTTAAGATCGCTGGGGTTGGCGGACGCTTTCTTTAGGAGGAGTCTGACGTCTGTGTGTTTCCATCTGTCTGGGAATATTGCTGTGGAGATGGAGATGTTGAGGATGGTGGTGAGTTGTTGTCGGGCTTGCTCCGATCACATATGTGCGGGGGCAGAGCAAGCCGGAAACAAAAGGGGCTGAGCAGGACGGAAGAGCGCTTTGCGTTCTTGCGACTCGTGCGTGTCTCCCGTCTGCCTTTGATCACGTACCTGATTACTACCGGGTGCTCCTACGGCTGTGGGAGTCTTTTCGCCAGAATCCTTGGTTCTACTACGCCACGGTGAGCATTCATTATCAGTTTTGCTTTGCTCACGTTCCCGACGCCGCGGGGGCCTTCATTTACACTTATTGCTTCACTGATATTTTCTGACGCCACGGGCCTCCTGAGTTTCCCCGAGTACAGCGGTTTGCTCAATGTCGCAGGGGCCTTCAGTTGTTTCCTATAAAGAAAAAACATAAAGATATTGCTCACAAAGAATCCACATTCATCTATGTGGTAACATTTTATTTTACCTTTTCATATATCATATATATATATATATACTTATCTGAGATAGTCTCCTTGGTTCATGGAGATTCTGTTTTCTTGCTGGCATTACTTGTTGGCTATAAATAAGAAGGATAGATAATATTAGTCTCCTGAGTTCTAAGGGGGCTGTATTATATTCTTAGCAACTAGCCCCACACATTTTTGTGTATATTTTTGTATTATTTATTATTTTTTCCAGGAGAATATGTTTTTGGGTTTTATCTTGGTTCTAATGGATATAAATAATTTGCGTCTCATTTGGATTCTACGCTGAACCTCTTTAAGGTTGGTTATATGTATATCTCTTTTGATTATTGTCATGTTGTTCTAAGAATTTGTTCATAATATAATATCTCTTCCATAAGTATATGTACCACTGACCCTGTTGTTAAATATTGATATACCCTAATGGAAGAGGGAAGTCTCCAGGTAGTTATCCTATCGCATTATATAATTGAACCGCAGTGTTATTTCTATTCTATTCTGCCTTTTTTGATACATATAACATTATCTCTACTACAGGAATACCATAAGGACCTTCCAACAAGAATATCCATTCCTGATGCATGTTGATGCTGTGTTTTGTTTCCCTTCTCCCTTTCCTTGTTTTGTTTCCCCTCTTCCCCATAACTCCCATGATAGCTTTGACACTGTTGGGCTGACATTGGTGGGTGTGGGAAGTTGGGACCTTTCTTCGTATCTTGCATCTCGCCCCTGCGAAACAACAGGTGAGAATTACAGAACGCAAAGCCCACGCTTAATTTCCACCCGGGCGAGATGGAAGACCGTCAGATCACTTTAGCTGATGTAGCTCACATGATAGGGAATTTGCAGAAAGAGACCCACGCTCTTACCATTAGAGTAGATGCCTTGCAGCAAGGCTTCTCCGATGCAGCCTCAGCTGATTCCTATGCTGGGGCTGCTGGTAATCTGTTCTACTCTGTGCCCTTCTCTTCTAGTATGGGTCTTCTGGTTTTTCATGTAACTGCTCCTTCCACAATACCTCTAGCTCCTCCTGAGCGAAATCTGGGGGACCCGTCCAAGTTCACTACTTTTATAAATCAATGCCAATTGCATTTCATGTGTAAGGCATCTTGTTTCCCCACTGAACTAGCTAAAGTGACATTCATCTTGTCATGCCTAGGTGGAACGGCTGCCTCTTGGTCTGTACCATTAGTGGAACTAAATGATCCCTTATTGTACAACTTTACAGAGTTCAAGAGCGACTTTTGATAGGCATTAATTTATGCAATCTGTGGACACTGAACTTATAAATCTAAAACAAGGGTCCAAAGATTTAATGACTTACATTTCCAGTTTCAATAGATTGGTGGCTGTGGCAGGGTGGCCTGAGGCAAAACGGAATTCTCTTTTTTATAAAGGGCTTAAAGATGAACTCAAAGATGTACTGGCACTAGTAGCAGATCCCCCAGAGTCCCGTAACACTCTTATTGATCTCGTAGTTAAATTAGATCATAGGCTTCATCAGCGGAGACGAGAAAAAGGGTGTTTTGAACCCAAGTTGGTTATGTAGAAAGATAAGAGAATAGAAACCAACAAAAGCACAGAAGAACCTGAGCCAATGCAAATATGTAGTGTCAGGGGCCCCATGAGTGACGAAGAGAGACAGCAGCGTAGGGATAGGAAGTTGTGCCTTTATTGTGGAAAACAAGGACACTTCTTACGTGACGTGACTGTCCAATAAAACCAAAAAGGCGTAGTGAATCGGGAAACTGAAGAGCCCGAAGACTGTGGAGACAAGCTCTTCTGGTAGATCGGGACTAATAGTCCCTCAACTCCTAGCCCAAAATCATGCCTTATCCTCCCTTTATCATTTTCTGATAGCTGCAAAACTATTGTGGGGAGATCAGTCAATAGATGTTCAAATTATGATTGACTCTGGCGCAACGGGAAATTTTATTGATATGCAATGGGTCAAACGCATGGGATTACCCGTGGTCCCTAAGTCCATAGTGGATAAAGTAAAAACTATTGACAGGAGTAATATAAAATCTGGCCCGTCACTCATGCGACCCCTGAACAGGAACTTTGTATGTTTGATCAAGATAGAGAAACCGTTCAGTTTGATCTTATTTACTCACCCCAATTCCAAGCAATTTTGGGGATCCCCTGGTTAACGCAACATAATCCGACCACTGATTGGAGGGCCCATTCTTTGTCTTTCTCTTCCGAATATTGTATGCTCCATTGCAATCAAGAACTTGTAACGCAAAAAGACATAGCAGCACTTACAGATTCCAATGAACCTGCTTTACCTGCCTGTTATCCAGATATGGCGGTGGAATTTGTTAAGGAAAAAGCCTCTAGACTGCCACCACACTGACCTTACGACTGTCGTATAGATCTGCTCAGTGGAGCACAATTTCCATGTTGTCGGATTTATGCTTTAACTGAAAGAGAGAATATCTATCTGAGGGACTATTTGGACGAAATGCTCAGAATAGGGTTTATCCGTCCATCCCATTCACCTGCTTCTTCTCCTCTCTTCTTTATCCCTGGCTGGGAGGGAGGTCTGCGATGTTGTATTGACTACCGCGCCCTAAATGATATAACCATAAAAAACGTTACCCTCTGCCACTTATCCAATCATTACTTGATCAGGTTAAAGAGGCCAAAATCTTTACTAAATTGGAGAGCATCTCATTTAGTGAGAGTAAAAGAAGGCGATGAATGGAAGATGACATTTCGCACAAAATTCGGGCTGTATGAATACCTTGTGATGCCTTTCGGCCTTTCTAATGCCCCTGCCGCATATCAGTTTTTGATGAATGAAGCCTTGAGAGATATGTTGGATGTATGTGCTATAGCTTATATAGATGATATCCTGATATACTCCTCTACTACCACTGAACATGTAAGACATGTGAGGGCTGTGTTGGAATGCTTGAGAAAGAATCCCTTTTATGTGAAGCTGGAAAAGTGTGAGTTTCACACATCAAAAGTTACCTTTTTGGGATTTGTGTTCTCTTCTGAGGGGGTAACAATGGACCCACAAAAGATAACTGCCATCATGAGTTGGCCTTCCCCCACTTCTGTGAAAGGAATTTAGAGCGTCCTGGGTTTTGCTAGCTTCTACAGGCGTTTTATAGACATTTTTGCGGCTCTGGCAACTCCTATTACTAAACTGCTCAAAAAAGGGGTTTCCTTTTGTTGGTCTTCTGCTGCTGCTGATGAAGCCTATTTACTCAACTCAAAAATGCTTTTGTCACTGCCCCTGTTTTAAAACATCCTGATTCATCCTAACCCTTTATAGTAGAAGCAGATACATCTCAGGTTGCCATTGGAGGAGTTTTATCACAAAGAGATAAAGAGACTGGGCATTTACGTCCCGTGGCTTTCTATTCCCATAAACGAAACCCAGCGGAACAAAACTACTCTGTGGAAGATAGGGAATTGCTACCCATAAAACGTGCGTTCAAAGAGTGGTGCCAATATGTGTTGGGCGCTATGCATACAGCGACCATTTTAACTGACCGTAGGAGTTTACAGCTCTTGAAGGCAGGTAGAGCTCTTTCTATGTGACAACTGCGCTGGACACAGTATTTCAGCGACTTTTATTTAGTTATACAATTTCAGGCAGGTAAAAAACATGGTAAAGCAGTGCCTTATCACGATATGGCTATAAGGAAGCAGTGAATGTCATAGATCACCCTCGTATCATAGCACAGGAACACATTTTAGGGGCTGTATGTTCAAAAGAAGCATTTCTGAGGGAGTGTTGCAAACACAGGATTGAAGGGAAGTCGAAGAATTGGAACAAAAACATAGTGGTGTAAAAATACAAAACCTCCTGTACATCCAAGGGGGTTTGGTGCTTCCCCAAAACCTTTACAACTGCATTCTCTTGAATGGTGTCACTCTCACATGTTATCAGTACTACCAGGTTACAAGAAAACCACAGAACTCCTCAGAAGATCCTTTTGGTGGCCTACTATGGTTCAGGATACCCACCAGTATATCCAACAATGTCATGTGTGTGCTCAGAGCAAAGGTTCTCACCAGGTTCCAGCAGGATTATTGACGCCCATGCCAAAACCCCCCACTCCATGGCATTCCATCTCTATGGATTTTGTTGTAAAGTTACCAAAAACTATTCAGGGGTTCACAGTGGTTCTTGTGGTGGTGGATATGTTTACCAAAATGTCTCATGTCATTTCTTTGAAAACCTTGCCTACCTCTAAAGAACTGGCTACCATATTCCTACAACACATAGTAAGATTGCATGGTCTTCCATCTGTTATTATATCTGACCAAGGCCCCAGTTTGTATCGAAATTCGGGAAGGGGTGGGATCCTTGTTACACATTGACGTGCGTCTTTCATCTGCCCATCATCCTCAAACAGATGGTCAGAGGGAAACAGTGAACCAATGTTTAGAGCAATATCTAAGGTGCCAATTGCATCTTTCGACTGCTGATTGGAGGTGGGCGGTTAACTCCGCTCCGCCAGCGGAGTTTTTAGCACTCCGCTTGGAGCGCAAAGTTTTGCAAAAACTCCGTCACCCGCAGCGGAGCGGAGTTTACCGGTGCTGTGTCCCCAAAATGCATTTTTCCTGACCTTAATATGGGAGCTCCTCGGGACAGGCTCTTCCTGTGCACAGTTTGACATGCGCACTAGTTGTTCTCAGTTCTTGCAGTGCGCGTCCTTGCCGTTAGCTGACTTCCTGTTCCTGAGTGAATCAGAGCAGGAGAGGACAGCTGTCTCCGGAGGCTTCCTCTTGGCATCAGCTTGCAGCAGCCAAGATGGCAGAGAAGGCTAGAGTCTGGTGGGCTGCAACGGCATAGATAACCCCCACGTGAAGGTAGGTGACCGTCCTGCTGGGATTGGGAGGGAATGTAATGCATTAACTTGGGAGGGTGACGGTTTGCACTTGTTCTGAGTGGCGTGCTCTGTTCCACAACTCATGCAGGTTATAATTTCTGTTCAAAGGAGCTTCCACTCATGACGTTAGCACTTTGGAGAGGATAAACGAGGACGTAATGGTAAGAGGATGCTGCAAAAATCGAGGGATAGAAGCATGGCCAGTCACTGTGTGGCTTTAAAATAATGACACACAGTGATTAACTACGTTCTGTAGTCATCCTGCCCCGACACTGTGGCACATGCATGTTATGCAGATTGAGAAATCTGCTGCACTGTTCCCCTGGTGGGCCCCAGTCGCTGAGAGTGCCATTGAATTAAACTTGGCTTCCCCCCCACCAATATGATCCCCCTGGAGTCTCTGACCTCAAGGCCTGCTGACCCTCAAAGATCTCTCTTGATCCCAGCAAATCAGCCCCTTCCAGAGCCCTGATAGGTTCCATGGTCTTTCCAATACAAGAGAAGCATGAGATGATGCAAAGCCAGTCTTGCAAGACATCCCGAGATTTGCTTCAATACCTTTTGGGTAGCACAAGGCTATAAAACCCACACCCTAATCTCCAAGTGGTTGCATGGCTTTCTGGTTGCTGAAGGAAGGAAGTCATTTTCTGCACTTATCCGATTGGTCCCGAATCTGGTCGAATGACGTCTCACAAGACTCGGTTCACGTTGCTCCGTTAGGTTGCGGAACTCCGCAGAATCTCACGGAGGTTTTGGGTAACTTTGTGAAATTACGCGGAGTGAAACAGAAACTCCGTGAACTCCGCCCAGCCACTTTTGTGGGCGGCTGAGTTTGCTTTTAATAATGGGAAACATTCTTCTATTGGGTATTCTCCTTTTTTCTGTAATTACAGATTTCATCCTCGTTGGTTATTGTTGCCTCTACCTGTTTCCACACCTACCCCTGCTGCCCTAGAATTTGTAATCCACCTTCATGAATCAAAAAAGACTGCCTAATTGAATCTGAACAAAGCTAAAAGCATGTACAAGGAGACTACACATCTGCATCGTTGGCCTCCCCCTGATTATGCCCCAGGAGGCAGAGTTTGGTTATCTACATATAAATTAGCAGTGAAAGGAACATGAAAGTTCAAAGCTTGTTTCCTAGGTTCTTATACCATCATAAAGGTAGTCAATCCGGTTGCTCTCCCTTCCTCTCTCAAAACCCACACTGTGTTTCACGTGTCATTATTAAAACCAGTGGTGCAGGGTGCTAGTTTACCTGTTCAACCCCCACCCCCCCTGATTTAGGTCGATGGCGACCATAAATATGAAGTGGAGGCTATTGTGGATTCTCGTAGAGTGAGGCGTCGTTTGCAGTATTTTGTCCATTGGAAAGGGTATGGTCCTGAGGACCATACGTGGGAACCAGCTGGACATGTCCATGTCCCTCAACTGTTGTGCTTGTTCCACAGGTGCTATCCAGGTAAGCCCAAACCGGTAGGGGGTGTTCTGGGGGAAGTGTACTGTCGGGCTTGCACCGATCGCGTATGTTTGGGGCAGAGCAAGACGGAAACAAAAGGGGCTGAGCAGGACAGAAGAGCGTTTTGCTATCTTGCGAAGCGTGCAGGTCTCCCATCCTGCCTTTGATCACGTACCTGGTGCTTCTACGGCCATGGGAGTCTTTTCACCGGAATCCTTGGTTCTGCTAAGCCACGGGGGCCTTCATTATCAGTTCTCCTTTGCTGACGTTCCTGACGCCACTGGGCCTTCAATATAAGTTCTGCTTTGCTGACATTTCCCACGCCGCGGGGGCCTTCATTTACATTTACTGCTTCACTGATATTTTCCGAGGCGGCGGGGCCTCCTGAGTTTCCCCGAGTACGGCGGTTTGCTCCACGTTGCGGGGGCCTTTAGTTCTTTCCTATAAAGATCAAATATAAAGATATTGCTCACAAAGAATCCACGTTCTTCTATGTGGTAAAATTGTATTTTACTTTTTCATATTTCATATATATACTTATCTGAGATAGTCTCCTTGGTTCATGGAGATTCTGTTTTCTTGCTGGCATTACTTGATGCCTATAAATAAGAAGGATAGATGATATTAGTCTTGTGAGTTCTAAGGGGGCTGTATTATATTCTTAACAACTAGTTCTACACATTTTTGTGTATATTTTAGTATTATTTACTATCCTTTCTACGAGAATATGTTTTTTGGTTTTGATGGATATAAATAAGTTAGGGCTCATTTGGATTCTACGCTGAACCTCTTTAAGGTTGTTTATATGTATATCTCTTTTGATTACTGTGTCATGTTGTTCTAAGTATTTGTTCATAATATATCAATTTCAATTTCAATTTTCAATTTAGTCTTTATTCGATAATTTACAATCATAAAAGACACAATACAAACATAAAAGTGTCATAAAATGTCATATAAACAGTAACACCCTAAGAAATGCATCCGTAGGAAATAAAAATCAGCTATATCGAATTTCCTATCATCATTGACTAAAATAGTAAATATGTTAATACATCCATAAAACCATTTCCTACACAATTTGTCCAAAAGGCTGCCTACTTACCATTAACATAGTCAAGTAGTATGTGCAATTACCAGACCAGCCTCCAAATTTTTCCTTCTCAAAGCCCAGAACCAACTAAGACATTTCGCCATCGCGATCACAATATCTGGACTTGTGTTCGATACCAAGATACGCAAAGCTGTCATACACGATCTGGTACCTAGATTGGAACACAGTGGCTTAAGCCACCTTCGACGGGGGCCATTATAGGCCGGGCACACAAACAATACATGGGTTATCGACTCAACCTGGGATGGACACAAAGGGCAGTTGGTATCAGGAGCCTTGTTCCATTTTGCAGTGAAAGATCTTAAAGGGAGAGTGCCCACTCTGAATTGGTGATATAGTTTCCTATCACCAGGTTTTGTAATCAGATTCCAGTAGGCTTCTGCTTCCATTGCAGGCTTGTGCTCCAGAAAGATACCTGTGAGCGAGCTACTGCTCACCCCTAACAATGTCTTTTTAGTAATCATAACCCAGTAAAGTTCTTTGTACTCATTTTTATTGGGAAATAAGTTCCCTATAGGATCTTCCCACAAATGATGAAGCCCCATATCAGACAAATTACCCTTAATCTTCTGGAGCCATTTAATTTTAGAGGACAGATCGGCATTCCTAATATACATTAGTGCATTGGCGTAAGACGTCAATTCAGGGGTAGTCCAAAGCCTCCTCCAGTAAGCTAGGGGTCTAAATCCAGCAGCCTCATCAAAGGAGGTACATCCCAAGTCAAACATCAGGGGCTTGATGGGGGTTGATTGGGGGAGGGCGGTCAGTGTTCTCAAAAACTTATTTTGAGCAAGAACTAGGGGTGATAAATTTTCAAACCCCCAGAGTTCAGCACCATATATTAAGGAGGCTCTAATCTTCCCATTATAAATCGATAGAGCGGGCCCCACCGGTTTGGTATTTGAGAGTCGATGTTCTTTAAGTAGGGTTCCTGCTAACTGGTTGTGCCTAAGAACTAAAACGTCTAACTGGGGTGTCCAGTTCATCTTCCTACCCATAGTCACTCCTAGATATGTGAAGGTATCAGTTTGTTCCAAAGGTGCTTTATTCATTTCAGCTCTCCCTTTAATGAGTTTGTGTTTATGCAGCACCATGAACTTGGTTTTGTCAACGTTTACTACAAGTTCTTGGTCGTTGCAGAACTCTATAAATCTATCAAGGGCACGTTGCAGACCACATTGGGTTTTAGGTAAAATTAAAGTATCGTCTGCAAACATTAAAAGCGGAACCCTTGAGCCGGCAAGAGTTGGAGCATCTGTTGGAAAATTGGTATAATACGAGATAACCTTGTTTATAAACAAGGAGAATAGGGTAGGAGCAAGGACACACCCTTGCCGCATATCTCTTTCATAGTTATATATACCACTGACCCTGTTGTTAAATATTGATATACCCTAATGGAAGAGGGAAGTCTCCAGGTAGTCATCCTATCGCATTATATAAATGAACCTCAGTATTATTTCTATTCTACATGCCTTTTATGATCCATATAACATTACCTCTACTACAGGAATCACATAAGGACCATCCAACAAGAATATCCATACCTGATGTGTGTTGATGGCGTGTTTTCTCTCCCTTCTCCCTTTCCTTGTTTTGTTTCCCCTCTTCCCCCATATCTGCCATGTTAGCTTTGACACTGTTGGGCTGAGTTTGGTGGGTACGGGAAGTTGGGACCTATCTTCGTATCTTGCATCTTGCCCCTTCAGAAACAACAGGTGAGAATTACAGTTGCGTGCTGATTGGGTTCGTTGCGAGGTTGTAGAGGTGGTGGTTGCAGGGGTTGGTGGGCTCCCCAGAGTGGATGGAAGACATGATGGCTGAGGTGGTCAGGGCGCTGAGCGGAGAACAGGTGGTAATGGTTAGACTGATGTTCGCTGCTTGGTTGAGGTCATTGGGGTTGAGGGTGGCAGGTTGGAGGTTGAAATTGTTGTTGATGTTGAAGATCTTGCTGTAGAAGTAGTCTGAGGGGGTGTCACAGAAGTTCTTGGGAGGGGGTGATGGTTTTCTCTATGGCTGTCGGGTTGGAGAATTCTTTGACTATTTTGAAGAGTTCCTTTGTGTGGTTGGCCATGGAGTCGATGCAGGTGTGATGGCTGCCTTCTTGGCTTCCTTGATGTGCCCATGATAGTTGCTGAGGGCTGTTTTGTGAGCTGCTCTGTCAGCGGGGTTCTTAGTGGTGCGCCATCATTTCTCCAGTTGGTGGCAGTTACGATTGGTGGTCCTGAGTTCTGGGGTGTACCAGCTGGCATGTCTGGAGTTCTTATTAGATCTTGTAGGTTTCAGTGGAGCGACTCTGTCTGCGCTGTCAGTGATCCAGGCGCTGAAGGTCTGGACGGCCTGATCAAGGTCTATTGAAGCCTCGTGTTGAGAGGTGAATAGGGCCTGTGACTACTGAGTTTCGGTGACCCTACTACAGCTGCAGTGGTAGGGGATCTGGCTCTTGGTGATGGTGTGATGGTGAAGTGTACGATGGTGTGGTCAGTCCAGGTGAGGTCTGTGGTGTGTTGTGGCCGAATTTGATTCTGTTGCTGGAGGTGAAAATGGGGTCAACTGTGTGTCCGGATTTGTGCATGGGTTTGATGACCATTTGGGCGAGGTCGATGTTGTTCAGGTTCTCCAGGAGGGTGATGGAATTGGCATCTTTGGGGTCATCGATGTGGAGGGTGAGGTCGCCGAGTATGATGTAGTGGTGAGAGTTGATTGCTAAGGGGGTGATGAGGTTGGGGATGGCATCGCAGAATGTTGCTCGCGGTCCCGGGGGTCTGTAGGCGAGGGTGCCTCTTATTGTGGTCTTCGCGTTGAATTAGGAAGTTGAGGTGTTCCATGAGAGGTGTGGGATTGTCGTTGGTGATGGTGCATCTGATGGTTTGCCTGAAGATGATGGCGATGCCTCTGCCTTGTTTGTTGGCGCAGTCTCGGTGTATCATCTTGTAGCTTTCGGGAGTGGCGATGGTGATGTTGGGGTTCATAGATGGGTTGAGCCACGTTTTGGTGATGAAGGCAAAGTCCGTGGAGAGGGTGGTGATGGTGTCATAGATTTCTGTGGCATTTGAATATTGAGCGGGCGTTGAGCAGGATACAATGGAGCAATTGGGGGTGTTCTTGATCTTGTGGGCAGGAGTGGTGTGGGCTCTTTCCTAGGTTGTGTCGCAGGAGAAGTGGCAATGCTGGCATGGCAGGTGAGGGGTCCTTTGGTGGATCGTGACGGGGAGGAGACGCAGCTGTTGTTTTGGCATCTGGGGTCCAGGTCCAGGAGTTCCTTGGCGGTGTACTGTCAGGTGGGGGGCAGGGGTCCTGGAGCTGGGTGTAGTGCAACCGGTGGTGCGTTGGCAGTGTGACAGCTGTGGCGCTTCTGCTGCATGGCCATGCGGCGGCCTCTGTTAGTGGTCCTGGTGGGTGGTTCTAGTGGACCTGGGCGCAGGGCAAGGATCTGGAACAGGCAGTGTGATGACAGGGGCAGCCGGCAGCACAGGGCCAGGTACAGCGGCAGAGCGGGGGAGCGGCAGCGCAGGGACAGGGAGGCGGCAGTACAGGGACAGCAGCAGCGCAGGGGGAGCGGCAGGGACAGCAGGCAGTGCTGGGGCAGGGACAGCAGGCAGGGCAGTGTCAGCAGGCAGTGCAGGGACAACAGGCAGCACAGGAAAAGCAGGCAGCGCAAGGACAGAAGGCAGCACAGGGGCAGGGGGGGTGGCAGCACAGGGACGGGAGGCAGGGACATCAGGCAGCGCAGAGGCAGGGACGGGCGGCAGGGACAGGGGGAGCAGCAGGGCTAGCAGCCAGCGCAGGGGCAGGGACAGCAGACAGCACAGGGACAGCAGGCAGCGCAGGGACAGCAGGCAGAGAAGGGGCAGGGGGAGTGGCTGCGCAGCGACAGGGGCGCACAGGTACAGCAGGCAGCACGGGCAGGGACAGGAGGAAGCGCGGGGACAGCAGACAGCGCAGGGACAGGGGTCAGCAGCACAGGGGGAGCAGCAGGGACAGCAGGCAGTGCAGGGACAGGGGGGTGGCAGGACAGGGAGAGCAGCAGGGACAGCAGGCAGCGCAGGGGCAGGGACAACAGGCAGCACAGGGACAGCAGGCAGCGCAGAGAAAGCGGCAGCAGGCAGCACAGGAGGAGGGGGAGGTACAGCAGGCAGACCAGGGGCAGGGGCTGGCAGCGCAGGGGGAGCAGTAGGGACAGTAGGCAGCACAGGGACAGCAGGCAGTGCAGGGGAGGCAGGCACAGTACCTTAAGCTGGGGGACAGGTGAAAGAGGGGCAGCCCAACCCAGCCTCCTCCAGGCTGTGATGGGTGCGGATGGGCACGCCCTTGGCCCGGACACAGCGCGGGCATGCCCCGCGATGCGGGAGTTGGCATAAGGCTGGAGGGGCGGGAACCAAAACTGGGAAGATCTGGTCCGGGCTCTCCGCTCAGTGGCGGAGGCTGCTGGGAGGAGTAGTTCTGGCTGCAAAATAGTGATATCGCCAGCAAAGTTCAAGGTTGCCAAGTTGTGCAATACGGGGCTGCCAGGAGGGTCAGGAAATGTCCAAATATAACAAAGAAACTACTTCTTCCCTTACAGGACCACAACAAACAAAACTTAATCAACTATCAAACTAAAACAAAAATAAACACAAAATAGAGACACAAAACAAAGGGCTCTATTAGACAAAGATCTAACACAGGATAAAAATTGTCATAAACATCTTTATACAGCAAGGGAATAAAACAACAACCTCATAGACTTAAATACAGTTTAAAAATAAAAGTAAATAATTACAGAATCAAAAATAGAACAAATCATAAACCACTGCTTGCTACCTGAAACAGAATGACATTCGTCTGACTCTACTGCACCTACGAACTTCAACTCTGGGACTTTGCTGACCATTAGACACACACTCCTCAGAGACATCTTCTGCTGGTACTGTTTCCATCAACAACCTTCAACTCTAATCCCATTACCACACATCTTCTCCACAATCATAAGACTTGTGAATTTTTCACCACCCTTCTTCACTTTACCACTCTTCTTGATCCATATGAAATTTGACCTCACTTACACAGTTGTGACTGTCAAAACCCTACTTCTGCTTGGATTTAGCTTCCTCAACATTTTTCTTTACTTTTGATTCAAGATCATGCAGTTCTACTCCAAATTTCACGCACTTACTCATCCAACTCTGGCAAACCTTGGTGGCGGGTTTCCTACCCTAAGCAACTCAAATAGGGACACCTGAGTAGAAGAATGCAGACAGGTTCAGGAAAAAAACATAACATCTAATGCACTGCATTGAGCACTACGCACTGATTGCCAATAGCTCACTGAATACACTGAACGAACACACGGTTCATGCACTCAACCTGACCATTGGTTTGAGTATGATATAGCGATGTTTTCAAATGTTTAACATCCCCTGATTTTAAAAACCTGTCTACTTCCTCATTCACACATTGTACACCATTATCACAAACTAAAAATTGAGGAAGAGTTTCTCGGAAGAAATTATCTTTTAAAAATACAATGACAGCCTTGGCATTTGGCAACAAACTTTACCTCTTGCCATTCGAAATACAGATCAACCACCACTCTGACTAGGCAACTTATTGAAGGGACCAACCATATCAATACCAACCTTCACCCAGGCTTTAGATATATCATTCAATAGGTTGTAATGGATTTTTTTTTACTGCCAAACTCGTTTTCATATTGACACTAATAGTGCACTCCCCAACCAAGCGATCCACCTCTTTGTCCAATGAGGGCCACTGCAATGTTTGCCTTAACCTCCGTTTGGTAAAAGTGCATCCCAGTGCATCCCAGATGTCCCTCGTGACCTACCTTGATCAACTTGTCCCTCAAGCCAACAGGTGGAACTAATTTCTCTGCTTTGATTAAAAGCACATATTCGACTGATAATTCATCACACACTTACCAAAAAGGTTGGCAAGAACTCTTAATCAATTTTTCTGTGGGCACCCATTAGTCACATACTTAATGACTAACTTCAGATTCTCATCCATCACCATTTCAGCCTTGCACTCACACTCTGTAATAGCATACATATCTTCAAGCTCCAAAATGGTAATTACACAATCCTCCTTCAGCTAATCTTCTGCATCATCCACCAAAACTGTTTCAGGAGGAAACCTAGCCAGAAAGTCTGCTCTTACATTCTTTGCACCTTGGTTGTGCACTGTATCAAAATGGAATGCAAAAGTTTAGTGGACAGCCTTGAAATTCTAGGCATCTACTATTGAAATTTGTAACCACTCAGGATAGCCACCAGTGGTTTATGATCTGTTTTTACAGTAAACCTACAGCCCTAAATATATGGTTTGAACTTCTGTATGGCCCACCAACGGGCCAACAATAGAAATTTGCCTAGCCCAGTAACGGTAAGTTTCAATTCTATTAAGGACACGGAGGCGAGGATTATGCTATCTCTCTTCGCTTTATTCACAGTAACAAATTCCATAGCAGCCAAAGAGAAAAACTTCCATCAAAACATCAACTCCCATGAACAGAGGGAGATCCCAAACAGTAGTCCTTTCATAGTGTGCAGCAATGCCACATAGTCCTTCTCCTATGTCAACTCCTCCTCTTTCTTCGCGTGGAGTACGCCAAGATCACCATCACTGGTCCTGTTTCGAACCCTCATTTCCTAGCAAAAAAATAAATAACGTAAGGCACCGAAGCCAAACTCCTTGCAGCGACATTAACATTTACATCCAACAAGAGACCAATAAAAACCTCATGAACAAATTACTTACCACAATACGGAGAGGGTTTGCACCGAAAGTGCATTGAGTGGGATAATCCTCGCCTCCGTGTCCTTAATAGAATTGAAACTTACCGTTACGGGCTAGGCAAATTTCTATTCTATGTCAGGACCGGAGGCTTCGGATTATGCTAGTTTAAAGCTTACTTACCACCAACTGAGCGACCTCTATCACAGGCTTAAAATAAAACCTCTTGAAGGTCGAGTCGGAGGACCAATCAGTTGCCCGCATCAAGTCCTCCAGACGAGCTCCCAAAGAAAAAGCTTTCGAAGCCATGGCCCCCCGTACAGAGTGGGCTCCAAACTGCCTCGTGTCAATGCCCGCCTCTTGCATGACCCAGCGCACCCACCTGGCTATAGTGGGGGAAGAGACCGCTTTGTGAGGCTTTTTTAGAACAATAAGTAGCTGACGTTCGCCCGAAGGGTGAAATTCTTGTGTCAAGTCTTCATACGCCTTTGAGGCAACCCACAACACACAACTTGGGAACGTCTGGAAACGCTGGGTAAGAAACCGTGCGAGAACGCGACTTGGTGCGGCGTCCCACCGTGAAGGTAACCCCATCCGGGGAAAAAACCCTTGCAGAAACGTCCAAGGCCCTGACATCCGACACTCTCCTACATGAGATCCGACACAAAAGCATAGCCAACTTGGATGAAAGTTCTTTCAAGGAGAGATACCTATTCGGTTGCCAGGAAATAAACAAATTCAAGACCAGATTGACTTCCCATAAGGAAGAGTAACGCGGCTCTGGGGGCAACGAGAGGCGAATACCTCGCAGAAGTCTGCAAACAAAAGGAATATTGGATTTAGATAACCCTTGGAACTTTCCAATGTGCGTCACTGAACACTTTAGTGTACGCACCACTGCAAAGAATGCCAGTTAATAATAGTTTGACATCTAAAAAATATGGCTGGAACACTGTAGGAAACAAACACAGCCCTGCATCCTATATTAAAGTAAGGCTGGGCCTGCAATAAATGTTAAAAAATCAGAAATGGCGGCTGGGCCGTGCTTTAGACCAATATTGATTTACTTGTACATGCTGTCTGTTGGAAATGGGATTTCTGGTTGGCTAGGGCATGCGCCTAAGCTAGGCAGGAACCACTACTCTAGTCAGGGCCAGGGAGTTACACGCTGAAGATAACCCCTGCTCACCCCCTTGGTAGCTTGGCAGAGCAGTCAGGCTTATCCCAGAGGCAATGTGTATAGCATTTGCGCAACACACTCACACAGCGGTGACACACTAGGCACACCACAAAAAAAACTCAACACAAGGTTATATCAAAAATAGCCTTTGTATTACTCATAAAACACATTAGAACGTAAACATATATATACACTGTGCCACCTGGCACTTGGTATCACTTTACAGGGATTATATACATTACAGGGCCAATCGGGCCACTATCATAACCATCACAATTCGCAGTTAGCAAAATCAACCAGTAGCTACTAGCAAGGGTACATTTAGCATATGCAGAACATCATCAGCAGTAGTGCACTAGAGTAAATGCTAATAAATGTATCAGGCATTAGGCATAACATCTTTTTATACCATCACTGTATACATCAGGCAGGTTCTGTAAAAGGACTCATTACCCTGTCATAACAAGGCATAAGCGACATGTACCATCACATCAGGGCAGGAACTACAGCAGAGCAATATGTCAGCGCTCCTGCGCTCTTTTTACAGGCTATACGGTAATGATGGCTCCAACACAGGGCTCAGAGGCACCTGTGTGCCTGTTACACATAATGCAGTACCTGATGCAGGAACGGGCCTTCATCAAGGATTCCTTCCCGTCCTGAGAGCCGAAGTTCCAAATGCCCACAAAGCTATGCCACAATAGGGGGGGGGGGGTGGCACACACACCAATCCGGCGGGGCGACCTGCCTCCTTGGGGATGTCTTTGCGGGGCCCGTGAGGCTCGTGGGGCCTCCGGCAGCTCCCTCTGTACGGCCAAATCCCCCTCGCTGGGGAAACGGGGCAGGCCTGTCTCCACGGAGCGAGTCTTCGTCGGCCGGACTCCTCTTGCGGCCGTGGGCCCCGTCCACAACCAGGCATAGACTTTGCCTGACTTCCGGCGGCCTTTCTTCGCAGCGGTCTATGTCGCGGTTCCCTCTCTCTGCTGGGCCCAGGAAAGGGCTGTTGTGCGGTGCGGCCACGAGCAGCCTGTGCTTCTTCTTTCTTTTTCTTGGCGCAGAGAGCCCCCACCACGGACTCAGGGGACAGAAGTATGCAGCGCTCACAAGGCGCTCACTTCCCTGCAGTTTCTCTGCCTCCAGCGGCACAGGCTGAAACCCTGCCCAGGACTCGTCTGGGGTGCGATTGCACTCCTCAGCGCCGGCTGCTCTCCCTTAGAGTGAACCCCCGTCTCGGGCTGGGTCGCCCAATTCAGCCCCTCACACATGCTGCTGTCAGATAGGCACAGCGCTCACCACATGCTGCTTGTAGGGTCAGGGAGGCAAGCCACGAATACCCTGGGAGTTCCCTGGGGGGCCGAGCAGTAGGCAGGCTCAGGCCATCACATAAGCAGACTCCAGATGGCGGTTCCCTGGCGCAGTATTCCTCTGGGGCAGCAGTCCCCCCAGTGGCTTCTCTACCAGTTCAGTAAGCACCACACCATGGGGTCACAGCCCCAAAATTTATAGTACAACATGTCTTTGTTCTTCCCCCTTTGCACAGGGCTCTGTGCCCGGTCCAAACTAGTTCTGGGGGGTACTTACACATCTCTTTTCAGGCGCACCACAACCCTCATTGTTAGTGTAGGCTGTGGCCCCAGACACACCACAGGGGGGTAGAGCCAGCATTGTGTAAGGCAGGCACAGTCCTATTCAGGGTCAGGTGCTTCTCCTCCCATTACTCCAAATGCAGATCAGGCCTATTCAGCCTAGCGCTGACTCACCCAGCCCCTCTGGAGCCACTGCACCTCCCCAGCCCCTGTCATCCAGAGCCAGACATGCAATACTCAACAGGCAGACACAAAGACACATAGCACACAGAAATGCCCACTACTAAAAGTGGCATTTCTAAAATAGTGATAATAAATCTGCGAACACCATTACGCAGCATTTATTGACACTATTCCAAACATACCAAACTTGATCACGCCACCCCTCTCCTACCAGGAATTACCACTGAAACATATCAGGGAATCCCCAATGCATTCCTATGAGAGGGCAGCCTCACAGTAGTGAGAAACCAAATAGGCTGTTTGTCACTACCAGGACATGCCACACAGTTAAGGCACATGTCCTACCTTTTACCTACATTGCACCCTGCTCATCGGGCTAGCTAGGGCCTTCTTTAGGAGTGACTGATATGTAGTAAAAGGGGAGTCACAGACGTGGCAACCACTTTATGTGCCATGTCACAGCGGCAGTAAACTGTGCGCGCAGGCCCTGTAATGGCAGAGGCCTGAGACAGGTTTGAAAGCCTACTTTGGTGGGTGGCGCAAGCAGCGCTGCAAGCCCACCAGTAGCATTTAATTTACTGGCCCCAGGTATATGAGATACCACTTTACAAGTGACTGATAGGTAAATTAAATACGCCAAACAGGTGTAGACCAATCTTACCAAGTTTACCATAGAGAGCACATGCACTTTAACACTGAACAGCAGTGATAAATTGCCCAGAGTCCTAAAACCACCAACACCAGGTCAGAAAAAATACTAGGAGGAAGGCAAAAAGTTCAGGGATGACCCTGCAAAAAGGGCCAAGTCCAACACTGTCCAATCCTAAATGTCAGCCAGGACGTCCAACGTAGCCTCTCCGATGCTCTGACACTGCCCCAATTCAAAATGACAACTGGGACTTCCCACGTACCCACTCTGACGCTGTGACGCTGCCCCAGCTCAAAATGGCAGCCGGGACGTGCCCGACGTAGCCGCTCCTGTGCTCTGTGCCCCAATCACGTGTCTCCCAAAGTGCAGGCAAATGCTACAGCACGTGCACATCGAGCAATGCTACAATGCGATCAACACAAAAAAATGTGCAGCGCTGAAGAGAGGAGAAACTCTTGAGAAAGCCACAATAACTGTTTGCATCACCTCAGACAAGATCCTTCACTATATAAAAAATTCAACTTGTGGTTTTACGGTCGTGGCCGATCGCCTCTGTATGCATGGGTTGTGTGGCAGCCCTTCCTTGTTTCGTCGGCAGGTAAGATGTGTTTTTTCCAAATCCACAATACGATAAGATAACCACGAAATATAGCATTTGAAGTATTAATTAGGTATGTTTATTCCAGCGCTGCCGCCACACCAGGGGAGCCTCTTACAGCTCTCTTCAGCCACTTTCCAACTGCCAACCAAGCCTGCGAACCACATTCCAAATATAGCAAAGAAAACATTTTGATGAGAACATTCTGCTGATGACATACTAACATTCCCTTCATACCCTTATTAAGCTAACACAAGAACACAACAGTCATCAAATAAAGCAGAGCTATCTGTGCTTCAATTACATCATCACAACTGATGGTTGGTCAGCAACTTTTGTATATTAGTGCAGGCTTCAAGTGAACCATCTTGAATTAGAAAGAACTTGTTGAGATTGTGTGGTGCGATATGCACACACACACACACAACCACAACAGAGATGAATCATCTATATTATGTATATCTGTGCTTCAATCACATCATCACAATTGATGATGGTTGGTCGGCAACTCTTGTATGCTTGTGCATGCTCCAAGGGAGCCATCTTGAATTGGAAAGAACTTGTAGAGATCGTGTGGCGCGAAATTCACACACACAACACAGCCACAACAGAGATGAATCAATGTGTTAGCAAGATGTTCTACCTTGGTGATTGCTATAGAAAAGCTATGAAACGTTATAAGTTCTTGTTAACCTTATACCTTGGTAAATGTTAAAGCATGCTTTGGCAGCCTGCCTTGAGGGCTTTTGCGAGTTCATGCCCTGGACTGGGGATTCTGTGTTCCACATACCATTCTAGTAATTTGCATGTGCTCAAGTGAGTGTTCTACATTGGGGGAGTTGCCCTTTAATCTGTGGTTGGACTGCTTTATTAAATCGACTTCCAATCTACGCTTTCTCTTTAAGTCATTATTTTGAGCATCCAATATCACATGGGTGGCGGTCTGGAATGCCACTGGAGTCAAGCTATCCTGGCTGATGAGGGGTGAAACCCCGAAACCGGTCCTAGGATGCTTGTTTCCAGTCCAGGGAGGACCTGGCCTGGCAGTTCGGGCTGGACTGTTCCCATTGGGCGCAGGGTCAAGACTGATTTGTATATGGCTGGGTTCAAACTGGAATGGCATGGTGAGCAAAAAAACAATGGATTTAGGCCCAGATCTCTGTACTGGGGTGAATGTATGACATTGTTCTGCATTCTGTCCATCAATTGTTCTTTTTGCATTTGTCCCCTCGAGTGGGACGGGTATGTCCAGACGTGGGTCCCGTGCTCTCCGTGCCACTGGAGTCCAACTATCCTGGCTGATGAGGGGTGAAACCCCGAAACCGGTCCTAGGATGCTTGTTTCCAGTCCAGGGAGGACCTGGCCTAGCAGTTTGGCCTGGAGTGTTCCCATTGGGCGCAGGGTCAAGACTGATTTGTATATGGCTGGGTTCAAACTGGAATGGCATGGTGAGCAAAAAAATGATGGATTTAGGCCCAGATCTCTGTACTGGGGTGAATGTATGACATTGTTCTGCATTCTGTCCATCAATTGTTCTTTTTGCATTTGGGAGAAGCACCTCAACACATGTACACTGAATGGATTATCCTCCTTCTTTCCATCTTACCTGCAATCATCAGAAAAAGTCTCTCCACAAGATCGCTCACAACACACAGATGTCCTGCAGCTGAGATCAATGTAGAGCTTTGTATGCTAGTCTGTGAAGGCAATCAATTAAGGAAACATGTACCCCTCAGCTGTCACATTTTGGAGTTGCAATTGGGCTGAATACTCCTATTTATGCATCAAATTGCAATGACTTTCTTTGATGTCAGTGTCCCACCCATCCCCACAAAGTGTAGCTCACCTTGCTAAGTAGTTAAACACTTATGTTGATGTGCTCTGTATGTCAGTCATACCCCTCCCCCCCACACACACACATACACACACTGGAATTCAAGTAGATGAGCTGCATTGCTCACCTGGATAAGGGGTTGAATAGTTACAGTTTTTCACACACCAATGTGCTTGTATTATTGGCCAAACGTACAATGAACCCCAATGGCTGTGTCTCTTCCATTGTGTTGTGCGCTCTCCAGAATTCTAACATCATCACTTGTTTTGCTTGAATATGTTGTATATCACTGTGATTGATTTCTTTTAGCGGTTGGGAGAGAATTTTTTACTGGGTAAGATATGTACTGTGACTTTGCTTCGGATAAAAATGTACTCTTCTGTTCTCTTTGATTTGTTTGGTCTGACATTATTGCCCTTACTTTCTTAAAGTTCTTATGACTTTCTTTATTGTTCACCTCTCTGCACCATCCTTTTGTTTGCCCTACCCATATAAACCACCTTTATGTTGATCTAAATGAAAAAAGATATTAAGGCATTATTCTTGTGTTTATGGCTTTAACTCAACAGCAGAGCCGAAAATCCCTTTGTTAATACACTGTTTAAGTGCAGAGGGTATAGACATCTTTAACAATCTCCATTAGTTAGAAGTGGATGATGCTGCAGACCAAAATGAATATGAAATATGCACTAAAAATCTAGATGTGTATTTTCTTCCCAGCATCATCTGCATTGACGTATTAACATTTCCGAATCAGGATTAAGCTAGAGAGAGATTATGTGGAAGAGTACAGCGTGGTTTTAAGGAAGTGGGCATTTTCTTGCAATTTTGGGAATCACTAGATGAACATAGATTAACATATTAGGTTTAAATCAATTCTGGGTTGTCATTCTGATGACGTGAATGAAGAGGTCATGCAAAAGGATGATATTTCATTAGTGGAAGTCACTAACACTGCTATACAAATTGGACATTGAGTAGCATGTGAAGAGTTAAAGAGGGATTATGTAACCAAGCTGAAAGTTCAACAAGCTGGCGCTAAGGAAGAAAGAAACTACTAGAGCTAAAGAAATTTGGAAAGAAAAGGGATCTTGGTTTAGGTTTAGGTGTGGTTTGCTGTGCCATTAAACTAATTCAAATGATTGTCCCATTTTGAAATCGACATGTAAACTGTGCAACAAAAAGGGTCCTTTTGGAAAGTGTTGTCTTGTATATCAGAAATGAAAGGCAAAAAAGTAAGTCAAACTTGGGATCAAATTAAAAATGTGATATTACAAATTCAACCAAACAAAATTACATTTCATCCCAAGATGTGGACGTGTTAATGAAATCAAGGGTGTGGTTGATGTTGATTTAGGATGACATGTATATAAAAGAGTTTAAGACACAATGAAATTTCTTAAACCTGATGTTCTTACAAGTGGGTATTGAGGAAAACACACAGAGTTTGAGAGTTTCTTCCATGTCTATATAGAATTCAGTGAGAGATGTGGAAAGGGAAAAGTCTATGTCCTTAGCATAGAAGATAGTGGGCAGAAACATCAGGGATTGTTGGGTAAAGCACTTGATCCCCGTGTTAATCCTCCTGTGAGGGTAAGCGACAATATGGGAAGTCAGAGTTGTGAATGGTTGACAAAGAATATCCTGAATTGTTTAAGAGCTTAAGGAGGATAAAGGATATGTGCACAAGATTGGGTTGAAGCCAGGGTCAGTACCTGTAGTAAATAAAGTGAGAGGTATGTATTTTTCATTAAGAAAGGCTGTAGCATGTGGGCTTGAGACATTGTGCAAAGCGGAGGTGATGGAGTCTGTGGAATGATCAGAGTGGTGGGCTCCCACGGTAGTAGCTCATAAAGCATTAGGGGGCACATGCATCAAAGTTTCAATTTGCGATTACCAAATACCAATTTTTAAGAAATCGCTATTGGGTAATCGCAAAATGAAATGCAACAAAACAGAGAGCAAATAGCGATTTCCGAATTGCGATTCCTTAAGAATTGCAAGCGCAATTAGGGAATCGCTATTTGCATTTGCAACTCCATTCTTTACTATGGGCCTCAAAGCCCATAGGTGAGAATGGTCTTACATTGCCTAAATTGCGATTACCAAATTGGTAATCGCAAATTAGGTAATGCAGAGGCAAGGGTGCCAGGGGGCCTAAGGCCCCCCTGAGGCGCCCCTAACGAAACAATGTGCACATGTAAGGCACACACATGCCCTAGGGGCATGTGTGCGCCACATGGCACTTTGACAAATGCAGTTTTGTGCATTTTTCAAAGTATGCACATGGCTAAAATCAACTTCATATTGATGTTAATTAGCGTTTCCTAAATGCACATTTTGCATTTAGGAAAGGCTTCTTGCATGTGCATTAGGGAATCGCAAATTGCGATTCCCTATTTGCAGTCGCAATTTAGGGAATAGCAAAATATTGCGATTACCTAAATTGCGAATCCAAAAACCTTCATGCTTAGCAAAAGGCCATTTTGTGATCGCAAATGGACGATTTTTGCGAATCACACTGTTTGCAATCGCAAAATTGCTTGATGCATGTGCCCCTAGGTGAGATCTAACTTTGTATTGACCATGGGTTTCAAGAAATGTCTGATTGTTGACAGGAATTCTCTTCCTAAAATTATGGAACTGACTTCATCATTGGCTGGAGCGAGATTTTTCATCAACATGGATCTCACTTTTGCATATCATCATCAGGTGGTGTAATTACAAGATGAGTCAAGGGAACACTGTGCTTTTGTGATGCTGTTTGGACCTTTTATGTTTAAAAAGATGTTCTTTGGGTTGGTTTCAGCTTCATCCATGTTCCAGTTTGTTATAAATTCTCTGGGCCGGATTCACAAAGTTAAACTTAGACCAAAAGTCTAAGTTTACGACTTTCGGTATTCAGAAAGGTAAGTTACGAGTAGTATCTTTAGGTCTGTACTTGGGGTGGAGTTTACGCACTCGGGCAGAATCTTTGCACTTGAGGCGGAATCTCTGCACTCGAAGCAAAATCTCCGCACTCTGGGTGGCCGAGTGCAGAGCTTTCGCCCCGAGTGTGGACATAAAAATACTACTCGTAACTTAGTTTCGTCAATACCGAAAAGTAGTAAAGTTCGACTTTTGGTCTATAATTAGACCAAAAGTCTAACTTTACCTTTGTGAATCAGGCCCTCTGTTGGCAGGTTTGGCAGACATAGAGATTACCAAAACAATCTTTAACATTTGGTCAAACACTATTAAAATAGGAGGAGAAAGTCCGGAAAGTATCAAACATTCAGATTTGCATATGGCTAGGTCCAAACTGAGGTGGCGTGATGGGCAAAAGAGCGCTGGGTTGGAGTGCTACCCCGAGCGATTGCCCGTAGGTAAACGTATTGCAAGCAGCCTCCCATCACCTTTCATGTGTTTCATGTACTGCCTTAAGTGGCATGGGTATGACCAGACGTGGGTCTATGCTTAGTGTGTCAGTGGAACCAAGCTGCACCTGGCTGATGAGCACATATCTAGGGCAAAACCGGTCCTAGGTTGCGTGTGTTCTGGTTCAGAGATGATATAGCCTGGCAGCTTGGGCTGGACTATTACCATGAGGAGCACGGTCAAGACTGATTTACATGACTGGATCCAAAGTGTTTTGCATATGACTGGGTCCAAACTGAGGTGGCATGATGAGCAATAGACGATGGGTTGAAGTGCTACCCCGAGCGATTGCCAGTGGTTAGACTTATTGCAAGCAGCCTCCTAACAACTTTTGTGTGTTACAATAACTGGTGGCCTGGTATGGATGCCCAGGTAGAGAGAATGGTAAAAGACAGCATTGATTGTAAGGTCAGTGACAAGGTTCATAAGGTGATAACTGCATTCTTTACTTGTAGAAGGTTTCCTTCAAAGCTATGGAAAGAGTTACAATTGGATATCATTGGCAAATTGTTGTTGTGGTTTGTATCCCCGGGGCCACTAACATTGGCAGAATGCATAAATTATTGAGCGGTGAGGGACTGAGATGTACTATCCTAAATCCAATCCAACAGGATCTCTCCACCCTATTCCCAAATAAACCATATAACCTGTAGGAAAATTAAAAAGAACACCTCAAAATATATAAATCTGATCCTTTACAAACGTAAAACATAATTAAAATTGCTCATGTGACAAAATGGCTCAGAGATAAGAACTTAAGCAAGAAGCTATGTGGTTTTGCACAGGTGGCAGTTCAACTCTCTATTGAACTCCCATTGGGGTTTCATTAATGTTTGTAAAGAATGTTTGTTGTCAGATAAATGTTGGTAGCACATGGAAGAGCCAGTTCATCATGCTGCTTTATTGGATGGGCCGTAGGAGAAGTTGGCTATTGATTTTGTGTGCCCATATGATCTTCTGCCAGAGGATATGAAGTATTTAATCATGATGGTTAGTTATTTCACTAAATGGATTTATTGTGCATTTGTGAGTTCTATGACTACTGATGTGTTAGGATTTCTAAAAGCTTTATTTGCAGTGGAAGCTGTACTGAAATGTCTGGTTTCTGAAATTGGTACACACTTTGTGCCACGGAAGATGGTGCAGTTTATGGAGTCCATTGAAAAACTTAACAGTCTTTCCTCAAATTAGGCAATAGAAATATGTCCTTGAAGGAGAATATGCAGACTTGTTTAGCTTCTTACTGGATGTGAAGGCCTAATTTAAAGAGAAGGGTTGTAATTACTTTAGCACCCCACAGTGTACCACTGGTGTCACACATTTTCTCGTTGTGAGGGTTAACGAGGCAAACAACAGGAAAATACTTGTTTGGTAAAAGCATACACAAGTGTTTGTCTTCAGAACCTTTACAACATGTTACAGAGGGGGCGACAATAGCAGCTTAAATGTAAGCATTAGTATGACAAAGAAAGTCTGTATGAGTTTGAGTGTGGGTAATTATGAGAACACTGTATAAAGTAACCAAAGGAGACTCTAGGGGCCATATCTACAAGGCCTCTGCGCCACCAGAGCGTCACTTTTTTTGATGCTCGGGTGGCACATAATGCTGAGCCATGTTTACAAGGCCACGCAAAACCATCATGTCTGGCTTTTCATGACCTTGTAAATATGGCCCCCTTTCACGCATTACTCTGCGTGAAAGGGGCGTTCCATGGGTGTTGCTGTGGGTGTTCTGACGCAACACCCATGGATTCTGACACATTCCCAGATTTCCAAGGTTTTGTAAATCTGGGATTGCGCCGGATTCTAACTCCTCCCCAGGGGAGGCTTTAATGTGAAGAAGAAATACCTTTGTTTTTCCTCATTTTTCGCACATAGGAGGAAAATGCCATCAATGATTGTTTTAGTGCAGGAAGGTGTCCCTTCCTGCACATAAACAACCATCCCTGTAATGCAGGCACCCTTGCACCATGGTGCAAGGGTGCCTGCGTTGGCGCTAGGCAGCCAATTTTTCACCAGCACAGGGATGCGCCGTATTGCTGTAAATACGAAGCATTGACTGCTAAGATGCAGCTCCCTTGGGGTAAAAAGCAAAGTGTGCTCGCTTTGACCAAGCGAGAGCACAATGCTCTCGCTTGGTCAAAGCGAGCACACTTGTTTGCTATGGGATGGTGGGAGCACTGCTTCTGCCATCCCATAGCAAACTACAATGTCCCGGGGGTGGGCATCCCTGGCCATTGCTGGAGCTGGCCCTGGGGGGTGGCAGTCCCCGGGCCATCTATGGCTCCAGGAGGGGGGCAGCGCAGCATCTTTGAAATAGCCCCGGGAGGTTGCGGTCCCTGGGGCTGCGTGGGGGGCTGGAGCCCCCCACGCCTAATTGTAAATATAGCCCCGGGGAGGTGGCGGTCCCCGAGGATGCGGGGTGCGCGTGGCCCCCCTCATTAAACAAATAGGAGGAACAATGATTCCTTATAACGGGGTCTTCATCAGGACAGAAGGAGCCACCTATGAATTATTTAAATGAAGGGCAACAAATTATTAGGGGTGATAGATTGGAACAGAACCTGTACTTCATGTATATCCACATGTAGATGACAGCAATTAATTTACTGTATCTCTTCATTGTAGTGTGGTTTTCCTCAGTTATATACATGTATAACTGATGGTCAGACTGGTTTTTTTGTATGCGAAATGTAAATACCTTGAATTTCTTATCTTCATCCTTCTAAATCTTCGCACGAGCACTTCCTTGAGCACTATTTTCACTTTCACCTTATCTTGGAGCACCTTTTGGAATTGTACAGATTGAATTTATTTTGCTGAATGTGATATAAACTTGCCAAAATGTCATACTAATTTGGAGAATGTGGTTATTTTGGGTGATGTGATTTTTTATAAATACTGTCCTTCCGCTTGGACCATTTTTCTGTACCTCCCTAACTGTACGGGCAGGTGGGAACAGTACTGGTGTACAACAAGTGACAAAGGAAGAAACCGTCACCAGATAGGCAACCCCTGGGTTCATTCCACATCAACCTTGACTGTTCAGCATCAGGTAACTCCCATGAGAGAGCAATCTGAAAGCCAGATTTATCACGGCTGCTGGGGAACCTTTCAAATAGCAAGATATGTTTTCCACGGAAGCATTACAGGCTCCGTGAAGCGAAACGTCCTTGCACTTTAATGATCCACTTAGAGTATTCTCACAGTCTAAACCACTGAGAAAAACTTCAGTTTCCCTATTTACACACCAAAATTTGAAAGGTACTTCCCAATAATCATGCATGAACCCTTCCCCCAATGCTTCGTATGTGCCACTTGATGGTGTTGCAGACAGTACTGAAAATGAAATGTCGAAATCGGCAGGGTGATGTACCCATGGATTATCCAATCCGCGGATGGAATTTCAGCAACAGTGAAAGGTAACTTGTCTAGTTTTTCTATGTGTAACATAGAGTACCTTGCATCTTTTCATGACATAAGTATTTGCTGTTTCGTAAGGTGTAAGGAGAAAACCGGTTTGTGGCATTAATATGTCGCCAAGGCACGTGGCCAGAATGCAGTGTTTGAAGTGACCAGCTCAATATTGAATAGACCTAAGCTGTGACTGCACATGTTGTAATGCGGACATGTCTTGTTTAACAATGTCTGTTGCTAAAGATACAACTGAATTTCCCAAAAAGTGTATTCTAGAGGTTAAGGTGGTCATGCTGTTGTCAACCACTGCTAGAGATTTTTCTAAATTGGCCCTGTCGATTTTGCGCAATCTTTCAGCAGCCTTTCCTATTTTGATGTATATGGCATACAAGAAGCGTTTTTGATGTGGTTTTCGAGGACCTAATAAAAAGTGCTTGAGTTATGGAGCCTGTTAATGGGATAAGAATAGATATTAAAAAAGAGGGGAGTGTCATAGTACTGATGAGTAAGTACAGCGATATGGTAGCTCAGCAGATAACCGAGACTAGTCATCAGATAAAAAGGGCAAGTGTCGCTTTAGCTGGGACAGCGTAGAGGTTTTTAGCCAATCAAGGCACAACTTCCCAACACTGTAAGTTTTCACCACCGCGAGTGTTCAGACTGCACATACCACATGTCAGGCCTCCTTATCTTAAATCCCCCGCCATCTAGGAATCGTGCCTGACATCCATTCGTGTCTAGTGACCAAACTAACCATCCCTTCCAATTGGGGTCTGATGAATTGTATGTGCCATTTTGTGGCATATTACCCAATGTATCCTCACTGTATTTTGTAAACTGTTGCCAGTTTTCAAAACATGCGAATGTGGGAATCCGTAGTGTGTTCAAATCCTTTATCTTGACTAATACAAGACATGTCGTTTGTTGCACTGTTTTGTTTAGGAAAATTATTTGTTGTGGTATTAGGCATGCTCTAAACAAGGCCTCAGTTCCCTGAATATGCCAGTGTTTTGTCCCCCTCATTGATTTGACATCAATAGTGTCCCTCCAAAAGTCAAAACCCTGCTGGGAAAGAAAAGAAGCAGAGTATAACAACTTGGTATCTGTTAACATAGTTTTCTTTGCAGGTGATGGTGCAAGCCTAGAGTAATAAGAGGCAGGGTCAGATGTATCATACCCAGAATAATAGGCAAACCTATTTGCAAATGTTTTTAAACTACCCAGTGGTGGTGTAGGTCAATGTTACCAGTGAGTGTAATTGAAAACAGAACGTGGAATACTTGCTTTATATAAAAATTGATGACTTTAATGTTGGAAACAAAACATTTCATCATAATTAGACGTACCTTCATACAATTCATTAGAAGAAAACACAAATGCTCCAGATCATGTAGCAATTCAGACATCGTATCAATGTCTCAATTGTCAGAAACAATACTAGGGGTAATGACATCATTCAATGATATTTTAAACAGGTATGGAATTTATAAACATACAGTGGGCCATACACATCATACGATACCCTATTTCAAATAATCCCATCAGGAACTGGAACAGCTGAAATGTTCACCAGTGAAAGGTTTCTTCATTCTCATTGTGATGACGAATGTTGTTTAAGAACCAAGTTCACCATTGTACTGCAGAGCGTTATGGGAGATGGTGTCCATTCAGAATTAGGAAAAGGTCTGTCACAAAACCAATTCAAAGGACCAGGAAAAGTAATGAAATTGTAATCCAAAGTTATAGCCATGGAGAAACAAAATATCACTTTTTCAGCCAAAGATAGAAGACACACACTTTCAGACTGAATGGAAGAGGTGGCAGTGGTGGTGGGTCAGACGAATCTGAAGAGTAGTCTTTAAAGTCGATGAAGTAGCTAGAGGCAGTTCGATCTTTTTTTGGCAGCTCTGCAGGTTTTGTAGAACTTGGAGATGACTCGATCTGTGGTATAGTGACGTAGACTGTGTTGTTTTCAGGTTTCCGAATTGAAATCTGTGTTTCTGTACTAATTGACTGTACAGTTGCTGTAGTTGTAGTAACAGGTAGAAGGCATAGTTCATTGTTGTTGATTGTTGTCTCTCATTGGAGTGAGGAGTCTTCATTAGTTGTTAAAGCTTCCATCTGACCTTTCTGTACGGTAGCGAGAGGAGGCACGTAGCTACCCAGGAGGCCCATATGGCTTACTGCTGAGAATCGGCCACATAGTGTAGTTTGATCAGATCAAAGGAGGCAAATCTTATGTCTTTGCGGCTGGCAAGAGGTGGAAGAAGTATAGTTTTGGTACCCTCAACAGCCAGGACAGGCGCTCTGTAAGTTGGCCCGAATTCTGTCTTGTCCACACTTTTCTCCCTGACCAGGTCCCCAACCTTCGGGACCCAGGCAGGTCTTGATGGCACTCCTTCACTTTCCCAGTGACAGTGCATTTTACTTGGACATTGCTATGTTCGTCTCAGAAGTCATTCAGTTCCTGTAAAACAGCCAAACGTTCAGTGATATCAGACAGTGTTTCCACCACCACTGTGCTGGGATTGTCGAGGTCTGGGACCCACATCTTTAGCCCAAACATGATTTAATAGGGAGTCCGACCACCCAGAGATATTCTAGGCAGGTTGTTGAGTGCCCTCTGGACCCCATATAAGTGATGGACCCAACTGCGACATGAGCCTAGTACTCTATCTGTTAAAGACTGCTTTAAGTCACAGTTTTTCCTCTTCACAACTGAACTTCCCTCAGGATGACACAGAGAATAGAAACGCAGGGTCACACCCAAACTTCCCATGGCCTCATTGTAAGCCCTAGAGCTAAACACCGGACCCTGGTCGGAATGTTATGTGCCTACTGCATATGTCCCGATAAAGACTCGCAGATTCTTTGGGTCGGTCTATCGCGAGCAGATATCCCAATATGGTGCTATAAGTTTCTAAGTGCTATAAAGTTATAAATCTTTAAAAATTCATATCTCTGGTTCCCTACATTGGACTTTTGTCGTTTTGGTGTCATTTAAAGATAAAAATATTTCCTATTTTTATAAATTGATTGGTGTTGGATTTTTATTATGCATTGTGTCTTAATTATTTACTGAATTGGTGTTTTTAAATGCTTTACATACCTGTCTTTGAAGTTAAGCCTGCCTGCTCGCAGCCAACCTACCAAGAGTTGAGCATGGGAATAATTTTCTAAAACCTATCCTGAGTCCTATCATGTGTTAGTGGCCTTTTTGCCAGTGGCAGACCTACATTTGCCCCTACCAATAATCCACTTTCCAACATTTGGTGCTCAGCGGTGTGGATGAGGACTTGTGTTTAAAAAGTACACCTTTCAGTAAAGTGAATTAAGATTATAAAAATCCTCTAAATTGCCTTAGAACAAAACTTTTGAGTTTGATTTTTGGAATTTGGACTAAACAGTTTTTAATCCATTGTTTTGATTTTTCCAAATTGTTCTAAGTCTGTTGTGCCTAGTTATTGTGACCCAAAACTAGGGAACCATGGAGCTGGACCTGGCTAAACTGTCCCAGTTTAAGATAGCTGATCTTAGGGAACAGTGTAGGCTTAGGGGGCTGCCTGCTACCAAGAAGCTTAGGAAGGCAGGGTTGATTGAGTCCCTAACGGCCTGGGCTGGGGCAGCTGAGGAGAGTCAAGGGGGGATAAAGGGTGTCCCCCCCACCTCACCCAAGAGGAGGGTGAGGATGATGCCTCTTCCATTGTCTCTAGTGTGAGCCATATGATTCCAGATGGTGGGAGGGGGGAAGGGTCCCTTACTCAGGAACCACCACTGTCCCTTGCAGAGAGACAGCTTGAGGCGCAATTAGCTTTGATTGCCTTGGAGAAGGAGAAATTGGAATTGGCTAAGAAGAAATGGGAGAGGGAGGAGGCGTTCAAAAGAAATGGTGGCAGTGAAAATGATGAAGATTTTGAAATGTCCAGGGGTGGTGCATTTGATCATAAACTTCCCAAGGGTATAGTGCCCAAGTACACAGAGGGGGATGGCATTGACAAGTGGCTGGCAGCTTTTGAGAGGGCCCTTAGAATAAGTAGGGTCCACTCTAAGTATTGGGGTGTACTCCTGTGGGAGTTGATTCCAGTAGCTGGGAGGGATAGGCTCCTGACCCTGAAGGGAGAGGATGCAGAATCATGCCAGCAGATGAAGGCTTGCTTAGTTAAGAGATTTTGTCTGACTCCAGAGCAGTACAGGGTGAAGTTTAGAGGCACCCAGAAATTGAGTTCAAAGTCTTGGCTAGACTTTGTGGACGTTTCAGTGAAGGCACTGGAAGGCTGGATTGTTGGTAACACTGTTGACACATATGAGGGATTGTATGATTTGTTTTTGAAAGAACATATTTTGACTCATTGTGCAGAAGAGAAGTTACGCCAGTATCTAGTGGACTCTAAGCTGACAGACCCCAGAGAGCCGGGGGAAGCAGCTGATGAGTGGGTAAGAACCCGGGTTTCCATTCAGCACCAGGGGGGTGACCAGAAGAAAGGAGGACAGGTCCCTCCCCAAGGGAAAGCCCAAGGGAAAGAAGGTCAAAACCAGAAGGAGTCCTCCAAAGACCCACAAAAACCTGCACAAGGATGGGGGGGCCCGAGCCAACCCAAATTCAAAGGGAGGGGGTATCATGGAAAGAATGGTAGGTTCTTTGATCCCTCAAAAGTGGGTAAGTGCTTTGACTGTAACCAGCCAGGGCACAAACAGGGAGATGCTGTCTGCGCCAAGAAGCTCCCCCCTAAGGGGCCATCCACAGGGATTGCCAGTGTAAGTGTAGGGGTGGAGAGTGGTGCCCCAGAGAGGGGTAGTCAGGTGGTGGAAGCAACCTTAGTGACCCTGGGTGGGGTGAATATTGCAACCCTTGCTGCCTTACCTCCAAACATGGACAAGTACAGGCAGAGGCCTAAAGTGAATGGGACTGAGGTTGAGGCTATCAGAGACACTGGGGCTAGTGTAACTAGGGTCCTGGATGAGCTGGTGCCTCCAGGGAGGTTGTTACCTGGTGAGTTTCACCAGGTGACTTATGCAGACAGCACTACCAAACTCCATCCTATGGCTGTGGTGGATTTGGAATGGGGAGGTGTGACAGGCCCTATGAAGGTAGCTGTGTCAAAGGTGCTCCCAGTCCAGTGTTTACTGGGCAATGATATTGAAGCCTCTGTGTGGTCAGAGGTGGAGAGAGGACTCCATATGAAAATATTGGAGCTCCCTGAGTGGGTATGTGCTGTGACTAGGTCACAGACTAGCCAGAAGGGAGGGGCTGGACACTTGGACCCTGGAACAAAGGGCCAAGCATCCAAGGACAAGGGTACTGGGCCTGGTGAGCCAGCCCTGGGAACTCCAGAGGTGCAGGAAGAATCTAACCCTGATGGGGAAGATCTGGCCTCTGAGGGAGGGACTCCATCCCTGCCAGAGCTGTCAGGTTTGGCAGAACTGACAGGAGCAGCTGGTCCCTCCAGAGAGGAGTTCAGTAAGGGACAGAGAGACTGTCCCACCCTTGAGAGCTTGAGGCGGATTGTTTCTAAGCAAGAGGAGGGGGATGACAGTGGGTTTCACAAACTCTACTGGGAAGATGGACTGCTTTATACTGAGGCCAGAAACCTCAAGGAGGGGGCCACCAGGAGGTTGGTGGTGCCCCAGAAGTACAGAGAGTTCATCCTGACTTTGGGTCATGATATCCCCTTGGCAGGACATTTGGGACAGACAAAGACATGGAAACGGTTGGTGAACCATTTCTACTGGTCCCATATGTCTGAAAAAGTAAAGGAGTTTTGCAGCTCCTGTGTCACCTGTCAGGCCAGTGGCAAGGCAGGGGGCAAGACAAAGGCTCCCCTAATACAACTGCCAGTGGTTGGGGTTCCTTTTGAAAGGGTGGGGATGGACATTGTTGGTCCCCTGGACCCACCTACTGCATCAGGGAATAGGTATATCTTAGTGGTAGTGGACCATGTCACTAGGTACCCTGAGGCAATCCCTCTTAGAACAATTTATGCTCCTGCAGTGGCTAGAGCACTGCTTGGTGTGTTCACCAGAGTCGGTTTTCCAAAAGAGGTGGTATCAGATAGGGGCACGAACTTCCTGTCCAGCTATCTGACTGCTATGTGGGATGAGTGTGGTGTCAACTACAAGTTCACCACCCCTATCACCCACAAGCAAATGGTCTTGTTGAGAGATTCAAAAACCCTGAAGGGCATGATAAATGGGTTGTCAGAGAAACTCAGGAGGAGGTGGGATGTTCTCCTCCCATGCTTACTGTTTGCCTACAGGGAGGTGCCACAGAATGGGGTTGGTTTCAGTCCCTTTGAGTTGTTGTTTGGACACCCTGTGAGGGGGCCATTGAGCCTGCTGAGAGAGTCTTTAGAGAAGCCTCTTAAAGGAGCAAAGGACAATGTGCTTGACTATGTGCTGGGCCTGAGATCTAGAATGGCAGAGTACATGTACAAGGCAAACAGGAAACTGGAGGCCAGCCAGGAGCTCATGAAGCACTGGTATGATCAGAAGGCTACTATGCCTGAGTATACTCCAGGACAATTGGTGTGGGTGTTGAAGCCTGTGGCTCCCAGGGCCCTCCATGACAAGTGGAGTGGGCCCTATCCAATCTTCGAAAAGAAGGGTGAGGTTACCTATTTGGTTGACCTTGGCACCCCCAGGAACCCTCATAGGGTCCTGCATGGGAATGGATTGAAACCCCACCATGACAGGGCAGACATGACCATGTTACTGGTCACTGATGAGGGTGTGGAGGAGGAAACTGAGCCTGTGCCCGACCTCCTCTCCACTAATGTGCAAGATGGGTCAGTGGAGGGAGTTGTGCTCTCTCCCAAGTTGACAGACCAGCAGCACAGAGACTGTAAGCAAGTGCTGGAGCAGTTTGCTGGCCTGTTCTCTTTGAGCCCAAGCATCACTGAGTGGTGTGTGCACCACATTGACACTGGTGACAGCCTACCTGTCAAAAATAAACTGTACAGGTTGTCTGGCCATGTCAGAGCCAGCATTAAAGCTGAAGTTGCTAAGATGCTGGAATTGGGGGTAATTGAACAGTCTGAGAGTCCATGGGCCAGTCCAGTGGTGCTGGTACCCAAACCTAATCCTCAGGGGGGACCCAAGGAGTTAAGGTTCTGTGTGGACTACAGAGGACTGAATGCAGTCACAAAGACTGACGCTCACCCTATACCTAGAGCTGATGAGCTCATTGATAGGTTAGGGGCTGCTAAGTACCTGAGTACTTTTGATTTGACTTCAGGTTACTGGCAGATTGCCCTCACTGATGGAGCAAAGGAGAGGTCAGCATTCTCCACACCAGAGGGACATTATCAGTTCAAGGTAATGCCCTTTCGCTTAAAGAATGCACCTACCACCTTCCAAAGGTTGGTGAACAGGGTCTTGTCTGGGTGGGAACAGTTCAGTGCAGCTTACCTGGATGATATAGCTGTATACAGTTCTACCTGGGGGGATCACTTAAGCCACCTCAGGGAATTGCTTCAGGCCATGCAGCAGGCAGGCCTGACTATTAAGGCAAGCAAGTGCCAAATAGGGCAGAGTTCTGTGGTGTACCTGGGCCACCTGGTAGGTGGGGGCCATGTACAGCCTCTCCAAGCTAAAATCCAAACTATTTTGGATTGGACAGCTCCTGTTACCCAGACTCAGGTCAGGGCATTCCTTGGACTGACAGGGTACTATAGAAGGTTTCTTCAAAATTATGGGACCATTGTGGGACCCCTAACAGAACTCACTTCTAAAAAGAGACCCAAGAAGGTGGATTGGACCCCAGAGTGTCAGAAGGCTTTTGACACTCTGAAAGCTGCTATGTGTTCAGCACCAGTGCTGCTGGCCCCTGACTACACAAAAGAATTTGTGGTTCAGACAGATGCTTCAGAGCAAGGGATTGGGGCAGTGTTGTCACAGCTAAATGAAGAGGGCCTTGATCAGCCAGTTGCCTTTATTAGCAGGAGACTTCTTCCCAGAGAGCAGAGGTGGAGTGCCATTGAGAGAGAGGCTTTTGCTGTGGTTTCGTCCCTGAAAAAGTTGAGACCATATTTGTTTGGGACTCACTTTTGTGTTCAAACTGACCACAGGCCTCTCAGATGGCTCATGCAGATGAGAGGGAGAATCCCAAGCTGTTAAGGTGGTCCATTTCCCTACAGGGGATGGACTTTACAGTGGAACACAGACCTGGGGTTGCCCATGCAAATGTAGATGGACTTTCCAGGTTTTTCCACTTAGCTGATGAGGACTACCAGGGTGTAGGTTAGTAACCCATCACCTTTCGTTTGGGGGGGGGGGGCTATGTTGCAAAGTCATCCTGTGCCCTGGTCACCCCCCAACTTTTTGCTGAATGGTACTGGTGGTAACTGACTCTGACTGACCCTGGGCTTTGCTAACCAGGCCCAGGGCCATTGCTATGCTGAAAACACTTAGAATACAGTGAAAACACCTACATACACTAGGGTACACTAGGGGTTGGGGTACCCCTGTGATTGGCATGACCTACCCTATAAGTCCCTAATACATAATAGGGCAGGGGAATTGAAACTACCTATCAGTCCCTAGTATATAGTAGGGCATGGCAGTTTGGAGGCCAGCAGCCTTTTCTGCACTTGTGTGTGTGCACTGCTGAGGCCAGTTTTAAAAGCAGCCCTGGGTGCCATGACTGCTTTTAAAAAGTACATTGTGCCCAAACTCGACTTTGGGGTTTAGGGCACTTAAAAATGGATAACCTACAATGTTTGGGCATATTAGGAACCCCCAGGGTCTCCCCTAGGTGTCCCAGGGGTGGGGGGTCAGGTATCTATAAGGTAGACCCTTATAAAATGAGTTTTATATGCCCTGGGTTAAGTACAATTTCAAATTTCACTCCCCACATTGTGATAAAGTGCTGCCCAAATTCGACTTTGATGCTAGGAGCACTGTGAAGTGAGGATCTGCAATATTTCTACAGATTCAGAACCCCTAAAGTCTCACCTAAGTGACCGTTGGGGTGGGGGTCCTGTAGATATGGGCGGAGTACTTATAAAATATGTTTTTGTAATTCCTGGTGCTGGAAAAATGGCCCAAGTCATTTTTTCCCATTGCAAATCCCATGCCACATAGGTTAACATGGCAAGAAGTTATTAACTAATAACTCCTGATAGGAGAATGCTAGAGCTTCAATTCAAAGACTTCCCAGAATGGTAGTGATAAATCCCACAATATGATATTGTTGAATTTCTCCTAAAATGTACAGACAAGAAGTTGTAAGACTTTCTTGTTTGTAGGTCCAAATTCAGCCTTCCAGTGGTCTGCCCTGATTGGTCAGAGTTAAGTGGATTAGCCAGGCTGCCTTGAAGAGGTGATAAAGAGCCCCTGGGGTTAACCAGCTCTGCTGGGAGGGCAGTGTGCTGTTCCACAGGAATGCCAGGGCAGGGGGAGGAGTCGTAAACCATGGTCTTCAAAGAGGAGAGAAGAAACCAGTGTCATTTACAACTCTAAACTTTCCACCTCAGGCAGATGGTAGGATTAAGGAAGGTATGAGCAGATGCAGGGGGGAGAGTCTAAGTAAATTAGCCATCCTAGGGGTGTGTTTAGCCAGCTCTTACCTCCCTGCTGGAAAATCAGCCATTATGAATTTGGAAGATTTGATGCACTCTGGGACAAAATAATGCCACACTCTGCAGGATGTGGTCATATCTTTGGGGAGTTACCCTGCTCCCATTGGTCAGGAGTGACCTCCTGCTTGACCCAGAGAACTTGGAATAAGTATCTGAGAGGGGCAGAGCCCTCCAGATCTGCTGCTTGAAACTGAAGAAAGCAAGACATAGTGCCATGCTGAAGTGATGTGCAATTTCTAAGGTCTGCCCTATGAAGACTGCGCCATCTGAACCTACAGCCCTGTGGACTACCTTGCTGGAAAAGAAGTAAAGAGTGGACTCCCTGCAAGCTACAGGTTAACAGAGCTCACCTGGATCATCACCATCAAGAATCCCCAACCTGGAAACCTACCAGTGGATTTGTAAGGGTTTTGTCCAAGTGGATTGTGGGAACTGACATCCTCAACTTTCAATGACCATCTTGGAGCTTCCAGACCCTTGGAGTGAGTTTGAGACACTTTGGGACCCTTTGGGGAACTTCAGGAAGAAGTTCCAGGAGTTTGGAGAACTTTGGAGCAACTTTGAAAAAAAGCTCCAGAGGGGGACCGACTCAACCTGGTCAGCCAAGCCGCCTGCCTTCAACCGCGAGCCGGCCAAGCCATCCAGGTTCGTCCCGCTAAAAGCTCCGTCGGTCCGACTTCCAGAGTTTGACCGGGAGTAGAAGAAGTCCGAGGCCGGCGAACCCTCACCGAATCCGGCCTGGTGAAGAGCATCGAGGGACCCTGCGAGAAAAAGTCCGAAGGTAAAAACTGTGACCGGGACTTACCGCGAGGTGTAGCCGCTCAGGGCTCCATCGCGGTTGGCCTGAAACTTTGACTTTGGGTCGCTCTATCGCGAACAGATATCCCAACATGATGCTATAAGTTTCTAAGTGCTATAAAGTTATAAATCTTTAAAAATTCATATATCTGAAAGAGACACGTTAGTGACAGATTCCTTACCTTAGAATATCCCCAGGCGTCAGGCTGGATCCGGAAAGTTTTTGCGTAGCAGTACCCTTGCGCGTCGGTAGGCGGCGTCGTGCAGGTCCGTCGTCGGCGTCGTGATCGCCGGGATGACGTCACGGGCAGTACTTAGACGCCGCCCCTGCGCGCTGACGTCAGTTCTTCTTTTTCCGCGCCAGTAAGCGCAGATCCGGGAAGAGCAGTGCCCTAGTCATTTTTTGACTATATTTTTGGTGATTTTTCACTGTTTTTTCTCACGAGTCTATCGACTCCGAAGGTGTCGGTAGGGATGCCCGGCTTCAAGCCCTGCGACGTCTGTGGTCGTATGATGTCGATCACAGACCCGCATTTAGAGTGTCTCTACTGTCTCGGCCGCGACCACGACACAAAGTCGTGCCCCGACTGCCGGGCCTTGCACCCGAAGGCTTTGCGAGAGCGGTCTCGAAAGCTCCTCGAGGTCCGGCAGTCGGCTCCGCGCCACACCAAGCCCCGGTCACGCGAGAGGTCGAGGGGCCGGTCGCGGAGTCCTCATCGGTCGTCGGGGTCCAAGTCTTCGCACTCCTCCGGTAAGTCGAAGCATAAAAAGTCTAAGAAGCGTCATCGCTCAACGACTTCGCCTCGCCGGTCTCGCGACTCGGCTAAGGCTCCTGTCGGCACCGTCCCCGCGGCTCCGGGAGTGCCTGTGGAGCCGCCCCCGCATTACCCATCCTTCCCGGGTCCGGGGGCGACTCCGGCCGAGATACAGGAATTCCTGTCGGCCATGGCCCGCCTCTTCGGGCCTCAAGGTCCCCCCGGTGCGCCTTTGGGCCCCGCGGGCACTGATGGGGTTTCCCCGGCGCCGCCGATGACTCCGGTCCCGGCGCCGCCTGTCACACCAGCCTCGGTCCCGGCCTCGATCCCGGCTCCGGTGCTGCCGCAACCCCCATCGACGGCGGTTGACCTAACTACGCCTCCGCCGGCGCCAATGTCTCCGGTGCCGTTTCCGACGCCGCCCGGGGCTCCGGGCGGCGTCGTTCCCCGGTTCTCTCCGGATCCGGACACGGCGCCGGACCAGCGTCGCTCGACGCCGGCTCCGACGCCGTTGAGACCTTGGGTCCCGCGTGTCCCTCCTTCTCCTTATTTTGAACCTGAGGAGGACGAAGAGGACTGGGAGGGGTCGGAGGACCCTCTCACAAGGCAGTGTGAGTACGAACAGGACTGGGCTGAGGAACTTGGGGATGCCAGTGGGCTGGACACCTCCCCTGACCCTGGCATGCTGTCTCCTCCTTCCGTGGCAACGGAGGAGGGAGCAAACTTTGCAACGGTGTTGCTTAGAGCAGCTGGGGCCTTACACCTCCAATTGCCTACAGTGGCCGTCAGGACTAACCTCCTGACGGAAGTGCTTCAGCCGGCGGCTACCTCCTCGGAGCCACTGCTGCCGTTTAATGACGCACTTTCTGACGTTCTTTTGGGCACCTGGTCCAAGCCCTGTGGATAGGAACGTGGCCCGACGCCATCGCCCGCTCCGGGCGACCCCCTGTTCCTCTCCCAACACCCCACTCCTGAGAGCTTGGTTGTCCAAGCCTCTTCTTCCCAAACCGCCTTCCCTACCGCTCCTCCGGATAGGGAATCCAAACGCCTGGATCAATTTGGGAAGAAGTTCTTTTCTTCCTCCAGTGCTGGCTTGCGGTCTGTCAACACCGCTTGCCTTTTGGGCCGATATTCCCACTCTCTGTGGGACTCGGTGGCGCAAGCTTTGCTACAGTGTCCTGAGGAGGTCCAGACACTGCTTTCCCGCGCCATTGCGGAAGGAAGAGATGCGGCTAAATTTACCATTAGATGTGGCCTTGATACCGCCGACTCGCTGGGTAGATCAATTGCAACGACAGTGGCGCTGCGCCGTAACGCCTGGCTGAGAACCACTGGTTTCTCGGGTGATGTCCAGAACACTCTTATGGACATGCCCTTTGATGGGGTCGGTCTTTTTGGGAACAAGGCAGACCATGCGCTGGAGCGTTTTAAGGGCTCTCGGGCTACGGCCAAGTCCCTGGGCCTTTCTGCTGTACGCCCTCCGCAGCCATCTGCTTTTCGCCCCTTTCGTGGCCACGGAAGGGGCGCCCAGTCACGTCCGCTGCCCAGCCACCGGCCTGCGCAGCAAGCGTCTTCGCGTGGCCGAGGACGTGGCTCCCGCCGTGGCGGGTCAGGCAACTAGCGTGCGGGTCAGGCCACCAACCCCGCCCCGTCCGCGGCCTCCAAGCCCTCCTAGTCCTTCCTTTCAGGTGCACAGCATGCCAGTAGGGGGCAGGGTCCGCCATCACCTTCACCACTGGCGTGCCATCACCTCGCACAGGTGGGTCTTGGACATTGTCCGAAGGGGCTACTCCCTCCCCTTCGAGACCACCCCCCCAGCCATGCCACCTCAATTCCACCGCATGTCAGGGGATCACTTGGTGCTTCTTCAGAAGGAAGTTGCGGCCCTCTTGGCCAAGAGGGCCATCGAGCGCGTTCCGACCCCAGAAGTAGGACGTGGTTGCTAATCCCACTACTTTCTGGTGCCCAAAAAGGACAAGGTGGACATGCGTCCTATCTTGGACCTCCGGAACGTCAATCGCTTCCTCCGGGAGGAGAAGTTCAAGATGCTCACCTTAGCTCAGGTCTTGACTGCCCTAGACCCTGGAGACTGGATGGTAGCGTTGGACTTGCAGGACGCTTATTTCCACATCCCTGTCCTGCCGGCCCACCGGCGTTACCTGCGGTTCATAGTGGGCCTCGAGCATTTTCAATTTACCGTGCTCCCCTTTGGCCTCACAAGTGCCCATCGGGTGTTCACGAAAGTGATGGCGGTGGTCGCAGCTCATCTGCGCCGGGCAGGGGTTCCAGTCTTCCCCTACCTCGACGACTGGCTGCTGAAGGCGGGCTCGTCCCAGGCAGTCGTCTCCCACCTCCAGACTACGGCCGAACTCCTGCACTCGCTGGGGTTCTCCATCAATGTGCCGAAGTCGCACCTGATTCCTTCTCCACAGCTCCTTTTCATCGGAGCAGTTCTGGACACGACGCAGTTTCGGGCCTATCCTCCCGAACGGCGAGTCCGGATATTCAGGCTATGATTCCGATCTTTCAGCCTCTATCCTGGGTTTCGGTACGGATGACCCTGAGGCTGCTGGGCCTCATGGCCTCCTGCATCCTGCTGGTCGATCATGCCAGATGGCATTTGCGGGCTCTGCAGTGGGACCTGAAGTTCCAGTGGGCGCAGCACCAGGGCAACCTTTCCGATCACGTCCAGATCTCGGAGGGGACTGCAAAACTGTTGCAGTGGTGGCTCTCGAACCGGCAATGGGTCATGGGCAGATCCCTCTCCCTTCCCCAGCCAGAGCACACAGTCGTGACGGACGTGTCCCTTCTGGGATGGGGCGGTCACATGGGAGAGGCGGAGATCAGAGGCCTCTGGTCTCCGGCGGAGTCCCGGCTCCATATCAACCTTCTGGAGCTCCGGGCGATCCGACTTGCACTCAAGGCATTCCTTCCCTCTGTCAAAGGGAAGGTAGTGCAGGTGTTCACAGACAACACCACCGCCATGTGGTACTGCAACAAACAAGGCGGGGTGGGGTCGTGGACCCTATGTCAGGAAGCTCTGCGCCTCTGGACATGGCTGGAACATCAGGGCATATTCCTGATGGTTCAACACCTGGCAGGTTCCCTGAACGCCAGGGCGGACGAACTCAGCCGCAGGTGCATGATGGATCACGAATGGCGTCTTCACTCGGAAGTGGCGCAAGGACTCTTTCTACAGTGGGGAGAGCCTTGGTTCGATCTATTCGCCACCGAAGAGAACGCGCAATGTCATCAGTTCTGCGCGTTGGAATTTCCAAGGCGGCACTCGCTCGGCGACGCTTTTCGTCGCGAGTGGAGTTGCGGTCTGTTGTACGCTTTTCCGCCTATACCACTTCTGCCCAGAGTGTTGAAGAAGATTCGGCGCGACCGGGCCCAAGTCATCCTTGTGGCTCCGGACTGGGCTCGAAGAGTTTGGTATCCCGAGCTACTCAGTATGAGCGTCGATCCCCCGATCCGTCTGCCTCTTCGGGAGGATCTTCTGTCGCAGCAGCAGGGGACGGTCCTCCACCCGAACCTGTCCAGTCTACACCTGCTTGCGTGGAGATTGAGCGGCGGCAGTTGATTCCTTTCGACTTGCCTCCCGAAGTTTGTGATGTGATTCTGGCAGCCAGGCGTCCCTCCACTAAGGTGGTATACGCCTGCAGGTGGAACAAGTTTGTGGCATGGTGCACAGCAAAGGCTGTGAATCCCCTCTCTGCCCCTCTTTCCGAGGTTCTTCTGTTCCTTCTTTCTCTGGCCCAATAGGGTTCTGCCCTGGGTACCATCAAGGGCTATCTTTGTGCAATCTCGGCCTTCCTCAGGCTCCCTGATCAGCCCTCTCTTTTTAAGTCCCCTGTTGTTAACAGGTTTCTAAAAGGCATTACACACCTCTTCCCTCCTGTTCCGTTTGTCATGCCTCAGTGGGACTTAAACTTGGTTCTTACCTTTTTAATGTGCGCTCCCTTTGAGCCTCTACATAACTGTCCTCTTCGTCTTCTTACTTTAAAGACAGCCTTTCTGGTGGCCATCACCTCCGCTCGGCGGGTGAGTGAGCTCCAGGCTCTATCATGCAAACCTCCCTTTCTGTCTGTCCATCCAGACAAGGTTGTTCTTAGGACGCGTCCGTCCTTCTTGCCAAAGGTGGTTACTGCCTTCCATATTGGGCAGACCATCACTTTGCCCACCTTCTTTCCGCCTCCGCATCCTTCCAGAAAGGAAGAGAGGCTCCACCGTCTGGACCCAAAACGTGCGCTTTCCTTTTATATCAACCGCACACAACACTTCCGGGTGGATGACCAGCTCTTTGTTGGTTACGTGGGCGCCAAAAAAGGTCGGGCGGTGCACAAGAGAACTATCTCCCGCTGGGTCACCTTGTGTATCAAAGCCTGCTATTCTTTGGCTAAGAAGGAGCCTCCTGTTGGGCTGCGGGCCCATTCCACCAGGGCAACGGCTGCTACCACAGCTTTAGGCCGCGGTGTTCCGCTGCAAGATATATGTCAGGCAGCTACGTGGGCCTCGCTGCACACGTTTACCAAGCATTACTGCCTTGACAGCCAGGTCCGGAGGGACGGCTTCTTTGGCCGTTCTGTCCTCCGGGACTTCCTTGTCTGATCTTTGTTCGCAGACCCACCACCGGGGTTGGTATTGCTGGGGTATCTATTCTAAGGTAAGGAATCTGTCACTAACGTGTCTCTTTCAGATGCACAAGTTACTAACTTGTGTAACGATATATCTGAACGAGACAGTAGTTAGTGACAGATTCCTACCGCCCCACCCATCCTCCCCGTTCTGCGAACTGATTTCTAGGGTTAAGGACATCCCTTTCAGGGCCCTAGTATTTTTCAGACACCTATGTCAGCTTCTTGCATGGCTCTGCGTTCCTGGCGCAGAAAGTCGTGTACAGAACTGACGTCAGCGCGCAGGGGCGGCGTCTAAGTACTGCCCGCGACGTCATCCCGGCGATCACGACACCGACGATGGACGCGGAGCCGCACGACGCCGCCTACCGACGCGCAAGGGTACTGCTACGCAAAAACTTTCCGGATCCAGCCTGACGCCTGGGGATATTCTAAGGTAAGGAATCTGTCACTAACTACTGTCTCTTACAGATATATCGTTACACAAGTTAGTAACTTGTGCCTCTGGTTCCCTACATTGGATTTTTGTCTTTTTGGTGTCATTTTAAAGATAAAAATATTCCCTATTTTTATAAATTGGTGTTGGATTTTTATTATGCATTGTGTCTTAATTATTTACTGGATTGGTGTTTTTAAATGCTTTAAATACCTGTCTTTGAAGTTAAGCCTGCCTGCTCGCAGCCAAGCTACCAAGGGTTGAGCATGGGAATAATTTTCTAAGACCTATGCTGAGTCCTATCATGTGTTAGTGGCCTTATTGCCAGTGGCAGACCTACATTTGCCCCTACCAATAATCCACTTTCCAACAGGCACTCAATTATGGAATCAGGTGGGCAATTTTTTTCAACCAAAAGAATATTGTGACCTTGAGTTGGGTCCTCCCAAAAAAGAACATTAATGTATCTAGGTACGTCCCCCTCCAATTGGAGTTGCATTTTGTATAAACGATGGGGGACACTTACCCTGGTATGTGGTGTTTCTCTGTTATATACTCACTCAGCGCTACTCCCACCAGATAACCCATCAGGTTCTGGTGAATTATCGTGGCTGCCCAGCATTGTCACTGCCCATTCCCCGCTCAGTGCAGAGTCCTCAGTATCCGGGGCATGCCTGACCTTAAGTCCGGCTACCTTCTTCTTTTTTAATTGAGGCTTGGAAGGCTTGGGTTTCTCTTCCTGTTTAATGATGTAGTCAGAAAAGCTTTGTGAGTCCTTCTTCGGTTTCATGTGCTCTTCCGATCTGTGCTCTGACCATCCACCTCTCTTTGAACGTTTATCGGATGAGTCCTGAAAGGAATGTGTAGAACATCTGTCAGTATCCTGATACCTGTCAGGTGGTCCAATGTTGTCACAGTAATGCAAATTATAGCGCTTTTCAGTGGTTCCCTGTATAGGAGACCCACCCCGTGATATTGTTTTGTCTCTGTTTTTCTTATTTTCCCACTTCATCTTCGTTGAAGAGTTGGGTGCTTGCTTATAGTTATCCTATTCAGAATTACTCTTTAATTGTGGTTTGCCAGGTCTGGCTCCCAAATTATCTCTACCCAGCCTAGCATAGGTTTCTTCAATAATTTTAGGTAATTCGCGCTGCTTCTGTGCAGGAGCCAAATCCCCTATGCACTGGCGTATAGCCAACACTGCTGCTTCCCCCTTTATGTTACTTAACATCATGGCGGATACTGCGACAAAATTGCCCATCAGTTTCATCCCCAAGTCCAGGGCAGGTGCTGCCTCGTACTCATTCTGGATCTGTTTTAGCACTTCAGGCAAAACAGCCAATAAAGGGGTACCATATTTTGGGGTATATACAGTAGAAAAGACTGTACCCCAATTTGTGCAGTCTTCTACAGAGGAGCCATCCCCATTGGCAAGCAAATTGTTAGTATTCTGTTTTTCCTGCGGCCCGTATGTGGAAACAAAGCCTAAAGCTTACTTGTTTTTAGTGCAATCCAGAACTAAATCTCCTCCCGTCTGACGGGAACTTTTCCCATGACTGCCTTCAGCGTTTGTTGGCTGAGCCCCGGAGTAGCCAATTGTAGTTGTGCAGCCTGGGTAGTCCGTGCAGGGTTAAGTGTTAATGTTCTCAGAACGAACTTTGTAAGACATCTGTATATTGTTACTAAATCTTTGTATAGTGTCTGCACCTGTGCTGCTGGTAAATTATCAACATTAGGATGCCAGTTTACCTTGACCGCTTGTCAGCTTTTGATACTGTCAAACATGACAATCTCCTGGACCTACTGGATTGTAGGATGGGTCTATCTGGGTCAGTGTCAAAATGGTTTGCCTCGTTTCTCAACAACAGAACACAAAGAGTAAAAGTCAATCAGTCCCTTTCTAATTCCACTCCATTTACACTTGGGGTCCCTCACGGGTCCTCTCTCTCACCCACACTCTTCAACTTGTTCATGGAGACTCTAACTGAAATCCTCAAAGCATCTAGCATCCACTATCACATGTATGCTGACGACACCCAATTGTACCTGAAAATCTCTTCCCCTGATGATATCAAGTCACTCAATACAACCCTACGTAAAACCCAAAAGTGGCTAGCCTCCAACCATCTCAAACGTAACTCCCTCAAAACAGAATTCCTTCTAATCTCCCCACACGAGCAATCTCCCATTATTGAAGAATATTTGAAACATATAACGGCTCTCAACTGCATACCTCACATCATAGACTCTACGAGATCTCTGGGTATAATACTAGATAAGAACTTGAACATGCAGCAATATATCAGCTCAACTACCAAAGGAGCAAACCTCCAACTGAGCATCCTAAGAAAAATAAAACCCTTCCTCCCTCCTGATGACTTCAAGTCTGCTGTTTAAGCCTTAATCATCTCAAGCTTGGAGTATGGCAGTGCAACCCTTTGCAGTCTACCTGTCTACAACTTGGCTTCCCTTTAGGGCCTCTCTGAACTCGACTGCAAGACTAATCACAGGATCCAAAAAAAAGCAAACCGATCTCTCCGGATTTAAAATCCCTGAATTGACTCCCAAACGAGTCCAGGAAACAACACAAAATTGCCTGCATGACACCCCCCTGTACCTTGCTCAAAAACTGAAACTTTCTGGCAGTTGCCGATCCTCTAGGAGCTCTAGCACCATGCTGCTGAAACCAAAATAAATTCAAAGAAAGAAAACATATAATCGAGCCTTCTCTGGTATTGCCGCGAGAATCTGGAACTCCCTGCCTCCGGAAACCTGAATCCTTCAACAGTGTCCTTCGAAAAAGAAGTGAAAGCTTTACTGATCAATACTTTCTGAACTAGAAATTGGCCATGGTCTATTGTCTTCTCAGCCCGGCTCTGTACGGGTCTCCTTGCCCAGTTTGGCTTTGCTACATCCTGTATAGTTCCTGAACATTTTGCTGTATTCAACATCCATGTGCTATTGCTTACTAATGCCATTGTATATTCACCTTTTGGTTTTACTTTTTACTGTTCCTCGTCCAATAGCTCGGAGGTGACTACCTGTATCTGTCACGAAGATTTTGTTGTTTAGCCTCACTTTTCTCCCTCTCATGTGTTCATGACTCTTTGTAAAGCGCTCTGATACCCTCTTGGGTTATGCTCGCGCTATATAAAACTTTTTTTTAAAATACGTTCTTGGTATGTGACCAGTATTTCTGTTTCTTCGTATGGTTTATGTAGGAGAGTAGGATCTGCTTCTTATGGTTACCCCCACTTTTTGCTGATGTTTCACTGTTTTTCGACTTAAGTCTAGCTGGGGCCCTGCTATCCAGGACCCCAGCCTACCTGCTTCCTCTCTAAAGTGATTCCCTGTACCTTAGGTACACCACAGATTGTATTCTGGGGTGCCCTTATGAGTCCCTAGTATATGGTATACTATGTACCCAGGGCATAGGTACCCCAGAGGCCTACCAGGGGCTGAAGCATGTATTATGCCACCCCTGGGCAGCCTTCCAAAATGACACCACAGGACTGCTACAGCAGCCTGAGTAAGGTGGTGCATGCACCCCTTACTGAGATATAGGTTCACTATATATCACCCTATCACTGCACATATAAACCTATCAGTCACCCCTATGGCAGGCCTTATCAATCCTGAAGGCAGGGTGCTTGGTTTTATGTGAGAGGGTGCCCCTGCTTGAGCAGAGCCCCCCTGCAGCCTTCGGAATCTATTCTCTGGGGTTGTCTGTGATGCAGTCTGACCATATACTCTTAAGTGCATTATATCCTAGCGGTAAATGCTAACTTTGGGATGGCTGCACGGAAACATGTCGTGTTTGGTGTCAAACACCTTGGAATCATACCCCCACACCAGTAACTGGTGTGGGAGTATGATCCCACCCTTCTAGAGGTAGAGACATGACAGCACCGGTATACCCGGTACCTGCTAACAGAGCCCTGGCATCACAAAATGGATGCTGCAGCCACAGACACGAGTCTGGCCTCCTGCTGCTGACCGAAACTCCGGCAGGGGAGGACTGGACAATAGGTTTCCTGTCACAGGGAGGTGTTACCACCTCCCAGACAGGCTTTAGTGTATTGGGGCTGGGTGGGTGCACTCTCAGAGTGCTTTGAAGTCCTGCACTGGGGGCACATTTGGTGTCCCTGTGCATAGTCCAGTTCAAACCGGCTGCAGGGGCTACCAGCCCCTGCTCTGGCGCGAAACTGGACAAAGGAAATGGGTGTAGCCACCCCTCTTTCCAAACCCTCCCATAGGTGGGTCCCCAGAGTATGTCCAACCCCTTCCTTGGGATAAGATAGGAACCCCTGGCAACAGGACTTTAGATATCCCTGGACAAAACTCTGAAACTGAATCCTGGACCTTCGACGATCTGTTCAACGCCAGATGACTGAAGAATCTCCCTTGGAGTAAAGGAGTTACTCCCCTGCTTGGCAGGCACCCAAAACGCATCTGTCCGGTCTGCATCTCCGAAGCTCCCGCCGGACGCCGACGACTCTGCAACCCAGGAGGTGGGTTTCCAGACTTCCCAGAGGCTGACCCGAGTCCCCAGCAAAGCTGAGACCAGTAGCCCTCATGGGTACCGTGGAACCGGAACCCCTGGACACCGTGCATATTTGCAAGTGCATAAGCTTCTGGTCAATCCTAGAGGCTGTGCTTTGGGTTACTTGTAGCCCCGACCCCGAGCAGTGAATCCACCGAAGATTGCTGGCCTGGCCATTCCCAGTGACCCGTGGGCCGCCATTTTGTGATTCCGCTCGAGGTCCCTTCGCGATCCCTTGTACGTCGACTTGTGGGTCCCTCAGAAGGACAACTCTACTTTCAACGGGCCTCCCTGGTTGCTCCAGGCCTGCCCTGACTCTCCCTCGCTTGGGAAGTCCCTCGGACCTCGCTGGTCCGCACCGAAGCCTTTGTTCTGTTCCTGCGTGGGTTGCTGTTGCCAAGGCTTGTTGGGTCCAATCCGGACCCCGACACCGCAGCAAGCGACTTCCTTCGTGGGACAGCTCGAATCCAGCTCCTGGTTGTCGTCGACGCCTCCTGGTCCTCGTGGCTGCAGACAATCTTCACCTCTTCGAAATTGAAGCACCCGACATCGGTGGGCATTCGACTATCATGCCCCTGGTCACTGGCTAGTGACCCAGACTCTGTCCCCTCTGCTTTCAGGTTCTTCACATCTTCGATCCAGGCTTGGATCTCTTCGGACACTTCTCATCTTCCCGGCAGCAGCACTTTCCAGCAAGCTGCCATTGAAAACGACGGCGCGGCCCGACACCATTTGGCACCTATGCACCCGGCTTCCCTGGATGAGGTAACACGAGTACTCCAGTGCTCCCGTGGGTGTTGGCCCTAGAACCCTCTAAGTCCAAAAGGGTTTGTTCCTAGTCCACTCCGAAGTGTCCCTAAACTTTAAAACTCTAAACGCGACTTTCCCCATAGACGCTAACGGAGCTCGCGGCTGTGTTCACACACTGCACACGTCCCCCGTGGGTCCCCTGTGTCACTACCTTGGGTGGTTCCTTGGGGTCCCAGCGATTCTACAGGCTCTAGGCCTTGTGTCTAGTCAAGTCGAGGTTCTTATACCACTTTCTTAATATATGGTTTGGTTCGCCCCTAGGGCCTATTGTATATTGTGCTAATTTACTGTGATATTTGAAGTGTAACATATGTGCTTTGACCTCTAGCCTCATAAAGAGACTAGTAGGGTGTGTTTAGACATAAATACATATATTTTATATATATACCTGGTGTGGTCTCCTTTCATTTAGCCATTCAAGAGATTATAGACGGGTAAAACAAACAGCTTTACACTCCTTCAAGACTTAGCCTGAAGGCTGCTCTCCATAGCTACCACTAGGATAGCTTTCAATAAAAGTTGTTTTTAAACCTATCATCAATAAAGGTCGTTTGGACTAGTGCAAAGTGCCCACTATAACTAGTGGACAGCATATACCAGGCCAACTTCTCACAGTTTATAATTTTCACCCTCTTAGTAGGTGTGAAATGCCCTTCTGGTGTTATCTGCAGCGGCAATGTAACCCAAGATGAGAACACCTCTGTCCTATATGCTTCGTGAGCCTCAACCACGAAGTTGACATCTCCACCCGCAAGTGCGAGACTATGCTGTTATCTATCTCCAGACATTATTGTAAATGCCTAAATTAATTTACAGTGAGGGTAACACAATGGGAATAGATCTTTTGAAAAGTTCAAACTTGAACAACCTGCAGCCAATACATAGGGCTCTCCTACTCAGCTGAGGAGGATAGTCTTTACCACCAAGGACGTCTCCGGTTAGAAGGTAAGTAGGGGCCTCTGAGAATGCATGATAGAACTACTCAGGCGATCCATTAAATAAGAATCAATTCTGCCAATGTTGGCGGCGCCATGTCATGTAGTTTCCACTTTCCGGTAGGAACTGCGCGTTTGTTGGGCAACATAAACGTCCAGATGGGGCCAGGCGGATTCTGAGCACCCCCTCCAGAAATGCTGTCCCAAAGGCCAGCTAGCTCACAGTGCCACCATGAGCACCCCTAAACCTAGACAGGTAGCAAATGGTTTTGGCAACCACAGAACATAACAACCATGATCCCTCCTAGGAATCGTGGTAACAGATCTAGAACCCTCTTGCTCAGTCACTCGTGCTCTCTTTCTCTCACAGATATATACAAGGAATACAAAGAAGGGCATTTTCATTATTTATTGAACCATTGTTATTCTTGTATAAAATATATGTGCTGCAATGATCAATAGACAGAAGCAGATGAGAGTAATTAGCAATATTAGGGCAGTGAACAGAATGAACAGTTCGACCATCCTGCTAAACAATATGTATATGCAAGGATGTAAAACAGTATATATATATATATTTCACACGAAAGATCCCCACGCTTGAAATGAGGAAACACGAGCCACTCCAATAGTTTTGCAAGGTATTTAATCTTCAGGCAGAAAAATACGCGTTTCAACCGCACAAGCGGTCTTGATATATATATATACATGTATATGTATGTATGTATATATATTGTATCCCTACTATGCGTTCCCTAACCTAAGTGTGTATGAGTCCTCCCAAGAATCCCTTATTGGATGATCCACCCCTGTTACCTGAAAGGAAAGAATGTAGGTCCCCATCTTGGTCACAGGTTGGACGTCCCTCCTCACAGAGGTATCCGCAAGCAGCTTGGCTGAGGATTCAGCGTGTAATGACCTCGCAATGACAGCATGCTTGTTTATTTATAACAAAAGCATCCTTGCTCTGAGCCGAGATCTTTAGTCAGGTCACCATTGTTTATGTTTAATAGATAGCTGCGTCGCCACATGGACGAACAATAAACAACCACATTTGCTCAATGTATGTACAGACCTTATACGGGATGTTCAAGGTGTCTTGATAATGTTCTTACTAAGTGGAATTTGTAAGCATTGTAATTTCGGAGAAACTAATCCTTCATTGTCCTGCACGCAAATGTGTGTTAAAACTCATTGTGTGAAAGAGAAGGCAACTTAAGAAACGTATACATGTTTAAAATGGCAACGTTTCTCCCCAGGCCTAACTAAGACACATGACACAACTTCAATGTTATCTAGGTTATATTAGTGTAGTAGCCTATTTGGTGGCCGAATACCAAGTCCGAAATGTTGATCTACATGAATATTCTGCTAAACATATTGCAACATCAAATGTGTCATTGGGCAAAGCATTCGTAGGTAAGTATTTATTTTTGTTTGTCAATAATATTGCTGTTAAAGAGATAGTATATTAAAATATTGTGTAATTTAATATAGGTTTATTGTTACCGTTTTTGGTGTTAAAGATGTGTTTTTGAGCTATTTGTTTGTTGTATATTATTTTGGTCATCTCAATTTTTTTATTTTTCTCTGGGATGGGGGCTATTTTGGTGGTTTGGGTGGGTAAAGCTTTATTGTTACAGTATTTTAAATGTTATTTGGGGTGCATTTTATTAATTAAAATTGGCAATTTTTATTATGTTTGTAAAGTCTGGATGTATATATTTTTTCGAGGTGTTCTTTTTAATTTGTTTCTTTCCTACAGGTTATGGGGATCATTTGGAAATATGGTGGATAGTGCTCGCTGGACTGGATTTAGAATAGTAAATCTTAATCCCCCGAAAAAGAATGTATGTATTTTTTACAATGTTCATGGGTCTGGGGGAACAATAGTAAATTTCACATACACAATTTATGCAATTTATGTTTGTGTGATTATAATTTATTTGACCCCCACGCCCAAATACACAACTTCCAGATTAATCAGAGTTAGAATAATATATTTGCCCTTCCCCCTAATTTATGTACACTCCCCAATGTTTGTGGACTAGTGTTAAAGTAGTAAATCTCATAACCTCATCAATTTGTGCACTTTCCACAATATTTGTGGTATTTGAATTAGAAAAGTATATTTGATCACCACAGCCAAATTTATACATGTTCTCCCATATTTATGGAGGTTGGAGTTAGAACAGTAAATCTTACCTACACAAATTATGCACTTTCTGCAATGTTTATGGGTAGTTTAGGGAACTATGGATATTAACATTGCTTTTGTTGGATCCAATTTAAAGAATCATAAACCTCCAAGATTACAAACATAACTTGAGGTTTATTTAGTCAAGTCCAAAACGAAACACCAGTTACTAAAATGAAGTTCCACAAAACAGTTATCGCAGATCCTACTGACCACTCTACAAGATCTTCGTCTAAACTCAAGCCACTATATTCCAAATTCTACTGTTGCATGGAGGCAACATAGTATAACACTCATCTAGACATAACATGTATTTCCAGCCTCGTCCCGTGCAGGTAAGGGCTGTGGGGCCGGGTCGATGAGGATTTCCACAGACGACCACAAGGGAAAATTAAATAAATAATTTGTTTTCCCTCTTCGTCGTCTGTCGAAACCTCCCCCACCCTGCCCTACCGCTCTTACCTGCACGGGCCGCGATTGTGTATTTACCCTTTTAGAATGGACAATACAATAGATTACAAATATTATACACTTGATCAAAATTGTAATTTTCTCCCAAGAAAGAGAACAATACAAAAACTTGTCTACATAGTGCAAGAAGAACAAAAATAACACCGTCAAAAGTAACTGTAAAGAAGTCTATCAGAATATGAATTACCAAACATATTCAAAAGGAAACATAGCCCTTCAAATAAATTGGCACTCTCACCGCTCTGTTGGTTCTCCTCAAGTCTGTTTCTGAAAGATCTGTTTGACCAGACAGGGAGCAAATGTTTTCAACTTCATATTTATTGCAACATTCTTCAGAACCAGTAAGGTTGGTTGCCTGTGGGTCCAGGTCAATATTTCCTCAGCAGAATTCACATTATGAGTCTTGGTATGTACACCAGTCAGATGGTTGTAATGCTCCTGATTTCCATGGATGTCAATGCCCTCCAATGTAATTTGTAATACTCACCCTGATTACAATCAACATAAGATTCAGAACTCAAAACATTGTGAAGCAGATATTCACTGTACTTGGACTCTGTACTCAAACAAATTATGTTAGGGAAACTCATACCAGCAACTAATCACTCTGTAACATCACTTGTAACCAATCTACTATTCACAAACACATTTTGTTCTACCATAATCCATTTTATTTTTGTACCGACCCTTTACTATTTCTAATGATGCGGGTTTCCTGGAAAATCTTGCAGCGTGTTTACTGACGTCAAATGGTTTGCACATCCTGGGGGCGTGGCCAGGCGCCGAAGATGGCGGACGTGTTTTCCTAACACTCCGTACCTCATCCCCTAGTTATCCTGGGCATCCTGCTTCTGCGGGGCTCTACTTGACCCCAGTACAAGTCTGCCATGGCGGGCCGGCCCAGTGCTGTTGGAGAAGAACTGCCCGGGCTCTGATCCACACTGCGGCGGTCCTGGTCATTGCGGCCTGCCGCACTGGAGCAATCTGGGCCTGGCAGCGTGGCCACGCAGCTGCCAGTGTGAGACGACTCTGTTGCCGCGGTAATCCGGACGCCGCCCGGCGCCGCTGACCCCTGTCCTAGTGGTGCTGCGAACTGCTGGGGGCGCCGCGTGCACTCTGCGGTCCGGCGGCGGCAGTAGCTGGAGAAGGAGAGGTCCGGATCCGGCGAGGCGGGCTGAGGCGGCGGGAGCTGCCGGTGCGGCGCTGGAGTGAGGCCTGCGCCACTGAGGTAGGACTGCGGGGGAGCTTGGGGTGCCTTCTGACGGCAGCGGGGGGCCGCGGGGGTCGGTCGGGCCTGGGGGCCCCCTGCCTGATCACGACGCGACTGCTCCTGCAGACCGGACGGCTGGGGGAGTCACGGGGGTCAACCGGGCCTAGGACTCCTGTGGAGGTTCCTTGCGGGGGAGACCCCACTGCCTGGACGTGCGCTGCGGCCCCTGCAGGTTCCTTTACATTGCGGAGCCCGTGTGGGGTGGGGGTCCACGGGGGTCGGTCGGGCCTAGGGGCCCTCATCCACACGTGGCTGGGACTGAGTGGCTGTGCTCACTGTGGCTCTGGTGAGGTGGTGGCGCTTATATCCCACTATATTGGCGCACAGTGTCACCCTTACTGCTGCAGCGGTCGTTAACTGCTGTGCCGGTGGTGGCTCTCTCCGAGATCTGGCCTTCTGACGTGGCGGTTGGTGCGGATCGCGCCGGAGCTGCTGGGTGTGACCTGCGCTGCTGAGGTGGGCCTGTGGAGAGCGCTTGGGGTGCCTGCTGGAGGCGGTGGGGGGCCACGGGGGTCGGTCGGGCCTAAGGGGCCCCCTGCCTGATTGCAACGCGTCTGCTCCTGCGAGCCGGGGTGAGCCACGGGGGCCGGCCGGGCCTAGGTCTCCTGCGGAGGTTATTTGCGGAGGAGAGGTCTCACTGCCTGGGCCTGTGCTTTGGCCGCTACAGGGTTCCTGGTGTTGCGGCACCCGCGTGCGGTGGGGGTCCACGGGGGTCGGTCGGGCCCAGGGGGCCCTCGCCTGCACGAGGCTGCTACTGAGTGACCGCACTCGGGTCCTTCTTTATGACATAGGCACCCGGAGCGGGGATGGGGATACATCTCGCCGCATCTGACCTCTGAGGTGCACGCCTACAGGTGGGTTGAGGGGCGGTGGGTCGTCTGGAGGGGGCCTGGGCCTGCTTGCCACGCGAGGGCGAGCGTTGTTGTCAAGGGTGAAGCTGCGCTGTGGAGGGTCCGATCCTAGTCGCGGACGAGACCTCCGAGTTGGAGAAGTCACGGAAACCTGCCAGCCCAGTCTTGCTGCCTATGAAGAGCGCCCAGCAGATCGTCATGGGCCGCTTGCGCAACAACCCCTCTCGCGATGCGCCTCCTGGGGGCCAGGCTGGGGCATCGCTCATGGTCCCCGGGGCAACAGCAGAGATTAACCCACCTGACATTGCCACCAAACTAGACTCTGTACTGGCGGCAGTGGAACGCATCGGCAGCGCCCTGGACCTGACCCGCGCATCCTTGGAGGGCCGCATGGACACTATTACCTCAGACTTCACACTACTCCGGGCCGACCAACACAAACTCTCAGACCGAGTACGTGATGCGGAGGCCACGCTGGCAGACCTCCGACCCAGATCCCAGAATTGCTCCTCCGCGCTTCAAGATCTGCTGGATCGGGTTTGCACCCTGGAGGACAAGGTGGACGACGCGGAGGGTCGATCACGCCGAAATAATGTGCGCGTGGTCAATCTGCCTGAGGGAGCGGAGGGCGGGACCCGGAGAACTACACAGAGGCCTGGATGAAGGAGCTCATGCCCTCCGGATCGCTCTCCCCGCAGTTCGTGGTGGAGCGAGCCCACCGAATACCTGCCCGCAGGCCCCCTCCTGGGGCGCGCCCTCGCCCCTTCCTGTTCAGAGTCATGAACTTCAGAGATAGAGACGCTATTCTGCGGGAACTGGGCAAGCATCCCGGCCCTAAGGTGCAAAACGTATCCGTTTCTCTCTTCCCTGATTACACAGCTCAGGTGCAAAGGAGGCGAGCCACTTTCATGGCAGTAAAACACCAGCTCCGGGACCTGGACCTCCGCTATTCCTTGCTCTTCCCGGCCCGCCTGCGAGTCATCAGAGAGGGCACTACGAAATACTTTGACTCCCCCGCTGAGACATGGGAATGGCTCGAGGAGCAGGGGTTGGCAACGGCACCTAAATCATCTGATGAGCCCCCGCGGAGGTAGGCGCAGAGGGGGAAAGGCCAGGAGTGTGAGACATGCAGTGACCATCCCCAGTCCCGACCAAATCAGATTGGAACGTCAGGGGGCCCTGCGAGCAACGGCGGCCCTCCAGTCCTCCAGATCTCCGTCCCCGGCCGACTCTGCTGCCTCTCCACTTGGGTCCGGAGCCCCTGAAACCACGCCGGAATGGTCCTTGGCCGCGGATTTTCCCCCGCTCCAGGGCGTCACCCCACAAACCGCAGATGGCATTATCTGATGTTAACATTACATTCATGTTGGACTTTTACACTACTTCAGGGCTTGTTTGTGTTACTCTGACGACCACGCGGTGGGGTGCTTTTCCCCCCTGGGACATTTGGCAGGGGCAGGCCTCACATTGTTTATTTCATCTTACATGTCATCTTTTCTACCGAGACCCCGACGTTAGTTGCCTTGGGCCTTCTATGCATGCTAATACGCCATGGTAACTCAGGACATACTTCTTCTGGTACCACCCTCCTTTTTTGAGATGCCCTACCTCCTGTTTTATTGGCGATAATTGAAGGGGAAGGTCTATAAGTTGTCTCCTCTTACTCACTGGTCTACCTTCCCCCCACAGTCATACGACGACGATAGTTCCGTAGCCATGTCTTGGAATGATAGTTTGGGCAGTTCCTCATGTTGGGGTTCCGCTCTTTCCTTGTTGCAAAGTTTCATATTACCCCACTTTCTTATTTTTCTTCCCCTGTATGAGTCGCAGCCCCTGCAGACCTGCCGCCTTCCCGTCCTCCCCGTCCAAGGAGTCCTTCGCATGGAGAGCCCTACAGCGCCCGGATTGAGCGCATTGACCTTGATAACCCCGATGACCGACCTTAACGTCCTAACTTGGAATGTTAAGGGCATCCAGACACCTTCTAAGCGCTACGCCATCTATGCCTATTTACAGCGTCACAAGGCGAGTGTAGCACTTTTACAGGAAACACACCTAACAGCCACTGAAGCCACACGCTTGCGCCGGCGCTGGCGTGGTCAGATATACAGCACCAATTACTCGTCCATGGCTAGAGGGGTGATGATATGGGTTAAGGCTGGGGTCCCGTGGGAAGAAAAGGAAGTTCTGACAGACCCAATGGGGCGGTACGTCCTGATAAGAGGCAGGCTGAACGGTCAGCCGATTCTGCTGGGCTCTTTATACGCCCAACGTTGCTCAAGGCACCTTTTTGAGTGATCTCTCAGAGATATTACTTAGATGGAGGGGCATCCCGTGGCTCCTGGGTGGGGATTTTAATGCAGTACTTGATGTTTCCCTCGACCGTTCCTTTCCCCCCTTATTAGTACTACGGCTTCCTCCAACGCTCACCTTTTAAATACATGGCTAAGACACTGGGCCCTTTCGGATGTTTGGCGAGACGCCACCCTCGTTCCAGGGTATACTCCTTCTATTCTCCAGTTCATAAGCTACACGTACGTCTCGACCGAATGCTTGTATCCGCAGCCCTCCTCCCCTTGGTACAAGCGACGGATTATCTTGGTCGGACACACTCCGATCATAATCCCTTGCTGGTGCGTCTGGCCTGGGAGGCGCCGCCCCCGCCGGTTCCGACCTGGCGTCTGCAGACTACAGCCCTGGAGGACCCCCTCTTCCGAAGCTCACTGGAGGCAGCAATAGCTAACTATTTTACGGTTAACACCGGCTCCGCAGACTCGATCCTCACTGAGTGGGAGGCCTTTAAGGTGGTGGTTAGGGGCCATTGTCTGGGACAGACGTGGAGTATTCACAGACAGCTAGACACCTCATTGATCCACATTGAGGGACGGTTACTCCTACTAGAATCACAAATTGTCACCGACCCGGCAAGACAGCGACATATTGATGCTGCTCACGCCGAACGCGCGGTGCTTCTAGACCGCCTGCGCTGCCATAACTATTTAGCACACTCGATCTGCTCCCACTCGACCGCGGACAAAGCCGGGAGACTACTGGCCCATTTGATTAGACAGGAACACCCCCAGCGCCCCATACATTTCTTACTTGATGACCTTGGTCGGGAACATAACACCCAGGGAGACATACACGCACTGATGACTGAGCACTACACTTGTCTGTATGGCGCTCGACTGACAGGTAACGCCCACGACGTGGGATCCTTCCTGGATACAGTCGAATTACCCGCTCTGACGGTGGATCAGTCCCTGGAACTGGACTCCCCTATAGTAGAGGACGAAGTGCGGGATGCACTTCGTGCCTTGTCCTCGGGTAAAACTCCAGGACCGGATGGTCTTCCAACGGAATTTTTCAAAGCCTACGCGGAACATCTGGTACCACAGCTGCACTCGATGCTTCTGGAGGCAATCTCGGAGGGGACCTTGCCCCCCACTATGCGTACCGCTAATTTAGTGTCTTTGTTGAAACCTGGTAAGGACCCCACATCACCTGGTTCCTACCGACCGATTGCTATATTAAACTCGGATTATAAGATCCTGGCAAAGGTCCTCGCCAATCGACTGGCTCCGTTAGTTCCCGATCTGGTACACTCTGACCAGAATGGCTTTGTTCCACAGCGTAACACGGCCCTGAACCTACGCCGCTACTTTCGAGTGGCGGAGTATGCTCCAACCACCTGGCCGCGATCCGGTTGTATGGTATTAGATATCGAGAGGGCCTTCGACTCGCTGGCCTGGAACTTTCTATTTGCTGCCCTGGTTCGTTTTGGAGTTGGCCCCTACTTCCTCAGCTTAGTCCAATTGTTATATTGTGAGCCGTCGGTTCGGGTTCGGACGGGCCCATATATTTCGATCCGATTCAAGTGCGGCGCGGGACCCGGCAGGGGTCCCCGTTATCCCCGCTACTCTTTGCGTTAGCGGTGGAGCCTCTGGCGGCTCATATCCGCGCGCATGTTGATATGGGAATAGAACTAGGCGATGGCATTCACACCATTTCGCTCTACGCCGATGACTTGTTAATATATGCCAGGGATCTTCATGAAATCCCCCTTCCCTTGATCGGGCCCTTGATCACTTTGCGCGAGCCTCCGGGCTGAGGGTCAACCCGACAAAATCCATACTCTCCCGTTCCTGGGGGATACACCGGATCCAGGCTATACACTTGGGGGGACAGCGGTGGCCTGGTGCACCGACCCTTTTCGTTACTTAGGTGTTCAGGTTTATCGCGCCAAAGCTGACCTCTTTGACGGAAATATCGTCCGAGCTACCACGGCGATTCGGTCTCAGATGAGTTTCTGGAAGAATCTACCGTTGGCAATCTCTGGTAGAGTTGCGCTGGTTAAAATGGTGGTCCTTCCCGGCTCCTTTATTATTTTGCCACACTGCCCCTCATTATCTCCCCCACCTTCTTTAAACAATGGGAAAGAATAGTACGAGATTTCATACGGGGGACTTCACGCCATAGAGTGTCCATGGGAAAGCTTTATCTACCTGCCGAGCTGGGCGGACTTGCGGTGCCCAATTTTGAGCATTACTACCTGGCATCCCAGCTGCAATGGGCCGCCAGGTGGATGTCCTCCCGTTGTCTGCCAGACACGGCTTCTCTGCGACCCCCGTTACTACTAAAAACCCTGCTTCAGATTTTCCACCCCTGCTCCACACTTAGGCCTCCGGATAATTTCCTCCTTACTGTAGCGCACAAATGCTTTCGCAGGTGCCTTTTCCTCACTAGAGCCACTATTCCGTACGCACCTGCCATCCCTCTTTTGGGAACTCCACGGGGGGATACCTACACGTCGGCAGCAGAGTTGCATCGCTGGACCTCGGAGGGGATACAGGACGTGGGAGACCTCTTTCAAGAAGGCGCTCTTATTCCGTTCCAGAACCTCATAATAGGAGAAAATATACCTCCTGGGCAGTTCTTGTTGCACAGAGCACTCATAGCCTCATTAGCGTCCAAATGGGGTGCGCTCATCCGGGAGCCACCCATGCATCATACTATGCAGTACCTTCACGTGATGGGGGAGGGGGCACCTTACGCGCTGGTTCGCATCCTCACTTCGACAACACACGGAAACAGATCTCACTCGCCTTCGGCTTCACTGGGAGGGGCCCTGGGTAGAGCATTCACCGATAGGGAATGGCTAGCTGCTCGTAGCGGTCCGACCCGCATCCCACGGAACCAACGGTTCCGGCAGATACAATTTTTCATACTACACCAAGCCTACCTTACCCCAGCCCAAATAAATAGATACTTCCTCCGCATAGATGCGGCTTGCCCCGCTGCCGGCAATTGGATGCTGACTTGATACATATGCTTTGGGGATGCCCGGTCCTGACTGACTACTGGCGCACCGTGACAACCACCCTCATAAACTGTGCGGCCCGCACCATTCCCTCGACATGGGAAGCACATGTACTGCACCTCTTTAGCAGGAACAAGAAACATAGAGCTGCTGCACGGTTTCTTGACCTCGGCCTAATAACAGCCAAGCGCCTGATCACTAAGCGCTGGAAGTCCCCCCTGTCACCTCACCCTCTTGCTTGGCACCGATCCTTCTCCAATTGGGCGAGGACGGAGGGTGCGGTGCTGCGCAGAGAGGATCTGCTTGGCATTCGTATGTTCCCCTTGGCGCCTCAGTGGGATGCGATGGTCTCCAAGCTCTTGGGGGCAGACACAGACATGGGACCCCTGCCTGCATCACGGAGGGCTATCGATCAGGGTGGGTCCCCCCCTGCTGCGGCGACTCCAGACTGACACCAACACCCAGACTGCCGTTACCCCTCTGCCACGGAACCCCGCTGCCACTGAATCTTAGGGGTGTTTGAGGTCCTCCAGCGAATTTAGCTATGGCGGCAGGTCTTGCGCAACCCTATCCTATCCTTCGTTCGCTTTTGTTGCCCTCATTTTGTTGTGCCCTATGCCCCTGGTTACGTTTGAACTGCACTGCTCCTGCATTACTCGCACATTACTCGATGCTGTGATTTGCTAACACCACTCTCTTTACTGGGACATTGCCATAAGCTTTGATGTTATTAATGCGCACTGAATTTTTCATCGTCATGTAGTTATTGATCCGGTTGTCCCTTGTTAATGGCAATCTATTCTCTTTCCCTCCTTTCTCCGTCTGCTACATGAGTGATACCCTACCTGTATGCCTTGCTACTTGTATTCTTCGCATATTACCAAATGCCGTACCTTGTGAACATCACTCCGCCTTTCCTGGGACATGGCCGTAAGCTTGGATGTAATTAATGCGCCCTGAATTTTCATTGCCATGTTGTAATTAGTCAAAGTGTACCTAGCCGCTGGCAATCCATTTCTCCCTACCACCCTCCTTTTTTCTTCTCATCTGTAGCATGAGTATTATTCTGACTGTATGTTTTATTGACCAATGTGCAAAAACAAACAAAACAAAAAAAAAAAAAGTTAATAAAAATGATTTAAACAAAAAAATGGTTTGCACATCTTGAAAATATAACCCACCTCAAAATCCTGTACTATAATGTGGAGAGTCTTAGTTTATATCACAGCACTGTTTGGCATTATTCACCCTGTCCATGACGGTCTGAATATCAACTGCACCTTCCTTGCTACTTGTTGGAAGGTGGTTTATTAGTAGGTGCAGGTTGGTACCTACAGCTAGTAATAACACCACAATCCCAAATAAGGTCCAGTAAAGTCTCAATAAATTAATCCTTGCTCAAATCTTAGTAGCTTGGCTGGCAAGCAGTCAGGCTTAATTTAGGAGACAGGTGTGTAAAGCATTTAATATCACCAGAACAGTAAATAATTAAAAGACACAACACACTAACAATCCAACACCAATTTATTAACATAATGTTTTTATCTTTAAAATTATACCAAAACGATAAAAATTCAAAGTAGGGAACTGGAGATATGAATTTTGAAAGTTTAAATTAAAAATTGCTTTCTAGCGCCTGAAGGTTTAAAGCTCCAACAGCGGCTATCTGGCCGTGCCTGAGTGGGAAAAAAGTCAACGTTTCAGGCCGACCGCAATTGAGTGTGAGTTGGATACAATGAGTTGGTGGGCCCGGTCAAGTTTTACCTTCTTAGTCACGTTTTTGGAGCTTTTTCTCTCGATGTCAAGCAATCGAGACCTCAGATGTGGATTTTGATTCGACGACAGCACCCTGCTGAAGTGTGATACCTCGGTGAACCCTGGACATCTTTGCCTTTGTCATCGACGGTGAGGAACTCCGGAGCTTTCAGCAGGAAAAAACCTGCTTGGTCATGCCGAGTCGTGGTCCGACATCGCTGGCTTGGCTCTCGTAGTCGATGCTGGTCTCCTTCTGAAGCTTTTTCACAAAAGTTTGCAAAAAGTTCCCAACTTTCAGATCTTCTTTTGTAATGATCCATGAGGGTTAGAAAGGGTCCAGAGCACCAGCCAAGGGTCCAGAAGCTCTGGCTTGCCTCTTGGAGGTCTGGGACTACAACTCCCACAATGCATCTGGTCAGTCCAGGAAAATCCAGGCGAAGCTGGTCAGCTGGAGTTGTCCTCTTAGTGGATGTTGCATGTGGCTTCTTCGATCACTTTTCTACCTGTTGCTGCTCAGGTAGTCCACTCCCTATCCTTGAAGACAGGCAAAGTCTTTCTTGTGTCAAGCCTTTAAAGTGCAGCAGGTGCAGTCCTTCTGAGTGCAGTCTTCTGTTGTGTAGTCCAAGAGCCCTGCAGTGCAGTCCTGCTTCAGATGTTTTAGGCAGGGATCTGGGGTGCTATTTCTGCTCTCCCATATTTATTGCCCATTCTGGGCTGGCAAGAGGGGGAGAAGCCCAACCAATGGGGTTCAAGTTGCCAACCTCTGCTATCACAACTTCCTGGGAAGTGTGTCATATTTATGTCCAAGAATGCACATCTCTTCAAAAATCAAAATGGAGAAAATATTTCCTTGGGGTGCAGATCTGGCTAATCCAACCCACAGGTGTAGTAAACCTTTCCTTACACTCCCCTTCCAGTCCCTCTCCTAATCTAATCAGAGGGGCTCTCATCTGGCTGGGGATCAAGGAAGTGTTGGCTGGCCTGGGTCCCATGACATCTGTGCTTCTACCTTTGAAGACCAGATTATCTCCCCAGCTTGGCTCAGGCTCTCAGAGGCTGGCAAATCAGAAGAAACTGCTACAGGGCTGTGTTAGGTAACTTAAGGAAAGTAAGTTCTAAAACTCCTTTCCTGCAATAGTTATAATAAACACGACCTTGGCAAGTTGTGGGATTTATTGTAACTATTATTTTGATACTTTGTATTATGTTGCTAGCTCACTCCTTTCAAAAGTTAGACTTTATTACTGTTAAATAAAGCCTTACCATGTTAGCCAATGGAGGTAGAAGTCCTACAATGGGGAAAAACAAATTTGTCTGTTTATAGTGTCCCTTCTATTTACAACAAGGCATCCTAACCTTGGGGCACCTAAGGCAGACCTTTGGGGTGACTTACATGTAATAAAAAAGCAGTTTTGGACTTTGAAAGTACTTTTAATTCCAAAGTCGAATTGGACACAGTTTTATTTTAAAACCAGCCTGCAGGGCTGGATTTAATATGACACCAGACACCACAGCAGTGCACGCTTAAGTGCATTAAGTCATCTGGGGTCTCTAGACCTACATGCCCTACCATGTACTAGGGACATACAGGTAGGGTGTCTGAACCAATTGTAATTACACCAATTACCATATACCTGTTAAGGACAGAGCACTGGCCCTGGGCCTGGTTAGTCGAGCCCAGGACACTTTTAGAGTCAGTAACCACCATTATCAGTCAAACAATGGGGGTGATCAGGGCAAAAGGATGACTTTCCTACACTACTCCATTCCTGAATATACATGGGTACCAGTTTGGAACCAGGATTCATAAAGCTTAACAACAAGAAAGGACTAACCTCAGTAGTAAAGTGAGGAGTAACAAGATAATTCCAGGATATATCTCTAAGCACCTCCATCATTCGTACCAGAACTAAAAGCCAGCAATATGTTTTCCCTTGCAATTCTATTCATGTTTTTCACCAATCCATTCTTTTGTGGGGTGTACAATGCCACAGTGAGTTGTTTGATATATACACAAGCAAAGTTATCTTTTATTTCATGGACACAACTTGCACACCATTATCGAAAACCATAAATCACGAATATCCTTCTATTGTGAACACACCTTCTAGGAAATTGATAACAACCCAATTGATGGGCTCCCTCACCAGAGAATGATAAACCCACTTGAATGATAATCTTCCCGCACTATGATGAATTTCTTCCCATCAAGTAAACCCAGCATAGATACTACAAAGTCAATGATAACTTTCCCCATTGCTCTCTGTAGAAACTCAACAAGGTACAAGCTGTGAGTTGCGTGTAACAAGACTCTTGTTGGCATCCTAGCAAGCTTGACATGAGCCACTCAACTGCATTAGCCACTGCAGGACATTAGAAATATTGATTTATCCGTGTCGGGATGAATACAAATGGGGTATCTTTGGAGCTCACCCATTATCTCACGCTATTATCACCAATCCTTGTGTATGTGGCGGTGCTCTCAAGGGTAGGGGGATCCACCCTTCCCCCTATAAAACATGTGATCAGGCAGATCCCTTGAAACAATGTTTGCACTGTGAAAATAGCGTTAAATGTTTTTTTTCTCTTCTTTGCATAATTCCACATAATCTCATGGATTTTTTAGGTAAGTACCCATGATTACGCTACATGGAATTACGCCCAGCCCTACTATAATTTTGATGATATCCATGGTATCTCTGATATAGGCTTTTGTCTTATGTACAAAAGGTTTTGTGAAAGAATCAATGTATTTGCAAAGGGGGTTGCAAAATTGAGCCACACCCAGAAACTACTAGGCCTCCATGGGCATCCTTCATGTGTTTGTGGATTTTATGGAGAGTGTACATAATTGGAATGCATGGGTTCTTCTTTTTCAGAAATTCATACTCATTCTGACTAAGAAAACCCACCATCTGTGCTGTAGAGAACTTTGGAACATATGTCTGAGGAAAAAAACAACGATCTGCACAGATCATAAGCAATGCAATATCTTCTTGTTGAGAAAGGAATGGGCAAGGCTTCTGCGCCATTAGTGTAATTGTTTTTAGGTTACTGGAATTTAGTTTTGTCATTTTGAATGTTTCAGGTATGAAACCTAATTATTTTTTATCTACAATTCCACTGGTTGAGGAATATAAACGGAATGTTCAGGGAAATGAAGTGGAATATTTAGTTGCAAGTCTGGAAGTGGTAGCTGATGACATGGTGATTTCTTTGGAGGAATCTTTTTTAAGATCTCTGATAAAGAGCCCTCTTAAGGGGCCCATTGGGCATTGCAGCGCCGGACCAACAAGGAGCAGCCCAATGATGAAGCATAACATCCATCTGGTTGTGAGAGGGCAATCACTTCTGATCACAAGGATTCCCCGATTCAGTCAATCAACCCCACTTCTGGTCCCGACTGACAGCTTCTCATTTCTTTCCCTTGCCATTTCTGGAGCATCCTTCTTTTGTTTAATTATGATATTTAAGGAGTGTGAGTGCCAGACATGCTAATCAGTTCTTAGTCCCTCTCTTGGTTTACTCTCTTTTTGATACTACAGTAATTCCTAACAAGACATCTAATACTTTAGACCTTTTATGATGGAATGATGCTTACTTGGGTTCAAAGGCAAAATATAGTATGTGGCAGTTTGTAATTCTTTTTTGTGGATAGGTTTAGTTCCTTTTTTTCCCTGCAACTCCGGCTGCATCAGACAGAGCTGAAGGTGGCTAAATTACACTGATTTCTTTGAAACTTGGTTGCAGTGTGTGACTGCTCAATTCCAGTTCGCCCAACTTATTAGCTGTTCTATTGAATTTCCCAGTAGATATAGATTACTGATGCATAATGTTTACAATTCCCCCTCTAGTTAATGGAGCTCAGATCATTTTTGGGCCTTACGGGCCTTTTTAGAGCATTATAGGGAGAAACATAGCTTTTTTTGTTGGAGGTACCCTACACGTGGAACAATCGACTTAAGGGGAACTTTTAAATAGCAATTTGAATTAGTTTAACCTGGTGTTTTCGATGTATAAGGGGGACCCAGATCAGCCCCTCTATAGTTGTCCTACCTGTATTGGAAGGGAGTCGTCCATGGTGATTGATTATTTTTTTAACCAGATTTTATTGGTTTTTAAGACATCATCAATATACATGAGCATTTCCCACGTCATATCTAGTACATATTATACATAATATATTTAGTCTTTATTCTCTGGTGTACTTCTCTTAACATCCCCTTCTAACAAAACCATCCCCCCTTGAGTTGCGCTTAGGTGAACATGTAAGTACCTCTGAGTACTGTTGGGTTCTCGTGAGTCGATCGTCTGGATTCTATGTGTTGCGGTGTTGTGGCGTCAGTCATCTCTAGTCTAAGTGTTCCTCTTGTCCACTCTCCCGCTCTGGCTCTACCAACTGCGGGGTGCTTGCCCCACTATTGTTGTCCTCTCTGCTTGTCGTCAGCTCGCACACTAGACTTTCCCATGCCCTAGCCCTTTCTATTTTGCCTATCCCTCAGCTGGCTTCCCTGAGCAATAGTCTACCTTCTGCTCCTGCCCACTTCTCAAGCTCTTTTTTCCAGACAACAATCCGTGGCCCTCCTGGCGCTTTACAATTCCTGGCTCTCTCTCTCTTGGCCAGGACATAGGCAAGGTCCTGGAACTTTCCGGTTGTTTTATTTTTGGCCGTGTGGGGGGAACCACCCTAATAGGAAGTGCTCTGGGGTGTGCGGAAGCTCTTTGTCAATGAGGTCGCCTATCACCTGTCTTATCTCCTCCCAAATGGATTGCAGCATGGGGCAGCTCCAAAAACATGTGAAGTATATGCGCCTCCCTCTCCCTGCATCTCGGGCACGTTGCTGCTTCTGTACCAAAGTATCTCCTAATTCGAGCCGGGGTTAGATACGCTCCATGTAGCACGTAAAAATTAATTAATTTAAATCTCGCATTTCTAGATGCTTTTGGGGTTCGCTCTAGGATCTTGTCCCACTCTACCTCGGGTATCTACTTACCCAGGTCTTCTTCCCACTGTAATCTCAGGCGCTCTAGTGGCTTTTACATATCGTCTCTCATTGCCTTGTATAGGTAGGACACCGTCTTAATCCTTCCTGCTGACAGCGCAACATATCTACACCCCGCTAGTGCCCGTGGTTCCATACCCCCAACGTTCCAGTGCTTTCTAATCCTTCGTGTGAGGGCCCCATGCATCAGAAAGTGGCCTCCCGGCAAGTCGTATGCAGTTTGTAACTCTTCGAATGGTAACAGTGCAGAATCTTGATAAAAGTCCCCCATTACTTTCAGTCCTGCCACGACCCAGTCCTCCAGCCCTGCCCAGTGCTCCCCTTGTGGAAGACAGCACAGCATTGTGATAGGTATGTCAGCGGAATAGGGGGTCGCGGCGCCCGCTCGTCTCAGGTATCTAGCCCAACAGCGCACCACCACCCTAGTTTCGGCTGTGTCTTCGGACGTATTCCGACGCACTCGTAGCAGGACTTTCGCCAGGGTTGTGGCATCTGGCGCGGCCGGATATTGTTCCCTTTCCGGGTTGCGGTCAGCTGCCAACCATTGGATCAGCCAATACAGCTGTGCAGCTATATAATAATTCTCGAAATCAGGAACCGCTAAGCCGCCCTCCGCCGTGGAGCGTCGCAGTGAGGCCAACGCTACTCTCCTTCGTCCTGCTCCCCAGAGGAATGACGTAACCATTGAGTCAAGCTCTCTGAATGGTGCTCGCGGGTTCCACACCGGGAGAGTCCCAAAGTAGTATAGTAGGCGCGGTAGTGTTACCATCTTCAAGACGGCTACCCGCCCAGCTACCGACAGCGGCAGCGTTCCCCAGAAGTCCATTGCCGTTTTCGCTGATCGTATCGCTCTACCCACATTACCTTCTAGTATTCTGTCGCTCCATGGTATATTTTGACTCCAAGATACTATAGGCAGCTAAGTTCCCATTTTAAGATTTCGAGATCGGTTGGTGGGGGGCATCGGGCATCATTGGGTATAAGCTGGATTTTTGCTAGTTGACGTTAAGGCCGGACACGGTGCCAAATAGGGCCAGCATGCCACTCGCTCCTCTCAGTTCGTCCGCCGTGTTGCTTAGGAATTGCAAGAGGTCATCTGCATACAAATCTGTGAATTGCTGCACCACTCCTGTCCCCAGGCCATTATAGTCCTGTCCGCTCCTGGCCCTGCACGCCAGCGGCTCCATAGCCAGTGCGAACAGGAGCGGGGAGAGGGGGCATCCCTGTCTCGTACCTCTCTCCACCCTCTGTCTAGGCAAGATAGTCCTCCCAGTGCGCACTCGGGCCGTAGGGGATGCGTACAACAGCCGCACCCATGCCAGAAATCCTCCTCCCAGGCCCATCTTAACCAGGACTTCATAGAGGTAAGACCACTCCAGGCTGTCAAAGGCCTTCTCAATGTCCACTGCGAACACTGCCGCCTCTCGCTTATCGTATCCATCAGAGCCCATCACAGCCAGGAGTCGCCTAATGCTTATGGCCGTGTTCCGCCCCTGAATAAAACCTGCCTGGTCTGCGTGGACCAGGTCCAGCATGTGGGGGAGTAAGCGCATCGCAAGGATTTTGCTTAAAATGTTGTCATCCATGTTTAGCACGGATAGCGGCCTGTAAGCTGTATAATCGTGCGGTTCCTTCCCTGGCTAGGGTACTGGAACAATAAGGGCCTCCCTAGCACTCTCCGGCAGCATTCCGATTTCTCGGGCCTCCTGGTACATTGTGACCAGTCGGGGGGCCAACTCCTCTGCATATGTTGCGTAAAACTCAGCCGGCAGGCCGTCCGTATCTGGGGTCTTGTTTCTCGCCATATCCTTAATGGCAGCCCGCACCTCCTGCTGTGTGATGTCTGTTCCCAGTTCTTCCGCCTCTTCCGGGCTCAGCCTCGCCATCCGCAGGTCTGCTAGGTATTCCCTTGCGTCTGTAGGTTTGTCTTCTCGCGATCTTCTATAGAGTTTGGCATAGTAACGGGCAAACGCTTTGTTGATCTTTTCCTGCGTATAGTGTCTGACCCCCAGCTCATCTTTGATTTCCACCAGGGGGGGACCCCTACTCACCGGGTTCGTCAGCCATGTCAAGAGCGACTCCGTCTGTTTCGCCACTTCCTCCTTGGCTTCTAAGAGTGTCTGCTGAAGCTCCGGATGCTCTGGCCTTCTGCATTCCAACCCTCTGAGGGTTGTCTCTGCCCCCTCTATTTCTCCCATGATGACGCGTCTGACTCCCGTGGCACGCGTTATACATTGGCCCCTCAGGACCACTTTGAAAGCGTCCCACTCTGCGTTCGGCGATGAGGCCGTTCCCGCGTTGGCTTCGAAGTAATGCCCTATTTCGCCCCTAATCTCTTCCCGGAAGACCTGGTCCTCCAGGGTGTCCGGGCGAAGCCTCCATGTAGGGATCGCTGTTACAGGGTGTGTCCACTTCAAGGATAAAACTAGTCGGTTATGATCCGATATCGTTCGCGCAAGGTATTCTGTGGCAGTAACGTGGCGCTGGGCATGTACTGAGCATAAGAAGGCGTCTAGTCGTGCATGCACCTCATGAACCACTGAGAAGTAGGAGTAGTCCCTTTCTTGGGGATATAGGGTCCTCCAGGCATCTATCAGTCCCCAGCTCTGTCTCCAGGTAGTGAATGCATGAGAGGCACGCGCTGCTTGGGAGTTTCGCCCATCTTGCCTCGTTATTAAAGAAATGTAAAACCATGTGGAGTGGACTTACTGATCACACTCCCTTAAGCCTCTCATTATGCTGGGTTAAAGTAAAATTGTTCCATCTCCGCAGGAGAAAACAACATCTGCTCCAGGCACACCACGCAACCCCTCTGGAAGGACCACCACTGCGTCCATTTCTCCTTCTCGAAACCCACTACACACAAGCCTACTCTACACACCGCGCAGGAACTGTACAAGGTCACCGAAGAGCACCTCCACTCAGCCCCACGCTCTTCAACATCAACATGGCCCCCCTCACTATCATTGTCAGAAAGCACAGACTCAGCATAGTTATCCTATGCCGACGACACCCAGCTCATCCTCTCCCTCACCAACGAACCCGACATCACCAGACACAGCTTCCAGGAAGGAATAAAAGACATTGCATCCTGAATGAGCAGCAGCCGCCTGAAGCTCAACTCGGAGAAAACGGAAGTCCTCGTCCTCAATTCCACCCCCTCTGCATGGGACAACACCTGGTAGCCCACTGCCCTCAGCAACCCTCCCACGGACCACGCCCGCAACCTCCGCATCATGCTCGACTCCTCCCTCACCATTAACCAACAGATAAACTCTGTTTCCTCCACATGCTTCAATACCCTGCTCATCGTCCGCAAGACCTTCAAATGAATCCCCCCCTAATCCAGAAAGGCTGTCACCCACGCACTCATAACCAGCAGACTGGACTATGGGAACGCCCTCTACGCTGGGATCAACAAATCTCTACTCTGCAAACTCCAGAACATCCAGAACACAGCAGCCAGGCTCGTCCTCGGCATCCCACGACAAGACCTTGGCATGGTGAGCAAAAAAACAATGGATTTAGGCCCAGGTCTCTGTACTGGGGTGAATGTATGACATTGTTCTGCATTCTGTCCATCAATTGTACTTTTTGCAATTGTCACCCCGAGTGGGACGGGTATGCCCAGACGTGGGTCCCGTGCTCTCCATGCCACTGGAGTCCAGCTATCCTGGCTGATGAGGGCTGAAAGCTTGAAACCGGTCCTAGGATGCTTGTTTCCAGTCCAGGGAGGACCTGGCCTGGCAGTTCGGGCTGGACTGTTCCCATTGGGCACAGGGTCAAGACTGATTTGCATATGGCTGGGTCCAAACTGGAATGGCATGGTGAGCAAAAAAACGATGGATTTAGGCCCAGATCTCTGTACTGGGGTGAATGTATGACATTGTTCTGCATTCTGTCCATCAATTGTACTTTTTGCACACATCACCCAGCACCTGCGAGACCTCCACTGGCTCCCCGTCGAAAAGAGAGTGACCTTCAAACTGCTCACTCACGCCTACAAGTCCCTCCACAACACCGGACCCCAATACCTCAACGAAAGAATCTCCTTCTACGCACCCAAGAGAAACCTCCGCTCCGCCAACTTTGCCCTGTCTGAAATCCCACACATCTGCAGAGCCAGAACGGAAGGAAGAGCCTTCTCCCACATTGCGGCCAAGACCTGGAACAAACTCCCCCTCAGCATCAGACGAACCCCCACTCGGCAAGCTTTCAGGAAGAGCCTCAAGACCTGGCTCGTCTGATGAGACGGAGCTGCACGCACCCCCCCATCCCTCCAGCGCCTTGAAACCCTCATGGGTGAGTAGTGCGCTTCACAAATCCCTGATTGATTGATTGATTGATTGAAGTAGCGGTTAAGTCGCTCAACTCTGTGTATTGTGCACAACTTGTAAACAATCCCATAATTTCACCTGACCAATAGCACAGGATTAAGTGATCTAAAGTCCTTTCCTGTTCTAAGGAGTTAAATGTGTCTTTCGGAGACCTCTGCTAACTCAGCAATCTTAGTAGCCTTTGAAGTGATATGTAATACAGTCAGCTCAGATTTAACACGTCATGGTCCTAATCGGCATTCTCCCCAGTGCAGATGGTTTGCTGATACAAGTTCTAGGGTGTGTAGAGAGTTTTGTAAAGAGTTGAGAAAGACTCCCAGGGACAGAGTTGCAGTTAGGCTCTGCTGGCAGAAGTATAAAGAAGCCATAACAAATAGGAAAACGTTTTTGAGAGAGGCTCCATGTGATCAACTTATTCAAGCTAGTATGCTTGCCCAGAGTTTAGCTGTTCTGGGAGATAGTAAATCATCCAATTTTTTCCTAGTTTGATGGGAATGTTGTTCTTTATGTAACCGCCAGGGTTCTCAATAATAAACTGTACAGCAGCATTTACCATAAGCCTGTGGAGCGCAATACCCTGGTATGCTTTTCCAGTCACAATTCACACAGCCTACGTGATAATCTACAGTATGGAGAATTTTTAAGAGTTAGGAGAAATATTGCTTTTAAAGCAGACTATTTTTTAGAGTTGGACATTTTGATTTCCAAATTGCATGATCGTGGGTATCTTATAAGTTTATTAAAAAGATCAAACTGTCATATGCCCGAGTTAGGCCTGGTAGGAAATAGTGCCAATTTACATGTACACGGTTCTTTCCTAAAGTTGCCTTCCCTTTGTCACATCGACTTTTGACACACAATTGCATTTGTGACACTTAGGTTAGTTTCTAAGAAGCACAGACCTTGCAGACACAAAAGAACTTTGTGAGAACACCATCACACTGCCTTGGCATTATAAGCAAAGCCTTCATGTGCATGATACAAATGTGTTTGTTATTACGTCCATATGGCGATGCAGCTATCTGTGGAATACAATCAATAGGCTTGTTCACAATCACGGCCTGAGGTAAGGATACCCTTTTCTATATATACCCTTTTGTTTCCAAATACAATCAGAGGAAACGCTTCTGCTGACTTCAAGGGGTCCCTGCATGCTGAAGCTTTCGCCTAGCAGCTGACTGACGTCTCCGTGAGGGTGTCCAGTTCTTGGCCAAGACGGGGTCCTACATTCTTATTCACCAGGTAAAGGGGTTAAATCATTCAGATGGGGGATTTCTTGGCAGACCATACACTAACACCCTAGACATGTAGGTTAGGGTTTGCATCGTAGTAGTACGTTAGGTTGTTATAATACTGAATACGTATGCATAAATTAGATGTCTCAACAAGATGGTGGAACTCTTCATTTTATTCACTGTTTTGACACTCATAACTTTTGTCTGCTTCTGTCTATTAATCATTGCAGCACACATTTTCTATACAAGAATCACTACGGTTCAATAAATATTGGAAAACGTCCCTCCGTGTATTCTTTGTATATTTCTCTGAGCAAAAGAGAGTATGAGTAACTGAGCAGAAAGTTCTAGGTCTGTCACCACGGTTTCTGAGGGAACAGTGTTGTCATGTTCAGTAGTTGCCAGAATTGGTCGCTCCCTGTCTAGGTTTAGGGAGGCACTGTGAGCTAGCTGGTCCAAGGGACAACATATCCTGTGGGGGTGAATGGAACGGTCTGGCACCATCCTACATTTATGTCATCCACAAACGCGCAGTTCCTACTGATTAGTGTAAACTACACGACATGGCACCGCCAATATTGGTTGGTTTCTTATTTCGTATGGTTCAACTGAGTAGTTCAATCCTGCTGCCTCAGAGATCCCTACACACCTTTTGAATCGGATATGTCCATGGTGGTAGGGAATATCCTCCTCAGCTGAGTAGGTATATCCTGTGTATTGGCTGTTGGTAAATTCAAGCTTGAAAGGATATTGACATCCCTCTTACATACCAAAAACATACTAATTGTTTTAAAGGTGCCCTTCCCCATAGTATGCAAGATGTGAGACTGGGCCCACTCAGCAATGAGGGCGCGACATGGCCAGTCCTAGCTGGTCACATACCACATCCTGGTGTTGATCGTTTGACCACAGGCCTGCTGCAGGGATTATATAAGAATTTGGTTACATTATACAGAAGTCTTACACAATTCATGATGTGATCATTAAAACTCACTCTAGTGCGGACTGTTCAAGCGGTAGCACCACAATTAGCTGTGCCAGGCATTAGCCCTCAAACATTAAATGCAGTGATGGGGAAAAATTTCCACCAAAAGGGAAGAAATTCCGTTTTGGATCACATAAAAAACAAACCAGTTTGAAGCAGTGTTTTCCCATACAGGCCTGCAGGAAAAACACAGAATACTAGCAATTTGCTTGTCAATGGGGTGGCTCCTCCGTAGAAGATTGTGCCACTTGGGGTACAGTATTTGCTGCAGTATATACCAGAACACATGGTACCTCTTCTTTGGTGGTTTTACCTGAGGTTTTAAAACAGGTAAAAAATGAGCACAGGGCAGTACCTGGCCTGGATTTAAGGATGGAATTGATGGGCAATTTTTCCTCACTCTCTGCCATAATGTTGAGTAACATCAAAGGGGAAGCAGGAGCATTAGCCATACGCCAAAGTCTAAAAGATTAGCCTCCTGTTGCAACAGTAGTGTGAATTGCCTACAATTATCGAAGAAACCTATGCTACACTGGGTAGAGATCACTTGGGAGCCAGTCCAGGAAAACCACAGGTAAAGAGTAATTCTGAAAATGATAAATCTAAGCAAGTACCAAACTCTTCCACAAAGAAGAAGTGGGACAACAAGAAAAATAAATAAAAAACTAAATCATGGGGTGGGTCAAAGTAATCTACAGAAAAACGCTACAATTTACATAATCGTGATAATGTTAAATCACCTGATAGGTATCAGGATACTGATACATGTTCCTCTCGTTCCTTTTAGGATACATCCGATAGACTTTCGGAGAGAGGACGACAGTCAGAGCGGAAATCAGAAGAGCACATGAAACCAAGGAAGGACTTACAACACTCATCTGAATACATAATTAAACAGGAAGACATGCCTAAAATATTGAAATCTCAATTTATAAAGAAGAAGGTAGCCGGACTAAAGTTCAGGCATGCCCTGGATTTTGAGGACTCTGCTTCTGAACAGGGAGTGGGCATTTACCCTGCTAGGCAGCGCAGTAGAAGTCACAATAGTTCACCAGAACCTCATGGATTGTCTGGTGGAAGTAGCGCTGAGTATATCACGGTAGAAACACCAGATACCAGGGTATGCGTTCCACATTGTTTCTACAAAGTCCAACTAAGATTGGAAGGGGACATGCCCAGATTGATTAATGTCCTCTTTTAGGAGGAACTCATTCAAGGTTATGATATTTTGCTGGCCGAAAAAGATTGGCCGCCTGACTTCGTAATGGATTGCCCAAAGGAGGAAACTGTGATTTTGCCAGGCTTCTCCAACCTCGTTCCAAAATCCATTAAACACTCATACCGAAACCATGTGGGATGGGATGACGGTTCACCTTATCATGATATACCATTGAGGGCAACCACACAACCTCAAAGACAATACCCAATAAAAATGAACAAAACAACAAGTTATGGAAAGTTGCACCTCTTCAATGAATAATCCTCAGTTTTCAGTAATGAAACCAGATCAATCATACAGTCTAGTATTAGATTACAGACATTTGAACACAGCTACTTGCTTGTTTGCAGTACAAAATGGACACAGTGCCGCACTAATCAATAACATTGTGCGGAAGAAGTACAAAACAACACTAGACATCTCAAATGGATATTTCTGCCAAAATATAGCACCTGGAAGCAGATATTTGAAAGCTTTCATGGCATAAGGTTTTCAGGAACAATTCTGCTGTTTACCACAGGGGTATAAGAATAGCCCCAGGCTGTTTTCAGTCAGAGCCACAGAATTACTTGAGAATTTTGATGATCAGGCATTGTCATATGTCAATGACATATACTTAACTGGCGATTACCTGATTGAGCACTTGACTAGAGTGGACCATATATATAATCTTGGGGTTCGCTCACACGGGCTACAGATTCAATTTAATAAAATCGAAGAATGCCCACCTCAGTGTCCTGTTTCTGGGATACGAGCTGTCAAGTCAGGGCAAGAGCCTGGCGATGCATTTTTTAGAAAAATGAGTATTGCTCCAACCTCCAACCTCCAATGACTCTGAAAAGATTGCAATCCATATTAGGATTTCTAATACATGCCTGATTACGCAGAAAGGGTAAAACCATTCTATGACCTTATGCGTCCAGCGTTTTCAGGCACACATTGGACACAAGAACATACAGAACTTTTACGTTACTTTCAAGCAGACATGATTGCTTCCAAACACTTACACGTGTAAACACTGCAAACCTGGTGATCCATGTAATTGCAGGAGCATCGGGGTATACATATGTCACGTTCAATGAAGGTGACACAGTACCCATTGCATATAAATCGCATTTCTATACAAATTCTGAAATGTGTTTTGCACCGACTGAAGAAATACTGACAGCAGTTTAGACTGCTGTAGTGAGAGAGCGTGCCCTGGCTCAAGGGAAACGAATCATTGTTGTACCAACTTTAGAGGCGGTTACCAGAGCAAGTGTTCCGTACGCTAAAGCTCTACATCCAAGATGGATACAATGGGCAAGCTCCCTCACTGCAATGGATATAGACTACAGATTTGACGCTAAATTGCAGACACAAGCATTTCTCCAGTACGAGGAAGAATAGCCTCTGCCTAATAAAATAATGCCTCTAGAGCGCTATGACTACATCATTTGCACTGATGGTTCTGCTCAGCCTGCTGTAGGGATCAAACAGCAATATTCAGCCGCATGCGCAGTTGTGAAAGGCTCTATGCACGATGGAACATTCCATCCTGAAAAAACCTACACGCAGTCACTAGGTGATTGCACTGCACAGCTGGCAGAACTTAAAGCTCTAGTACTGGCACTACAGAATACGAATGCTGGATTCCCCACACAGTGTGTGATTCGTATTATTGTGTGCAGTCATATAATGAGTATCTTCATTATTTGAGCAAGAATGGATTCAGGGACTCAAAAGGCAGCACATTGAAGCACAAGTTGCTTTGGGAACAGGTGGCAAAGCTGAAAGAATGCTTTCCACGGGGTCATGTCATTCATACACGGAGTCATCAATGTGTTGACGGTCATGTTACGGGGAATTCAGTGGCTGATGAAGCCACAAAGGTGACAGTTTGCACTGCATCGGTTGCTGCGATAACTCGTTCAAGTACGAGACTAGACAGAAACATCATGGTGCCGGTCAATGCTCCGCGCTACAACACACCCCTGCCGAAAGGCTTTTCCACTCAAGTACTCCTACAAGCTAGATGCACAAAACACACCAAATGCTCAGATTCCAGGAGTGGGGGGACAGAGTAATACCAAATAGTGATCACAGACTAGGACTAATACCGGCTGCACATGAGGGTCTGGCTTCTGCACATGCAGTGGTGGCTGCTACAATGTATCTATTGGAGCAACACTATTAGTAGCCGGCTCATTATAAACCGACTAAGGACTTTGTCTTGAGATGTGACATCTTTCAGCAGATGAAGGGTTCCACCATGGCGCATCCACCCCAGACACCTCTTTTGATTTCAAACAAGCCTCTAGCTTGTGTGTATTTGAACCACTGTGGCCCCCTATCATCTGATGGGGCTTACAAGTACATCTTGGTAGCAGTGGATTCCTGCTCTTGATTCCTGTGGGTATGGCCACTGCGATCAGTTGACGCGCAAACTGTTATAAAGGATCTGCGAGTCTTTATCGGGACATGCGCAGCTGGCAAACTGCATTCTGATTAGGGTCTGGTGTTTAGCTCTCGGGCTTACAAAGAGGCCATGGGAAGTTTGTGTGTGACTATGTGTTTCTCATCTCCATACCATCCCGAAGGAAATGCTGTCATGGAGAAGAAATACCAGGACTTAAAGCAGTCTTTAACAGCAAGGGTATTAGGCTCTAGTCGCAGTTGGGTCCATCACCTATATGGGGTCCAGAGGGCTTTTAACAATATGCCAAGAAAGTCCCTGGGTGGTTGGAATCCTTATGAGATCCTGTTTGGGGTTAAAATGTGGGTCCCAGACCTCGATAATGCCAGCGCAGTGGCGGCAGAAACACTATTTGACACCAATGAACGTTTGGCTGTTTTAAAGGAATTGAACGATTTCTGGGACGAACAAAGCAACGTCCAAATAAAATGCACGTCCACTGGAGAAGTGAAGGTTGTTCTGGCAAGAACCGTCTGGATCACAAAGATCAGGGATCTGTTCCGAGAAAAGATAGTGGATAGGTACACGAACTGTACTTTTCCTGCCCCAAGCCGAATGCTGAGACAAAAGGTTTGTCTCTATTGAGCTGATCAAACCACATTATGTGGATGATTTTCAACAGTAAGCCGCGTGGACTCCTTCACATCTACCAATCTCCTTTTGCTGCCATACAGGAGGTTCATATGGAAGCTTTAATTACAAATAAAGCCGGCTCTCTTATACAAGAGACATCGATGAACAACAATAAAGTATGCCTTCTACCTGTTTAAAAAACGACAACTATGCAGTCTATAAGTACAGAAACACAGATTTCAATTCTGAATCCTAAGAACAGGGTCTACGTCAATGTACCACAGATCGAGTCTTTGTCTAATTCAAACCAGCCTGCTAAGCTTCCCAAGATAGTCCAGACAGCATCCGGATACTTCATCGACTTTAATGACTACTCCTCTGACGCATCCGAGGTTCTACCGCCCCTGCCTTTTGAACTAAAGGTGCGTGTCGTCTATCGTTGGCTGAAAATAACATACTTTTTTTCTCCATGGTTACACCTTTGGATACAATTGCATTACTTTTCCAAGTCCTTTGGATTGGTTATGTGACTGTGTTCTTCCTTCTTCTAAATGGACGCTTTGATCCCAGAATGCTTTGCAGTACACACTATTAATTTGGTTTTGAAACCACACACATCATCACACCGTGAACAAAGAGACTTGTCCCTGGTGAACATTTTAGCTGTTCCAGTTCCGAATGGGATTGCATGGGACAGGGTATCGTTTGATGTGTATGTTCTCACTGGACTCTTGCAAATTCCACATTTGTTTGAAATTTCTCTAAATGATATTATCACCCCCAGTACTATTTCTGATAATTGGGGCATTGATACGGTATATGACATGTTAGAAGATCTAGAACATGCAACTGTAATTTCTTTGATGAGTTTTATTATGGTATAGCTAATTTTAATTAGATGTTCTGTTTTCAACATCACGGTCATCATCTCCTCCACAAGGCTAGTACCCTCATTAAGTATTTAACTTTACACAATGGGAACACTGCACTTCACCTCCAAGGGGTAGTTCAAAAGCATTTGCACAGAAGTTTGACTGTATTTCTGGTTATGACATATCTAATCCAGCTTCATTTTATAATATGCTTGCACGTCACCTGCAAAGAATAATATGTTAAGTGACACTAAGCTGATTTACTCTGCTCCTTTCATTTCCCAACTCTCTGTACAAGGTTTGGACTTTTCGAAGGAGACAGTGCATGTAAAATCTATTTGGGGGACTAAAGAGTGGCAGGTTCAAGGAACTGAGGCTTTGTTTAGAGCCTGCTTAATACCACAACAGATGATTCCCCTCAACGAACCTATGCAACAGACGTGTCTTGGCTCAGCCAAGATAAAAGATTTGAACACACTGAGGGTTCCCACTTTTACACAATTTGACAGCTGGCAACGGTTAACATCGTATGATGAAAAGACTATAGATACTGTGCTGCGTAAGAGTCGACATACCTCATCAGATCCCCATTGGAAGGGATGGTTAGTGTGGCAATGTTGGAAATGGCCCTTTTTGCAGGGTTATCCCCAAACTTTTTGCTTTGTCCTCCTATTTTTTCCTGACCTGTGTTTGTTGGCTATAGGACTCTGGGCACTTTACACCTGCTGATCGGTGCTAAAGTGCCAATCATCTCTGTGTAAATTGTTATTGTGATTGGTTATCCATGATTGGCGTATTTGATGTACCAGTAGGTCCCTAGTAAAGTGCACTGAGTGTGCCAGGGCTGGTAAATCAAATGCTACTAGTGGGCCTGCAGCACTGGTTGTGCCACCCACATGAGTAGCCCCGAAAAGATGTCTCAGGCCTGACCACCGCGGTGCCTGTGTGCAGTTTGTTAACTGCCAAGTCGATTTGGCAAGGGCACCCACTTGCCAGGCCCTACCCTTCCCTTCTCTTACACATAGGCCCAAGGTACCCCACTGGGCAGGGTGCATTGTATGTGAAAGGTAGGACATGTACTGGAGTGTGTAACATGTCCTGATAGTGAAATACTGCCAATTTCGTTTTTCACTATTGAAAGGCTATCTTGCCCCATAGGACAGAATGGGGAATGCTTTGTAACATTTTACAAGCATATCTTCCCATAGGGATAAGATGGAAAAATGGAGTTTGGTATCCCTGAACTCAGGATTAAATAACACATCTTTTAGTAAAGATGGTTTTTAAATTGTGTGTTTGAAAATAGCACTTTTAGAAAGTGGCTATTTTTTTGTTCAACTATCCTGTGTGCCTCTGCCTGTTTGTGGATTGACTGTCTGGCTTTGGAGTGACAGGGGCTGGGTCTGGGGAGGTGCAGTGGCTCCAGGAGTCTGGATGAGTCAGCACTAGCCTGAATAGGCCTTATCTGCATTTGGAGTGGTGGGAGGAGTAGCACCTGTACCTGAATAGGGCTGTGCCTGCCTTCCAAAATGCGGCTCCGCCCCCCTGTGGTGTGTCTGGAGCCAAAGCTCACACTGACAATGGATGTTGTTGTGCACTTGCAGAGTGCCCTCAGAACTGGTTTGAACTGGGCTCAGAGACCCTTGCACAAAGAGAACAAAGACATTTTGGGGTATAAGTATCAGACCAAAACCCCCGAGCTTTTAGATCATTCCTGGAATTCAGGAGGAACCTTTGCCAAGGAGAAGAGCTGGACAGACTGAGGAGAAGTACTGCCCTTGCTGTGCGTCTGGGGTTGGCCTGCAGTTGCTGTTTCTGCCAAAGAAAGGAGAAGGACTTTGCTGTGTGCTGCGTCCCCTGCTGGAAGGAAATCTCCAAGGGCCTGAAGTGTGCTGGCCATCTGTTCTGAAGTCTCAGGGACACAAAGACTTCACACCCAGCTCCCCTGAACTCTGCTGCTATGAGTTCTGACCTGCCAAGAGGTGCCTGTGCCAGTTTTGGGCTTCTGGAGGTTGTTGCTGCTGTTCGGGAGCTGAAAGAAAGAAGAAACTCAAAGGACTACAGAAATCGACGCATCGCTCTTCTTGCGGCTGTTTTCCCGACTCATCTCCACTGCACGAGTAGAATTTCCACGCATCGCCGTGCCGCTGCGGAAACCGCCGCAGCGCCTGACGCTGCTTCAAGAATTGACGCATCGAGGGATTGCAACTGAAGAGGTCTGACGCAGCGCCGCTCGACAGCGCCGCATCGATCGCGACGCATCCCGGATTTCCACGCATCGTACCTGTGCGACAAGTTCGTCTGACGCATCACCTGCGGACCGGAACCATCACAAAGAATCGAAGCATCACTCCCCATACAGACCGGATTCGAAGCAACCCTTCCTCTGCGTGCAGCGGGACTGTCGCATCGCCTCCCCAAGGTCTCAGGAGTGTCAAATCTCTTTGTTTTCCGACTCTGCGGCTGTTTGGCTTTTGGAACTTTGACGCATCTACAGGTACGTTGGTGAAAAGTCATGCATCCATAGTTTTCTATGGTACAAGTTCTTGAAACCTTTTGAAAGTCATATTTTTTAACTGTGTATGTTGGATTTTTGTCGATTTGGTCTTGTTTAGTTTAGATAAAAATATTTTTTTTTTCTAAACTGGTGTGGTGTCCGTTTGTGGTGTTTTCACTGTGTTACTGTGAGTGTTGGTACAAATACTTTACACATTGCCTTTGGGATAAGCCTGTCTGCTCGTGCCAAGCTACCGAGGGGGTGAGCAGGGGTTATCTAAAGTGTGTATCCCCCTTACCCTGACTAGAAGCAATGGTCCCTATTTGGACAAAGGTACCTACCTCTGCCAACTACAGACCCTCATTCGAGGGGCAACTAGACACTAAATCAAGAGATTTACAGCAAACAGGCCTGACATACGTTATGTAAACAGCGAACATTCGGGGGTGGTAACAACTTACAGTGTTGGGAAGTTGTGCCTTAATTGGCTGAAAACCTCGACACTGCCCCAGGTACAACAGCATTTGTTCTTTTTTATCTGATGACCTGGACTTACGAAACTTTTTAGTGGGTCCTCGGAAACTACGTCAAAAGTGCTTCCTTTACACTGTTTATTACGAGATATGGAAAATATCTCAACAAGAAGCTGCTGAAAGGCTGCGTAAAGATTGACAGGGCCAACTTAGAACAGGCATTGCAGTAGTGGATAACGGTATGACTACCTTGTCATCTAGAATTTATTCTTTAGGTAACATTGTCCATCTACAATAGTTGTGCTTGAGCAGGACTTATCTGCATTACAACATGGGCAGTCCCAAGTTAGGTCAATTCTATTTTTAAACTGGACAATACAGACATTATGTTCTGGCCATGTGCTGTGGCGACACATCAACATCACTAATCTGTTTTCACCATACCACCTTTCGAAACAGAAGATAGCTATGGCACGGAAAGATGCACAATACACAGTGTTACACATTGAAAGACTTGAAAAATTACCTTTTACCATTGCTGAGATGGCATCCTCAGAATGGATAATCCATGGGTACATTATACTACCAATCTCAACTTTTCACTTTCAGTACCGTCTTCAACACCATCAAGTGGGCATAAACCAAAGCGTTAGGTGAAGGGTTCATTCATGAACAATGAGAGCTTCCTTTCACATTCCGGTGCCAGAATAATTACACTGAAGTCCTTCTCAGCGGATCAGACTGCGAGAAAACTTTAAGTGGGTCCCTAGTATGCAAGGATGTTTTGTTGCACGGAGCATGCAATGCATCTGTGGAGAACCTGTCTTGCTACTTGAAAGGGTCGCCGGCTGCCGTGGTACGTCCGACTTTCAGATTGCTCGCCAATGGGAGTTATCTGAAGTTGAGCAGTCAGGGTAGTTGTGGGATGAAGTCAGTGGCCGCCTATGTGGTCAGGGCTCGAAAAATCCTAAAAATCTTACTGGACCTGCTGGTCTAGTAACTTGAATACACTATTTGACCTAACTTTAATGTACTTGACCCGTGAACTGGTCTCATCCCGACTGTCACACAGTTCACTTTACAAAATCCTCTAACTTCAATCACAGAAAGAAAAGTAAATGTAGAAAGACAAACTGACTTTTGACCTCTGTCTCTGACAGCGGAGAAATGTGACAAGATAACAAAATTTAAAGGCATCTTTATTGCTCATTCACTTTGTGAGCAAGCAGAACACCTGTTGGCAGCTCGCCAGAACGGGCGAGTAGGCCCTAAAAATAGCTGGTCCTGATTAAATCTGGCTCGCTATTGCGAGTGGGAGATTGGATTTTTCGAGCCCTGGTGGTGACCGTATCTTCCATTGTAAGATGTTGCACACAAGTCCTGTTTCTGCCTGCCTGTGTAGTTAGGGAGGATACGCCGTGGCCTTCAATTAATCTTACTAATGTGCACTTTGTAACCCTGAGCAAACTGAAAGCCTTATTGTCTTAAAAAGACATGGCCTTAACTTCGGCCAAGGAGACGTTTGATCTTCAAGTGGCCTGTTCCTCTTCAGAGACACAGGCACTTCTCCGTACTAACTTCCCACTACATTTTGAGGAGCTGGTCCATCATATTTTTAAGATGTCTAGTGCGAATGGAATTGCACGGTTTTTCAGGAGCATTGGTTCTGGGTTGGTCAGCACCTTCCAGACAGTGTTTGGAGTTATTCCATCATCCATCCACTCCTTCCTCGTAAGCATCTTTGGAGGTCTTCTGCTGATTCTGCTCCTAGTTGCAGGGATATTGCTTTTAATATTTTTGCTCTGCAATGGATGTCCCAGTTCAAGATCACATTGAGCTGGCAGTGCCTCACGTCCTGTTGTGCCGTGAACACATTGTGCATTTCTTTGGCACAACGTTGCTTTGAGATCTGGATGAGCACTGGTTCCTGTCTTTCCGGCCTGTATGGCTTCATTGTGTACACCCTGTGGTCCGCTGTCTCTTGTGCACTCACGAGTGTACCTTGGACTTCTGCTTGGGGTCGCAATTGGTTGACTCGGCGGACATACACGTACTAGTGAGCCCGCTAAAGGCCAATCTAAAGTCCTAGCTGCGCTCTATGAGCTTCCCTGGGTTGCCTCCCCACCTAGTGGTTTGGATCTAGGCTCTGTTTTACCGTAACATCGATTGGCTGTGTTTTATCTATGACTCAGAACATATAAACACCTGGCTTTCTGTGTGGTGGGAACTTTTTATTAGGCCTGTTTTTAACTGCTAAATCTTTCTTTAATTGACTCACCTTTTATTGCTTTTATATTTGTAACAGCTATTGGCTTCCTTTATACTTTGGGCACCCAAATAGCATGAATGACCTGATTTGTAAGGTGATTTTATCATCCTTTTATCATCTACACTTTTAGATTTTGATGTATTTTAGAGGTGGGATTAGTGGCTTTGGATAGCTTTTAACTGACCTATGTTCGAGGAGTGGGTGTCATGTGCCCGACTTAGGCCTGGTAGGAAATAGTGCCAATTTACATGTACACAGTTCTTTCCAAAAATTGCCTTCCCTTTGTCACATCGACTTTTGACACACATTTGCATTTTTGACACTTGGGTTAGTTTCTAAGAAACACCGACCATGCTGACACAAAAGAACTTCGTGAGAACACTATCACACTGCCTTGGCATTATGTGCAAGACCTTCACGTCCATATAGTGACGCAGCTATCTGTGGAATACAAGCAATAGGCAGCCTAATCACAATCACGGCCTGAGACAAGGATGCTCTTTTCTATATATATCCTTTTGTTTCCAAATACAGCTTCTGCTGACTTTGAGGGGTCCCTGCATGCTGAAGATTTCGCCTGTCATTTTGACTGACATCTCCGTGAGGGGTGTCCAGTTAATGACTGTGAGAAGTTGGCCTGGCATATGCTGTCCACCAATTATAGTGGGCACCTTGCACCAGTCCAAACAACCCCTTATTGGAGATAGGTTAAAGACAACCTTTATTGAAAGCTATCCTAGTGGTAGCTATGGAGAGCAGCCTTCAGACTAAGTCTTGAAGGAATGTAAAGCAGCTTGTTTTACCAGTCTATAATCTCTTGAGTGACCAAATGAAAGAGCACCACACCAGGTATATATTCAAAATATATGTATTTATTACTAAACACACCCCTCTAGTCTCTTTATGAGGCTAGAGTTCGAAATACATAAGTTATAAGTTATTTAAACACAGTAATAGCACAAATACACGTTTGGGCCCTAGGGGCGTACCAAACCATATACCAATAAAGTGGTATAAGAACCACGACTGAGCTAGACACTAGGCCTAGAGCCTCTAGAAGTGCTTGGACCACAAGGAACCACCCAAGGTAGTGACACAGGGGACCCACGGGGACACGTGCAGTGTAGTAACACAGCCGCGAATCGCCGTTAACTTCTATGGAGAAAGTCGCGGTTGGGAATTTAAAGAAAAGGGACACTTAAAGAAGGACTTGGAGCAAACCCTTTGAGAACTAGGTCGTTCTAGAGTCTCTACCCACGGGAGCACCGGAGTACTCTTGTTACCTCACCCAGGGAAGCCGGGTGCATAGGTGCCTTTCGGGGTCGGGTTTCGTCGTCGATTTGAATGGCGATCTGCTGCAAAGTGCTGCTGGCGACCAAGTGAAAAGTGTCCGGGTGGATCCAAGGGTGGATCGGAGATCTGAAGAACCTGAAAGCAGAGGGGACAGAGTCTGGGTCACTAGCCAGTGACCAGGAAGGCGATGAGCAGATGCCCACCGATGTCGAGTGCTTCAGGTAGGTTGACGGTCGTCTTGACTCTTCAGCCACGAGGTCCAGGAGGCGTTGTCGGCGACCAGGAGCAGGATTCGGGCTGGTACACGATGTCTGTCGAGTGCTGAGGTGTCGGCGACCGGATTGGACCAAACAAGCCTTGGCAACGGCAAATCTCGATGAAGATGAAGATTGACGATTGTGCAGACCAGCAAGGTCTGAGGAACTCACCCAGCAAGGGGAAGTGAGGGCAAGCCTGGAGCAACCAGGGAGCCCAAGTAGAAAAAGATTGGCCTTCGTGAAGGGCTACTAGCCAACGGGCTAGCGATTGCGAAGGAGCCTCGAGACGGTGCACGTGGAGCTGGCTCACAGGACACTCGTGGAGTGGAGGCCAGTGATCTTCGGTGCAGTTGGTGCTGGAGGCTGGGGCTACTCGGAGCCCAAAGCACGACTTCGTGGGAGACCCAGAAGAGGATGCACTTGCAAATGCGTGCAGTGTCCAGGGGTCACGGTTCCACGTTACCCACGACAGCTACGGGCCTCAGCTTTGCTGGGGACTCAGGGCAACCTCGGGGAAGTCTGGAAATCCACCTCTGGTGATGCAAAGACTTCGGCGTCCGGCGGGAGCTTCAGCGATGCAGACCGGACAATTGCTTCTTTGGTGCCTGCCAAGCAGGGGAGTCACTCCTTGACCCCAAGGGAGATTCTTCTGTCCTCTAATCTTTAAGTAGAGCGTCGAAGGTCCAGGATTCTGTGTCAGAGTTTCGTCCAGGGATAATCTAAAGTCCTAAGGACTGGGGTCCCATACTTATACTAAGTTTAGGGGTTGGACTTACTCTGTGGTCCCACCTATGGGTGGGTCAGGGCAGAGGGGTGGCTACACCCTTTCCCTTTGTCCAGTTCGCGCCAAAACAGGGGCTGGAAGCCCCTGATCCGGTTTGAACTGGGGTATGCACAGGGACACCAAATGTGCCCCCAGTGCAGGACTTCAAAGCACCCGAGAGTGCTCCCGCCCAGCCCCAATACACACTATCCTGTCTGGGGAGGTGGTCACACCTCCCTGGGACAGGAAACCTATTGTCCAGGCCTCCCCTGCCGGAGTTTCGGTCAGAAGCAGGAGGCCAGACTCGTGTCTGTGGAAGCGGCATCCATTTTGTGATGCCAGGGCTTGGAAAGTCAGTACCGGGCATACCGGCGTGTACATGTCTTTCCCTCTAGAAGGGTGGAATGCTACCCCCACCGCCAGAACTGGCGGGGGGGTAGTATTCCAAGATGTTTGACACCAAACACGACATGTTTCCGTGCAGCCATCCCAAAGTTACCATTTAACGCGAGGTTATAATGCGCTTAAGAGTATATGGTCAGGCTGCACTACAAACAGCATCAGAGAAGGGTCTCCGAACGCTGCAGAGGGGCCCTGCTCATGCAGGGGCACCCTCTCACATAGGAACCACGCACTCTGCCTACAGGATTGATAAGGCCTGCCATAGGAGTGACTTATAGGTTTATATGTGTGTATGTATATAGTGATATAGGTAGCCTATATCACAGTAAGGAGTGCATGCACCACCTTACCCAGGCTGCAGTAGCAGACCTGTGGTGTCAGTTTGGATGGCCTTCCAGGGGTGGCACAATACATGCTGCAGCCCCTGGTAGGCCTCTGAGGTATCTATGCCCTGGGTACATAGTATACCATATACTAGGGACTTATAAGGGCACTCCAGATTCCAATCAGAGATGTGCCTAAGGCACATGGAAACCATTTTAGAGAGGAAGCAGCTAGGCTGGGGTTCTGATTAGCAGGGCCCCAGCCAGACTAAGGTCGAAAAACAGTGAAGCATCAGCAAAAAGTGGGAGTACCCATGTGAAGCAGATCCTACTCTCCTACACAACCCCCAAACGTAGGGACATTAAACTAACGTTGCCCAGTTAAGTCTTCATGTTCTAAGTGGAAGTACCTAGAGAGTCCATCTGCATTGGCATGGTTACTCCCAGGTCTATGTTCCACTGTGAAGTCCATCCCCTGTAGGGAAATGGACCACCTAAGCAGTTTGGGGTTTTCACCCTTCATTTGTTTTAGCCATAAGAGGGGCATTTTCTTGGAAGTTAAGTCATTCAGGGGTGTCACTATTGATCCATACCCCTTGACAAATCTCCTATAGTACCCAGTCAGGCCTAAGAAGGCTCTCACCTGAGTCTGGGTGGTTGGAGCAGTCCAGTCCATGATGGTCTGGATCTTGCTCTGCAAGGGTTGAACCTGGCCTCCACCCACAAGGTGGCCCAGGTACACAACCTGACTCTGCCCTATCTGGCACTTGGTGGCCTTGATAGTCAGGCCTGCCTTTTGCAGGGCCTTTAAAACATTTCTGAGGTGGACCAGGTGATCCTCCCAGGTGGAGCTAAAGACAGCAATATCATCTAGATATGCTGCACTATAGGCTTCAGACCTGTAAGGACTGTATTCACCAACCTCTGAAAAGTGGCAGGTGCATTCTTCAGACCAAAGGGCATCACCACAAATTGATAATGCCCACTAGGGGTTGAGAATGCTGTTTTTGGCTTTGCATCATCAGCTAGTCTGATCTGCCAGTAGCCAGCTGTCAAGTCAAATGTGCTTAGATACTTGGCTGAGGCCAAAGTGTCTATTAGCTCATCTGCCCTTGGTATTGGATGGGCATCAGTCCTAGTGACTGCATTGAGACCCCTGTAGTCCACACAAAACCTCATCTCTCTTTTCCCACCACTGGTGTGAGGTTTTGGCACAAGGACCACTGGACTAGCCCAAGGGCTATCTGAGGGTTCAATAACTCCCAAATCCAACATTTTCTGGACTTCTGTCCTGATACAGTCCCTGACATGGTCAGGTTGCCTATAAATCTTATTTTTAATAGGCAGACTGTCCCCAGTGTCCACTTCATGAGTGCACCAGGTGGTCTGACTTGGAGTCAGTGAGAACATGTGTCTGAACTGATTGAGCACCTGTCTACAATCAGTTTGCTGCTGGGGAGTGAGGCTGCCTGCCAAGGCTGCACCATCCACTGACCCATCATCAGGGTTCTGTGAGAGCAGGTCAGGGAGTGGGTCACTCTCTTCCTCCTGTCCCTCATCAGTAGCCATGAGCAAGCCCATGTCTGCCCTGTCCACATATGGTTTTAACCTGTTGACATGGAGAACCCTGTGGGGACTCCTGGGTGTTCCTAGGTTTACTAAGTAGGTAACCTCACCCTTCTGCTCAACAATGGTGTGGGGTCCACTCCATTTGTCTTGGAGAGCTGCTGGGGCCACTGGCTCCAACACCCACACCTTCTGTCCTGGCTGATAAACAGTCAGTACAGCCTTTTGGTCATGCCAGGCCTTTTGAAGTTCCTGGCTAGCCTCAAGGTTTTTAGTTGCCTTTTTCATATACTCAGCCATCCGGGAGCGGAGACCAAGTACGTAGTCCACTATATCTTGCTTTGGGGGCTTGAGAGGTAACTCCCATCCTTCCTTCACCAAGCACAGTGGACCCCTGACAGGGTGACCAAACAAAAGTTCAAAAGGGCTGTAGCCAACCCCCTTTTGAGGCACCTCCCTGTATGCAAATAAAAGGCAGGGCAAGAGTATGTCCCATCTTCGCCTGAGCTTTTCTGGGAGCCCTTTAATCATGCCCTTTAAGGTTTTGTTGAATCTCTCAACTAAACCATTGCATTGTGGGTGATAGGGTGTGGTGAACTTGTAAGTCACTCCACACTCCTTCCACATTGCTTTTAAGTATCCAGACATAAAGTTAGTACCCCTGTCTGATACAACCTCCTTAGGAAAGCCCACTCTTGAGAAAATTCCCAGGAGGGCCCTTGCCACCACAGGTGCTGTAGTGGTCCTAAGGGGAATAGCCTCTGGGTACCTGGTGGCATGATCCACTACCACCAGGATAAACCTGTGCCCAGATACTGTTTGGGGATCCATGGGACCAACAATGTCAATCCCCACCCTTTCAAAGGGAACCCCCACCACAGGTAGTGGTATCAGGGGGCCTTTGTAGTGCCACCTGCCTTGCCACTGGCCTGGCAGGTTACACAGGAGCGACAAAACTCCTTGGTGTCTTCAGACATGTGGGGCCAGTGAAAGTGAGGGACAATTCTGTCCCAAGTCTTGTTCTGGCCCAGGTGACCTGCTAAGGGAATATCATGGGCTAGGGTCAATAGGAAGCCCCTGAACTTCAGAGGTATAACCAACCTCCTGGTAGCACCAGGCTTGGGGTCTCTACACTCTGAGTACAAGAGTCCATCATCCCAATACACAGTATGGGGACCACTAGCTTTCCCAGCAGCCTCAGCAGCAGCTTGCTGTCTGAGGGGTTCAAGAGAGGGCAGCTCTGCTGCTCCTGGCTCAGATCTGCCCTGGAAGGTCCCCCTGTCCCCAAGAACTCAAACTGTTCAGGTTCAAGCTCCTCTGGGACAGTTCCTTCCTCAGGACTGAGATCATCCCCCTCAAGGGACTGATCTTCCTTCTGAGCCAAGGGGAAGGCACTGCCTTTACCCTACTACTCCTCCTCTTGGAAGGCACTTGGTCCATTATTCCAGAATCCAAGGCCTGTTCAGTGCTAGACATTTTGGCTTGTGACCTGGTCACAGCAAACACATCTGCAGGGATCCCAGCATTTCTGCATGGGTCCTGAGCTCCACTTCTGCCCAAGCTGAAGTTTCTAAGTCATTGCCAAGCAAGCATTCAACTGGTAGGTCTGCACTTACCACAACCTTCTTAAGGCCAGTTACCCCTCCCCAGGAGAAGTTAACAACTGCCAGAGTATGGTCTGTTCTGACATTGCTAGCATTGGTCACTTGGTACATCTCACCAAGTATAACTTGCCCAGGATTCACAAGGTCTTGTGTCACCATGGTGACACTTGCCCCTGTGTCCCTAAATGCCAAAGCCTCTCGTCCATTGATTAAAGGCTGTTGTCTGTACTTGCCCAGATTACTGGGACTCATAGAGGAGGTCATATCCATGCCTCCATCACAGACTAGGACAGCCTGAGTGAGTTCTCTGACTAGGTCAGAGCCCATCTCAGTACCCAGGGTCAACCCTACTAAACCCTTGGCTGTAGTACTCCCACCACCAACTGTAACTGCACTAGGGGGAGCAGGTGCCTTAAGGGTATTGGTGGGGGCTGGAGTCGAGTCTTTGGACTTGGTGCAATCACTGGTCCAGTGGGTCTTTTGCTTACAGACCTTGCACCATGGTTTTCTTTGGCCTTTCCCTTTGGTAGACTGTGAATCCCCACCTGAAGAAGATTTTGGGGGCCTTGTGAAGACTTTTGATCTTTACCCTTCTCCCCACCCTTATCAGAGGTTTTCGAATCTTGCTTCTTAGGGTCACCACCTTGGTTCTGTACCTTCTGCTTCACCCTGGTTCTGACCCATTTGTCTGCCTTCTTTCCCAATTCTTGGGGAGAGGTCAGATCAGAGTCTACCAGGTGCTGATGCAACAGCTGATTTTGACAGTTATTAAGAATCTGCTCCCTCATTATCAGATTGTACAATCCTGTGAAGTCACATACCTTACTGCCCAATAACCAACCTTCCAGAGCCTTGGCAGAACAATCAACAAAGTCTACCCAGTCTTGAGTCTGTGCTTTTTGGGTATCCCTGAACTTTAACCTGTATTGTTCAGTGGTTAGGCCAAACCCATCAATTAGAGCACTCTTCAAGACTTTGTAATTATCAGCATCCTCCTCTCTAACAGTGAGGAGCGTGTCTCTACCTTTGTCTGCAAAGGAGAGCCATAAGATTGCTGCCCACTGCTCCTGAGGGACCCTCTGTACTTTACAGGCCCTCTCTAGAGCAGTTATCCATTTGTGGATGTCATCCCCACTCTGGTAGGGAGGGACAATCTTGCTCAGGTTTCTATGGTCATAAGACCTTTCCCTATCTTTGGGGAAACTGCTGCCACCATGGGACTCTAGTCCCAACTTTTGTCTCTCTCTATAGAGATCTAGGGACTCCCTGTCTATAGCCAATTGCTGTTTCCTGAGTTCAAGCTGAGTTTGCTCATATTGAATCAGTCTCTTTCTTCTCTCATGAGAGGATTCCCTCCTATGAGAGGAGACAGAGGACCCTATTGAGGTGTCAGAGTGGTTAGACTCCTGAGAAGGAGACCTAGACCTTCTGGGCACACTCAGAACTCTTCCTGGGGGGACAAAGGGAGGTCAGTCTGATCCTCTCCCTCCTCCTCCTCCACAGGAGGAATTGGATTCTCCAGGACAAGGTCATTTTCACCTTCCTGGCCAGTTTCAGAGGGGGGGTCCTGGGTTTCTTCACCCCTGGCCCCTCCCTCATCTTCTGCCCCACCCTCTTTGCCTACCCCTTCAGACCCTAGGGGCCTGCTGAGATCATCAGCTAGTAACACCTCTGTGGCGGGGTTGTAATGACAGGTCGGAGGCCAGGATGATTCAGGTAAGGTTTTATTTTGCCAAGGGTCCGTTTATGCCTGCTTGTTAGTCTTTCTGTGGCGAATGCTGACGGATCCGTTGTGCCTGGGGTTCGTCTGCTTCCTTCTCCGGTCTTTATTCCTTGTTCCCAGGTTCCGGTGCGAAGGCTTGGTCGACCCTCCGTGGTGATGGTGCGTGAAAGAAACGGAAAACACTTGTGTAAGTATGTTATCCCGAGTAACGGCAAACCAGGGACCAGGGAGTGAAAGGACACCACAAACACTCGTGCTCTTATCTCTGCTGAGAAGGGGGGTGTGTTTCGTGAGTGGTAGTGCAGGATAGCTAATAGGGAGATCTCGTGAGGGTTCTAGAGCTCCCGGTTAATCCTTCGGGGCGTCCTTCCTCCCAACCCACCCTGAGAACTTTTCCCGTACCTGGGTAAGCCACGCTCCTCCTGGAACGTGACTCGGCGAAACGATGGGGTCGTTGGCCTCCTGGCTCAGCCTGGGGTCCAGATGGTCTCGGTCCTCGTCCTGCGGCGTTGTCCTCTCTCTTCCTTCGACTCTCTGCATACGCTCCTTCTCCCGACTCTTCCTCCTCCGCTCCGGTGGCGACGCACACCCTCTTCCTGGAGTCCTCCGTTCTTATCGTCACGAACGTGTTGACGTCAGCAGGGGGAAGCCCGTCGTCCTGGAAACCCCAGTTAAAGGAGCCGTCTATGTTTTCCTCTATCTGGCCCGTTATAGACTCTGTTTGTGTTTTCCAGTCGTCCTGTTGGGTGGAAACAAGAGGGGGGGAGAGAGGCACTGCAGTCCACCAGTCTGTATTGGATACATGTCTCTCCCCCACCGGCCCCGCCCCGTCACACACCTCCCCCCCCGGATTCTCCCGATCGGGGAGAGGGAATACTCGGGAGAGATAGTCCGCGTTCCCATTCTCAGTACCTTTCCGATGGCGCACCTCAAAGGAAAAGGGCTGCAACGCCAAAAACCAGCGAAGTACCCTGGGGTTTTGGGCCTTATTCCGGCACATCCACTGCAAGGGGGCATGGTCCGTGTACAGAATGAAGGGACGCCCTTCCAGGTAGTACCGTAGCTTATCTATAGCCCACTTAACCGCTAGTCATTCCCTTTCGATTGTTGGGTACTTGCACTCTCGGGGGAACAGCTTCCTACTGATGTATAAGACAGGGTGCTCTAGTCCATCCCCCCCCCCCGATCTGGGACAGTACGGCACCCACCCTGTAGTTAGACGCGTCTGTGGACAGTATGAAGGTCTTGTCAAAGTCCGGGGAGACCAGCACAGGGCCCGTGGTAATGGTTTTTTTCAGGCGCTGAAATGCAGTGAGCATCTCTGTAGTGGGACGCAACAGTTGTTGTTGTCGGGCCTCTTTCGGAGGACATCCGTCAAAGGGGCTGCTACCTCTGCGAACTGTGGGATAAGCGTCGGTAATAACCGATCAGCCCTAAAAATGCCCTCAGCTCTCTTTTGTTGGAAGGAAAAGGAGCGTCCGCTATTGCTCTTACTTTTTCGGCTTGTGGGGCGATCGCCCCGTGTCCCAGAACGTACCCTAGGTACTTCACCCTCTGATAGGCCGCTCGCGATTTTCTTGCGTTGATATGAAGCCCGGCCTGTTCCAAGGTCTGTAGGATGATTCGTAGATGTTGTAAGTGCTCTTCCCAGGTTGTACTGAACACGACGATGTCATCTAGGTATGCCGAACAAAACGAAGGGTACTCCTGTAGGATGGTATTCATTAGTCTTTGAAAGGTAGCTGGTGCCCCATGGAGGCCGAACGGAAGAACGGTAAACTCGAATAGACCTTCTTCGGTTGAGAAAGCGGTTTTCTTCCGGTCTTCTTCTCGGAGGGGTACCTGCCAGTACCCTTTTGTTAAATCAAAGGTTGTAATGTACTTGGAGTCGCCTAACTTCTCAATGAGCTCGTCGACTCTCGGGATGGGGTATGCATCAAAGGTCGATATCGCATTCAGGGCGCGGAAGTCCATGCAGAACCTTATGGAACCGTCCGGCTTGGGAACCATCACGATGGGTGAAGTCCAGTCACTTTTGGAGGGGCGTATCACCCCGAGGCCTAGCATCTCTTGCACTTCCTTTCTTACGGCGGTTCTCCTGGCCGCAGGCACTCGATAGGGTCTCTGTTTTACTGTTTTCCCTTCCTGTGTATCGATCCTGTGTTCGGTCAGTGAGGTTTTCCCGGGTGTGTCTGAGAAGATAGCTGTAAAAGGTTTCAGAGTTTGATGGAGGTCTTTCTTCTGATCTTCTGTAAGTCCGTCGTTGATTCTGAGCTGATCGAGTGTGGTGTTGCCCTGGGAAGAAGTAGGCAATGTTAGGTGGGCGGTTTCGGGTAGTGGCCCCAACCTTTTCTTTAAAAGGTTGATGTGATAACATTGCTTCCGGTTGGTGGTGATCTGGATCCGGTACGTGGTGTTTCCTATGGTTTCGATCACTTTATACGGACCCAGCCATTCACTTTGGAACTTCCGGGTCGAGGAAGGGAGTAGGACCAGTACCCAATCGCCGACCGACAGTCTCCTCCAACGTTTTCCTTTATCGTAACATTTCTTCTGTTTCTCCCTGCTCTTCTCCAAGCTGGAGTAGGCCAGGTCCCTCAGTTTCCCCAGTTTGGACCTTAACTGGTGCGTATATTCAGAAGGGACCTCCTGTCACTTTCTCCTTCCGACTCCCAAGCATCCTTAGTAATCTCCAAGGAGAGAACGGGGTTGTCGTCCGTATAACATCTCGAATGCTGAGCAGCCCAGGCTGCTCTGCACTTGGGCCCGTAGGACGTATAAGGCCAAAGGTAGGAGTCGGTCCCAGTCTCTACCCTCGACGGTCAACATCTTCTTCAGGGTCGTTTTGAGGGACCGATTATACCTCTCCACGAGGCCGTCGGTCTGGGGATGGTACACAGATGTGCGCAAGTGTTGGAGATCCAGGGAACGACACACCTCCTTCATCAACCTAGACACGAAGGGCGTTCCCTGATCAGTTAGGATTTCTTTAGGGAATCCCACCCTTGAGAATAATTCGAGCAGTTTTTCGGCAATGTTTTTAGTTGTGGGTGCCCGCAGTGGAAACGCCTCAGGGAATCTTGTGGCATAGTCCACGATCACCAGGGCATATAGGTTCCCTTTTGGGGTTTTGGGCAGGGGTCCTATCAGGTCCATACCGACTCTCTCAAACGGCTGTCCTATGATCGGCATGGGCTGAAGCGGCACTGCTGGCGGACGTTGCATGTTCTTCTTCTGGCATATGTCACATGTCTGACAATACGTTTTAACGTCTTTGTAAATCCCTGGCCAAAAGAAATGACGTAAGATATTTTGTGTGGTTTTCTCTGACCCTGAGTGTCCCGCTGTGAGGTGGGCGTGAGAGAAAAAGAGTATTTGTTCTCGGAAGGGTAATGGGACGAGGAGCTGGGTTGGCTCCTCCGGACTTCCTTGACGATATAGGAGGTCGTCCTTGATCAGAAAACGGGGATAAGGAGGTGATGAGATACTCTGGTTGACATGAGCGGTTTCCCAGGCATTGAACAAAGTGGTGTCGTTGGTTTGTGCGAAACGAAAGTTCTGGTCTAAGACCCATGGCTCTGTAGTAGTGAGGGCATGGACGGGTCTTGCCTGATCCCCTACTTGTCTTTCTATTTGGCTTTGTAACAGGGATAGGAAGTTGGGGTTATCAATGCCTATGATAAGGTCTTCGGGTAGTGTATCAACCACCCCCACCCGCACCGTACAGGATGGTCTAGCTATCGAGACCATGGTGACCACTGCAAGGGGGTAAGGTTTCACATCCCCGTGTACACAGCGGATATGAACTAACGTGTTAGGAACATATTGTGAGGGGAGAACTAGGTTCTTCGGTGCTACAGATTGCCTACACCCGGAATCTAGCAACGCCTTCACCTGCCGCCCATTCACCTGTACACGTACATAAAACGAGGTCCCCATTTCGGCAGAGTACAGCACGGCCTTCGGGAGGTACCCGACCTCCATAGGTTCCTCCGCTGGTTTCTTTCTGGGACAAAGGCGGGCGATGTGGCCCCAGTCGCCACGTTCGAAGCACTGAGGATCCCGGAACGTCGGTATCTCAGGCCTGGTGTTTCTAAGTTTGGGCAAGTCCATCCATGGCTTGGGTCTCCTTTCAGTCTTTGGGGGTGCTGTGCCTTTGTTCAGTTTCTCGTTGTCCCAGTGTGGGGTCCGAGGTTGTGCTCGTGAGAAATTGGTGGCCATCTCGATGGCCTGTTCAGCGGTGAGGTTAGAGTGCTGTTTAAGCCATCTCTGTGTGCCATAGGGGAGGGCCTCCATGAACTGTTCAAGGTACACCTGGTTCATGATGTCGTCCTTCGTGCTAGTGGCAGGTCTTAGCCATTTATCTGCCGCCATTTTCAACCTAAAAAATAAAGTCTTTGGGTTTTCACCCGGCACCCCCCTCTCCTTACGGAAACGCACTCTATAGGCCTCTGCATCAAGTCCCAGGTGATCCAGGATCACGTCCTTGACCTCCTGGTAAGGTGTTGCCCCGTTGGCATTGGCTACTTGGTAGGCCGATTGGGCCTCTCCAGACAGGAGAGGCGCTAGAAAGAAGGGCCACTTCTCCACGGGCTGCCCGCTCAAAATTCAGCAAGAACGCATCCGGATCCTCCCCTGACACGTACTTCTGGAGGGACACCCCTGATGGTCCCGGAATGGGGGCGCGCCTCTCCCCGGTTACAGGGGTGCCGGGGTCTTGTGTCACCATCTGTAGGCTGCCCATCTGTGCAGTGATGGTGTTCTGGAACACTTCCCGGTCAGCCTGGGCGGACGTCATCTGCCTCTCTATGGCCCATTCTAGTTTCTCCTGGCCTTTGATGAGTTGCTGTATCACTGCGTCCATCACGGGTTTACTGACGGACGGGGATGGTAATCCCATTTCTGACACCAGTTGTGGCGGGGTTGTAATGACAGGTCGGAGGCCAGGTCGATTCAGGTAAGGTTTTATTTTGCCAAGGGTCCGTTTATGCCTGCTTGTTAGTCTTTCTGTGGCGAATGCTGACGGATCCGTTGTGCCTGGTGTTCGTCTGCTTCCTTCTCCGGTCTTTATTCCTTGTTCCCAGGTTCCGGTGCGAAGGCTTGGTCGACCCTCCGTGGTGATGGTGCGTGAAAGAAACGGAAAACACTCGTGTAAGTATGTTATCCCGAGTAACGGCAAACCAGGGACCAGGGAGTGAAAGGACACCATAAACACTCGTGCTCTTATCTCTGCTGAGAAGGGGGGTGTGTTTCGTGAGTGGTAGTGCAAGATAGCTAATAGGGAGATCTCGTGAGGGTTCTAGAGCTCCCGGTTAATCCTTCGGGGCGTCCTTCCTCCCAACCCACCCTGAGAACTTTTCCCGTACCTGGGTAAGCCACGCTCCTCCTGGAACGTGACTCGGCGAAACGTGGGGTCGTTGGCCTCCTGGCTCAGCCTGGGGTCCAGATGGTCTCGGTCCTCGTCCTGCGGCGTTGTCCTCTCTCTTCCTTCGACTCTCTGCATACGCTCCTTCTCCCGACTCTTCCTCCTCCGCTCCGGTGGCGACGCACACCCTCTTCCTGGAGTCCTCCGTTCTTATCGTCACCGAACGTGTTGACGTCAGCAGGGGGAAGCCCGTCGTCCTGGAAACCCCAGTTAAAGGAGCCGTCTATCTTTTCCTCTATCTGGCCCGTTATAGACTCTGTTTGTGTTTTCCAGTCGTCCTGTTGGGTGGAAACAAGAGGGGGGGAGAGAGGCACTGCAGTCCACCAGTCTGTATTGGATACATGTCTCTCCCCCACCGGCCCCGCCCCGTCACAACTTCCCTGAGGTGTTGGGTGCTGGCACTTTTGCCTGCCTTCAACTTCCTAGTATTGCATAATGCTCTCAATTCCAAGAATGGGAGTTTATCATACTTGGAGGGAAATAGCCCACTGGCTTCTGGCAAGGACTCACTGGGTCCTGGCTTTGAAGACATTACTAGTGAGGTGTGGTGTATGCACTACCTACTCTAGTGTGGCCTACTAAACTCTCTTGAGTTGTAGAAAGGGTGTGCTGTCCCTTAACACACAACTCTAAGTTCAGTAGAACTTACTGTATACTAAGCTTAATTTATATGTACCTTAGGTACCTTTAGTGGTTTTCAGTTGATCAATTCAATTGAGATTATCTGGTAAAACAATAGCAAGCTGGAATCCCACACGCTGCACACCAATGTGAGAAGTTGGCCTGGCATATGCTGTCCACTAATTATAGTGGGCACCTTGCACCAGTCCAAACAACCCCTTATTGGAGATAGGTTAAAGACAACCTTTATTGAAAGCTATCCTAGAGGTAGCTGTGGAGAGCAGCCTTCAGGCTAAGTCTTGAAGGAATGTAAAGCAGCTTGTTTTACCAGTCTATAATCTCTTGAGTGACCAAATGAAAGAGCACCACACCAGGTATATATTCAAAATATATGTATTTATTACTAAACACACCCCTCTAGTCTCTTTATGAGGCTAGAGTTCGAAGTACATAAGTTATAAGTTATTTAAACACAGTAATAGCACAAATACACGTTTGGGCCCTAGGGGCGTACCAAACCATATACCAATAATGTGGTATAAGAACCACGACTGAGCTAGACACTAGGCCTAGAGCCTCTAGAAGTGCTTGGACCACAAGGAACCACCCAAGGTAGTGACACAGGGGACCCACGGGGACGCGTGCAGTGTAGTAACACAGCCGCGAATCGCCGTTAACTTCTATGGAGAAAGTCGCGGTTGGGAATTTAAAGAAAAGGGACACTTAAAGAAGGACTTGGAGCAAACCCTTTGAGAACTAGGTCGTTCTAGAGTCTCTACCCACGGAGCACCGGAGTACTCTTGTTACCTCACCCAGGGAAGCCGGGTGCATAGGTGCCTTTCGGGGTCGGGTTTCGTCGTCGATTTGAATGGCGATCTGCTGCAAAGTGCTGCTGGCGACCAAGTGAAAAGTGTCCGGGTGGATCCAAGGGTGGATCGGAGATCTGGAAGAACCTGAAAGCAGAGGGGACAGAGTCTGGGTCACTAGCCAGTGACCAGGAAGGCGATGAGCAGATGCCCACCGATGTCGAGTGCTTCAGGTAGGTTGACGGTCGTCTTGACTCTTCAGCCACGAGGTCCAGGAGGCGTTGTCGGCGACCAGGAGCAGGATTCGGGCTGGTACACGATGTCTGTCGAGTGCTGAGGTGTCGGCGACCGGATTGGACCCAACAAGCCTTGGCAACGGCAAATCTGGATGAAGATGAAGATTGACGATTGTGCAGACCAGCAAGGTCTGAGGAACTCACCCAGCAAGGGTAAGTGAGGGCAAGCCTGGAGCAACCAGTGAGCCCAAGTAGAAAAAGATTGGCCTTCGTGAAGGGTTACTAGCCAACGGGCTAGCGACCGCGAAGGAGCCTCGAGACGGTGCACGTGGACCTGGCTCACAGGACACTCGTGGAGTGGAGGCCAGTGATCTTCAGTGCAGTTGGTGCTGGAGGCTGGGGCTACTCGGAGCCCAAAGCACGACTTCGTGGGAGACCCAGAAGAGGATGCACTTGCAAATGCGTGCGGTGTCCAGGGGTCACGGTTCCACGTTACCCACGACAGCTACGGGCCTCAGCTTTGCTGGGGACTCAGGGCAGCCTCGGGGAAGTCTGGAAATCCACCTCTGGTGATGCAAAACGTCGGCGTCCGACCGGGATCTTCAGCGATGCAGACCGGACAATTGCTTCTTTGGTGCCTGCCAAGCAGGAGAGTCACTCCTTGACCCCAAGGGAGATTCTTCTGTCCTCTAATCTTTAAGTAGAGCGTCGAAGGTCCAGGATTCTGTGTCAGAGTTTCGTCCAGGGATAATCTAAAGTCCTAAGGACTGGGGTCCCATACTTATACTAACTTTAGGGGTTGGACTTACTCTGTGGTCCCACCTATGGGTGGGTCAGGGCAGAGGGTGGCTACACCCCTTTCCCTTTGTCCAGTTCGCGCCAAAGCAGGGGCTGGAAGCCCCTGATCCGGTTTGAACTGGGGTATGCCTAGGGACACCAAATGTGCCCCCAGTGCAGGACTTCAAAGCACCCGAGAGTGCTCCCGCCCAGCCCCAATACACACTATCCTGTCTGGGGAGGTGGTCACACCTCCCTGGGATAGGAAACCTATTGTCCAGGCCTCCCCTGCCGGAGTTTCGGTCAGCAGCAGGAGGCCAGACTCGTGTCTGTGGCAGCGGCATCCATTTTGTGATGCCAGGGCTTGGAAAGTCAGTACCGGGCATACCGGTGTGTACATGTCTTTCCCTCTAGAAGGGTGGAATGCTACCCCCGCCGCCAGAACTGGCGGGGGGATAGTATTCCAAGATGTTTGACACCAAACACGACATGTTTCCGTGCAGCCATCCCAAAGTTAGCATTTAACGCGAGGTTATAATGCGCTTAAGAGTATATGGTCAGGCTGCACTACAAACAGCATCAGAGAAGGGTCTCCGAACGCTGCAGAGGGGCCCTGCTCATGCAGGGGCACCCTCTCACATAGGAACCACGCACTCTGCCTTCAGGATTGATAAGGCCTGCCATAGGAGTGACTTATAGGTTTATATGTGTGTATGTATATAGTGATATAGGTAGCCTATATCACAGTAAGGAATGCATGCACCACCTTACCCAGGCTGCAGTAGCAGACCTGTGGTGTCAGTTTGGATGGCCTTCCAGGGGTGGCACAATACATGCTGCAGCCCCTGGTAGGCCTCTGAGGTACCTATGCCCTGGGTACATAGTATACCATATACTAGGGACTTATAAGGGCACTCCAGATTCCAATCAGAGATGTGCCTAAGGCACATGGAAACCATTTTAGAGAGGAAGCAGCTAGGCTGGGGTTCTGATTAGCAGGGCCCCAGCCAGACTAAGGTCGAAAAACAGTGAAGCATCAGCAAAAAGTGGGGGTACCCATGTGAAGCAGATCCTACTCTCCTACAATGACCAAGACGTGGTCCTACATTCATACCCACCTGGTAAAGGGGTTAGATCATTCAGAAGGTGGTTTCTTGGCAGACCATACACTCACACCCTAGACACGTAGGTTAGGGTTTGCATCATTGGAGTTCGTTAGGTCGGTATAATACTGTATCAGTATGCATATATCATGTGTCTCAACAAGAGGGTGCAACTCTTCATTTTATTCACTGTTTTGACTCTCATTATAACTTTTGTCTGCTTCTCTCTATTAATCATTGCAGCACACATTTTCTATACAAGAATCACTACGGTTCAATAAATATTGGAAAACGTCCTTCATGTATTATTTGTATATTTCTCTGAGTGAAAGAGAGCAAGAGTGACTGAGCAAAACGTTCTAGGTCTGTCACCACGGTTCCTGAGGGAACAGGGTTATCATGTTCAGTAGTTGCCAGAACTGGTTGCTCCATGTCTAGGTTTAGGGGGGCTAACTGTGGCACTGTGAGGTAGCTGGCCCAAGGGACAACATATCCTGCGGGGTGCATGGAATCAGTCTGGCAACATCCTAAGTTTATGTCCTCTGCAAACACGCAGTTCCTACTGATTAGTGGAAACTACATGACAAAGGAAAAGAGTGTGGTACTGCATAAGAGATACCCTTTAGAACGCAAGACACACACCAATAATGGTAACTACCTAATGTGAGTTACAACGTTTTGCACTCAGAATTACAGTATTAAAAATGTGGTAAAAAAACACTTGATGATCTTAAACTGTATACTAAACACCTTTTGAATTTAAGAGAGGCAAAAATGTAAGGGATTGTGTAGTCAGGTCCCTGTTACCCACACAAGAGCAACCTACCATCCATGCACTTTCAAATCTTCCACCTTTACAAGGCCTCAAAAAGCATGGCAAATGCAAATCATATAATCTATGCATTGAAACCAAACTGTTTGAATACAAAGACAAGAAACTTGAACTTAAGGAGCTAATGAAATGTAGGAGTACCAATGTAGTGTATGTCATGTTTGACTTGTGACTTGATATACTACCAAAACTATTTCTGCGAGTTATGTAGGAAGATAGTGCCAAAGTGTCTGTTTCTTCTCTTTGAATTTTTTTCATTCTACCAATATGTATATGGTTTTTGTTAGAATCTGTCTTTTATTAGATACCTTTAGATTTCTTCTATTTCATTTTTCAGAAATGTTATAAAAAATGTTTTTCGAAAATGTTTTTTTCATTTTTTCTTTCGCCACTTTACATATATTGTTTTACATATGGTAATCTGCCGGTCCTTGCTAGCGGATAAATTGTCACAGTGTACCAATATACACATGATTTGTGTTAGAGTTTTTCTTTTAATAGATCTCTTTGGGTTTCCTCTAGTTTCATTTTCACACGTTTCCAAAATAATTTTTGAAATGTTTTCCTGTGCTACTTTTCATACATCTTTCGGGAAACTGTTGACCTTTGCTAACCTAAATTGTCACATGACATTGCTGTGCTCACATGCAGCGTGCACGTTGATTTGTGCTTTTTTTCCGTACCTATGTAATCAGTTCAGACGCTTACTCACTCTGTGCAGCTTGAACCGAACACTGGGCAAGTGTGGCATGCATTATTACTGCCCACTAGAAAGTAGACCTATTTTTTGTCTTGAGTTACCTAAATTAATATGACTAAAACGATTTTTCTAGATCGTTTCTTGGGGATCTTTTGATCCTGAACACTTTTTGAAGAACATTGGTGAGTACATATTGATCTCAACACTTATACTCACGACTAAACTCATTATTGTGAGGCCACTTGTATGCAATGGAATTGATAAAAGTACACATACTTCACTTATAAATCATTTGATAAATTTTGGCCCCCAACTATTTCTCCAGTCATGTGGTGAGTATGCAGTTAACCGCACATCATATTAAGCATTTCACATGGTTACAATAGAACTCGCCTAACAAATTTGCAAATGTTTTATTTTCACTGGGGTGATTTAACGTGACTTCTCTCTAAGTTATACAAGTGGCATTTTTTCCACCACGTGGAGGTGAGAATATTACCCCTTCTTCCTTTTTTCACAAACTGGCATCTATTGCAGTTGTGTGTAAAATATATGCTAAGATTGTCATCGTTGGACAAACATACACAGTCACAATTGTCCTTTGAAAAGTTTTTTTTTAATGATTCAGTCAGCAAAAATCTATATAGTTTGAGTTTGTTAACCTTCACCATTATCAGAAAAACCCATGAGTCCTGCGTCATTTCATTCTTATATGGGGCACTTTTTTATACTTTTGACAGTATATGCTTTACTCAATAAAAACCCAATTTAATTAATTTACAAACAGGTTGTGTGTTTTTTTCTGTACTGATGAATCACTATGGGCCTCATTTAGATAGCGGGTGGTCGGGCCGCCACCCGCTATCATGTCGGTCAGGAGACCGACCGACAAGCAGGCGGCGGTCCGACAACCCAATTGCGATGCGATCGCCGAGCTGGCGATCGCAAAATGCTCATTTACATGGCAGCTTGTGCTGCGGCCTAGGAAAAGGGCCGCAGCACAGGCCGGCGTGTAAATGAGCACTTCCTGCACCTCCATGCCCCGTGTGCCATGCACCACGTGGTGCATGGCACACAGGCATTAAGGTGCATGGGGACACAACATGTGCCCCCTGGGCCACTTAACGGGCCCATGAGGGATGGGACCCCCAATATCCTTTTCTGACAGCCGGTGTTCCCGGCATGAAAGGCTGTCGGAAAGGGATATCTAAATCTGGACCACCGTCAATCAGAGGTAGCTCCGACCACCGCCCGTCAGGATATTAGATCGGCCAGAAGTGCAATCGACGGTCAGACCGCCACTGACAGGCTGTCGGTGGCGGTCCGACCGCCGATGAGGCTCTATGTGAGGACATAGTGTTAGCTTCCACCAACTACGAGCAGTAAGAATAGGCAGAGTGAAAATATCCAATGTCTGTTTCTTTCTTGTCCCTGGGTCTACTGCTGACCAGCATAAATATTTTTTGCATGGTCATCAGTGGGTTCAGGGAGATGTGGAAAATAGAATTGCTTCTGTTGGCTCCGGTTTAACATGTTAGTGCAACCTGACACTTTCACATGGCGTGACGCATTTTAATAATTGTCAACATATTCTGCAAACCTGCTGAGCTCTTACAGGTGGGGTGTGCGTATCCCACCTAATTCGATGAGAGTGGGCTTCAGATGTTGGTCCAGTTAGTGGGTTAGGGCTATAGTGTATGGTTGCAATCATTAGTTATTGAGGATACATCCTCATGATGTGTTTCAAGGACATTTGTACAAGGTCCACATTGATGCTGGCTGGGTAGGAAAGTCTATTGTGACTTGGTGTAGTCTTTGCTTCTTGGCTCTTCTTGGGATGTGGTTGAATCTCCTAATATAACATAATGTAACAGTAATAATCTGTGGTGTGCACATTTACCCCAGAGGGGTCAGACAGTGCTATGGGCTGATATCAGATAAATATTGATCCCCAACTCAGTGGTACCCATTTTATAAACCTTCTGAAGGATGAAAAGATCTTTAGATACACCAGGATTTTAACCTATGGCCAAAGGGTCAAATACACACAGCTTTTATAAATGCACTCGTCCACGGGCCAATAGACCCTGCTCTCTAAGTAAGATTAATGTATTCTGTCCCCTATTTCTATGTGGGGAATTCAGGACATAAAAGCATGCCCAATGCCATACCATCACTGCCTTTTTATTGGTAATAGATCCATTGTATTTATTGCATACAATCATATGCTTCTCTGCTGGTGTGTGTGCCACCTTTTGTGCATTCATTTTTTTTCTGTCTGTAGTTGTCTATTGTAATTCTGCAAATGTCATATTTGTGCACTGATACCTTTAGATGATGTTAGTTGGAAGATGATGTACTTTTGTGGGTGCGTGTGAAGGAGTGTCATTGGACTGTATGCAAATGAACTTCATGTTTTTCTGATCATTGATCGCACTTTGCATGTTTGTAATGCCCATATATTTACTCAGCTGTTGAAGGTGTGATTTCTAGTCTAACAACCATTTGACATAGTTTTTCTTCACAAACTTTGTATGGTCTCGGAGACTGTTATCTGACACTGTTCGTCTGTGCCAAAAGGGTCTGGTTAAAATTGTACCCGACCAGCACTTTCTATACTGCCACTAAACTTGACAAGCTGTAATCGAAGACATGATAACAAAGAAATGAACAAGAACTGTGCTGAAAATGTGATACTGTAGGTATAGGATTAGAACAAAAAAAGTTTGGTTAGCAGTGATCATGTGAAGTAGATTAGATCCTCCTTTTGATTTTAAATAAACGTATATATGTTAAGTGTGCCAAAACAGGCACCCTAAAGGCGTTCTCTCTTTTAAAGTGGTTGGAAAAAAAGCAAAAGTGATAAAGGTTTTTCTCTTCTCTCTTCTTGACTTTCAAAAGAAGCTGAAAACCTGGCTTTTCGAGTAAGCCCCCAGGGCTGGCCTCACACACCTGCTACAGGACCCCTGGATTCCTGCCTCAGGACCCCTGAATACCCCACAGGTGATTAGACACTATAAAAACATCGATAACATAACGTTATTTTCAGGATAAAAATGCGGGGTTCCCAAATCGTTAAATAAGCAGCCGCGCCGGCATTAATCGCGGGGGGGTCGCACGGGGAGGGAGGGGTTGGTAAATGTAATTATAAATTTAAAAAACTTACCTGTCCGCTGGCCGGCCGGGTCCCTAGTTTTCTCGGCTCCTGCTCTCCTGCCTCCGGCAGAAACAGGAAGCAGGCAGCCTCCCTCCCCTCCTCTAAGCCAATCACAACTCTGCAGTGGCAGCGTTGTGATTGGTTGGGACGGCGCCCAGCCAGGCGGCGATGGGGAGGCCATTTTCTCCATGTAGGCTGCATTACAGCCTGCCTGGAGAAAAGGCAGAGTGCGCATGACTGGTTTGGGTGGCCCGAGGGCCGACCAAACCAGTCATGATCACTCAGGAGTGGGCACACCACTCCTCCCCTGCCCAGCCCTGCTCGTAGAGCAGCCCCACCAGCCCGCCCGCAACCAAACACTTCTGCTTTCTCGCAGTGCGAGAAGCAGAAACATAAAGTGGTAGTTTTACCATTTTATGTTTCTGCTTCTCGCACTGTGAGAAAGCAGTGGGGCGACGCTCCTCCGCCCTAGTGGAGGAGCCGCCCCTGTAAATAAGAGGTACATAAAAATGTATGTAGATAATGACAATGAAAACACAGAAATGTGATATTACATCCCAATCACATTTCAGCTTGAGTGCTACGATATGTTATGGTTTCTATCAGGTGTCAGTTTGCTCCGGTTATAGGGCAAAGTTCGCATGAAAATCAGTAATGAGAAAGGAAAAGCAGATGACATTTGTCGGCGTAGGAGAAGGGTAACACTTATGGACAAAAGCGTCCAAATAGTTAGAAGTGAAAACTAATGTCAATTAACCCAGTCCCTGCAAAACTAAATAAAAGTTAATCAAAATTAATAAACATGAAAGATTTCAAGCAAAAGTAATGTTTGAAATTGATGAAAAAACGATGTTATAAGATGGAACTGTTGCAGATCCACCACGTTTTTTTTTAATCTATTGAAGCTAAACCACCAGATTAAGAGTGGCTGACAGAGAGCCCCATCACTTCGCCATACACTACCATAGTCAATGTGAGAGGTATCAACGACCTCCTTCATTCACTGCACCTGTTTGTTTTGCTTATCCCCCACAGCGGGAGATACTCAGGGAGATTGTCAAGGGTGTCTTTTATAAGCATCAACCTCCTATGTAGCTGAATGTAACCTGTGATGACCATATTGCTTTACTGAGGAATAACCAATCTAACAACTGAGATTTTTGAGGTGAATGAATCCACTGGAAAGGCTGGTGAAATAAAGGCCTTTATTGACAACAGCCATGTATCGCTATGCAGCTGGGGCTCAGAGATAACTTCCAGCCACAGAATGTAAAACAGAAATTACATAACTGTCCACAAGATATATTGGCATTTCTGGACAAACGTGGAACGTTTTCAATGACCTATCTAAATACCCAGTAGTGCGATACAGAAATTACTTGGATTATGCATCCAGTGGCTTCCTGATGAAGGCAACATGCCGAAACGCGCATAGAAAATTTTAGCTCTTCAGAATTCTGTTTTCTGGCCACTAACATGTATATATTTTGGTTGTATCAGTACTTTGAAACTTCCTGTTTTACTTTGTGTTATCAAAATAATGAATGAATACACAATTTATCTCTTTAACACAGTGCGAATGAAAGGGATAAGGTATGTATGTATGTACGATTGAGTAGTAGTATGTCTGATAATCGTAAAGTATGTTATTTATATAATATATATTTTCATTGTTATTTATTGCATCTAAAGACATAGTGATTAAATAGATGTTCTCATCTTTTGAATCAATAAGCCAGTTTTCCTGTGTCTTTCTTTGTGCCCTCTACCAGATTTTATAGCTACTTGCCTGAGATCTCTTTTTGAAATGTAATAACAGCATACTATGACATAATGGTATTCCACATTAAAGACTTCACCATACTTGTCTCGCCTAACAAAATTAACTTACCAATCCCCATCCCATCATTCCAAATAGAAAGAAAAAGAGAAAAACACAATGTGAAAGAAAAAGAAAAAGCAAATAAACAGAGAAAGAAAAAAACATTTTACACTAAAATTTTACAGAGTTAGGAAAGAAAAAAATCTTGTAACTTTTTGGTTTCTACTTGATGTGAGAGCTTTTCTTGCACACATCATCACAGCACACCTTCTCACTCGCACTCTGTCCCAACTTCTACCACACTTTTTCGCTATCATTTGCTAATCCAAGCCCTCTGCTGGGATTCAAAGCTACCTGAGAGGTACTCCACCAGCTACCATCTGACAACCTCACAGAATGCGTCCATGATTCACAGACTTGTATAGGTTCTCTGAAGTTTGAAAACCCTTTTTTTTACCACAATAGGATTTTTAACCCATACCCAATCTCCAGTGTTTAGCTTGTATGTCAACATACTTTTGTTAGCATCCACTCTTTTTCCATTGAACATACTGGAGTTAACCTCAGCTGTTTTCCACAAACTACACACATCCTCTTTTCTGGAAATCAACTTAACCATCCAAAATGAACACAACTCCATAGGCGCATTCCTTCCTCTCTAAAGGAGTTTTGCCAGTAATCCCATGTGGTGCTGTATGATATGACCACACTAAATCTTTGATTGCTTTGAAGACAACCATGTTACTCCTATAAGCAGACTGAATACAGACTACCAAAAGTTTGTTAAAGTGCTCTACTTTGCCATTGCTTTGTGGGAGATACATTGGTGTTCTGATATGTTTGATAGCAAATTTGTTTAGAAATGAAACCAGTTCTGAGGAAATTAACTGTACACGATTGTCTGTCATGATTTCACATTTATTTATTTATTTTACGTATTTGTAAAGCGCAACCCTTATCCCCTGTGGGACATCATGGTGCTAGATAGCTGCCCAATCCATCCACTAAGAGTACTCCACAGAGCTAGATTCAATAATGAGAGGCATTATCCCGGAAACAGCCAGGTTTTTAATTCCTTTCTCACCTAGCTTGATCATCAATGAGGCAAATATCCAGAGGTAAAGAGTTCCACTGGACAGCAGCCAAATAGACAAGCATTGGCATAGCCAATAGGTCTCGCTTTTGGGACATTATAAGTGTTTAGCCATGCAACAGTTGATGTTGCACCAAGGATATTGTGCTGCAGAATTAAATACTTATAAGGTCCCAAAGGCGAGACCTATTGGCTATGCCAATGCTTGTTAGTTCAACCAGCCTTGGTCTTGTCTATGCATTGTGCTGACTGCAGTTTTGCCTTTCGAATTAGGAAAAACAAAACTACAATTACCAGGATGCAAAGTTGTAAAAACAGGACTGTATGAACTTTCCGCTCCAGGAATATGACAACTGGAGATCCCTTGGAAAGTTTTACATTGCGTGAATAGAATGAATAATTTATCTTGCATTGTATACACTTCAAACTGAAATATTTCTTGGCGCTCAACACTTTGAGGCAGGTAAGAAAATAGAAACGAGGTTAAATACAAAATCAATTTTTTCTGCAAATTTCCTTTCTAGTTTGGAACTGGTTAACACAAGCGGCATTGTAAGGCGGAAAGCAGAACTGTGAAAGCGCACTGCATTTTTAACTGCAGTAAGTTTGTACGCTTTATTTAGTGGTCATAATATCTCCAATTTCGAACTTCTTTTCAGCCATTTCCGCAGTTCATTGTGAAAAAAAGCAACGTAGTGGAATTGTGGAATGGAAAAAGAGATAAAAAACGTACGCTCACCGTTTGATTTATAAATTAAAGGTTGATTTTTCTGCCTCTGGTCACACAGTGAACAAGCAGCGGTGGGCGCTGGGAAATGCACTCTCGCGCACAAGGGTCATACACACACGGAAGCAGAGACACTGGCACAATTATATAGGGAAGCACGCAAACCCACACATAGAGACACACACTGATGCAGAGAAGCATAAACACACAGACCAACAAACTGGCAAACTGATAAAGACAAGTCCATACACACACGGGTACAGGCAGCATTTATACACAGACACGCACAATGGTACACGGAAGCACACGCACACACGCAGTGATACAGTTAAGCCTACCCGTGCACAATTTACAGAGAAGTGCACACACATAAACAAATCACACTGATAAAAGGAAGGACAAAACACACACCAGTACAGTCAGGCACACACACATAGTTACAGGAAAGCACAATCAATAACACACAATTTTCACTTACGTATACAAAGAAGCACACAAACACAGAAACATACAAACTCAGTCAAACTAGATTACATTGAACCACACATAAAAACGCACATGCAAATGCACATGGCCAGTGCCAGAAGCAACCACTGCGTACACTAAAGCACACATGCATAAAACACACACAAAAACGAACGCACACAGTACACATATGGAACACACCCAGGGGAAGCACACATTCCCAGAGGAACACGCACACACACACACACACACACACTGCACTACGCTTTTACCCAGGCTTACCGCTCACCTATCCATCCGCACACCCCCTCGTCCCCTGTCTGCCCCCTCTCTCTCTCACACACACACACACGCGCGCGCGCGCGCGTGTGTACTCTCGTACTTGCTACTGTTCAGCGCAACATAAACATTACTGTGATATAAAAACACACGGGCCAGTTCATTACAAATATAACTAGTCTGAGAGAGGAGTTTGAAGGGGGCATGCTTATAAATGCCTCGGGGAAACAAATGCATGTGATGTAGAAAGCACATTAGTGGGTGTTGGATACGGCTGTTGGAAGGGTGGTGTTAAAAGTAACGTCAGGATGTGATTTGTCACGCAAAGGTTGACGAACCATACCAGCTGTGTTTGTTAAAACTACCTATGCGGTGTGCTGTCTGTGACCTCGGCCCGAGCCTCTTACAGGCTTGTTTTTATAATACGGTTCTGTGATCGTGCCTGGGTAAACAAGTGGGAGGGGTGGGGGGAGTGCGGCCGAGAGCAGGGACACGCAGCGTTTACCTTGCGGGAGCGAGCGCGATAATTGCTAACACATGGTGCCGCTCGCTCCCGCAAGGGAATCGCCAAACGTGCACGCATTGCCATTGAAAGCAATGCAATGCATGCACGTTTTTAAGCGAAAAACCAAATCGATTTCAAGAGGTCTCCTCCTATGCAACGCATGCGCGTTGCGTAGGCGAGACCTAAAAAATGATTGGCCATCTGTTCTAATTTTCCTAATGTATTTGGTTTTAGCAAGGGCTGGATCATGGGATCTCAATTCGCGAGTGGGCCTATAAAATTCCACTCTGGCCTGGAAGAGCTCGGGTCCCATTTTATGCAGAGTGATATGAGCGTGGCCCAAAAGTTTTAAATTGGCTCTTTTCTGTATAGGAAGCCAATGTAATGAAGCCAGGCAAGTCAATGCAGAATTCAATCTGTCCATGTTACAGATTAGCTTGGCGACAGCATTTTGGATTACCTGTAATCCTGAAAACAGGTAGCCCACCATGCCTTTAAAAAGGACATTGCCATAGTCCAGTCTACTTGTTATGAGAGCTTGGACTATGGTTTTGCTGCAAGCTACTGGAATCCAGGTAAATAATGTTCTCAAAAGATTGAAAATGCCAAAGCATTTACCACAGGTGATCTTAACATGTTCTTGCATGGAAAGACGATCATCAATGATAATTCCCTGGTTTTGTGGCCAATTTCTTAGGAGTGGGCATATCCCCCAAGGAGGCTGGCCACCAGGAGGCATCTCAAATCAAACGTACCCCACCAAATAGCAGGATCTCTGTTTTTCTGCATTTAGTTTTAGACAATGATTTGTCATCCATCCTGCTACTTTGATCAGGCACTCTCGTAATTTGCCTGGGGTCTCATCAAGTTTCTCTCCCATTGATATATTCAACTGGGTGTTGTCTGCAGAAGAGGCGACTTTGTAACCCTATTTCCTTACAAGTTTTTCTAGAGGAGAAACATAGATATTAAAAAGAGTGGGCCTCAAAGAGGAGCCTTAGGGAGTCCACAGATGGATGTGAAGGAGCAGGATCTGCAAGTCCCCAACAGGACTATTTGTGTTCTATTCATCCAAAAAAGAGCTCAACCACTGAAGTGCATGTAAATTTAGGCCAATTTTGTGGAGTTTGTAAATCAACAAACTGTGGGAGACAGTATCGAAAGCTGCCCTCAGGTCAAGTACGATCACGGTCGCAGCCTTGCCCTGATCAATTAATCAATAAATCAATCAGGTACTTGTATAATGCGTACCTGTGAGGGTAACCAGGTGCTGGGCTGTGGGATTCAATTGAAAAACAAGATCCTGAGTTTCTTCCTGAAGTATGGCAGAGTGATTGATGTTCAGAGGTGGAGGGGGAGGGCGTTCCATGACTTTGCAGCGAGGTGGGGGAAGGAGCGTCCTCCTGAGCGACAGAGGCATGGGGTCTGTGTGAGGGCGAGGTTTCTGGATGGTTGGTGGAAGTTCAGGTGGTGGTTCATGTATGCAGGTCCCTGGTTGTGGAGGGCTTTGTAGAAGTGGGTCAGTAGCTTGAACAGACATCTCTTCTGGATGGGGACCCAGTGGAGGTTTCTCAGGTGCTGGGTGATGTGGGTCTTTTTTGGCAGGTTGAGGATCAGTCTGGCTGCTGCATTCTGTATCGTCTGGAGTCTTCTCGTGAGCTCGCTGGTGGTGCTTGTATAGAGTGCATTGCCGTAGTCAAGACGGCTGGTGATGAGGGCCTACGTCACTGTTTTTCTGGTGCTGATGGGGAACCATTTGAAGATTCTGCAGAGCATGCCGAGAGTGTGGAAACAGGCTGAGGAGACGGCGTTGACCTGTTGCTTCATGGAGAGTTTGTGGTCCAGGATGATGCTGAGGTTCTGGGCGTGGTTTTTCCGTGTGGTGGTGGGTCCTAGTTCCGATGGCCACCAGGTGTCGTTCCATGGGGAGGTGTGGCTGCCGAAGATCAGCACTTCGGTTTTGTCCGTGTTGCGCTTCAGGCAGTTGTCCTTCATCTAGGAGGAGGCGTTTTTCTTACAGTTGTGGAAGTTGGAATTTGCAGTGGTGGGGTCTGCTGAGAGCGAGAGGACTAGCTGGGTATTGTCTGTGTAGGAAATTATGTTGATGTCGTGGGCTCTGGCGATGTCTTCTAGCGGCATCATGTAGATGTTGAAGAGGTTAGGACTGAGGGACACACCTTGAGGGATGCCGCAGATGGTGCGTTTGGGTTGTGAGGTGAAGGGGGGAGACGGATTCTTTGGGTGCACCCCAAGAGGAAAGATGGCATCCATCTAAGGGCATTGTCTTCGATTCCAATTTGATGTAGTTGTTTGCTGAGTGAGTGGTGGGGGACGGTGTTGAAAGCTGCGGGGAGGTCTAGGAGGATCAGGGTGGCAGATTCTCCTCTGTCAAGTAGGGTGTGGAGGTCGTCTGTCACGGTGATCAGCACCGTCTTGGTGCTGTGGTTGACTCTGAATCCTGATTTTGTCTGGCCCTAATATCAGCTAACAGCGTGGACTCAGTGCTATTGAAGCACAAAATCCCGTATAGGAATAATCCAAAAGCTTGTTATTTTCTAGAAAATTAGTCAATTGGCTATTCACTAAATTTTCTAGAATCTTTGACATGTAGGGGAGAAGTAATATAGGCCAATAGTCAGAGAGGATGGACACATCAATGCCTGATTTTTTGGCCAGGGGTAGCAGTACCGGTTCCTTCCAGATTTCTGGATAGGTTGCCTCTACCAGGGATTGGTTAAAAATATGAGTAAAATGGGGCTATAAAATAGTGGCTAAACTAGAATAAATAAAATGATGGCAGGGGTCAAAAGAGGAGCCGAATTTGACCTCCGTCAACAACTGAAGTGCCTGTGTTTCTGAAAATAGTTTGAAGGCTCCTAGATGAAAGTGAGCATCTGGTCTGGATCCAACAGAGCCTGAACAAAATCATGTGGAGATAGTTGGAGTTCAAAAGATGAATACATTTTTCAGTTTTGTCTGAAAAATAATTCCTTAATTTCTCAGCAATTGGCCTGTGTATAGGACATTGATTGGGAGAGCGGGATGGGCAAGCTCCTTCAAAATTTTAAATAATTATTTTGAGGAGCTACTCTTCTCTTCAAGTCTTCGAATAAAATAATACTACTTTTATCTCCTCAATGCTTTGTGATACTTTTTGTTTGTTCTTCTTTATATTTAGAGTGATCAGTTTTGTTTCTGGAAAACCTCCACCTATGTTCAAGGTTTTTGCACTTTCTTTTTATACCTCTCAGATCCTCTGAGTACCATTTTTCTGGGGGATAGATCCTAATGGATTTATTAATTTTCAGCTGAGCACATTTATTTAAGGAATTTAAGATTGCAGCATTGAAAGAATCAATTTGATCTGAAAGGGGCTTAGTGGCATCATTCTTTGAAAAATGAAATGATTAGCAATAGTTTGCTAGAAATCCTTTCTTCCTATTGGAAATCCTTCTGTGATAAATACCTTCTGAAAGCATTCAATCACACTTTTAGTAGTTGGTTAATTGACTAGTTCAATTTCAATCCATTTTGAGTGATGATCAATTAGGACAATAAAATACCCCATATAAGTTGGCAAAATATGGCACTGTCCCTACAAAATCTACTCCTACTCTTTCTGGTGTAATAAAAGCTGATGAGACTCAATATCAAGTTCTGCTTGGTGATATCCTGCCCTCAAATCTAACTCCACGAACCAGCTAGAGCGTCCAGTTTTTGTTATCAAATCTTTAATCCTGGGCAGAGGAAACTTGTCCATCCAGATAGCCTCATTTAAACTTCTCAACTCAACAGACATCCTAAGTTCACCTGATTTTTTTCCTCGGTAAGAGAATCAGAGACAACCATAAAGTTGCTTCTACTTTCTCAGTAACACCTTGTGAACATAGGTCTTTCATGTCTGATAAATCTTTCCTTACACTGAAAGGAATATTACGTAACTTGTGTTTGACAGGTAGTACACCCAGCTTGGTTTTTATCGTCTGCATTAAATTTGTTATTTTACCTAGTCTGTCCTGAAAAGCTTTTTTTTCAAATTCTTCTTCCCAACCATTCTTTGTGCTGCATTATCCTTCAATGTATTTACTTCATTCCTCTCATTTGTAACATGTCTGTTTAAGCCAGGTTTAATAGTCATATTGAATTCTGCTTAATGTGACCACCCAAGAAACATTAATATCTCTGTCCACTACATAGACATTCCCTTTGATGAACTCACCCAAAATTGAAATAGTAGCCCAAAAATAACCAGTTGAATCTACTTTACTGCCCTCAAATGCAACAATTAACACATCAGGGTTTGTCAGCCCACAATGGGTTATACTTCTCCTGAGACACAATGGTAATACGCGCACCTAAGTCCACAAGAAGTCTGATTTCATTCTTTTCTGTAAGTAGTTCAATATTTGGATCAGCAATGTGTATTCCTTTATCTACATCATCACCCCTCAACACTAAAACTAGTTATTTATTCTCAACAAATTTATTTTTGATGTTTTAACATTCTTCACTGAGTACACAAAGAACGTTACTGCTTCTCACACCTTTGCATACCCTGAAGAAATGGCCAACTTTACCACAATTTATAAACTGCTGAGATAAAGCAGAGCCATTCTTAATCGAGGAAATATTGACGATGAATCACATTGAAAACAAATCATTGTTTGTGATTGTCTAAAAGAAGTGTTTGGTCTATTAACATTCGTAAAACCCAATTCTTACAGTCAGGGACACTACTAAAGATGGGTTTATTATCCACTGCCCCAGAAACTGTGGCATTGGCAAAAGACTCTTCAAGTTGTTTGGCATCTTTGCTTTTTGCAATATCAAATGCTTTGTCTATAGAAGGATTTGTGCACGTTAAGTCATCCTTGAATTTTCTTCTAATAACATCTTGCAATTATCTGATTTCTAATTAATTTCGAGGTGAAATTTTCAAACTCATACTTTGCTGCTAAAATTTACAACGCATTTACATATGTATCAATGCTTTCTGTTGGTCTTTAAGTCCTCGTAAAAAACATATACCGGTGCACAACTGTAAGAAGTACTTGTCCAATTGAGCAACACCTCTGTCAAATTCATCAAGATCCCCCCTCAGAAAGCTCAAAAGCTGGTATATGGTCAAAAATGCTGACCCTCTACATCCAAATAATAGTACTATGTAGTTTAAACCTTTGTGCATCAATGGCACCCAAGCATGCTTTGAAAGAGCTTAACCATAACTTCCATAAGTGGTGGGTCGCCTGGATCCTGAAGAAATGGTGGTGGAGGAGATACATTTAGCATGATTAAAGTGGACACCAAGTTGCTATTAATATAGCTCTTTGCACCTGTGTATGCTGTCACTCAGTTTGCAATATGACACAGAGAAAGACACAGAGAAAGACATTCAAATCACTGAAAACAACTTGCACAAAATGCACTGTTTACTCCAGTATTGGAACTTTCATGGATTCACATGCTTGAATCATTCCCCGTCGTCGAGATGGGAGTCCCCGGTATATATAAAAAAGCAATGCAAAGCCATTACAAACCAGAAACCAGGCCTAGGCCCATTCCAGTTTTGTAACATATCCACCTCTTTTTGTAAAAGAGACCAAATAAAATCAACAACCAATCAGATCAGCCTCACCCTCTAGAACCCTCCTGAGAGAACCTCAGATTTTCTACCGCATGTTGTGCTAGGGAGTCTCCACTGAGCTCTGCTCAGTTTTTTCCTTATTCCATTACTCTTGAGAGATTTGTCAACTATTTTTTTCACAACTTCTACAACTTCGATTTTTTCTCTGTTCCTCATGGCTGATAATCAGAAAAAAGGCATTTTTAGAGCTTGTGCCAACTGCTCTAAGAAGAGGCTGTATGTGGATGACCCTCACAAGGACTGCATCTATTGCCTGTATCCAGATCACATGGCCAAAGATTGCAAGGTATGTCGTACCTTTTCCACCCAAACCTTGAGGGACCGTGAGGGACGTCTTCTGACCTGGCTCCAGAAGCTAAAGTCCAGGAGAGAGCCGGTCTCCAGTGACGATAGCGATGAGGCTTCATCTGCTTCATCTTCAAGGAGATCATTAAAAAGGGGGAGATCTGACCCTTCTTCTTCAGAGGACCGACCTGGGAAAGCCTCTAAAAAGACCTCCCATGGGTCTGACAGGCTTAGTCCAAATAAATCTCCTCACCGAGGTGAAAAGGAGAGGAAAGGACTTACAACAGGAGTGAGTGCAGTGAGAAAGTTGAGCTCTGTACCTCCACCTTCTCCTCCTGAGGGAAGAAAAGTCTTCAAAAAACCCTCCTCTGTTCCTACTGAGGAAAAACAGGCAAAAAACGTTCCACCGTCGACGAAGCTGTCGACGACACCGTCGACGAAGAAACTGTCATCGTCGACGCGGAGTGAAAAGGTACAGTCTCCTCAGCTCACTCCGGCTCCGATGACGGGATCGTCGCCGGGAGCTTCCTTTCTTTCAACGTCCACGGTTCAACCTCCATCGACGACGGGGGCGACGACGGGTGCTGTGTCAGCAGTATTGACGAAGATTTCGGCGTCGACGACGGCGAGAATGTATATATATATATGTATATATATATATATAGTCTTTATTTCGATCACACAGATCATAAAAGACGATTACAAAATTATTATTTTTAAAACACAGTACAACATATTAAAAAGTATAGATAAAAACATACAATTTTTGACTCAACCATTGACATTATACGATTGACATAAGAAGTGGAGTTAATATGCAGACATAAAAGATTTTAAAAAGGGTTGTTTATAATATTACAATCATAAAGCTGCTAAAAAAGTACAAAGTGTAAACACTGGTGCCCAACCATTGAGACTAGAAAAGGTGCAAATGCAATTCTATGAGGCTGCAATTCTGTATATTCGTAGTCATATGTTGGACATTATTTGCACAGCAGTGCAGCTGTTAACCAATTTGTTTTGTTGTTCCATCTTGACCAAAGTGTTATTATGCCTGACATGGCCATTCCATCTTCTTTTTACTATAAACTACTGCTTTAGCTTGCCTCTAGCATCTTAAGCGATTTAGCGCGTATTCTCCACGACCAACCTAAGAATTTGGCAATGGAGATCACACAGAACTCGTTAGTGTTTGACCTCATAATTCTTAGCGCTATGGAGCTAGACCTGGTACCCAAGGTAGTGCATAAGGGTTTTAGCCATTTGTCCCGGGGGTCCTTGTAGGCGGGACAAATGAAAAGGATGTGTGGGATTGACTCTTCCTGCTCTATACATAAATAGCACTTATTGTCGTTAGTGTTGTGCCATTTGTGGGTAAAGGATTTTAATGGTAACCAGCCAACCCGGAATTGAAAGAATAATCTCCTGTCAATAGGCTTGGTAATCACATCCCAGTAGGGCTCGTACCTTGGACAAGGCTTATGCTCTATAAAAGAGCCGGTCAAGGAAGTATACTCAATGGTGCATGAGCTGCTTGTAGTAACCATGGACCAGTATAGCTCCTTGAGTTCTCGTTTGGTTGGGAACGGGTGGCCTTCCGGGGCTTCCCACAAATGGCTCAAGCCCATCTTAACTAAGGTGCTCTTCACCTTTTGTAGCCAGCTTATCTTACAGGAGGTATCAGCCTGTCTAACATCCTTTTGTGCTTTTACATAGTGTGATAGTTCAGCAGTGGACCATAGTCTGCGCCAGTAGGCTATCGGTCTGAACCTTGCTGTCTCCTCCAGGCGATTACATCGTAGGTCATAGAAAATTTAATGGAGTGCTTTGCGGAAGGCCTGTAAGGCCTCTCACAAATTTGTTCTGGGCTAAGACTAGAGGTGTTAGTTTGTCGAAGCCCCAGAGTTCTGCCCCATATAAAGTCGCTGCCACGACTTTGGTGTTGTAGATCTGCATCGCTGGACCGATGGGCTTAGTTTGCGAGGTCTTGTGTTCTCTCAATAGTGCACCAGCTATTTGGCAGTGTTTAAGGGCCATGGTCTCAATCTGAGGCTTCCAATTTAGTTTTCTCCCAAGGGTTATCCCTAGATAAGTGAAAACATCAGTCTGTTCAAGGTTTTCCATATTTAGTTTTACTCTACCCTTTATTGCTCTATGTTTATGAAGGACCATGAATTTAGTTTTGCTTGTATTTATTAAAAGACCACGATCCTTACAGAAAGACTCAAAGCGCGTCAACGCCCTCTGCAGCCCACTTTGTGTTTTTGAGATGACCAACGTGTCGTCCGCGAACATAAGTATCGGGACTTTGGAACCTGCAAGTGAAGGAGCGTCTGTCGGGAACGAGGAAAAATAGTTGACGACCCCATTTAGAAATAGGGAGAATAGTGTTGGGGCCATTACACACCCTTGACGAACCCCTTTAGATACAGGGAACCGATCTGTGGTGTTGCCCTGTGAGCCCCAGCGCACTTGAGCGTAATTGGCCTTGTGTAGTCTGACAATAATGGATAGTAAGTCAAGTGGCATCCCCAGATCCTTTAAGACCTCCCACAACTTTTTTCGGGGTACCGTGTCAAAAGCGGACTTGAGGTCCACGAAGGCGGCATAAATGGTACCTCCTGCTAGCACCACCACCCGCCAGTAAATTAGAATAAAACGGAACACCTGGTCAATGGTGCTCACATGAGCACGAAAACCAGCTTGGAACGGTGTTAGTATGACATTCTCTGTGATCCAGTTTTGGATTCTGCCCAGCACTAACCTTGCCAAAATATTCTGGATTGAGTCTATAAGACTGATTGGCCTATAGTTGCTGGGACTGGATCGGTCGCCCTTTTTGTAGATCGGCAGAAATTCTGCTCCATGCCAAGATTCTGGTATTGGGGCTCCACTAGCAATTGCATTTGCTAGTTGCTGTATATACCTTTGCCAGATGTCACTATCATGCAGGAGCAAGTCTGCCGGTATACAATCAGGGCCCGGGCTCTACTACGAGGTACTGTTCTTAACGCCGATTCAACCTCACCCAGATCAAAAGTTAACGCTGTGTCAGGGTGAGGAACTTGAAATGGTTCTTCTATCCCCCTCACATCGTCTGCAGCAAATTGTGCCTCAAAGAAAGTAACCTACTGTTCTGGTGCCACATAATTGGGTGGTGTAGGAGCCTGACCACCACTACCCCATTTAACCAGATGCCAGAGCTTTTGTGGATTTTTCTCTGTACTGGCCTGTTGGAGGTCGTGCCATCTGAGTTCGTCCCACTCTATCTTCGCTTTTAGCTGGGTTGCTCTATAGCTCTTCCGTGCTAGTCTGATTCTACCCAATTCCTTTGATTTTATAGCTGAGGCCAAGATCCTATAGGCGTCTCTGCATGACTTATTATACCAGGTAGCGTGCTTTGTGTTGGCTTTACTTTGCTGACTACTAGGCTTTATAAAATGGATTTTAATTTTGCCAAATAAGTCTTCATGGGCTCGACTTATGGTCTCATTTAGTTTGGCCTGAGAGGTAGCAGATTGGAAGGCTGCTAGGGACTTCACGACTTCAGCCCTAATCAAAGCGAGCGATCGTTCGTTTTCCAGAATGCGGTCCCATTTGACCCGCCTCATGTCATTGCAAATCAGGGCATTAGCTGTCAAACACTGAGCTACCTGTGGCTGGGGCGTTACTAAACCTTGGGCTGATATCTTAGGTATAAGAGGGTTATGATCACTTTCTACTCTTTCTATAACCTCCATGTTAATGAGAAGTGGCCAGTATTCTAGATTGATAAGGAACTAATCAATGCGGCTCCTTCTCTGGCCATTACAGAATGTATGGGAACCATTTCTGTCCGAGGGGACTCTGCAGTTAACTGCCCTAATACCCCACTCCATACACAATGCTTTGAGTTGTAGAGCGGCCTCCGTCCATTTCTTCATCGGGGGCAGCTCTAACAAGGGGATATTCCACTGTGTGTCTTCCTCCTCATTAAGATTACTATCGTCCTGGTCAAGGGGCTCAACGGTGGTGTTAAAATCACCTGCTATAACAAGGTTACCTAGTCCGTGACATTTATCTAAAAGGTCATCTAATAAAGAGATGGTGTTAGACTGTCTGCCTCCTATGTGACCTCTAGCATACACATTGAATATCATTGTTTGGGTATGCGGATTTGGTTGAAGCCGAATTGACATTATGTCTGGGTTGTCAATAAAAATGTCTTCAACCCTGTAGCGGGAACTCTGTCTTACCAAGATTGTTAGCCCACCTGATGGTCTGCCCCGCTGACTGCCGATTGCGGGTTTGTAGAAATTAAGGTAACCTGGGCGGTAGATTGGATTAGCGGACCATGTTTCCTGGAATATGCAGATATCCTGGGCTTCAATAAATGCTGACCATTCAGGAGATGGAATTTTGGACTGCAGGCTCGCAATATTCGAGGAAACATATATGAACTGGGCTGGCTCCTGCTCAAGCCTGGGACAATATACGTTGCCACAATCACGCTCCTTTATTCCAGTAACCAAAGGAATCCTGTCCTGATTAGTGGTGTTACTAGTGGGGTTAATGGCAAACAACCCGAGACTTCGCCATCCAACTTGATGATTACTGGTAGTTGGAGTGGATGGGGATGTTCTCTAACCATCAATCGTTCAGATGTAATGTGGACCCCTCTGTGCAGTTATCATCGGTGTTGCATGATCTCGTGTTGGTTGATGGTTCTGGGGGATTATACTTTATCCTAATTTTTGTTTGGATCATGTGTGAGGTCCTGATGTCAAAGGCCACTAGATTATCAACCGACTCAGTATTGGATAGTGTTAAACAGACGTAGTCGTGCTCCATACCAGATATTCGTGATCTTTTGGCTGAGAGAATGTCTTCCCTTATAATAGATCTGCACTTCCTCACGTGCCTAAGCCATTGTGTGCCTTTGTTAATGAGAGAATGTTCGTCTTCTTTTGTTAGGCTGGGACTTATTTTGGGTATATTAGTTTTAAAAAGTTTGCTGTTGGGATTTAGCGCCGTTGGCTGCTTTTGACTAAGGTAGGCTCCCTGTGGTGTTTGACCAATCAGATGGTTTCTATTTGGAGGAGTATAATCAACTACACCGACCTCTATGCGCTGTGAGCCTAAGCTGCCTGGCCTGACCTGCATGCGAGAAGGGGGGAGTAAAGTGTGGGCCCTTCCGTAAAGTTGGGGGGGGGGTACAATTCCCTAGAATGCTGAGGGTCAACTGGATTGGTGGCAGAGGCCATATTATTAGTAGTTATGCCGCCATATTGCTTCCCTATAAAATTGGACTGCTGGAGCATAGTCAGTCTATTCTTTATGCAGGGAGAATCTTGGGTCAATTGTTTTATGGAGTTTGTTAGCATGCCAACTATTTCTTTAAGAGCACAGACCTCCTCGGTTAATTTGTTGGTCTTCGCTTTTAAGCCCTCAAACTGACTAATGAACTGTTTCATACAACCCTGCGCACATACTGGTGCAGATACTGTGTCATTTAACCCGTGTGATGGCTGTTCGACCAGAACATCATCATTCAGATCAGTGAGGGGGGCGAATCTATTTGTGCACCTGGGTATGGGCTCGTGAAGGCTTGAGTTGAGTGTGATGGGGCTTGTGGGTGGCGAATGGACACTCACAGTGTGTGTGGTTTCCCCTTGCTTGCTCGATGGAGGCCCCTTTGGTGGAAGTCTTCTAAATATACCTGCAATGGATGGTGGGGTTGGTAGAACTAGAGGAAGGTTCCCTGTTAACATGGCAGGGTTCGGTGCCTGAAGGTGCTGTTAATATGTCTTCACATTTATCAGGCTGTCAATACGACCCATGACACAATTGTTGTCTTTGTGTTTAAATGATTTAGTGGATTTTTTTGCCTTCTTCCCCTTCCCTGCTAGGTCCCCCCCTGCGCCTGTGCCCTCTGTGGCTTTCCGTTTCCCCATTTTTCTCCTAACGCTTGAATGTGTAACCGATGATATGACAGTAGATAGTGTTACAAAACAAGGTTGTAGTAAAGGCTTCAACTAGATGGTATTAGCTGACGACGACGGCTGTGGCGATAACGACAGCAACGGCGTCGACGGTAATGATGACGGTATCGGCGACGGTACCGTCTATGGCAATATCTACATCGTTGACGACCTCGTCGACGAGAGAGAAAATTTCTGGGGAAATTATCAGGAAGCGTCATATAACTCCTGAGCTCACTTCCCCTAGCAGAGTGACACCTCTACTACCTACTCACCTCCTGGAGGAGGAAGATTCAGACGAGGAAAGTCCATTTGGTTATGCACATAGCCCTTCAGAACTGCACGTTACGTGCCAAGATCTGAATTCTGAAGACGGATATGGAGAAGAATAGGACTATGATCCTCCCCAGGACTACCATAGAGGTTATCAAGAGGAGATGGTCTGTATGCCTTCCTCCTTGATTTCGGACTTGCAGTTTATGCTCTCCGACTATAAACGGAGATTTCCGACACCATCTTCGACTCAGGAACAAGCCTCAGTTCCCGCTGGACCACCTGCGGGGCCTTCCACCCCCCGGCTGCCACCACCGCTGCAATTGATAGAGGATCCACCACCAGCTGCTCCTCTTATCCAAGTTGATACCTCGGATGACGACCAAGGAGATGCGGATCTCCCGGACCCACGTAGGGAATGGGATGATTATATTATTCCTACTCCTTCTTCCCCTTCACCGGTTCCCGTAGATTCTCCACCTGGGGACATTGGCGGTTTCCACAATCTGCTGGAAAGGGCAGCCAAAAGGTTTGATCTGCCTATGCCTTCTGTGCAGTCTGAATGTTTCTTATATGACTTTAAGGAACCCTTTAAGAAGTCTGTAAGAACAATTCCCATTGTCAATCATGTATGGGAAGAGGGGCTTAAAGTCATGAAGACCCCAGCCACGGTGGTCCCGGTGCTTCCTCGATTAGTAAAGAAATATAAAGCCCCGGAGGATAGCCCGGCTTGCCTTGTGAGTCAGCGAAAACCGGACTCAGTCATATCACAGGCAGCGCAGCGGAAGTCAAAAAATACAGCAGCTCCTCTAACTACACCTCCGGACAAAGAAGGCAGACGCTTGGACAATGCTGGCAAGAGGTTTTCCTCTATGTCAAGCCTGCTCGTCAAAGCGGCTAACGCTTTAGCCATTTTGGGCCGCTACGACTGCCAGATGTGGTGTGATCTATCTCCTTACCTCGACCAACTGCCTGAAGACAGCAAGGCCGAAGCGAAAAAGATCCTCCAGGAAGGAGAGAGAGCCTCCTCTGAGGTGATTGATTGCGCAATGGATATTGCTACAACTGCTTTCCGTTCCCTGGCGGGAGCAGTGGTCCTTCGTCGCCAGGGCTGGCTTCGAGCAACCTCGTTTAGACCTGTGGTCCAGAACAAAATATTAGACCTTCCATTCGATGGAGAGGCGCTCTTCGGAAAACATATAGATGATGCGCTCCAAGACATTAAGAAAGACACAGACACAGCGAGGTCGTTAGGGACGCTTCAGTACCGCAAGGTCCCTTTTTGGGGACCAAGGGGTAGAGGTCTTCCTTCATACAGAGGAGGGTACCAGCAATATCGGTACTCCTCGTATACACCTGCCACGCAGTCTTACCGCCCACAGTACAACCAGCGGCAGGGTCTGTCCACAACATATTCGAAATTGGCACCCAGAGGAAGAGCAGGATGTCAGGGGAAGGATTCCTCTAGACGTCAACATCAGCTTGCAGGCTCTGACTACTGTTCCTCCCCCTCATCAAACACCTGTGGGGGGCAGGATCTCCCTCTACTTCCAAAATTGGCAACGGATAACATCAGATCGTTAGGTGCTCAACATAGTCCAATTTGGCCATACGTTGGAATTTGTTCATCCTCCTCCAACCACCCCCCCTTGCTCCAGCCTAACAAAACATCTCCGTCTCCTGCGCCTAGAAGTCCAACAAATGCTGCAGAAAGGGGCGATAGAACCGGTCCCTTTATCCCAAAGAGGAGAGGGTTTCTACTCTTGGTTCTTTCTAGTTCGAAAGACTGTCGAAAGGTGGCGCTCTATTCTAGATCCGAGGGAGCTCAATACCTATCTCATCAAGCAGTCGTTCCGAGTGATCTCCTTACAGGACATACTTCGACTTCTAAATTCAAGAGATTTCATGGCCACTTTGGACCTAGAGGACGCATATTTTCACGTTCCCATTCATCCATCGCACTGGAAGTTCCTTCCCTTTACAGTAGCCAAGAGCCACTTTCAATTTAGGGTCCTCCCCTTCGGCCTCAGATCGGCACCAAGAATCTTTGCAAAGATGCTGGCTCCGGTAGCGGCTTTCCTAAGAAAACAGCAGCACCAGGTGTTCCCCTACCTGGACGACTGGTTGCTAAAGGCTCCTTCCAAGGCCGCAGCCAAGAATTCGGTGGCAGTTTGTACAACGCTGTTCAAGAGTCTAGGTCTTACCCTCAACAGAGAAAAATCAAATTTGTGTCCGTCCTAAAACGCCAAATTCCTGGGAGCCATATTGGACACATCCCTAAACAAGGCATTTCCGTCACTAGAAAGGCAAGCCAAACTGATGTCGATGGCCCATCTACTTCTAAAAAGAAGGTCACTTTCAGTTCGCCTCTACAAGACCCTTCTGGGATCCATTTCGTCCTGCATTCCTCTAATTCCTCACTGCAGGCTACGTATGTGTCCTCTCCAGGAGCAACTGGACTTACAGTGGCGTCAGGTGGAAGGATCTTTCGAAGACATGATTACGATCAAGGCTCCAATGAAAGAAGCCGTTTCGTGGTGGATTCACAAGGAGAACATTTCCCAGGGTCTCTCCTTCATGGTCACCCCAGCTCCTCAGATAATTACAACGGATGCATCTCTGGAGGGCTGGGGAGCTGTCTTACAGGACCTCGAGATAAGCGGTCGATGGCTACATCATCATCGTCTTTTGCACATCAATCTGCTGGAACTCAGAGCAATTCGCCTAGCCTTACAGGCTTTTCTCCCGAGAATAAAGAATTTGTCGGTTCTAATAAGAACAGACAATACCACGGCCATGCATTATATCAACAAACAAGGCGGCACAAGATCCCGTCTGCTGTCTGTGGAAGCTCAAACTATCTGGGAATTGGCGATCCTGCATGGGGTCTCACTGAAGGCGGAGCATCTCCCAGGGAGTCTCAACGAGACGGCAGACACACTAAGCAGACTAAAGTCAGTCTGCCACGAGTGGGAGCTGGACCAGAGGACACTGGAGGACATTTTCCGACTATGGGGCAGACCGTCCATAGATCTCTTTGCTACACCAGAGAACAGAAAATGCCGGTTCTTCGCAAGCTGGCATCACCATCCGGAATCCTCTGGGAATGCGTTTTCGATGGCATGGTCAGGCGCCTTTGTCTACGCTTTTCCCCCCATTCCTCTGATCCCGAGACTTCTCAGAAAGTTAAAAACGGAACCCTGCAAAATGATCCTAATAGCAGCGTCCTGTCCTCGCCAGTACTAGTACACGGAGCTTCTTCTCCTATCCTTGGAGCAACCGGTTCCCTTGGATCCTATTCCATCATTGCTGACGATGTCCCAGGGCCAAGTACTGCATCCGGATCCCCGATCCCTGCAATTATCAGCATGGCTCCTGAGCACAGAGAGTTTCTCGACCTAAAGCTCTCCACAGAATGTAGTGACATCCTTTCCCAAGCTCGTGCTCAGAGTACAAACAAAACCTACCGGATGAAGTGGAAGAGGTTCTGTCACTGGTGTCGAGAATCGGGAGTTCACCCTTTCTCTTCTTCAGCTCATGAAATCCTTCCTTACATCCTTTCCTTGGCAAAAGCTGGTCTGGCTCATTCATCTATTAAGGTTCACCTCGCGGCCATCTCTCGCTTCAGAAGAACATCTTCAGGCCCTTCTCTTTGGTCAGCAAGGATAATTAAACAATTTATGAAGGGGCTTTTTCGAGTCTTCCCTCCGGGGGAAGCCTCCTCCACCACTGTGGCACCTTAACATGGTCTTGGCTCAGCTCATGAAACATCCTTTCGAGCCTATCCATAAAGCGGACTTAAAATTCCTGTCATGGAAGTTGGCTCTTCTTCTTGCTCGGACATCAGCTAGAAGGGTTAGCGAGTTACAGGCACTCACTATCCAGGAGCCTTTTCTTCAGTTTAGGAATGACACAGTAGTACTCCGTACTAACCCTAAGTTCATCCCGAAGGTGCCTTCGGATTTTCACTTAAATGAACCTGTGGTCCTTAAGACTTTTTTCCCTCAACCTACAACTCCGGCTGAGAGATCACTTCATTCACTTGACATTCAGCGTTGCCTGCAATTCTCTCTCTAAAGAACTAAAGATTTAAGGAAGTCACATCAGCTCTTTGTGGCTTACAGCGCTCCTCGTAAAGGATTTCCCCTTTCTAAACAAGGAATTGCACGTTGGATTTCCAGGTCTATCCAATATTGTCATCAACTAGCTGGGAAACCCCTCAAGGGGAAGGTCCGTGCTCCCTCCACGAGGGCAATCTCTTCCTCTACAGCCCTTTTTGCTGGGGTACTTATCCGGGACATCTGCAGAGCAGTGACCTGGAAGAGTATCCATACCTTCACCAGACATTACTGCTTGGATTCTTCGACATGCAGCGACACTGCAGTCGGCCAAGCAGTCCTGAGGAACCTGTTTCAGTAAGCGGTGAGCTTTTCCCTCTCATCCCTCCTTCCTTTTTTTCATAAGATCCTCGCACATTCTTTGATAAGTTTATTGCTTCTGGCTATTTATGTATGTACAGATATAGGTATTTTATTTGCATATAAGCTTTGATGATGTCTTTTGTTTCCGTACTACTCCTTTGAATTTTCTGTTGGGTTAGACTATATATAGACTACATTTAAAAATAAATAAAAAAAGAAGTCTAAATTGACGAAATGTTTTTTCCTTTCTCTAATCTTTTAAGTGCATTGTTAATGGTTGTTCAAGATAATAAGAACAAAAAATGTGCTCATGATTGCTAGCAACTCTGATTAAAGCATGTGAATCTATGAAAGTTCCAATACTGGAGTAAGAAAACAAGTTACTTACCTGTAACTTTAGTTCTCCAGTATTGGAAACTTTCATAGATTCACATGCGACCCGCCCTCCTCCCCTGGGAAAGCTCGACCTTCTGCATCTTTATGGTTATCCTGTGGCACTACGGCTACGAAAATCTGAGGGTCTGAGGTTCTCTCAGGAGGGTTCTAGAGGGTGAGGCTGATCTGATTGGTTGTTGATTTTATTTGGTCTCTTTTACAAAAAGAGGTGGATATGTTACAAAACTGGAATGAGCCTAGGCCTGGTTTCTGGTTTATAATGGCTTTGCATTGCTTTTTTATATATACCGGGGACTCCCATCTCGACGACGGGGAATGATTAAAGCATGTGAATCTATGAAAGTTTCCAATACTGGAGAACTAAAGTTACAGGTAAGTAACTTGTTTTCAAAGCTTGCAAATCGATGATAAAGACCTGAAAATGTACACCAAAGCGTGCAAATCGCTGAAATCAATTTGCACAAAGTTATGGTAGTCCCAAAGCACGCAAATTGCTCAAAGTAATCTGCACAAAAGTACTGATCTGCTCCCAAAATTAGTTGGCAGTGTAATAGCCCTTCCACAGTGTTTACTATTGCTGAAATAGAGCCAGTTACACCAGTCTACTCTCTATGACCTTTGACGTAGTCCCTCTTCTGTGTTTACTCTCACAGAGGCAGTGCATCGACATAACCAGCTCTGAGTGACTCCATTCAGGTAAGCTCAATAAAGTTCATAAAAATATGAGTAAATACTTTTTTTTTTTTTTTAAACCATTGTGACTCTTCTGCCGATCATGACTTTCATACAAAGTGAGCGTGAGCGCAAGATGAAAATCACTGTTGCGCTGAAAGTAACATCAAGTGCTGGGCCCGTTGAAGAATGTGCTGTGCGTAGGACTCATTACACCAATGGCACACGCATAGTGGCCTAAACTCTGCACCAGTGTGGCAGTCCAAACTCCTCTTCATGTTCTTCGTAATAAGGCCCAAAGACTGTATTGACTACAGCCATGTAACACCATACAGCAGGGGCTCAGAGATAACTGTCAGCCACAGAATGCCAAGCAGAAATGATGTAACAGCATTCCATGACATAATTGCATTCCACATTAAAGACATGACCACAAGTTTATATTCAAAAATTATTTGCATTTTTTGAGTCTTTTATTAATCAGTCTTTACTGACAAATTGCAACCTCATATTTTCAAATCACTGGCTTGCATCAAAATGTTTAAAGTTAACTACTATGGGAATGTGATACCGAAAGTCAATAAGAGATTGCATGTATAAAATGTATGTCGAATTATGCTCTCAAGTCGTATATTTAATAAAAAGAACTTTAAAAAAAAAAAAATTAACTACTATGGGCAGTCACAAGTATGAAAGTTCATGTGATGCTAGTGTGCGTCCCCTTGCATTTTGTTGGAGTTACCCTCTAAAAGATAGACACATGGGCAAACAGTTTACAAGGTAACAAGACGGAGCGGAGTGACAATAATCTTTCCATTCACTATTTTTTCTGCTATTATGTCTCTGAGCCACATTATGGTATGACATGTCCCAGCATGAAAAGATTAATTCTGCTCATTCTCCCTTTGCTAGCATCTTTGCAATAATTAGAAGACTGCTGAGTAGGTAAATGAAGCATGAATTCTATGTCGGGACCGGAGGCGAGGATTATGCTCTTCTTTCTCCACTTTTATTAACAGCAGCCATCTTAAAGCAAACAGAAAAAACTACTATTCCCATAAACCCTTGGGAATATGACAACAGACAACATCATAGAGTCCAGGATAAAGAGTGTCCACTGCAGCTTCACCAATCCGGGTAGCCCAGCCTGCTCATAGTCCTTCATCCCTGGTTATTCCTCCTCTTTCTTCGCTGCTCGCAGCCAAGATAAGTGCCCTCTCTGTTTTCTGCAGTATTGATTGTGGCCTTAATGTTACCTGAATTTAATTTGTTAGCTTTAGCGTTATATTATGCTAACACGTTTTGCTGTTGTTTAGTTCCTTATCTCTAGCGTTTATTATGCTTATTTAGGCCGCCGCGAATGCGGTTCTTGAAAGATAGTAATTTAGTTTTAGTGTGTGACTCCGTTGCAAGCGCGCTAATTTTTAAGGAATAATTTCATTTGTTTTTATACGGGGTGCCCGCTACTCGGGTCGACCCGTCTTTGACCGCGGGAGCGTCTCACAGCTCCTACGCGGCCGTTCTGTGCTGTAAATTGGGCTCGGCGGTGCAGTCCTCCCGCCTGTAGAGGGCGCGCGAGTCACGTCCTCGACCGGCGGCTCGCTCCGCATTCTGCGCCTCACAGGAATCGGAGCCAGCGCTGCGGGGGAGCCTTTCTGTCTGGACTGGAGAGTGACGCCCGCTATTGTGGGTCTGTAAACTGCATTAGCAGTGCTTGTGCCTCGCTGCTGTTGGCAGCCTAATTTACGCCTGCGAAGGTCCGTAATTTTGGGAAATTAACGCTCTTCAGCACATCTATTGGAGGAGTCTGTACCATTAACCCTGTGTGGGTGGGACTTCTCCCAGTTCCTTTTGCCCTCAGAACACAGGGCTGCAGGGTCCTGGCATGAGCCGCGTTAGGTGCTTTGCACCACATCATTGGCTGACACCCAGCCACCCTTATTCAGGCCTACCCGGCCCGGGACTGCACAATACAGGGCTAATACTTGCCCTACTTTCTTAAACCTGCCCATTGGAGTGGCTTTACGCCCAAACTCATTCTTCCCTACATTACCAGACTGGTTACTCAGGGGTACTTACCTGTGACATGGAGCACTACACTGAGGACCTTGGGGGGGAGGACCCCCTCGCTGCCCTACAATGGGATGACACATTTTATGATGCTGTGGACGCAACAATCCACAGGGCAGTTTCAGAGGCCATGGCACCACTGGAGAATCGCCTCTCCCGCCAAATTGCGCAGGCTTGCAAGAAGTTGGCTTGGGCTGTGCCAGGCCACCCGGCCTCGTCCCCCCCTCCACCAGACACCCAACCACCTCCGGCGAAGCACACCCGCGAGGCGGGAGTAGATCCTGACGCTTTCGCCCGCCTTAAACAGGCATTTCTGGACAGTACCACCCCGACAGCCCCCTTCGTGACCCTGCTGACGGGGACCATAGGGATACGGACGACAACGCAGGACCCTCACGCCCCTGGCTCCCCTCCCACCAGCCACCCGCCCCCGCTGACCAGGGTCTCTGCGCAGATATGCTTGACCCGGACGACATCCTTCATCCGAGGTCTTCGGATTGGGCCCCTTCCGATAAGGTCGCACAATATGTGGCGAGCCGCATCCGGAGACCCCTGGAGAAGGAGGCCCGCAACTGCCTCAGGGCGGAGTGCCCCCGCCCATCTCTGGAGGGCAAGGTGGCAGCCATGCCGGATTTCGACCCGCGCATGGCTACCTTCCTCCAGAAGTTCGTCAAAGATCCCAAAAAAGAGATAGACAGGTCCTGGCGGCATGCCAGGGCACGTTACTAGACACCTTGGGGGCCCTCACAAAGATCCTGGACATGGCGGAGGAAGCAAAGTCCTCCGGGTCCCTCATCTCACCAGAGACCTTGTCTTCTTGGGCGCAACGTGCCGTGGTATTCCTTGGCAATGCCAACTGCTCTCTTTCCACAGAGCGATGCCGATCTCTGCTTATTAAGGTGGACCCCAAACTCTGAGATCTGGCTGATTCCGAGGCTGGCCCGGTGGCACAGGGGGGACTTTTCGGAGAGCCCTTCATCAAGGAGCTCGGTAGGTTTGTGAATACCTTCACATCATTAGACAAGGCACACTCCTCCATAAAAAAGGTATTTCACCATCGTGTTTTCAGGGGGGCCAGCCGAGGTAGGTGCCACTCGTCCGGCCGACCCAATCACTACACTCCCAGACAAGGCTCCCACCAAGACCAATACCAGGATCAGGCCAGATTCGGCAACTTTTCCCCCACCAGAGGGAGACAGGGCAAGCACAGAGGTGGCCGTGGAGGAAGCTCCTCCAACTCAGCCAGTGAGTGTAATATCTTCCTCCCTAATAAGGGTAGGGGGCCGTCTGGGGCATTTTTTCCAGGCTTGGACTTCCATCACGGGAGACTCCTGTGTCCTTCAAACTGTCCTGGGATTTCGAATAGAATTTTACGGGGACCCCTCACAATCCGTGCGCCCACGACCCATCACCTTTGCCGCGGCAGACGCCGTTTTATTGGATCAGGAAGTGCAGTCCCTCTTAGGCAAATTCCTTTCTCTTCTTCATTGACATTTGTTTTGTGATTTTATATATAATACAACCTCATTTAAATAGTGTTTGTGTGTTCTATTGTCATATTGTTGGTCTTGGTTATTTTTGATTCATGTGGGTCGTCTATTATTGTTAAGTGTTATATGTATTTTTATATATGTTTTGTATGTATATGTATGTTACACTTTTGTATAATCATTGCAGCCCTGACGAAGTTCCTTTTGGCATCAAGGAACGAAACGTGTTGGCTGTGTGTCGGTTTTAAAGAAATAATTTGAATAAAGAAGATCGATGGATTATACTTATGCTCTTGTGTGACTTCCTTCTGAGTGCACCTTCCTTATCTATGAACCAGAACTTTCTTGGTGGCTAGCCAACATGGAAGCTTGGAATGGGAGAGCGATATTTGGCTCGGCACCAGATTTAGTCATCGAGTCAAACGCCAGCAGGGCAGGCTGGGGTGCGAGATGTGGAGAGTTTACCACCGGAGGTCTATGGTCGCCAAAAGAACAACGACTACCCAAAAATGTTTAGAGCTCCTAGCGGGGTCGTTTGCAATCCAGAGTTGGACCAAGGTCTCGATTTAGTCCTGCGTACTCCTCAAGATGGACAACGTATCTGCAGTCAGATATGTCAATCACCTCTGAGGCACTCGGTCCAAGGCTCTCTCCGATCTGGCCGCAAACTTCTGGTAATATTGCCTAGACCGCCAGATTTCAGTCACGGCGGAGTACCTACCCGGTCAGGACAATCAAGCGGCGGACTACCAGTCACACCACTTCCACGATGTGAGTCTGTGGAAACTCCATCCAAGGGTGTTCAAGAGCCTGAACAGCAAATGGGGCCCCTTCTCAGTGGATCTTTTCGCCTCTCCCCTGGACCATCAATTGCCCAGGTTTTTCAGCTGGAGACCGGACCCGCGGGCGGAGAAGACAGATGCATTCCTTCAGGATTGGCAAGGGGAGCAGGGTTACGCCTTTCCCCTGTTCACCATGATAACCAGGGCCTCGGCTCAGGTTCGGCGGCAGGGAGCAAGTGTGGTAATGATCACACCGATTTGGAGATCGCAACCATGGTTTCCAGTTCTTCTGGAACTTTCGTGGGATTCTCCAATCCCTCTCCCCCGATTTCCAACGCTACTCCTCAACCCAGCGCATCAACCTCACCCGCTAGTAATACAGGAGTCTCTCACCCTTATGGCATGGCGGATTACCGGGGACGATGGGCGGTCCCAGGCCTTTCGGGCACGGCTGAGAAGTTTATGTCAAAAGCATGGGCAGACAGTACGGTCAAGCGGTATAAATCTACCTGTAGGAGATGGTCACGTTGGTGTTTGCGATGGGATCTCGATCCCGTGGCAGCAAATGTAGCTCATGTCCTAAACTTTTTGGCGTCTCTGGCCGAGGAAGGCCTGGCCTATAGGACGGTTAATACCTTTCGTTCGGCCATCTCTGCGGGTCACGCAGCAGTGGATCGTGCCCCGGTGGGAGAACACCCCTTTGTTTGCCGCCTCATGCGGGGAATACGCCTTTCTCTTCCCCCAGAGCCCAGGTACTCAGCGCTCTGGGACATGAACCAGGTGCTTAACCTTTTCCTCTCCTGCCAACCGAACAGGTTCCTTTCCAGAGATGAGCTGTCGGCTAAGTTAGCCATGCTACTCTGTCTAATCTCCTGTAGAAGAGTGTCAGACGTTCGTGCCTTGGACATCTCCGGCAGGATATTTTCCCCCTCAGGAGTTACTTTCACGATTCGAAGAAGAACGAAATGTGGAACAAAGGCGATCTTGCACCCGGCCTTCCCTGATTGTCCCAAATTGTGCGTGGTGTCGTTCCTCAAGGCCTATGAGGAAATGTCAGAGGACTTTCGCCCCCCGGGGGAGCAGCAACTTCTAATTGCTTTGCGGAAGCCGCATAGAGCTGTCTCCTCACCCACGATTGCCCGCTGGGTAAGGTGGGTCATGCAGGAAGCGGGGATAAACCTCTGAGCCTTTGGGGCTCACTCAACTAGGGGGGCGTTGGCCTCAAAAGCTTTTTCCTTAAGAGCCCGTCTGGAGGACATACTCAACGCTGCGGACTGGTCCTCGGACTCTACTTTCAAACGGTTTTATTTCAAACCGGTTCTACAGATGGCCCACCTAGTGGTCAGTAAGCTTTAAACGAGCATAATCCTCGCCTCCGGTCCTGACATAGAATGAAAAATTTCCTAGCTATCGTAACGGAAAGTTTCAATTCTATTAAGGACTCGGAGGCGAGGATTATCCCTCCCAGAGTACAGCAATGGGCTGGATACCCCACCCTCGTTCTGGAGTAAGTAAGCTCTACCTTCATTTTCTTATGGACTTCAAATGTTGCTTTTTGGCATGTACGGTTCCTGTGATGCTTTTGCATGTATCCTTCCCTTTCAGGGCTAAACCTTAGCCATGATCGCCCCTCAAACGTGTTATCTAATTTCAGGTTCTGACACAACTAAATACGATGCATGAGAGGTCAAGGACGGCTGATCTCGCGCGACGAAAGAGGAGGAATAGCCTGGGATGAAGGACTATGAGCAGGCTGGGCTACCCGGATTGGTGGAGCTGCAGTGGACACTCTTTATCCTGGACTCTATGATGTTGTCTGTTGTCATATTCCCAAGGGTTCATGGGAATAGTAGTTTTTTTCTGTTTGCTTTAAAATGGCTGCTGTTAATAAAAGTGAAGAAAGAAGAGCATAATCCTTGCCTCTGAGTCCTTAATAGAATTGAAACTTTCCTTACGATAGCTAGTAAAGTTTTCATTCCTACAAAGAACAGACAGTGATCTTAAAGACCCATGTGCATTCAATGCCAATATTGCTGCATGCACAGATGGTGATGACAAACCAAGTCTCCAAGGTTAAGTGCCTAATACATCGTTATTGGTCAACCTGTAAATACAGCTCAGTTAGATATCTTGAGACTCTCTGACAAGAGCCTTATCTGACCAACTTGAGCTGGGAAGACAGACAGACTATGATGCCACTCATCTCCCACAATTTACCAGAACATAATGTATACTGGATACCAATCAATCCTGTCAGAGATTGCCAGGGATATATTTATTATATTAGTGGGTTCTGTTACACCTTTCAACAAAAGATGGACGTACACAAGAAATCTAAACTATCAGGGCTATTCACAATGGCAGTTGTGAATAACTCTACATATGTAATTTACTCTCACACTTTTAAGTGAAATTACTACTATTGGCTATTCACAAAATCCGAGTGTATAGTTACTCAAAAGGTGTAACTTACATGTCTTCAACCCCTGAAAAAGGAGCCGGGGGGGCCCGTAGACTAACTTGCATGTGTAAATTACTATTTGAAAAACAGTAGTAAGTCCAGCACCACACATGGGAAACCCAAGATAGTGCAACACCCTCACATAGAAAATAATGGAGGTAGGAACTTAAGATAAAACCCCATAGGAAATAATGTTAAAATAAATTACATTATTTAAAATAGTTAAAAATGTAATGAAGTATGATTTAATGTTAAAAATATATTTTTAAATCGTACATATTTTTAAGTTAATTATAAAATAGTTTATTAACTTTTTCATTTAAAATTAATGTCAAAATATGTTTGATTACAATACAATAATTTACTTTTAATAAATTCTATGCATCACTTTCAATAATTATTCATGTATGATAAAAAGATTACATTTTTGATTTTAGATGGGAATTTATTTTTACTTCAGACTTCAGAAAAATAATTTTAATTTAATTCATTACTATATTTACATTCATTGAAGATTTAAATCAAAATTAAGTTCCTTGTTCTGTAGCATTTTTTTATTTAGTTTTATATTTAAAATAAATGTGTAAAATTAATTTACATTAATACTTACTATAATTTTGTTTTTGTTTTTTTAGTTTAATAAACTTGTTTCCCATACTTTACCATGTGGAGATCTCAGGCCAGGCTGTGGAGTCTCCCTATGGTAAAGTATAAGAAAAAGGGATATATAGAATTTATTAAAAGTATTTTAATTATTTTGTAATCAAATTTAGGGACATATTTACAAAGAAGTGACAGAGCGCTGCGTTAGGCTTCTTGGCTTAACTCCGTGCTCTGCCTCTTCTGAAGTGCAGGACTGCACCGTATTTACAACAATACGGTGCAGCCCTGCATTTTACCCTACGCTGGTGCTAAATTTAGCTGCCTAGCGCCAACGCAGGCACCCTTGCACCATAGTGCAAGGGTGCCTGCGTTGTGAGGGAATGATTGTTTATGTGCAAGAAGGTGTCCCTTCCTGCACATAAACAATCTTAAATGGCGAGTTGTAACTTCTATGTGTGCTGCTTTGTGCAGCACACATAGAAGTTGCAACTTCAACACCTTCCTGCACATAAACAATCATGCATAGAGTTTTGCTGTTTTTATGTGTGCTGCACAATGCAGTACACATAAAAACAGCAAAAGCGAGGAGAAATAAAGCATTTCTCCTCGTTGCGCCCTAGTCCTAATTTTGGTGCTACCCCATATTTACACCACTCTTGTAAATATGGGGCAGTGTCAAAATCAATGGGTGTTGCGGCCAAAAGCCCACTGCTCACCCCTTTCACGCTAAGTATAGCGTGAAAGGGTGTCTTATTTATAAGGCAGCATTAAGCCACGTAAAGTGGCTTAACACTACCTTGTAAATAAGTCAAAACCTGTATTGCCACCACAGCGTCCAAAAAAGTTACGTTCTAGTGGCGATAGGGGCTTGTAAATATGCCCCCTATTTTTACATTATTTTTAAATGCATAAAGGTTATATAAGTATGTTATAATTAAATTAGAAATATGTACTATTTTTATTAAATATTTGTAACATATTTATTTATATTTTTAACTATTTCAAATAATTTAAGTTCACATTATTTTCTATCAGGTTTTATTTTCCCTAACTCCGTTATTTGCTATGGGAGGGGGTTGCAATACCAGCAGTTGGCCATATGTGGTACTAGACTTACTACAGCGCTGAGCTGAAGTACTTTACTAAGATTTTGGTTCCCCTTTTTCGCTGTAGTAATTATAGAAGTGCAGTTTGTTAATAGCTAAAGGCTTACTTTTTTGTGGGTGACTTGACATCTCTTCCTAAATCACTCCCCCGACCCTCTGTAAACTCATTCTAATTCCTCCAAAATCCCCTTCCCTTTCTTTGTATTTCCCACTTTCCAGCCACTCCCACATTTACTACTATAATGCACACGTACATGTGTAGAGACTCCGCAGTCAGGTTGAGATCTCTGCACATATAGGTACAGGCAAGGCGGTGGTATAAACTCTGCATGTTCATTTGCGAATAGCATTTTGTAATATATTGTAGCATTACAAAACATATTACAAAATGCAGTTTGTGAATAGCCCCCTATATCTTTTAAAAGTATTTATAAAATATTAAAGTTCAGTTTTAATGCAGATTATATGAATGAACATTATTGCAAATATAAAAATTATGCTGAAATTGATATATGCAATGTATGAAGAAACATTTAAAACCTGCAACATATTAGATGGCAATAATTAATTTAAATCAATGATAGAATCAGTCTTCGGTGGAATTGACTCCCTTCATAGCCCCTATCCAGACCCTCGTTATAAGGTGGCCAGACTTTGCAGCGGAGATAACAGAGGACGAGAATTAAGTTTACTGTCCGCTATCTCCCTGGGGCAGCTTCTCCTAAACGCCAGAAAAGCATCACCACACCTGCTGCGAGCGCAGCTAAGCACAAGTAAATAAAATGGCATGTCAATGCCATTTTATTTTGCCACCGGCTCGCGATGTGCAACGCGAGGGTGGGGCGAGGCTCAACACTGCGATTGTAGGATGACTGCTGCCCCTTCCAAAGGGCATGTCAGATTGGCCGGTTGTCTACAGCCGTCCTATCCGACATGCGCATTGTGGACCCAGCAATCCAAAGGCTGTGAAACAGCCTGGGGATTGCTGCTACAGGTCCCCAGCCTCAAAATGAGCGCTAGGTTAGCCTGATCCAACCAAATCTGGAGCTGCTCTCAAGCTGAAAGCAGCATGACAGCATCTCCAGGATTGGTTCTATTCGCTTTCCACGAGCAGGAGCAAAGTCCTTCCCTTTCCTGCTCGTGGACACAAGGATCTTCGGCAGAGAAGTGCTGCACAGGGTGGGAGACACTGCCAACGAGTTTATGGTGAGTCGTGCGCCATCACGCCCACCATATTTTCTTACTGCTAGCCGCCACTGGTATCTCCAGTGCAAAGTCTGGCCATTACAAGTTTTTCTCTAAATTAGGAATAACTGCTCAAACACAGATTTACTTGGGACTTTTTGAAGCATTTGTTTGCAATCACATTTCCCGCCGGTTTTGAGCAGATAGAAGTCAGCTGTCCTGTCATTGGGAGTGTAGAATAGGGGGTGGAAGTACAGGGCATGCTTGTGCCGGTTGTAGGTAGCAGTTAATGCTCCCCTCAGCAATTACGTAGGCAACAGGCAGGGCTGTGCAATGCTGCTTGTCACAGCCCCAGGCCCTACAGCCTGCCTTGACCCTGTTTACAGGCAGGTCGCTCCCCACGCCGCACAGCTCCACCAGATTGTGCCTGTGATCCTCCTCGCTGCTGCCGCGAGTTCGTGCAAGCCCTCTGCTCCGTTTTTTTTCTCTCCTCCGCCTGTCTGCCGCTTTTTCTCCACTTTCTCTTTCTTTTTTATTCTGCACCCCTATTGCTCTATTTGTCCTTTCTGCCTCTTTTGCTCCTTTCTCCCTTTCTCCGCATCCTCCCCCTCCCGCCGCTGCGTCCCCTGCGGCCCCGCCCCCCTCGCTCGCCCATTCGCTCCCGCCTCCCAGCTGATCCTCCCTCCCACCTCCCCTTCTTAATGGCGGCCGCTGCGCGGTGAAGAGAGCGACCCTTGACCCTGTTTACAGGCAGGTCGCTCCCCACACCGCACAGCTCCACCAGATTGTGCCTGTGATCCTCCTCGCTGCTGCCGCGAGTTCGTGCAAGCCCTCTGCTCCGTTTTTTTTTCTCCCCTCCGCCTGTCTGCCGCTGTTTCTCCACTTTTCTCCACTTTCTCATTCTTTTTTATTCTGCACCCCTATTGCTCTATTTGTCCTTTCTGCCTCTTTTGCTCCTTTCTCCCTTTCTCCGCATCCTCCCCCTCCCGCCGCTGCGTCCCCTGCGGCCCGCCCCCCTCGCTCGCCCATTCGTACCCCGCTCCCGCCTCCCAGCTGATCCTCTCTCCCACCTCCCCTTCTTAATGCGCGATCCTTCTCCCACCTCGCCACCAAGACATGGAACACCCTCCCCATCCACCTGCGACAGACCCAGGGCCTGCTGACCTTCAGGAGACTTCTCAAGACCTGGCTGTTCGAGCAGTAGCAGCTCCCTCCCGCCCCCCCATCGCCTTGAGACCCTCGCAGGTGAGTAGTGCTCTCTACAAATGCTTGATTGATTGATTAGAAGCTGTGTGTCTCTGGGCCCAGGGTTATCAGGCCCAGAGATTTCAGACTCGATAATTCTGGGCGATAAAACTCGATACGTGTGACATACTTTACTGCACCGTGAGAGTAACGCTCCTGGTAAAATAACACAAGTCATAATGAGGACCCCAAAATCTAAATTAACACCAAAATGTGATAATAGCAAGTTTCGTACATGGCATTTAGCATGCATACCTTTTGCCAATAGTTTTCGTATTCTGCAGCCTTTCATTGGGAAGCGAATCCAGGGGCTTATTTACAAGCCCCTTGCGCCACTTTTGCGTCATTTTTAACATGGGAAAAGTGACTACGGGTGGCGCAAGGGGCTTGTAAATAAGCCCCCAGTCTCTATAGTTGTACTACTGAGTAGACAGTTTGCACCAGCCCAAGCCAGCGCGTGAACTTCAAGCGTAGTCTGTGACTTTGATACTCCTGTGAAATGCTTATATACTGATTCCCAACATTAAAATGAGAAAAACGACGTGCGTGTGACTCTGACAAAGACTCAGTCATTCGATCAGTTATCCAGCACGGCCATGTCGCCCAAGGGAATTTGGGCTTCCATTGTCCTCATTCTTGACAGAATCCCTCTTGATATCTGGCTCCGAAGCAAAGGCTTTAGAGAGACTGCAAACTATCTCACAGGAGTTGCTGATCCACCACTATGTGATTTTTATGAAACCCACAGATTGATTGAAAAAATCCAGCATTAACTGTAATTTCTAACTGATTTCATATTTGTGTTATCTCTCACAAGGAGCACGGATAGAATCTTTGCGGTATAATATTTATACATTAAACCCACTCTGATGTCGGGCGAATTTTATCCTGAGTACTGTTTTGTCCCATGATCCTTTGCCTCCTCTTGCAAGTGTTTGGACTGCTGTTTGACTGCATTCATTAACGATAAACATTCATGATTCCTGAAGGGCTTCTGTCTGCTAATCTCACCTGACACCTAGCTGTTCCATATGAAAGAATCACACAAAATTGATTACCTAGTAGAATACAAAATTAACAAACATGCTGGAAGTATGAATAATGTAGATTTGGTTAAGATGATCGATAATATTCACTTGTAATTTACTTTAAGTTGTGTTTTAGATCACCCTCTTGGCTCATGTAAACTGAAAATATCTCACTGATGGGTTGCCTATCTATCTTCCTTTCGTTTTAGAGCTCACAGTGAGTTAAGCACAATCCTTCTCAGTCACTTCATTCTTAAATGCTTGCTTTCAGATGTAAATCTACTGTACATTATGTTACTGTACATAATGGTCATAACTGAATGGAGAGGATTAGATTTCTGAATGAGATTCATCAGTAAACCGAGGTGTAATTGCATTTTCTGTATTGAGCATCAGTACTGTCTCGAAATAGAGTAACCAATGCAATCATCCTGCTGTGTGGGATACATCTCCGCGAGGGCAGCAGCTTTAATTCCGTAAACAAGACCACTTCCTTAAGAATAATGTTGCTAGTTTTATGTTTTGTAAACATTATCATGATAATATGCAAAAACAAAGCTTCTGTGAGGCAAAGCTAGGAAAGTGTAGCAATGAAGGTGACTGTAGGGTGGTAATTCGGGGGTCACTGAAGGTCGCTACGGAAGCCCCTCAATAAGGCCCTGTTTTGTGCTTTGCCTTTTTCCTGCTATTTTGAATCCTCAGACTGTGATCACTGAGCAAAATTTAGTAGGTGTAGAGGACTCGTCAGAATGGGTGGGTGAGGGTGGTGAGTAGGGGGTGCAGAGGAGGCGATAAAGTAGAGATAAAATAACTTTAAGAGGTGATGATGATGGGGAACACCGTACTTCCACATACTGAATTTCCGATAAATTAATCAATGAATGAGTATTTGAGTAGCGACACTTGCTTAGGTCACTACAGTGCCCCGTAATGAATGCCAGGCATTGGTGCAGCGGAAATGGCAGATCATGGTCATTTAGCGTACCTTTTCACAAAATAGACCTTTGAAGTACAGCATGACCCTGGATTTCACAGGGGCTAAAGTTTATGTGATGGGATTAAGCAAACGGTAAGACAGTGTCCTTTGAAAAAGGCCTGAATCTCATTACCTATTAGTGCTTTCAATGTGTGTGAAGAAAACATAGGTGTGGCAAAATGTTTTCTGAGTGAGATAATTGAAATAGATTTTGACCTCATTCTCCATGTAAGGGCACATAGTGTATGTTGGAAAAATGCCAGTGTATCATTTGATGATTCCCTTACAGAGGTGGGCGTGTTTGTGTGGCAGTGGGTCTTTCCTGTAGCTGTTGCAGGAAAAATGTAGATACGGCTCTAGTATGTTTGTAGATTAGAGACTGTTGGAAGATAATGTACCTGGCTTGGGTTTTCAAGCCTCCTTAGTCATAACCTCCCAGTTTTCACCACACTCGCCACTATCACGATTATGCCACCATTGACCGCCTACAGTGTACCCCTTGCTATCACCTGCAAGTTAATTTGTGAGTAGGAAGAAAGTACACTCTTAATGACGATGCATGTCATATTTTAGCCTTCTGAAAATGAGGTAATTTACACCATCCATACAAAGGTATTTCCTGAATTCAGGCAAAATGACCACAGCAGCAGTGGGCCCTCTTTCTGATTTAGCCCTTTATGGGAGGTAGTTTAGTTTATAAATAGTAAGGAAGTAAGAAAATGGTGAGAACACACAACTTTGCAGGATATTTGCATATCAACAGAGATCTAGACTAGAGATACTAACTAGCCTTTCATCAGATTCAGTAAATTCCAAAATGCTTATAAAATGGGCACATAACAATGAGAAATGCTCAAAGTGCGCACTGGAAGTTCTAGGAGCAATTGAAGTTAAAAACTGGATGAAGACTCTGGAAAAAGACAGATTAGGCATATTGTTTGGGAATAAGGGATATTTAACCACGCTGAAAGATGATCTAAAGGAATTCTAGAAGTGTATCCGAAAGAATTTGAATTGCAGAAAAAAACTGATTTGAACAAGACAAACAAGACCATAAATCTAAGAAATTTGAAAGGAAATGTTACATCTAAGACATGCAATTTAGAAGATAGGTTGGAAATTAAGGCGCATTACCTTACCCAAAAAGGTTATCGTTTGGATATGGTATCCATGTTAACATTATAAAGTCAACAGAAAGCTGACAAGGAAGACCAGACTGGGGCCATGGAAGTGAATCTGAGATGAGTATAGATGCAATTTCAGACAAGTGCAAAAAGTGCTCTCTACAGTAGACTGGTATAATGTTCTGTAAAACAATATCAAAATAGCATTCAACGAGCAAATTCTGTCTATCAGAAAACCTAAATGGACACCTTGTAATTTATGTGAAACTTGAAAAGGAATACATTCTTTGAGACATAAACAAACATTCAAATGGATGACACCCTAACTAAAATATAAAGGCCATTATAATACACATACTAAGAACAAGGAACATGTTAGTAAATGGTGAGGATAAAGTAAATGGCAATGAAAAAGCTAATTGTACATTGAAAATAAAGTATTTCAAATGTGGTAACACCATATAGCATCAATCTAGCAGATGTTCTCAAACGCACAAAAGGTGCCTGTGAAGTGGCTCTGTGAGATTTAAAGAGATCAGAAATGAGGCTCGAAACCCCAATATAGTCTAGGCAATAACAACTGAATAGAGAGGAATTCAGGAGATAACAAAGAATGCTTACTTGACTTTCAAACCCTAAGTTAAAGGGTGGAATGGGTTGATAAAAACAAAACATTACATCAAGGAATGGCGTATTAAGTGAAAATCCTCTATATGAATGGGCAAAGGAAATAGACATGCTAATATCAAGTTATTTTTGCATTCCACATCGATCTTTCCATCAATTGTATTTTTCAAGAGGAAAGTTTCCCATCATGTCTATTATCAATTTGGTTGCCAGATAAGTCGGAAACCTTCGACTAATGAGCTAAACGTTTCCTAAAAGATTCAATTGCAAGCAAACTCTCTGTTTATGTAACCAGGTTCATATCCTCAAGTATAACTGCTCTTCCATCATAAATTGGACCATGAGAGATAATCATAATATGATATATACGATTCACTGGGTAGAAATACATCTTTTTAACATAACACATTTCACCATTGCAAATGAGCATTAAACACACACAAGGAGTCACTGAGATAAAAAAATAATTCAACCTGCACAATCCATTGCCTTATTTGCAGTTGCGGCTGGTGCTGGTTAAAAGTGGTGAGGCGTAATCCGTAGTTTGAATTCCAATTAGCTTCTTGAAGTGCCTATCACACTTTCTTGCACTAAGGGCCTCATTTACAAAGATTTGGAGTAGGGCAGTGCCACGTCTTTTTGCTGCGCTGCACTACACCAAATCGAAAAGAACAGGAATGCCTAGTATCTACAAGATACAGTGCATTCCTGTCCTTCTAACCAGTGCCAGCACACAATTTGGTGACTAGCACCAACACAGGCACCCTTGCTCTGCTTTGTTGGCAGGATTGGTTTTGTGCAGGAAGGGACACCTTCCTGCACAAAAACAATCCATGGAGGCATTGTCCTCGTTCTATGTGTGCTGCAGAATGCAGCACACATAGAAAGAGGAAAAAACTAGGAGAAATGAAAACATTTCTCCTCGTTATGCCATGCTCCATCCATCCTTTCTCTCATCATCCACCGATCCATCCTTTCACTCCTCCATCCATCCATCCATCCATCCAGCCACCCTCCCTTTCACTATTACATCTCTCTCCCTTTCACTCTTCTATTCTTACATCCACCCTTTCACTCATTCATCCATCCATTCATCTATCCATCCATCCACCCATCCTTCCCTTCACTCATTCACCCTCCCAAGTTCATTATGAGCCTTTGCTTGCCAAGCTGCAGACTGAAGAGGCCCATCAAGAACCCTACTCCCTCTGTAGCTGCTAAAGCAGGGAGGGGGTGGGATGGCAATGCTCCTCGTGCAGAGGCTTTATTGCACACTTACCTCTTAGGCCACTAGTGCCATTGTTGTCTGCAGCTGGTTCCTTCCTTTTCTTGGGCCTCTATGGTGGAGATAAGGAGCACTCTGTGTGCTCAGCTCCATAATGTTTTTTTCAGTGTGAAACTAAATGCAGTACTAAACACGTGTTCCTGCCAGGAGAGCAGCTCCCTGCACCCCTCCTACAGCCTGCCTCGCTGTGATAATCAACAAATTGTTGCCACCCACTCCCTCCTTGTCCTCATTGGCCTGCCCCTTCCCCCAGCCATTGAAATACATGGAGTTTTGTAACTCCTCCCAGGGCCACTGTTCATGTGCCCCAAAAGCAACTGAGTCCATGGCTTTCTAATTCAGCACTCCCTCGAATGTGATGTTACTGCTGTAGCTTGTGCCTGCAGGTCAAAGAAAACCTCTCTTTGCTAGTGCTTCCGCAGTAGGGCATCTGCAAAGTTAACTAGAGTTCACCCATCTCCTGGGGCCCAGGAGATTTAGCACACCACCTCAGAGCAGTAATTTCTTTTCAGCTGCTCTGTGTTTATTTTCCGTTCTTGCTTCTTCCCTGAGGGTGGCAGGGCAACGCCCCTTTTGCCCATGAACACCAGTCGCCCCAGCTTATTTGAATATAAAGCAATGCTATTACAAATTAATTTATTTTGTCTCAATAGAAATGTCTACATATTTAAACCTGCGGGTAATGGACTCCGATCCCGCATTATTCGGTAGGTGCAATTGTTGTATATGGACCGGATGGCCAGGTTGCACACAGGAGACCTTGACTCAGACTTATTGAGATTGGGCAGAGCAACTAGACAAGATCGCCCCTTGTCCCTGGTGCTATCTGCACTAGAGGTGGAGCCACTGGCCTGTAGACTGAGGATGAGACTGGAATCCTGGGAGGTCCGCCTGCTGGGCGTCTGCACTTGGTGTCAATGTACACAGACAACACACAGATGTTCTTATGATAATCGAGAAATTTGGTGCCCCTCCTCCTATGGGAAACGGGGCAAGTTACTGAAATATCTCGACTGAAAACAAACATCAAAATCTAGGCTGTTCCTTTTAGGCGGACTGCGACACACAGCTGTGCCCCCCACCCCCAGGGGCTGGGGCTGCAGTGGGAAACATGTAAACAATGCTACCTGGGGGTTTGGGTGATTAACTGTCCAATGACCAAATATAACCTTGATATAGGGCAGTTACTCGAGGGCCTGAGGTGGACTGTTGAGTTCTGGAGTACCCTCCCTATTTCAATTATGGGGAGAGTATCCTTGGCTAAAATGGCATTCTTGCCACGCTGCCTGCTTGTGCTGCAAAATGTGTTGTGCCCGTCCCTCCCAGCATGTTTGCCCAGCTGGATACACCGCTGTGCACACTGGTGTGTGCTGGGAAGAGGAGCCATCCCAAAACTGGATATCCTGAAGCTCCCTTGGGAGAAGTGGGTACTGGGACTCCTAGACCTGTTCTCGTATTATGCAACTACTCAGCGCCAGCATGTAATGAGCTGGTTAGAGGACAACTCAACTGTGAGAAGACTCTACTGTCATGAGAGGGATTCAATGTATTGATAGCATGCTGAGTTGTCAGACCTGCAGCGGTATTAGGGGACCGGGAGGCTGAATGGGGTGTCTTCAGCTTTCTGGTGTTATGCATGCAAGTGTTCTCGATTAGCTAAGAGCCTGCTAACAATGTAAGACTGAATCTGTCATTGTTTTAACCTATAATAAAAACAACTTCCTAAAAAAAGAAATCTGCCAAGTACAACATAGCTTAGTATGTGGCTATATATTTCCTAGGGTATTGAAATGGCATAATAAATGGCGCTCAATTCAAACTGATAATCACCCAGCTAAAAATAACAGCAAAGAGAGGTTATGTATGTATCCGAGTTAACAACATAACATTAAAGGCATCTTCTGCTTCGTGACACGGTTGTACTATCAGTCTAGGAGTATGTCATTCATTATAAGTTGACACCTGTCAGTTATTTGTCATTTCAAAAATTGAGTCCAGTCCATTAGTCGGTGGATATCAATTAGAGAGATTCCAGGTTTGAAGGACAGCTTTGTGACCAGTCATTACGATAATAGACCAAAACCTGGTTACAAGAACAATCATAGGACTTCAATTGATAGGAGACTTGTTTAATCCATGAACATAGAGAGAATCGTTCTGACACTAAAAGCAAAAAGAGTGATTTAAATACTTTGTAACTTATAATACCGGACAGAACTTGCTACCAAGTGTCTTGGTACTGTGGTCACAAAAGTGAAGATACTTGTCCCAGAACACAATACGTCACAGAATCAACATGATAGAAATCATCTAAAGACATGCCATTTTAAAGAATGCAAGCAGGGTAATCTCATAAAAATGTAATTTTATTAGTTGATGAAACAACTATTTCAACTTAATGCTGATAATCAAGAAAACAAATAACTAAGACAAGTTTGCTCCAAGAACATGATTTTTTTCTTTTTAGTGCTCTGAAACAGTGAGCAGAATCTGTATTTTTTTGTCAACATGTTACTAACATATACATAAGTATATGTGATATCAAAGAAAATATGTTGTAAAAGAAAAACACTTTTGGCCAAACCATAAGCTATATAGTTATTTGCTGCTTGTCTGGTTTAAATTGCCATTTGAGAGACACAGTGAAAAATGTGTATGCATTAATGCGAGAAGTGTGCATAATACAAAAATACAGTACAATATAATTTGAGGTCAACAGCAAATAATAAGGAAATGGTGTCTTTCTGGGCTATGTATATTTCTTATTACAAAGGAATAGTCTCATATATTATTGGGCTATATTTATAACATGTAAATGCTGGTTCAAAAAGTGTCTCATTTAGATGGGGTTGCTGAATGTACATTTGCAAAACAATGGCAGATTTGCAAACCATCTTCCTCACAGTTTCCCTGCCTCATTTAGCATTCAGGGAAATCAGTTTTGAAAACATAGGAGGCGCCACTATCTCTGGCAACGTGAAATCCAGTACACAGACACAATAACATCAGAAATGGTGCCAGAGTCACCGACCATTCTCCGGAGTTCATTCTGCAAAAGACCACCATATCAACCATGGCAGTCTTGAACAAGTATTGTAATCGCCCCCTAGAAAAAGTCCAAGAATGCCTCCATTGCAGACAGAGCCACCACATGGGAGACATTAGTAAACTCATTTCCAAAGAAAGGCCCCTGCTTTAGAGATCTAGCTTCAGAAATAACATTAGTGACCAGCATTTCCATCATGTTGTGGTGGACCAGTTGTCACAGTTCTAGTTACCGATCCGAGTTGGACTGGTAACTAAAAAGAAAATGAAATGTGCAAAAGTGTTTTTATTTTTTATAAGGGGTGGGCGGGGGAGTGGAAGCAACCTGGGGGGGGGACCAGTGAAGCTACACAAGAAAGGTTGGGGACAAATGGTGAAGCAACATGGGAGATGGTGGGGAAAATGCTGAAGCAATATGGGAGGGGATGCAAAAGCAACAAGGGGCGTGGGTAGGAAAGCACCAGGGGAAGGGCGAGAGCAGAAGCAACAAAAGGTTGGTGGAAAGCAATATGAAGGGCACAGGTGGGGTAAGCAATGGGGAGAAGTACCCGGCTGAGTACAAAAATGAGGGGCGCAGGGAGAAACTGTCGGGCAGCAAAGAACAACTCATAGTGCATGGAGAGAGACAAAGATGAGCGAGATGGCTCAAAGACGCACTCCAATGGACTGCTTCACACAAAAGAAAAAAAGTAGTGCTTGAAAAGCAAGCAGTGGAAGCAGCAAATCCAGTCAGTCAATAAAAGAGATAGTAAAGAGGCAAGGATCCATGGGAGGGACAAACAAAAAGACACAAATAAGAAGTAGGCAAATAAGAATGACATGGTAAGCAATGGGCAGACTCCATAACCCTCTGTGTTCTTGGCAAGACACAATATGCTTTGCAAGAGACAGCACATGTGCTGTCTAGTAGACTTGACCTAAAAAGTAGCACCTGAAAAAGAGAGCAGTGGAAGGGCATAGTAATGTGTCCAGGCTCCCGGGGTGGGACAAACACAAGAAGAGGAAGAATAGTCCACACAGCTAATAAAAAAGAAGCATGCAAATGAAAGTGGCAATGAAGCCAATGGGCACACTCTATGATAACAGTATTTCTTGTAGCAGAGTGCACATGTTCCATCTTAGATCAGACCTAATAAGGTGAGTGGGATTTCCTTAGGCTATCTGTGATCAAAAGAGACCCTGCCAGTAAGTCTGTGACTGCTACTTGTTACGTAGCACCATACAATGTGGAGAAAACTCCTGGAAATCAGGATTTGCTTGAGGCTACTACCAATTTGTGTTACAAAATGACCCTGATAGAGATAATGATCTTGCCCCATAAATCTTGAGGATATTGACAGAATAATAAAACAATAAGGACCTGATTAAGAGATGCACAGTAATGGGATATTTACCAAAATACGGAGGATATCATGCTTACCCACTTCTGCATTACCCCACCCTTTTTAGAGTCAATGGAAAGACAGTGTTTGTAATCACAAAACCACATATGCCTCTGCAGACAGGAAGACATTCAGTCATGACCCAGCTGAAAACAGCTTTGGACTAGCCACTCTATTTAAGTTTGCTGACACAACACCATTTTTGTCAATGTCATCAACATGCAGCCATGTAACCATGTGCGGCTCAAATGTAAGCCCTGCAGTTGTCCGTGATGTCTGAGGAGAAAGCTCCAAAGACACTAGGAAATTTGTATTGCTGGTACAAACCATTATTAAGTGAGGTGCCAGCTTCAAAGAAGGGATCCTTAAAAGGGGGTTTGTTCTGCACTACTGTAGCAGAGGCATATCTCTTCACCACTGACGGCTAGGGGTCCATCCACCCAAAATAAATCTGCTCCTAAGTTGTTTAATCTATATGTACTTCATTCACAAGCATGTAAGAGTGTGCATCAAACAGTGGCACAAGGCACCTCCCAATAAGGAGCATTCCCTTTTCAGTTCTAACTGCTTTTACCCCTAACTCCACTCTGGACTCCCAGTTCTACGCTCTCTCTGTTAAGGCAGATCAAGAGTATCTGAGGATAATGCCCTAAACTTCATATTTGCTCTTCCTTCACAAAGGCAAAGCAAGAGGGCCATTCTGTTCCCACACCACTCCACCCCTACCCCGCAATAGGGACCACCATGTGCTGTCTTGGGCGGAGTCAACACGGAGCGGAACCAAGAAACGTAAACCCGCACAACAATAAAAAGAACTGATGTGTAATATCTACACGAGCATTACCCCAGGATGGACACGCAGACCTGGCAGGCCAGAAGGTGGGAGGGCGGGTTGTAGGGGAAATGTTAAAAGTTCTGTTGATAACCTATTCAAAATAATGTCTTTTCTTACAAACACACAAGACAAAATGATTTTGTTTCAATATGACAATTTCTAGTTGTGCCTGTGTGCACACATCAGTATGCTTCTATTAACATGTGCCAGCAGTACGATAATCGAAAACTACCAAAATGTAATGTCTATGACAACTGGCGAAGACTAAATGGTAATCAATAAAGTTTGTTTAAAAAAAAAAAAAAAAGAGGGCCATTCTGCACTCTACAGCTCCCGTGCTTAATGTGTACTGGTGTTTGCCAGTGATTTGCAAGGACACTTATTTCAAAACCTAGGCACTTACTTTTTAGAGTCCACCACATCGTAGCCCTGTCTACCTATGTTTAAGCATAGCACATCAGTAGCCTGTTTAATAATGTAATATACATTTTCAAATGTGCATGAGTCTAGTGTTAGTATGTAATGCTAGCACTGCCATTCGGCAGCACTGGCAGTAACATTGGGTGTCAGCTGCATTGAACCCCTAAGAAATACTTTGGGTCCTGGCACTTACATTTTACAAATAAGACTCTGTACAGCTCTGGTTACCATTCACAGAGGCCAGGGTAGCCCTCTTTGCAGGCAGTGCAATTACCTGAATCCCTAGTCTGAATCCTTGATCCAGAGTAGGACTTGTCACAAGAAAACTACTGTCTAACTAAGGAAACAATGCGGCAATCTCTAATTGACTTTGGGTGTCCTGTGGCATTCTGACATTGAACCAATCATTCAAAATACTTCACCCAAAAGGAGTTAGTTAGCTTAGCTAGACGGACATTTACCTCATTGGATAAGAAGGCCTGCATGCACTTGCAATTTGAAATCACCAGTGGCAGTCACTATATAGAACCCAGGAGCCAGAGGCTTTCTGTCCCTGGTTCAAGGCATCGAGGGACTAGGCAAAAAGTACTCCCGAACCTCTATCCCTTAGGCCTGAAAACCTATCTGATATTACAGACCTAGAAGACTGAAGTTTGTCTGGAGAAGAGTGGACCTTCTTAGGGCTTCAGAAGCCCTGCCATATTAGTGTGCATAAAACTTTCATTTCACCCGCAACATCGTGCAAAATTGAAATTCTTTTTCTTCATAAATACAACAAAATTGTTCAACTTTGCAAAACAGTGCCTTCCAATGCGAATTTTCCCCCAAAATGTTTTGCTGATATGTTCCTGGAAATCATTTCTCATTAGAGGAATGTCCTCAATGTTTTTTTCACAGGTGCTGTTCTCACAAAGGCATAATTTTTAGTATTGTTTGTATGCAATGTTTTAAAGCGTTTTTTCCTTAAGGTAGGTTGCATGGTTTAAAGAAAATCTTCAAAACGTATGCAGAGAGAAATCTTGATTGATTCCTACAGGCCTAGTCCTTATACCAACTTAAGAAAACTACAGGTCTAACCCTGCCTAATGCACACTCACCCCACACATGTCAAACACTAGTGAGAACGCTCTGGGAAGTTTCTTCCAATTTAACTCTGGTCAATAGACCTTTGTAGTAGCCTGAGAGGAAGAGGAGTTAAGCATCAATTTAAATCTCAAATTACAGTGTGATCATTAGGACCACACAATAAAAGACTGAGTACCTGATTGAGATTTTGGTAGTCTTCCTGCCGGCCTGCCATGGCGGCAGGCCCGAGTACTCCATCAAGTGGGCAGTCTTCTGTGCTGGCTCCAGTGCCGTCTTAACAACGGGGTCCCGCGGAGCTGATTTAGATGTTCCCTTTGGGCTGGTGATGTCCTGTTGGCAGAGTCCAGACGGGGGGGGCGACCGTAGTGGTGGGGAGAGACAGGTAAGCCACATTTATTTTTTTACGCAAAACATATATATGTAGAGTATGTGTACATATGTGTGTGCAGGATATATGCAGTGACCTTCAAATGTACATACTGCTCTGCACAGAACCAACATAAACACACCATGCAATGTATACCCTCACACACCACTAACATCTACTTTCAATTCTGTCAAAACGGTGTGCCGATCCTTCGCTGTCAGGGTGCAGCAGGACAGGGGGGACCTGGACAATGGCAAAGAAGAGGAAACCGCATCCTGTACCCCCAGAAAAGGTGATAATTCACCCCTATTTTTGCCTTTTCACCGACTCAAAGTAGGAGAGATTCCTGCCGGAATTCCTGTAGAAACAACGCAGATCCATATCTGGAGGACAGGAACCCTAACTGGAGTCCACCCGCCGCCGGCTGCCGCCCATCTCGCTTTATGGTTGGGGATCGAAATCCTGGCGGGTCAGCAGGATTGTGGCAGTCTTCTCTCCCATTCCCAGGAAACATCTAAATAGGGCGGGCGGACTGCCTGGTAGGCGGGCGGGAAGACCACCAAAAGAGGCCACTCCATCGCAGTCCCTCAAACATCTAAATCAGGCCCTTAGTCAGTAACTTGACGTTAAAAGGTTTATTACAAACTCAAATTTAGACTAATATAAATCAATCTCAAAAACATACTGTAAAAGTATAAATATCAAAGGAAGACCGAAACGCCTCGCAATATTGATCCTCACATACAAAGAGCATATCAATATCTCCGTGGCAGCAATATGAAATATAAGAAAAAGAGCTTGATGGCTAAATGAATAATTTTGTTCCTTTTTTCCCCATACATGGAAAAGATTTTCAGCATCTATTAAACCCTTATCTAACCTAAGGATAAAGGAAACCCTATTGAATCAAGGTAGTAAAAAAGGTGTCAGCCTCAGAACCTCAGTAGAATTCTGAAGTAAAGAGTCATATATAACATGAAGCCACACAATCAGAGATGTCAAGAGAGGTTTGTCCCGCTCCACGTCTAGAGGGAATCTGACTAACCCCAAGGTGGGTTCACTAATTAAAATTCACAAAGAATATTTGAGAAAACATGACCTCATACACATCATAATATGTTTTTCAATTCCCTGAAAAGAACTTGGCACCTCAAGCACTACTCCCATCTTCCAGTCTCCACTTCCAAAGCATCCTTGGTTCCTCCCTTCGTCTGACAGTACCAACTGATAACACTCCTTTGTTCTTCATTTTTTTTTTTACCTTGCCAACTCTTCCTCGCCTCGCCTCTCTGTCTCTGTAATTCAATGTGCTTTTCACTAACTAACAAATGCCTTCAGTCTGCATTTGAGGAGAAGAGAAAAATATGCAGAAAAACATCTTTAACGTTATGGTTAAATGTCTCGACTGCAAGCTTAAGGCCCACAATCATGCTATCTTAACATTTCTCTGTAAAACTTTTAGGGCCAGATGTACGATCGTTTTTTCGGTCAGAAACGGAAAATTGGCCCATTTGCGACCGCAAAAAACAATGGTGGTATGTACAAACGCTATTAGGAAGGGGCGTGCCAAGGGCGTCCCTTCCTAATAGCGAGTCCAAATTGTATGTACCATTGTTTTGCCACTGCATTTGCGGTCGCAAAACAATAGTAGTTTACCACCTACTTCAAGTAGGTTGTAAGCTACTCGCAAACGGGGACCCCTTACTCTTTGTGAATGTATGCGAAAATATTTTATATTTTTATATTCATCACACGGTCCACTGCCTACTCTTAAACAAGCATTGGCATAGCCAATAGGTCTCGCCTTTGGGACCTTATAAGTGTTTAGCCATGCAACAGTTGATGTTGTTGCACCAAGTATATTGTGCTGCATAACTAAATACTTATAAGGTCCCAAAAGCGAGACCTATTGGCTATGCCAATGCTTTTTGCCCTTGTGGCTATTAGCAGGCCACAGTATGATAATGGGGTACATAAATGATAGGGGGATGTGAAAGGAACAAATCAGTATGGGGCGTCAAGCAAGTAATTAATTTTTGGGGTTTGGTGGGGGACCAATGAACCTATGCATTGTGATGTTTAGGTCTTGCTCGATGTAATGATTTTTAATCATATTTATGCGTGTTGTGATGTAAGGATTGCAATTAATCGATCACAAATAAATATCTTATACAAAACAGGGTCAGAGCCTAGAGCAAGAAGAATAGGATCTCTGTTCAATGTAATGTATGCGCCTTAATCTAATGATGTGATTTTCTTTGGATTTTAAAATTGTGACTGATAACTAAAGAGGAAAATACGTTTATAACAAAACACCTTTTTCTGGTTGTGGATTCTTTCAGAGGAATTCGGTTTTAAGCATAGACTGATAGGTTACTGTGGATTATTGGGTTTCCAAGTACCACAACTGCGGGAAAACAGAGTACACTGTTAGAACTACAAGAAGGATTCTCACATTGGTAGATACTTTCTTTGAAGACTCAACAGCAATGGTGGTGGTCATGGTTTTAGGGTGGTGCCTCTTCGATTGCACTGGGGTACATGGCAGGGTTACTTCCTATAACTTCTGCTGTTTACTATATGATGGAACCACTTGCAGAGAGACTCAAAGAAAATCAATATATAGACATTAAAAGTCACCATGTTAAATTACCAGTTTGATGAAAACCTCATATCTAAAATTTGTTGATAAAAAGGAACCTCCCTGGAAAAGGGAGGAATGTGGGGACCAATGATGACGGAAAATAATGTGCCCTTCCCCCAAAAAAGAAATTCCAGGGAGAAATATGCTGCCATTTTCCACCTGCTCTGAACAGGCAGAAGATATCAATGAGAAGGCTGGTGAGAGAAAGGGGGCATTTTGTTAGGGCAGGGTTGGGCTGGGAGAACATAGTCTGTTCCCCTGTGTTGTCTGTGCGGGGATTCACTCAGCCCCAGGTTCTGCCATTAGCCTGGGCCCGATCTTCTTAAAGGAAGACAGTGGGTGAGGCAGTCATGTCCTGTGCCGGACTGTGGTAAAGGTATTGTATGCTCACCCTCTGAACATCTAGGCTGCATGAAAGAAACCTAGTCGACCCAAACTTGTTTAGATCACATGCCAGCACCACTACAGTACACAAGCACACAGCAGGGTTAACATTAGAAATCGTAAAATGCAATTTTGAGAGCTCGACCTTCCTGTGAGAATTATTAGGGACGATGCCAACGGTGTTCTGTTCTCAGACGTGTAGCTGCGTTTCAAGGTTGAACCCAAGGTGGAAAGAATTCTTATTTCTTGTTAGCGTTCTCAACCGTGCCGATCTCATTTTACTAATGAAGGATTACTGTTTCTCTGTATGCACTATCTGGAAATTTCCATTGCTTGAGGAAGATGCATTTGCCCGTGCTTAGTGATGAACTGTTAGACATGCAGAAGCCAAAGCTGGCTTAAGATCTACTTTTAACTGGAATAAAACGCTTCGCTTGCAAAGAATTTCCCACCTAAGAGTGCTAACTGAATCTTGGTTTCACACCCGGGATGCAATGGAGTCGGGCTGTGCTCATCCCGGTTGCTGCAGCAGTTTCACTGGCTGCACATCTACACCTGGTGAAAGCAGGTCTGGTGTTCAGAATTTCTTGGTTCAAAACTTGCATATCCAGTAATTCCTGTTTCGGGGACACCAGGCCACCTATAGTTGAGTAGCAGAGTTCCTCCACGAGTTACTGCACAGGGTGAAATACTATCAATTGCAATGAGTAGCCTAGTGTACAGTTTGTTTGCAATGCCAATGCTCTCACTGATGGGTCCAGATATTTGTTAAAGAGCAGAAATTCCTTTTCAGGCACTTTGTCTAAGCAAGTAATTGCTCCAAAATGCCCTTACCACCTTTTGAAGGCTGTAGAAAAATAGGGGTCAAATATTTCTAAATTGGTGACTATTCTAAGGCGGCAGTGCTTAGAGTAATGACTGGCGATGGGGGGGGAGGGGGGATGGGGGCCGGGGTAGAATAGGCACAAGGGGAGGTAATTTGTACTAGGCCTATCTGCAGATTTGCTATCTTGTTACCCAGAGGCCATAGGATTTACTATAGTTGCTATGGGACTCCCATTCCTAATTGTATAGGTTATGTCTACAGGGCTAGCAGAACAGGCTAAACTGGGGAGGGGGGGCAGTGGGGTGTTTATGGCAGGCCAGTTCTTTGGAAGGGGAAAACTACATATTTAAAGAATTAAATAAGGACACAGGATTCCGCCTCCAAGCGAGTCAATGTGGTGCCAATGTTCACAGCGACTCTACCAAATCGAGAAATCACACCCAACATGTAGGCCGAATTGGCCCAACCTTAGGCATATTTTTACCAAATAAAGTTTACCAAAAGATCTGTGACGGAGTGCAGAAGAATGAAATTTCTCCTCGTGTATCTGTGAAAGGGTATCATTCTGCACTAGTGTTGATGAGGTGAACTAAAAAAATATGTGCTTTGATTTAAGAAATGCATATAGTTATGTGGGGAGACATTTAGACAAATGTTTCACGGCAAGCTAGTGGAAGCAAGAGGACTTTTGGTGCAGAGATGGAAGCTGGACTGCATGCCTCCTACAGAGAAGTTGTGAAGTGTGGGATCATCTTGCTACTCAGACATTCACAGATGAATGATAGACGCTAATTCAACTGCAGAGAGGTGTCTTGCCCAGACGACGATAACCTCTCCCTCAATTACGAGTGACCCAAGTGGTTGAAGGCAGCATAGGAAGTAAGGCTTGATGACGGAGTGAAGTGTTGCTGAGTAGACCACGTGATCGAAATTCCGACACGGAGAACGCAGCCGGAAGATTATGGTAATTTGAGCCGCCGCGAGTTTTAAATAGTGATACCGCGGTAGAAGGAGAAAAGCAGTGTAATCTATCCCCAGAGTGTTCGGCTTCCTTACACGGGACCACTGCTCCATAGAAGCAGACTTCAATCATTTGTTGAACAGGGGTCGTCACGCTTCAATATACAGCTTTAGGGCCAATACTCAGACGTTTGAGAGGAGTCTTCTCCTGTAGCATCTATGCGAAGCATTGAATCCCCCAGAATTAAACGGCGTTGTATTCCTTTTGCCCTTGACCTGATGAGGCCCGAATTTATGGGCCAAAACGAGTCAACCCCACAACATGGAAGAGTCTGACAAACCACGATTGATATGAAAAATTGATTACACGCTCCTTGTACTAAGTGGAGGGTTGATTTATCCCCTCGAGTGTGTATTGGACTACTTCTTTTTCTCAGATTACTTTTTGAATTATGCCTCGTTTATAATTAGCATCTGTATAAAGTAAGAATGGGTAGGAAGGATTTGTATATGTATGTATTTACCTGTGCATATGTTGTGTTTGTCATTAAAAAGATAAAATATTTTTTAATATTACTCTTGGAGTTGGTATCTGAGTTACATGGAAAAAGAAAAAAAAAAAGTGTAGAGATTTAATACTCAGTGATAGGGATCAATTTCTTTTTCCCCCTTTAGAAATATAGGTTTATTTGTTCCTCTGCATCATTGTCTGTTTCCACATTCGATATCTTGCCCGGATGCGGTAGGAGTATCAGGGCAAACTGATTCTTTAGAAGAGTAGACATCGAAAGGCAAAGCATAGCAGAGCACCACCGAGAGTACAGTGGATGAAAGAAGCATAGCTGAATGTGAGATACTGGATTCTGCCTCTTGAATGCAAACGTCACAACTGCAAATTTAACTGAGCTACATGATGGGGTAATGCCTACTCTTACTTAAAGATGTATTTGGGTATGAAAGGCAGAATGCATGAGAAAGGTCTGCTGTTTTATCAGGTTCACCAACAAGCAGTTGCATTTATTATGCAAAAACGAACTACAACAACTGAATGCAGAAAACAGTCATTTGTAAATTTTGAAAGATGAAAACTCTTGTTGGAAAAAACGGCACAACTGTTCGAAATCAGAAATACAGTTAAAAATGTAAATGTGTGGTCTTCAGTGTTTGCTTTTCAGATGACAGGCGAGAGTAAGAAAATCTGAGAACCATTATATTGTGGGTATTGCCTCAACGTTGCAGTAAATTCCACTAAAACGGATCAGGAGTTCCCAAAACTGACCAGATATTTTGTGTTTGATTAGGAACCAACTAAGTTACAGAGGTCCACAAGGAGCACCCACCATTTAAGTTGTACCCTTGAGATTTCCTCATACACCACTTGAGCAACTACAAGGGACATGGTTTACTTACTTATGGCAGCTCCCGTGACAAAACAGAAGGTGAAGAGGACTTGGTCGTCAGATCACCTGGCTTCCTTTACAGTACACCAACATACTTCTTGGAAGCCAAAGCCAACCTCACACGACTAACCTCTAGTGAACACTTGGAGAACTGCTGAGTAGACACCATGTTTAAATAAATGTAAGACCAAAATCCACAAAGACAGAAGCAGCTTAAGCGAGATCAGGATTTAATTTTTTTTTTTTAAAACAGGTTATTCATTGAAGCGGTTAATTTAGGTAAAGCATTGATTGGTGAATAAAATCTAAGAAAACAGGAGAATAATGCCACACAATAGCATGCCCATTGCTTTATGTGCAGAAGAAATGAGGAGCAGTCACATAACAGCGGTATTAATAAGCCGACATTATAGAAAAATATGTAAGGCTGCATACTCTCTGCCTACTTCCAGAATGTTAGTTTAAGCTCAATACGTTAGCACCTATTACTGTTTTTATAAATTATCCAAGATACAGGTCAAGGATCATATTATTAAACAAAACAGCTGTGACTCTTCTACACTCGCACAAGAAAGGCCTGAAACCTGCAATTTGGTTACTCATTTTGTATGGAAAGTCAGTTCGACCCCTGCGAGAAGAGGCAAGATTGAGGGAGGACTGAGAACAAGCTCATTTTAAATGTGATGCGTACATTTGCATGGGTTTCTTTCAACATCTTAGCCCGAGGAAAGACAGGTACTTTCACGAAAGTCCTATTGAACAATCCCAACACCTCCAGCATTACAATAATTCTTGACACTGTCCTACCTTGTCCTTTTTGTCCTGCCGAGCATAGGGGAAACAGGGAATAACAGCAGTAACGCGGCAGGCAGATGCAATCTTGCAGGCATTGATCATGATGAGGAGCTCCATCAGTTTGTCATTTATTTCCCCACAGCCACTCTGTACGATGTAGACATCCTCGCCTCGTACGCTTTCCCCAATCTCCACACTGAGGACAAGAAGAAAAAAACCCTCATCATTCCATAGTTGCCATTTTGTACAAGAACGTAAACAAATTTTAAACATCCAGCAACCCAAATGTAGACTTAAGAAACACACCAGGGCCTCTATACACACAGTTGTTAACTACAAAGGAAACCTGTGCACAACCATACCGGTATGTTGATCTGTAGTCACACCTGCCAAGCTGCACGTCATGACAAACAGATGATGTAAACCAGTAGATTAGAGCTGTACTGGTTTCCACAAGAAACTATAAATATAGGTCTGTGGTCTATTCTGCTAATGACTGAACTTTACAACTTTATACGTTATGTTATGTTATATAATTTTAAAGCGCGCGCAGCTACTCCGAGCAGTGTCCCGGCGCGAATCCAAGAGGAGTCACCGAACTAACACTAGGCGACATATATAAATGGGTTGGACTCAAAGCATACAGAGTAACCCAGCAACTTTTCTCAAGAATAGTTTGGGTTCTAGGGTGCATGCAAAAAGACTTAAGTTACAGTTGTGGGGCTCTTTACTTGCATGATTGCATTTGCAAGAATTCTGCATTCCTTGCAGGATTGCACTTTAAATACAGTGCCCTTTCCAACTTCTAAAGTATAATATTATGCGTAAAAAAAGTGTTGCAATACGGGGCTACATGTTGACACTTTATGAATATTATTTTTAAAACTGAACAAAAATGTGTGCTTCCTAGGCTGCAATATATCCAAGTTATAACAAACGTGCTGCTTTCACTGAGAGATCGAGGTCCGCACTGGTTGCGGATTGCTGTGCTGGGGTGGGACTCGGTCCACCAGCATTCCCTGACTCAGAGTCATCCTCCCCCGACGTTACAAGAGCGCCAGGAGACTCCCGCAGTGCAAGCCGCGTGCGGGCAAGTCGTCAAAGCCCGGAGGAGGATGGGCTAGGCCACCCGTCTTGGTTCGAAGACTCTGCATCTGAGCACTGAACTTACTACATTATGGGTAAGTGGAAGGCTATTGCTACTAGCCCAGGCCAGAAGGGCAAACGAGGGCGGGCACACTCACTAATTATATTCCGCCATGTCTGCGATTAATTTGGAAATCGAATCTGGGGAGGAGAGATTAGGAGCTACTAGGAAATCCTGAACCTTACTCTCCGCTACAGATCAGACTGTGCCCCAGGAGAATTCTGAAACTGACAAGAGTCCCACTAAATTGATTGATGGGGGACCTGATAAACTGAATTCCCAGGCTCCTGAGAACTGTTTTGCCTTTACGGGAGCGTTAGAGGTCTCTGTAGCAACAACATGGCAATTGTCAGCACAGGGTAAGAGCCCCATCTCAGATTCTTTAAAATCACCTCCCCTTTCCCGAACAATAAAAAGAAACAAGCGCGCGCGCCTCGCACGGCAGCAGGGGGAGGGGGGAGAGGAGGGAGCCTGCACGATTCACTTGCGGGAGCGAGCGGCGCCAGGAGCGATAATTGCTACCATATGGCGCCGCTCGCTCCCGCAAGTGAATCGCCAAACGTGCACGCGTTGCCATTGAAGGCAATGGAACGCGTGCACGTTTTAGGCTGAAAAGCCGAATCGATGGCAAAAGGTCTTTTTGCCTATGCAGCGCATGCGCGCTGCGTAGGCGAGACCTAAAAAGGAAACAGAAATGTTTCATTTTTCTTATTTTAGTGCATCTCATTTTCCTTTAAGAAAAACGGGCTACCTTTAAAAAAAAAAAACTGCTTAATGTAAAAAGCAGTCACAGACATGGTGGTCTGCTGACCCCAGTAGGCCACCATCCCTGGGAGTGCTAGCCATTCCCAATGGGGTTGCAAATTGCACCAGCCTCATGAATATTAATGAGGCAGGCAATTTGCAACCCCATTAGGAATCTCAAACAGTGTCTGAGACACTGTTGTAAATTCCATTTTGCGAGTCGCAAATTGCGAGTCGCAAAATGATGCAATTTGCGATTCGCAAATTGGAAGGGTCATACATCTGGCCTTACGTTCTACAAGCTTCATATAATTCAATAAATTACATCTTTAATAATGAATCAAGTTATATCATGCAGTACTCTTATAAGCAGCACAATAACTAATATGGGTAAATGTATGCAAAAATGACACCTGGTCACAATCTATAAAGAAAACATTAAACACACATGTGATTCATTCACACTAATCCCTGGTGAATGCACTGCATTAAATGCATTTTAGTGCACCACCTTACAATCTAAACCTATAGAAGATTTAATATCAGCAATCCAGGGGCCCTATTACAGAAGGTGCCCCGGGGGCGCAATGGGCGTTTGCGCTCGCTTTGCGCGCCCCCAGGGCATTTTGGTATTATAGAAGGGGTCGCAGACGCTTGTGCATCCCCTTCTATAATACCGATAGCGCTGGTGCACTTAATGCGCCAGCGCTACCTTCAGAGGGTGTTCCCTCATTTGCACAGGGGCGTGCCCTATGCAAATGAGGGAATTCCTTTGACTCTGCACCCAGGCCATATTACAGACAGGGGCGCAGAGTCAAAGAAGCCCGCAAGAGGCGCACTGATAGTGCTCCATTTAAAATGTGGCGCACTGTCAGTGTGCCCCCTGAGAGCAGCCCTTTGCAGGAGGTAAAGGGGGTCCCATGGACCCCCCAGACGTCCCCTTGCAGGCGGGTGCAGTGACTGACTGCACCCCCCTGCATGGGGATCTCTAATCCCCTTTGAAAGTGCAGGCGGGTGCCGCCTGCACAGTGAAAACACGGAGCAGCTGCTCTGTGTTTTCACATGAATGCACTGCCCCCAGGGCAGCGCGAGTTCGCAGGGCAGCGCATTCACCATAATAGGGCGCATTATCATTGTTTGCGCCCGGCGCACCTTTTGAAAGGTGCGCCGGGCGCAAACAATGATAATGTGTAATACGGCCCCAGATGTCTCTGAAAAGGAAAAAATAATGTAATATGCACACACACATATAATTCAAAACCACGCAATTGATACACTTCTATACCTTTAGTGCACGATGTCTCATCAGTAATATTGTGTCACACAGGTGCATAAGGCCAGATGTAAATATATACATGGCCTAGCCAAACATAGAAGGATGGAGCCAAATTATGCTACTCCACTAGGAAGATGGTCACTTTGCAAAATAATTCAGAGGTACTTATGATCATTATTATTCTTTTGTTCTCCCTTACATTTGTCACCACTTATCTCACTGGGTTAGGAACTACTGTTACTCACTCAATTTCCCATTAACGCCTCCAACTCTGGTACATTTTCAGGAGTATGCTGAAATTTGAGATCAGTAAAGAGGACATAAAGGTGCACTTATAAATTGAATCATTGTGGATGGCATCCCTCTTCATGTAAAAAAGCCCCAACTGATGTTAGGTCTACAATGTATTTTAGATATTGTACTTTTTTTTAAACTCAGGTGTCCCAATCAAGATGGTATGCTGTCTGCGGCAGACTATTGTAGTTCTACTGTGACACTACATTAGCATATTGATAATTTTGGTCCATCAATGGGATGTTTATTGGGTCCCAAAGATGTCAACTACTCAAGTGACAACTCATGAACTTCAGAATATGGTACAATGGATGCCATAATCGCTGTGTCTGAGAGTAAAGGTCCCTTTACACTGCCACCTATGTTCTCAGAAAAGCATTCATCAAACTGGCCTATCACCAGGAAGATGGAGGTAAGTTGACAGAGTTGAGGACTTTTGTATCTGACTTCACTAGAAACGTCAGCTGGAAAGGGAGAGGAGCTGCACACAGAGGTTGTGGATCATCTAGTCCCTAACAGGCCATGCCACCAAATCAAAATACCCTTACAGCATCAAACCTAGACATCACTCTGCAAGAAATTGTCACTTCTAACAGGCTCAGTGGAAGCATTGGTTAAGTGAAGTAGATTCTGAACTACTTGATCACCAGCTAACAGTGTGTTGCAGTGTATCTGTCCACATATGTGAGCTGCATTTAAGAGCTATTGCAGTTAGCCAACAGCAACCCTTGTTAATTGTTCTGTGGCACAACTAAAGGCCAAATGATGCTCTTTCACTCTGGCTGGGTGAAAAGAAAGATTAATCCTCCCAGCTTTATTGATCGGAGAAGGAAGCACAAACAAATCCTCTGATTCCACAGAAGGGATCCACTAAGTGAATGCTGGTCTGCCAGAAAGGGGATGAAACACGTAGCAGGCATCTGGAAGACCCTAAACTGAAGGTGATGTCTCCCATAGATGTAATGCATTATTCTGGAGTCAGGTCACAGGTCCAGCAGACCATGTAATGAGTGAGAGCATTGGAAAGACAGACTTGAGAAGGAAGAGTTTTTTCAAGCAGACAAAAGCACTCTATTTCTACATATGTGGAGGTCAGGAACAGAGTCCATAGCGGTGCCCTACCTAGTGATTCTTTTGTGGTTAACAGAAAGGTTTAATGACCACTACTTTTCAGAGCTGTGGAGATATGACAGAGAAGTCTGGGCTGCCAAATTCAGTGAGTCAATCAACAACACCAAGTTATTGATTGATACTACAGCGCATAGTGGGCCCCTAATAGGTTGTTCTACTGACACTAGAAGGAAATCCATGCACACCCTTCCTGGGTAGTCGCACCATACATGTGTCACTGTAGAGGCTGTACTTCTGCGATTTGCCACTAGATCTCCTGAACTCTCTGTGGCAAAGGCTACATCTCCTGACCGCAACTTGGGCATTTAAATCTCTTAATCAAGGTGGAGATTGCAAAAACTAAATACAAGAGCTCTGTGCCGGTCTTACGGGGTCAGTCATGAGAGATCATATTGTGTTAATCACCAATATGTATAGGCACTATCTAACCCATGATGTAACTGGCATCACAGATTGATATTTGCAGCATGTAGATGCACCTCTATGCCAGTTGGCATAATTCTGGTGGATAGGTAGAGGGAAAGGGACACAAGTCAAGTGGGGAGAGGAATGAACTCATCAAATTACCATCGCATGTGGGCGTTTCGGTTGGTAACAGTGAAGAATTGGGTTGTTGGTTGAAGGGAGATGAAACCCTACTCAAGCAACAGCCACAATCCTTGTTAGGGTGAACCACAAAAAGTCACTAAATTAACCTGTGCTTATCCCATCTGGTAGCTTGTCACAAAAGCAGTCAAGCTTAACATAGAGGCAATGTTTTTTTTTTTTTAAACACAATTTTATTTGAGTTTTGCGATACATATCATGATACAAGATAAATGGTTCATTTTTAGTTACATGTAAGCGTTCAGGTTGTGTGCATATCTTATCGGGTGTCCTCATGACATTGCACTATTAGTCACAAGCATTTGGCACGGACGCTAATAGTCCATGACCCCAGTGTAAACCACTATAATTTGTTCAGAACAACATATCTCATATCTCCGCATGTCTACAGTTTCTTACCCCAACCCCCACCCTCCTCATCCCACCCGCAACTCTTCCCTCCCTACCAACTGGTAACCATAAACCTAGCCGCTTTATTCCAATCTGTTTCACCGGGACAGACTCCCAAGGGTCAATCCAGGTAATGTTGACCCAGTGTGTCCCTGGGCAGAGGGGGGGGGGGAGGGAGGGAGCCGAATGACCACCAAGATAGTGGTCGGGGGGAGGGGGGAGAGAGATAGAGGGGGGGGTGGACCCTTCCTGTCCGGACCAACTTCCAAGCTGGGATCCGGTAGTTGTGGTTAAGGTAACAGTGGATCCAGGGCCTCCTCTGCGTCTTCATCTGTTTCCGCCTTAAACTGCTCTATTACTTGAGCCCATTCTAGGGAAATTGGTCTATTCCGTAATCCCCTGTATTCCTCGCGATAAAGCGCCTCCCCTCTGCCACCGCATAACTAATGACCTCCTCCCTCCATTTGCCCTTCCGCGGCGCCGTGTGAGACTTCCAACGCTGTGTTATTAATCGTTTTGCGAGCATCAAAGCTAACCCTGTGAAGCGACGTAGTATTTTCGCCTTCCTCGGGAGTGGAAGGAGACCTAGTAGGCACACCTCCATGGTGTCCCAACGGGTGCGTCCCGAGAGTTTAGATAACCCTTGGGTAACCTCCGACCAAAACCTCCCTAGCGTCGAGCATGACCAAAGCATATGAGTGAAATCAGCAGGGCGGTGGGTACATCTGGGACATTGTGCAGTGGTTGAGGGATACATCTTGTGAATAGCCTGCGGTGTAAGATAGGCCCTATGTAGTATTAGTAGTTGTATTGTCTTCAGCCGAAAATTACGGGACACTCGTCGGGGATGTTCTAGAGCAGCGTCCCATTCCCTATCCTCCAACTCCTCGCCAGTGCCAGTTCCCACTTCTGACGGAGAGGCAAGAGTGATACATGCAGGTGTTCTCGCAGTCCGCGGTACAACCAGCGTACAAGGTGGCGGCCATGGCCCATAATGTGGAGAGATCGCAATAATTGAAATGTAGGGGGTTCCTTCTGTGCCACTAACCAATACCTCCGGACATAATGCACAACCGATGCATGCGTGAGGAACAGAGTCACCGGCACCGCATTAGTGCGGACAAATTCATCATGTGGCATCAATGTTCCGTCTAGGAAGAGATCTCCGACTGTGGACGTGCCCGCCTGTATCCAGTCCCGCACCTGAACAGTAGACAAAACACCACGGCGGGTAGGCAAACCACAAAGGGGGATGTTGGGAGCATATGGATTCAGGGCGTTTGCAAATTTCTGAGCTTGCTTCCAGTAGTGTAAGGCAATGGACAACAGAAAGGGAGGGTCACGTATCTTGTCGGCCCTGGGACATAGCTGCGCCTGCAACTTCCTCGCTGCAATTGCGCTGGGGTGTAGCCTATTTCAATCAAGTTATGGCCCGCCAACCAATACGCCAGCCATTGCAACTGCCCCACAATACAGTATGCTTTAAAGTCAGGTGCCCCCATGCCGCCCGCCGTGCTCGGTAGCTGCATCTTGGATAGTGCTAGTCTATGTCTACCTTGTCCCCATAACAAGGATGTTAGCAAAGTATTTAGTGTCCCAAAATCCATGCCGGTAGAACCACAGGGATATTCACAAAATGGTATAAGAGTCTAGGTAGCATGACCATTTTGGACACTGCTAGACGGCCCGCCATTGACAACGGCAGGGTGTTCCAAAAGGACACTTGTGAACGAAGCGAGCTTATAGTCCGCACCACATTCCCGTCGACAGTGTCAGCGGAGGACCTATAAATCCGTATCCCAAGGTATTTAAATGTTGTAGGTTCTATTTTGAACTGCACTGGACCAAACTGCAAGTGGGGCCCCTCATTTGCTTCAGAGAAGGAGTATGCTACTGACTTCGCGGCATTAAGATGCAGGCCAGAGATGTCTCCAAACTGCGAAAACACAGCGGCGATGAGCTGCATATCCATGCCGAGGTCTTTAAAAATAACAGCATATCGTCCGCGTATAGCGAAACGGAGTGTATTACTGGCTGCAACGGTATGCCATATGGGGCCATGACGCATCGCAATCGCTGGGCCATTGGCTCCAACGCCAGCACAAACAATAGGGGTGACAGGGGGCAACCTTGACGAGTCCCCCTATAAATACGATATGCAGGCGATATAATCGTTCCCGACTTGGCGCGGGCCGTGGGGTCAGTATAGAGTAATTGAATCCACTTGCAGTATTCAGGGGGTATACCAAACTTTCCTAACACTGCAAGCATGTACGACCAACTTAACGTATCGAACGCTTGCCGTATATCTAGGGACAAGCATCCGGCCAACGGCAATAGCCCCTTCACCGCATGCATCAGGGCGTGTAAGCGACGAATATTGAGAGAAGTACTCCGCTTGGGAATAAAACCACACTGGTCCGTGTGTATTAATTTAGGCAATAGGGGAAGTAATCTGGACGCTAAAACTTTACTTAGGATTTTATATTCCGTATTAAGTATTGATAACGGTCGGTATGACGCCAATTCAGTGGGGGCCTTATCCGGTTTCAATAGGGACGTGACTATCGCCTCCTTAGTAGTGGGGGGCAGCGTACCTTCCTCAAGGGAGGTGACATACAATTGTAACAGCTTCGGGGCCAATGCGTCCACATATGTGGAATAAAATTCAACGGGTAGGCCATCTGAGCCTGGGGTCTTATTGCGTGCCAGCGCTTTTATTGCAACCCGGATCTCTGCTATAGTAATCGGTGCCGCCAACAACTCAGCAGTTGCGTCCGTTACCATGGGAAGGGCTATGTTCGCAAGGAATTGCACCGTCTCTTCCGACCTCTCTGATGGTTGTGCAATATATAGATTGGTATAATGTTCTTGGAAAGTCTTATTGATTTCGCTCTGGGAGGTTCGTAACGTGCCGCGTGTATCATAGATCGCCAAGATGGGAGTGGGAGTCGATGGGGGAGCAATCAGTCGCGCCAGCAACGTGCCAGCCCTATCCGCTTCGGCGTGAGTACGCAGCGTGTACGCATGGAAGTCTACCATTCGGAGCCGCTCTAACAGCTCAGCGTACCTAATCCTTGCCTCCTGCAATTGTTCCACTCCCGTTACCTGTCCCTGAGCCACCACTTCTAGGGCCTGCAGTTTGTCTTCCAATTCCACCAAGTCTCTGGTCACCTCTTTCCTGACTCCCACCAAACTGCCCATAGCAACCCCCCGTATTGTGACCTTAAAAGCCTCCCACTCAACCGACCTAGTGGAAGCTGTGCCCTCATTATCAGCAAAATATGTAGTAATAGTGTCAGCTAATTTAGCACGGAACACTTGATCTTCCAAGGCCACAGGCTGCAGCCGCCATGTTGGTATAGGCGTAGGGACCCGCCCCCAATGCAGTGTCAATTCTATAGGATTGTGGTCAGAGATGGTTTTACCCAGGAATGTACTCTGATGTATGGCAGAGGATAAATCTGTGGTGCAAAGAAAATGGTCTAATCGGGTATGGAGGTCATGTGGGTGAGAGTAGAAGGAATATTCCCGCATATTCGTGTGTTGGGACCTCCAGACGTCTATAAGGTTCCACCCCCGTGCCCACCTAGTCAGAGCGGCAGCCTGAGTCACAGCGTTGGTGTTCGATAAGGGGGGTGTGAGCGGTCCCAGTGCACATCAAACACAGCATTGAAGTCCCCACCCAATAACCATGGGTATTGTACCCAGTCCGAGAGTGCCTGTGTTAACCTGGAGTGAAAGGCATCTTGATCGACGTTCGGAGCATAGATGGAGCCCAACACTACCTGCCTACCATCCAAGGTCCCGCGAATCAGGACATACCTGCCCAGTGCATCTATGCGGGACTCACTATGAGCAAATGGGATTCCCGCCCGTATCCATATTGCAGCCCCTCTAGAAAAGGCGGAGTACGCTGTAGCATAAAATTGGCCCCGCCATCTCCTCTGCAGTTTACTGGTCTCAGTTTGTAAGAGGTGCGTCTCCTGGAGACATACTATTTGAGCCTTGCGACGATGTAGCTGAGCTACGATTCTATGCCGTTTCTGGGCCGACCCCATCCCCCGAACATTCCAGGATATGACAGTATACAGTTTCTCAACCAACATTAGCAGCTGCTAAACCAATAGCCCCCTCAGGCCCACCACCACCCCAACCCCCCGAACCCCTCATCAGAATATGCGGCAACCATTAAACCAATACAAACAATACCCAATACTGGGTCCGACAATAGAACCTCGTCCGACCAAACTGTGCAGAAAAGGGTCAACATCATACACTTAGAACTCTTGCTTTCGCTTGTGGGGTTAAGCTACGTGTGTAACACACCAGTGTCTTGAGCAATAATAAGAATACATGCCCAAGTCGGGCCGGGCCATTATACTAGCATATGATCTCCCTGGTTCCCCATGTATAAGCAGTGGCATCTCTAATACATCGTACAATAAGGATCAGTGAGGAATGGAGCAAAACATAACAAGTAGTATTTTGCTGAAGTGGGCGGACATGATTCCGGTATTTTAGCGTCCGCAGTCTTCCAAATAAGGACCCTCCGAGTTCAACCTAGTGGGTCCTGGCTGAGTTGAGTAGAAGCAGACGGGAATAAGGCCATGCTACCCCCGGAGTCGGTGTCCGAGTTGGCCTCCTCAGAAGGGCTAGTACTGATCTCCCTCCTTGAGACTCTGAGTGTCTCGGCTGTCCGGAGGGCCTCTCGCCTCCCCTCCATCACTTGCTGGCGGGGCGGGGGAGAAGTCCCTGCACTCTGTGTGAGCATGCCCTTCCTGCTCCGGCGGGGGGCCCGTTGTGATTTCGGCTGCGTTGAATCCAATCGCCTTTCTGGCAGTATATCAGGGAAGTGTCGGTCCAGCCATTCCCACGCACTCTCGGGGGTATCGAAGAACAATGACCGTTGGTTATAGTTGATCCTGAGCTTGGCCGGGAAAAGCAATGCAAACGTCAAGCCCGCCGCACGGACTCTTGCTTTGACTTCCATGAACGAGAAGCGCTTTCGCTGGACAGTTAGAGTATAGTCCGGGAATATAGAAACCCTCACATTCTCCACTTGTAGCGGGGCCCGCTCCTCGCCGCCTGCAGCACCCGGTCCCGGTCCCTATAATTCAATATGCGGGCCAGCATTGGCCGTGGGTACGATCCAGGCACGGGCGTCGCGTAGGGACTCGGTGAGCTCGCTCTACAGTAAAGTGCGGTGAAAGACCCATGGGTGCCACCTCTGTTTTCAGCCACTCCTCGATATAGGTCGTCGGGTTGGGCCCTTCCGTTCCCTCAGGCAGACCCACTATTCTAAGGTTGTTTCGCCTCGCCCGCCCTTCCGCATCATCAGCCCGGGCGTACAAGGCCTCAATCTGCTGCCGCATCTCCTTCAGTTGGCTATTGTGATCAGTAATTTGAGGCCCCATTGTGTCCAGCAGGTGTTCAGTATTTTTAACTTTATCGGACAACTTTCGGTGGTCATCTTTAAGTAGGTTCAGGTCCACTGATATTGTGCCCAGCTGGCTCTCAAGTGCAGAGCGTGATTCCCGAATTTCCCTCAGGATCATGTCCAATTTATCCCCTGCTGGGGCGGGTGCGTGGGTTGTCTCCATCCGCGGCGATCTGCCAGTCGAGGACTCCGAGGGCGGTGAGTGCGATCCCCTCCTGCCCGACCTCGAGGCGGTCCGAGTCTTCCCTCTGCCCATGGTCTGTGATAGCCCAGGTGGGCCTGATCTCCAGCAAGAAGGCGCTCGTTTCGCACGGTGCTCCCGAGCCCCAATCAGTCTCACAGGGGGGGTCAAAGTACCTCCAGAAGTAACCGTATTGGCACAAGTGGCTCGCCCCCGCAGGACCCGGCTATCTCTCGGACCCAAGAGACACCCCAGACCCCCGTTCGGGGTCACGACCAGGAACTGCCACCCCAAGGCCCGTAAGCACTAGTCCGTCCCCCTATGGGGTAGAGGAGGGTGGGGTAACGCGGGGGTCAGTGCGTATCCCCGTCTCTCAGCTGTAGGCCCCACCAGAGTCTCGAGCAACACAGGACCGGCACCCAGGTCCCAGCCCCTCGCAGACAGTCCGCCCCTAGGAAAGCCCAGGGCCTCAGCAGGCCGCACACACCCAGTAGGCTCCCCGAGGCATAACAAGGATGTCACGTGGTCCCTGGCCCCGTACAGCGCCAGGTCCCTCAAGGGGGGGGGGTCACTCTGTGCTTCAATTATTGCCGCGTTGCACCTGTTATCCGGACGGCAGCTCCAATCCGATGCCCTCCACTATCGGGACTCGGCGTCCCCACCAATCGCTTCAGCCCGGGGGGGGGTGGGGGGCTCGACACCCAGCAGCTCGCACCAGAGCAGACAAGCGCCGCTCGAATCTAGGAGGTCCAGGCGTCAGTGTCCTTCCAGTGCGACCGGGCAGGGGTGACGAAGGGGAGAGTCCCTTCCCGATTCCGCCAGCCGGGGGGGGGGATCCAGTCAGGCAACCATCCCACGCACAATCCCTGCCCCTTTTACCGGCACTAGTGCGGTCCGATACCTCCTGCCTCCAGGGGGGTGCCCGCCGGTGATGTCGACGGCGCTCCCGGCCCCCGATGTGCAGGCCTCGTCAGATCCGCCGCGGATTCTTTCCAGCTGCAGGCCGTGGGAGCCCCCAGGAGAGTCCGCTGCGTAGGGTGCCACTCAGCGCTTCCAAGCCTGTTGCGCCACCGACACTTGCGGCGCCGCATCCGGACCAGGAACCACCTCCGCACTCCAGCTTTCCACCGGAAGGTAGGTGCTCCACTCCGCTGTGCCCACCGACTCTTCCGTTCACTCCAGTGTTGTAGGGGCCCTAGTTAATTTCACCGTTTGTGGCGGCCCGGCCCGGAGCTCGTCGCTTATGCGACCACCATCTTGGGCTGTTAGCCACGCCCCCTCCCATAGAGGCAATGTTTAAGTATTTATGCAGCACACACAAACAGCAATAAAGTGAAAACACAACACAAGTAAAAATTCCACACAAATTAAAAAAAATAGAGTAAAGTTTAATAAATTATTTGACACCGAAGCAACCAAAATTCAATTAGATTAAAGGCAAGTATAGCACCTAAACACACAAAGCGTCATTCACGGTTATCTTGTAGTGCAAAACAGGGTGAAGGTCACAAGTTCAGGTCGACCACGATGGAGCGCAAGCCAGATACAGAGACCAGGTAAGTCCCACTGAAAAAGGTACCTTCTAAAGCCCAGCGTGAAGAATTCCATCCACAGTGGAGGAGGCCGCGAGGAGCAAGTGGAGCAGCGTAAATATTCGTCACTGTAGCGCGAAGAGCAGGTCAGGCATCGCAGGCAGTCATTGCTGTAGCACGAAGAACGATTGCTTACTGTTGTTGCTAGAGATTTGAATTGGCAATTACCATGGGCTGTGGATGCTGTAGTGCAAAGTACAGATCTCGTGTTGCTGGTCTTTGCTGGCGGTCGCTGTAGCACGAAGAGTCAGGGGGTTCCAGAGCTTCACGTTGGGGATCGGCATGGAAGGCATGATCGTGGCACAAATGTGTCGGTTTACTTTCGTGAAGAGCCTAGAACTTCAGGATTTCTTTTTTTCTTTCAGGAGGAGCTCAACTGATACCACACCAAAGGTTCAGGACCTGGGAGGCACCTTTTGGGGATCAGGAACTCATCCCAACAGAAGCCAGCAGGGTTCAGGCAGGTCCAGTTGCTGCAAGTCAGCTGGGCAGTTGAGGAGAGGCCTCTGGAGCTTCTTGTGTCCCTGTCACTCAGAACAGGAAGATAGTCAGCTGACCCTTGTGTAGCGTCCTTCCCACCAGTGACTATGCCACATACGGAGCTTGATATTACACATCTTTATTCTTCTGCATGTAACTGCGAACTCAACATTCTAAACCTGCATTTACTAGACAATGCTCTAACATTTATGTCGCAGTCCTATGGAATCCATCAGGAGCCAAAAGGGTTCCATAATTGCTACATCACATGCACTTCATCTCCTCCTCTGTTAAATAAAAAATTGAACATTTTTACAAATATAGACACAATATAGCTCTTTGATGAGTCTTCGTGGCGCTCTGATTGCTCGTCTCGATCGAGCCTTCGATAACTGGGAAATGGCAGTAGAACTGTCTATCATCTGCTTTGGCGATGCAGGAGCAACAGCAGTCTGGGAGACTTCACTTGTCCTTTCTGAACTAGTCTCTATGTTGACATCAATACCTGATGAGCACTGAGCTACATGTCGGAAATCTGAGGAGTATCACATAATGGACTTCCCAGGACGTTGGGCAGTCACCATGTGTCCTTTGGTGATCACGACATAGAATGACTCAGCATCAAAGGGAGCATCAGACGTTTGTTTTCTCAACTGACAAACAAGCACTTGATCTCCTCTAGTGAAAACAATGTCTTTTGCATGTAGTCGCTTGTCTGCTTAGGCCTTCATTTTCCTTTTACAAACCAAGTCTTTGGCACAGGTTTCTTCCTCAGTATATGATCTTCTGTTGATCCATTGAGGTAACTTGGTCGTCATCGCTCTCCCAAACATCAATGTTGCAGGGCTTTCACTTGTCGTTGAGTGAGGGGGTCGAACGGTAAGCTTGCATGGTAGAATTCAACACAGTTTTAAGGTTGAGCTTTTCCAACATAGTACGCTGAACGGCTTTCTTTAATGTACTCATGAAACATTCGACAAGGCCATTGGCCAGTGGCCATGGAGGTGTGCTTTTCTGATGCCTCACATTAAGATGATTAAGAAAGTCTCTGAACCTTGACTGTTGAAAGGTGGGCCATTGTCAGACTTTAAAATCGCAGGAACACCCCATGTCGCAAAGATGCAATCTGTTCTCTCGATGACTCTTGAGTGATAGATGTGAGATCTTCTATCAACGGAAAATGGGAGTATTCATCAACAATCACCATCAGGTGATGTCCATTATCAAGAGGACCAAGAAGTCAACCCAACTTTCCCATGAATTCTTCAGCATCTCTGATATGTCCAAGGTGTTTAGTAGTTTTCGATGATAGGCAGTTGCATAGGTGAGAGGCCTTCAACTCTCTTTCAACTCTCTCATCAAGATGAGGAAACCAAACTCGTTCTTTGAAAAACTCGTTTTGTGGCAACTATTCCATGATTTCCTTCATTGGCCACTTTATATCTTTTGTTGTAAGCATTCCGGAATGACATTCTCCAACCTCTCAGGATAATGCCTTTACGAGTAATGGCCAGTTCATCTTTAACATTTTTAAACACCTTGTATTAACTGTCACTGACAAGAGGTCGAGTATGCTGGTTCCAAGACTGATGTGTGATAATGTCCTCGACTTTAACATATCCCTATCTTGACTCGTAGTAGTGACAATTTGTTCTATTGAAATGCAGCTAGTGTGTTTGATTTCACAATGAAATGTATGTAGGCTTCAGCCCTCTTGGAAGAGGTACCATGACTTTATATAGGCACACTTGAGGAGTAATCAGCAGAGTTTTGATCTTTGCCGGGATTGTGAATGATTGTGTAATTGCATTCTTGTAATCGTATACCCCAACGTTCAATGCGAGGAGGCATCTTGGCTTTTGGATTGCCAAAGAAGGTCAATAATTCTTGATGATCTGTGACAAGTGTAAAAGGCTTTCCAAATAGGAATACCTGAAAGTGTTCACAAGCCCACACCACTGCTAAACTTTCTTTCTCAGGTTGTGAATAGGCACGTACTGTTTGGGGCAAACTTCTGCTTACATATCCAACAATATGCCTTTGAGCATTTGGGTGTCCGCTGTGCTTTGCAAGGATTGCACCTAACCTGACTTGGATCAAAGTATGCCATTTCAGTAGCATTTTCGATAGCTTGTTTGATTCTCTTAAACTTTGTTCGCATTCATATGACCAAGAAACTTAAACTTCTTTTGCATCAGGTCTATCAACGGACCACTTACAGTGGCAAAGTCTCATATGTATCTAGAACAGTAACTGGCCATGCCCCTATCAGACAAGATATGGCCAAAACATTTTAGCCAGTTCTTATGTAATTCACATTTTTCATCATTGAAAGTTAAACCTGCACCTGCAAGTTAACGACACACTTGCGTGAGAGCTTTATCATGCTCTTTCTTTGTAGCTCCGAAAACTAATATGTCATCACTATAATTCAAAGCATTCATGACAGGCTGTATGATACATCGAATGACATCTTGAAAGAGCTCTGAGGCTGATGACACACTAAAACTCAGTCTTTTATATCGGAACAGACCAATATGTGTAGAAAAGGTTGCAATGTACCTGCAATTCTCTTTGAGTTCCAACAGATGATACCCTTTATTCAAATCAAGGCGAGAGAAGACCTTCACACTATTCAATTGTTTTATCCTGTTGGCAATGACGCATGATCAATGCAGAAGCGTACAGCTCCTTCACTGTCCTTTTTAAATACAACTACTAAGGGAGAAACCCATGGCATTGAACCAGTGGTGCGCTCAATGATATCATAATTGAGTAACAATTCAAGTTCTTTTTCAACAGCTTCTTGTAAACAAAATGCAATTTGTCTCTGTCTTTGAGCAACTGGACGGATGTACTCATTAATATGCAATTGTACTTTCATAGTTTTAAGTTTTCCTAACCCATGAAACAACGAAGGGAGCTGACTTACTATTTTGTGGTGAGCATTCATTTTTTTATTTTTTTTATTTTATTATTACAGTCCAATACGTGGATAAATACAGATTAATTTCATACATCAGATATACAGCACAACACATCAATATTTCCTACAGAAAGAATAAACGAAAAAGGCTGGGACAAATTCATTTAACATGTAAAATAGAGTCAAAGCCTCCCGATCATAATACAAAACAGAAGATATTAAAATACATTCATATTAACCCTTCATATGTTCAATCATAGACCCCCATATCAATAGCCCTAGTTTCCGTTTTCGTACTTATTTAAGAGCATAAAGACTATGTTCCAAGTTAAAAATAACATAAAATCTAGCTCTCCAGATCTCAAAAGTAGGGGTTTCCTTCTGTAACCACATGGAGGCTATACAGAGACGAGCTACAGCAACTGCAATAAAAATCAAATATCGGAATTCAAAGGCTGGGTGTCTATCTGTCATGTCTTCACCTATACCCAACAACATAGTAGATGGTGTGATACTTATTTCCACCCCAGTAACTTTTGAAAGGAATTTTTCTATACAGCCCAAAAATGGAGTTAGTTTCCTACACATATAAAAAATATGTATAATATCGGCCAAGTCTGTACTGCACCGAAAACATTTCCCATCGTTAGTTCCCCCCCATGTCAGCATTTTCACTGGGGTGTGATATAAATTAAATATGGTTTCAAAATGCTGCGTTCTTAAATTAGCCCAGATTAAAATCCTCCCTGCCACATCAATTGATTGTTCTATATGTACATCTTGACAGCTAAGCCGATTCCCCCATTTTAAATTTTGAGCCTCTAAGTCATCTTTCTGTGTATCTAATAAACAGTTGTATATTACACCAGTACGCTGTTTGCGTCTAATGGCCTCGACCGTTGGATTCGGCTCAATTATCCTCTGTCTTTTCTTCAAGAAGTCCTGCATCTGTAAAAATTAAAAAAAATTCTGTTCTAGAAAGTCCATAATTATTGACTAGAATTGAAAAGGACAGCAGGTCCCCATCTCTAAATAAATTACCGATATATAATATCCCTTTTCCTTTGCACTTGTGCACTATCCTATCAGAGAAGACGGCTGGCAATAGGGTTGGTGTGGCGATCGGTGTGTAGTAGCAAACCCCCTCAATCTTTAACTTTCTCCGTACCACTTTCCATACCTCATAAGCAGCTATTATCACTTTGAGGTGGGTTCTTTTGTAGTAATTAAATTCCAGTATCTTGAATACACACGTAATAATAAAATGTAAAATCTGGCACGGCCCAACCACCTTTCTCTCGGGGTAATGACATGAAGCGCAGTGCTCTACGTGGCTTCCTTTGAGACCATAAAAATCTAGTACAACATGATTGCAGTTGCTGCAGTTGTCCCAGGGACAGCTCGAGTGGCACAGATCTAAAATAATAAAGGGCTTTGGGTAGGATCATCATTTTTAAAATATTACACCTCCCCACCATTGAGAGGAGGAGGCATTCCATTGTATCTAGTTGCTGTTTCACATTTGTGAGGATAGCCTTCCAGTTGACTTCCACTAATTCATTTAAGCATGTCCTGATCTTAAATCCCAAATATGGTACTTCATTGGTCACCCTGGGGTCTCTAATGCAGGTCTGATTAGTGCAGAGAATTTGAGTTTTTGATACATTAAGTTTATACCCCGACACCCCGACCTGTGCGCCAGCTCTTCTATCTCAAGTATTGCTACCCCTGGGTCAGATGTTACAACCGCGATGTCATCTGCGTAGGCTAACACTCGAAGCTTTTCCTGTCCACAGTCTACTGGTTTAATTCTCAGGCTCCCTTCTAGCATGGTTAAAAATGGATTTATATATAATGCAAATAACAATGGGGAGTTCGGACACCCTTGTCTCGTGCCTCTTGATATGTACACTGGTTCCGACTCTAAACCATTTATACAAATTCGGGCTTTGGGGGCCCTATACACCGCTTGAATTGATTTAATAAACCCAGGACCAAACCCTAAGCGGCGTACAACCCCCCATAAAAAATTCCATGAGACACGATTAAACGCCTTCTCGGCATCTAATAGGACAAGGCCTAGGGTGGTGCCCTGAACGTTAGCTGTATCCAGCAGGGCAACCATCCTGTTGATGTGGTTGACCGTGCCCCTGGTGGGTATAAACCCGTGCTGTCTCAATGATAACAGTGGGGTGATTACCTTAGCTAACCGAGAAGCTAAAATTTTAGTATAAATCTTCCCGTCACAGTTTACCAAAGAGATAGGTCGATAAGACCCTGTAAATTCAGCAGGTTTATCCTTCTTCCTAAACACGATAATGTTTGCCTCCTTCCACGATGGCGGCACCACCCCACCTTGCGCTTGTTTCATGGTGGCCAACATATCCAATTTTAATTCCTGAAAAAAGGTTATGTAAACCTCCAAAGGCAGTCTGTCTGGCCCTGCAGCCTTCCCCCTACTAGGATTATTTATTGCCTCCTCCAGTTCTTCCAAGGTAATAGGTTTATCTAGGATACGTGCTTCTTCCCGGCCCAGTTTTTTAAAGTTATTACCCCGAAGAAATGTCTCAACCCCCTCCTCCTCATGGCAGTCCTCTGTGTACAGAGTCTTAAAAAATGTATGAAACACTTCCACTATCTCATGAGGGATATCTACTAAATTACCCTGTATATCCTTCAAGCTTTTAATTCTCTGTGCATCTTCTTTGGAGCGTAGTCTTTGTGCCAAGCATCGCCCAGTGGCTTCCCCAAACTCATACCTCTCCTCCTTAAACAGATTATATTTGATAGCTATCTCTTTGCTCCAGTATAGGTTATTCTTAGCTTTGCTGCGGGCGACCTCTGTCTGTAAAGGGGTGACATCAGCTCCAATCTGTATTCCTCGCATGAGTTCTTCCTCCGCTGACCTGAGTTTCCCATATAAATCTTGGATCTCCCCTCTCAATTGCCTCTGTCTGTGAAGCTCATAGCTCAGAACCTCTCCCCTAAATCCCGCTTTCAGGGCATCCCAAACGTAGGCCTGTGAAGTTGAATTACGATTGACCTCCAGAAACTCCCGGATCCATTTGTTCATGTGATCTATAAAGTTTGTGTCTTTTAAAAGTTTCCGATCAAATGAAAAAGACCTCGGAAAGGAACGGTTATTGCCCCTACTAATCTGAATATCTATCACTAGTGGACCGTGGTCTGCTGTAATTCTTGGATAGACCTGTATTTTAGCTCCCGAAAGCAATGCTGATGACGCAAAAAAGTAGTCTAACCGAACCAGCTTGTTGTGGGGGTGAGAATAGAACGTAAACCCAGGGTCCGGGCTTCGTAACACAGACCATGCATCCATCAACCCATGATCCTCTACCAGGTGGTATAATGCCTTAAAAACTTTAGGTTTCCTGCCCTTATAGGACTTCCACCCCTTCTGAAGATCCTGGCAACCTATATGGATGTTAAGGTCACCACAGAGGATTAGTGGGGTAGGCCATGATGCCAGTTCTAAATTAAGGCCCTCCAATACTGCTGCTTCGTCTAAATTAGACCCATAGACTGAACACAGAGTAAAAGAGAAAGTCCCTTTTGTACATTCAATAACCACCCAACGGCCCTGGTTATCCACCAGTGTTTTACATGTGTCCTGTATCCCATTCGTAGCTAAAATGGCTACACCTCAATTCATAGTAGACTGTTGTGTACAGGCCAATAGTGTATACCCTATCTCGTTTAAAATCTTCAGTTTATTCCATGGTACATGCGTTTCTTGTACAGATACCAAGTCAGGTTGCATTACCCGTAGTTCCACTGCCACCCGTTGCCGTTTCGCACAGTTATTTAGCCCGCATACATTAAATGAACATATGCGCAAACCGGGTCATATCATCTTATCCCCCATCATATACTGTCGTACCTCTCCAATTGCTAGCCTTATCTCCTAGCTTCATACATCTCCATACTTTTTCCTTCCACTTATATTGGATTGCATTTTCTTATTCACCCAACACCCCCCCGCACCCTGCCACCCCTCGTGTACCCCTAACCCCCCCTCCAGGCCCTCCCCCACCCCCTCCTTGCGGGGCGGCGACCCACCTCGCACCCTCCCCCCACCCATCCTGCAGTGATGCTTTAGGACCGATGGTTCCGGTGATGGATAACTAACCCTCAACAGAAGACCCCCCCCTCGCGTAATAGACTTGCTTACATAAAGAGAGAGAAACAAAAAGGACTTAGACACCATTGCATAGTATCCTGAAAGGTCCAGCCGGAGACACATATTACTATTCTGGGAAATCTTTTCCCCATTCATATACACCTTTAGCATTGCTTAATGCCATAAAGATAAACAGAAGAAAAAGATCAAAAGTAAGTATATAAAATATGATAGGTGAGTAAGCAAGTAAACAAGATCACATGACAAAATACGGAATCAGACACATTTGTAAAAGGATCAAAGCAACAAATATGTCTATTGTTACACCCTATGTAATAGATTGTAGGAACTCCTTTGCCTTTACATCCGATATAAAGAACTGAGTGTGTTCCTTATGTATAACTTTCAGTGTGGCTGGGTTGAGTAGATAAACTTGAACCCCTTTGTCCTGAAAAGAGGTAATAAGCTGTCTTAACTGCCACCGTTTTTCTACCGTCTGGTGACAAAAGGCGGGTCTTACAAAAAAATCTGACCCCTTCCCCCTTCTCTTTCTGTCAGGGCATGCCAGTTCATACACAGCTTGACGGGCTAGGAAATTATTGACCGATATCAAGATTGCTCTGGGTCTGCCGGTATTTTGCCCTGGCTTTGCGTGCTGAGTAAATGGAATCCTGTGAGCCCTCTGTATTTCTTGACTCCAATCCCATTGCGAGAGCTCAGGAAATGCCTCCCAAAAGAGATCAACCACAAATTTTCGTACATCCTGACCCTCCATGCCTTCTGCGACCCCCAGTGTTCTTAAGTTGTTACGCCTGAGGTGATTTTCCAAATCTATCAGTTTCCATTGAGTATCCTCTTTAGATGCCTGAATCGATTCAGTTATTGTTTTTCGAGCTGCCAGCTCATCCTCCAAATTAGATATTCGCGTTTCTGCCTCTGTGACTCTTTCCGCAAATTCGGAGCAGGATTTTGCTATGCGCCGGATCGAGTTTTGTAACTTGCGGCAAGCCGCTTGGGTCCGTTGGCTTTCTGTACGGGTTTCTTCTCTATGAGCCATGATAGTCTCATATATCATAGTCAGCGAGATCTCCTCAGGTTTCCCACCTGCACTTTCCATCGGATGTTTGGTTACAGTCCCCTCATCCGTCCTCATTCCAGCCAAAAATTAGTAGTCCCATGTCAAGGCATCGACCCCCCTCTTGTGTATGGCATCTTCACCGTGTCCCAGCTTCTTGCGGACTATCCGTGGGGCATTTTCAGACGTATCTGTCCCCTGATCTTGGCCTTCGAGGTGTAGACTACTTGATTCACTATGTCCACTACTCGGGGATACCCCTCTACATCCGTGCCCAAAATCTAGCTCAATTTCATCCCCCGATGAATCCGAGGGGTCCGAAAGAGAAAAGAAATAGTCGCCAGAATCAGTCTCCTTGATCATATTTTGTGCACCGTATTCCTCGCCTCCCCTTTCTTCTTTACCCAGCCCATCCGTGCTCAGCATAGTAGTTTTCTGCATATCTTTACTTAAAGTGTCCTTTCAGGCCGTGCTGGATCCTGTATATTTCTTTATTTGCTCCGTCAGGGATCCAGAACCAGGAATCTCCCCTGTCTTGACGGTAGCCATAGTGTTTAGAGAGGTATCTCCCGCTCTGTTTATTTGATCCTTAGGCTGGCTGTCATCAGGGTGCTCTGTATTAATCATATCCTGCTCAGGGTTTAGAATGGAACTCACACTTTTGCACATTGCCCTGTTAGCCCCCCATCCCTTTTCAAATTATGTTGTTTTTTCCCTCTTACTGGCAAAAACAAAGAAGGAATATTACGCTTACCGCAATCCTCCATGCTTAATTCACGCTTTTTCTCTCCCATATCTTCAGTTTTGTCCGCCGTGCCATTCTTTCCGCTCCGATGCTGTTGCCCAGTTTTCCCCATGCCTGTCAGTTCCATTGGAGTATGTGTCTTTCCACGTACTGCCTTTGGAGGCATTGAAGCGAAGAGTCCCAGTCGATTGACTCCGCCCCCAACACTGCAGCCACTCTATGCCGCGTAAGGAAGCCGGGTGATCCGCCAGCTGAAGCTGAGAAATCGGCGTGCCGCCCCCTGAACAGTCGTACCCAAAAGTAGCATGCCTTGAAGGTCCCCAGGTAAGTCCTCATTCAACCAGCACGTTTGGGCAGCGAGGGGGGTACATAACGCTTCAATTTTACCCGCAAGGGGGGGAGAAATCTGGAGGAGATAGTCGCGCGTCCGACTAGCGGCCGCCATCTTGCCTGGCTTCTGTTGTGAGCATTCATGTTGTAGTTCACTGATATCAGTCCCAAATCAGCAGCTGTGCTGAAACTGAGTAGACAGACACTTGACGCTGTACCTTGAAACACAGGAATGGGTGCTTGTACTTTGGTTTTCTTGTGTTTCATTGTCGCTACGAAAGAACCTTGACTTTTTAATGGCTTATAGGCAGCCCATGTATACACTTCAGTTTTTGATGGCATAATTTGGGGCAATGGAGACAGTTCATGGTATTTCTCCTCAGACATAATGTTTATCGACTCACCACTGTCAATACTGAAAGGTATTGAACAACCATTTACTTTCAGTGTAATCTTCGGACAATGTTTGAATGACTTGGGTGCTTTCTCATGGCGATTTTTCTTTGACTGATTTTGTTTTCACATGTGGCCAGTCCAACATGCGACACCAAAGGAGTATGCAGTTCCTGTAGGGTGGGGAAAGAAGAGAAGGAGGCTAGGTTGGTCAACACCCTTACTCAGTAGTGGAGTGTGGGTGTCTCCCAATTTGGGAAGTGGGGCCCTCACACACCCATTTGGGTGTCATGCTTCATCATAGGGCTTGCTCCTCGTCAGGCTAGCGCTGCAATGCCTGATGGGCACCCTATGAGGGGCTCTTTGTCGGAGTTCTTTTTCCCAAGCGTATAGGTGAGGTGCGTGTGAGGGGCCTGGTGGTGTAGATGTGAGGTGATGTGAGGAGAAATAAAATGAGGCGAGGTGGTGCTCCAAAATGAATTTTAATCTGCAAGTCCACTCGGCTCATCAATAGTTAGGCAGAACAAAAGTTACAAAAGTTAACGTCATGCTGGTTTTGAGGAGAGAAAGGGGGAAGATAAAAACACAATGAGTATAAGCAAAGATGGAAGATTGCCCAAGGATGAGCATCCTGTCAAAGTGGCATAGGTCTCTGGTGCCAAAAGGGGGAGGGGGGAGAACAGCGGGGACAGCTTACTTACAGTTTTCCTGGAAAACAGGTGCCAGGAACCTACCCCTCGCTCTGCCTCGTTGGGAGGAAGTGAGGTGTGTGAAGCCGGTAGGTTTAAGTAGCAGGGAAACGACCCGGAAGTAGAAGGTCGAGGGACATGCGGCGGCCATCTTTGAAGGGGGTTGAAGCTACAAGCTCCCGGTCAAAACGGTGGCGGCCATCTTAGAACGTGGAATGCATGTGGCATCCACAGGTTGATACATATACGGCAGCCATTTTTGAAGGGGGTAGAAGCTTAAAGCTATTGATTAAAGCTATGGCAGCCATCTTATAACTTGGAATGCGCATAGCATCCAGAAGGTGGGTACTGTATTGGATGGGTCATGCGTGCACGTGTATGCGCTAAAGAGTGCCCACCCTCGTGGGACATCTTGAGGCCAACGCCATTGGCAATGTAAAAAGGGGTGAAGGAAGTACCCAACTGACCGACATTATCGGTCTGCAGGCCGAAGTCAGACAATCATAATGGGACACACAGGTCACGCGGTGGAGTGATTTCATGTGGGTGAAGTCCCGGCATTGGGATGTAAGCACTGACACCTCTACATGTGATAAATCCTGATGGGATGTCATGATAGTTATCACATGTAAGAGGTGCAGGAGGGAGTCCACATGGCCATGGCGACAGGGACTGTATGAGCCAGGCTTGGTTATTGTAGCAAAGTAGATCGTGTTCAAGGGATACTAAGTCCCCGCTGGTGATGGCTAGTATCTGCAGTTAGTGACATCAACTGCATGCAGTGGGAATCAAGAGGGCAGATAGTGGGGGAGGAGGCTCTAATTATTTACCTCCCCCCACGGAATATCCTCATTGAGCCCATCTCTGTCGCAGGATAGTCTGAAAATCCAGCATTGCTCTCTCCTGAAGAGGCCTTGTTTACTAAGGTTGGGTTGGGCCTCAGTCACTGTGCACCTTAAGCTATCAGGTGCGTGTCCCTTCTCTGTGAAATGTTGACAGAGTTTGGTAGTTAATCTGTTGCAGCGTATGTTGCTTCTGTGCTCCATAATCCTGACCTTCACTGACCTGGCTGTCATGCCAATGTACCTCTGTTTACAAGGGCATGTATTGGTGTAAATACAATTGTTGGTGTTGCAATTGGTGTGAGACCTTTGGACCCATCTAAAATTGGGCGATAGCTGTAGTTCTTTGGTTCTCTCAGTAAGAGGGCACACAGAACATGAGCCACACGCTGAGTGACCTGTAACCAGAGGTAGACCCCATAAAGTTGGTAGGTTATTGTGGCGTGGACCAGGGCGGGGACGTGTGTGGACCAAAAGGTCCTTCAAGTTGCTGGTACGTTTGAACGCAATTCTGGGAGGGGCCAGTGCCAGGTTCCCTGTCTGTAGGATACCACAGTTCTTTCTAATGATTTGTTTAATCCTGTTTGAATGTGGGGTGAATGTCATCACACAGGTCAGTATGTCCTCAGTTTTGGGTATTTTCTCGAGTAAGGCCTCCCTGTTATTGTTCCTGGCCCTCTTCCGGGCAGTGTTAATGCTATGTACCGGGTAATCCCTTTGTATTAGGTTGTGTGTGAGTTCTGATGCCACATCGTCAAAATCCTGGGTGGTGCTGCAATTACCCCTGAGGCGCAGGAACTGCCCAAACGTAAGGATGTCGCTAAGTGCCTTTGGATGATGGCTCCCATTTTTGTGGACCGTGGTGTGTAATCTACGCTCCGTCAGTGTTATCTCCAAGTTCAGAAATGGAATACGAGTGTCAGAGATGGTGTTTGTGAAGCGTGAGTACGGGTTGAGAGTGTTCACCCACCTACAGAACTCTGTCTGTACATCCCCCTTCCAGAATACCAAGATGTCGTCTATGTACCTATGTCCATAAAAATTGGATTCCCCCACCCGGACGGCCAATTGTCTCCGGGATTGATTCTTTACTCGAACCCCTCTCCAGGTTCTGCGACCACTTCCTCCAACCAGTGGTCCAGAAGACCCCATCTTTCTTGCAGGACACCAGGGACGTCCTGAGACTTAGCAATACCATTGACACTGACCAGGAGATCCAACTACTAGTGACACTCGATGTGTAAGCAGGTAGTAGTTTCAGAGAAGCACCAATCCGAGGCCTCCCTGCAGGTTCTGAGGCCCTTATCCCTTAAGGCCGGACGTAGCAAGCGATGGCGATTGCTGGCCAACTTGGGGCAGCTGTATAGAAGATGTAACCAAGATTCCCTGTGGTAATTGCATAGCGGGCAGGAGACGGTGTTGTCTTTTCGTGCCCATTTTGGGTTGAAATCCAAGATCTTGAGGGCAGTAAGGCGCAAGAACACGATTTTCCGTCTCGCTTGAGCTGAAAGTGAGTCTTGCATGTATGGTTGAGCTTTCCCGAGAATGTATGTGTTATCAAGTGCCAGTGTGAGGGAGTTGTACCGGAGTGAGGATCGATCCAGTTCAAACGAGATGGTCTGGACTTGGTGCTTCACAGCTTTAGCCCAGGCAGAGTAAAGAATTTCATAAAGGGGCATGCTCTCTGCCTCTATTTTCAGACAGTCTATTGCTTGATCCAGCTTAGTGTGCCAGGGGGAGCCCGCTGCCCTAAAAATCGTTTTTAAAAAGTGTTTGAGAGTGGTTTCGTGCGCTTTCAGTACTCTGATATAGTATTTTATTAGGCCCCCCTGTAGTGCCAAATCCGGTCTATTTAGTCCTGTTCCAGCCTTAGCCTGGTGTTCCTTGCTTGCCTGGGCACCTGTAGCACGATCTTATAAGCTTTTATCTGGGCTGCGTAGATGGCTTTATCTAATGCGCTTGGGAAGGCTAAGTGACCATAGGTAATTGCTGGAATTAGTTTTGCCCTAAGTACTGTCAGAATGGTCTGTGGATGGGCTTGCCAGGCGATAGCTTAGTCGTCTAAGTGACAGAATTATTCTGTTAATTCTCGGCGTTAGCTCCTTTGTGTGTTTAGCTGCTGTGGCCTCTCTGTTGCCCATACCCCCCAAGTAGTTGTAAGATGTAGCTGTCTTAATTCGGTGCTCGCCCAGATACCATGTTGCTTGCTTTTTGTGTCGATATTTGCCAAAGATTATTATCTTTGTCTTGTTCTCGTTGATTTGCAGGCTGTTTTCCTGGTTGTACACTGCTAGACTTTTTAATGCTCTTTGGAGCCCCACCCTGGTATGGTCCATGATCACTGTGTCGTCTGCATACTGAAGGGTGACCAGGGTCATCTTGCCTAATCTTGGCGGTACAAGGCTGGCGTCTTTCAAGGCATGCCCCAGGTCTGATGTGTACAGGTTGAACAATAGTGGGGCCAGAAAGCAGCCCTGCTTTAGCCCGGTGTTGGTTTTGATTCTCGGGGTTACGATTACTGGACTTAGTTTAACCCAGACCCATGTCCCCTCATAGAGGGTTTTTATCGCTTTTAAAAGGGTTTCCGGGATCCCCCATGTTTCGAGTTTTGCCCATAATCGTCCTTGATTAACCCTGTCGAAGGCCGTGGAGTAATCTATAAAGCAACAAAACAGGGGCAGCTTGTTACTCATTACCGCTTGCTTCGATAGGTAAGATAGCGCTAAGATGTTGTCCATTGTGGAGCTGTTTGCCCTAAAGCCAGTTTGGTAAGGCGGGAGGATGCCGTTCTTATCGACCCAGTCCTCTAAGTCCCTTAGTAGTAGGCGGGCATAAACCTTTGCTTCGATGTCGAGCAGGGCTATTAGCCTATAATTGGTAGGGTTCGAGTGGTCTCCCTTCTTATGTATTGGAAACAAGATAGAGCCTTTCCAGGATTGTAGTAATATTGCTGTGGAGTATGAGTGATTGTATAGCGGGGTAAGGATGGATGCAAAGAAGGCTAGAGCGGACTTGAAAACTTGAGCGGGAATGCCATTTGGTCCTGTGGCTCCATCAGTTCTTATCGCCCTGATGTACCTGGCGGTCTCCTCCACTGTATAGGCGTCAAACTGACTGGGCACTGTGGACTCTTCCTGCTTGCTCTGAGGTTTGATGACTTCAGTTGCGGCCTGAAACTTTTCTGAGATGGGAGGGCTCACCTTGTATGATTCACTTGTATACAGACCCTTCACATACTGTTCCCACACATTGCCAGTGACGCTATTTTCTTTGGGCGGGCTTCGGGAGCTCAGGCTATTGATGTATCTCCATAGCTTGATGTTATCCTTTTCTTTAATTAGTGAGAACACTTTAAGCCAATTCTTTTCCGTCCGCTGTCGTTTCAGCTCCCACACTTTCTTCTTATATGTGGTTTGCAGGGCAGAGATGGGGGACGTCTGTGATGAATGGACTCCTTTCCTTTTTGCCTTAATAGCCTTTCTGAGAGCACGTGTGCATTGTATCAGGCACTTGGGTGCTCTTTGTTCCGGCAAAGGCTGTTTTGGGTTGGAACTACTTTTTACCTGGTTGGCGTTTCCCAGGTTCTTCTGTAAGTAAGTAAGTCTGTTTTTATATAGCGCAGCTACTCACCCTTACGGGTCTCAAGGCGCTGGGGGCCGGAGTGGAAATTAAGTGAGCTATTGCCCAGAGTCACTTGGTGCTGAGCTGAGCTGCCTCCGGAGCCGGGGATCGAACCGTGAACCCTGTGTTCCGAAGTCAGCTGCCCTGGCCGCTGCACCACACCTCTCCACTGGAAGTCCGCTAATAGCATTTCCCAAATACTTATGATGTTCTTTGTATGCCATGTCTGAAATACCTCCTCCCTTAGCGGCTACATACTCCAACAGGCTGGTGCTAAGGTTAGCGGTCCATTTTAATCTTTTAAGGACTGAATATCGTTCTTCGCCCAGGGTTGCACCGATTGTATCCTGAGCTTCCGCTAGTTCCAGGGCCTGATTGAAGATGGCCCGAAGTGGCCTATGGTCGCTTTCATCTCTGTCATCCACTACGAAATCGCATAATTTGTGTACCTGCCCTTCCTTAATTAAAATGTAATCTATGGTAGAGACATTCCTAAAGGTCGACTTGGGGATCCATAAGGGGCAGTTGATTTTTTTTATTCCATGTGTGGATTGTAGCTTAAAGTTGTTAAGGAGGGAGATCAGCAGGCCCAATTTCTTCCCATTGCGGAGTACAGCTGGGACTTGATCCAGACCTCTTGTGTTTAAATCTCCCGCAATTATCACATGGCGATGCTCAAATCTAATGAGTATGTCTTCCAAGATGCTGATAAAGGATTCCATGGCCTTTTGCGTTTGACATTTTGTAGGGTTAATGTAGCAATTAATTAGTAGCAGGTAAAGGGGCTGTTGTTCCTTTCTCTGCCCCTCAATTGTAATGACTTGGAAGTCGGGTGTTTCTACTTTTATGGCTGTAGTTTTAAATTTACAAGCGTGATTTAAGAAAATGGATAGACCTCCTGACGGGCGTCCAAAGATGGTCTTTTTGGTCGCTGGTATGTGATGTTCATAGAAGCCGCCGATAGGGGTGGTTGACTTGGCCCAGGTCTTCTGGAAGCACAAAATGTCCCCTTTTGCGAGGTAGTCTTGTGTGGCCTTGTCCCTAAAGATGTTGCTTAACCCTGTAATGAAATGAGGGTTAATTTACATTGTTGACCACTAATTGAATTTGAGCATCCTCTACTAACGTTGCTGTTTCTTTGGTTAGGGATGCTGTTGATCCAGCGCGGCTAATATAAATTTCTCCTTACGACACCAAATCCAGAAAAACACCTACACAACACTTATATCGGTGGGGCCCATGACACCGCATACATACATTCATCCAATCCTGGATTTAAACGTCAAGGAGAAAGAGCTGCTGGACGAGCAGGATACCTTATTAAAATGACAGAATTATAACCTATACATTATATACATTGACTTTGAATCCTGTCGGTTCTAAACATCAAGGTACTCCGCTACTTGGTCGATGGACCAACTAGTAGAATCAGTTGATGGTGATTAAGACCAGCTCAATCACAATTGGAACCTTTTAACATTCATTAAATCATAAACTTAGTTTAAAGACCCACAGACTCATTTTAGAGTTAGAATATAATTTTATCTAAAATTCTTAAGCAAATAAGTATAATTCTTTATTAGGCAAAAACATTTAGAAATATCAATACACATTTATGAAAAGTTTAGGAAAAGTGAGAAATTATGCATTACCCTCGGCCATGGGGCGATGACAAGAATGATTCACCAAAAGAAGATGAACCGCAGATCACAGGATAGGACTCCCAAACTGACTGACTGTCCCGCTAACCTCCTCGGACGCACCTCCCGGGCAGAATTCCCGCAACTATCTTGTTCCTTCCCCAGTCAAAGTTCAAAGTCCAAAATGACAGAGTCTCTCGCAGCATCAAGGTTGAAAAAATAAAAAGCAAGTTTTTTCACAACGTCAGAGCAGACCCTCTTATACCCTATTCTCTGGCTCACTACATTCAAAAGTTGCAATCTTTAGGGGCAAGAATCACGCTAATTGGTCCATTGGAGGGGTGGTGATGGTCACCTCATCGCCCTCCTTGTTCGAACCGGTTTGGGGACAATAAAGCACACATTAAGAATCATGACCATGGTGTCTAAAAAGTAGTCCAATTTGTTAGTCCATTTTGCAACAATCTTGGATGGTTACACATTAGTTCATTCCCTGTCGCTTGTCTTCTCCATCCGTTCCCAGGCATCCATGCTGAATTCTTAGGCACGTTGCTTCATTGCAGGTCAAATTGGCCTTGACATCTCTCACTCCGAACACAGGCCGCATGCACGTGACTGGAGCATTCTTTCTGAGGCTGCGTGGGGGCCATCTTGTTTACCGCACGCGATCTCGTCCTTTCCAGTCGGCCATTTTAGAAGCATGGCCTAGCAGGCCCGAACAGAACTAATATAAGAACAAAAACAATAGAAAATAAGCCTTTCTGTTTACCACCCGCCATTCTAATAACCCGTGTTAGATATTACCTAGCGAAAGCGACATTTAAAGCCATTTTACTTACCATCTACATTCTTTGCCACAATACAATTCTACTATACAACAAAAATCATGCAATTCACTTCTAATTACTACGCAAATCACAATACTAATGTTAGTTTACTTCACATTTGTAAATAAATTAGATTTTTGCACAAATCAGCATTTTACCCGCGTGTAGTGTCTACTAAAGTGTATTTGTTGATTAATTCATGCGTTTTCAAACGGTTAGAATCATTAGCGTTATGAGGTCATTAATTTCATAGGGGTACAAAAATTATTTTCGTTTCCCCTGCTCCATCAATTCCCCCTTTGGTGATTTTTAACATCACCACTAAAACCTATAATATTTTATCAGATAAATGTTTCTTGTCCACTTGCATTTGTTAATTTAGACAATCGTGTTCTTTTCATCTTGTCTTTTAGACCTTTTGTACATGTTCTCTTTAAGCTCTTCCAATTCGATCTCTCCCATCTCCCGTTCTCTTTCTTTATTTTTCTCATTTTCTCTTTTTACTTTATTTTGTCTTTTTCTTCTTTTAATACACATATATGCTAATCTCAATACAGATATTATCATTATTACTAAAGTCACTGGAATTAGTATTTTCCCAATAAGAGAACTACCTATTTCTGTGAACCATTTCTTCATTGAGGAAAAACTCTTACCAAGTCTCTCCCAAGCACCTTCAACCTCCAGTGTGGCAATTTCTTTATGCAAATCAGTAATGTTCTTTATATACTTCTGTATATTCTGACTTTTGTCTGGAATGTAAGTGCAACAATGTTGTACCTTCAGCATTCCACAGACTCCACCCTCTTTTGCCAAAAGAATGTCAAGGGCAAGTCGATTTTGCATCACCATAGCTCTCATGGCAACCATTTCGATATTTACCATCAAGAACCCTCCAGCAGTATTCGTTGATAAACGATCTACTACTGTAGACAATTTCCGAATTTTGTATGCGTTCAGAGATATACCCACTGCTGGTATCAATGCTCCAAAAATGTCACCTATTATTTCTGAGAAGCTTTCCCTCCTCCTACGGGTTAATGGTTTACCTATCTCGTGAATTCCCTTTGTTCCTTTTTCCACATGAAAATTCTTTGGAAAGACCAGGCCTAGATAGCATGTTCCGTACCAATGGTCCGGCAACCTATAGTAAGCTCTATTTCCGCAAATGTAATAGATCCCTGGAAATACTGGATCTTTTCCTCCTTTGAATCCCCATCCGCCTAGAATTTTGTATGTATCTCGGCACTCACTAGAACCCACGAAATAGTTATCATACAAAGTGTTATCTCTTCTAATACACAATTTTCCTTGTTGGGGCCAATCTAGAACCATAGCTGCATTTGTTTCCCCTTTGTCATAACTTCCCTCTTCAAACGCCCAAGGTGGGGTTTTGTCTTTTCTCCTGTTGCCTTCCTTTGAAATGTAGCCCTTCTATCTCCTACCATGTCCAAGAAAACCTTTTCTTCTTTTCTTAACCCACAAGTAAGATTATGTCTAAATGCATATTCTAATGTTAATTCTTTTGTTTCTAGGAAAAATTCTCCAAGAGTCTTTGCAATCTTCACCTTATTTAGTTCAGGGATTACGGGAACTTTAGCAAAAACGGCATCTATGTCAGTGTAATAATACTCTAATTTACCAGTTTTATAAAATAAACTAGCTAAAACACTACAAGTTATCCCATACGTCAAAGGAAGGTGATGATATGTCACACCTGTTACAGACGCAGGTAACTGCATACATACGTAACAATCTCTCACATCCATTGTCTCCACATATTCATATAAAAGTTTCGTGAAGACATTCTTGGAAAAATCAGTGATTGACTTGTCCCTATGGAAATCAGTACTATCTACCAGTGTTGCAGTGTTCCTTACGTTAGATTTCTTGTCACTATTTGTGTCATTCACAATTACAGATGTATTTTCTACAACTAGCCTAAGTGGAATTATTATTGCCAAAATAAACCAAAGAAGCATTAGAAAACCTGTACAATAGAAACACATCTTACACCATCTACTGAAAAACTCACATCTAGTTCTTCTACTCTCAGTGTCTACCATGTTGAAAAATTATCTAATTTATGTACAGAAAATGGATTTTTCACACCTCAAGTGACTTAACGTTGACTGGGCTCAACTGCTTTTAGCGCACTTTTCGGTTTCTCAGAAATTTTCTTTGTCTTTATTCAGTTTATGTGTCTAGTTCGGTTTTCTTTCTTTGGCTTTATCAGTTTGTGTGTCTAGTCCGGTTTTCTCTCTTTGGCTTTTTCAATGTTGGCGCATTTCACTCTCACCCATTTGTTCACAGTCTTTGTCTGGGTTCTTGTGACTGCTGTCCACCTCCTTAATGTCAGACAGTGCTATGTATACCCATTCAGGTGACTTGTATTTCAAGTTAGGTTTTTTCACTCTTTTGGGTCTCGGCAATTGTCTTTTATCTGTTTTTCCTTGTCTTTCTTTACTTGTTATTTCATTCACTTGTTCTGCATTGTCTTTGTTCAAATTTATTATCTTGTATCTCAGTTTCTTAATTTCGTTGGGCCAATTGTCTCCTTTTCTTGGCCTTTTCAGTTCACTTTCATTTTCTCCTCGTTCCACCCTCCAAGTTCTCTTTCTTGGACCTATTCTTTGCCTTCTTTCGTCTTCACTTTCTTCAGATTCTGTTTCAGATCTCACTTCACTTCCTCTAACCTTGAATTTTATGATCTCAGTCTCTTTGTCTGAATCTGAACTTTCTTGTGTTTCTTCTGTTTGAACCTTTGAGTCTAATCCTCCTCGTGTTTCTTCCGCAATTTCTCCAAACTCTCTATCTAGATCTACATTTTCCCGTGTTTCTTCTTCTTGAAATTTTGTCTCTATTCCTCCTCGTGTTTCTTCCGCGATTTCCCCACACTCTCTATCTAGATCTAAATTTTCTTGAGTTACCTCTACAATTTCCGGAGGAATTCTCCCGTAACTTGTACTTGGCTGTTCACCGTCACTGTCTATTAGTTCAATTTCTCCTGTTTCAATATCAGTTCTTTTGGTTTCTGATTCTTCTTTTTGTCTTTTACTGCATTCAGGTTGGTCTGTTTCAGATGCTGAACTAGTATCTGATATTTCCAGATGTCGTCTTACATGTCGATCTTCAAGATCTGGAACTTTACTCGTTTCAAGTTCTGCTTCAGAGGCCGAACTGGTACCTGATTCTTCCAGATGTCGACTTACAGGTCAAGCTTCAGGATCTGGAACTCTGATGGTTTCAGTCTCTGCTTCAGATGCCGAGCTGGTATCTGATATTTCCAGATGTCGACTTACAGGTTGAGCTTCAGGATCTGGAACTCTGATTGTATGGCTGGCATGAATCCAATTTTTCACACCTGCACACTTTACTGCAGTCGTTGTCACCAGAATCACTTGATGTGGCTTGTCCCAGCGTGGAACCAAGCAATTTCTTCTTCTGTGGACCTTTATGCGGATCCAGTCTCCTGGACTCAGATCATGAGCTGGTTTTCTTTCAAGAGTGGTCGCATCCGGTCCAACCTGATGAAACACAGAATGCACCACATCAGCCAATCCTTTGCAATAGTCCAGTATGAGATCATCAGTTATAGTCAGCAGTTTGTTGACAGGTACATATGCTTGTCTCATTGCTCGTCCCATGATTATTTCATGAGGACTCAGACCTGTTTTCCTGTCAGGAATGCTTCTTATGCTCATTAACACCAATGGTAAGGCGTCGGGCCATTTGAGTCCTGTGGCTTGACACATCTTACCCAATCTATTCTTTATGGTGCCATTTACTTGCTCTACCACTCCAGAAGCCTCTGGTCTGTAGGCACAGTGCAGCTTTTGTCGAATGTCTAATGCTTCGCATATCAGTTGGATGAGTTCGTTCTGAAAATGCGTTCCTCTATCTGTTTCTATCGTTACTGGAAAACCGTATCTAGGAATGAATTCTCTCAGCAGGAGTTTAGCTACAGTAACTCCATCATTCCTTCTTGTCGGATAGGCTTCCACCCAACGAGAAAACAAACAGACGACCACCAGGACATACCTCAGTCTGTTACTTGGGGGCATTTCAATGAAATCTAATTGCATTCTGGTAAAAGGACCTCCTTCACGTCCTATTACTCCCAAACTCACTACCGTCTTCCTTCCAGGGTTTAATTGTTGGCATATAAGGCATCTCTGACAAAGGGTTTCAGCTATAGCTCTAAATTTGGGTTATACCAAATTTGTTTGAAAAGTCTGATCATGGCATCTCTATCTATGTGTGCATGTCCATGGTACATCCGTCCCATGTTAGAGATCATGCTATCAGGCATAACTGGTCTTTCGTCCCTGTAAACCCAAACTTCATCTTCTTCTCTCCGCCTGCAACCTGATTTTATCCAAATATCTTTTTCCTTATCACTTGCCTCTTCCTGCAATTGTCTTACCTCATCCCATGTTTCAACTGGGTTAGAAAGCAGCAAGGGACATGAAACATTTTCTTTCTCCTTCTTCGATTCAATGAAGCTGTATTTCTGGCACAATATTGAGCTAATTCATCGGCAAATTTGTTTCCCACTGAAATATAATCAGCTCCATTTTTGTGAGCAGAGCATTTTACCGCCGCAATTTGTTTAGGCAGCTGTATCGCCTCAAGCAACTTCTTCACAAACTCACCATTCCTAATAGGAGACCCTCTGGAAGTCAGGAATCCCCTCTGGGACCAGATCTGTCCAAAATCATGGACCACTCCAAAGCCGTATTGGCTATCCGTGATCACAGTGATTCGGAAATTCTTTCCCAGTTGGCACGCTCGAGTCAGAGCAATTAGCTCAGCAACTTGGGCTGAACGTATCCCTCTCTAACAAGGCGCTTCCATTATGGTTGCTACCGTACATACAGCATACGCAACACTTAAAGCTCCCTCATCTGTCCTCAGGCATGACCCGTCCACAAACATCACATAATCTGACTCTTTTAGAGGTTCGTCCCTAATATCAGGGCGAGGCTTTGTGCAAAATTCAAGCACATCCAGACACTTATGATCAACATCATCTTTGACTTCTGTATTTACTTCATCTGGCAGTGAAGTGGAAGGATTCACACTTGTGCATCTTACAATGGTTACATTGTCTGCACCCAAGATCACTTTTTCATACCTAGTCAGCCGACTATGTGTCATGAATTGGGTTTTTGTTCGAGTCAGTAAGATTTCGACTGAGTGTGGGACATATACTTTCAAAGGATATCCCATCACAGGGCCCGATTCACAGAACTAACTTAAGACAAAATCCTAAACTTACTACCATTTTGGTATTCACAGAGGCACTTACTCGTTTTGGTATTCACAGAAGGCACTTACTTACTCATTTTGAGTAACTTACTCATTTTGGTATTCACAGAAGGCACTTATCATTGATGAGTAAGTGCCTTCTGTGAATACCAAAATGAGTAAGTTACTCAAAATGAGTAAGTTACTCAAAATGAGTAAGTTACTCATTTTGGTATTCACAGAAGGCACTTACTCATTTATGAGTAAGTGCCTTCTGTGAATACCAAAATGATTAAGTTACACAAAATGTGTAAGTTACACAAAATGAGTAAGTTACTCAAAATGAGTAAGTAAGTGCCTTCTGTGAATACCAAAATGAGTAAGTACCTTCTGTGAATACCAAAATGGTAGTAAGTTTAGGATTTTGTCTTAAGTTAGTTCTGTGAATCGGGCCCACAATGCCTTCACTCTGTTCCAGACTCACACAAGTAGCAGCTACTGCTTTCAGACATCCAGGCAACGCCTTTGCTACCGGGTCTAAGACAGCTGAAAAATAGGCTATTGGACGCTTCATTTTTCCATGCCTTTGCACTAACACTGAAAGTGCACATCCGTCTCTCTCGCTACAATACAGCTCAAATTCTTTCTCATAATCAGGCATTCCCAATGCTGGTGCCTCACACAAACTTGTTCTCAGTTCTTTGAAAGCCTTCATTTCCTCCTCATTCAATTCAACCGGATCTCTGACATCCTTCTTTGTCAATCGCTGTAAAGGTTTTTCAATCAATGAAAATCCACTTATCCATTGTCGGCAATAACCAACCATTCCAAGGAACATTCTCACCTCTCTTTGTGTCATTGGGGCTCTCATTCCTTTGATAATCCTTATCCTTTCTGTTGTTACTTTTCGCATCCCTTTCTCAATCTTATGACCTAAGTACTGTACTTCTTGTTGACAAAATTGCAGCTTTGAAGGTGACACCTTGTGTCCTCCTTCTGCCAAATGATTTAATAAAGCAATTGTGTCCGTAACACATGCTTCTCGGGTCCTTGATGCCACTAATAGGTCATCAATATATTGGACTATCACAGATTTTTCAGGCATTTTTAAATCTTCTAAGGATTTCTTTAGAATTTCATTAAAAATCGAAAGACTTTCAGTATACCCTTGAGGAATTCGGCACCATGCCAAAATACGCTCTCCGAACCGGAACGCAAATAATGGCTGGCTGTCAGGGTGGAGTGGGATAGAAAAGAATGCATGGCACAAATCAATAACTGTGTACCATCCTGCATCATATGGGATTTGATACACTATTACAGCAGGGTTTGGTACAATTGGGCAGCAAGGAATAACAATTTTGTTTACCTTTCTCAGGTCTTGCACTATCCTATATGTTCCATTTGGCTTTTTCAATCCCATTATAGGAGAATTACATGGGCTGCTCATTATTTCTCTCAAAATCCCTTGTTGAATCATTTTATTAATTACAGGTGTTATTCCTTCAATAATTTCTGGCGTCAGTTTGTACTGCGGGGTATTTGGGTAATTTGTTCCTTCTTTTACAGTTATTTTTACGGGATCAACTTCTCTCATTAGTCCAATATCTTCACCTGTGAAATCCCATACATCAGGCCTTACTATTCCTTTTAATTCAGTAGGGATTTTCTCCGCATCAAACACAGGAAACATATAATTCGCTCCTGGTTCTAGTTCTGCCATTGTCATTTTATACAGAACATCCTCATCTGGGGTCTGGAAAGCAATACCATCTGGGGTACATTCGATGGTACAATTCATTTTGCAAAGTAGATCGCGTCCCAATAAATTTACAGGAGTACAATCACACACCACAAAGCGAAGCATCTCTTTGAATGGTCCAATCTCTACCTCTATTGGCTTTGTAAGAGGGGTTTTAATTTGCCTGTTCGAAACACCTTCAACTTGGATGGATTCTCCTGAGAGAGGAAGTTTTGGAATTTCCACTGATCTAACAGTAGAACGGGTAGCACCAGTGTCCACAAGGAATGTAACATTTACACCATTCACTTTTCCATCCACAAATGGACCTGACTGATCTACCTCTAGAGTTGCGGCAAGCACGCACTCTTCTTCCTCTCCTAGGCACCGTCATAAACTTTCATCCGATTCATCTCCATCCTGCCGTAACCAATACTGCGAAATTGCAGCTGCGCGCGGCAATTTAGTTACCTGCTCTCCTCCGTAGAATCCTGCCTCTGTACTGTATCTTTGAGGATTTACACTCTTTGGAAGAGGTGGTAGTGGCACCTGACACTGTTGAGTAACTACCTGCGGTTGTTGCGGCTGTTGGTAACTCACCTCACTCTGCACCTGTGGATTCAATGATTGATTTTCTGTATTAGCTTTCGGAGGAAATTTACACTCGTTTCTCCAGTGCCCTAATTTTACGCAATTATGACATGGCCATTTCTTTTTAGCTTCTTCTATACTCATCTGACCTTTTCCCTTGTCAATATTTGGTCTGGATTTGGTCTGTCCTGCATCACTAGACTGACTGTTCATCTGAGCTTCTTGTTTTTCTGCAACCTTTACTTGTTCCCACATTGCCTTTTCCTTGAGTTTACGCTGTCTACACTCAATATCATCACTGCAATATTTTGCATACCGTAATACCTCATCTACTGTGCTATTCTGCCAACATAACATATGCTGCTTAATCATTTCACTTATTTCAGGTCTCAAACCATGCACAAATCTATACACAAAATGACTCATGTCCTTTTCACTCAAATTCTCGTATCCACTATACTGTTTTAAGACCAACAATAGGGGCGTGGCTTTGCGAGCCAAGATGGCGGACGCACCTTGAGTGTGCTCCCGGACCCCTCCGCCATCCGTTCGCAATCCGCCTGTTTTAGGACCCATCCTGCCCTGGCTCCTGCTGCCGCTGCTTTGCTGCACCCCTGGTTGTGCTCCTGGCCGTGGGGAGTCCGGCGATCTGGTATTTTCATCGCGCCCGGCCAGCCTGCCGGGTGCCCTCCTCCAACATGGCGGCCTCCTTGCACTGAACCGGGACCCCTGCACCCCGCGGACCGGGCTGCGGCGGCTGCTCCTGGCCTTCATCCTGGTAGAGGCGACCCCCGAGGCTGCAGCGACTGGCGGCGGGTTGTGGAACCCCCCGGCGAGACGCCCGCTGTGCCATCCTCCCCCCGCCCGGCTGGACCTCTACATTTGCGGCCATAGACGCTGATTCCTGCATGCTGGCGCCGGGCTGCCCTGCCTGATCCGGGGCCGTTGGCGGAGATGGCGGGAGCCATTTGAGGTGGCACCCCGACTCCCCTGCGGCTCTGCCGCGGTGCCGGTTGCCGTTTCGGGCGGCGGGAGACCCGGGGCGGCGGTGACTGAGACCTGGCACATACCCTCGAGGCTGCGTGGCTGAGGGTGTGGTGCTCGACAGGCCAGAGACTTGGTGAGTGGCGGCGGCGGGGGGCTGAGACTGTGTTGTGGAGGGCCCCCCGCGCGTGGACTGCCTGCTCTGGAGGTGATCTGGGCACCGCGAGTTGGGCGCTGACCCGCTGCTTCTCCTTACCTGCTGTGATTTGCTGCGGCCGCCGGCCCATCGGACCCCTGGTGCTCCTCCTCTACCACTTCCCTGGGATCTATCGCCGGAGGGCCCCCTACCCCAGGTGTGTCCAGGCCGAACTTCCACTGCTGTGCGGCCTCCTGATCCAGCCCAGTCTGGACCCTCCTGCTCTTCTGGGTCCGCGATGCTGTTGCGGCCTTGTCTCCACTGCCGGGGATTGTTGGCCTCTAAGGAAGACGAGGGTTCCCCTGTGGACTACGCTGGCGGACCTGCGGTGGGTGAGTTGGGGGCCGGGAGTCGGCTATCGGGCCGGGTGGCAGTGCGGGGGCGGTGTAGGCGCTCCCGCCCCCCCCTCCCTCCCTCAGTGACTTATCCCCTCTCCCCCCCATCATGCCTGCACCTGCCTATTGTCCTTGGAGGGGCCCAACCCGGGATCCTCTCGCCGCCGCTTGCTCGAGGAAAGGGGAGCCGCTGAGCTCGGCTACCGCTGTCGGGTAGCGGTGCAGGGGGTTGGGACCTCTGCCACGCGCCACATCTGGTGGTGTCTTCCGGGATTGCTGGTCTGCATCTGCGGGGTGGTCCTAGCCGGCCTCCCCTGCCCTGTGTCGGCCCCATTGATGGCGTGTCCCCCCGAGGGACCGGGCCCCTCCTCTCCTCCCCTTGACCCCCTTCAGGGGTCGAGGGACTCACCGCGGCTGCAGAACCGGATCTCGGCCGTCAGTGCCGGACCGCGTGGGGCCTCCCCTGACACTGCCCACCCACTTGGCACTGCCTACGACCCAGTACTTGGAGCCCGCGGTCTGCCCTCGGACACCTCCGGTGATTGGCGCCGGACCTCTGCAATGGATTGGGCCTCACTCGGCTGTGTAGAGAAATAACGGTCCGGTTCCCCGGGGCCCCTCGCCACTAACTCACTGCGGCCTATCTTGAGACAATGAGGTGGTGCCATCCTTTTTCGACCGTCGCATCGGACGGAGGTGGGAGAAGGGTTCGCGGACTTGTGCTGCTTGACCCCGGAGGCTCGCGAGGACCTGGGAGGTTTGGTCTGGACGCCCGGGCCCGAGTATTGACGGTCTGGGTGCCGGCTTCCTCCCCCTTTGGGACTGTCGACTGCCTCCCTCGCCCGTTCCGCGGCCGGGCCCCCCCACCCTAGGGAGCGATGGGCAGGGACCGTGCCCCGAAGACAACTGCCCCACAGACCCAAACGAAAATGGACCAATACACCACCAATGACCGAGACCCTGGTGGGGGGGCGTCCAATACCCTTGCCCCCGTGGGGGGAGATCTTTCCACTATCCTCCAAGCAATTGGCGTCTCGCAGGCCTCGGTGGAGAACAAAATCGGCGAGGTGAGGGTGGACATGGCCCTCATTCGTCAGGACTTGCGTAATGCCACGGCCCGGATCTCGGAGGCGGAATCGCGCATCTCCACGGCCGAAGACGATATAGGCCAACTCAAGACCCAGGTGGCCCGCCTCCAAACCCAGACCTCGGAACTCCACCGTCAGGCCGAAGTTGCGAAAACAGGTCAAGGAGGAACAACTTGCGCCTCATAGGATTTCCCAAAGGGGCCGAACACGGTCGAACAGACACGTTTGTGGAGACCTGGGTGAGATCCTGGATGCCCAAGGAGTCCCTCTCCCCATGGTTTGCGTCCGAGCGCGCCCATCGCTCCCTGGCTCCGCGACCTCCGCCTGGTGCTTCCCCCGGCCCATCATCATGAGGGTCCTCAACTTCCGGGACAGAGATGCTATCCTTAGAGCGGCGAGGACACAGAGCCCACTGCTTTATCAAAACAATAAGATCATGCTCTTTCCGGATTATACCAAGGAGGTGCAGGCCCAACGACGAACGTATGACGATGTCAAACAGAAGCTCCGTAACCTGGGTCTTCGCTATGGTCTCCTCTTTCCAGCCTGACTCAGAGTTGTATTTCAAGATAAGACACTCTTTTTCGACACCCCCCCAGGCGGACTGGACTTGGCTCACGGAGGAGCGCCCTCTCTGGACCCATCCTGCTTCCCCCCCTGTCCGACGGGAGCCTACGCAACCCCATCCGACCCTTCCCAAGCCACAGCGACGTCGTACTAGGTCCCGCAAGAAGGGTGACCGGCGCGGCGGGGCCTCCCGATCACCGGAGGCAATATCCCAACTGCTGATTGCCTCTGAAATACCTCGGCCGTTTGGGACCCTCAGCCTGACTGGTTCCTTGATTGATCTGAGCCGGATCCCAGACCCCTCTGAGACACTGCGCCCTGCCATATCTGACTCTAACTTGTCAAGGAGCCCCGCACTTCGTGGGGAGGATGACGGGGTCTGACTTCGGGTGTCCACCGGCTTAGAGTCCGTACTTCTGCTGCTTAGCTGTTCATACAGCGGTTAACGTTACCAAATCCGTCTACATGGAGGTGTCCATCTCTGCCACGCCCATGTTCCGCTAACCGTTTTAGCTTAGCACTCAGACTTATTTGTATTTCTGTTTTTGTTGTTTTCCTTTTCAGGGCGACAGATGCTTCAATTTCAGAAGTGTAGGGTGGGGGTGTTGGGCGGCAGGGGGTGGGAAGACCGTTGTCTCCCGATTGTTCATTGTTTTTGGCCGCCTTTGGGCCAATGTTTTTCGTCCTTCATGGCAGCTTTCTGTGCACACACACCACCAACGACGGCATGAGACCTATTAGAACACACGAGCTCGATCCCCAGGCCATGGGATGTTTCCTCCCCAGGGACCCGGGTCTATCCGCACGGATTCACACACACACTACCCACTCTGATGGTGTCCACCCTTAATAGACCCCTCCACATTTTGTTGTGGAACGTCAATGGCCTATTAGACCGTATAAAGCGAACCGCAGTTCTCCGCAGTGCCCAACGCCAGGTGCCCGACATCCTTTTTCTACAAGAAACACACCTTCTGGGAACTCATTGCACCTTCCTCGCCCATTATGGGTTCGACAGGGTCTGGCATTCTGGTTTCGCACGGGGCTCCCGGGGAGTGGCCATACTGATTCGCAGGGGGCTCCCCTTTACTTTGATGCAGGTCGAGACTGACGCACAGGGCCGCTACGTGGCCCTGACCGGCAGGATCGAGGGTCATCTTCTTAATCTTTTGTGTGTATACATTCCCCCTGCCACAATGTCCTCTGCCCTCCGACGTCTCACGCTATTAGTCTCAACCTTCCCTCAGGGTCTGACGGTCATTGGGGGCGACTTTAATGCTGTTATGCAACCTCCTCGCGACACAACAGGTGCTCCCTCTGCGTCCCGCCTTGCCTCTGCTAAGCGCCTTTCTGATTGGTCCTCCGCCCTAGGTCTTTGTGACGCCTGGAGGGTGTGGAATCCCCACCGGGAACAATATACTCATACTTCGGCGGCCCACCGTACTCACTCCCGTATTGCCCTGCTCCTGTTGCCGGCCATCGACTGTCAGTTGGTGTCAGGGGTTACTATCCTGCCCCGTGGTATCTCAGACCACTCCCCTGTCTCCCTCCATCTCGGGAGTTCCCCGGTGGAGTCCGTACGATTTGGCGGATGAACGCATGGTTTCTGCAGGATGCGGAATTCGTCGAAACCCTCGGGCAGGAACTGAAGCAATACTTGTTGATCAATAAAGGATCGGTCCCCTCACAAGGTACACTGTGGGAGGCCAGCAAGGCCACTATTCGAGGGGTGGCCAGAGGCTTAGTTCACGCGAAGCGCACGGCTCAGACCGCCCGCCTTGTGCAGCTCGAGGCCCGCGCTGGCCTATTGGAATCAGACCAAGCTTCTGCCGAGGGCGCTGGCTCCACCTGACAGCTCGCAATGCTCCGTGAGGAGATCTGTCAGATCTCTCTGGAATCCGCTAAAATGCTATGGCGCTCCTCAGTGGCGCGCGTCTGTGGCTGGGGTGACAAAAATGGCAAACTACTCCACAATCTAGTCTCGTACCCCAAAGCCAACCGCATAATCCCTGAGGTCTGCGATGCGGCCGGCGCTCATCATTTCACCTCTCAGGCTATTGCCCAAGCCTTTGCGGGCTACTATGCTAATCTTTACGCGGTCCGACCTCCCGAGGCCTCCCTGGCTGCATTGTTGTCAGAGACACTGACCCAACTGCCTCGTCTTCCCCAGGCAGTCTCGGAGACTCTGGACCTCCCCCTCACCCCAGAGGAGATACACGCGGCCATTTCACTCTTACATTCCGGCAGGACGCCAGGGCCGGATGGCTACCCTCAAGAATACTACGCGACCTACCGCGACTTGTTGGTTCCGCACCTGGTGGACTCGTTCCAACATGTGGTGGACACGGGGTCCTTTCCCCCAGAGACCGACGTGGCCACTATTGTGGTCATTCCAAAGACACAACCGCCTTCCCTCGCCTGTGCGGATTACCGCCCCATTTCCCTCATTAACACCGCGGTGAAAATCTTTGCCACTGCCTTTGCCCAACGTCTCCGTCCCCTCTTGCACAACTTGGTCCACCCAGACCAATGTGGCTTCATGCCTGCCCGGGGTACCCGGCACTACATACGCTGTCTCGCCCTCGCACACCGCCATCAACTCACTCCATACTTGGCCTTGCTTTTCATTGATTTTGAAAAAGCATTTGATACTGTTGACTGGAGCTATTTGGAGGACGTGCTGGAGGAGATGGGATTCGGCCTTCCTTTTCGGCACCTCATCCGAGTTTTATACTCCAGTCCCAAAGCAAGGGTCCTAATTAATGGCGTGCTCTCGGAGGCGTTCCCCATCCAGAGGGGCACTCGCCAAGGTTGTCCGCTCTCGCCGCTTTTATTTGCGTTAGCGATAGAGCCCCTGGCCTCTCTCATACGACAAGACCCCCGCATCCGGGGTTGGGCTTGGGACCCCTATCAGGTCGACAAGGTCTCCCTCTACGCCGACGACGTGCTCCTGTTCTTAGCGGACCCCGAGAGCTCCGGCCCACGGTGCTTGGACGCCCTTTCCGCCTTTGAACGGGTCTCGGGCCTTCGGCTCAACCTGGCGAAATCCACTCTGATTCCCCTCCACCCGTCCCGTGCCTGCTTCGACTGGCAAACAACCATTCCTCTGCGTAGGCAGTCCTTCAAATACCTGGGGATCTGGGTTACCCTGCTTCCAGAACTTGAATGGGCCCTCAACATTACGCCCCTGTTTACCAAGGCCAAGGCGGACCTCAGGCGTTGGCAATCCCTTCCTCTTAACCCTCTTGGCAGAAGTGCCCTTTTTAAAATGATGGTTCTCCCCCGTTTTTTATATGTTTTACAAAATATAACTTTTCATCTCCCGGGGAGTTAGTTCCGTGAGATTGATGGCTTCCTCACCTGGTTTCTATGGAGAGGTGGGAGATCACGTATGTCCCTGGCTCACTGCCGTATACCTCCGTATGACGGGGGCATGGGTGTGACCCATCTTCACCTTTATTATCTGGCCACGAGACTCATCATGGTTCACGATTGGTTCGCCGGCGGCTGGTCCGATCCAGCATACCAGGTTGAGCTCCGATCGATGGACTTTCCACGGCTCCAAGCCTACTTGTATGGGGCCCCCATACCACAGGTCCTCCCCCATCACTAGGACAGTCCTATTGGCTTGGCGCACTGCCCTGCGCCACACGAAATGGTATGGGAAACTTACCCAACATACACCCCTGTGGCATGGTACTTGGCTGCGGGAGGCCGCGACTCTCCGGGACTTCCGTCGGTGGGACCACATTGGGATCTCGCTTCTCGGGGACGTCTGGGTTGGTGACCATATCAGATCCTTCGCAGATTTGCAGCAGCGCTACTCCCTCCATTCCTCCCAATTTTATAAATATCTACAACTTAGGCATGCCCTCAAGGTGCACATTCCGTCTCCCACCTCTCTCCCTGAATTTAGTCCCCTCGAAGCCCAAGTGATGATGGGGAACCTGGGTAGAGGGGGGGTGTCGCGGATTTATCGCTCCTTAGTAAACAATGGCTCCGCAACCCTAGATTCACTGCGAGCCCGCTGGGAGGGTTGGCTGGGCCCCCTAGAGGATGCGGACTGGAGAGACGCTCTCATGGCCCCCAAGACCTTAACGACCTCTTCCAAGCTGCGTCTAATCCAACTCTATTATTTACACACGGCATACCTAACCCCTGCGCGCCTATACAGAGCCCGGCTGCGGCCCTCCCCCGACCTGTACACGCTGAAATCATGCTCCAGATGACTTTTACCACATGATCTGGCAATGCCCTGTCCTGGCACCATTCTGGGCGGGGGTGGAACTGGAACTTACACAGACCATGGGGTGGACGGTTCCCCACGATCCATTACGCCTGATTCTAGGTGTGTTTGATGGCTTGGATGGCTCTCGGGCCGACAAGCGCTTCCTTGGGACTGCAGTGGCGGTAGCAAAACGTGACATTGCGGCACTCTGGTCTCAGGCCAAGTCCCCTACTGTACGGAGGTGGAGACGGGGGTAGATTGGTGCGGAACTCAGGAGGAACCCCTCTTTGAAGCCCGGGGCTGCCCTGAACTATTCGGAAAGATTTGGGGTAAATGGTTTCATCTATTGTCCTGAGGGGTGTATGTGTGCATATGTATCATGATAACCTCGCGCAAGACTCTAGTCTTATGAATGATTTACAGGTCTCTGTCATCTTCCTTGCGGGTGTAAACCATCCAGACATTGTGCTTGATTTTGCTGCCATTGTATATTTGTGTTTTGTTTTAAAAATCAATAAACTTGATTATCAAAAAAAAGACCAACAATAATCTCTCGTAGTAAGCATGCACAGATTCCTTACTCTCCTGAGTCGTTCTATCAATCTTTACCCAGTCTGTTTCTTTTGGTGGGATTTTATTTTTCAAAAACGTGATTGCCTGTTCATATTTTCTCATTACTTCTGGACCTGGGGCTCCTGTTTTTGCATCTCTAGGATATTCTTCCTTCGGCCAGTCAATTGTAATTTTACACTCTGTCCATAAATCTGCTGGAACAACAATCTCAAATAGTCCATCCAAATCTTCCCACAATACTTTTGAAACTTTTACAAACCTTTCTATCTGTCTATACCATTCTACAGGCTTCTCTCTCAATCTTGGAAAGTCATTCGTAAATGACAATATATCTTGTCTGGACCATGGGACATGTGCATAACTTCCTCCTGGAGTTTCTCTCATTGGATACTCCATTACCGTTTGTTCTTTCTCCTTTACTGGAAAAGCCAATGATGCTTTATCAGTTGTTCCCTCCTTTCTCCTTATCCACCTACTTCTCCATTTATCCACATCACCCCATTTTCTCAATAAAACAATCAATTCTTTAATTTGCGTCAATCGTCCTGAAGTGTTCAGATTTTCTATGTCTTTTTCACTAAAATCTACCCTGTACGGTTTCTGTAATACTCTGATTTTTCCGAATTCTACTCCTAGTTCGTTCGCTGTGTCTTCCAATTTTTCGTGCAAATTTCTAGCTCTCCAAGTAACTCTTTTACACATAAACATTAATTCGTCATCTTGATAGGACTTCAATCGATCTGTACCAATAGTTCCTAGGATTAATTCCTCTATGTCTATCTTTAATCTGACCACATCCAAAGGTTGTGGTTCTGTATCTTTTTTCTGCAAGTTCCTCACCCAATCATTTAATTCTTCTGCAGTCGGACCCACAGGGGTTTTGTTTATTTGTGCCCAACTTGCACTTCTCTCTGGGGTTTCAGTTGCTGACTCGGCTCCCATAGGAATCCTATTTATCAGGCTCTCATTAACTGTCAAATTTACAGGTGGACTTGACCTAAAAGGACTAACAGAATCTTCCTTTTCCCTATTTTCTGAAATCATCTCTTCTCTTACTCTTTGCATATTGGAATTTAATGGAATTGTTAAGGAGTGTTCATCTATCTTTTGATTTTCAAATACTGGGATTACTGGCCCTATAGTTACTGGCACAGTCACAGCTTCCATATTCCTTGTCAGTTCTCTTATCTTTTCAGTCAAATCTCTTGTGGTCCTAGCTAATTCAGCTGTATTACCATTATCATCTTTCACAGTCTGTGGTGTTTCTGGTTTATTAAACGGCCTATTTATTTCAGACATTCGTTCAGGGCTTTGATTTATTACAGTTCTCATTGGCGGTGCATTTGGTGTCACCACCGCAGAATTCTGTTGGTATGGAGGGGGTCTTTTATTTAAATGTCCTCCAGCAACTCATCCTCTGTGTCGCTAACTCCATACCCGTATCTCTCTGTAACTGCATGTTTCTTTTTCTCCGTACATTTTCTCCCTGCAAATTCTTCAACTGTTCTGACAGGAAACAAACCATCCGTCATGTTAGCATACCACCATCGTCTCATCCTGTCTTCATGATTCAAATCCCATACTCTTCCATGAACTAAACTATAATTCTTTTCACCTCTGTGTCTTTCCCTATCATACATCTCATCTTCCCATTCACCTAAGGCTTCAATCTGTGTCGGTCTAGGTCTTGGTTCAAGTTTCATCATCTTTTCTCTCAAATTTCGAAGTACCGCTGTGCTAAACGAACCATTCTCTGGAAATGCCAATACTCCATCGCCTTGGGTATATTTCGCCCAATTTTCCAACCAAATGCAGGTATGATAGCCGTATTTCAACATCATATGAGATGCTGGCGTTTTTGGTGGAGGAAGTACTTCTCCTTCCCTAGTCACAACCTTCTTGTCTTTCTTGAAAAAGTTTTTAATCTTCGCAAACCATGACGGTTTCTCTCTACCATACTCATAATAAGCCATATTTTGCTGTTCTTTTTCCCAAAACAAATACACGCAATTCTTCACCACTCTGTTCTTTCTACTGCTCGGCTATTCGTACTTATCCCAGCGCGTCTCACACCAACGCACCAATCAGAAAGCTTTACGTCACTCTCACACTAACCTATCCCAGCGCGTCTCACACCAACGCGCCAATCCGGACACTCTACGATCTACACAACTGGCCAATACCAGCGAGGTTCTTCTTGACGTCAGTTCTACTCCTGCTTCTACTGACCCCTCCTTTACAAAAATTATCGGCAGTTTTTTTAGCTTTTCTTTTCGACAAAAACTGGTTAGTTACAACGTAAAACACATTACCATTGCCTGTTTCGCTAAACAAGAGAGATAGTTTATTCCGACTTTAAAAAATACTGTTTCGTTCGATAAGTGTAGCACTTCTCTCTACCTTACCCTTCTCGCAAGCAAGGGGTAAACCCGTTTCTCTGGGGATAAAACACATGTGGAGACTACACTGCTCCTGAGAATTAAGGCCAGAGTTTCACAAGAAAACCTGTTGCTATTTCACTCAAACGCAATTCATACATGAAATGTCCCTAACATAACACAATCCTGTCTTATCACCAATTTGAAATCAGACAATGCACAATTCCATGTGACTTCTCTTGCCACACGTGTTCACTTCCTACTTTCTGGAAGCTTCAAAATTTCGACTTATACAAAACATAACACAAATTCAACATAGAGTGTTAGACACGAAAAATCAATAATCACAAATCACCAAACTAATCTATAGAAACCATAACTCGGCTACCAAGAAATCTGATCCAGCTAATATAAATTTCTCCTTATGACACCAAATCCAGAAAAACACCTACACAACACTTATATCGGTGGGGCCCATGACACCGCATACATACATTCATCCAATCCTGGATTTAAACGTCATGGAGAAAGAGCTGCTGGACAAGCGGGATACCTTATTAAAATGACAGAATTATAACCTATACATTATATACATTGACTTCGAATCCTGTCGGTTCTAAACATCAAGGTACTCCGCTACTTGGTCGATGGACCAACTAGTAGAATCAATTGATGGTGATTAAGACCAGCTCAATTACAATTGGAACCTTTTAACATTCATTAAATCATAAACTTAGTTTAAAGAACCACAGACTCATTTTAGAGTTAGAATATAATTTTATCTAAAACTCTTAAGCAAATAAGTATAATTCTTTATTAGGCAAAAACATTTAGAAATATCAATACACATTTATGAAAAGTTTAGGAAAAGTGAGAAATTATGCATTACCCTCGGCCATGGGGCGATGACAAGAATGATTCACCAAAAGAAGATGAACCGCAGATCACAGGATAGGACTCCCAAACTGACTGACTGTCCCGCTAACCTCCTCGGACGCACCTCCCAGGCAGAATTCCCGCAACTATCTTGTTCCTTCCCCAGTCAAAGTTCAAAGTCCAAAATGACAGAGTCTCTCGCAGCATCAAGGTTGAAAAAATAAAAAGCAAGTTTTTTCACAACGTCAGAGCAGACCCTCTTATACCCTATTCTCTGGCTCACTACATTCAAAAGTTGCAATCTTTAGGGGCAAGAATCACGCTAATTGGTCCATTGGAGGGGTGGTGATGGTCACCTCATCGCCCTCCTTGTTCGAACCGGTTTGGGGACAATAAAGCACACATTAAGAATCATGACCATGGTGTCTAAAAAGTAGTCCAATTTGTTAGTCCATTTTGCAACAATCTTGGATGGTTACACATTAGTTAATTCCCTGTCGCTTGTCTTCTCCATCCGTTCCCAGGCATCCATGCTGAATTCTTAGGCACGTTGCTTCATTGCAGGTCAAATTGGCCTTGACATCTCTCACTCCGAACACAGGCCGCATGCACGTGACTGGAGCATTCTTTCTGAGGCTGCGTGGGGGCCATCTTGTTTACCGCACGCGATCTCGTCCTTTCCAGTCGGCCATTTTAGAAGCATGGCCTAGCAGGCCCGAACAGAACTAATATAAGAACAAAAACAATAGAAAATAAGCCTTTCTGTTTACCACCCGCCATTCTAATAACCCGTGTTAGATATTACCTAGCGAAAGCGACATTTAAAGCCATTTTACTTACCATCTACATTCTTTGCCACAATACAATTCTACTATACAACAAAAATCATGCAATTCACTTCTAATTACTACGCAAATCACAATACTAATGTTAGTTTACTTCACATTTGTAAATAAATTAGATTTTTGCACAAATCAGCATTTTACCCGCGTGTAGTGTCTACTAAAGTGTATTTGTTGATTAATTCATGCGTTTTCAAACGGTTAGAATCATTAGCGTTATGAGGTCATTAATTTCATAGGGGTACAAAAATTATTTTCGTTTCCCCTGCTCCATCAATTCCCCCTTTGGTGATTTTTAACATCACCACTAAAACCTATAATATTTTATCAGATAAATGTTTCTTGTCCACTTGCATTTGTTAATTTAGACAATCGTGTTCTTTTCATCTTGTCTTTTAGACCTTTTGTACATGTTCTCTTTAAGCTCTTCCAATTCGATCTCTCCCATCTCCCGTTCTCTTTCTTTATTTTTCTCATTTTCTCTTTTTACTTTATTTTGTCTTTTTCTTCTTTTAATACACATATATGCTAATCTCAATACAGATATTATCATTATTACTAAAGTCACTGGAATTAGTATTTTCCCAATAAGAGAACTACCTATTTCTGTGAACCATTTCTTCATTGAGGAAAAACTCTTACCAAGTCTCTCCCAAGCACCTTCAACCTCCAGTGTGGCAATTTCTTTATGCAAATCAGTAATGTTCTTTATATACTTCTGTATATTCTGACTTTTGTCTGGAATGTAAGTGCAACAATGTTGTACCTTCAGCATTCCACAGACTCCACCCTCTTTTGCCAAAAGAATGTCAAGGGCAAGTCGATTTTGCATCACCATAGCTCTCATGGCAACCATTTCGATATTTACCATCAAGAACCCTCCAGCAGTATTCGTTGATAAACGATCTACTACTGTAGACAATTTCCGAATTTTGTATGCGTTCAGAAATATACCCACTGCTGGTATCAATGCTCCAAAAATGTCACCTATTATTTCTGAGAAGCTTTCCCTCCTCCTACGGGTTAATGGTTTACCTATCTCGTGAATTCCCTTTGTTCCTCTTTCCACATGAAAATTCTTTGGAAAGACCAGGCCTAGATAGCATGTTCCGTACCAATGGTCCGGCAACCTATAGTAAGCTCTATTTCCGCAAATGTAATAGATCCCTGGAAATACTGGATCTTTTCCTCCTTTGAATCCCCATCCGCCTAGAATTTTGTATGTATCTCGGCACTCACTAGAACCCACGAAATAGTTATCATACAAAGTGTTATCTCTTCCAATACACAATTTTCCTTGTTGGGGCCAATCTAGAACCATAGCTGCATTTGTTTCCCCTTTGTCATAACTTCCCTCTTCAAACGCCCAAGGTGGGGTTTTGTCTTTTCTCCTGTTGCCTTCCTTTGAAATGTAGCCCTTCTATCTCCTACCATGTCCAAGAAAACCTTTTCTTCTTTTCTTAACCCACAAGTAAGATTATGTCTAAATGCATATTCTAATGTTAATTCTTTTGTTTCTAGGAAAAATTCTCCAAGAGTCTTTGCAATCTTCACCTTATTTAGTTCAGGGATTACGGGAACTTTAGCAAAAACGGCATCTATGTCAGTGTAATAATACTCTAATTTACCAGTTTTATAAAATAAACTAGCTAAAACACTACAAGTTATCCCATACGTCAAAGGAAGGTGATGATATGTCACACCTGTTACAGACGCAGGTAACTGCATACATACGTAACAATCTCTCACATCCATTGTCTCCACATATTCATATAAAGGTTTCGTGAAGACATTCTTGGAAAAATCAGTGATTGACTTGTCCCTATGGAAATCAGTACTATCTACCAGTGTTGCAGTGTTCCTTACGTTAGATTTCTTGTCACTATTTGTGTCATTCACAATTACAGATGTATTTTCTACAACTAGCCTAAGTGGAATTATTATTGCCAAAATAAACCAAAGAAGCATTAGAAAACCTGTACAATAGAAACACATCTTACACCATCTACTGAAAAACTCACATCTAGTTCTTCTATTCTCAGTGTCTACCATGTTGAAAAATTATCTAATTTATGTACAGAAAATGGATTTTTCACACCTCAAGTGACTTAACGTTGACTGGGCTCAACTGCTTTTAGCGCACTTTTCGGTTTCTCAGAAATTTTCTTTGTCTTTATTCAGTTTATGTGTCTAGTTCGGTTTTCTTTCTTTGGCTTTATCAGTTTGTGTGTCTAGTCCGGTTTTCTCTCTTTGGCTTTTTCAATGTTGGCGCATTTCACTCTCATCCATTTATTCACAGTCTTTGTCTGGGTTCTTGTGACTGCTGTCCACCTCTTTAATGTCAGACAGTGCTATGTATACCCATTCAGGTGACTTGTATTTCAAGTTAGGTCTTTTCACTCTTTTGGGTCTCGGCAATTGTCTTTTATCTGTTTTTCCTTGTCTTTCTTGACTTGTTATTTCATTCACTTGTTCTGCATTGTCTTTGTTCAAATTTATTATCTTGTATCTCAGTTTCTTAATTTCGTTGGGCCAATTGTCTCCTTTTCTTGGCCTTTTCAGTTCACTTTCATTTTCTCCTCGTTCCACCCTCCAAGTTCTCTTTCTTGGACCTATTCTTTGCCTTCTTTCGTCTTCACTTTCTTCAGATTCTGTTTCAGATCTCACTTCACTTCCTCTAACCTTGAATTTTATGATCTCAGTCTCTTTGTCTGAATCTGAACTTTCTTGTGTTTCTTCTGTTTGAACCTTTGAGTCTAATCCTCCTCGTGTTTCTTCCGCAATTTCTCCAAACTCTCTATCTAGATCTAAATTTTCCCGTGTTTCTTCTTCTTGAAATTTTGTCTCTATTCCTCCTCGTGTTTCTTCCGCGATTTCCCCACACTCTCTATCTAGATCTAAATTTTCTTGAGTTACCTCTACAATTTCCGGAGGAATTCTCCCGTAACTTGTACTTGGCTGTTCACCGTCACTGTCTATTAGTTCAATTTCTCCTGTTTCAATATCAGTTCTTTTGGTTTCTGATTCTTCTTTTTGTCTTTTACTGCATTCAGGTTGGTCTGTTTCAGATGCTGAACTAGTATCTGATATTTCCAGATGTCGTCTTACATGTCGATCTTCAAGATCTGGAACTTTACTCGTTTCAAGTTCTGCTTCAGAGGCCGAACTGGTACCTGATTCTTCCAGATGTCGACTTACAGGTCAAGCTTCAGGATCTGGAACTCTGATGGTTTCAGTCTCTGCTTCAGATGCCGAGCTGGTATCTGATATTTCCAGATGTCGACTTACAGGTTGAGCTTCAGGATCTGGAACTCTGATTGTATGGCTGGCATGAATCCAATTTTTCACACCTGCACACTTTACTGCAGTCGTTGTCACCAGAATCACTTGATGTGGCTTGTCCCAGCGTGGAACCAAGCAATTTCTTCTTCTGTGGACCTTTATGCGGACCCAGTCTCTTGGACTCAGATCATGAGCTGGTTTTCTTTCAAGAGTGGTCGCATCCGGTCCAACCTGATGAAACACAGAATGCACCACATCAGCCAATCCTTTGCAATAGTCCAGTATGAGATCATCAGTTATAGTCAGCAGTTTGTTGACAGGTACATATGCTTGTCTCATTGCTCGTCCCATGATTATTTCATGAGGACTCAGACCTGTTTTCCTGTCAGGAATGCTTCTTATGCTCATTAACACCAATGGTAAGGCGTCGGGCCATTTGAGTCCTGTGGCTTGACACATCTTACCCAATCTATTCTTTATGGTGCCATTTACTTGCTCTACCACTCCAGAAGCCTCTGGTCTGTAGGCACAGTGCAGCTTTTGTCGAATGTCTAATGCTTCGCATATCAGTTGGATGAGTTCGTTCTGAAAATGCGTTCCTCTATCTGTTTCTATCGTTACTGGAAAACCGTATCTAGGAATGAATTCTCTCAGCAGGAGTTTAGCTACAGTAACTCCATCATTCCTTCTTGTCGGATAGGCTTCCACCCAACGAGAAAACAAACAGACGACCACCAGGACATACCTCAGTCTGTTACTTGGGGGCATTTCAATGAAATCTAATTGCATTCTGGTAAAAGGACCTCCTTCACGTCCTATTACTCCCAAACTCACTACCGTCTTCCTTCCAGGGTTTAATTGTTGGCATATAAGGCATCTCTGACAAAGGGTTTCAGCTATAGCTCTAAATTTGGGTTATACCAAATTTGTTTGAAAAGTCTGATCATGGCATCTCTACCTATGTGTGCATGTCCATGGTACATCCGTCCCATGTTAGAGATCATGCTATCAGGCATAACTGGTCTTTCGTCCCTGTAAACCCAAACTTCATCTTCTTCTCTCCGCCTGCAACCTGATTTTATCCAAATATCTTTTTCCTCATCACTTGCCTCTTCCTGCAATTGTCTTACCTCATCCCATGTTTCAACTGGGTTAGAAAGCAGCAAGGGACATGAAACATTTTCTTTCTCCCTTCTTCGATTCAATGAAGCTGTATTTCTGGCACAATATTGAGCTAATTCATCGGCAAATTTGTTTCCCACTGAAATATAATCAGCTCCATTTTTGTGAGCAGAGCATTTTACCGCCGCAATTTGTTTAGGCAGCTGTATCGCCTCAAGCAACTTCTTCACAAACTCACCATTCCTAATAGGAGACCCTCTGGAAGTCAGGAATCCCCTCTGGGACCAGATCTGTCCAAAATCATGGACCACTCCAAAGCCGTATTGGCTATCCGTGATCACAGTGATTCGGAAATTCTTTCCCAGTTGGCACGCTCGAGTCAGAGCAATTAGCTCAGCAACTTGGGCTGAACGTATCCCTCTCTAACAAGGCGCTTCCATTATGGTTGCTACCGTACATACAGCATACGCAACACTTAAAGCTCCCTCATCTGTCCTCAGGCATGACCCGTCCACAAACATCACATAATCTGACTCTTTTAGAGGTTCGTCCCTAATATCAGGGCGAGGCTTTGTGCAAAATTCAAGCACATCCAGACACTTATGATCAACATCATCTTTGACTTCTGTATTTACTTCATCTGGCAGTGAAGTGGAAGGATTCACACTTGTGCATCTTACAATGGTTACATTGTCTGCACCCAAGATCACTTTTTCATACCTAGTCAGCCGACTATGTGTCATGAATTGGGTTTTTGTTCGAGTCAGTAAGATTTCGACTGAGTGTGGGACATATACTTTCAAAGGATATCCCATCACAGGGCCCGATTCACAGAACTAACTTAAGACAAAATCCTAAACTTACTACCATTTTGGTATTCACAGAGGCACTTACTCGTTTTGGTATTCACAGAAGGCACTTACTTACTCATTTTGAGTAACTTACTCATTTTGGTATTCACAGAAGGCACTTATCATTGATGAGTAAGTGCCTTCTGTGAATACTAAAATGAGTAAGTTACTCAAAATGAGTAAGTTACTCAAAATGAGTAAGTTACTCATTTTGGTATTCACAGAAGGCACTTACTCATTTATGAGTAAGTGCCTTCTGTGAATACCAAAATGATTAAGTTACACAAAATGTGTAAATTACACAAAATGAGTAAGTTACTCAAAATGAGTAAGTAAGTGCCTTCTGTGAATACCAAAATGAGTAAGTACCAAAATGGTAGTAAGTTTAGGATTTTGTCTTAAGTTAGTTCTGTGAATCGGGCCCACAATGCCTTCACTCTGTTCCAGACTCACACAAGTAGCAGCTACTGCTTTCAGACATCCAGGCAACGCCTTTGCTACCGGGTCTAAGACAGCTGAAAAATAGGCTATTGGACGCTTCATTTTTCCATGCCTTTGCACTAACACTGAAAGTGCACATCCGTCTCTCTCGCTACAATACAGCTCAAATTCTTTCTCATAATCAGGCATTCCCAATGCTGGTGCCTCACACAAACTTGTTCTCAGTTCTTTGAAAGCCTTCATTTCCTCCTCATTCAATTCAACCGGATCTCTGACATCCTTCTTTGTCAATCGCTGTAAAGGTTTTTCAATCAATGAAAATCCACTTATCCATTGTCGGCAATAACCAACCATTCCAAGGAACATTCTCACCTCTCTTTGTGTCATTGGGGCTCTCATTCCTTTGATAATCCTTATCCTTTCTGTTGTTACTTTTCGCATCCCTTTCTCAATCTTATGACCTAAGTACTGTACTTCTTGTTGACAAAATTGCAGCTTTGAAGGTGACACCTTGTGTCCTCCTTCTGCCAAATGATTTAATAAAGCAATTGTGTCCGTAACACATGCTTCTCGGGTCCTTGATGCCACTAATAGGTCATCAATATATTGGACCATCACAGATTTTTCAGGCATTTTTAAATCTTCTAAGGATTTCTTTAGAATTTCATTAAAAATCGAAAGACTTTCAGTATACCCTTGAGGAATTCGGCACCATGCCAAAATACGCTCTCCGAACCGGAACGCAAATAATGGCTGGCTGTCAGGGTGCAGTGGGATAGAAAAGAATGCATGGCACAAATCAATAACTGTGTACCATCCTGCATCATATGGGATTTGATACAGTATTACAGCAGGGTTTGGTACAATTGGGCAGCAAGGAATAACAATTTTGTTTACCTTTCTCAGGTCTTGCACTATCCTATATGTTCCATTTGGCTTTTTCAATCCCATTATAGGAGAATTACATGGGCTGCTCATTATTTCTCTCAAAATCCCTTGTTGAATCATTTTATTAATTACAGGTGTTATTCCTTCAATAATTTCTGGCGTCAGTTTGTACTGCGGGGTATTTGGGTAATTTGTTCCTTCTTTTACAGTTATTTTTACGGGATCAACTTCTCTCATTAGTCCAATATCTTCACCTGTGAAATCCCATACATCAGGCCTTACTATTCCTTTTAATTCAGTAGGGATTTTCTCCGCATCAAACACAGGAAACATATAATTCGCTCCTGGTTCTAGTTCTGCCATTGTCATTTTATACAGAACATCCTCATCTGGGGTCTGGAAAGCAATACCATCTGGGGTACAGTAGATGGTACAATTCATTTTGCAAAGTAGATCGCGTCCCAATAAATTTACAGGACTACAATCACACACCACAAAGCGATGCATCTCTTTGAATGGTCCAATCTCTACCTCTATTGGCTTTGTAAGAGGGGTTTTAATCTGCCTGTTCGAAACACCTACAACTTGGATGGATTCTCCTGAGAGAGGAAGTTTTGGAATTTCCACTGATCTAACAGTAGAACGGGTAGCACCAGTGTCCACAAGGAATGTAACATTTACACCATTCACTTTTCCATCCACAAATGGACCTGACTGATCTACCTCTAGAGTTGCGGCAAGCACGCACTCTTCTTCCTCTCCTAGGCACCGTCATAAACTTTCATCCGATTCATCTCCATCCTGCCGTAACCAATACTGCGAAATTGCAGCTGCGCGCGGCAATTTAGTTACCTGCTCTCCTCCGTAGAATCCTGCCTCTGTACTGTATCTTTGAGGATTTACACTCTTTGGAAGAGGTGGTAGTGGCACCTGACACTGTTGAGTAACTACCTGCGGTTGTTGCGGCTGTTGGTAACTCACCTCACTCTGCACCTGTGGATTCAATGATTGATTTTCTGTATTAGCTTTCGGAGGAAATTTACACTCGTTTCTCCAGTGCCCTAATTTTACGCAATTATGACATGGCCATTTCTTTTTAGCTTCTTCTATACTCATCTGACCTTTTCCCTTGTCAATATTTGGTCTGGATTTGGTCTGTCCTGCATCACTAGACTGACTGTTCATCTGAGCTTCTTGTTTTTCTGCAACCTTTACTTGTTCCCACATTGCCTTTTCCTTGAGTTTACGCTGTCTACACTCAATATCATCACTGCAATATTTTGCATACCGTAATACCTCATCTACTGTGCTATTCTGCCAACATAACATATGCTGCTTAATCATTTCACTTATTTCAGGTCTCAAACCATGCACAAATCTATACACAAAATGACTCATGTCCTTTTCACTCAAATTCTCGTATCCACTATACTGTTTTAAGACCAACAATAGGGGGGGCGTGGCTTTGCGAGCCAAGATGGCGGACGCACCTTGAGTGTGCTCCCGGACCCCTCCGCCATCCGTTCGCAATCCGCCTGTTTTAGGACCCATCCTGCCCTGGCTCCTGCTGCCGCGGCGGCGGGGGGCTGAGACTGTGTTGTGGAGGGCCCCCCGTGCGTGGACTGCCTGCTCTGGAGGTGATCTGGGCACCGCGAGTTGGGCGCTGACCCGCTGCTTCTCCTTACCTGCTGTGATTTGCTGCGGCCGCCGGCCCATCGGACCCCTGGTGCTCCTCCTCTACCACTTCCCTGGGATCTATCGCCGGAGGGCCCCCTACCCCAGGTGTGTCCAGGCCGAACTTCCACTGCTGTGCGGCCTCCTGATCCAGCCCAGTCTGGACCCTCCTGCTCTTCTGGGTCCGCGATGCTGTTGCGGCCTTGTCTCCACTGCCGGGGATTGTTGGCCTCTAAGGAAGACGAGGGTTCCCCTGTGGACTACGCTGGCGGACCTGCGGTGGGTGAGTTGGGGGCCGGGAGTCGGCTACCGGGCCGGGTGGCAGTGCGGGGGCGGTGTAGGCGCTCCCGCCCCCCCCTCCCTCCCTCAGTGACTTATCCCCTCTCCCCCCCATCATGCCTGCACCTGCCTATTGTCCTTGGAGGGGCCCAACCCGGGATCCTCTCGCCGCCGCTTGCTCGAGGAAAGGGGAGCCGCTGTCGGGTAGCGGTGCAGGGGGTTGGGACCTCTGCCACGCGCCACATCTGGTGGTGTCTTCCGGGATTGCTGGTCTGCATCTGCGGGGTGGTCCTAGCCGGCCTCCCCTGCCCTGTGTCGGCCCCATTGATGGCGTGTCCCCCCGAGGGACCGGGCCCCTCCTCTCCTCCCCTTGACCCCCTTCAGGGGTCGAGGGACTCACCGCGGCTGCAGAACCGGATCTCGGCCGTCAGTGCCGGACCGCGTGGGGCCTCCCCTGACACTGCCCACCCACTTGGCACTGCCTACGACCCAGTACTTGGAGCCCGCGGTCTGCCCTCGGACACCTCCGGTGATTGGCGCCGGACCTCTGCAATGGATTGGGCCTCACTCGGCTGTGTAGAGAAATAACGGTCCGGTTCCCCGGGGCCCCTCGCCACTAACTCACTGCGGCCTATCTTGAGACAATGAGGTGGTGCCATCCTTTTTCGACCGTCGCATCGGACGGAGGTGGGAGAAGGGTTCGCGGACTTGTGCTGCTTGACCCCGGAGGCTCGCGAGGACCTGGGAGGTTTGGTCTGGACGCCCGGGCCCGAGTATTGACGGTCTGGGTGCCGGCTTCCTCCCCCTTTGGGACTGTTGACTGCCTCCCTCGCCCGTTCCGCGGCCGGGCCCCCCCACCCTAGGGAGCGATGGGCAGGGACCGTGCCCCGAAGACAACTGCCCCACAGACCCAAACGAAAATGGACCAATACACCACCAATGACCGAGACCCTGGTGGGGGGGCGTCCAATACCCTTGCCCCCGTGGGGGGAGATCTTTCCACTATCCTCCAAGCAATTGGCGCCTCGCAGGCCTCGGTGGAGAACAAAATCGGCGAGGTGAGGGTGGACATGGCCCTCATTCGTCAGGACTTGCGTAATGCCACGGCCCGGATCTCGGAGGCGGAATCGCGCATCTCCACGGCCGAAGACGATATAGGCCAACTCAAGACCCAGGTGGCCCGCCTCCAAACCCAGACCTCGGAACTCCACCGTCAGGCCGAAGTTGCGAAAACAGGTCAAGGAGGAACAACTTGCGCCTCATAGGATTTCCCAAAGGGGCCGAATACGGTCGAACAGACACGTTTGTGGAGACCTGGGTGAGATCCTGGATGCCCAAGGAGTCCCTCTCCCCATGGTTTGCGTCCGAGCGCGCCCATCGCTCCCTGGCTCCGCGACCTCCGCCTGGTGCTTCCCCCCGGCCCATCATCTTGAGGGTCCTCAACTTCCGGGACAGAGATGCTATCCTTAGAGCGGCGAGGACACAGAGCCCACTGCTTTATCAAAACAATAAGATCATGCTCTTTCCGGATTATACCAAGGAGGTGCAGGCCCAACGACGAACGTATGACGATGTCAAACAGAAGCTCCGTAACCTGGGTCTTCGCTATGGTCTCCTCTTTCCAGCCTGACTCAGAGTTGTATTTCAAGATAAGACACTCTTTTTCGACACCCCCCCAGGCGGACTGGACTTGGCTCACGGAGGAGCGCCCTCTCTGGACCCATCCTGCTTCCCCCCCTGTCCGACGGGAGCCTACGCAACCCCATCCGACCCTTCCCAAGCCACAACGACGTCGTACTAGGTCCCGCAAGAAGGGTGACCGGCGCGGCGGGGCCTCCCGATCACCGGAGGCAATATCCCAACTGCTGATTGCCTCTGAAATACCTCGGCCGTTTGGGACCCTCAGCCTGACTGGTACCTTGATTGATCTGAGCCGGATCCCAGACCCCTCTGAGACACTGCGCCCTGCCATATCTGACTCTAACTTGTCAAGGAGCCCCGCACTTCGTGGGGAGGATGACGGGGTCTGACTTCGGGGGTCCACCGGCTTAGAGTCCGTACTTCTGCTGCTTAGCTGTTCATACAGCGGTTAACGTTACCAAATCCGTCTACATGGAGGTGTCCATCTCTGCCACGCCCATGTTCCGCTAACCGTTTTAGCTTAGCACTCAGACTTATTTGTATTTCTGTTTTTGTTGTTTTCCTTTTCAGGGCGACAGATGCCTCAATTTCAGAAGTGTAGGGTGGGGGTGTTGGGCGGCAGGGGGGGTGGGAAGACCGTTGTCTCCCGATTGTTCATTGTTTTTGGCCGCCTTTGGGCCAATGTTTTTCGTCCTTCATGGCAGCTTTCTGTGCACACACACCACCAACGACGGCATGAGACCTATTAGAACACACGAGCTCGATCCCCAGGCCATGGGATGTTTCCTCCCCAGGGACCCGGGTCTATCCGCACGGATTCACACACACACTACCCACTCTGATGGTGTCCACCCTTAATAGACCCCTCCACATTTTGTTGTGGAACGTCAATGGCCTATTAGACCGTATAAAGCGAACCGCAGTTCTCCGCAGTGCCCAACGCCAGGTGCCCGACATCCTTTTTCTACAAGAAACACACCTTCTGGGAACTCATTGCACCTTCCTCGCCCATTATGGGTTCGACAGGGTCTGGCATTCTGGTTTCGCACGGGGCTCCCGGGGAGTGGCCATACTGATTCGCAGGGGGCTTCCCTTTACTTTGATGCAGGTCGAGACTGACGCACAGGGCCGCTACGTGGCCCTGACCGGCAGGATCGAGGGTCATCTTCTTAATCTTTTGTGTGTATACATTCCCCCTGCCACAATGTCCTCTGCCCTCCGACGTCTCACGCTATTAGTCTCAACCTTCCCTCAGGGTCTGACGGTCATTGGGGGCGACTTTAATGCTGTTATGCAACCTCCTCGCGACACAACAGGTGCTCCCTCTGCGTCCCGCCTTGCCTCTGCTAAGCGCCTTTCTGATTGGTCCTCCGCCCTAGGTCTTTGTGACGCCTGGAGGGTGTGGAATCCCCACCGGGAACAATATACTCATACTTCGGCGGCCCACCGTACTCACTCCCGTATTGCCCTGCTCCTGTTGCCGGCCATCGACTGTCAGTTGGTGTCAGGGGTTACTATCCTGCCCCGTGGTATCTCAGACCACTCCCCTGTCTCCCTCCATCTCGGGAGTTCCCCCGGTGGAGTCCGTACGATTTGGCGGATGAACGCATGGTTTCTGCAGGATGCGGAATTCGTCGAAACCCTCGGGCAGGAACTGAAGCAATACTTGTTGATCAATAAAGGATCGGTCCCCTCACAAGGTACACTGTGGGAGGCCAGCAAGGCCACTATTCGAGGGGTGGCCAGAGGCTTAGTTCACGCGAGCGCACGGCTCAGACCGCCCGCCTTGTGCAGCTCGAGGCCCGCGCTGGCCTATTGGAATCAGACCAAGCTTCTGCCGAGGGCGCTGGCTCCACCTGACAGCTCGCAATGCTCCGTGAGGAGATCTGTCAGATCTCTCTGGAATCCGCTAAAATGCTATGGCGCTCCTCAGTGGCGCGCGTCTATGGCTGGGGTGACAAAAATGGCAAACTACTCCACAATCTAGTCTCGTACCCCAAAGCCAACCGCATAATCCCTGAGGTCTGCGATGCGGCCGGCGCTCATCATTTCACCTCTCAGGCTATTGCCCAAGCCTTTGCGGGCTACTATGCTAATCTTTACGCGGTCCGACCTCCCGAGGCCTCCCTGGCTGCATTGTTGTCAGAGACACTGACCCAACTGCCTCGTCTTCCCCAGGCAGTCTCGGAGACTCTGGACCTCCCCTCACCCCAGAGGAGATACACGCGGCCATTTCACTCTTACATTCCGGCAGGACGCCAGGGCCGGATGGCTACCCTCAAGAATACTACGCGACCTACCGCGACTTGTTGGTTCCGCACCTGGTGGACTCGTTCCAACATGTGGTGGACACGGGGTCCTTTCCCCCAGAGACCGACGTGGCCACTATTGTGGTTCTTCCAAAGACACAACCGCCTTCCCTCGCCTGTGCGGATTACCGCCCCATTTCCCTCATTAACACCGCGGTGAAAATCTTTGCCACTGCCTTGGCCCAACGTCTCCGTCCCCTCTTGCACAACTTGGTCCACCCAGACCAATGTGGCTTCATGCCTGCCCGGGGTACCCGGCACTACATACGCCGTCTCGCCCTCGCACACCGCCATCAACTCACTCCATACTTGGCCTTGCTTTTCATTGATTTTGAAAAAGCATTTGATACTGTTGACTGGAGCTATTTGGAGGACGTGCTGGAGGTGATGGGATTCGGCCTTCCTTTTCGGCACCTCATCCGAGTTTTATTCTCCAGTCCCAAAGCAAGGGTCCTAATTAATGGCGTGCTCTCGGAGGCGTTCCCCATCCAGAGGGGCACTCGCCAAGGTTGTCCGCTCTCGCCGCTTTTATTTGCGTTAGCGATGGAGCCCCTGGCCTCTCTCATACGACAAGACCCCCGCATCCGGGGTTGGGCTTGGGACCCCTATCAGGTCGACACGGTCTCCCTCTACGCCGACGACGTGCTCCTGTTCTTAGCGGACCCCGAGAGCTCCGGCCCACGGTGCTTGGACGCCCTTTCCGCCTTTGAACGGGTCTCGGGCCTTCGGCTCAACCTGGCGAAATCCACTCTGATTCCCCTCCACCCGTCCCGTGCCTGCTTCGACTGGCAAACAACCATTCCTCTGCGTAGGCAGTCCTTCAAATACCTGGGGATCTGGGTTACCCTGCTTCCAGAACTTGAATGGGCCCTCAACATTATGCCCCTGTTTACCAAGGCCAAGGCGGACCTCAGGCGTTGGCAATCCCTTCCTCTTAACCCTCTTGGCAGAAGTGCCCTTTTTAAAATGATGGTTCTCCCCCGTTTTTTATATGTTTTACAAAATATAACTTTTCATCTCCCGGGGAGTTGGTTCCGTGAGATTGATGGCTTCCTCACCTGGTTTCTATGGAGAGGTGGGAGATCACGTATGTCCCTGGCTCACTGCCGTATACCTCCGTATGACGGGGGCATGGGTGTGACCCATCTTCACCTTTATTATCTGGCCACGAGACTCATCATGGTTCACGATTGGTTCGCCGGCGGCTGGTCCGATCCAGCATACCAGGTTGAGCTCCGATCGATGGACTTTCCACGGCTCCAAGCCTACTTGTATGGGGCCCCCATACCACAGGTCCTCCCCCCATCACTAGGACAGTCCTATTGGCTTGGCGCACTGCCCTGCGCCACACGAAATGGTATGGGAAACTTACCCAACATACACCCCTGTGGCATGGTACTTGGCTGCGGGAGGCCGCGACTCTCCGGGACTTCCGTCGGTGGGACCACATTGGGATCTCGCTTCTCGGGGACGTCTGGGTTGGTGACCATATCAGATCCTTCGCAGATTTGCAGCAGCGCTACTCCCTCCATTCCTCCCAATTTTATAAATATCTACAACTTAGGCATGCCCTCAAGGTGCACATTCCGTCTCCCACCTCTCTCCCTGAATTTAGTCCCCTCGAAGCCCAAGTGATGATGGGGAACCTGGGTAGAGGGGGGGTGTCGCGGATTTATCGCTCATTAGTAAACAATGGCTCCGCAACCCTAGATTCACTGCGAGCCCGCTGGGAGGGTTGGCTGGGCCCCCTAGAGGATGCGGACTGGAGAGACGCTCTCATGGCCCCCAAGACCTTAACGACCTCTTCCAAGCTGCGTCTAATCCAACTCTATTATTTACACACGGCATACCTAACCCCTGCGCGCCTATACAGAGCCCGGCTGCGGCCCTCCCCGACCTGTACACGCTGAAATCATGCTCCAGATGACTTTTACCACATGATCTGGCAATGCCCTGTCCTGGCACCATTCTGGGCGGGGGTGGAACTGGAACTTACACAGACCATGGGGTGGACGGTTCCCCACGATCCATTACGCCTGATTCTAGGTGTGTTTGATGGCTTGGATGGCTCTCGGGCCGACAAGCGCTTCCTTGGGACTGCAGTGGCGGTAGCAAAACGTGACATTGCGGCACTCTGGTCTCAGGCCAAGTCCCCTACTGTACGGAGGTGGAGACGGGGGTAGATTGGTGCGGAACTCAGGAGGAACCCCTCTTTGAAGCCCGGGGCTGCCCTGAACTATTCGGAAAGATTTGGGGTAAATGGTTTAATCTATTGTCCTGAGGGGTGTATGTGTGCATATGTATCATGATAACCTCGCGCAAGACTCTAGTCTTATGAATGATTTACAGGTCTCTGTCATCTTCCTTGCGGGTGTAAACCATCCAGACATTGTGCTTGATTTTGCTGCCATTGTATATTTGTGTTTTGTTTTAAAAATCAATAAACTTGATTATCAAAAAAAAGACCAACAATAATCTCTCGTAGTAAGCATGCACAGATTCCTTACTCTCCTGAGTCGTTCTATCAATCTTTACCCAGTCTGTTTCTTTTGGTGGGATTTTATTTTTCAAAAACGTGATTGCCTGTTCATATTTTCTCATTACTTCTGGACCTGGGGCTCCTGTTTTTGCATCTCTAGGATATTCTTCCTTCGGCCAGTCAATTGTAATTTTACACTCTGTCCATAAATCTGCTGGAACAACAATCTCAAATAGTCCATCCAAATCTTCCCACAATACTTTTGAAACTTTTACAAACCTTTCTATCTGTCTATACCATTCTACAGGCTTCTCTCTCAATCTTGGAAAGTCATTCGTAAATGACAATATATCTTGTCTGGACCATGGGACATGTGCATAACTTCCTCCTGGAGTTTCTCTCATTGGATACTCCATTACCGTTTGTTCTTTCTCCTTTACTGGAAAAGCCAATGATGCTTTATCAGTTGTTCCCTCCTTTCTCCTTATCCACCTACTTCTCCATTTATCCACATCACCCCATTTTCTCAATAAAACAATCAGTTCTTTAATTTGCGTCAATCGTCCTGAAGTGTTCAGATTTTCTATGTCTTTTTCACTAAAATCTACCCTGTACGGTTTCTGTAATACTCTGATTTTTCCGAATTCTACTCCTAGTTCGTTCGCTGTGTCTTCCAATTTTTCGTGCAAATTTCTAGCTCTCCAAGTAACTCTTTTACACATAAACATTAATTCGTCATCTTGATAGGACTTCAATCGATCTGTACCAATAGTTCCTAGGATTAATTCCTCTATGTCTATCTTTAATCTGACCACATCCAAAGGTTGTGGTTCTGTATCTTTTTTCTGCAAGTTCCTCACCCAATCATTTAATTCTTCTGCAGTCGGACCCACAGGGGTTTTGTTTATTTGTGCCCAACTTGCACTTCTCTCTGGGGTTTCAGTTGCTGACTCGGCTCCCATAGGAATCCTATTTATCAGGCTCTCATTAACTGTCAAATTTACAGGTGGACTTGACCTAAAAGGACTAACAGAATCTTCCTTTTCCCTATTTTCTGAAATCATCTCTTCTCTTACTCTTTGCATATTGGAATTTAATGGAATTGTTAAGGAGTGTTCATCTATCTTTTGATTTTCAAATACTGGGATTACTGGCCCTATAGTTACTGGCACAGTCACAGCTTCCATATTCCTTGTCAGTTCTCTTATCTTTTCAGTCAAATCTCTTGTGGTCCTAGCTAATTCAGCTGTATTACCATTATCATCTTTCACAGTCTGTGGTGTTTCTGGTTTATTAAACGGCCTATTTATTTCAGACATTCGTTCAGGGCTTTGATTTATTACAGTTCTCATTGGCGGTGCATTTGGTGTCACCACCGCAGAATTCTGTTGGTATGGAGGGGGTCTTTTATTTAAAATGTCCTCCAGCAACTCATCCTCTGTGTCGCTAACTCCATACCCGTATCTCTCTGTAACTGCATGTTTCTTTTTCTCCGTACATTTTCTCCCTGCAAATTCTTCAACTGTTCTGACAGGAAACAAACCATCCGTCATGTTAGCATACCACCATCGTCTCATCCTGTCTTCATGATTCAAATCCCATACTCTTCCATGAACTAAACTATAATTCTTTTCACCTCTGTGTCTTTCCCTATCATACAGCTCATCTTCCCATTCACCTAAGGCTTCAATCTGTGTCGGTCTAGGTCTTGGTTCAAGTTTCATCATCTTTTCTCTCAAATTTCGAAGTACCGCTGTGCTAAACGAACCATTCTCTGGAAATGCCAATACTCCATCGCCTTGGGTATATTTCGCCCAATTTTCCAACCAAATGCAGGTATGATAGCCGTATTTCAACATCATATGAGATGCTGGCGTTTTTGGCGGAGGAAGTACTTCTCCTTCCCTAGTCACAACCTTCTTGTCTTTCTTGAAAAAGTTTTTAATCTTCGCAAACCATGACGGTTTCTCTCTACCATACTCATAATAAGCCATATTTTGCTGTTCTTTTTCCCAAAACAAATACACGCAATTCTTCACCACTCTGTTCTTTCTACTGCTCGGCTATTCGTACCTATCCCAGCGCGTCTCACACCAACGCACCAATCAGAAAGCTTTACGTCACTCTCACACTAACCTATCCCAGCGCGTCTCACACCAACGCGCCAATCCGGACACTCTTCGTTCTACACAACTGGCCAATACCAGCGCGGTTCTTCTTGACGTCAGTTCTACTCCTGCTTCTACTGACCCCTCCTTTACAAAAATTATCGGCAGTTTTTTTAGCTTTTCTTTTCGACAAAAACTGGTTAGTTACAACGTAAAACACATTACCATTGCCTGTTTCGCTAAACAAGAGAGATAGTTTATTCCGACTTTAAAAAATACTGTTTCGTTCGATAAGTGTAGCACTTCTCTCTACCTTACCCTTCTCGCAAGCAAGGGGTAAACCCGTTTCTCTGGGGATAAAACACATGTGGAGACTACACTGCTCCTGAGAATTAAGGCCAGAGTTTCAGAAGAAAACCTGTTGCTATTTCACTCAAACGCAATTCATACATGAAATGTCCCTAACATAACACAATCCTGTCTTATCGCCAATTTGAAATCAGACAATGCACAATTCCATGTGACTTCTCTTGCCACACGTGTTCACTTCCTACTTTCTGGAAGCTTCAAAATTTCGACTTATACAAAACATAACACAAATTCAACATAGAGTGTTAGACACGAAAAATCAATAATCACAAATCACCAAACTAATCTATAGAAACCATAACTCGGCTACCAAGAAATCTGATCCAGCTAATATAAATTTCTCCTTATGACACCAAATCCAGAAAAACACCTACACAACACTTATATCGGTGGGGCCCATGACACTGCATACATACATTCATCCAATCCTGGATTTAAACGTCATGGAGAAAGAGCTGCTGGACAAGCGGGATACCTTATTAAAATGACAGAATTATAACCTATACATTATATACATTGACTTCGAATCCTGTCGGTTCTAAACATCAAGGTACTCCGCTACTTGGTCGATGGACCAACTAGTAGAATCAATTGATGGTGATTAAGACCAGCTCAATTACAATTGGAACCTTTTAACATTCATTAAATCATAAACTTAGTTTAGAGAACCACAGACTCATTTTAGAGTTAGAATATAATTTTATCTAAAACTCTTAAGCAAATAAGTATAATTCTTTATTAGGCAAAAACATTTAGAAATATCAATACACATTTATGAAAAGTTTAGGAAAAGTGAGAAATTATGCATTACCCTCGGCCATGGGGCGATGACAAGAATGATTCACCAAAAGAAGATGAACCGCAGATCACAGGATAGGACTCCCAAACTGACTGACTGTCCCGCTAACCTCCTCGGACGCACCTCCCGGGCAGAATTCCCGCAACTATCTTGTTCCTTCCCCAGTCAAAGTTCAAAGTCCAAAATGACAGAGTCTCTCGCAGCATCAAGGTTGAAAAAATAAAAAGCAAGTTTTTTCACAACGTCAGAGCAGACCCTCTTATACCCTATTCTCTGGCTCACTACATTCAAAAGTTGCAATCTTTAGGGGCAAGAATCACGCTAATTGGTCCATTGGAGGGGTGGTGATGGTCACCTCATCGCCCTCCTTGTTCGAACCGGTTTGGGGACAATAAAGCACACATTAAGAATCATGACCATGGTGTCTAAAAAGTAGTCCAATTTGTTAGTCCATTTTGCAACAATCTTGGATGGTTACACATTAGTTAATTCCCTGTCGCTTGTCTTCTCCATCCGTTCCCAGGCATCCATGCTGAATTCTTAGGCACGTTGCTTCATTGCAGGTCAAATTGGCCTTGACATCTCTCACTCCGAACACAGGCCGCATGCACGTGACTGGAGCATTCTTTCTGAGGCTGCGTGGGGGCCATCTTGTTTACCGCACGCGATCTCGTCCTTTCCAGTCGGCCATTTTAGAAGCATGGCCTAGCAGGCCCGAACAGAACTAATATAAGAACAAAAACAATAGAAAATAAGCCTTTCTGTTTACCACCCGCCATTCTAATAACCCGTGTTAGATATTACCTAGCGAAAGCGACATTTAAAGCCATTTTACTTACCATCTACATTCTTTGCCACAATACAATTCTACTATACAACAAAAATCATGCAATTCACTTCTAATTACTACGCAAATCACAATACTAATGTTAGTTTACTTCACATTTGTAAATAAATTAGATTTTTGCACAAATCAGCATTTTACCCGCGTGTAGTGTCTACTAAAGTGTATTTGTTGATTAATTCATGCGTTTTCAAACGGTTAGAATCATTAGCGTTATGAGGTCATTAATTTCATAGGGGTACAAAAATTATTTTCGTTTCCCCTGCTCCATCAATTCCCCCTTTGGTGATTTTTAACATCACCACTAAAACCTATAATATTTTATCAGATAAATGTTTCTTGTCCACTTGCATTTGTTAATTTAGACAATCGTGTTCTTTTCATCTTGTCTTTTAGACCTTTTGTACATGTTCTCTTTAAGCTCTTCCAATTCGATCTCTCCCATCTCCCGTTCTCTTTCTTTATTTTTCTCATTTTCTCTTTTTACTTTATTTTGTCTTTTTCTTCTTTTAATACACATATATGCTAATCTCAATACAGATATTATCATTATTACTAAAGTCACTGGAATTAGTATTTTCCCAATAAGAGAACTACCTATTTCTGTGAACCATTTCTTCATTGAGGAAAAACTCTTACCAAGTCTCTCCCAAGCACCTTCAACCTCCAGTGTGGCAATTTCTTTATGCAAATCAGTAATGTTCTTTATATACTTCTGTATATTCTGACTTTTGTCTGGAATGTAAGTGCAACAATGTTGTACCTTCAGCATTCCACAGACTCCACCCTCTTTTGCCAAAAGAATGTCAAGGGCAAGTCGATTTTGCATCACCATAGCTCTCATGGCAACCATTTCGATATTTACCATCAAGAACCCTCCAGCAGTATTCGTTGATAAACGATCTACTACTGTAGACAATTTCCGAATTTTGTATGCGTTCAGAAATATACCCACTGCTGGTATCAATGCTCCAAAAATGTCACCTATTATTTCTGAGAAGCTTTCCCTCCTCCTACGGGTTAATGGTTTACCTATCTCGTGAATTCCCTTTGTTCCTCTTTCCACATGAAAATTCTTTGGAAAGACCAGGCCTAGATAGCATGTTCCGTACCAATGGTCCGGCAACCTATAGTAAGCTCTATTTCCGCAAATGTAATAGATCCCTGGAAATACTGGATCTTTTCCTCCTTTGAATCCCCATCCGCCTAGAATTTTGTATGTATCTCGGCACTCACTAGAACCCACGAAATAGTTATCATACAAAGTGTTATCTCTTCCAATACACAATTTTCCTTGTTGGGGCCAATCTAGAACCATAGCTGCATTTGTTTCCCCTTTGTCATAACTTCCCTGTTCAAACGCCCAAGGTGGGGTTTTGTCTTTTCTCCTGTTGCCTTCCTTTGAAATGTAGCCCTTCTATCTCCTACCATGTCCAAGAAAACCTTTTCTTCTTTTCTTAACCCACAAGTAAGATTATGTCTAAATGCATATTCTAATGTTAATTCTTTTGTTTCTAGGAAAAATTCTCCAAGAGTCTTTGCAATCTTCACCTTATTTAGTTCAGGGATTACGGGAACTTTAGCAAAACGGCATCTATGTCAGTGTAATAATACTCTAATTTACCAGTTTTATAAAATAAACTAGCTAAAACACTACAAGTTATCCCATACGTCAAAGGAAGGTGATGATATGTCACACCTGTTACAGACGCAGGTAACTGCATACATACGTAACAATCTCTCACATCCATTGTCTCCACATATTCATATAAAAGTTTCGTGAAGACATTCTTGGAAAAATCAGTGATTGACTTGTCCCTATGGAAATCAGTACTATCTACCAGTGTTGCAGTGTTCCTTACGTTAGATTTCTTGTCACTATTTGTGTCATTCACAATTACAGATGTATTTTCTACAACTAGCCTAAGTGGAATTATTATTGCCAAAATAAACCAAAGAAGCATTAGAAAACCTGTACAATAGAAACACATCTTACACCATCTACTGAAAAACTCACATCTAGTTCTTCTACTCTCAGTGTCTACCATGTTGAAAAATTATCTAATTTATGTACAGAAAATGGATTTTTCACACCTCAAGTGACTTAACGTTGACTGGGCTCAACTGCTTTTAGCGCACTTTTCGGTTTCTCAGAAATGTTCTTTGTCTTTATTCAGTTTATGTGTCTAGTTCGGTTTTCTTTCTTTGGCTTTATCAGTTTGTGTGTCTAGTCCGGTTTTCTCTCTTTGGCTTTTTCAATGTTGGCGCATTTCACTCTCATCCATTTATTCACAGTCTTTGTCTGGGTTCTTGTGACTGCTGTCCACCTCCTTAATGTCAGACAGTGCTATGTATACCCATTCAGGTGACTTGTATTTCAAGTTAGGTCTTTTCACTCTTTTGGGTCTCGGCAATTGTCTTTTATCTGTTTTTCCTTGTCTTTCTTGACTTGTTATTTCATTCACTTGTTCTGCATTGTCTTTGTTCAAATTTATTATCTTGTATCTCAGTTTCTTAATTTCGTTGGGCCAATTGTCTCCTTTTCTTGGCCTTTTCAGTTCACTTTCATTTTCTCCTCGTTCCACCCTCCAAGTTCTCTTTCTTGGACCTATTCTTTGCCTTCTTTCGTCTTCACTTTCTTCAGATTCTGTTTCAGATCTCACTTCACTTCCTCTAACCTTGAATTTTATGATCTCAGTCTCTTTGTCTGAATCTGAACTTTCTTGTGTTTCTTCTGTTTGAACCTTTGAGTCTAATCCTCCTCGTGTTTCTTCCGCAATTTCTCCAAACTCTCTATCTAGATCTAAATTTTCCCGTGTTTCTTCTTCTTGAAATTTTGTCTCTATTCCTCCTCGTGTTTCTTCCGCGATTTCCCCACACTCTCTATCTAGATCTAAATTTTCTTGAGTTACCTCTACAATTTCCGGAGGAATTCTCCCGTAACTTGTACTTGGCTGTTCACCGTCACTGTCTATTAGTTCAATTTCTCCTGTTTCAATATCAGTTCTTTTGGTTTCTGATTCTTCTTTTTGTCTTTTACTGCATTCAGGTTGGTCTGTTTCAGATGCTGAACTAGTATCTGATATTTCCAGATGTCGTCTTACATGTCGATCTTCAAGATCTGGAACTTTACTCGTTTCAAGTTCTGCTTCAGAGGCCGAACTGGTACCTGATTCTTCCAGATGTCGACTTACAGGTCAAGCTTCAGGATCTGGAACTCTGATGGTTTCAGTCTCTGCTTCAGATGCCGAGCTGGTATCTGATATTTCCAGATGTCGACTTACAGGTTGAGCTTCAGGATCTGGAACTCTGATTGTATGGCTGGCATGAATCCAATTTTTCACACCTGCACACTTTACTGCAGTCGTTGTCACCAGAATCACTTGATGTGGCTTGTCCCAGCGTGGAACCAAGCAATTTCTTCTTCTGTGGACCTTTATGCGGACCCAGTCTCCTGGACTCAGATCATGAGCTGGTTTTCTTTCAAGAGTGGTCGCATCCGGTCCAACCTGATGAAACACAGAATGCACCACATCAGCCAATCCTTTGCAATAGTCCAGTATGAGATCATCAGTTATAGTCAGCAGTTTGTTGACAGGTACATATGCTTGTCTCATTGCTCGTCCCATGATTATTTCATGAGGACTCAGACCTGTTTTCCTGTCAGGAATGCTTCTTATGCTCATTAACACCAATGGTAAGGCGTCGGGCCATTTGAGTCCTGTGGCTTGACACATCTTACCCAATCTATTCTTTATGGTGCCATTTACTTGCTCTACCACTCCAGAAGCCTCTGGTCTGTAGGCACAGTGCAGCTTTTGTCGAATGTCTAATGCTTCGCATATCAGTTGGATGAGTTCGTTCTGAAAATGCGTTCCTCTATCTGTTTCTATCGTTACTGGAAAACCGTATCTAGGAATGAATTCTCTCAGCAGGAGTTTAGCTACAGTAACTCCATCATTCCTTCTTGTCGGATAGGCTTCCACCCAACGAGAAAACAAACAGACGACCACCAGGACATACCTCAGTCTGTTACTTGGGGGCATTTCAATGAAATCTAATTGCATTCTGGTAAAAGGACCTCCTTCACGTCCTATTACTCCCAAACTCACTACCGTCTTCCTTCCAGGGTTTAATTGTTGGCATATAAGGCATCTCTGACAAAGGGTTTCAGCTATAGCTCTAAATTTGGGTTATACCAAATTTGTTTGAAAAGTCTGATCATGGCATCTCTACCTATGTGTGCATGTCCATGGTACATCCGTCCCATGTTAGAGATCATGCTATCAGGCATAACTGGTCTTTCGTCCCTGTAAACCCAAACTTCATCTTCTTCTCTCCGCCTGCAACCTGATTTTATCCAAATATCTTTTTCCTCATCACTTGCCTCTTCCTGCAATTGTCTTACCTCATCCCATGTTTCAACTGGGTTAGAAAGCAGCAAGGGACATGAAACATTTTCTTTCTCCCTTCTTCGATTCAATGAAGCTGTATTTCTGGCACAATATTGAGCTAATTCATCGGCAAATTTGTTTCCCACTGAAATATAATCAGCTCCATTTTTGTGAGCAGAGCATTTTACCGCCGCAATTTGTTTAGGCAGCTGTATCGCCTCAAGCAACTTCTTCACAAACTCACCATTCCTAATAGGAGACCCTCTGGAAGTCAGGAATCCCTCTGGGACCAGATCTGTCCAAAATCATGGACCACTCCAAAGCCGTATTGGCTATCCGTGATCACAGTGATTCGGAAATTCTTTCCCAGTTGGCACGCTCGAGTCAGAGCAATTAGCTCAGCAACTTGGGCTGAACGTATCCCTCTCTAACAAGGCGCTTCCATTATGGTTGCTACCGTACATACAGCATACGCAACACTTAAAGCTCCCTCATCTGTCCTCAGGCATGACCCGTCCACAAACATCACATAATCTGACTCTTTTAGAGGTTCGTCCCTAATATCAGGGCGAGGCTTTGTGCAAAATTCAAGCACATCCAGACACTTATGATCAACATCATCTTTGACTTCTGTATTTACTTCATCTGGCAGTGAAGTGGAAGGATTCACACTTGTGCATCTTACAATGGTTACATTGTCTGCACCCAAGATCACTTTTTCATACCTAGTCAGCCGACTAAGTGTCATGAATTGGGTTTTTGTTCGAGTCAGTAAGATTTCGACTGAGTGTGGGACATATACTTTCAAAGGATATCCCATCACAGGGCCCGATTCACAGAACTAACTTAAGACAAAATCCTAAACTTACTACCATTTTGGTATTCACAGAGGCACTTACTACCATTTTGGTATTCACAGAAGGCACTTACTTACTCATTTTGAGTAACTTACTCATTTTGGTATTCACAGAAGGCACTTATCATTGATGAGTAAGTGCCTTCTGTGAATACCAAAATGAGTAAGTTACTCAAAATGAGTAAGTTACTCAAAATGAGTAAGTTACTCATTTTGGTATTCACAGAAGGCACTTACTCATTTATGAGTAAGTGCCTTCTGTGAATACCAAAATGATTAAGTTACACAAATGTGTAAGTTACACAAAATGAGTAAGTTACTCAAAATGAGTAAGTAAGTGCCTTCTGTGAATACCAAAATGAGTAAGTACCTTCTGTGAATACCAAAATGGTAGTAAGTTTAGGATTTTGTCTTAAGTTAGTTCTGTGAATCGGGCCCACAATGCCTTCACTCTGTTCCAGACTCACACAAGTAGCAGCTACTGCTTTCAGACATCCAGGCAACGCCTTTGCTACCGGGTCTAAGACAGCTGAAAAATAGGCTATTGGACGCTTCATTTTTCCATGCCTTTGCACTAACACTGAAAGTGCACATCCGTCTCTCTCGCTACAATACAGCTCAAATTCTTTCTCATAATCAGGCATTCCCAATGCTGGTGCCTCACACAAACTTGTTCTCAGTTCTTTGAAAGCCTTCATTTCCTCCTCATTCAATTCAACCGGATCTCTGACATCCTTCTTTGTCAATCGCTGTAAAGGTTTTTCAATCAATGAAAATCCACTTATCCATTGTCGGCAATAACCAACCATTCCAAGGAACATTCTCACCTCTCTTTGTGTCATTGGGGCTCTCATTCCTTTGATAATCCTTATCCTTTCTGTTGTTACTTTTCGCATCCCTTTCTCAATCTTATGACCTAAGTACTGTACTTCTTGTTGACAAAATTGCAGCTTTGAAGGTGACACCTTGTGTCCTCCTTCTGCCAAATGATTTAATAAAGCAATTGTGTCCGTAACACATGCTTCTCGGGTCCTTGATGCCACTAATAGGTCATCAATATATTGGACCATCACAGATTTTTCAGGCATTTTTAAATCTTCTAAGGATTTCTTTAGAATTTCATTAAAAATCGAAAGACTTTCAGTATACCCTTGAGGAATTCGGCACCATGCCAAAATACGCTCTCCGAACCGGAACGCAAATAATGGCTGGCTGTCAGGGTGCAGTGGGATAGAAAAGAATGCATGGCACAAATCAATAACTGTGTACCATCCTGCATCATATGGGATTTGATACAGTATTACAGCAGGGTTTGGTACAATTGGGCAGCAAGGAATAACAATTTTGTTTACCTTTCTCAGGTCTTGCACTATCCTATATGTTCCATTTGGCTTTTTCAATCCCATTATAGGAGAATTACATGGGCTGCTCATTATTTCTCTCAAAATCCCTTGTTGAATCATTTTATTAATTACAGGTGTTATTCCTTCAATAATTTCTGGCGTCAGTTTGTACTGCGGGGTATTTGGGTAATTTGTTCCTTCTTTTACAGTTATTTTTACGGGATCAACTTCTCTCATTAGTCCAATATCTTCACCTGTGAAATCCCATACATCAGGCCTTACTATTCCTTTTAATTCAGTAGGGATTTTCTCCGCATCAAACACAGGAAACATATAATTCGCTCCTGGTTCTAGTTCTGCCATTGTCATTTTATACAGAACATCCTCATCTGGGGTCTGGAAAGCAATACCATCTGGGGTACAGTAGATGGTACAATTCATTTTGCAAAGTAGATCGCGTCCCAATAAATTTACAGGACTACAATCACACACCACAAAGCGATGCATCTCTTTGAATGGTCCAATCTCTACCTCTATTGGCTTTGTAAGAGGGTTTTAATCTGCCTGTTCGAAACACCTACAACTTGGATGGATTCTCCTGAGAGAGGAAGTTTTGGAATTTCCACTGATCTAACAGTAGAACGGGTAGCACCAGTGTCCACAAGGAATGTAACATTTACACCATTCACTTTTCCATCCACAAATGGACCTGACTGATCTACCTCTAGAGTTGCGGCAAGCACGCACTCTTCTTCCTCTCCTAGGCACCGTCATAAACTTTCATCCGATTCATCTCCATCCTGCCGTAACCAATACTGCGAAATTGCAGCTGCGCGAGGCAATTTAGTTACCTGCTCTCCTCCGTAGAATCCTGCCTCTGTACTGTATCTTTGAGGATTTACACTCTTTGGAAGAGGTGGTAGTGGCACCTGACACTGTTGAGTAACTACCTGCGGTTGTTGCGGCTGTTGGTAACTCACCTCACTCTGCACCTGTGGATTCAATGATTGATTTTCTGTATTAGCTTTCGGAGGAAATTTACACTCGTTTCTCCAGTGCCCTAATTTTACGCAATTATGACATGGCCATTTCTTTTTAGCTTCTTCTATACTCATCTGACCTTTTCCCTTGTCAATATTTGGTCTGGATTTGGTCTGTCCTGCATCACTAGACTGACTGTTCATCTGAGCTTCTTGTTTTTCTGCAACCTTTACTTGTTCCCACATTGCCTTTTCCTTGAGTTTACGCTGTCTACACTCAATATCATCACTGCAATATTTTGCATACCGTAATACCTCATCTACTGTGCTATTCTGCCAACATAACATATGCTGCTTAATCATTTCACTTATTTCAGGTCTCAAACCATGCACAAATCTATACACAAAATGACTCATGTCCTTTTCACTCAAATTCTCGTATCCACTATACTGTTTTAAGACCAACAATAGGGGCGTGGCTTTGCGAGCCAAGATGGCGGACGCACCTTGAGTGTGCTCCCGGACCCCTCCGCCATCCGTTCGCAATCCGCCTGTTTTAGGACCCATCCTGCCCTGGCTCCTGCTGCCGCTGCTTTGCTGCACCCCTGGTTGTGCTCCTGGCCGTGGGGAGTCCGGCGATCTGGTATTTTCATCGCGCCCGGCCAGCCTGCCGGGTGCCCTCCTCCAACATGGCGGCCTCCTTGCACTGAACCGGGACCCCTGCACCCCGCGGACCGGGCTGCGGCGGCTGCTCCTGGCCTTCATCCTGGTAGAGGCGACCCCCGAGGCTGCAGCGACTGGCGGCGGGTTGTGGAACCCCCGGCGAGACGCCCGCTGTGCCATCCTCCCCCCGCCCGGCTGGACCTCTACATTTGCGGCCATAGACGCTGATTCCTGCATGCTGGCGCCGGGCTGCCCTGCCTGATCCGGGGCGGAGATGGCGGGAGCCATTTGAGGTGGCACCCCGACTCCCCTGCGGCTCTGCCGCGGTGCCGGTTGCCGTTTCGGGCGGCGGGAGACCCGGGGCGGCGGTGACTGAGACCTGGCACATACCCTCGAGGCTGCGTGGCTGAGGGTGTGGTGCTCGACAGGCCAGAGACTTGGTGAGTGGCGGCGGCAGGGGGCTGAGACTGTGTTGTGGAGGGCCCCCCGCGCGTGGACTGCCTGCTCTGGAGGTGATCTGGGCACCACGAGTTGGGCGCTGACCCGCTGCTTCTCCTTACCTGCTGTGATTTGCTGCGGCCGCCGGCCCATCGGACCCCTGGTGCTCCTCCTCTACCACTTCCCTGGGATCTATCGCCGGAGGGCCCCCTACCCCAGGTGTGTCCAGGCCGAACTTCCACTGCTGTGCGGCCTCCTGATCCAGCCCAGTCTGGACCCTCCTGCTCTTCTGGGTCCGCGATGCTGTTGCGGACTTGTCTCCACTGCCGGGGATTGTTGGCCTCTAAGGAAGACGAGGGTTCCCCTGTGGACTACGCTGGCGGACCTGCGGTGGGTGAGTTGGGGGTCGGGAGTCGGCTACCGGGCCGGGTGGCAGTGCGGGGGCGGTGTAGGCGCTCCCGCCCCCCCCTCCCTCCCTCAGTGACTTATCCCCTCTCCCCCCCATCATGCCTGCACCTGCCTATTGTCCTTGGAGTGGCCCAACCCGGGATCCTCTCGCCGCCGCTTGCTCGAGGAAAGGGGAGCCGCTGAGCCCGGCTACCGCTGTCGGGTAGCGGTGCAGGGGGTTGGGACCTCTGCCACGCGCCACATCTGGTGGTGTCTTCCGGGATTGCTGGTCTGCATCTGCGGGGTGGTCCTAGCCGGCCTCCCCTGCCCTGTGTCGGCCCCATTGATGGCGTGTCCCCCCGAGGGACCGGGCCCCTCCTCTCCTCCCCTTGACCCCCTTCAGGGGTCGAGGGACTCACCGCGGCTGCAGAACCGGATCTCGGCCGTCAGTGCCGGACCGCGTGGGGCCTCCCCTGACACTGCCCACCCACTTGGCACTGCCTACGACCCAGTACTTGGAGCCCGCGGTCTGCCCTCGGACACCTCCGGTGATTGGCGCCGGACCTCTGCAATGGATTGGGCCTCACTCGGCTGTGTAGAGAAATAACGGTCCGGTTCCCCGGGGCCCCTCGCCACTAACTCACTGCGGCCTATCTTGAGACAATGAGGTGGTGCCATCCTTTTCGACCGTCGCATCGGACGGAGGTGGGAGAAGGGTTCGCGGACTTGTGCTGCTTGACCCCGGAGGCTCGCGAGGACCTGGGAGGTTTGGTCTGGACGCCCGGGCCCGAGTATTGACGGTCTGGGTGCCGGCTTCCTCCCCCTTTGGGACTGTTGACTGCCTCCCTCGCCCGTTCCGCGGCCGGGCCCCCACCCTAGGGAGCGATGGGCAGGGACCGTGCCCGAAGACAACTGCCCCACAGACCCAAACGAAAATGGACCAATACACCACCAATGACCGAGACCCTGGTGGGGGGGCGTCCAATACCCTTGCCCCCGTGGGGGGAGATCTTTCCACTATCCTCCAAGCAATTGGCGCCTCGCAGGCCTCGGTGGAGAACAAAATCGGCGAGGTGAGGGTGGACATGGCCCTCATTCGTCAGGACTTGCGTAATGCCACGGCCCGGATCTCGGAGGCGGAATCGCGCATCTCCACGGCCGAAGACGATATAGGCCAACTCAAGACCCAGGTGGCCCGCCTCCAAACCCATACCTCGGAACTCCACCGTCAGGCCGAAGTTGCGAAAACAGGTCAAGGAGGAACAACTTGCGCCTCATAGGATTTCCCAAAGGGGCCGAACACGGTCGAACAGACACGTTTGTGGAGACCTGGGTGAGATCCTGGATGCCCAAGGAGTCCCTCTCCCCATGGTTTGCGTCCGAGCGCGCCCATCGCTCCCTGGCTCCGCGACCTCCGCCTGGTGCTTCCCCCCGGCCCATCATCATGAGGGTCCTCAACTTCCGGGACAGAGATGCTATCCTTAGAGCGGCGAGGACACAGAGCCCACTCCTTTATCAAAACAATAAGATCATGCTCTTTCCGGATTATACCAAGGAGGTGCAGGCCCAACGACGAACGTATGACGATGTCAAACAGAAGCTCCGTAACCTGGGTCTTCGCTATGGTCTCCTCTTTCCAGCCTGACTCAGAGTTGTATTTCAAGATAAGGCACTCTTTTTCGACACCCCCCCAGGCGGACTGGACTTGGCTCACGGAGGAGCGCCCTCTCTGGACCCATCCTGCTCCCCCCCTGCCCGACGGGAGCCTACGCAACCCCATCCGACCCTTCCCAAGCCACAGCGACGTCGTACTAGGTCCCGCAAGAAGGGTGACCGGCGCGGCGGGGCCTCCCGATGTCACGATTCTGAGCAGTATAGGGTCCAATCCGGCACAGCTGCACCACAGTAGGCCCACCTGTGTGAATGGGAATGGGTATAAATGGAAGAGGAGCCCGCTGCACTACAACTCCCAGAAGGCAGCGGGAACTCGCCGGAACAAACAGGACAACCAGGTCGAGAAACGCCTCCATATAAACACCTCCTCCGTGATGGGAAGGTGCTTGACATTGTGAATCAAGTTTCCCACGTGTGCGGACGCTTTCCTTCCCGCCGGAGGAGATTTGGGAAACGCTGCAATCTTCGTTGGTTTTTCGTTGTTCGTGAATATCGTAGCGCGGTTCGGGGATTCTGCACAAGAGACTCTTGTGTGTTTCACTCCGGATTGCCCTTCCTTGGGAGCGAGAACAGTCACAGGTATCGTGTGAGTGGGCAGACTAGTCTTGAAGTATTTTCCTGTGGATTACGGACTCGTGCTGGTAATTTACACAGCGCGTCCTTGTTTGAGGCGTGACGCAGTGGTTGAGAGTGCTGTTATCACCCTAATCATATTTTGAGTATTTTTAAAGCAGCTTTCTGTTTGTTTGCGGGACTATGGTATATTTTAGCTGTGAGGATTAACTGCTGGAAGATATCGCTCCGTGGTGATGCTGCGGTCCAAATTGTTTTCTCCAGTCTTAACATTATTGAAAAATCGTTTACTTTCTCTGAAGGAAAATTGACCTATTTATTTCACCGCTGCGGCAGGGCTCCTTGTAAGTGACTCGTATGTCTTATATCTGCTGATTGAAATTGTGTGATTGTGCGGAATCTTTTCATGCTTGATTTCTTTCTTTATTCCCCCCGTTGCAGTGAGGTGCAATCAAGGAGAAAATACAGAGCCCTTAGACCAGACCTAGGAATCAAATATTCCCGGCAGCACAGTTTGTTATTTTATCCCCTTCCCTTTTCCCCAGGGTGCTGTTTTTCATAGTTGTGTCCATTACACTGTGGGGAGTTGCGCTCAGGGGAATAGGGAGGCTTCTCTACAGATCATCGTCCCTGCTGGCTGCTAAAAGGAGGTTAGTGGCTTTTGTCTGTCTTGTGCTACTGACAATCCCGACAGAATGTCAAGCCCACGTTAGACGCCCAGCCTGGACGATGGATACTAACGTGGTGTTGACCTCGTTGATGGAGAGCCTAACAGCTCTGCAGCAAGAGGTGCAAACCTCGCGATTAGAGAATCAGGACCTCAGAAAAGAGATGGGCACATTACGATGAGAGGTAGCAGGTCTATCACGGAGGGGCCCAGGGGTAGCTACATATATCAGGGAAGCCACACTTCCTGCTCCTGGGCATGTGGTGCAACCTCCCTCGTTAGGCCCCACACAAGGGGGTGGGTTCTTTACAGCCTCTCCTGTTCCTCCACCTGCCACTGATACCACACCCACGGTGCATGTAATACAAAACACTGGGATACCGTTGGCGCCTCCAGAACGTTTCTATGGGGATCCAAAAAGTTCGAAACGTTTCTTAATCAATGCAGATTACATTTCCTGTGCAAACCCGCTGTGTTTCAGGATGACACGGCTAAAACGGCATTCATGATGTCCTACATGGGAGGAAATGCTGCGAGCTGGACTATACCCTTAATGGAGAGAAATGATCCCGTCTTGCATAGGTTCACAGACTTTTGTATAGAAATGAGAAAATTGTTTGACCGGAAGTCTCACATGATGACCTTGGATCGAGAACTACTTACCCTAACACAGGGGTCTCAAGATTTATTGACCTACATAACATCATTCAATCGTCTAGTGGTGGAAACCGACTGGCCCCAGGAAAAAAGAACTACTTTATTTTACCAGGGATTGCGGGGAGAACTAAAGGATGTCCTCTCACAAGTAGTACAGTTGCCCCAGACCTGTGAGGAAATGATTAATCTCACTGTCCAACTAGACCACCGATTACAAGAACGAAGAGGAGACAAAAACAGAGGAGAACCGCGAGCTTGGTATGCTAAACCAAAACCTCCTACAGAAGAAACCTCTAAGCCTACGGAATTCTCCGAACCAATGCAGATAGGAGGTATTCGTGGTCCCCTCACCACAGAAGAAAGAGAGAAGAGACGTAAACTGAAGCTGTGTTTATATTGCGGAAAAGGAGGACATTTCATAAGAGAGTGTCGAGCTCGGGCCCAACTCCCAGAACGGAACCCATTTCCGCGAAGACAAGCAGTTATGGGAACAAGAGAGACGTCGGAAAACTGAAGAGCCCGAGTCAGAAGGAGATCTCTGGGTCGGGCGAACGACGGACATCGATCTCTTCAGTAATCGCCAATACCTTACAACCAGCGGTCGCCCATCTGAATATCAGTGTTTTACTTTGGGATACTACAGACATCCCGCAAGAAGTGGATGCCTTAGTGGATTCCGGTGCGACGGGAAACTATATGGACCAAAAGTATGCTCGAACCATCTGTATTCCTTGGGAAAAGAAGAAGTACCCCGAATACGTGAAGGCTGTGGATGGGTCCACGCTGACGTCAGGACCAGTCACTTCTCATACCCTTCCCCTCTTAATGCGGGTTGGTACGGAACATTATGAGTTTATCCAGTTCGATCTCATAGATGCGCCACAGTTTCGCCTCATACTAGGCATGCCATGGTTGACTCTACATGACCCTGTAGTGCGCTGGGCAGCCCGCACTGTTGTCCTGAGTTCTGAATACTGCATAGAACATTGCAAGAAGGAGGTAGTCCTGTCTAGAGAAAAGGTAGACACACAAGCGTGTCTTTTAGCCACGGCATGTACACAAGACCGGTATTGTTGTACATTGGTCTTGCCTGATGAATACAAGGAATATCAGTCTCTCTTTGATAAACAAAAGACTACGCAACTTCCACCCCATAGAGTCTATGACTGCCGCATAGAATTGATACCAGGGGCAGAGATTCCGTGTAGTCGAGTGTATGCGCTAACAGAACCCGAAACCTTGTACTTGAAAAACTACCTTGAAGAGAACCTCGCATCAGGTTTCATAAAACATTCCTCTTCACCTGCTTCTTCCCCTCTTTTTTTATTCCTAAGAAGGATTGTGAAGAGCTCCGAACATGTATCGATTATCGAGCTCTAAACCGCGTGACCATCAAGAACCGGTATCCTTTACCGTTGATTCCTGTGCTCCTGGACCAACTCAAGGGGGCTCGTTATTTCACAAAGCTGGATCTTAGGGGGCCTATCATCTGGTCAGGGTAAAAAGCGGGGATGAATGGAAGACTGCATTCCGGACGAAGTTTGGACTTTTTGAGTACAGGGTGATGCTTTTTGGGCTCTGTAACGCCCCGGCAGCGTTCCAATATTTCATGGATGAGGTCTTAAGGGGGTTGTTGGACATGTACTGTGTGGTTTACATAGACGATATCCTCATCTATTCTCCTAGTCTCCAAGAACACGTAATTCATGTAAAGGAAGTATTAGACAGGCTCCGTCAACACTCACTGTATGCTAAGCTGGAGAAATGCATATTCCACGTCCAAGAGGTAGCCTTCCTAGGATACATCATCAACGCACATGGTTGTCAGATGGACAACGGCAAGGTCAATCAATCAATCAATCACGGCATTTATAGAGCGCGCTACTCACCCGGGAGGGTCTCAAGGCGCTGGGGGAGGGGGTAAGTTACTGCTCGAACAGCCAGGTCTTGAGCTGCTTCCTGAAGGAGAGATGGTCCTGGGTTCGCCGAAGGTGAGTGGGGAGGGAGTTCCAGGTCTTGGCTGCCAGGTAGGAGAAGGATCTTCCTCCGGCGGTGGTTCTGCGGATGCGTGGTACGGTGGCGAGGGCGTGGCTGGTTGATCGTAGCTGGCGTGTGGGCGTGTAGAAGGTCATGCGGTCGTTGAGGTACTTTGGGCCCAGGTCGTGGAGGGCCTTGTGTGCGTGGGTGAGGAGTCTGAACGTGATTCTCTTGCTGACGGGGAGCCAGTGCAGGTCTTTCAGGTGTCCGGTGATGTGGCTGTGTCGGGGGATGTCCAGGATGAGTCGTGCGGAGGCGTTCTGGATGCGCTGGAGTCTTTTTGAAGTTTGGCTGTGGTTCCGGCGTAGAGGGTGTTCCCATAGTCCAGTCGGCTGGTGACGAGTGCCTGGGTGACGGTCTTCCTGGTTTCAGTGGGGATCCATCTGAAGATCTTGCGGAGCATGCGCAGGGTGTTGAAGCATGAAGATGAGACGGCGTTGACTTGTCTGGTCATCGACAGGGAGGAGTCCAGGATGAAGCCCAGGTTGCGTGCGTGGTCCGTTGGCTTGGGCGCGGTGCCCAGGGCCGGGGGCCACCAGGAGTCGTCCCAGGCGGAGGGTGATGAGCCCAGGATGAGGACTTCCGTCTTGTCTGAGTTCAGTTTGAGGCGGCTGTTCCTCATCCAGTCGGCGACGTCTCTCATCCCGTCGTGTAGGTGAGGGAGAGGATCAGCTGGGTGTCGTCGGCGTAGGAGATGATGTTGAGGTTGTGTTGGCGTGCGATGGCTGCGAGGGGGCTCATGTAGACGTTGAAGAGGGTTGGGCTGAGTGAAGATCCTTGTGGAACGCCGCAGATGACTTCGGTGGCTTCGGATCTGAACGGGGGAGGCGGACTCTCTGGGTTCTTCCGGCGAGGAACGAGATGATCCATTCCAGTGCTTTCTCTCGGATTCCGATGTTGCTGAAGCGCTTCACTAGGGTGCGGTGGCAGACGGTGTCGAACGCCGCGGAGAGGTCCAAGAGGATGAGGGCAGCTGTTTCCCCGTTGTCGGTTAGGGTTCTGATGTCGTCGGTGGCTGCGATAAGGGCGGTCTCGGTGCTGTGGTTGGCCCGAAACCCGGACTGCGAGGGGTCGAGGGATCCATTCATCTCGAGGAAGGCGGCAAGCTGTCTGTTGACGGTCTTCTCGATGAGCAATCACTCAGTGGACAACCCCCACTCACGTAAAATCCGTACAAAGTTTCTTGGGTTTCGCCAATTATTATAGGCGTTTTATAAAAGATTTCTCCAAGATCATCCATCCCATCTCCTGCTTGTTAAGGAAGAACACTCCCTTTGTCTGGGGGATGAAGCCGAACACTCGTTTAAGAGTTTAAAAGACATGTTTACACAAGCTCCAATCTTGCGCCATCCTGATCCGCATCTACCCTTCATCGTCGAAACAGATGCCTCACAGTATGCTATAGGTGGTGTGTTGTCTCAGCGACATCCTACAACAGGGCAACTACACCCTGTTGCATATTATTCTAAAAAACTCACCCCCAGCGAAGTGAATTATGCTATTTCCGACAAGGAACTACTGGCGATAAAAAGGGCCTGCGAGGAATGGAGACATTATCTTTTAGGGGCTCATCACACTATTGAGATATACACAGACCATCGAAACCTGTTATTTTTGAAGACCGCCAAAGCCCTCACACCTCGGCAGTTGCGCTGGACCCTTTTCTTTTCTGATTATGATTTTGTTATTAAATACCGTCCAGGACCACAACATGGTAAAGCAGATGCCCTCTCTCGCATCACTGACACCGAGGAAGACATGTTATCCGAGAACCCCGAACCCCTTTGATACTTGCGGAGGGGGCTTTCCGAACTCAAACCCTTGCATTATTCACCTCGAAGGATTTTCTAGAGGACGTCCAAGTAATTTTGGCTGATTTCGACGCACAGGCATGGCTCAGGGAGGACCCCGAACATCGGGTGGAGAGAAATGGTCTGTTGTATCATCACCATGCCTTATATATACCCAACACTGACCTACAGATACGAGTGCTGACATGGGCTCATGATTCATTGTTGGGAGGGCACATGGGAATATACAAGACAGTTGCCTGTATTGAGCGTTCCTTTTGGTGGCCGTCTCTGAGGACGGATACCAAAGAATACATAAAAAACTGTTCTGTGTGTGCACAAGGAAAAGCCAGTCACTCCAAACCCACAGGTCTACTCCAACCAATACCTGTACCTCCTCGACCCTGGCATACTGTATCTATGGATTTTATCGTGGAGATGCCCCCTGCGAGGGTAACACGGTTATTTTGGTAATAGTAGACCACTTAACGAAGATGGGACATTTTATACCATTGCAAGGATTACCAACAGCCGCCAAACTGGCCATTGTTATTCTTCAAAACATGGTCAGAGTACATGGAATACCTAGTGTTCTGATTACCGATAGGGGAACGCAGTTCACCTCTCGTTTTGGAAGGCCTTATGTGCAACGATGAACATTGATGCGCGTCTTTCCTCCAGCTACCACCCCCAGACAGATGGGAAGACAGAACGTCTTAACCAGACACTGGAACAATATCTCCGCTGTTTTACGCTACAAAACACCACAGACTGGGTTACATTACTATGGATGGCGGAATTTGCTTATAATAACGCTGAGCATTCCACACTGGGGTGTTCCCCGTTCTATTGTCTTTACGGATATCATCCCAACATGCTCCCGTTTGAATGGCCCGTTGAGTCCAAACTCCCAAGCGTACACGAGCATCATGCTCATTTAAGAGCGGTGTTACTCGATGCAAAAAGACACCTCACCACAGCGCAAACAGCACAAAAACACTTTGCTGATAGAAAACGCACTACAGCACCTGAGTATCAGGTGGGGGATAAGGTTTGGCTCGCTACAAAGAATATACATCTGAAGGGAATAGGCAAATTAAAACCCAAATACATCGGGCCGTACAGTATAGAAGAAGTCATCAATCCTGTAGCCATGAGATTAACCCTGCCCCTGTCGTGGCACATTCACCCAGTGTTTCACGTATCTCTACTCCAACCATGTCCTACTAGCATGAGACTACCTGTTCGGCCTCCCCCCTTGGAAATAGATGGACAGGAAGAATATGAAGTCCAGAAACTCTTAGATTCCAGAGTGGTTAAAGGGCGAATACAGTATTTGGTGGAGTGGAAAGGGTTTGGAATTGAGGATAGGACTTGGGAACCAGTTCAGAATCTCCACTGCCCTGAACTGTTAGAGCAATTCCATACAGACAATCCAGGAAAGCCTGGTCGACCGCCGAGTCGGCGATCCTTGAGAGGGGTTCTGTCACGATTCTGAGCAGTATAGGGTCCAATCCGGCACAGCTGCACCACAGTAGGCCCACCTGTGTGAATGGGAATGGGTATAAATGGAAGAGGAGCCCGCTGCACAACAACTCCCAGAAGGCAGCGGGAACTCGCCGGAACAAACAGGACAACCAGGTCGAGAAACGCCTCCATATAAACACCTCCTCCGTGATGGGAAGGTGCTTGACATTGTGAATCAAGTTTCCCACGTGTGCGGACGCTTTCCTTCCCGCCGGAGGAGATTTGGGAAACGCTGCAATCTTCGTTGGTTTTTCGTTGTTCGTGAATATCGTAGCGCGGTTCGGGGATTCTGCACAAGAGACTCTTGTGTGTTTCACTCCGGATTGCCCTTCCTTGGGAGCGAGAACAGTCACAGGTATCGTGTGAGTGGGCAGACTAGTCTTGAAGTATTTTCCTGTGGATTACGGACTCGTGCTGGTAATTTACACAGCGCGTCCTTGTTTGAGGCGTGACGCAGTGGTTGAGAGTGCTGTTATCACCCTAATCATATTTTGAGTATTTTTAAAGCAGCTTTCTGTTTGTTTGCGGGACTATGGTATATTCTAGCTGTGAGGATTAACTGCTGGAAGATATCGCTCCGTGGTGATGCTGCGGTCCAAATTGTTTTCTACAGTCTTAACATTATTGAAAAATCGTTTACTTTCTCTGAAGGAAAATTGACCTATTTATTTCACCGCTGCGGCAGGGCTCCTTGTAAGTGACTCGTATGTCTTATATCTGCTGATTGAAATTGTGTGATTGTGCGGAATCTTTTCATGCTTGATTTCTTTCTTTATTCCCCCCCCGTTGCAGTGAGGTGCAATCAAGGAGAAAATACAGAGCCCTTAGACCAGACCTAGGAATCAAATATTCCCGGCAGCACAGTTTGTTATTTTATCCCCTTCCCTTTTCCCCAGGGTGCTGTTTTTCATAGTTGTGTCCATTACACTGTGGGGAGTTGCGCTCAGGGGAATAGGGAGGCTTCTCTACAGATCATCGTCCCTGCTGGCTGCTAAAAGGAGGTTAGTGGCTTTTGTCTGTCTTGTGCTACTGACAATCCCGACACCCGATCACCGGAGGCAATATCCCAACTGCTGATTGCCTCTGAAATACCTCGGCCGTTTGGGACCCTCAGCCTGACTGGTTCCTTGATTGATCTGAGCCGGATCCCAGACCCCTCTGAGACACTGCGCCCTGCCATATCTGACTCTGACTTGTCAAGGAGCCCCGCACTTCGTGGATCTGGGGAGGATGACGGGGTCTGACTTCGGGGGTCCACCGGCTTAGAGTCCGTACTTCTGCTGCTTAGCTGTTCATACAGCGGTTAACGTTACCAAATCCGTCTACATGGAGGTGTCCATCTCTGCCACGCCCATGTTCCGCTAACCGTTTTAGCTTAGCACTCAGACTTATTTGTATTTCTGTTTTTGTTGTTTTCCTTTTCAGGGCGACAGATGCTTCAATTTCAGAAGTGTAGGGTGGGGGTGTTGGGCGGCAGGGGGTGGGAAGACCGTTGTCTCCCGATTGTTCATTGTTTTTGGCCGCCTTTGGGCCAATGTTTTTCGTCCTTCATGGCAGCTTTCTGTGCACACACACCACCAACGACGGCATGAGACCTATTAGAACACACGAGCTCGATCCCCAGGCCATGGGATGTTTCCTCCCCAGGGACCCGGGTCTATCCGCACGGATTCACACACACACTACCCACTCTGATGGTGTCCACCCTTAATAGACCCCTCCACATTTTGTTGTGGAACGTCAATGGCCTATTAGACCGTATAAAGCGAACCGCAGTTCTCCGCAGTGCCCAACGCCAGGTGCCCGACATCCTTTTTCTACAAGAAACACACCTTCTGGGAACTCATTGCACCTTCCTCGCCCATTATGGGTTCGACAGGGTCTGGCATTCTGGTTTCGCACGGGGCTCCCGGGGAGTGGCCATACTGATTCGCAGGGGGCTCCCCTTTACTTTGATGCAGGTCGAGACTGACGCACAGGGCCGCTACGTGGCCCTGACCGGCAGGATCGAGGGTCATCTTCTTAATCTTTTGTGTGTATACATTCCCCCTGCCACAATGTCCTCTGCCCTCCGACGTCTCACGCTATTAGTCTGAACCTTCCCTCAGGGTCTGACGGTCATTGGGGGCGACTTTAATGCTGTTATGCAACCTCCTCGCGACACAACAGGTGCTCCCTCTGCGTCCCGCCTTGCCTCTGCTAAGCGCCTTTCTGATTGGTCCTCCGCCCTAGGTCTTTGTGACGCCTGGAGGGTGTGGAATCCCCGCCGGGAACAATATACTCATACTTCGGCGGCCCACCGTACTCACTCCCGTATTGCCCTGCTCCTGTTGCCGGCCATCAACTGTCAGTTGGTGTCAGGGGTTACTATCCTGCCCCGTGGTATCTCAGACCACTCCCCTGTCTCCCTCCATCTCGGGAGTTCCCCGGTGGAGTCCGTACGATTTGGCGGATGAACGCATGGTTTCTGCAGGATGCGGAATTCGTCGAAACCCTCGGGCAGGAACTGAAGCAATACTTGTTGATCAATAAAGGATCGGTCCCCTCACAAGGTACACTGTGGGAGGGCAGCAAGGCCACTATTCGAGGGGTGGCCAGAGGCTTAGTTCACGCGAGCGCACGGCTCAGACCGCCCGCCTTGTGCAGCTCGAGGCCCGCGCTGGCCTATTGGAATCAGACCAAGCTTCTGCCGAGGGCGCTGGCTCCACCTGACAGCTCGCAATGCTCCGTGAGGAGATCTGTCAGATCTCTCTGGAATCCGCTAAAATGCTATGGCGCTCCTCAGTGGCGCGCGTCTATGGCTGGGGTGACAAAAATGGCAAACTACTCCACAATCTAGTCTCGTACCCCAAAGCCAACCGCATAATCCCTGAGGTCTGCGATGCGGCCGGCGCTCATCATTTCACCTCTCAGGCTATTGCCCAAGCCTTTGCGGGCTACTATGCTAATCTTTACGCGGTCCGACCTCCCGAGGCCTCCCTGGCTGCATTGTTGTCAGAGACACTGACCCAACTGCCTCGTCTTCCCCAGGCAGTCTCGGAGACTCTGGACCTCCCCCTCACCCCAGAGGAGATACACGCGGCCATTTCACTCTTACATTCCGGCAGGACGCCAGGGCCGGATGGCTACCCTCAAGAATACTACGCGACCTACCGCGACTTGTTGGTTCCGCACCTGGTGGACTCGTTCCAACATGTGGTGGACACGGGGTCCTTTCCCCCAGAGACCGACGTGGCCACTATTGTGGTTCTTCCAAAGACACAACCGCCTTCCCTCGCCTGTGCGGATTACCGCCCCATTTCCCTCATTAACACCGCGGTGAAAATCTTTGCCACTGCCTTGGCCCAACGTCTCCGTCCCCTCTTGCACAACTTGGTCCACCCAGACCAATGTGGCTTCATGCCTGCCCGGGGTACCCGGCACTACATACGCCGTCTCGCCCTCGCACACCGCCATCAACTCACTCCATACTTGGCCTTGCTTTTCATTGATTTTGAAAAAGCATTTGATACTGTTGACTGGAGCTATTTGGGGGACGTGCTGGAGGTAATGGGATTCGGCGTTCCTTTTCGGCACCTCATCCGAGTTTTATACTCCAGTCCCAAAGCAAGGGTCCTAATTAATGGCGTGCTCTCGGAGGCGTTCCCCATCCAGAGGGGCACTCGCCAAGGTTGTCCGCTCTCGCCGCTTTTATTTGCGCTAGCGATGGAGCCCCTGGCCTCTCTCATACGACAAGACCCCCGCATCCGGGGTTGGGCTTGGGACCCCTATCAGGTCGACAAGGTCTCCCTCTACGCCGACGACGTGCTCCTGTTCTTAGCGGACCCCGAGAGCTCCGGCCCACGGTGCTTGGACGCCCTTTCCGCCTTTGAACGGGTCTCGGGCCTTCGGCTCAACCTGGCGAAATCCACTCTGATTCCCCTCCACCCGCCCCGTGCCTGCTTCGACTGGCAAACAACCATTCCTCTGCGTAGGCAGTCCTTCAAATACCTGGGGATCTGGGTTACCCTGCTTCCAGAACTTGAATGGGCCCTCAACATTACGCCCCTGTTTACCAAGGCCAAGGCGGACCTCAGGCGTTGGCAATCCCTTCCTCTTAACCCTCTTGGCAGAAGTGCCCTTTTTAAAATGATGGTTCTCCCCCGTTTTTTATATATTTTACAAAATATAACTTTTCATCTCCCGGGGAGTTGGTTCCGTGAGATTGATGGCTTCCTCACCTGGTTTCTATGGAGAGGTGGGAGATCACGTATGTCCCTGGCTCACTGCCGTATACCTCCGTATGACGGGGGCATGGGTGTGACCCATCTTCACCTTTATTATCTGGCCACGAGACTCATCATGGTTCACGATTGGTTCGCCGGCGGCTGGTCCGATCCGGCATACCAGGTTGAGCTCCGATCGATGGACTTTCCACGGCTCCAAGCCTACTTGTATGGGGCCCCCATACCACAGGTCCTCCCCCCATCACTAGGACAGTCCTATTGGCTTGGCGCACTGCCCTGCGCCACACGAAATGGTATGGGAAACTTACCCAACATACACCCCTGTGGCATGGTACTTGGCTGCGGGAGGCCGCGACTCTCCGGGACTTCCGTCGGTGGGACCACATTGGGATCTTGCTTCTCGGGGACGTCTGGGTTGGTGACCATATCAGATCCTTCGCAGATTTGCAGCAGCGCTACTCCCTCCATTCCTCCCAATTTTATAAATATCTACAACTTAGGCATGCCCTCAAGGTGCACATTCCGTCTCCCACCTCTCTCCCTGAATTTAGTCCCCTCGAAGCCCAAGTGATGATGGGGAACCTGGGTAGAGGGGGGGTGTCGCGGATTTATCGCTCCTTAGTAAACAATGGCTCCGCAACCCTAGATTCACTGCGAGCCCGCTGGGAGGGTTGGCTGGGCCCCCTAGAGGATGTGGACTGAAGAGACGCTCTCATGGCCCCCAAGACCTTAACGACCTCTTCCAAGCTGCGTCTAATCCAACTCTATTATTTACACACGGCATACCTAACCCCTGCGCTCCTGTACAGAGCCCGGCTGCGGCCCTCCCCGACCTGTACACGCTGAAATCATGCTCCAGATGACTTTTACCACATGATCTGGCAATGCCCTGTCCTGGCACCATTCTGGGCGGGGGTGGAACTGGAACTTACACAGACCCTGGGGTGGACGGTTCCCCACGATCCATTACGCCTGATTCTAGGTGTGTTTGATGGCTTGGATGGCTCTCGGGCCGACAAGCGCTTCCTTGGGACTGCAGTGGCGGTAGCAAAACGTGACATTGCGGCACTCTGGTCTCAGGCCAAGTCCCCTACTGTACGGAGGTGGAGACGGGGGTAGATTGGTGCGGAACTCAGGAGGAACCCCTCTTTGAAGCCCGGGGCTGCCCTGAACTATTCGGAAAGATTTGGGGTAAATGGTTTAATCTATTGTCCTGAGGGGTGTATGTGTGCATATGTATCATGATAACCTCGCGCAAGACTCTAGTCTTATGAATGATTTACAGGTCTCTGTCATCTTCCTTGCGGGTGTAAACCATCCAGACATTGTGCTTGATTTTGCTGCCATTGTATATTTGTGTTTTGTTTTAAAAATCAATAAACTTGATTATCAAAAAAAAGACCAACAATAATCTCTCGTAGTAAGCATGCACAGATTCCTTACTCTCCTGAGTCGTTCTATCAATCTTTACCCAGTCTGTTTCTTTTGGTGGGATTTTATTTTTCAAAAACGTGATTGCCTGTTCATATTTTCTCATTACTTCTGGACCTGGGGCTCCTGTTTTTGCATCTCTAGGATATTCTTCCTTCGGCCAGTCAATTGTAATTTTACACTCTGTCCATAAATCTGCTGGAACAACAATCTCAAATAGTCCATCCAAATCTTCCCACAATACTTTTGAAACTTTTACAAACCTTTCTATCTGTCTATACCATTCTACAGGCTTCTCTCTCAATCTTGGAAAGTCATTCGTAAATGACAATATATCTTGTCTGGACCATGGGACATGTGCATAACTTCCTCCTGGAGTTTCTCTCATTGGATACTCCATTACCGTTTGTTCTTTCTCCTTTACTGGAAAAGCCAATGATGCTTTATCAGTTGTTCCCTCCTTTCTCCTTATCCACCTACTTCTCCATTTATCCACATCACCCCATTTTCTCAATAAAACAATCAGTTCTTTAATTTGCGTCAATCGTCCTGAAGTGTTCAGATTTTCTATGTCTTTTTCACTAAAATCTACCCTGTACGGTTTCTGTAATACTCTGATTTTTCCGAATTCTACTCCTAGTTCGTTCGCTGTGTCTTCCAATTTTTCGTGCAAATTTCTAGCTCTCCAAGTAACTCTTTTACACATAAACATTAATTCGTCATCTTGATAGGACTTCAATCGATCTGTACCAATAGTTCCTAGGATTTATTCCTCCATGTCTATCTTTAATCTGACCACATCCAAAGGTTGTGGTTCTGTATCTTTTTTCTGCAAGTTCCTCACCCAATCATTTAATTCTTCTGCAGTCGGACCCACAGGGGTTTTGTTTATTTGTGCCCAACTTGCACTTCTCTCTGGGGTTTCAGTTGCTGACTCGGCTCCCATAGGAATCCTATTTATCAGGCTCTCATTAACTGTCAAATTTACAGGTGGACTTGACCTAAAAGGACTAACAGAATCTTCCTTTTCCCTATTTTCTGAAATCATCTCTTCTCTTACTCTTTGCATATTGGAATTTAATGGAATTGTTAAGGAGTGTTCATCTATCTTTTGATTTTCAAATACTGGGATTACTGGCCCTATAGTTACTGGCACAGTCACAGCTTCCATATTCCTTGTCAGTTCTCTTATCTTTTCAGTCAAATCTCTTGTGGTCCTAGCTAATTCAGCTGTATTACCATTATCATCTTTCACAGTCTGTGGTGTTTCTGGTTTATTAAACGGCCTATTTATTTCAGACATTCGTTCAGGGCTTTGATTTATTACAGTTCTCATTGGCGGTGCATTTGGTGTCACCACCGCAGAATTCTGTTGGTATGGAGGGGGTCTTTTATTTAAAATGTCCTCCAGCAACTCATCCTCTGTGTCGCTAACTCCATACCCGTATCTCTCTGTAACTGCATGTTTCTTTTTCTCCGTACATTTTCTCCCTGCAAATTCTTCAACTGTTCTGACAGGAAACAAACCATCCGTAATGTTAGCATACCACCATCGTCTCATCCTGTCTTCATGATTCAAATCCCATACTCTTCCATGAACTAAACTATAATTCTTTTCACCTCTGTGTCTTTCCCTATCATACATCTCATCTTCCCATTCACCTAAGGCTTCAATCTGTGTCGGTCTAGGTCTTGGTTCAAGTTTCATCATCTTTTCTCTCAAATTTCGAAGTACCGCTGTACTAAACGAACCATTCTCTGGAAATGCCAATACTCCATCGCCTTGGGTATATTTCGCCCAATTTTCCAACCAAATGCAGGTATGATAGCCGTATTTCAACATCATATGAGATGCTGGCGTTTTTGGCGGAGGAAGTACTTCTCCTTCCCTAGTCACAACCTTCTTGTCTTTCTTGAAAAAGTTTTTAATCTTCGCAAACCATGACGGTTTCTCTCTACCATACTCATAATAAGCCATATTTTGCTGTTCTTTTTCCCAAAACAAATACACGCAATTCTTCACCACTCTGTTCTTTCTACTGCTCGGCTATTCGTACCTATCCCAGCGCGTCTCACACCAACGCACCAATCAGAAAGCTTTACGTCACTCTCACACTAACCTATCCCAGCGCGTCTCACACCAACGCGCCAATCCGGACACTCTTCGTTCTACACAACTGGCCAATACCAGCGCGGTTCTTCTTGACGTCAGTTCTACTCCTGCTTCTACTGACCCCTCCTTTACAAAAATTATCGGCAGTTTTTTTAGCTTTTCTTTTCGACAAAAACTGGTTAGTTACAACGTAAAACACATTACCATTGCCTGTTTCGCTAAACAAGAGAGATAGTTTATTCCGACTTTCAAAAATACTGTTTCGTTCGATAAGTGTAGCACTTCTCTCTACCTTACCCTTCTCTCAAGCAAGGGGTAAACCCGTTTCTCTGGGGATAAAACACATGTGGAGACTACACTGCTCCTGAGAATTAAGGCCAGAGTTTCACAAGAAAACCTGTTGCTATTTCACTCAAACGCAATTCATACATGAAATGTCCCTAACATAACACAATCCTGTCTTATCACCAATTTGAAATCAGACAATGCACAATTCCATGTGACTTCTCTTGCCACCACACGTGTTCACTTCCTACTTTCTGGAAGCTTCAAAATTTCGACTTATACAAAACATAACACAAATTCAACATAGAGTGTTAGACACGAAAAATCAATAATCACAAATCACCAAACTAATCTATAGAAACCATAACTCGGCTACCAAGAAATCTGATCCAGCTAATATAAATTTCTCCTTATGACACCAAATCCAGAAAAACACCTACACAACACTTATATCGGTGGGGCCCATGACACCGCATACATACATTCATCCAATCCTGGATTTAAACGTCATGGAGAAAGAGCTGCTGGACAAGCGGGATACCTTATTAAAATGACAGAATTATAACCTATACATTATATACATTGACTTCGAATCCTGTCGGTTCTAAACATCAAGGTACTCCGCTACTTGGTCGATGGACCAACTAGTAGAATCAATTGATGGTGATTAAGACCAGCTCAATTACAATTGGAACCTTTTAACATTCATTAAATCATAAACTTAGTTTAAAGAACCACAGACTCATTTTAGAGTTAGAATATAATTTTATCTAAAACTCTTAAGCAAATAAGTATAATTCTTTATTAGGCAAAAACATTTAGAAATATCAATACACATTTATGAAAAGTTTAGGAAAACTGAGAAATTATGCATTACCCTCGGCCATGGGGCGATGACAAGAATGATTCACCAAAAGAAGATGAACCGCAGATCACAGGATAGGACTCCCAAACTGACTGACTGTCCGCTAACCTCCTCGGACGAACCTCCCGGGCAGAATTCCCGCAACCATCTCGTACCTTCCCCAGTCAAAGTTCAAAGTCCAAAATGACAGTCTCTCGCAGCATCAAGGTTGAAAACATAAAAAACAAGTTTTTTCACAACGTCAAAGCAGACCCTCTTATTCCCTATTCTCTGGCTCACTACATTCAAAAGTTGCAATCTTTAGGGGCAAGAATCACGCTAATTGGTCCATTGGAGGGGTGGTGATGGTCACCTCATCACCCTCCTTGTTCGAACCGGTTTGGGGACAATAAAGCACACAATAAGAATCATGACCATGGTATCTAAAAAGTAGTCTAATTTGTTAGTCCATTTTGCAACAATCTTGGATGGTCACACATTAGTTCATTCCCTGTCGTTTGTCTTCTCCATCCGTTCCCAGGCATCCATGCTGAATTCTTGGCACGTTGCTTCATTGCAGGTCAAATTGGCCTTAACATCTCTCACTCCGAACACAGGCCGCATGCACGTGACTGGAGCATTCTTTCTGAGGCTGCATGGGGGCCATCTTGTTTACCGCACGAGATCTCGTCCTTTCCAGTCGGCCATTTTAGAAGCATGGCCTAGCAGGCCCGAACGGAACTAATATAAGAACAAACACAATAGAAAATAAGCCTTTCTGTTTACCACCCGCCATTCTAATAACCCGTGTTAGATATTACCTAGCGAAAGCGACATTTAAAGCCATTTTACTTACCATCTACATTCTTTGCCACAATACAATTCTACTATACAACAAAAATCATGCAATTCACTTCTAATTACTACGCAAATCACAATACTAATGTTAGTTTACTTCACATTTGTGAATAAATTAGATTTTTGCACAAATCAGCATTTTACCCGCGTGTAGTGTCTACTAAAGTGTATTTGTTGATTAATTCATGCGTTTTCAAACGGTTAGTATCATTAGCGTTATGAGGTCATTAATTTCATAGGGGTACAAAAATTATTTTCGTTTCCCCTGCTCCATCACTGTCGCCAAGGATCCTCCATTTGGACCTGCTCTAGCTGCATTGGCAGCACTCTGCACTGCGTGTCACTATGCGAGATGTTGATTTTTATCGGGGTTCTTAGTCGCCCGGGTTTCTCTCTCCCTCCTGAGCTTTTATTCATTGTGCCTTTGAGGATTGATGTAGCTTCACGCCGATCGTGTTTGGGTATGAGAACGTGTGGGAATTTCGGCGTACTGAGAGCAGCGACTTCAATGCCCCATTCTGCGAGATGTGGAGCTTTGCTGAGAACAGCCTGTTGTACTTGCTGTTGGGAGAAGCCGACTAAGGTGGAGTCCCCATGAGTATCCCTCTCCAAACTTCTGAACTGTACCCACTCTATGTTATCTGAGGTGATCTGAGCCAAGAATTAGATGTGCCCAAAGAGACGGAGGATGTTGGACCTGTTCAGGATATCGTAGGAACCCTTGGCTGTGAATCTGGGGGTGAGCAGCACCTCGTGGATTGCTAGTTGGTTATTATGCCTGGAGGTGCACAGTGTCGATCTGTCCTCCCACAAAGTGGTCCTCTGGAGATTCTGATTTAATGGATTCTTGGGGGCGTCTCTTGTCTGGTGTCTGCCTGTTGCCCCATTTGGCAATCCCGCCCATGTTTGTTCTTCCTGCTGCTCCGCCTGGTTGCTTCTAAGATGTTTCGTTGCACTGTTTAGGAACTCCGGGCCCGGGGAGGTAACAGCCCTGTCTAGTATGCTGGCACCCTCCTGTGATGTGGGCTGCCAAACTGTCTCTTCTTGAGTCTTCTCAGCTGTTTGCCCTGCTGTTTGTGGGCCCTCCCAGTGAGTGTTCTGTCAGCTTCGATCCACGCCTGTCACGGTATGTTCTTCCCTTGTCATCTTGGCCTTATTTGGCTTTTTGAGATTAAAAATGGGAAAAAGTGGTTTTGAGTTGTTTATATTCTCTGTGCAGTCGGAATTCAGTATTGCTGGTAATAATGATCTTCTTTTAATTTTAGATTTCTTCAATTGTTTCTTCAGCTTCTTCTTGGCCCTCCTTGACAGAGGGGCTTCCGCCCCTGCCACAGCTCCTTCCGCCTTTTCCACGGAGGCTACTTCATCCTGTGGGACAACAATTGTTGTGTCGATTGATCGGGCCTCAGGGTCCCCATTCCCTTGGGCTTCTTTGATGTTCTTATTGCTCTTATTACTTGGCCCTGCCTGAGGATCCTTGTATGTTCTGCTATCTGCAGGGAGATGGTTTCTAGTGTTATCGGGTTTCACGATCTTTCCAGCTGTTACACTGGGGGTTATCTGTGCTGGTAGGAACGTCTACCTCTGTCCCTTAGCTAATGACAGCATGTCTTTTAATACTTCTGGTAGCCCTGACCACTTTTCTATAATGTCGGCACAGTGCGAGCTGAGTTGGCTTTGTGAATTTCGAGGGAAGCCTCTAGTTTTGCCAGCCTATCATCTTGGCGCACCAGATGCTGTGCCATTGACTGCAATAAATCAATTTGTACTTCCATTTTTGTAGACTGCCAAATCTAGGCCCTGGCAATTGTATCCTGTACTTCTCTCAATGCTAACAGATTTAGCTCTACGTGGGTTGCATCTTCCGTTGCGTCTTGCTGGGCCTCTCGGCCCATCGGGCTCCAACCCTCTGATTGGTGCATTCTCATATCAGAGTTCCTTTCAAGATTTATTGGTGTTGCTTCCAATGTTCTTTCAATGGTCAGCTCTAATTTTTGTAGGAAGTCTTCCGTTCCCGGAGAATTGGTCTGATGATCTTTCTAGGGTGTCGCTGTTGAAGCAGGTCTCAAACATGTAGTCACCCGGGGGTTAGCCACAAGCACCTCCTTGTCCTCCTCCTCTGTTGGCCACTGGTGGATTTCTGCTGTGATCCATATGGGGCTTTTGGGCTTAGCTAGGGGCTTTGGAGCGTTCTCAGGGCTCCCTACTTTTTGTGTGGCGGCGGACTCTCTGGAGTGGGGACTACTCTGACCCTTGTTGTCCCCTGGGGGTCCTGACGATTTAAAGATGGTCTCCACCTCGGCTGTCTCCCCTTCCACGGGACTTGCCAGTGAGTCTGTTGGGCCACCGGAGGCCTGAAAGAAGTGAGTAATGAGCCCTTGATAGGAGGTGTTACAGTTATTTTGCTCCTGGGTTTGTGAGATGGCTGTGCTTCTTGTTATCCTCCTTTGTGCGGGCCCTGCGAGCTCAATTTCCACCGGGTCAGAATCCTTATTATTTGACTGTTTCTTTTTGAGCGTCATGTTCGTGTGCCGGTTGCTGGGAGTTGTAGAGATTCTGTACAGTTTTTGCTCTCCTCCTGGTAAAGGCGTGCCTTTACCCTTGACCAGAGTCCTCTTTGGTCTTCTTTGGGGCAGCCCCCAGCATCCACTCTAAGCCTCACACTGGCACGAAGAACCAGGCCAGGTCAAGTGACAAGGGCAAGCAAAAAAGATTCTGGCATGTGACACCACCTTGGCTTCTTAACTCCTTAGCAATCTCTCAGCAACCTCAAGACTACAGGGCCTCCAGTTGGCCTGAACAGGGGTCATCCGCCAGGACGAGGACTAGAGTGCTGTCGAGGAATAGACCAGCTTGGCTTGGCGTTATGCGAATGACCAGAGGTACAAAACTCCCAATCCAGAACCCCAATCCATTCCAACCAAACCGGTCCAGACCAGTCCAAACCAGGTCCCCAGTCCGCTTGGAGGCTGCCGCGCCGTTTGGTGGTCGCGTCAGGTTGGGCTGTGGTTAGAGCTAAAAGCCGATATGCCTCCTGAGCCCTGCGCAGCATGTTATGAGACCAGCCCAGTCCAGACCAGTCCAGAACAGAGCTGAAACCACGACCCTGGACTGGGAGCGAAAGGTGGAGGGGTGTGGGGCACGGCGCTCCCCCCTGCACAGCACAGCACAGCCCAATGTTCTTTGCACTTTGTTACTCCCACTGCCTCATGATGCAGTGTGCACTCCACCGCTGTTTATAGTAGATACTCCAATCATTGTGTGTGACTGGGGCTGCTCAAAAACGCCCAAAAGCCCTGGGGGAAACCAGACGAGCGGGCCCTCTGGTGCAACTACAGGTTGCACCCAACCTAGTTGGGCCGCTTACGTGGTACCACCCGGACACGTTCTCAGCAACTGCCAACTAATGTCGGCTGCGCTCTCTTTTCCCTCCGACCACCGACCGCCCTACTTAACCACTTATCCGCTTACCGCCTGACTATGGCTTCTTGCATAATCCTGTCGAGCCCGGTTACATCAGCCCCCGGAAGCCGCAACCGCTATCTCCGCTATCTTCCGCTGCCCTCCAGCGATCTAATTGCTGCGGGTGGTAGTGGCATGTCAGCGGGGAGCCACGGGGGTCCGCAACGGGGCCGGCCGGGGCCAGGGCTAGAGTTGGCAAATCAGCAGTCGGCCGTCGGTGAAAACAGCGAGACGTAGCGGGAATCAGTTACGGCAACAGCAGCCGCGTCAGCAATGCGACCGCCTCTTCCGCCCCAACGTGCTTCCGTGAGTTACTGCGACTACAAATACTCCAAGTCAGTGGACATGCAGCACACTAACACTGTCAGATGTACCAAAGAGTCAATAGCAAGAGGCGAGATTATAGACAAAAAATCATGTCAAAAATATAGTTCACCACAAAATCAAGATCTTATACTTACAATGGTGAGTTCAAACATGTCACAAAAAAATATTGTTGACACTAATATTTTCCAGAAATATACAAAAATATTGATATTTTAATATAAATAGAGTTTCAAATAGTAAATGTTAAATGTTTTAAAATATAAATTTATTATAATGTATAATATATGAATTTCACTAATATTTAATACTATATATAAATATAAACCTATATAAACACACACATATATGTGTTGTGTTTATATATATATATATATCTCTCTCCAAAAAGCCCCAGAGCTTCAAGGACGCCACTCCTGCAGAAGAAAGTTCAAACAAGCTTTTATTAATGAAACCGGCATCAGCATTTCCAATCAATCACAGTCCCTGACGCGTTTCGGTGCACTGCACCTTAATCATAGGGTGGGGGAAGAGGCAGGACCTGAACACGCTACAACCTATTTTCCCTTTTAGTAGCATGCACACTCCAGTGCGTTGCATGCTGGGCGCTGTAGTGTTAATATTTCCCCATTGGTGGGGTCAGTGTCGTTGCCAAAAATGTATTGCCCCCAATGTCTCGTACAATGATTTAGAGCCCTCCAGTGAGCCTCAGAAATGTTGTCCGGTTCCTAATCATGGTACCTCTGTGCTGCGATTAGGCTGTCATTTCCTTTACAGCCCGCAGTCCTGTCACACAATCTCCCAGGCGGTGCAATCCTTCACGGCCGGAGCCACCGTGTCCATATTCCTCCAAAAAGCCCCAGAGCTTCAAGGACGCCACTCCTGCAGAAGAAAGTTCAAACGAGCTTTTATTAATGAAACCGGCATCAGCATTTCCAATCAATCACAGTCCCTGACGCGTTTCGGTGCACTGCACCTTAATCATAGGGCGGGAGAAGAGGCAGGACCTGAACACGCTACAACCTATTTTCCCTTTTAGTCGCGTGCACACTCCAGTGCGTTGCATGCTGGGCGCTGTAGTGTTAATATTTCCCCATTGGTGGGGTCAGTGGCGTTGCCAAAAATGTATTGCCCCAATGTCTCGTACAATGTTTTAGAGCCCTCCAGTGGGCCTCAGAAATGTTGTCCGGGTCCTAATCATGGTTCCTCTGTGCTGCGATTAGGCTGTCATTTCCTTTACAGCCCGCAGACCTGTCACACAATCTCCCAGGCGGTGCAATCCTTCACGGCCAGAGCCACCGTGTCCATATTCCTCCGAAAAGACCCAGAGCTTCAAGGACGCCACTCCTGCAGAAGAAAGTTCAAACGAGCTTTTATTAATGAAACCGGCATCAGCATTTCCAATCAATCACAGTCCCTGACGCGTTTCGGTGCACTGCACCTTAATCATAGGGTGGGGGAAGAGGCAGGACCTGAACACGCTACAACCTATTTTCCCTTTTAGTAGCATGCACACTCCAGTGCGTTGCATGCTGGGCGCTGTAGTGTTAATATTTCCCCATTGGTGGGGTCAGTGTCGTTGCCAAAAATGGGAATAATATATTTAATATTCTTAAACTCATAATATTGGCTAAATAGATTTGATAGCCTTAGTTGTTTTTATTTTTTTTAATATTGTATCACATTGGTTTTATTTTAGATGTATTTAATATTTATATTTATTTGTCAATGTTTTTAATATTTATATTATTTTCAGTACATGTATTTATGGATTTATTGTGTATGTACTTTATGTGACTATATTTATGTATATATATATGTATATATATATTCAGTGAAAAAACCATAGGTTTCAGGCACGTTATAGTTAGAAATTAGCATTTAAAAAACCTTAGAAATTCACTGAAAAAACCATAGGTTTTAGGGAAAGTTATAGTTAGTTGGACATTGCACTCGTTCAAAACCCGTGAAATTCCCCCGTTATAGTTAGTTCAGCTAACTATAACTCGCGCCCCCGCAATGCACTGCTGATGACGTCACATATTACATCACTCATGACATGGTCAGTGACATCACTGATGACATCATCCAGTGACTGTGTGTTTCTGTAAAGTTTAAATATGTTTAATATATATAGGGAAAGGCGTATTGAAGAATGAGTGGGTGTGTAAGTGTCTGAATGGATGATTTAGTAGGTGCGTGACTAACTCTATAAGTGAGTGATTAAACGTATCTTACTGAATGCATGGGTTAGTGACTAACCCAGGCCCGTGGCGCGTTTTAAGTTGGGGGATTAGGTCACCTTGAATCCTGAGGGTCCCTGGGGCCCAACTAGCCCACCAGGTACTTCCAGTAAGCATCACAGGCCTGTGTTGCAGAGAGGTGGTCCAAGGCCACGCCCCTTTTTACACCTCTTTGCAACGCAGCTCTGTGGCGCTTACTGGAGGCACCTGGTGGGCTAGTTGGACCCCAGGGACCTTAAGGATTGAAGAGGAATTAATTCCCCAACTTAAAACTCGCCACAGGGCGTGTTTGCACACATGTCACCTCAGGCCCCGCCCCCTCCCTTCACCACTGTGCAAACGCGCCCCGTGGCGCGTTTTAAGTTGGGGGATTAACTCCCCTTGAATCCTGAGGGTCCCTGGGGTGCAACTAGCCCACCAGCTACCTCCATTAAGCGCCACAGAGCTGCGTTGCAGAGAGGTGTAAAAGGGGCGTGGCCTCAGAACACCTCTCTGCAACGCAGCCCCTGGCGCATACTGGAGGTTCCTGGTGGGCTAGTTGGCCCCAGGGACCCCCAGTATTCAAGGGGAATTGTTCCTCATCTGCAAACGCGCCAGGGGCGCGTTTGCAGAGTGCTGCCAAGGAGGGGCGTGGCCTCCGGCGCGATGCCAGTTTTTTAAATTATTTTTTTATGAAGGGGGGCTGTGTGGCCCCCCTTCTTTTTCTAATTTATTGGCCCTGGAGACCCCATCCCCCAGGGCCTGCCCCCTAATATTTAAAAATAAAAAAAATTGGAAGGGGGCCGCGTGGCCCCCCTTCCGAGGCCTTAATCGGCCCCGGGGACCCCATCCCCGGGGCATGGCCTTCTTTTAAAAAAAAAATGTTTTGGAGGGGGGCTGCGTTGCCCCTGTCCTCAGGCCACTTATGGCCCCGGGGACCCCATCCCCCGGGGCCGGCCTTTGTTTTTTTATTTTTTTATTTTTTACATTTGGGGAAGGGGGCCGCGTGGCCCCCCTCCCGGGCCACTTGTAGCCCCGGGGACCCCATCCCCCGGGGCTGGCGCTCTCCGTTGGGGACCGTGGGAGGGTCCCCAATCCCCCCACGGTCCCGCCGGCTCCCCGCGTCCTGCGGGAGCCGGCATTGCTTTTCCACATGGGGAGCTGCTAAGCAGCTCCCCTTGTGGAAAAGCAATCGTCTTTGGTTTTTGGAAGAGAGAGCAGGTTTCCTGCTCTCTCTTCTAAAAACCAAAGCAGTTTGCTATGGCAGGGCGGGAGCCTGAGGCTCCCGCCCTGCCATAGCAAACTACAGTGTCCCGGGGTGGGCACCCGGGACACTGCAGGAGCCGGCCCTGGGGGTGGTGGTCCCCAGGGCCATCACAGGCTCCAGGAGGGGGCCGCGCGGCCCCCTCCCAACATCTTCAAAGCCCCGAGGAGGTGGTGGTCCTCGGGGCTCGGGGTCCGAAACAGACCCCCACATTCAAATTCTTAGTGCCCCGGGGAGGTGGCGGTCCCCGGGGCGTGTGGGGGGGCTCGAGCCCCCCCACACAGGTAATTTAATTTTTTTTTAAAAGAAGCCCCAGTGGGTGGCGGTCCCGGGGCTGCGGGAGGGCCGAGTGCCCTCCCGCGCCATTTTTATTTCAAAGCCCCGGGGGTGGCAGTCCCCGGGATTGGGGGCCTTAGAGGCCCCCCACATTATTTTTATAAACCCCCGCATGCCCCCGGGACTTGGCCCACACGGCGGGATCCACGCATCCTACGCGCATCCCGCCGAGGGTGTTTCTACCCTGCCCCTTTTTTGCGTTTTGCGCAGTTGTTTTACCGATTTCTTGTGCCTCGGTTCTACCGAGGCACAAGATGGCTGCCAACACTTCCTGGTTTGGAGTGTTGACAGCCAATTAGCATACAGCTCGTGATCGGGAGGGTGCGCGGATCCTACGCGGCCATAGATATACATGTGATTTTACTTTTGATTTTCTCAGGAACTACTGAACGGATTTACACCATTTAACCAAAAGGCACGACTCTGAACCAAGGGCTACCTTTTTGCTAAATTTGGTGTAATTCCGTTCAGCAGTTCAGGCTGTAGCTGCGACTATAGGTTCCTATGGAAAATTGCATGGGGAAAACACGTTTTGGGACCCCCCTTTTTTCTCGGCCCCCACTTGCCGAATCACCCCAAGACTTTCAGGATAGGAGCGGACCGGAGCGCCCCACGAGTTTTGAACATTTCGTGAAGATTCGTCAACCGGCACCAAAGTTATTGGGAATAGAATGTTGCAGATTTCCTATGGAAAATAGGTCCTAACTATAACTATCTACTGGCGACCGCCAGTAGATAATACATATATATATATATATGTATATATATATATATATATATATATATTTAAAATACCTACTCGCGGTCACCAGTAGGTAGGTATAGTTAGGACCTAGTTTCCGTAGGAAAAGCGTTTTTCGATTTGCCAATATCTTTGGCGCCGTTTGACGAATCTTTGCCAAATTTTCAAAACTAATGGTTCACTCAGGTCAGCTCCTGTCTTGAAAGTTTCAGGGTGATTCGTCAAGCGGGGGCTGAGAAAAAAGGGGGTCCCCAAAACGCATTTTCTCCATGTTAATTTCCATAGGAAACTTTAGACAAAGCTACAGCCTGAACTGCTGAACGGAATTACACCAAATTTGGCAAAAAAGTAGCTCTTGGTTCAGAAAGCGACCTTTTTTTAAATGGTGTGAATCCGTTCAGTAGTTCCTGAGAAATTCAAAAATAAAAAATATTGATATCTGGTGGCCGAGGAGGATTTGCGAACCCTCCTGAGCACGAGCTTTATTCTGATTGGCTGCCAACACTCCAAACCAAAATGTGTTGGCAGCCATTTTGTGACTCGGTTGAATCGAGTCACAAGGAAAAAGGTAAAGAAATGTTATAAATGAAGGAAAGGGGGCAGGGTAGAAACACCCTGACCCCCTAGGCCTGGTCAGGGGGTCAGGGTGGTCAGGGGGTCTCCTGTGCTTCGTTTTAATGAGCCCCCGGGTGGGCCAGGTCCTGGGGGCATTTGTGAATATTTATGCGGGGGCCCTGTGGAGGACCCCGCAGCCCCGGGGACCGCTACCTCCCCGGAGCAATAATTATTCAAATGTGGGGGGGCTTGTGGCCCCCCCGCAGCCCCGGAAACACCACGTCCCCGGGGCTTTATTATTTTTATTTTTTTAAAGCGTGGGGAGGCTCCTGCCCCCCTTACGCAGCCCCGGGGACCGCCACCTCCCCGGGGCTTTAATTTGTATATGCGGGGGGCACATGGCCCCCCGCAGCCCCGGGGACCGCCACCTCCCCGGGGCTGTGTTAAAAAGGGGCCCCCCACACGCCCCAGGGACCGCCACCCCCCGGGGCACTAATCAAAAGAAGCTGGGGGTCCGTTGCGGGCTCCAGGGACCACCACCTCCCCGAGGCTATGTATATGTTGGGAGGGGGGCCTGGAGCCCTAGGTGGCCCTGGGGACCGCCACCCCCAGGGCCGGCTCTGGTAATGTCCCGGGGTGCCCACCCCTGGGACATTGCAGTTTGCAATGACAGGGCTGGAGCACGGCTCCCGCCCTATCATTGCAAACTTGTGCTTCGCTTCATGGAAGAGAGAGCAAAAACCTGCTCTCGCTTCCATGAAGCGAAGCAAATTGCTTTTGGACAAGGGGAGCTGCATGTTAGCAGCTCCCCTTGTCCAAAAGCAATGCCGGCTCCTGCAGGAGGCGGGGAGCCGGCAGGGACCACGGGAGCATTGGGGCTCCCCCGCAGTCCCCAACATGAGGCCAGGCCCTGGGGTCCCCGGGGCTAATAGTGGCCCAGGGAAGGGGGCCACGCTGCCCCCTTCCGTATTTTTTTTTTTTTTAAACAGAGGCAAAGCCCCGAAGGGGCGAGGTCCCCGGGGCCAAAAATGGCCTCAGGACGCGGGCCGTGCGGTACCCCTCCTTTTAAATTAAATAAATAATTATTTTAAAAATAGATGTCCATGCCCCGGGGGATGGGGTCCCCGGGGCGAATACCGAATAATGGAAGTGAGGCGTTCTTTTTTTTCTTTCTATTTTGGAGTCGCGACCCCAAAGCGGCTCTCAGAGCGGCCCCCCGGTGTAACGTCGCGTTGGATTCGCGGATCCACCTCAAATAAATAATTTAGTAGTATATTATTTAGAAGGTAGTGTTGCATTTGTGAAGTTGTTTAATAGAGGTAGTGTGACTGAAGTTAATGATAAGATTAAAATTGATAGAGTTAGTAAAAATATATAAAATTAAAAATTAATAGTTAAACCTGAAAAGTGTATTGTGTTGTAGTACATTGAATTCATGCTTTTGCAGATTCGCGACGAATGTGCAAATCCACAAAAAAAAATAAAAAGAGTATGTATGTGTAAAAAAAAAAAATAGATTAACTATTGTGTTATACGGTGGCTCTAAAAAGAGCCCATGTTTTCATTATGAGTTTTTTGTAGCTACATCTAAGTGCAGATGCACAGCTTTAGGTTGTTGAGAAAGACTCTGATTCCTTGATCTGTGAAGTGTACTCCATCACTTCTGTAGATGTCATCCATTTCAAAACGAAGATTGTTGTAATAGATGGAGCCCATCCTATGGTCTCTGAGGTAAGCAGAAACAGCTTTATTGACATTCTTTCTAGCTTTCTCAATCTGTGGACAGAATTGATTTGACCACTTCCGTTTCTGTCTTTGGCATATATTTGAGTATACAAAGACAGTTTGAGGCAAAAGAAACATCAGTTGTGCAAAGGTGTCCTTCATGAGCATTTCCAGACCTACCCCAGTCAATGTGCTTAGGTCATTGCCACCACAGTGCACAATCATGAGGTCAAGGGGTTGGAGATGCAAAAAGGTTTTAACCAAAGGCATCAATTGGTGCCACTGTAATCCTCTCTGTGCGATCCATTTAATATCCACATTTTGCAAGGCTAGGTCTTTGTCAATACCTCTGCGTTAAGCATACCTTTTGCACAAGAAAACATAGCTGTGCCCAACAATCCATACTGTAAGCATCTTGAAGGGATGTCTTGAAGTAATGAAAAGATGTCTGTAGCTGAGGTAGTCAGTTGGTAGAATGAAAGGTATCTAAAATGGTGGACAAGATGCTGTTTTTTAAAAAGCAGATAATTGATTGGCTGTTTATGAACATTGTACACTCAAAAATAGGGTGTATGTTACTTTCTTTAAAAAGCACTCTGGTTACAAACTCAATTGTGACAAATCTGAGGTCAAACCCCTTAATGTCCATAGTACGCGTGAATTGCTAGGCAACTCGGGCCTTACATGGCAACCGAACCACATTAAATACCTGGGGATCTAATTCTGCTCCACTATACTGGAGACACTCCAACATAACGAAACTAAAACACTGGAGAAGATCAAAACATTATTGGATGCTTGGTCACCCAGATTCATAACTTGGTGGGGCAGAATTGAGACCATAAAAATGATGGTCTCCCCCTTAGTAAATTATCTGATAATAATGCTGCCCCTCGTTTTATCGGAGGATTTCCACCACAAACTAAACATACTTCTCTCGAACTTCCTATGGAAAGGGAAGAAGGCAAGAATCAGCATGAAGAAACTCAGGCTCCCCAAAAGGCTAGGTGGGGTTAATCTAGCTGATTTTAAGCGTTACCAGTCGGCTTTCCTCGCAAAACAGGGCTCTCATTGGCTGACATCTCCAGCAGGATACACCCCTGTATGGCTTGACATTGAGAAATATATCCTCAATGGTATCCCCCAGCAACCCTCCTCACCACGAACCTTAACCGAATTACATGCTCAAACACCATCTTCAAAAACACAAAATCCTCCCTCTTGAAAATAGACAAACTTTTAGACACCAGCGTTAAGAACTCTAATTTAGAATCCATTTGGTATAATCGCAAAATTCGATATAAAGGATGCACCTTGTATAATGCTATATGGATCAGTAAAGGCATCTATTTTCCCCACCAACTCTACGCAGGCACACAACCCCTACCCTTTAAGGACCTACAGTCCACTTATCAACTTGAGCCAATAGAATTCTACTACTTCTTGAAAATAAAAGCTGCCCTAGCTAAGGCAAACTTATCAGCTCTAACACCATCCCTCCCGCAATATCTCTCTAAAATAAACACATTGGGTCACCAGGTCTCCCGAGTCTACAAATTACTGGGCCCCCAACACTCTACACTTAACGAGAAGGTCACATCCTTTGGGAATCGAACTCCAAAACCCCGATCTCAGACTCAGATTGGTCCTGGACATGGAACTCGGTATTTAAAAATAAAATCAGCCCGGTGCTATCTCACACAAAGTTCTGGCTCCTACACAAGGCATACTGGACACCAGCCCGACTACACAAACACAAAATCCGTGAAGACGATATCTGCTGGAACTGCAATGGTGCAGTAGGGGACTTAGAACACTTACTAACTCTTTGCCCGTGTGTGACTTCCTATTGGGATAAAGTCCTTGAATTCATATCTAAACTTTTCCCCCTCGATACAAGCAGAGACCTCCCGGCTCTACTATTTGCTCCTACAAGAGCAGACTCCTTGTGTGAAAACAGCAGCTTTTAAGATAATTCTCAACAATTGGAAGGATACTCGCAAAATGTCCTTTAAACACTGGCTGAATTGGGTCACTAATCTGCGAGGTGCTGATAATATAGCGCTCCACAACTCCCCATGGAAATCCCCGACTAGAAACATGTGGGAATCCCTTGATCTATTCTTTGAATCGTACAAACCACCGTGAACTGTCTCTCAAACTACCCTACGCTCTTACACTGTACCGTACGAAGACCCTTCATGACCAACAGCTTGACCATGTCACCTAGAGGGGCATACATTAAGGTTCTTTAACATTTAAACACCGTCTATATCTCGCGCGGGTGACATAATTGTTCTGAGATAAAGCCGAAAGTCTTGCAACCACTAGATATATACCAATTGAAATAGCCTTCTCTGTTATCTGTTTCTGCCTTAAAATAGATCCCTTGTGCCATCTATGTTATTTTCACTTATGTTATTTTGCTGACGCAGTGCTGATGGTTTATTCATCTATTTTGTCTCTATGTATGTTCTCTAAGATTTGAATCGTGCTGTATTTTCTTTTGCCTTTAATATCTTTTCTTCTGTATTTTTTTTGTACTCTATGTATTATAGTTTGTTTTGCTTCGAACAACCAATAAAACTTATTGAATTTTAAAAAAAGCATGTTTCTTATTGGTTATTAATAAATGTTTGAAAGGTACAGTAGATAGGATAAAGAAATATTTTGCAAAAGTCAACCACACCTGCTGTTTGCATTTGTAATCGTGTCTGCAGAACCTGAAAATATGGTGAACTTGTGACCTGCCAGTTCAGTTGAATGTTGCATAAACTGTTACTATGGAAACTGGGATTAAGGAGAATGGGAGAAGGGTTGAATCATAACTGTGGCTTTAAAATATGGAATTGTAATTTATATATAGGTGATATGTTATTAAAGTAAGATTTCCCAAATCCCAAATATGTTTAGAAGTGGTGTGTTCTTAAACAATAATGCTAGTATTATTAGTAATACATTTTTGAACTCCCGTATGGATTCGCGGCTCCATCGCGATGGTACACGGTGGAGTCACGACTCCAAAATATTCCAGAACCAGTTTGGACACTTTTAGAAGTCAGTTGGTAAGGGTTAATATGTCTAGCCAATAGAAATGTGTTTTACAATTTGAAATAATGTAGGAAGCATTGAGATTTGTTACTTACATTTATTTCTGTGGAGAAAGAGAGGGAAAGTTTGCCATTACTGGTTTTACCTTGTTGAGAGTGGTGCATTACATTGATTGTGTGCATAAGAAAATCTTTTATGAGTTTCTGATAGTTCATATTTTACAAAACTATTTGGAAGGTGAGTTATATATTTGTGAGGTGTATTATGTATTAACTTTATTTTCAAACTTTAAAAATTATTCAAGAACTGTGATGTTTTAAATATATTATTAAATGTAGAGATGTGTATTGTAGTTTGTTTTATTGTACTTAAATGTTGTTTGAAATAGATTGTGTATAGTAATATGTGTATATTGGAAGATGGATTAGTAATTATGGTAGTTTGTATTAGTGTGTGGAAATGTACAATTGAAGTATACCGCATAATTTTAGGTGTCGCTTTCAAATTGGATGTGCACTCTGTCAAGTTTTAAGGTGTGCATGGACTTGTGATTGAAGTATGTCTCTACTTGTATATGTATTCTCATATGTCTTCTACATTTGAAGATGCATGATGTATAACAAAGAGGTGTTGTTGCTTTGTATGTGGCTAGGCACAACACTGTGAGAAGTAGTAGAATGGTGAAGTTGTAGCACAAAAGTGTGGTTTAAAACATGTGTACATAAGGTATTAGTGATTAGGCTACTTTTTATAAGTCTCTAGAGAGGTACAGTTGAAATATGCCACATAATTTTTGGTGTTTGCTTGAAATGGAAAGTGTGTTCTGTGAATTTATGAGGTGTGCATAGTGTTGTGATTGAAGAAAGTCTCTACTAGGACATATATTGGGATGTGTGCTATGTATCTAAAGATGGTAGATGTATAAAACACATGTATGCTATCTATTTGTATATTTCTTTTATATATGATGCTGCTAACAAAAGGTACAGACAAATACATGCATGCTTTCAGGAATATGGTGAGACTTACAGTTGAGACATGTGAAGGGTTTCTGCTTTATTTTTGGCTAGGTGTAACACTCTAAGTAGTTGTAGAATGGTAAAGCTGCAGCACAAAAGTGAGGTTTAAGACATGTTTGCAGAGAGATTAGTTATTAGGCTAATTTGTGTGAGTCTGTAGAAAGCTACACTTCAAATATACCGCATAATTTTCAGTGTCTGTTTGAAATTTGAAGTGTAGTCTGTCTAGTTTTAAGATGTGGATGGTGTTGTTAGTGAGGTATGTCTCTACTTGCACATGTATTATGGTATGTGTTATGTGTCTGAAGATGCTAGATTTATAAAATACAGGTATACATCTATTTGTATGTTTCTTTTATATATGATGGTTCTAGGAAAAGGTACAGACACAGGCATGCATGCTTTTAGAAATATGGAGAGACTTACAACAGAGATATGTGAAGGGTTGCTACTTTGATCTTAGCTATGCTCAATACCTGATTAGTAGTAGAATAGTGAAGCAGCAGCAGTAGAAAAGTGATGTTTAAGATATGTTGGGTGAGGAATTAGTGATAATGGTACTTTATTAGAGTCTGTGTAAAACTTCGCTTGAAGTATGCCGCATAATTTTAGGTGTGTGTTTGAAATGTTAAGTGTAGTCTGTCAAGTTTTAAAGCCTTTATGGTCTTGTGAGTGAGGTATGTCTCTACTTGCACATGTATTGTTATATGTGTTATGCTTCTGGCACTAGGTACAGAAACAAGCATGCATGGTTTTAGGAATACGGTGAGACTCATGGCAGAGATATCTGATAGGTTGCTGCTTTATATTTGGCTAGTAAAAAAACAACAGGAGTATAACCCGTAGACCAGGTTGAGAACCAGGTAAGTAAGTAAAAACTAGAAACAATGTCTCAACTGGATTCAAAGAGGGAGGCAAATACATCAGCATGTACACGACATTGCAAAGGAAAGAAAGGGAGACTCCTGATTGTTTGTATAAAGGTGCTCATGGCATCATATATTTAGAATACACAGTTTATCCATAGCAGTTTCAACAGCACTGAGAACATAAATTGTGGTGGCAATCAAGGTGGCAAAGTGCACGTTGTGCTCGGGCAAGAGAATAGACAGCGCAAGTGACTAGTGCAAAACACAGCGGGCAGCGCAAAATGACAAGGTGACAAAGAAGCTATATACAGTGATCAAGGGTTCAACACAAGTAGTTATATACAATGACTGAACAAAGTTTTTGATTTTGTAAGAACCAAAGCAAGAGATGCGCCGTAAGTTGCGCTGAGGGAGAGGTCGACGGCGTTTCGGTCCTATTCATTCAGGACCTACACTGACGACTATATTAAACGTATCCTTAGTGGTCCCTCCGGCCACCAACACCTCCAAAATCCTCCTTGACAAACTTGAGAAACTAAAGAAAAAACAGATTAGGACGAACCTTCACGCACGCATGCTTACGGAGTATCTTAAGTCAGACATAATTCCCCTTCGCCTACATATTCGGAACACACCGGCTATCTTCACACAAGACCCTAGATTCAGGACTGGCTTTAGTCATCTGGCCACAACTTGCTCCAGACACTGGATGGTACTGGGAATAGACACCGCCCTTGAACATAGCCTCAAAGAACTTGAAGAAATTGCCGAGATTGAGAAACTTATCTTGGAAGACAGCTCTATACCAGACGCCAAAAATCTTCTTGACAAAATTAACGCTACAATTACCACATTCAACTCCTTTGAACTGAATAAAAAAATTACCAAGATCCAAAAAGACATTAAATACTACAACGTTGAGAAGACATACCCTTACCTCCGCGACGAATTTTACAATACACCATACAATCCTCCCAGAACCCGCAACTGGGGCAGGTTCCGCAACAACCAACAAATCACATTCTCTGAGTCCTCCAATACCTCTGTAGAAGACTCAGACGCTGATGAGGGACCAAGTACCTCTAGGACAACCAACAGACCAGGACCCCTATTACCTCCTGGTTTTTTAGAACAGGGCCGCGGACGCGGCCAGAACCGGACACGGACCAACAACAATCGCCAGTACCAATACTCCGGAGAAAGACAAACAAGAAACAAGTTCGACCGATGGGGCCCACCACAGTGATTACTCGCCCTGGTGCACATACCACGACCAACCTGAACTCCACCTTTACTGACCAGAACCAAGATCCACAACTCATCCCCATATTCAACCTCTCTAGCCACACCTTATCCAGTGAAGAAACCAAACTCTTAAGTAGGGGTCTCAGCTTTGTACCCACCGAACGGAGTAACTTTTTTGAACTACAAACCCAAGTACTCCAATTCTTCCGACGGATCAGACTACGACATTTCTTTGTGGACAAACCTGATTCGGGACACACTGCCGGACCCCGATTCCATCCGCCGTCCACCTTCAATCCTCCATCAACGGCCATGCCACCGGAAATACTCACGTTCGAAAGACTTGTTCTACACGAAGTTATGGACCTCCAGAAACAATTTGAATATGTCCCCTTCAACCTCCCCCTGGCTGAAAAACAAGCACTCCTGGATCTCAAAGAGAGGACCGACCTCATTATAAAACCTGCAGACAAAGGGGGTGGTATCGTGGTCATGGACATCAACAAATATGACCTCGAAATAAAGAGACAACTATCTAATACCCTCCATTACCGCAAACTGTCCAAAGACCCACTACCTGATTTGAAAATCAAGATTGAACAAGTCACTAACTTGGCTAAAACTAACAATATCATCTCACAGAAAGAATTCTCATTCTTGAACAATCAACATCCTCGGACACCAGTACTTATGTACTACCCAAAGTGCATAAAGACAACATCCATCCTCGAGCCCCAGGGCAAATATATCGATGCCATCATCAAAGAATTTGTTCCCCTTACCGAAACATTCATACGGGACAGCATGGACCTGATCAAAACCATTGAGGACAGACCATATGACACCACCAGTGAGCTCATGGTGGGACTCGATATAGAGTCCCTTTACACCAACATCCCCCACGAGGAGGGCCTCCTGGTCATTGAAGAACTACTCAAACAAAGATCCAGACCCACCAGGATTCGAACTGATTTCATCATGGACCTTTTACGTATCGCCCTGGAGAACAACTATTTCCTTTATGAAGACACATTTTATTTACAGATCAAGGGTGTCTCTATCGGCGCATGCTTTGCCCCAAATTTCGCGATTCTCTTCGTACACAATCTCGAGATGACACACATACTTACCACCAACAACCCATTCCGCCCACAGATTAATTTGTGGCGACGTTACATAGATGACATTCTTCTACTGTGGAATGGTACATCTGACTCACTGGATTCCTTTGCCATCTGGCTAAATCAATCTCAACCCCATCTCAAGTTTACATCAGATTGCAGATCTAACGATCTACCTTTCCTGGACATCACCATTCATGCAGAAGATGGGAGTCTCGGTACCACACTTTATCGCAAGCCCACTGAGCGCAATACTTTATTACATTACTCCAGTTACCACCCACGGGGGCTCAGGGATGGTCTACCCTACGGCCAATTCTTACGAATTCGTAGGAATTGTAAGTGGCGAAGGGACTACTTCAGAGAATCAGAGATCCTCCATCGCAAACTTGTCTCCAGAGTTTACCCGTCACGCTTGGTCTCGCGGGCCCGGAAAAGAGCCTGGTATTGCCACCGAGATCTACTCCTTACATCCCAACCCAAAAAACCGAACACCAGAATACCCTTTGTGACTAAATTCAGTCCTTCCAGCAACCAAGTTAAAAAGATCATTTCACGCAACTGGAACATATTGAGAACACATAAGGAACTTCAAGAACCTCCCCTTTTTTCATACCAACGAGGAAATAATCTGGCTAATCATCTTGTCCATGCCATTACCTGGCCCACTAAACCGGCCCAACAGAACACAATCACCACCGCCTGGGGCTTACCACCACTCCTCGGACACTACAGATGTCAATCCTGTGTGGCTTGTGAACTCACTACCAACACAAAGGAATTTAAGATAAACAGCAAAACCTACACACTGAAAACATTTACCAATTGCTGTTCCCAAAACGTGATCTACGCAATCAGATGCCCTTGTGATCTTGTCTACATTGGCCAGACGACTCAAATGGTCAAGCAAAGAATTATACAACACAAAAGCAGGATCCACTGCAAAGTCCTGACTGCCCCCCTGGTGACGCACTTCATTGAAAACAACCATAGCGAACAGGACTTAACCTGGCAAGTGATTGACCAACCGTCACTACCGATCAGGGGTGGGAATCTCCAAACCCTACTCAACAGAAGTGAATGTAAATGGATTACACTCTGCAACTCAGTGGAGCAAGGTTTGAACACCATCGACGAATGGAACAGTACAGTATAACATCAACATCCGACTTGGACACTGAACTACTGAACCCATTTCTCTGCCTATCGCACATAGACATGTCCGGCTACCTCCCTTCTCCAGTGACATCTCCAGACAATTGACCCATCATCACATGTCATGTCACCCCGCATCCCCCAATTGACTTGGCCTCATCATGCGTGTGGTACTTGCCCCTGCCATTTAGAATTGACTTCTTATAACTCCGCCTGGAGTTTGCCCCATTTCTCCTTATTGTTCCATTGTGTTTAATTGTTCAATTCTGTATGTTCTCTGGAGTTTGTTTTACTTCCCTATTGCTTAACTGTATTTTTCCATTCTGTATTGTGCCCCAATCAATATGATGACGTACTTAACACTCCTATCTACGTAATTCTGTAATTTTCTCCTTATGGTTCCATTGTGTTTAATTGTTCATCTCTGTATGACTTCTCACAACTCCATCTGGAGTTTACCTTATTGCCCAACTGTGATTTATTGATCCATTCTGTATTGTGCATCAACATGATGACGTATTCAACACTCCTATCTACGAAACCCCATCTTTGTTAAAATTGCTTCCGGATTTACATGTGTCCCTTTACTGTGTCCCTTTAACTTTCTTCGGCTCCCACGGCGCATCTGGCTTCACGCAGGCATCCCCTTCCCCATCCCCGTCCCCTAGCAACCTCTCTCCGCCCAGTTCCGGTCACGTGACGATCTTGCCGTCACGTACGCGGAAGCTCTACTTTACCGCAAGAAGCCGTTTCAATCCTTGACAAACGGCCCACACCGCACACGTCCGTGGCGGTTCCTGCCAGACCTCAGATTCACTCGAGCAGGCCCATTAATCACTAACACGGTAAGCTCGCGCTGCCCACTCCGCACTAGGCAACCTTTGTGCTCTCCTTCAGCAGCCATTCTCGAGACTGCACTACACTTTTAAGTAATCACCCTTCGCCTTTGATCTCGTACCACTGCTTGGACCGCCGCAGCGGATCGGGGACCCGACCCTGCCTTGACGTTCCTCTCGGACCATTCCAATTACCAATTGTACAACTCTGTCATTGGTAAGCCTGCTTCACCCTTGCCTAGTTGCGCTACCCTTGCACGCGTTGTAATCACCTTCCTGTCTACCTCCGATGACTGTCTGACCTCCCCTCCGCTCTCCACCTAGGTTCCTCTGAACTGACCCTTGCAGTTGATCGGGGCCCCGACACTGCACACCTAGCTACCAAGGACTCCCTGATAGCTCACCATCATTTAATCGAGCAGGATTTCGGCTGCACTACCACCAGGTCCCTTTCAGCCTTGCTGAGCCCTGGCCGGTACGCAGGTGAGTCTGCCCGCTCTACCATTCATGCGTGCGTTACCAATGCTGGAACAAACAGCTCATGTGCCCCCACCCACCCATTTTTTCATCCTCTCCTGGGCATTTACACTTTCTCGCGTAGATGGTTCCTTCACTACGCTAGACTCGCGCCACGTTCCCATACGCTGACTCCAGGTGATTTATCCTCTACCCGCTTGCCTGTACCATAACTCTACAGGTAGGCCCCACTTCCACCCGATTCAGTTCTACCCCTGCGCCCCCCGGCCACTGGTCCTTCCCTTGACCTTCTTTTCTCCTCCTCCCAACTGCACTTCTTAAAATTGGGCAATCCGGTCCTGATGATGGTCCTGAATGAATAGGACCGAAACGCCGTCGACCTCTCCCTCAGCGCAACTTACGGCGCATCTCTTGCTTTGGTTCTTCCAAAATCAAAAACTTTGTACAGTCATTGTATATAACTACTTGTGTTGAACCCTTGATCACTGTATATAGCTTCTTTGCCACCTTGTCATTTTGCGCCGCCCGCTGTGTTTTGCACTAGTCACTTGCACCGTCTATTCTCTTGCCACGAGCACAACGTGCACTTTGCCACCTTGATTGCCACCACAATTTATGTTCTCAGTGCTGTTGAAACTGCTATGGATAAACTGTGTATTCTAAATATATGATGCCATGAGCACCTTTATACAAACAATCAGGAGTCTCCCTTTCTTTCCTTTGCAATGTCGTGTACATGCTGATGTATTTGCCTCCCTCATTGAATCCAGTTGAGACATTATATTTGACTAGGCGCAACATTCTGAGTATTCGTAGAATGGTGAAGCTGCAGCACACAAGTGAGTTTTAAGATATGTTGGCAGACGGATTAGTGATTAGGCTACTTTCTATGAGTCTGGGGAAATGTATACTTGAAGTACACCGCAGAAATGTAGGTCTCTCTTTGAAATGTAAAGTGCAGTCTGTCAAGTTTTAAGTTTAAGGTCTGCATGGTCCTGTGAGTGCTGTATGTCTGTACTTGCACATGTATTCTCATGTCTGCTATGCATGTGAAGATGCTAGACGAATAAAATACAGGTATACATCTATTTTTATATTTCTTTTAGATATGATGATGATTTGAAAAGGTAGAGACATATGCATGCATGCTTTCAACAATATGGAGAGACTTACAGTTGAGTCATGTAATAGACTGCTGCTTTATATTTGGCTAGGCCCAACACCCTAAGTAGTTGCAGAATGGTGAAGCTGCAGCACAAAAGTGAGTTTTAAGACATGTTAGGAAACAGATTAGTGATTAGGCTAGTTTGTATGAGTGTGTGAAATGGTACATTTAAAGTACGACGTATAAATGTAGGTGTCTGTTTGAAATGTGAAGTGCAGTCTTTCAAATTTTAAGGTCTGCGTGGTCTTGTGATTGGTGTATGTCTCTCTTTGCATATGTATTCTCATATGTGCTATGCATTTGAAGTTGCTAGACATATAAAACACAGATATATCTCTATTTGTATGTTTCTTTTATATATGGTAGTACTAGTAAAAGGTACAGACACATGCATACATGCTTTCATGAATATGGTGAGATCTATAACAGACTCATGTGTAGGTTTGATGCTTTATATTTGGGTAGGTCCAACACCCTGAGTAGTTACAGAATGGTGAAGCTGTAGTACAAAAGTGTACACCATGTCATAAACCTCAGTTTTGTGCTACAATTTCAGTATACTACGACTACTCAGGATGTTGGGCCTAGTCAAATATAAAGCAGCAACCCATCACATGTCTCAGTTGTAAGTCTCCAATCACCCAGCCACTACCCATGCAGTCATTCCTGAAATGAGGCACTATGTATGCACTCCTTTAATCAGCCAGGCACTACCCTTGCACTTATGCAATCACTCATGCTCTACACATGCACTCCTTCAATAACCCAGACAGTACCCCTGCACTCATGCAATCACTGAGGCACTCCCCATGCACTCCTACAATCACCCAGCCACTATCCATGCAGTTATAAAATCACCCAGGCACTACCTATGCACTCCTCCAATCACCCAGGCACTACCCCTGCACTCATGCAATCACTCAGGCACTACCCCTGCACTCATGCAATCACCTAGGCATTACCCATGCACTCCTTCAATCACTCAGGCACTACCACTGTACTCATGCAATCACCCAGGCACTATGTATGCAATCCACCAATCACCCAGGCGCTACCCGTGCACTCATACAATCACCCAGGCAGTACATATGCACTCCTCCAATCACCCAGGTACTACCCATGCACGCCTCAAATTACCCAGGCAGTACCCATGCACTGATAGAATCACTCAGGCACTACCCATGCAGTCATACATGCACTCAGCCACTAGCCCTGCACTAATGTAATCTCCCAAGCACTACTCATGCAGTCCTCCAATCATTCAGGCACTACCCCTGCACTCATGCAATCATCTAGGTACTACCTATGCACTCCTCCAATCACCCAGGTACTACCTATGCACTCCTCCAATCACCCAGGCACTACCTATGCACTCCTCCAATCACCCAGGCACTACCCCTGCACTCATGCAATCTCCCAGGCACTAGCCCTGCACTCATGCAATCACCCAGGCACTACCTATACACTCATGCAATAACCTAGGCACTACCCTTGCACTCTTCCAATCACCTAGGCACTATTCATGCACTCCTTCAATCACTCAGCCAGTACCCATGCACTTATAAAATCACCCAGGCACTACCTATGCACTCATGGAATAACACAGGCACTACCCATGCACTCCTCCAATCACCCAGGCACTACCCATGCACTCATGCACTCACTCAGGCACTACCCATGCACTTATACATGTACTCAGTCACTACCCCTGCACTTATGCAATCACCCAAGCACTACCCGTGCAGTCCTCCAATCATCTAGCTACTACCCCTGCACTCATGCAATCACCCAGGGACTACCCATGCATTCCTCCAATCACCCAGGCACTACCCATGCACTCCTCTGTGCACCCAGGCAGTACCCGTGTACTCCTCCAATCACCCAGACATTACCCCTGCACTCATGCAATCACTCAGGCACTATCCTTGCACTCATCCATGCACCCAGGCACTACTCATGCACTCCTCCAATCACCCAGACATTACCCTTGCACTCATGCAATCACCCAGACATTACCCATGCGCTTCTCCAATCACCCAGGCACTACCCCTGCACTCATGCAATCACCCAGGCACTATCCTTGCACTCATCCATGCACTCATTCACTACTCCTGCACTCATTCCGTTTACCCACGCACTCATACAATCATCCAGGCAGTAACTATGCATTCATTCAATCAGCCAGTCACTATCCATCCTCTCCTCCTATTAGACAAGCACTACCCATGCACTCCTCCAATCACTCAGGCACTACTCATGCACTCATGCAATCACTCATGCACTACCCATGCACTCATACATGCACTCAGTCACTACTCCTGCACTCATGCGATCACCCAAGCACTACCTGTGCAGTCCTCCAATCATCCAGGTACTACCCCTGCACTCATGCAATCACCTAGGCATTACCCATGCATTCCTTCAATCACCCAGGCACTACCCATGCACTCCTCTGTGAACCCAGGCAGTACCTGTGTACTCCTCCAATCACCCAGACATTACCCCTGCACTCATGCAATCACTCAGGCACTATCCTTGCACTCATCCATTCACTCAGTCACTACTCCTGCACTCATTCCATTTACCTATGCAGTCATGCAATCAGCCAGTCACTATCCATCCTTTCCTCCTATTACCCAGGCACTACCCTTGCACTCATACAATCACCCAGGCACTACTGTTGCACTCATCTATTCACCTAGGCACTACTCATGCACTCATCTATGCCTCAGGCACTATTCATGCACTCAAGCTCTATCTCTGCACTCATGCAATTAGCCAGTCACTATCCATCCTCTCCTCCAATTACCCAGCCACTACCCATGGAGTCATGCAATCACTCAGGCATACCCATCACATGTCTCAGCTGTAGGTCTCACTATATTCCTGAAACAATGTAAACATATGTCTGTACCTTTTGCTAGCAAATTCATATCTAAAAGTAATATACAAATAGATGTATACCTGTGTTTTATATGTCTATCAACTTCACATGCATGATATGTATCAAAATGCATATGCAAGTAGAGACATACCTCAGTCACAAGACTATGAAGGCTTTAAAACTTGATAGATTGCACTTTACATTTCAAGCACACACCTAGATTTATGTGGCATACTTCAAGTGAACTTTTCCACAGATTCTTACAAAGTACCATAATCACTAATTTCTCACCCAACTTATCTTAAACATCACTTTTCTACTGCTGCTGCTTCACTATTCTACTACTACTCAGGTATTGAGCATGGCTAAGGGCAAAGCAGCAACCTTTCACATGTTATGTTAATATATTTATTAAGCGCACGAATACCCAGAGGTGTCTTGGCACTGAGATCTGGAGAAGCAAGTTCTTGTAAAGCACGGGTCTCTATTTATTAAACAACCAAGTTTTCAGGGCCTTCCTTAAAGCAAACATGGTTGGAAGTGTTCTAATGGAGAAGGGAAGTTCATTCCAGAGTTTGGGGGCTGCCACCCTAAAGCTTCTGCCACCCCAACTGCCTTTGAAAAATTTCAGAATTGCTAACAATTTAGCTCCCTCTGAGCGCAGATGCCTTTTAGGGACATACCAGTATAACAGGCTTCTCAGGAACTTAGGACCAGAATCGTGAAGTGCCTTGTAGGTAGTGCAAAGGACCTTAAAGATAATGCGGCTCTTGACTAGGAGCCAGTGCAGCTTTTGCAAATGTTTCCGGACTGAATGATACTTAGGAATTCCCAGCAGAAACATGGCGGCCGCATTCTGGATCATTTGCAACTTATTGAGTTGTTTCTCAGGCACACCAAGCTAGAGACCATTACAATAGTCTAATTTGGCAAGAATCAGTGAGGTAATCACCGTTTTCCTGCTGTCTGTGGGAATAAAAGGTAGTATTTTTTTGATTATTTTAAGCAAAAATAAACTCGATGAGGAAACAGCATTAACCTGTGCCTCAAAGTTCAGTTTATTGTCAATGATCACGCCAAGGTTTTTAGCCTTGGCGGCTGGAACTGGTGCCGTCCCTAATTCGTCAGGCCACCAACTCTGTGACTACTTCAGTTTTATCTGAATTCAGTCGTAAGACAATGAGAGCTCATCCAGGACCTGACCTCAAGCATGCAGTCCTTAAAATTTTGCATCGGTGGTAAAGTATTTTTTGACACAGACAAGACAATTTGTGTATCGTCTGCATAGGATGTCAGAGCCAGTCCGAAGGATCTAATAAGTGTTGCCAGTTCGGATACATAAATATTAAAAAGAGTGGGGCTCAAGGATGAGCCTTGTGGGACTCCACATGGGAGGACAAAGGGGGGAGACTCGTAGCTGCCCAAGGCTACCGATTGTATTCTACCGGCAAGAAGGAAGAAACCAGTGTAACCGCTTTGTCGGAGATGCCAATGGAATTCAGACGCTTTAGTAAGAGATTGTTATCGACCGTGTCGAACGCCGCCGACAAGTCGAGCAAAATCAGAGCAGCAGCTCCCCCTGCATCCAAAACTGTTCTAATTTCGTCTGTGGCTTTAACCAGGGCTGATTCCGTACTGTGTTCTGCCCTGAATCCAGACTGTGTTTCGTCCAGACAGTTGTTGGAATGCAGATAGTGGGTTAGCTATTCAGTCATTACTTTTTCCACCAGTTTTGCAGGGGGAGGAAGGCGGGAAATAGGTCTGTAATTATTCGGTTCTGTGGTATCAAGATAGTTTTTTTTTAGTAATGGCAAAATCGATGCCTTTTTCCAAATAGTAGGAAATACACCCTGAGCAAACATGGAATTAAAAATGGTGGTAAGACTGGGAACCAGCGTCTCAGGGGCTTGCTTAAACACAGTGGGGGGAAGAGGGTCGTAGGGGGAACCTGATTTGGCCTGCTGAATAAGAGTGGTGATCTTCTCGTTGGTAATTGATTTAAATTCGGAAAAAGTCGTGTCAGCAGAAGAGCCATCATTGGCTATGATGCTTTTATCTGTGTGAGTATTAGTATCAAATATAATATATATTTGCTCCACTTTCTTCAAAAAGTGTTGCGCTAAGGAGTTACAAAACTCTTGTGATGGCTCAGTTGTATTTGTTTCTAACTGTCCAGACAATTTAGAGACTACTTGAAAAAGTTCCCTAGTAGAGTTTTTTGGCTCCTCAATTTGTTTGGAGAAATAGGAGCGCTTCTCTGTCATTATCATGCTTTTATATTCAGCCAATAGAGATTTGTAGATGAAGAGTTCGCGGGCGTTATAATTATTTCTCCAGCGTCTTTCCTGTCGCATACACTCCTGTTTCTTAGCTCTGAGGGTTTCTGAAAACCAAGGAGCCGTGGGTGATTTTCTTTTTTCTGAGGCTTTTTTATAAGGAGCTATCTTATCGGCCGTGTATGAGAGCATATTAAATTGAATTGAAGCTACTTCCACGTCATCCGGAAGTTTATTTTGAGTTTTAGACAGTTGATCATTGAGCATGTTGCTGTCGACCTGTTTCCAACTACGGTAGGTCCTAGTAAGTTGCTTTGGGCAGGTGATCTTGTCCGTGAGAGGATCATGCAACTCAAAAATAATAGCTGAGTGATCTGTCCATGTTAAAGGCAGAGTTTCCTTGATCGTAACGAATTTGCTGTTGGTAAAGATACCATCAAGGGTATGCCCATCTTGGTGTGTAGGGCCTGTAACTATTTGGTTTAACCCTGCCATAGTCATGAGGTCAGTTAGGGCGACAGTGTTTGAGTCCAAGCCATCTTCGAGATGAAAATTAAAATCGCCCAGAAGATGGATTGATTTCTCTAAAGCATAAGTTTCAAGCAGGGATTTAATTGTGTTTAAAAATCCAGTTTCCGGGGGCGTGTCCAAGATGGCGGCGCGGTAGGATGCAGGATCGTGTCCCTCCGGCACCGCCGAATCTAAGCATTGTTCTATCGCCTGTTTCATGGGGCCATCGGACCACGCGAGCACCGGGAGTGGCTCGGACACACAGCAGGGCTCCCCTGAACTGAGAAGCGCTCCTGCAGACGCGGCGGCGGCCCCAAGAGCCCCGGAGCAGTGAGGGCCCTGGCGACCTCGCGGGCGGCTGCGGCCGAGACCCGGGCCTAGGCCAGGAGAGCGACTATTGATGGGTGCAGGCAGCGAGACCCTGATGCAGCGCTGAGTCGCGGGCGATCGCCGGTGACGGCGTGCCAGGCCCTAGAGGGAGACGGAGAGCTGCGTTTTGCGAGACACCCGCCGCTGGCTGGAGCGCACTGGTCTGCCCGTGATCCCCTGCGGGCTGCTCGCGGCCCCACGGCACAGGTCCTGCTGGGCCCTAGGGGGGGGAGCCTGCGGCGGGCCGCGCGACGGGACCGACGGGTGCCTCCAGCTTCGCGCGGGACGACGACTCTGCTGGCGGCTGTGAACCTGCCCCGCGACTTTCCGCCCCGGCGTCGCAGGAGCACGTCCTGGCCCGAGAGGATGTGGTGGGCCTCAGGTGAGGCCTAGCGGTCTACAGTTCGGCGGACGGTGTGCTCGGCCCGTGGGCCCTGCGACCAGCTGTCCCCCGCTCCGCGTGGGGTGAAGACGTTGCTGCTTGCTGTGTACCTGCCCCCCGCGACTTTCAGCCCCGGCAGTGGTGGTGCCTGTCCTGGCCCGTGTAAGTGTGGTGGGCCTCTGGTGAGGCCTAGCGGTCCGCAGGTCGGCGGATGGTGTGCTCAGCCTGTGGGCCCTGCGTGGAGCGGTGCGGGCTGTGGGGGACACCGAGAGACAACGCAGTGCCTGGGGTGAGTGGCATCACACCCGCTGCGCTGTCGGCCGTCGCACTGCTGCGTGACGAGGACCTGGCCCGAGTACAGCACTTCGCTGGCGCTCACAGCAGCACGAGTGCTTGGCAGACCGGGAGGCTTCTTAGGCGTCGATGCAATGGACTAGTGCCCCGGGGAGTCGGCCTACTGGGGTCCCTTGCACCTGCAGATTGCCCAGGGCTGTCCCCGGGGAGTGGTAACTGACGGTGGGCCCCGGGCCCGGCGCTATTGAGAGAGAGGCTGGGGTGCGCCCCATCGGTCCGCAGTTCGGCGGATAGACCACATTTTGCACGCGCGGGCCTCCCCGGGGTTCCTCTGCTGACAACGAGCCGACAAGCCTCCCTGGATTAGCGCGGCCCCCACTCCGCTGAGAGGCTTCGGAGGCGCAGCGGCCGGTGTCGTGGGGCCCACCTATACTACGCAGGTGCCGTACAGCTCCTACTCCGGCGGCTGCGGTGCCCGGGGCGGGAGCCGACTGCTCGGCACCAACGGTTGGCGTCCCATGCCATGGCGGCAGTAAGTTCAAGAAAGGAGAAGTCGCTGAAGGAGCTCCTACTGAAGCAGACGGGGCAGGCCTCGTCCTCGGGTGAGAAAGCTCCTGGGCCGATGGAGGGTGACGATTCGACGGCTACTAAGGCGTTCATGGTAGAGCTGTTCACGGCCATGAAAGATGATTTCCAGGACCTCCGGAACCAGCTTGCAGCAGACTTAAAAGAGGTACGTCGTGATGTAGATGAAATCGGTGAGAGAGTGGCGACCCTTGAGGAGCATGACGTGAGCAGAGACGAAGAGATCCATCACTTGCAACAGGATATGCTGCGCCTCCAAGAGCAGAACTTAGATCTTCAGGCCCGCGCTGAGGATTTGGAAAACCGGTCAAGGCGGAACAATGTACGGATCAGAGGCATACCGTGGAGAGAAGAAGGAGACGACCTCCGAGCCTATGTCGGGGCTCTATTCAAGCAAATTTTGGGCGAAGATGGAGAGGCTGACATACAAATGGACAGAGCTCATAGAGTGGGACTCCCCCGCGGAAGCAAAGCATCCATGACTTCCAGTTGAAGGAGCGTATCATACGGAAAGCAAGGGAGGCCCAACCTATACAGTTCCGCGGCCAACAACCCGCCATATATCAGGACTTGGCGGCTTCCACACTCTTTAAACGCCGGGAGTTCAAAATGGTGACCACACATCTTCGCGAGCAGAATATCCCTTACTCCTGGGGTCACCCCTTCCGTCTCATCTTTAAGCATGGAGGCAAGCTGCTGCAGATTCGCTCACTCACTGAAGCGCTGGAGATCCTTGGCCTCGAGAGTGCTGGCCAGGTGGAGGAAGGAGAGGGGTCTAAGGTGTTTCGCCCTCGTCGTAATGAGGGTTGGCAGTGAGTAGGGAAGGCAACTCCTGTCAAGAAGCCCGATCAGGCCACGAGAGATAAGGAGCGAGAGGCGGTCATTGCCACTCTCTCGCAAGCATCCGAGCATCCAGCCACTCCGTGAGACGTGATATTGATGGTTCTGGAATGGGCTCTCAGAGGGGTGCCGGGGGGACGGCATGGGCAGCCTATGGTCCTCTTGGACGTCCTCTCTGCAGGTAGGCGGCAGCGTCTGGGACCCGTTCCGGGCCGGGACGGTGTGTCGGGCCCGTCCTGCTGGACTTTCCTTACTCTGACGGACTGTAGTCATGTTTCTTTTTTGATGTTTTTTCTTGTTTTTTGGGTTAGGGTGGGTTCTCTCCTCAGTGTGTCTTTTCCTGCTGATACGTACATTGGCTACCTGCGCGAGGCCCCCTTCTGCCCCCTTCTCACTGCAGGACAGCGCGTGCTCCCGCATAGCTCCCTGTTTCCCCTTCCACCCCGCTGGATCTTAAAATAGTCAGTCTCAATGCCCGAGGCCTTAACAATCCAGTCAAGCGGAAGGCGGTCTTGTCCCTATTAGAACACTCAGGAGGAGACATTTGCCTCATTCAAGAAACTCACCTGCTACAGGCCGACACCCATCGTATGCGGCATAGTCACTTCCCTCTCCAGTTTTGGTCCTCTACCGCCAGTAAGAGGGGAGGAGTGGCAGTCCTGATCGCCAAACACTTTAGGGGCTCTGTGGTGGGGACGGCCTCGGAAATTAAGGGGCGCCTACTAGCGCTGCAGCTTCACGTAGGCTCCTCTTCTTGTACTGTAGCTTCCATCTACTCCCCTAACGATCGCCCTGAGAAGTTTTTGCTAGAGGCCTGTGCTGAGGTGCTGCATTCCCCGGACCCTGCGGTAGTTGTAGGATGCAACCTTAAACTTGTGATGAATGGGGAACAGGATCGCTCTGGCTTACGCACAGGCGGCGCCGGTGCCCTATCAGCGAAAGGTGGAGATTGGCTGCGGGAGGTTGGGATGCGGGACGCCTGGCGCTGTTTGCACCCCACTGAGATAGATTTTTCCTATTTCTCGGCCGCACATAAAACATATGCCCGTCTTGACTACTTCCTCGTTACTCCAGCTGCCTGGGCCCTGGTTACGGAGTCTACCATCGAGACAAGGGCCCTTTCGGATCACGCACACATTACCCTATCGCTGCGCTTCCCCTCTGCAGGCTCGGCTTTCACTCCGCGCTGGCGTCTGCGCGACTCCTTGCTCCGATCCCCTGGCGTAGTTACTGACATTCGGCGCTGCATTACGGACTATATAACGATTAACGCCTATGAGAACAAGTCTAGACGGGCGAAACGTGCGGACCTCGAGGCCTCCATCAAAGAATTGGAGGCAATACATAAATGCACAGGCGCCCATCGCATCTGGCGGCAACTAGAAAGGGAGCGCCTTCAACTACGCCGTTTGGATCTTGACCGGGCTGAGCATGCTATGATCCACCTGAAACATAAGTATTTCGTCGGCTCCAATAAAGGGGGTCGTATTTTGGCACATTGCCTGCGCAGCCAGCAAGAAGCACACTCGGTTATGTCGCTGCGTGACGCGTCCGGCCTACTCGTCACAGATGACGCCCAAATAGTCTCGTCCTTCCGCTCCTTTTACCACTCACTTTATATGGCCGACCCCTCCTTGTTGTCAGACCCAACTGAGTACCTGAGGGACACAGCGGTCACACCCCTGCCTGAGGGGGACGCTGCTGCCCTGGAGGCGCCCATTCGCATTGAGGAAGTTATCCCGGTTGAAGTTACAAAAGGCCCCGGGACTAGACGGCTTCGGTGCCCTTTTTTATAAAACCTACTGCGCTGAACTCGCTCCGCTACTCACCCGCCTTTTTAACTCGTTTGCGGACACGGGATCGCTTGCCCCTTCTATGCTACAGGCGTCCATCTCAGTTATTCTCAAACCGGGCAAGGACCCTGACAGCTGTGGCTCCTACCGGCCGATTTCCTTGTTGAATATCGACGCAAAGTTATTCTCCAGTATTTTGGCGCATAGGTTGAACCCCCTTATGCCGGGCCTCGTCGATCCCGACCAATCGGGCTTCATTACGGGGCGCCAATGTGGAGACAATACCAAACGCCTCTGCCATCTCATCGACAAGGTCCAGCGGTCTAAGGAGGAAGCTCTTTTCTTGGCAATAGACGCGGAGAAGGCTTTCGATAGGGTGCATTGGCCGTATCTCTTTGCCACTCTGGAGCGCTTTGGGATGGGCCCCCGGTTCAGAAGCTGGATTGCGAGCATTTATAGCACCCCCAGAGCGGCGGTTCGAGTCAATGGCTTACTTTCTGAGCACTTTGAAGTGGGTAGGGGAACGAGGCAAGGTTGCCCCCTTTCCCCCCTGCTTTTCGCTCTATACATGGAGCCCCTGGCTCAGCGACTTCGTGATAACCCCCTTGCGCAGGGCATCCCCTTTGGTTTGGACCGCCACCTCCTTAACTTATATGCAGATGACATCATCTTCTCAATTGCTCACCCCACATCCTCATTACCAGCCATCATACAGGACATCCAGACATTTAGTCAGTTTTCTGGGTTTAAAATTAACACGCAGAAATCCCAGGTGCTTAATATTACCGCTAGCCAACACAAAGAAGCGGCCCTCCGGCTCCGCCTCCCATTTGACTGGATGTCCGGGTGACTCGGGTACCTTCACAAGAGCCTGACGAAAACGGCGGAGGTAAACTACGCTGCTCTGCTATCCCGGGTCCGTGCGGACCTCCAGTGTTGGCGTCGCCTACCCCTATCATGGTTTGGGAGATTATCCGCGATTAAAATGAATGTTTTATCACGAGCCCTGTACTTGATTCAAACCTTGCCGCTAGAACCCCCGCCACGCGTCCTCCAACAGATACAGACAGCGATCGAGGGCTTTGTTTGGGGCCCGATCTCACCGCGAATATCCAAGGCCCAGCTCCAAAGCCCCAAGAAGTATGGAGGGATAGCATTCCCAAACATCACTCGGTATTTCCTTGCTTCCCTCACACGTTACATTGTGGAATGGAAGCGTCCTATGACGGAGAAATACTGGGTCTTCATGGACCAGACGGTCGCTGGCCATCATATCTGGCGGGACGCCTGGTTGCCCAAGTCTGCTCGCGCTTGGGGGCTCTATTCCTCACCGGTCACTCGGCCCACGATGCTTGCCTGGGACATAGTCTCACGGAAGGCAAACCTGACTTCATTTCCTTCCCCTCTGACCCCGCTTTTTTCAAATCCAGCCTTCCCTCCAGGAATGGCCGACAAGGCAGCGGCACACTGGATTGCGGAAGGTTGCAAGCGTATAGGACACCTATATGATATCCAGGGCCTACTACCCTTTAAGGAACTGCAGTCAGACTATAACTTACCTGACACGGACATCTATCTACACTCCCAGTTAATTCACTGGGTTTCTTCAGCTGGGATGCGTCCCCTAGCCTGCCGACCAATGAAGCTGTTCGAGAAATGGATACTTAATAAAAAAGATGATAAAGGCCTTAGCTTCGAAATCTACTCCTTTCTTAACTCAACACCCACAAGATCTCGCACTGCCGGGCAGAAGCGCTGGGAGGTTGTCAGATAGGGAATGGGAAGACATTTTTTTTCGAGTGCACCACACTGCGTACTCCTCGAGCCACACCGAGACAGCTTTTAAAATTGCTACCTATTGGTACTACACCCCAGAAAGGGTCTCCAAGTGGCAAACCCAATGCAACGGTCTCTGCTGGAGGGGGTGCGGTAATCCCGGGACACTTATACACTTACTCTGGCACTGCCCCAAATTACCTCGCTACTGGGAACAAATCTTGGACGACATCGACTTGGCCTTCAGCACTACCATCCCCCGACTTCCTGCCTACACGCTCCTGGGGCTTCCCAACGCGCTAACCTTTCCCTTACGCTCGACTAGGGGGCGGCAGATGGCCCTTGCACTGAACGCTGCGCATAGGGTAATATTGTCAAGGTGGAAATCTGACAGGATATCCGACCACACGCACTGGTTACACCAATTATGGAATCTACTGGCGATGGAGAGACTCTCCATGGTGGCGGCGGGGAAGGACAAGGACTATGCTAAAATCTGGGCCCCTTTCTTGTCTATTCTCTCCACTGAATTTCGTGAACTGTCATGCCCCCAATACCTCCGTATCCTGAAACTAGTCCCGGATACCACTGCGGCCACCTCATAAGCATGGGTCCGGCTAACCTTGGCTCCCCGATGGCCTTGGGGCCCACATTGTCACTGCGCGGCCCTTTGGATGCCACATGGGTTTCTAGTTGCTCCCAAGCTCACTGAGGAGAGGGGGTGGGGGTGGGATGGGGTTTGTGGTTCTTTATTGTTTTATGTTATTTCACAGTCTTGTTTCTTGTTCAATTATGGAACGCCTATTAGAGCCTACGGTCCCTAGCGGGTCACTTCTTCACGGACATGGACTCCCTGCTCCCCGAGGGTCTAGCCCGCCTGTCCACGCCTTCACCTGATGGTTTCAATCCTTCACCTCCCTCTCTTTTGAACGCGGCCGGCCCTGATGGGTTGTAGGCGACATGCTGTGTTAAAATAGGGTTGTCTGCTTTGATTTGTGTCTTGTGGATATAAACGATTGATGGCAAGCAGGCCCGCTGGGTTGTAGGCATCTTGCTAATATATCTCTGTGTTCCGTCAATAAAACAGATTTAATACTAAAAATCCAGTTTTCCTTTCTGGTGGGCGATAGAGTAAGACCCTTTTGAACGCAAGGCAGTTGACTATTTTTAGGTTAAAAGAAAAGGCTTCACAGTCTGGGCTGGGTATAGGCTCAAAGGATGCTTTAAAGGAGTCGCGGTAAATCAGCGCAATTCCACCTCCTTTTTTCTCAATTCTATTGTGTCTAAACACCATAAAACCCTGAGGGACAGCCTGGCAGAAATCTGGTCCTGCTGCCTTATCACCCCCGGTTTCGGTGATAAAAAATATTGTCTAATTGCTGAGCCTCAATCAACTCAGCGATGTCTAGCCTATGTTTAGGCAAAGACCTGGAGTTAATGAGAGTGCATCGAATTGTGCTAGTAACTTTTGGCATTGGTGGCATGTTGGAGGGGAAAGAAATATGGGATGTCAGTTCTGGCTGAAAGAAGAAGCCACAGTTGGGACATTTTTCTGCTGTCTTTGTGGCTAGCTTACTGAGATCTAGGCAAATACAATCTTTGGACCTGTTTGCCGCAAGAGTATTTAGTTTGTGTAGGTCCTTACCAGAGTATAACTGGCGTTCCCTAGGGTGAGTGGAAAATTGGGCAGCATCCCTAGCGCTCAGCGCGGTCTTAGCGCAGACGGGCGCAGACGGGCTTGCCTTAGGCTCGCCCCGCTGCGCGCGACCGCTGCGCGTCCGATTCCCCAGGATTAAATATGCTCCCCCCCACCCCGGAAAGGCTGAAGAAGCTAGACCGTCACCACCACCCCTAAGATGGCGGCCGTCACATGTCTCTGCTGTAAGTCTCCCCATATTTCTAAAAGCATTGAGGCATGTGTCTGTACCTTTTTTAGTGACACCATCTATAAAAGAAGTATAACAAGCATTTCAATACAATAGGTCTCACATTTACGCGAGTTTAAGCTATTGGCATTGTAAATGACAATGCCTATTATTTTTGTTTTTTAAAACGTAAATAAAAGGCATTGGGCCTGATTCACAGAACTAACTTACGTCAAAATCCTAAACTTACAACAATTTTGGTATTCACAGAATGAACTTACACATTTGGGTATTCACAGAATGAACTTACACATTTGGGTATTCACAGAATGAACTTACAACAATTTTGGTATTTACAGAATGAACTTACACATTTGGGTATTCACAGAATGAACTTACAACAATTTTGGTATTCACAGAATTAACTTACTCATTTTGGTATTCACAGAAGGCACTTACTCATCAATGAGTAAGTGCCTTCTGTGAATACCAAAATGTGTAAGTTACACAAAATGTGTAAGTTACACAAAATGAGTAAGTTACACAAAATGAGTAAGTTACACAAAATGTGTAAGTGTCTTCTGTGAATACCAAAATGAGTAAGTTTATTCTGTGAATACCAAAATGAGTAAGTTCATTCTGTGAATACCAAAATGGTAGTAAGTTTAGGATTTTGTCGTAAGTTAGTTCTGTGAATCGGGCCCAATGTCATTTACAATGCCAATACCTTAAACTCGCATAAATGCGAGACCTATTGCATTGCAAATACTTGTTTAAGTTTAAAAGTGAGCGCGGCGCCGCTTCAACGACACCGCGCTCGGTTTCTTTTTTTTAAAACTTTAACACTGAGTGCGGTGTCCTTGAAGCTGTGCTCCGTGCTCAGTGTTAAAGTAAAAAAAAAAAAAAGAAACAGAGCGCGGTGTCCCAAAGTGGACGCCGCGCTCAGTATTACATTCAAATAAATAAATAATCTGAGCGCAGTGTCCCTAAAGCGGGCTCCGCGCTCAGGATACAAATACAAATTCAAAAATATAGCAGCCGTCATTGTCCCCACATAAGTGCCCATAAACAACCCCCTAGATAAAGCCAACCGTGTACGGAGCCAAGAAAAAGATCCAGTTGTCATGGGCGGTCACAAATGGACCGCATTTTTATCAGGTAATTTCTTTTCGTCATTGCGGTTTATCCGTTTTCAATGAACATGTATAATACCACTGAATCAACATCTATTGGGATAGATTAATGTTAGGTACTTTGATTTTTATAACCAGTCTTAGTTTATCGGTCCGCTAATATCAGTCCAAATTTTTGAGCATGATGATTGCTCACACTGGTACCGAACAATCTCTTTATGATCTTATTGAATTATTAACATTAACTTATTGGTTTCAATTGCATAATTCACGAGCCAAAATCTCGATAAATTTCTTTTTAAAATGGAACTATACAGATAACATATACAAACAGCAGCTACCGTGTACATTAATGATGATTAGACCCCATTATATAGGTCCATAATAATGGTGACACATACACATTTTTTTCAGCCATTTATTAGAATCAAGAACATCCACCAACTATGGAGTTCCAGGTTTTAATCACTAGGAACTAATTAATTTGCAACAGGATCTGTGAGTGATTGGCTACTTATTTTCTATCTTATTGTTTCTTAACTATATAATGTTACAGGCCTTTACTATCTAATAGGCCTCTTTCATTAAGGTTCAGTTTTGAGCACTCAGATATAGCACCATAGATAAATATAAAATTGTAATGTATGATACATAGGAAGACCGTCAGATTATGTACATAGATTGTTGCTACTGATACACATTGTGTTTTTTAAGATATATGTAAAAAGAGATACGAATTGTTTAAATAGATGTTTTTCTTGAGAAAACATGTCAAGATACGGTTGACCATTTGTGAAATCTGAGTATGTTCTCTTTTTTCTTTTTAGATAATTGTGTGGCTTTCCTGAAGAAGGCGTTGTATACGCCGAAAGCAGCGTCGAGTTAATAAAGATATTGCCACTTTTTAACCCTTTATTTATATCTATTGATTAAAAGTGATGTGTTACATATTGTGTTTCATTTTTTAAATGTTTTGTATAAATATCATTTGTTTAGACAATATGAGAAGAAATTATTAAAATGGTAACAACTTTGAACATATTTTTTCTGTCTTCCTTGGTTTTCTTAATGTTACAGATACTGTGTATATTGTTTGCTTTATTGACATTGCCTAGGAGTTTTTGTTACTACCGGTCACAAATGGAGACAGGGCGGTTACAAGGAGGGACTAACAAGCCTCATAATGAATCGGAGGCAGCATTTACCAAGGACAACGACACCAGCCAATCAAAAATATGGGCGGAGAGAAGGCGAGGCTTACACAGCATACTCGACTACTGCATGCCTCGCAGAGCGAGCAGCGCATGCGCGCTGCCGCTAGGCTTGACCTAAAAAGCCTTGCTCCTCGCTCACAGCTGATCTTTGTTCGATGTGCTGCTGCCTCGGTCTGTTTGTGTCAAGTAAGGATAGAGGCAACGTAGACGCTGGTGTCCCAGAGGAGGCGAGGCTTTAGGTCATAAGGGAGACACATACAGTCAGTCAAGGAAGAAGGGGAGGTTGACACAGTATACGTACCAATGCGGCTCTGCCACAAAGGGGGTTCTCTGGCGCTTGAGGAATTTCAGGGATGTACAACATGAGCGCACCTCCTCTTACATTCCCGTTAGCTGCTTGCTTTGAAACAGGTAGCTTGCTGTTGTTTGCAAGGAGCTTAATGTTAAACAATAGACTACTCTTGTATAACTAAAAAAAACATTTGAAGGACGTTCATTATAATGCATTTAAAAAGAGGACCTCTGTTTCAGTTCTACATATAAAATCAACCAACGGTTTCAACAGTTATTTAAATAAACAGAATTGGTATGTTTGCATCATCTTTCGCTTAAACTCCACCCAGTTGGACACGTGCGATCGCGTATGACGTTGTCTTGCAGGAGGGGGCAAAAACCCACAGGAGGCTGACATTTATAGGACTAAAACTACAATTCTGTGCTTGACATTTATTTCCAGGTAGCGCGCCGCTACATATGCTGTTGCGAACTCGCAATGCTCAGGTCCCACTTATTGCTTATAACGAAGACAACAAGCAATGGAGCAGGTGGTGCGGGAAGGATGGCAGCACAATAGGTGAAGGAGGGGGCGGGACCAAAGATGCAATAAAATACAAGCAGTGAAAGGTGCCGAAGCTGAACATGGAACCACTGAAAACAGGCAAACAGTGTTACACGAGTAGTAAAGAAAGAAAAAAATAGTTCCACAAAATGAACACAAACACCGAAGCGTAAAGATACCAGTACTTGGGCGGTGCTCCGAGGGAGGTAACAAAACACAAAAAGGAGGGACAAAGAGGAAGGATTCACCACTAGCAAGTAAGCATTTTTAAAGGACAATCGAAGGGACGAATAAAAAGGCAATGGGCATGTCTCGAAGAGACAGCGCAAGCGCTGCCTAGGCTCGATCTAAAAATCATAGGTGGAAAATATTTCTCTGCGCAAGAAGCTAAACTATTGAATTGGTTACCCCTAAAAATAAGATCCACTGAGAACTCTCAGCTTCAGAAGGTCAGTCAAGAGCTGGCTGTACCCAACATGATTCGATCACAATACAACAATGTACAGCAATAGTATGAACAAAACTATAAATTAAAAAATGACCCCTGCTATGTACATAACAGAGCATATATATATATATGTATATATATATATATATATAAGCAAAATCACCGCTCGCGCAGCAAAGATCCAGCACTCCGTAAGGCTAATTTCACTCGTCTTTTTTATTTAATGTAACGGCATTATCTACGCGTTTCGACAGCTGCCTGCTGTCTTGTTCACGATGCGGAGCGCCATTTTCCATACATTTTAAAAATGTTTTGTCATAAACAACAATGAAGGACAAAGCTTGGTAGAAACAACTCTTATCAGTTCATTACATTTCTTGGGCGCCATCTTTGAGCATGTTTTTTACATCAACCTTTGGTAGATTTTATTTTCATTTATTTGTGTGCTTTCACAATCTCCTTTGCAAGTGCAAATTTAAACAAATTAATTTGTAATTGTTAACACATTTCTAAGTGGTTTGCTTGGCAAATCTACTTCAATTACCTTAATGTCTTTAAATTTTCATGCTTATTTTGATAGCAGCCTCATATTGTAACAATTCATGTCAGCCATTTACTCCTCAAAAAGTGCACGTGCTTAGCATTTTAACTCACTTTCTTCATCTTTGCATGTTTCTACAGTACTCAGATTAATAAAGTGCTAGTGCTTATTTATATATTAAAATTCATATATATATACAGTACTGAGATTCAGCATGTGCAAAAATTATCATAAGGTGCAAATGATTAATAAAGTGCTAGTGCTATGGTATTTTATACTCAAATACTCATAATAGTACTCCATTTCAATAAAGTGCAAGTACATTAATATATTCTTAAATTCATATGCTTATTTTCAAATTCTTTCAATACACAATTATCATCAAATTCATTTTTCTTAAAAATGCTAAGCTTAAAGTGCATGTTTACTAAAGTGCCTTATGTCCCTCATTCTGATGTTGATAAAAACCTTATTAAAAGAAATTGGCCTTCTGAGTGTGCTTGTACGTTAACCCTCCTTAATCTAGGCATGTAAACAAATCCTCATCTATGTTTAAACCATTAGGTTCTTTACTGTCCAACTCAAGGATATAATATGACTCTAACCTCCGGAGTTTCTTTTCCCTGTTACCTCCTCTTTTTTTCCTTGGGATTTCCACAATACAGCTGTATTGCATGGAAACAGGGTCACTTTGATGATATTTTTCAAAATGCCTAGCTACCGGGTATGTTCTATCTTTATTGGCAATTGCTCTACGATGTTGTAATATCCTTTAATAGGCAGGCAAAGTGGTACTTCCTATATATATTTTTTCACAGGGGCATTTCAACATGTAGACCACGAAACTTGATCTGCATGTTAGAAAACCCCTGATATTCATGGTTTTATTAAAAGGTGTTTTAAAACATGTTAAGTTGACTCCATTCTGACACGCTTTGCACTTAAAACACTTTCTAAAACCCATCTTTTGTTGGAGCCAGGTAGCGGTTTTTTCTTTTTCTTTATAGTCACTACTTACTATTTGATCTTTTAATGACTTTGACCTTTTATACGTTATTTCAGGGTGTTTCTTGACTTTTGGGCCTACTACTGGATCTCCTTTAATGAGATACCAGAGCTTATTTAAAATGGCTCTCACATCCCTATGCTTTATATTAAAAGTCGTAATTAATCTTTGAGTTTCTTTTCCTTCCTGTTTCTTCTTTCTTAACTCTGTTCTAGATGGTTCGAATACTACCTTACTTCGATCCAGTTTCCTTGCTTTAGAAGCGGCTCCACATACAATTTCCGGTGGATATCCTCTATCTAAAAACCGGTTAGTCATTTCCTGTTCTACTTTTCCATACTCTATCGTATTGCTGCAAGCTCTCCGTGCCCTGTAGAATTCACCAAAAGGTATACTCCTGATGAGTGGTGCAGGGTGGGAGCTCCCCGCATGCAAAATGGTGTTCCCAGCTGTTGGTTTACGGAAGACAGTAGTTTCCAACCTGTCCCCCTCTGCTCTTACTCTTATGTCAAGAAAGTCTATTTAAATTTTACTATGGAGTCCTACAAATTTTAAATTCAAATTGTTTAAGTTAAGGTCAATGATGAAGCTCTCTATATTTGTTTCCGTGCCCTGCCACAGCACGAAATTGTCATTTATGAACCTTACCCATAGTAGGACATTATCAGTTCATTTTTCCAGCTCCGGCTCCGGGTATGAACATAGGTGTAGATATATGACTCTGTACTTTGTATAGGATGGGATGGCACCGTTATGTGTAGGTGTATATGAATGCTTATGTGTGTGTATATATATATATATATATATATATATATATATATATATATATATATATATATATATATATATATATATGTATATAGGGAGGTATGTATGTTTATGCTTTACATGAATATGTATATCTGGATATGTAACTTCTGTGCATCAATATGGTATTAGGCTTTGTATAGGGATGCACCTGCAAAGGTGTGTATGTACATATGAAAATGTGATGTCATATCTAAGGATAGATTAATTATATATGTAGGAAAAATAAACTGAAACAATTCAAAATGTGTTTGTGACAAGAATTGGATTTTTATGCAGTGTGTGTGTGTGTATCAGTATGTAGATAACATAAGTACATGAGTGTGTATATACTGGTTTTTATTTGCTTGTGTGACATATATATATATATATATATATCATAGTATGTAAATAGGATTATAGGGTAGGTACCTGTACGTATGGATAGGTTTATAATTTTTTTAAACGAACAATAATATAATTAGATATTAAAAAACAAAAATACAATTATGTCACTGTATGTATTCAAACATTAAAAAAAAGTGTATGTAAGGGTAAGTAGAGGAGGTTGTCTACGTACATGTGCTTCTGCTTTCACTTATAAGGATATACCTATACAGAAATTAAAAACTACAGGAGAGAATTTAACAGCCTGTGTATATTTGTGCACAATGTGTTGATCTGGCCATGTACATTTTACATATACCCACATATTTATATATACTCACGTACACCATGCATCAAATCTAAAGGACGGCAGTCAAGCGGAGTCCACTTACTCCACATACACCGTATAATGTAAACTAACATAAATGGTGACACAGGTAATTAAGTATTGACTTTTAGAATTATTGTGCTGCTAGGGTGCCGTGGAGCAAGGTCTGATTCAATACGAGCCCATATGGACACAAGAATGAATAAACAATGGCAAAGTGAAATGCGAAGACTTAATATAATAACAAATGTAGATCTCAAAAACTAAGCGAGATGCTGCAAATGAATTTGAGACAATAAGAAATGTATTGCTGTTGTGTACAAAATTAAGAACTAATTAATTCCTCATCCTCCAAAACTCATCATAAGAAATGTTTTTAAAGTCGCACCACAAAGTAGAAAAGATTGAATCTGTGTATGTGGCATAAACTGAACTGAAGTATGCTTCCTCTGCTCACTAAAAGTGCATTGCACGTAGGAACTTTAAAAAGCTTTGGCAATATGGTGCTCCTTCCAGTGAGCAAGGCGGTGTAAAGCAGCCAAAACGTGTCGTAGCAGACAAAGAATACAATCACTTTGAAATAACCCATAGACTCTCTGCACTCTCTTGCTAGACAAACTGTTTGTGAATTTATATATATATAAATAAATAATCACAAACAGTTCGTCTAGCAAGAAGGAGTGCACACATAATGGGGTTTATGCACTGTATAGAAATGACTATATATAATATGTGTTTAAGTATACATATATGTATATATTTTAATTTGTGTGTATGTCTGTATACATGTTTATAGTATTGTTTAAAATAAAAACAAATCCTTCCACCTCTACCTTTCCTTCCACTTAACTCAACCCAAAAATGTCAACCATAATAGACTCCCAAAAATGCTTTCCAAATTCTTCTCTCATCCCTTCGAATTAATCCAACTAACAGGCACATGTCGACACACCCAATAACATTGAATAATCTTCTGTTTACTAATCCACTGTGATGAATCTATCCCTATTCAAAACCCTGGAGTAAATGTATGAGATCTCAAGAGTACAAACTTAACACAACTAATACTACAAGGAGAGGGAAACACTTATTGCTAATTTATCACCCCTTTACTTATAACTTTGGGTTCAAGAGTAGTGTGCTACACACAGCAAAACGCTTCAACACAGTGTCCGGTGTAGTAAGCACTATATAAATACAATTATTTATTTACTTATTTTTATTTGGACGTCGACTGTATAACCTCACATTCGTTATATTTTAAATTTAATATAACTAATTGGGACGCTTTGATTACTTTAATTCTTTTTCCACTGGAAGAATTTATTTGCTATAATGTTGGTACATTTTTAATTCGTTTTTGAAACTTTTCTGACTGCATAGATGTTATAAATAAATGTTTTAAGTACTATAATATACTAATTGTTGATCTCAGTAGAGGTCTTAATAAATGAAATGTTAAAAAAAATAAAAATACAATTTACAATGACACTGCGTGCATGTGCTCGAAAATCCTACCATACAGCGGGTTTTGCCCAAAAAGCTAGGGACTGTCCCAAAGGTGTCCAACAGTCGCACGGAGCACCTACAGTCCAAGGTGAGAGCGCAAACAGAGACAAATGGTGCACAGCGGTGGTAAGGGGATGCGGGGGATAAATACAGAAAGGGGCAGCTGGGTGGAGAGTAGATAGATATAAAGGCGAGAAGAGGCAGTGCAGAACGGGATTATCAGAAACAGTGGTAAGGGGAGCAGGATGAGCGGAAAAAGGAGAACAGCGCTGTGAGGAGATTGTAAAGGTCAGAGGCGGGGTGGATTATGTTTTGAATAAGAGTGTGGAGGTTAAAGAGGCTTAATGCACAAAGAAAAGGGCGACAGAACAGGGAACGCGTATGTATCGGGCAGAAACTTCAAGTTTATTTGGGCATATGGTTTCGGGACGTCCCCTCCCTACTACTGTTTCACCTTCAGGCTCTTGCCGGCTCCCACCATCTGCCCCTGCATCTCGACTCCTCTGACTCGGGAACTGGAGTCTTGTACGAGATCTAGCTGTCAGCAGCACAGTGAACCACTTAAGAGCACTGCCGACAGATCGCCTTCCTGTACAGAAACTACTGCTGTCGCCATATTGGTATTCTGTCACTGTTCGTGCGCTTGAAGCTACCAGAAGTGCGAAGACTGAGTAAAGTAGGGCCATACGCGGTTGAATGTAGGGCTCCGCTGTAGGAAGCGACTTGGGGCTTTCTTGTTCTTGTACTCCCAAGAGTCGTTCCCCTATGGATGGCTTCAGACATATGGAGCGTCAAACTCTCCTGATGCTGTCTCCTGCGCCGGCCGAAACGAAATGATCAAATACAACTTCTCCCTTCGAGACTTTCGCCCACCTACCTTGAAATGGGCTTCACTGTGACTGCTGTATATGGTCGCGATGGACGGGGCGCCAGGACTGGCACAACCTTTGCCTTAGCTGCAACCCGCGTTTTGCTCAGGCCCCCTACCACGCACACAGGTTTTAGCATCGTTATTTCCTCACGTAGCCTGACAGTCATTTAACACAAGCATTTGCAATGCAATAGGACTCGCATTTACGCAGCAGGGGGGGCGAGATGGCACAGACAGCGGGAGTGCGGGCGGGGGGCCAGGGGTGCGAGAAGGCACACACAATGGGAGTGCGGGGAGGGGAAAGAAGGCACGGGCAACGGGAGTGCGAGCGGGAGGGGGGCGAGAAGGCACTGGCAATGGGAGTGTGGGCGGGGGGAAGAAGGCAAGGACAACGGGAGTGCGGGCGGGGGAGAGGGGGAAATAGTGCTCTAAATAACACGTACTGTACAGTGCAACACTCGAAGTAAAGGGGCCAATAGCCATGAGAGGGTACAAATGACGACATGGCCATAATAAGGCGGGACTAACAAGCCTCATAATCAATCAGAAGACAGAATTTACGAAGGACAAAGACAGAAGCCAATGAAAAATATGGGCGGAGAGTGAGGGCAGCTTGTCTCCCATACTCTACTACTGCATGCCTCGCAGAGCGATCAGCGCATGCGCGCTGCCGCTGAAGCTCGACCTAAAAATGGATGTATAACTGTGTTTTATACATCTTGCATCTTCAGATGGATAACACATATCAGAATACATGCGTAAACAGAGATATACTTCAGTTAAAACACCATGGAGGCCTTATAACTTGAGAGACTGCACTTCATATTTTAAACAGACAACTACATTTATGCGGTGTAGTTTAAGTGTACCTTTCCACACACTCATACAAATTAGCTTAATCACTTATCCGTTTCCTAAGATGTGTTAAACCTCACTTTTGTGCTGGAGCTTCACCATTCTGTGACTAGTTATGGTGTTGGGCATAGCCAAATATAAAGCAGCAATGTATCACATATCTCAGCTGTAAGTCTCACCTTATTCCTGAAAGCATGCATGCATATGTCTGTACCTTTTGCTAGCAGCATCATATATAAAAGAAACATCCAATTAGATGTATACTTGTGTTTTATACGTCTAGCATCTTCATATGCATAGTAGATATCAGAATACATGTTGAAGTAGAGACATCCCTTAGTCACAACACCATGCAGACCTTAAAAGTTGACAGACTGCACTTCACATTTCAAGCAGATAATGAAAATTATACGGTATATTTGAAGTGTACCTTTCCACAGACTCATACAAAGTAGCGAATAACTAATCCATCTCCTAACATGCCTTAAACCTCACTTTTGTGCTGCTGCTTCACCATTCTCTCACTACATAGGGTGTTGGGCCTAGCCAAATATAAAGCAGCAATCCTTCTTATGTCTCAGCTGTAAGTTTCACCATCTTTCTGAAAGCATGTAAGCCTATGTCTCTACCTTTTGTTAGTAGCATCATATATCATAGAAATATACAAATAGATGTATATCTGTGTTATATATGTCTAGCATCTTCAGATACATGACATATCACAGTACATGTGCAAGTACATACATAGCTCTATCAGAAGATCATGAAGACTTTAAAACTTGAGTGACTGCACTTCATATTTCAAATAGAGATCTAGATTTATTCAGCGTACTTCAAGTGAACTTTTCCAGAGAATCTTACAAAGTACCATAATTACTAATTCCTCACCCAGCATCTCTTAAACATTACTTTTCTGGTGCTGCTGCCGCTTTACAATTCTACTACTAGTTAGGTATTGAGCATTGCCAAAAACAAAGCAGCAACTCTACACATGTCTCTGCTGTAAGTCTCACCATCTTCCTCAAACCATGCATGCATGTGTCTGTACCTTTTGCTAGTGCACCGTATATAAAAGAAGCATACAAATAGATGTATACTTGTGTTTTACACATGTAGCATCTTCAGATGGATAACACCTATCAGAGTACATGAGTAAGTAGAGACATATCTACATAGGCACCTATATTTATGCGGCGTACAAACATATGCATGCATGCTTTCAGGAAGATGGTGAGACTTACAGCATAGACATGTGATGGGTTGCTGCTTTATATTTGTCTGTGGAAAGGTATGCTTGAAATACACCACATGATTTTAAGTCTCTAGTTGAAATGAGAAGTGCTGTTTCTTAAGTTTTTTTTTTTTTTAAAGTTTCAAAAACCTTTATTGAGAAGTAGAAAGGTCACATCCACAGCGTTCTGCCTACATCCCAGTCGGGTCGGCAGCGCGGTTGTCGATGCCAGCCAAAGGCTAAACCGGGTGGGGAAGCACACAGCATGCCGCCTACAACCACTTCGGGCCGGCCGCGTTGGGGGAAATCATCAGCAACAGGGCAGTAGCGCATCTGCAAACAGAACATAGCACCCAGTGACTGTGTAATAGGCATAATCTTGTCAGTGTAAGGAAACCGTTGTTCTGGCCGGGAAAGCGGCACGGAGCCCGCTAGCGGAGAACTGTAACATTGCAGGAGAGTTCAGGCGAAGTGGTGTCATATACTATGCGGTATATGGCAGATTGCTAATGATTGGGAAGGGTGGTAGGCCCCGGTGGTCTGGAGCGAGCAAGGCCTGGTGGTCAATGGGTAAGAGCTGGGGGGGTTATGTGCCATGTCCCACTCGTTCTTCCCTCTTCAAGTGAGTAGTGGATAGGAGTGGGGAGGTATTACCCCACCGACAGTGAGGGCCGTGAGCTGAGCGCATTGAATTGGCACTGGCTGGTTGGGGACCGACCACCCTAGGCCGCCTCGGCTGGCAAGAGCCCTCAACGCTGGCCGAGGAGTGCCATGGGAGTTGGCGTGAGCGCTGATCCGCGGGGAACTTGAGAAGTGGCGTGACCAAGAAGAGAGAGAGAGAAAGAAAGAAAAGGAGAAGGAAGAAAAGAAAAAACAGCTCTCTGGCCAGCTGGTAGGAAGGGAAAGGAGGGCCTGGGAGGAGTGAAGAGCTCTCCATGGAGTAATCAGTCTAGACCTTGATGAGCGGCACGATCGGAGAGGGTCAGGAGCAGGTCTTATCAGTCATGGTCAGTGTCGGGAGTGCCCCCTCTAGGCAATAGTGGATCCGCAAAAAGTTGTAGGGCGCGCAGGCGAGGAGGTACATAGCGAGCGTGCTCCAACCGTGTTAGGTATTGGATCAGAGGTTGCCAAGTGCGCTGAAATTTGGCGTCCGTATGTGCCAGTCTGTGGGTTAGGAGTTCCATTGCCATGACCTGCCATAGGCGCGTGATCCATACCGGGACCGGAGGAGTACAAGCCTTTTTCCAATGCAATGCGATGACCTGCTTTGCAGCAGTGAGCATGTGGAAAATCAGGCGCCAGTCCGCAGGTTTCATGGCTTTAAGAGAGGTCGGACGGAGGCCCAGAATAACAACTCCCAGTTCATTAGGCAGGGGGTAACCCACTACTGCTTTAACATGATCAAGAATTTCCGCCCAATACGGCAAGATTAGCGGGCAGTCCCACCAGATGTGGAGGAAGGAGCCCCGAGAATTCAAGCATCGCCAACAAACAGGAGCATATCCAGGGAACATTCGTTGGAGTCGAAGAGGTGTATAGTACCAGCGCGTCATAATTTTGTACGCGGACTCCTGCTGTGCTAAAGATTTAAAAATACGCTGTATGTCCCGCCAGAGCTGCGCCCACCGGCCAGGAGGAATATCCGCCTCAAGGTCTCTCTGCCACTGGTTTTGGTACGTGTGGGGTGATATCGCCTGGGAGGTTTGGAGGACCTTGTAGGTCCGGGAGATCAGTCCCTTGGATCCGTCAAACGACCGAACCAGGAGTTCAAAAGGCGTAAGCTGGCGCATGGCGCCCTCCGTATGCGATGGGGCCCGCAGCCAGTGGCGGATTTGGAAGTATTCTAGCCGCGCCGTTTTGGGGAGATTGAAATCTTCTCGACATCGTTCAAAGGATTTGAAGGACCCATCTTCAAAGAGCTGTTCTATGATGCGACATTCTCCTGCCGCCCAGGTCGGAAAGTCTGGTGGGCGGGAAGCTGGCTGAAAGTCTGCGTTAAGCAACACCGGCGTGAGGGGGGAGGGAAAGGTAGTAAGGCCTCGGGGGATCGCGACTCTGTCCCAGATCTCCAACACAGTGCGCGTGGGGATAGCGATATAAGCACTAGGGTGTCTAGCAGGTCTACCCAGCCAGGCCAAGTCCCAGAGTGGACGGCACGCCGCGGCACGGTCCATGTGGAACCAGTGCTTTTCACTAGCTCGCACCGACCATTCCGAGATATACCTCAGATGGGAAGCCCAATAATAGGCCATAAGGTCAGGGCATGCTAAACCCCCCCGGTCTCTTGGTAGCAACAGAACCTTGGTCGACAGTCGCGGTCGCCCCCCACCCCAGATGAAGGCGACCATTTCTCTCTGGAGGCCCAGAATATCCTTATGCGGGATTGGCGTGGGGAGTGCCTGAAAGAGGTAGAGAACCTTCGGCAGAAGGGTCATCTTGACTGCATTGAGGCGTCCTAGCCAGGACAGGGGTAATGACTTCCAACGGCGGAGGTCCGTTCGTATGGAAGTTCTACAGGCCGGCCAGTTAGCCTGCGTCCAGGTGGTAAGGTCAGCTGTGATGTTAATACCCAGGTAGCGTATAAAAGTGGGGGCCCACCGGAAGGGGTTAATGGTCCGCAATTCTTCCAACAGCCGTGAGGGAAGAGTGAGATTAAGCGCACTCGATTTAGGAAGGTTGACTCGAAGGCCCGACGTCAGCTCGAACTGAGAGAGAAGATCCAGGAGCGTCGGGAGAGAGGTCGCGGGCTCCGTGAGCGTCAACAGAAGGTCATCCGCAAAGAGGGCTATCTTATGGTCCACCCCCCCATGCGGATACCCCGGATATCTGCTGATAGCAATCGCCAAGGGCTCCACCGTCAGAGCGAAGAGCAGCGGCGAGAGTGGGCATCCCTGGCAGGTGCCCCTGCGGATGGGGAAAGACGGGGTCAAGGCGCCGTTGACGCGGATGCGCGCTGAAAGGGCTGCATACGGTGCCATTATGCGGGCAACCATGAGAGGCCCGAGGCCTATGCGGAGGAGGACCGCCCGAAGAAAAGACCAGTCGACCCGGTCGAAGGCTTTCTCCGCGTCCAGGGAGAGAAGGAAGACGGGGATTCCGTGGTGGTGGACCTTCTGTACCAGGTGCGCTACCCGGCGCAGGTTATCCGCCCCCTGACGCTCGTGGATAAAGCCCACCTGGTCGGGGTCTATCAGGCCCGGCTGGAAGGGCGCCAGGCATTGCGCCAGTATCTTGGTGTAGATTTTAGCATCTACATTAAGTAGGGATATGGGACAGGAATGATGCGCAGGCGGTGGGATCTTTCCCGGGTTTCGGGAGCAGCACAATCTCTGCTTCAGCCATTGTTGGGGTGACGGATCCAGCCTCAGCAAATGAGTTAAAAAGGCGTAACAGGGGGCCCAGGAGCTCCGGAAGAAAGAGACGGTAGAATGCCAGCGTGAGCCCATCAGGACCCGGCGTTTTTCCAACCGGCATACTCTTCAAAGCTTTCGAGAGCTCGTCCGCTGTGATGCGCTCTTCCATTTGATCCCGGTGGTGGGGGGTTAACGGCATCCAGTCGCAGGAATCCAGGAAAGGTGCTATGCGATCGGGACAGGCATCGCCCTCGCCGTATAAAGTAGAGAAGAACGCCCTAAATTCCATCTGTTTGTCTCGCTCCGAGATAGCCCACCCTCCCCCTGGTCTGGCAATTCGGGCGATGTGGTTGCGGGAAATCTGAAGGCGGAGTCGACGCGCCAACATGGAGCCCACCTTATTACCTCCTCCGTAAAACTTCTGCTTCAGCGCAAGGAGTGAGCTTTCCGCCTTATTCACCCGGAGGGCTTTGAGTTGGCCCCGAAGAGATGCGAGCTTCTTTTTTGCAGACAGAGAAGGCTCTGAGTGCGTTTGTCTCTCTAGTGCTTTAATGTCTCGGCCAAGGTTATCCTCCACTAGTCGGGCCTCCCGCCTGCGGGCTATGGAGATAGAGGTGATGGTGCCCCGAATCGTGGCCTTAAAAGCATCCCATAAAAGAGGGACGGGGGTTTCCGGGAGGTCATTGTGAGTAAAGTAGGTTTGGATGGCTTGTTTCAGTTCCGCTACGTCTACTGGGTCACGCAGAACCTGGGGGGGAAGACGCCATCGGGGAGCAGACCCCGGAGGTCTGCCTATTCCAGACAAGCTAATTTCTAGGTGCGCGTGATCCGAAACCGAGATGTCCGAGATCGCCGCAGATTCTAAAGAACGAGCAAGCGATTGGGAGATAAAAAAGAAATCAATACGGGAATAAGACCGGTGAACATGGGAGTAAAAGGAGTAGTCCCGTGCATCGGGCTCCGGGTAACGCCAAGCGTCCACAAGCCCCAGGGCAGTGATATCATGCTTAAGTGATGCCGACATGGCCCCGTACCCTGATACAGAGAGGTAGTGCGGTCTAGTCCAGGGTCCCACACCAAATTAAAATCGCCACCAAGGATGACGGGGTCTGCCTCCTGGGAGAGGTGAAGCCGGAGGAGATCCCTAAGGAAGATGTCCTGCGCTTGATTAGGGGCGTAGACGTTGAGTAGGATAAGGGGTTTGCTCTGCATTGTGGCCGCCAGTTAAGGTATCGCCCCTCTCTATCGCGCGTGGTGCGGACGACCTGCACTGGAAGACCAGCCTTAACCATAATTGCCACTCCCGCAGTCTTTGTCTGCGCAGAGGCCCATGCTTGCAGGGGGTACTTAGGGTGATACATGCGGGGAGAGTCCCCGCGGAGAAGATGGGTTTCCTGCAAGAAGATAACATCGGGGTCGTTTAAGAGGAGATATCTCCAGATTTGTCGCCTCTTGTTCGGTGAGTTTAAGCCCCGAACATTAAGGGACAAACATTTAAGATGTGTCATTGATCAAGTAGGATGAAGCACGCTCGAGTACAGTCACGCCCCTGGCCAGGTGTCGTGGAATGTGTCCAGTCCCATCCCCCCCTGCACGGGCATGCGGTGCATCTATCATTCCCAGGGACTCATGCCAGAAGGCCAGACCAACTCTTCGCACACAGAGCCCTCCCCCACAGAGCCAGAGAGTTAAGAAGAAAAATGAGTGAGGGAAGCAAGAAAAGGAGACAGAGAGAGTAAAGGATAACCAGCAACCATGTGTCCAACGGGGCCCAAAGGATCCAGTCCAGTCCTGGAGCGGCCCAGTGGTGAGAACCAGGGCGGCTCTGAGGAAGTCACTCCTCTTGGGGACTAAGGACATGGTGGGGGGGGACCGTGGAGTTCAAGAAGGAGGGTTCGCAACCGTCCCCCGGAGATCGACCCACTCACCTCGTCATGGAGAGGGCGCGGGGGTCCAGCAGAATCCCAGCTCGGGACCCGCACAGGTGAGGTTAGCTGCAGCGGGAGTCCCGGGACGAGCAAGGCCCGAGTCCCCGACAGAGGCTCCGCAAAGATCCGGCCAATCACGAGAGCAAGGATCGGCCGGGGGAACAAAGCCCAGCACCGCCGGGGCTCAACATGAAGACGGCCGCCTTACCCAGGTGCAGTAGCGAGAGGAGAGTCTAGAGGCCCAGGGGTTGGGGGCAAGCGCGACAGGTGTACGTTCTCAGCCTACGCCAATGGGTTCGGGGTTCTGCGGCCTGAGAGAGGGGTCAGGAGAAGGCTAGGCACATGTACAAGTACTAAAAAGGGATAAGAGGGGAAGTAACGCAGGCCCAGGGCAGTCAGCGGACGCCCCGGGGTACCTCCCTTTGGCAGGACGGGGCCTGGGGGGGAGTTGCTAAAAGAACAAACATTAGCAATCAAACAACGAGAATGCAGCATCGAAGTCATCAAAGACACCTGAGAGCAAACAGTGCAAGTAACATGAAACATAGCAAACATCGTTTTAGCACTTAGCTGTCGTCAAAGGGCTGGTTCGTCAGGAGAGGCTTGTCCAGGCGTCCCCAAAAGTTCATAGGGTCTTCAAGAGACCATCTCGAAGGAGGCAAAGACAGGCGACTCCCAGTGGGCCTCCATGGGCGTGGGGGCAGAGTCTGGAGAAAAAATGGCAATCAAGGTGCAGGTGTGTCCGCAAGTGCCCAGTTCGCACGTATTAACAGAGGACCACCCCAGGCGCCAATGGCAATCTTCATGAGAAGAGACAAGAGTGGATACACTTATAAAAGGCAAGGGGCCATCACGGCAAATACAATCCTGCAAGTAGCTCTGCGCCTCGGGCATAGGCGGGCCATCCACCTCCCAGGCCTGCAATGTATTCGAGCGGCTTTAGGAACATAACAGCTGCAGCCCTCCATCGGAAAGATACTAATGGAGGCAGAAAGTCTTCCAGACAAGGTGAGACACTTGGCTGTCGATCAAGAGTCATTTCCCGGTACCGGGGTCCGAGGACACAGTGGGCCCTGGTGTAGGGGTCTTCTCCGCCGGCCGCTGGGGCTCTTCTAATGCTTTCAAGTGGCGGATTATGTCCTGTTTAGCCTGGCTGGAGTTCGAGTTGGCCACCGAGGATCCAGAGCCCTGGCGTCTCACCCTGGACCACTCAGGGCGCAGTGATATCTGTGAGGCCGAATCTGCAGGGGTGGGAGAGGCGGGCCGGGAGTCCTGCGAGATGTGGAGCAATTGGAGTGCCTCCCTCAGTGAACGTAAAGACCTCCGTCTTCCCTCCCAGTGAAAGATTATGGCGAAGGGGTGTCCCCATTGGTACCTGATGTTGGATGCCTTCAGCTTGGCCGTCACTGGTCGGAAGTCCCAACGGCGGCGAAGGGTGAGAGGCGAGAGATCCTGGTAGATCTGGATACTGTGACCCGCATACTCCAGTTTTTCAGCCGCCCTGGAGGCCTTGAGAATCGCCTCCTTCTCCACATAGAAATGCACCCTGGTCAGGATGTCAGGGTCCAGGTTGGAGTTGCCCCGTGGGGGAGCGACTCGGTGGGCCCGATCTAACGTTGGGGGTGAAATATCCTCATCACCCCGGACAGCGTGGAGGAGGTCCGCAACGTAGGTGAGTATGTCCGCTCCCTCCGCCCCCCGTGGCACCCCTCGTATGCGGAGGTTGTTCCGGCGGCTCCGATTTTCTAAATCCTCCTGTTTAACCTGAAGCTCCACGTTCTGTTCTTCAAGCGTCATGACCCTTCGCCGGAGATCTTCAAGGTCTTCAGTGCGGGAGTCTACAGTGCGCTCGATATCGTCGACGCGGTTACCCAGTTCAGTGACGTCCCGGCGCACATCCGTCATGTAGGTCTTAACCTCTGTCTTTAGGGATGAGATCTCTGACTTTATCTCCTGCAGGAAGGTAGCCAGCACTGCCTGCGTGATGCTGCCCTGTTCAGGGTCTGCCAGGCTAGACGCCATCGTAGGGGACTCTGGCCGGGGCGACGGGCGCTTTTGCTCCACAGCTCTTTAACCGAGGCGTCTTTGGTGGTGGTGTGCGCCGCGGGCTTCGCCCCTCTAGGTTTGGTCATGTTGCTGACGCAGGACTTGGTGCAGCCTGTGCGGTCTCCGTCCAGCACAGGTCTCCCCTTCAGTGCGTGAGTCGGCCTCCTGGTGCGCTTGAGGTTGGCGGGCGGTCAGGACAGGTCTGCCTAGGCCGATTCGCTATGGAGGACGTCCACTGATGCGTCCCAATGCCGGGCCCCACAGAACTCAGTCCCTGCGTAGTCCATGTAGATCGGCTGGGGGGACCCCCTGAAGATGGTCCTCAGGGTCTCAATGGGCCACTGCTACCACCGGTGCCACTGCACCCCCAGACGCGCCCGCCCAGCCAGCCACTCCGAAGTGGCGCGCCAGAGATAGTGTGCCGCTAATGAGTGGAGGCGGCTATACTGGCTGGGAGGCCACCCCAGGCCCAAGAAGCAGGGGGCCTTCAAGCACAGATGAGGAGGGCCACCAGGCAGCCCTGGAGGTGGACGGCCGCGGCCTAAACAAGCTCCGACTGTCTCCCGTGCACAGCCCCCTGCATCAGGGTCTTCGCCACCCTCTCACGGGTCTTTGGGGGCTCAAGGGCTTCCCCGGGATCCGCTCCCCTCGCTCCTCACCTCCAGGTACTTCAAGGCTCCACCGGGAGAGCAGCAGGCGTCCCCCTCCGCCGGCCGCCACCGCTCACGCCCGAGCGCAGGGCCTGTCCCGGCTCCCGGGTCTCCATCACGGAGTGCGTGCAGGCCGGTGGGTGGGACTGTCACCAGGCCATGGGTCCCAGGATCATAGCGGAAACCCCCAGCAAACACGGGGTCTCCCCTCTCTAGGCTCACGCCGCACCAGATTCAGGAACACAGGGGCAGCCCGTCTCGGTCCCCCCGGTCCCCGGCATTCCGCCGCACCCCTCCAACAAAATGGCGGGCCGGGCCTCAGCTTCGCCTGTCTGCCCGTTCTCCGGACTCCTGCACCGCAGTCTCAATCCGGAGCCCCCGCAGCAGCGGCGCCAGCGCGTCACTCCGCTCCCGTCACCTGCCGGGCCGCGGCTGCGCTGCGGGTCCGTCCGCCCATGTCACTTCAGCCACAGGGCCTTCAGCACCCAGTGTCGCCAAGATGGCGGCCGGGATCTCCCCGACGTCGTCTCTGGTGGGCGACTCCCGGGCAAAGGGCCCCCACCGCTGGTCCAGGGCAGCCGCCGAGGCAATGCTAGAAATAGGGGGGACACCGCCTGCGTCCCCCGTGCTGTAGAGCGCCCCCAAAGCGCCTTAGGCCGACCCCGGGAGACGGAGCACCAGCAGCGTGCGTCCTACTCCATCAGAGTCCAGGCCACGCCCCGTTTCTTAAGTTTTAAGGTCTGTATGGTCTTGTGACTGAGGTATGTCTGTACTTGCAAATGTATTTTTATATGTGTTATGCATCTGAAGATGGTAGATGTATAAAATACAGGTATACATCTATTTGTATATTTCTTTTATATATGATGGCACTAGGGAAAGGTACAGACAGATGCATCCATGTTTTTAGAAATGTGGGGAGACTTACAACAGAGATATGAGAAGGGTTGCTGATTTGTATTTTGTTAGGGTCTACATCTGAGTAGTAGTAGAATTGTGAAGCAGCAGGAGCAGAAAAGTGATGTTTAAGATATGTTGGGTGAGGAATTAGTGATTATGGTACTTTATAAGAGTCTGTGTAAAACTTTACTTGAAGTATGCCCCATAAATCTAGGTGTCTGTTTGAAATGTTAACTGTAGTCTGTTAGGTTTTAAGGTCTGCATGGTCCTGTGATTGATGTTTGTCTCTACTTGCATATGTATTCTTATATGTAGTATGCATCTGAAGATGGTAGACGTATAAAAGAGAGATATATCTCTATTTGTATGTTTCTATTATATATGGTAGTAGTAGTAAAAGGTACAGACACATGCATACATGCTTTCAGGAATATGGTGAGATTGCTAACAGACTCATGTGAAGGTTTGATGCTTTATATTTGGGTAGCCCCAACACCCTGAGTAGTTACAGAATGGTGAAGCTGTAGTGCAAAAGTGTACACCATGTCATAAACCTCAGTTTTGTGCTACAATTTCAGTATACTGAGACTACTCAGGATGTTGGGCCTAGTCAAATATAAAGCAGCAACCCATTACATGTTTCAGTTGTAAGTCTCCAATCACCCAGTCACTACCCATGCAGTCATCTGTGCACTGACGCACTATGTATGCAGTCTTTTAATCAGCCAGGCACTACCCCTGCACTAATTCAATCACTCGGGCACTACCCATGCAGTCCTTCAATAACCAGGCACTACCCTGTACTCATGCAATCACCCAGGCACTATGTATGAACTCCCTCAAACACCCAGGCGCTACCTGTGCACTCATACAATCACCTAGGCAGTACCTATCCACTCCTCCAATCATCCAGGTACTAGCCATGCACTCCTTGAATTACCCAGGCAGTACCCATGCACTAATGCAATCACTCAGGCAGTACCCATGGAGTCATACATGCACTCAGCCACTATCCCTGCACTAATGCAATCACCCAAGCACTACCCATGCAGTCCTCCAATCATTCAGGCACTACCCCTGCACTCATGCAATCACCTAGGTATTACCCATACACTCCTTCAATCACGCAGGCACTACCCATGCATACCTCCAATCACCCAGGCACTACCCCAGCACTCATGTAATCACTCAGGCACTATCCATGCACTCATCTATGCATTTAGTCACTACACCCGCACTCATTCCATTTACCCATGCACTCATAAAATCACCCAGGCACTACCTATGCACTCATGCAATCAGCCAGTCACTATCCATCCTCTCCTCCAATTACCCAGGCACTACCCTTGTACTCTTACAATCACCCAGGCAGTACTGTTGCACTCATCCATTCACCTAGGCACTATTTATGCACTCATCTATGCATTCAGGCACTATTCATGCTGTAATTCATGCACTCAAGCTCTACCGCTGCACTCTTGGAATCAGCCAATCACTATCCATTCTCTTGTTCAATTACCCAGACACTACCCTTGCACTCATACAATCAACCAGGCACTACCGATGGAGTCATGCAATCACTCAGACACAGCTATCACATGTCTCAGCTGTAAGTCTCACCATATTTCTGAAATCATGTATAGATATGTCTGTACCTTTTTCTAGCAACATCATATATAAAAGTAATATACAAATAGATGTATATCTGTGTTTTAAATGTCTATCAACTTCACATGCATGACACGTATCAAAATGTATGTGCACGTAGAGACATACCTCAGTCACAAGACTATAAAGACTTTGAAACTTGACAGACTGCACTTCATATTTCAAACACACACCTAGATTTATGTGGCATACTTTAAGTGAACGTTTCCACAGACTCTCACAAAGTATCCTAATCACTAATTTGTCACCCAACTTATCTTAAACATCACTTTTCTGCTGCTGTTGCTTCACTATTCTACTACTAATCAGGTATTGAGAATATCTAAGAGCAAATCAGCAACCTTTCACATATCTCTGCTGTAAGTCTTCTCAAAATTTAAAAGCATGCATGCATGTGTATGTACCTTTTGCTAGTGATACCATGTATAAAAGAAACTTGCAAATGGATGTATACCTGTGTTTTACATGTCTAGGATCCTCAAATGGATTAAACATATTAGAATACATGTGTTAACAGAGATATACTTCAGTCAGAACACCATGGACACGTTAAAACTTGAGAGATTGCACTTCATATTTTAAACAGACAACTACATTTATGTGGTATACTTTAAGTGTACCTTTCCACACACTCATACAAACAAGCCTAATCACTAATCCGTTTCGTAACATGTGTTAAACCTCCCTTTTGTGCTCGAGCTTCACCATTCTGTGACTACTTATGGTGTTGGGCCTAGCCAAATATAAAGCAGCAATGTATCACATGTCTTAGCTGTAAGTCTCACCATATTGTTGAAAGCATGCATGCATATGTCTATACCTTTTGGTAGCAGCATCATATATAAAAGAAATATCCAAATAGATCTATACTTGTGTTTTATACATCTAGCATCTTCAGATGCACAATACGTATCAGAATACATGTGCAAGTAGAGACCTACCTCAGTCACGACACCATGCAGATCTTAAAATTTGACAGACTGCACAACACATTTGAAGCAGATAATGAAAATGATGTGGTATATTTGAAGTGTAGCTTTGCAGAGATTCATACAAAGTAGCTTAATAACTAATCCATCTCTTAACATACCTTAAACATCACTTTTGTGCTGCTGTTTCACCATTCTAGTAATGCTCAGGGTGTTGGGCCTTGCCAAATATAAAGCAGCAACCTATCACATGTCTCAGCTGCCTCAGCTGTAAGTCTCACCATATTCCGAAAACCATACATGCATGTCTGTACCTTTTAAATTGAAAGTATTTCTATATTTATAGATGAGAATATTTGTATATAATTGTTTTAATAATATAAAATAATTTTTAGAAATATTCTCCATTATTATTAAGAAAGATTCAGTATGACAAGAAAAGTTCAAAAGAAAAGACAAGAAAAAAACAGTATTATTTAAAGGAGAGAGAAAAGCAGAAATTAGATGAAGTACAACATGTTACATTGAAGAAAAAGACTTATGGTAAGAGAACTAAAGAATTTGTTAAAAGAATTTTAAAGAACGTAATGAATTTTCTAAATGTGGAAAAGAGAAAGAAAAGTTGTACAACCAATCAGAAGGAAACTAAAAAGGACATATCAATGGAAAATCAGGCTATGGGAAAACAATTCATGTTGAAAGAAGGATGAAACAACATAAAGACATTAGGAAGAGAATGTATAAAAGTAGAGTACTACAAAATTTATTGAAAGATTGTAAAAATATAAAAAAAGATCAGTAGCTTACAAGAAAAAACAACAGATTGAAAGTGTAGTAGAAAAAGATTTTGAATTGAAAAGAAAATTATTTATATTGGTATTGAAGAGAATGAAAACATTGAATAAAACAATGCACTTTATGAAGGAGAAAAGCAAAAGTAAAAGACTGGTAAATAGAAGTAACTTTTGCAAAACATTTTCGGGAGAATGGAAGCACACTTCTAGTACTGAGCCTTTTTTTAATGAAGAAAGCTATTTTCAACAAAATACATTAGTTCATGTAGTTGATACCAGTGGTCGTTGTTACGAAATAAAAGATGGTTGTCCAATTGAAAAAGAAAAGATGGTTCCTAGAAATGTGGAAGAAGTAATAGCTGAAGAAGTTCAAGGGAGACGTACACAAGCTCCAGTGTTTAAGTGGGATTGTAGTAGTATTTGTAGTATATGAAAGGAATCTATTGATATATTACGAATTTTCTTACGAGATTATGCAAAACAAAAGTGTTACACAGAAGATTAAGATGTTGTAAGGCCTAGATCCTTGTAAAGTGAGAAAATATACTAAGTTGCAGGGCAATTCTCTGGCTTGTCTTTCTAGAAAAGTGTGTCGAAGTACTTTTCATCATTTAAGAATGTTAGCAGTACATCATTCAGAAATGCGGAACTTAGTAAGAAGATTGTACTACGTAAAAAGTCCTACATTATCTTTAAGTGAAATAAACACAGCTCTTTTGCATGGTTCAGTATCGGATGTAAAAAATGTTTCTGATGATATACAGTTTTGTTTCTTTGGTTCACAAGAGGAGTGTAGAGAAAGTGAGAGTTTGATAAGTGCAGGTGTTAAAGAACAGGTGGAAGATATTACTACTGAGAAGTTTGCAGAAGAAATTACAAAGTTTAAGGTACTTTCATGTGAAAAAACAAACTATGGGGTCCATTACGATGACTGGCTGGCGGTGGGAGAAAACGGCATTTACCGCGCACCGGCAGCGGTCTTCACGCCCGCAATATTAGCATGTCTAGACAGAGCCATTTCCCGTCCGCTGCGGTGTGACGCCGACCGCCATCAAAGGGCGCCCGCCAGCGCGGCGGAATGAGCCAATGAGCACTAACCGCCGTGCGGAATGACGTCCCGTCCGCCGAACAAATCACGATGCCGGAAAAAGGGCAGCACACCTCGGCGGAGCAACCGTATAGCCAAAGACGGCGGAGACACCACAGAGGAGCAAGAAAATAGACACCCGGACCACACCGCGATGGATCCAGCTCTACACGCCTTTCCAGTGCTGTATATGATACACCACCTGCAAGTCATTGACCGGTGCGGACGCTGCCGCAGGTACGTACACACGCAACTGTGCATGCAACACAATACACAAGTCAAGGCTGTGAAAACGGTTTAAGTTTTGAAAACCTTTATTAGAACAGTAAGATGTCATCCACAGCAGAATGCCTACATCCCTGAAAGGGTCGGCACAGCAAGGCAATGCACGAAGATTTGCTACAGATGGGAGAGGGATAACACAGCATGCCGCCTACAACCACATCGGGCCAGCCGCGTCAGGTGATATAGGAGCATTGAAGGATCAGGGATGTCACTGTAGGTATGTGATGTAGAGCAACATCTCACAAATAACAACTTTGCCACTCTCGTGTCATGTGCTCTATATATATAACTTGTGTGGTATGGCGTAGTCCATGCATGGAACGATGGAGTAGTGTGTCCATTTAACCCAGCATCCACTATGCAGAGTGTGTGTCGCTTTGGGTGGGGGATCATTTCTCATCATTGCACCTCATGCCTGTGGGGTAGTGGGGGGGGGCGGTGAAAGTGTGCCATCTGCGCGTTCCAATAAGTATGTCTGCAGAGGTGCCCAGATATCACGGGGATGGGAGGAGGGGGGCAGAAGTTCCGCGTACGTGTGTAGTTGTTCTTGACAATAAATAAGGTCTTGAAGCCAGTCTTTAAATTTCGGTGCTCTCCCTCTACCCCATCTGCAAGCAATCTTTCTCTTAGCGAGGAGGAGTGCAAGGGATGTGTATTTACGGATTTGGGCAGCTAGGGGTGCAGTGTAACCCAGGAGTGCAGTCAAAGGATCTGCCGGAATGTGTATGCCCGTCATGAGGTCTAATGCTGCCAATACCTCCGTCCAGAAACGACGGACTGGTGGGCAGTCCCAAGCTATGTGTTGGAAATCGGCTCCTTCACTGCCACATCGATCACATATGTCATTGTCTCGGAGTCGCAAGCGGTGTAAGCTTGCCGGTGTGTAATAGAGACGATGGACAAATTTGTAATGGAGGAGTCGGAATTTGCTGTTGGCAGAGATTTCTCCCGTTTGTCTACAACAGAAGGACCATTGATCAGCAGTCAGGGTGTGGCCCAGTTCCATTTCCCATCTGTTCCCATCTGTTCTTGGCCAACGGGGGCTCATATTCTCTATCTTTCTGTACTGTACGATATAATAGTGAGATAACATGGGAAGGGGCGGCTTGTTGCAGGAGGGCGTGCAGGGGGGACATGATAGGGGGTTCCTGAGGAAAACAAGGAGTGAGGGCTTTCACATCCTGTCGTAGTCTAATATAGTAGAATCGCTCTAGGGGAGAAGGGGTTGTAGGGCCAAAGAATTCATCGCTCGTGCGGAATTTACACTTATCGTATAGCTGCCCCCAGGTTTGGATTGACAATTTGCGTAGTAGTCTGAGGCATCCACCCTCCTGTGTTACCGGGATATCTTGTCTGCCGGCGAGGGGTAGAAGGGGGGAATATAACAGGGGGTGCGTGTGAGATTCGCTAGATCACGCCATGCGCTGGTGGTGCATTGGACGGTGGTGGAAGCGTGGCTCCGCGCGACTGCAGGGTGCTCAAATACGCAGTGCTGGGAATAGGGTGCATGTATCCGTCTTCAATTGCCAGGTGTGGCATATAGGGGGGGGGGTGTATCCAATAGGAGGCGAAGTGGGCTTGGGCGCAGCTAAAGTACAATTCCAGGTCTGGTATCTCCAGTCCGCCCTCACTGAAGGGACGTGTAAGGATGTCCCAGCGTAGCCTAGCCTGCTTACCTCCCCATACAAGCCGAATGAGTTGGCTTTTGATGGTCGAAAAGAAGTGGCAGCCAGGGGCGTAGGGAATATTTACGAACAAATATAGTAGTTTGGGCAATATGACCATTTTTATAAGGGCGGCTCTGCCCGCCATGGACAGTGGCAGTGCAATCCACCGTGTGATTTTGTCCGCCAAAGAGCTCAATGCACAACCATAGTTAGCCCTCATTAGTTCTTCGCGATTGCGGGATATTACTATCCCTAAATAGGTGAGTGTGTCGTCGCACCATGTTAGGGGGTAGTCCGGTACAAATCTGGGAGTGGAGTCAGAGAGGGGGTAAATTTGAGATTTTCCCCAGTTAATATTTACTCCGGAGAGATGTCCAAAAAGGAGGAACAGTCGGAGGATAGGATTCAGGCTCTCCTCTGGGTGCCGCAGATAAAGGGTAAGGTCATCTGCATATAATGAAATTAAAATTTGCCTTTCTGGGTAAATGAGGGCGTGTTCGCGGAAGTGTTGGCGTATCTTGGCAACCAAGGGTTCGATAGCCAGGGCGAATAAAAGGGGGGACAAAGGGCATCCCTGCCTGGTTCCCCTGGCTATAGTAAAAGAGGCAGAGCGCTTGCTATTGATCATTACCGTGGCTTGCAGGCCGGTGTAGAGCAGGTTTATCCAGGCCAGGAATGGGGGAGGGAACCCCATGCGTTGCAAGACAAAGGCTAAGTAGTCCCATTCCAGGGAATCAAACGCCTTGGTGGCGTCTAAAAAAATGGCGGCGGCGTTAGTGTCAGGTTCTATGTCGTGGAGAATCGCAAAGAGGGTACGCAGATTGTGGGAAGTGCCTCTAGTTGGCACAAAACCCGACTGATCGGGGAGGACCAGAACGGGCATGAGGGGGCTGATGCGATTGGCGATTAGCTTAGCTAAGATCTTGGCGTCCACGTTGATAAGGGACAGGGGCCTATATGAGTCTACTTGCGTTGCTGGTTTCCCCGGTTTGGGCAGGGAGATAATGAGCGCTTCACGCATTGATGGAGGCAAGATGCCCGTCTCTCGGTCTTCCTCGAGCATGTGACGCAGGGCAGGAATAAGGAGATGTCTGAATACTTTATAGAACTCGGCCGGGACAGTTTCATTGAGAAATTACACTGACAGAACTGACAACAGGAACAACTGTCTTTATTCACACTTGTGCATAGATAGATAACAAATGTGGGCAACTGCAGGGCCAGTGGCCACTACAATGTACAGAGTAGTAACATCAGAAGCTGCACAGGCAGGGGGCAAACAGTAGTGATCAACAAGGCAAGTACAATGTGCAGAGTAGTCACATCAGAAGCTGCACAGGCAGGGGGCAAACAGCAGTGATCAACAAGGCAAGTACAATGTGCAGAGTAGTCACATCAGAAGCTGCACAGGCAGGGGGCAAACAGTAGTGAGCAACAAGTCCAGTGGCCAGGACACAGTGCAGGTGAGGTACATGAGAAGCTGCACAGGCAAGGGGCAAACAGCAGTGAGCAACAGGGCCAATGGCCAGGACACAGTGAAGGTGAGGTACATGAGAAGCTGCACAGGCAAGGGGCAAACAGCAGTGAACAGCAAGCCCAGTGGCCAGTCCAAAGTGCAGGTGAGGTACATGAGATCCTGCACATGCAAGGGGCAAACAGCAGTGAGCAACAAGGCCAGTGGCCAGTCCAATGTGCAGATGAAGTCCATGAGAAGCTGCACAGGCAGGGGGCAAACAGCAGTGAACCACAAGGCAAGTACAATGTGCAGAGTAGTTACATCAGAAGCTGCACAGGCAAGGGACAAACACCAGTGAACAACAAGGCCAGTGGCCAGGACACAGTGCAGGTGAGGTACATGAGAAGCTGCACAGGCAAGGGGCAAACAGCAGTGAATAGCAAGGCCAGTGGCCAGTACAAAGTGCAGGTGAGGTACATGAGAAGCAGCACAGGCAAGGGGCAAACAGCAGTGAACAGCAAGGCCAGTGGCCACTCCAAAGTGCAGGTGAGGTACATGAGATCCTGCACAGGCAAGGGGCAAACAGCAGTGAGCAACAAGGCCAGTGGCCAGTCCAATGTGCAGATGAAGTCCATGAGAAGCTGCACAGGCAGGGGGCAAACAGCAGTGAACCACAAGGCAAGTACAATGTGCAGAGTAGTTACATCAGAAGCTGCACAGGCAAGGGGCAAACAGCAGTGAACAACAAGGCCAGTGACCAGGACACAGTGCAGGTGAGGTACATGAGAACCTGCACAGGCAAGGGGCAAACAGCAGTGAACAGCAAGGCCAGTGGCCAGTCCAAAGTGCAGGTGAGGTACATGATAAGCTGCACAGGCAAGGGGCAAACAGCAGTGAACAGCAAGGCCAGTGGCCACTCCAAAGTGCAGGTGAGGTACATGAGATCCTGCACAGGCAAGGGGCAAACAGCAGTGAGCAACAAGGCCAGTGGCCAGTCCAATGTGCAGATGAAGTCCATGAGAAGCTGCACAGGCAGGGGGCAAACAGCAGTGAACCACAAGGCAAGAACAATGTGCAGAGTAGTTACATCAGAAGCTGCACAGGCAAGGGGCAAACAGCAGTGAACAACAAGGCCAGTGGCCAGTCCAATGTGCAGATGAAGTCCATGAGAAGCTGCACAGGCAGGGGGCAAACAGCAGTGAACCACAAGGCAAGTACAATGTGCAGAGTAGTTACATCAGAAGCTGCACAGGCAAGGGGCAAACAGCAGTGAACAACAAGGCCAGTGGCCAGGACACAGTGCAGGTGAGGTACATGAGAAGCTGCACAGGCAAGGGGCAAACAGCAGTGAGCAACAAGGCCAGTGGCCAGGACACAGTGCAGGTGAGGTACATGAGAAGCTGCACAGGCAAGGGGCAAACAGCAGTGAACAGCAAGGCCAGTGGCCAGTCCAAAGTGCAGGTGAGGTACATGAGATCCTGCACAGGCAAGGGGCAAACAGCAGTGAACAGCAAGGCCAGTGGCCAGGACACAGTGCAGGTGAGGTACATGAGATCCTGCACAGGCAAGGGGCAAACAGCAGTGAGCAACAAGGCCAGTGGCCAGTCCAATGTGCAGAGGAAGTCCATGAGAAGCTGCACAGGCAGGGGGCAAACAGCAGTGAACCACAAGGCAAGTACAATGTGCAGAGTAGTTACATCAGAAGCTGCACAGGGAATGTGTGCGACTATACCATGCCAAGCTCAGCAACAGAGTCATGGGGATAACAATGGGCATCACAGACACCGCTGTGGACAGACAGGTGTTTGAGGGTGACTACCACTCAGATGTGGCTGTCTGTCGGACTTGAAGGTGACTGTGTGTCGCGGTCAGTAGGAGGACTGCCCCGGGGAGTGTGAGAAACATCTGTGGAAGAGACATCTCTGGCTTGGGAAGCTGGAGGGCTGCTTGGACCAGGTGGGGTGGTGGCACGGGGAGGTGGACTGATGCTGTGGTGAGACCCAGTGTGTGCAGGAGATTGTGGAGGGGTGCCTTTCCACTTCTTGGGGATCCTGAACGGCTTCCCTGTCTGGGGACTAATGTGAACTGGTGTGGACACAACAGGTAACACCACCACCAAACCTGCTCCTGGTGCTCACTCTGTGACCCCCTCTGGGGACATGCTGGATCCAGCTGTGCGCTTCCCTGGGGCTTGCTTCCGCCCTTCCAAACCCTGTCTACCATGTTTAGCCCCTACAGTGCCCCCTTGTGCCTGCTTCACAGGGCTCGGGATGGGAGTGGAGGTTGTGGGTGGATCAGCCATAGGGCCCTCATCCAGTGTAAGCCTTGCAGGTAACACCTCCTCAGTGGGGAGGGAAACTGTCTTCTTTGCTTTGCGAGCGGTCCTTGGGACAGGAGAGTCCTTGGCGGGGGATGACTCTGAGGCCTGTGACCCTGAGGCCTGTTTCTTGCCCCTCTAGGCCTTGGTGTTGCCTGACGGGCTTTTCTCTCTGTGCTCTGGGGTGGTCTTAGTTTTCTGTGGGGATGGTGTCTGCGGCCTGGACCGTTTGGGCTGTTGCTGCTGCTGTGTGCTGCGTGTGCTGTATCTGGACTTTGGGGTCTGTTGAGCATTGTCACTATCGTCAGAGGTGCACAGTGACAGGGGGGTGGACAAAGAGACAGGAGCTGCTCCCTGAGAATGTGCCTGTTGCAGGGCTGCCATCACTGTTGAGGACAATGACTGCACAGTTCGGTGTAGCCCACCCACATCCGAATGTATGCCCTCCATGAAAGCTATCACCTGGCCCAACTTTTTATCGTGGTCTAGGAAGGCATTGAGGAGAGCTGTCTGCCCCACACACAGCTGGCGCAATAGCTCTACTGACTCAGCACTGAGGGCTGCAGGGCTGACATGGGCCGGGGCAGCAGTGCCTGGGGTGAAGGACACTCTTCCCTTTCGACTTGTGCGAACACGGGCAGCACCAGTGGAAGTAGATGGGAGGCTGGGCACTGGACGCTGTGTGGCGGAAGAGGAGGCAGAGTCTCCGTTCCCTGTGGCCCCCAACATGGATGCGTCACCGCTGGCATCAGATGACGTAGAGCTTTGCGTCTCGGGTTGTGATTCCTCCAGCAGACTCCTGTCCCCCTCCTCGGCGCTGGTCACATCTGTGTCACTCTGCTCCGGTGCTGCTGTTGCACTGGATGCCTCACCGCTGGTGTCCGTCCCCTGTCCCTCAGCGCACACGGGAGATGCTACATGGGAGAGATGTAGTGTTAGTGGAGTGGCACCAACTGAAGTAACATGTGCAAGTAAATCACCATTCAAGAAGATGTGTTATCCACGTTGCACATCACCCTGACTAAATCTACATTGCCACCTCAATTATCAACCCAACAGTGCATGTAAAGAACAAATCCAGCCATAAGTGATCCCATCCTGCCTGTGGCCCACTTCAGACACAGGCACAAAAATCTCTCTGACCACACAGGGTGCTGAGGATGGCAAGGATGAACACCACAACATGGTGTCAATTACGTACATGGATGGAGCAGTAGGGGAGCACCCACACACAGACCACAACATAATAGCCCACAATGGCCATTAGCGCATGCCAGCCACCATGTTGCTTGCACGGGCACAAGTACTGTAGCACATTGTCCTCAGAAGTTCTAGCAGCTGAAATCTGCTGTCAGGCATTGCACGCATTGATTGAAACACACTCAGATTAGGCACACTGCCGTCACCAGCAATATGAATTCACACAGTACCCCACTGCACAAGGTACCTGAATGCCACAGCTTTGATTGCAATGTCAATGCACATTGTGCAGATCACATCAGTGAGTACAGGTGGGACAAATGCATGTCAGATGCACCCAGCACAGACTCCACTTACAATCCACTGCATCACACTACCAACTTCACATAGCTCAGAGTTTGTCCAATCTGTGGACACATGCAGCCACTCCCTGCCAAAGCCACCCGTCAACAAATACTCACCCCTAGCTTGCTGCTGATGCTCCTTCAATTGTGTATCCAACTCAGGCTGTGTTACGGCCAAGATGCGGGCCATTAGTGGTGTCATGGTGCGTCGGGCCAACCTGCCGCTCCGAGGGAGCAGCCCCAGCGTCATCTCGGCCACGTTCTTGCTCAGCTGGCAGATGTCGTCCCACCTTTTATGACAGTGGCTGCGCCGTCGGTTTGACACACCCAGATCACGCACCTTGGAGGCAATGGCCCTCCACACGGCTTTACGCTGGTGGACTTTCAGCTGCAGGCATGGGAGACAAGAGGGGTAATACATCAGTGACACAGTGTATACTACCAAAATCTCTCAAAACAGTGGCACGATACTCACTCATCCCAAATCAACAGATATGTGTAACAGAGCCAAGAATGCATGGCACATGGTACAACGGCATTGGAGAACCACACGTGAATCCATGAAGGTGGGAGGGTGGACACAGTACCCCTGCATCCCATTCACATGCAGGATGCCAGCACATCAAGCAATGTGTAGTCTGCCCACATCTACTGTCCGCTATTAGCTAGAGCAACACATAGATTAGATAGCAACACATGGTTGTTGGTGGACTCACTGTGTCCAACACTGCGCAGCCCCCAATGTCCTAGCCCTGTGAATGGCTCACTGTGTCATGGAGCTCACATACAGTGACATCAACTCTCATACACACACCCTTGTCACAAGGCTTGTCGTGTGCAATCTACAGGGCTGAGATGGCTCTTTGATGAAGATGTGTGAACAAAAGACACATGGAACACACTGTACATGCAGTGATGTGTACTTGTGGGAATTGGGCGGCGACTGTGCAGGCCAGGTGGGCTGACACTGAGAGGGACATTTGGGACCCACACAGCCATTCACACAAGCAATCACTGGCCTGACTCCTGCATTACCAATTTGCTGATTCACTGTATGGCTGACAGGACAATACATGTCCCTCAAATCTGGATGGGCATGCAGGGAAACGTGTGGAAGAGGCTACACAGCCCTTCCCCTGGAGAAAACATGCTAGGCAGTGCATGCCAGAGCCCCACACTCACTGACACATACTGCAGCACCTCCACCTCACGTGTGCCCCCCTGCACTCTCACTCACACTGTTGGAGACTTACCACGATATTAGGGGCACCATGGAGCCTTGGGTACTGTGCAAGCACCCCGTCCACCAGGACCTCCAGCTCCTCGCTGGTGAAGGGACTGGCCCGGATCTTCTGTGTCCTCGACATCACTGTGGAGAGGTGGCAGCAGCAGCAGGTGGAGTTCAGGGGGGGGCAGGCAGCAGTCCCTGGAGACAGCAGCAGCAGGTGGAGGGTGGCAGGCAGCAGTCCCTGGAGGCAGCAGCAGCAGGTGGAGGGTGGCAGGCAGCAGTCCCTGGAGGCAGCAGCAGCAGGTGGAGGCTGGCAGGCAGCAGTCCCTGGTAGCAGTGGAAATGTGGGGCACCCTCCCACACATATATAGGCCCCTGGGGCTGTGTCAGTGGTCCCACGCCGCTGCAATTGGTGTACCAGGTCTGCTATTTTTAAAATCATCCAATGTCCGCCTCCGCGGTGGCGGTGCACGCCTACCGCGATTTTCAAACCCATATGAAGCAACCGCTACTGTGCGTCCCATTGGCTGCAAGGGCATGGACCATGGCGGTGACACACCGCAGGGGCCAGGCGCGCGCTACCGCGGTGGTGCATCTTTTGAAGTCTTCCAATGACCGGCTACGCGGTTGCGGAACACGCCTACCGCTATCTTCAAAATTGCATCAGGCTACCGTGAGGGTGCTTCCCATTGGCTGCCAGGGCATGGTCCATGGTGGTGACAGTCCGCAGGGGCCATGCGGTAGGCACCGCCATATGGGTGCCATACAGTGCCTGTAGTGACCGTGAGCTGGGGGGCGGTGCATGCCAACCGCCATATACACATGTAGATATGGCTGAGACTACCGCGATCGTGTCTGGGGTATTGGCGGTGACAGTCTGCAGGGGCCAGGCGGTAGGCACCGCCATATGGGTGCCATACAGTGCCTGAGTGACCGTGAGCTGGGTAGCGGTGCATGGCAACCGCCATATACACATGTAGATATGGCTGAGACTACCGCGATCGTGTCTGGGGTATTGGCGGTGACAGTCCGCAGGGGCCAGGTGGTAGGCACCGCCATATGGGTGTCATACAGTGCCTGTAGTGACCGTGAGCTGAGTAGCGGTGCATGCCAACCGCCATATACACATGTAGATATGGCTGAGACTACCGCGATCGTGTCTGGGGTATTGGCGGTGACAGTCCGCAGGGGCCAGGCGGTAGGCACCGCCATATGGGTACCATACAGTGCCTGTAGTGACCGTGAGCTGGGTAGCGGTGCATGCCAACCGCCATATACACATGTAGATATGGCTGAGACTACCGCGATCGTGTCTGGGGTATTGGCGGTGACAGTCCGAAGGGGCCAGGCGGTAGGCACCGCCAGATGGGTGCCATACAGTGCCTGTAGTGACCGTCCGTGGACTTGCGGAGCAGGTTTGCTGCACATATGGAGTCATCCATCTCTATCCATAGCCCAACATGAACAGTGCCCAGTGTCTCCAACATTGAAGGACCCTCATGAGGCCAACATAACGAATGGGACATTTAACTCCATGTCACCTACACATGCCATATATGTGTATGTGATAAATTGCATTGACACATACACATGTCACATGTGATGTGTAAGGGCATGTAGACTGTACAGTTTTTGTGTTGCATAGCATATGTAGCTAATGGTCAATGTGTGTAGGTGCAAAGTAACACACAATGCTGTCTCATTGTGTGAACTAGGGGCATCATTGACTGTCACATTGTCTACTGCACATGCACACACGTGTTCACCACGCTCAGGCTGTGGTCAGTGTGTACTTGATGTGTGCCATGTGCAACCTGTGTTGGGAGGTGTATCATGGACAGCAGCACGGTGTGCTAGGGTAGTATTGTAGTTTGACACATATGCTGGGGGTAATACTCACAGGTGTGCGCACACATGTGGTGCCATATCCCACTGTGCATGCCAATGAGCAGGAGGTGTGCACAGATCATTGCTGCGGGTAAGGGGACAAGTGTACGAGTAGTGTGCCTGATGTGTACCGACTTGTGCAGTGCTCTGTTGGTTGATGGTGCAGTCTGTAACATTTGGCAATGTGTCTGTAGAAATGTGAAATGTCCTGTACATCTCATGGTGTGTTTTATTGACATATGTGCACTTTCATCTGACCTAGGAGGAGGCCCAATATCCATCGTCCATTCACAGTGCTGGCTGACATGGAGAATGAAGAGATCATCTGCAAATTCAGGCTGGATAGAGTTTCCCTACAAAACCTATGTGCCATGTTGGAGCCCCACCTGCAGCCACGTCGCACATATCCAACAGCTTTCACTGCGACTTCAAAGGTGATGGCGTGCCTGCATTTCTTTGCGACAGGCTCATTCCAGCACACGGTAGCAAGCGCAGGTGGGATGTCACAACCAATGTTCAGCATGGTGCTGAGGGATGTACTGTCAGCTATGATGAACTACAAGGACAGATACATTCAATTCCCCAGGGGGCCAGAGTTGGTGGCTGTGAAGGGAGATTTTTATGCCCTTGGACACATCCCCCATGTTGTTGGTGCCATTGATTGCACACATGTTGGGCTTGTGCCACCACAGGCACGTGAGCAAGTGTACAGAAATCGGAAGCATTACCACTCAGTAAATGTTCAAGTGGTGTGCCGGGCGGACATGATCATCTCCCACGTGTCCCGGGTCAGCCCATGATTCGCACATCATGCGCAGTAGCATCGTCCCGCAGCTGATGGCCAATCTGCTTCCTGAGCGTGCATGGCTTGTGGGTGAGTATGCATAGTGGAGTAGCGTGGTGTGTGTGTGACATGCTATCCTGTGGCATTGTGGAACATCAAGGTTAATCTGTGTTTCTCACACCCAGGTGACTCTGCATATCCTAACCGTCCGTGGTTGCTGAGCCCACTGCGGAATCCTGTGACAGCAGCTGATGTGCGATATAATGATGCCCATGGGAGGACACGGCGTGTAATAGAGCGTACATTTGGTCTCCTAAAGTCACGATTTCGCTGCCTGGACCGTACCGGAGGTGCCCTGATGTACTCGCCAAGGAAGGTGTGTCAGATAGTCGTGGCATGCTGCATGCTCCACAACCTGGCCATTCGCAAGGCAATACCCCTGATCCTGGATGATGATGAGCAGCCAAGGCCCCCGCCTGCAAACCAACCCGGGTCCAGTGACGAGGACAGTGGAGAGGAGGAAGGTGTCGACATGCGTCAACAGCTCATCAACCGCTACTTCACTTGAAGGTGAGTGACGATGTAGGAGGGACACATGGTCTGATGGTGTTGCAGTTGCTGTGAGGGTGTATGTGAGCTTGGTGACTGCAGCCTTGTGTTCACTCCTTGCTGGTTGGCAATGTTTGTGGGATAGGGTAGTTTGACACAGATACAGGATGTCTCCATGGCGACTGTTGCTCAGTGTAATGTGTGAAGATTGGAGTACCTCGTTGACAAGTGTTGTGTGATGTGTGTGATGCCACATCAAAACAAGTGACTCTTGTTCTAATGTTTTTCCTAGGTCCCTTCAGCCTCTCCTTGCCTACCTACATTCCATTTCCCTGGGGCATTTACATCACAGTGAAGGTTGCACATCCTGTATTAAAGACGGAGCAGACACAACAACATGTGTGTAAGGTGTATTTATTTACAATTGTGACATGTGAGGGTCGAGAAAATGTACATGGGGGGAATTTGAAGAAATGAGTTGACGGTCATGGTAGATGAGATAATTGAGTAGTCACCACAGTGATGTGGAGACCCAGTCCAACAGACACATGCCATTCACATGGCAGTGTGGGGAAGGATAGTCCAAAAGGTAAATGCAGTGGTGCAGTGGTCTGCCATCATGGCAGGCTCCGGGACTTGCCTTTGGCAGGTCCTTTGGCACGTGATGCCTCCTGGCCTTTCCTTGGACGGCCCCTTTTGCGCTTGACTGGAGGGGCCTGTGCTGCAGGGGCAGTGGTGTCTGAGGACTCACCCCCTCTGTGGACGCAGGGGAGGATGACGAACTGTCATCCTGCTGCCCATCAGGGGAGGCGGAGATGTTGAATGTTGCGCTGGCCTGTCCCTCAGGATCGCCACTTGCTGCCCAAAGAGGTCCACAATTTGTCCCATGCGGGTGTCCATGGACCTCATCAGCAGGAGGAGCTCTCGAGAATCTTCCTCAGACCGGCCAATTCGTCCCTGGGCCTGTTCGTATGCCCCAAGGACTCTGTTGATGTGGGACAGGGTTTCCGTCCCAGGCTCAGTTCCCCTCTGCATGACCCTGCCCCTCCCACCTACACTGCTGCCACGGGCCTGTTGGCTCCCCACATTGCTCCGCTGCATCCTCTCCCTGGCCTCCTCAGTAGATATCGTGGGGTGCTCATCACCTGGGGCAGGGAGGGTGTTACGGGCAGCTGTGGTGGTGGTGGTGGTGGTAGTGGTTGCCACACAGGCTGTGACAACAGCTGTCTGGGGAAGGTCATGGGTTGCAGCAGATTTGGTTGTGGGGACAATGGGTACCTGGGCCTGGTTGCGGCCTGCCACAACAGATGTGCTGGCTTGGGGCTCCTCATCCAAGGAATCCAGGGAGTCTTCATCCAGTAGTCTCTGTTCCGGGGTGGGGGACTGGCTCTGCAGGTTGGTGGTGTCGTCCTCTGCAGTGAGTTCTTGGTCATCTGTGGGTCAGATGAGAAATGGTCATTGTGTTGCAACCAGCAAAGCTTCTGTTCGCACTGTTACATCAACTGTTTGTACATCCAGCAGTTGTTCACTGATCAAATTTGCAGTTACCGACATCCAGTGATGCTTTACAAGCTGTTGAGGTACATGCATTACTCGTCCATATTGGGAGTTGGCAAGACATGACATGCACAATTTACATTTTTTACATTGACAGATTCATGTTGGCATCTAGTGAGTGTTTAATCATATGTGATCCTGTTAAAAAAGGTATGTCACTTGTTGTGCCCTTGCAGCCGTTTTCTCTGCACATTGGGGGAACATTGTAGTTGCATCCATACCTTTGGCATGTGGTGTACATATCTGTATTTGCACTTCCAGCCTTGCTTTCTTTGCTTTCATTTGGTCCTTGCTGGTCTGGACCCCTGCCATTTTCAGATGGCATGCAGTGGGGTGCAGGGTTGTGCACTGAGTTTCATCTACATGTGGATCTGAATGTCACACTTTGGTTGCTGTCATGGTTTCATTTGCTTAGGTGTGTGCACACTATAGTGGCCAATGCTATCTGGGTGTGCAGTTGTGCAATGTGAGGCCTGGTGTCCTATGCCACCATGCTTGTCGTGAGGCATATCTGGCTGCATGTAGTGGCTGGTGATATGTTCTGTTTGCTGTTTTGTGCTTGTATTTGTAAGACCTCTGTGTGTGTGTGTGTGTGAGGAAGGCTTCCATCTTGGTCCAGTGTGGGACAAGCCAGCATGATATGTCTACCTACCAGTGATTTGGAAGTGGACATTGCAATGACTGACACATGCATCTTAGTGCGAGGGTGTTATCAGTCTTGGGGGCTAGAGCTCATGTGGGCTTGTGTGAGTTGTTGTGCAAGCTTCCCACCCCCACACACCCCAACCTGTGAGATGCGGTTAGCTACCTGTTAGTTGAGTGGGTGGCATACAATGCCTGCCACATGATCCTGATTGGGGGTGGAGTGGCCCATCCTACTCAGGGGTGGGACAGCATGCATAGTGGGATTTGTGGGATGATTTGCCAACACCACAACACCGTCTCCGTGTGAAGATGGCTACCTACCGGTTGAGGTGAAGGTGAGCAATGACATGGCTATGTGACTTAAGAGTCATTCTAGGGAGGAACGTGCCTGTGGTGAGCAGAAGGTGTGTGTGGGTTTCAGTACCCAAACTTTTCACATCACATTAGGGCATGGGGTGTGGCCCCACCATCACTGTTGTCCCAAATATCTGGGTGTGGGGTTCACTCCCCCAACATTTTCAGGCAAAATAGGGCATGGGGTTTAGGCTCCTATCACTGTGGTGACATACAGCAGGTTGAACATCTCACCCAGCAAACATTTCCACACTATCATGGTTTCATGGGATTTGTGGACCTGAGAACATGATCAAAGTACTGGTGATGCAGTTGTTCCAGGGCATCCATACACTTACATGTTGTCATCAACAGTGGTGTGTTTGTAAGATACAGTCATCCATGTGCAGACAATGTGTGCTTTTGGGGCCAGACTATACCAGCACTGTTCAGACAGACAGTGTGAGATGTGACCATTGTCAATGCATACACACATTGCTGGTCCCAAGCAGACACATTTGTGCATTTTAGTCAGACAAGGTACTCTTGTTATGCAATTCAGTGCAGCACTGTGGCAGCTGGGTCTGTTGCAAGACAGTTGGGATGTGCATAGTTTAGCAGTGTGAGTCCCAGGTCCAGTGGAGTTTTTGGGTAATCTGCACTTCCACTGTTTACATTGCAACACTGTGGTATGACATGGGTGATTAGCACTTTGACAACCAACCTGCCAGACACTGCTGCAGGGAAGCATGATAGGTGTTAGTGTTGCAGTGTGTGATGCCTGGCACAGTAGACACAATGTGGGAACTTTTTGCAGTGAGACTTGTGCATGCTGAGTACAATACGACTGTTTAGCATAATTTGTGTAGGTGACTGTGGACAAAGTGGTATGGTGTGATGTGCGGGGGAACAAACGTAACATGCCAATGAGTGGGACAAGTGCTCCATCATGCTGATCTGTTGAAGAAGTGGGTCTGTTGTGGGTTGTACTGCAGTGTCACCAATTCCACACACCACTCCCAGTTCAAATGGTTACCTACCAGTAAGTTTGAGGAGTCACATTCAATATCTGCCACATGGTTGTGGGGAGTGCTCCATCTTGCACAGCTGTAGGACAAGGGGGCCTGGTGGTAGTTGTAGTGCAGACTTCCAAACCACACACACCTCCCTGTGAGGATGGCTACCTACCTGTTGGGTTAAGGTGAGCAATGCAATGGCTGCCACATGGGGGTGGGGGGTCAGGGCTCCATCTTGCGCATGTGTAGGACAAGGGGGCCTGGTGGGAGTTGTAGTGCAGACTTCCAAACCACACACACCTCCCTGTGAGGATGGCTACCTACCTGTTGGGTTAAGGTGAGCAATGCAATGGCTGCCACATTTGGGGGGGGGTTCGGGCTCCATCTTGCGCATCTGTAGGACAAGGGAGCCTGGTGGGAGTTGTAGTGCAGACTTCCAAACCACACACACCTCCCTGTGAGGATGGCTACCTACCTGTTGGGTTAAGGTGAGCAATGCAATGGCTGCCACATGGGGGGGGGGTTCCGGGCTCCATCTTGCGCATCTGTAGGACAAGGGGGCCTGGTGGGAGTTGTAGTGCTGGCAGCATGTAAACATGTACCCATGGTGATGTTTGTAGCTACCTTTGAGGTGAACCTGAGGGACTGTTGGATTAATGTGTGAGAGATGTGTTGGTGACAGTGTGGTGCTCATGACTGCATTTGTACCTGGGAGGTATAGCTTAGTAGTGGTGCAAGACAGTACATGTCAGTGTGATGTTAGGCATTTGTTTGTACTTACCAGCCTCCACTCCCCGGGTATTCCTGTGAGACTCTCTGGATGCAGTATGCCAAGCACCTTCTCCTCCCATTCGGTGAATGTCTTGAGTGGAACGGGAGGGCCACTGCCTGTCCTGTTAGCCAGCTCATGGTTCTTGGCTCTCTTTTTCTTGACCACTGCCTTCAGATCGTGCCAGCGCCTCATAATTTCATTTCTATTGCGTGGCACGGTCCCTACTGCATTAACCTTATCTACTATCCTTCTCCACATTAGCGTTCTTGTGGCTACTGGTGTCTGTTGTACCAGGTTACCAAACAATTGGGGTTCTACCCTGATTATCTCATCTACCAGGACCCTCAACTCACTGTCAGTGAATTTTGGCATTTTCTGTGGTGACATGGTGTGTGATGTGCCAAGGTGTTTGAGGTGCAAGTGTTGAGGTGGTGGTGGTGATGTGTATGGTGTGTGATGTGCAAAGGGGTTAGAGGTGCAGGTGTGGAAGTGGTGGTGATGTGTGTGTGTGTGTGTTGTGCAGATTTGCCTCTCCTGTCAGCTGTGGTGTATGTCCCTTCAGTTCTGGAGTTTTGCAAAGGATTGTGGTCTGGTAGGGGGCTGGATTTATACTGGGCTATGTGGGTGTGTCAGGATGGGGTATTGGTTGCAGGTGTGGTGTGTGTGTCGTCCTGGGATTTGTAGTTTTTGAGTTTACCATGGGGGTGTGTCTTTGGGTTGTGTTAGGTGTTTTTAGGTGCATGACTTGTTTGCTTGATGCACTTTGTGGCCATGTTGTGTGTATTTTTTCCGACCGCCATTTTTTTCACGGAGCGTACGCAGCGGTGGCTATGCCACGGCGCTTCCGCGGGCTCTCTCATTCCTCACTATTGTCGACCGCGGCGGTCGTAAACAGCGCTCTGCACCGCAATCATGTCGGGGATATCATAATTTCCATGGCGGTGTCTCCGCTGTGGTTGCGGTGGTTTGTGCTGTTTCCGCAGCGATTCCGAACGCTGCGGACGGGTTTCGGGCTTCTCCGCACGGGACGGGCGGTTTCTCGGGTCTCCTTTCCGCCGCGGTTGGATTTTTACCGCTGAGGATCCTAATCTAGCCGTCGGTTTCCCGCGGTAGCGGCGGGCGGTGAGTTTCCGCTACCATGGCGGTCGGGTAGCTTTTCCGACCGACATCGTAATGACCCCCTATGTTTGTATTTGTTATCGACGTACTCACTATAGAAGTCAAACTAGGAATGTTGATCTATAGTTAAAAAGTGAAAAGGTAAACAATGATAAGTGGGAGCAATTTGGTGCCTATTTGTTGGTGGAAGGTCGTTTTGAGTTGGGTACTGATCAACGTATTTGTAAATATTGTTACAACAAATTAGAAGAGAACAAAATGCCAGCTAGAGCTGTACATAACAACTTAGAGTTGGTAGCTATTCCTCCGGAACTGGTAGATTTAAATACATGATTCCATTCTTATTCAATCTGTGCACCCGTTTCAGGCTATAGTTTGTATGGAGTATAAACAGGTAAGCTGCCTCCAACAGATTTACAAAGAGGTCTGAAAGGAAGAGTTGTTTATTTACCTTTAGATTTTAAGAAAAATATTGAAACTGTTGGTATAGAGAGAGCGGAAAGTGAACCTGTAGTTATTCTAGTTAATGGTGTACCAACAAAGAGTCGGAAAATATGGCAAGAGTTAGTAGATGTCACCAAACTTCAAAAGGCTACATTATATCTTGTACAAAACAATATTTATTATAAAACTGTAAACGTGGAAGAACAAGAAATATGTTTAGAAGATGAAACAGAAATTTCAACTGGCCAAATAGAAAAAGTGGACAACTCCAGGAGTGAAGAAATTTATGAACATTACAGTATACATCCTCTACATTCAAAAGAAGTGATAGGAAACACTATTGAATTATTTCAAATGAAGAAAGCGAAGGGAACTCCCACGAGTGTATGGGAAAAAGTTTAGAAGCTTGTTGTTTTCCACAGCTCTTCCCCACTGGAAAAGGTGGACGATATGATAAACGACCACTACAGATTCCAGCTTCAGAATACAGTTCGACAAGATTGTACTCGGAAGATCCAAGATTTTGACAGTGTATTCCATATATATTTCATCTTCTGTTTGAAAGTGATTTGTCTGGACTTTCATATGCAGTGAACCACATATTAAAAACAGGAGTTCATCTTACACATGTTTCTGCAAAGGAATTCTTGGACAAAGTTCAACAAAGAGACGATCATTTAGAATCTCAGTTAATTAATTTGATGGTGTGTCAACGTGGTACTAATGAGTATTGGTATCGTCGTCATGGAGAACTTAAATGTATGTTAAGAAACTTAGGTACCCCTACGTGGTTTGTTACGCTTAGCTGTGCTGAATACGCATGGGACGATTTACTTGAATTTCTACGACCAGCAAATTCAAATGTAAAAAACATTGAATTGAAGACAGCTGGAGAACTGCGTTCCTTGGATCCTGTAAATGTGTGCAGATATTTTAATCATAGGTTTCAAACTATGATGTCTTTTATCTCCAATAAAAATAATCCACCTCTTGGAGAAGTTATTGATTTCTTTTGGAGAAAGGAGTACCAAGTCAGAGGTGCTCCTCATATACACATGTTACTATGGATCAAGAATGCACCTAAATTTGGAACCGATTCTGATGAAACTGTTTTGTCTTTCATTGAAGATTATGTTACCTGTGCCATTACTAAAAAAATAGGAGAAAACAGCTTAAGACAACAAATTTTACGGTTTCAAAGTTATCGATGTGGAAAATATTGTCGACGTAAAATACAAGTCAAAGGGAAAAGTTTATACAAAATGTCGTTTTGGATTCCCACGTCCAATAATTTTAAAAGGAAGAGTCAATAGTTTTATGTCAGCAGTAAGGCATACTATAACTCGAAAATCTCTGAAGAATACATACAACATAAAAAGAACTGAAAATTCAAAGTATATTAATGACTACAATCCAGTGAATTTGACAATGTGGAATGCAAACATGGATATCCAGTTTGTTGCAGATAATTCAATTGCTGTTGCTCGCTATGTTACGTCATATATAACCAAATCTGAAAAGACAGAGTTGAAAGAAATGTGGGAAGAAATTTCACAAGAGAAGAGTCTTAGTAACAAATTGTACAGCTTTAGTTTGAAAATGCTTTCCCATCAAGAGATTGGATCCTATGAATGTTCGGATCGGTTGAGCTCTGCCAGTTTATATTCAAAGTCAAGAGGAATCATTTGGGTAAGTCTAGGTCATGCTGCAACACGAAATCGAGTATCGAAATCTCTACACAGAAATTGAATACTTAGCATTGAATGAACCAGAAAGTACAGATATTGTTAAAACTAATATGTTGGATACGTACTATCCCAAAAGGAGTCCACATCTGGAAAACATGTCTCTATGAAGTACTGCAACATTATAGCTTTAAGAAAAATGTTACAGAAAATATAAATAAAGAAAAATATGCAGAAATTGGATGTGATGGATGCCAAAGGAAATCTTATTAACCACAGAAAACTCAGTTGCGAAACTCCAGATAAAAGGGAATTTTTCAATTTAGCACTTCTGCAACTCTTCAAGCCTTGGTGTAGTGAAATGGAATTACTTGGAGATTTAGACTGCTATGAAGATTCTTTTCATGCATATAAAGATAACATTCAATGCAAATTTTCCCTACTTATATACAAATGTTAAATGAAGAGATTGAACAAGAAACTACTGTTGCAGCTGAAATAGCTAGAGACAGTTCTCAAGATAGTCAAAGTTCTGCTCCACTAAGTCAAGATCCACTAGGACAACCAATTATTGAAAATGAAGCAGCAATAGCCATGAATGAAGTAGACACTGCAATGCAACAAGCACAACAGGATATTATTGAGTTGGGAAACTTGGAAGAAGAACTAAATATTGAACAAAAAGAAATATATCAGCAAGTGACACAACAGATACTGCATGGTTTACTGAATGAAAAACAAATGCCAATGCACATCATTTAAACCTATTCGAATGTACATCAGTGATCAAGCTGGAACAGGAAAAAGTTTCTTAATTAAAGTTTTGACCAGTTATCTACACAAAACTACTGAATCACTTTTATCTTGTGTTGTAACTGGATTAGCAGCACACAACTTTAAAGGGATTATGTTACATCGATTACTCATGCTACCAGTTGAACATGAAAATAAATTGGAATATCACAAGCTATCTGGAGAAGCTTGTTATGAAGTTTCAAGAGTACTGAAGAAAATGAAACTTCTAATTTTTGATGAGGTGAGCATGGTCTCAAATTTAATGCTTGCGTTTGTACATTTAAGAATGCAACAGATTTTAAAAACAGATTATGATGTGCTATTTGGAGGAAAACATGTAATTGTATTCGGCAACCTACTACAACTTACTCCTGTAAAAGGGCAACCTGTTTTTAAAACACTTATCCATGAAGACACTAGGAAATCTTTGGGAAGGATTGGAAATGTCAACATTTGGTCTCATTTTGAATATAAAGAACTTATTAAGAATATGCGACAAGCAAGTGATGAACATTATGGAAACATTCTTCAAGATATAAGAATTAGTGTTTTGACAAAACATGGTAAAGAAGCTTTACAAAGTCGGCTTTTAACGAACTTGTTTGCAAATGAAAACATAGCACCTGAAATAATGTACAAAAAAATTGGAGAAAAGAAGTCTATAGTTTGCCTAATGCCTACACTGCAAGAGTGTTCTACATTCAATCAAGAACTTTTGAAATTGGAAAAACAACCAATAGTGAAAATGGAAGCTATTGATAAAATGGAACACGAAGGAGTTACTATTCTTCTCTCAGAGAAATTACAGTCAAAATTGGATTCTTTGGCAAAGTCGGTGTCTAAGACTGCAGGTTTAGAAAAGACTTTAGATGTATGTGTAAACTGTCGGCTAATTTTACAGCGTAATTTGAATGTAGAAGAAGGTTTAGTAAATGGAGCAATGGAAAAAGTTGTTGATTTTGTACATTTTCAAAACAGAGATGAAATTGAATTTTTGAAGATTATATTTGATCAGATTGAAAAGGTAAAACAAATTGGGCATTGTGCTGTTCGTTTTCTGCTTGTAAAAGACTTGTATGTTCGTAGAAAACAGTTTCCTCTTTCTTTAGCATATGCAGTAACCATTCATAAATCTCAAGGTTTAAGTGTAGACAGTGCTTTGGTAAATATTGGAAGTACAGTGTTTAAAGAGGGCATGGCATACGTTGCATTGTCTTGAGTAAGAACATTATCTGGTTTGTATTTGATTGATTTTGATGAGAAAAAGATTAGTGCTGATGCTAATTGTGTAAGAGGGTACAATCGGTTAAGAAGACTTTATGCTCCTAACTTAGGTGAATATCCCGTATATGAGAAACGTGTAGTGTGTCAAAAACGGAAATATGACAAACATTCTACTGAGATTCGAAAAAGAAAACAATTCAAGAGAATGATGAAGCTGCAAAGAAAATGAAAATGGACACTGTTGACGATATTGTAGGATACCAGTTAGAAAATAGTTCCGGTATGAACTGCTATGCTAATGTAATTGTGAATGTTGTCTTTTATCTAGAAGATCTTCATCATGAAATTATGGAAAATCGAGAAAAAGATTCTGTCCTATACTACATTGTATTTTTCAAAAGTTGGTAACTGATAAAACTAAAATCCATACTGCTTCTGGCATTCGGCATCTTTTGGATATATGTACTGGTTCATTGAAATTTACATTGAATATACAACAAGATGCACAAGAATTTCTTATGTTTATGCTTGGAGTATTGGAAGATGAAGGCATAGAAATTGAAAATGTATTTGGACTAAGTTACAGATGGGATCATAAATGTGAAGAGTGTTCATTTTCTTCTACCACTGAAATAGACACTGAACGATTGATATACGTGACAATACCAGATTGCAAATCAGTGTCTTTTAACAAATTAGTAAACACAGCTAAACAAGATATGAAATGCTCTCATTGTAAATCAGAAATGATGTCAACATTATATATAGAAAGATTTGGAAAATATGTCATTTTAATGCTACAACGTTGTAGAGCAAATGGAAGAAAATTGGAAACCAAAATTAAAAATGTTGTGGCAAGTCAAGTATCAATTTCAGGAAGAACATTTAAAGCAGTGGCTATTATTTTCCATGATGGACCTACTACAATATCTGGACACTATACTGTGTATTTAAAGTGCAATAAAGGATGGACACATTGCAATGATGCCCATTTGGAATTCAAATTTAGGTTGCCTTACGAATTACCAAATTCATATCTGATATTTTTGATGCCAAAGTTTTGAAAACATCATTCGGCCTATTGGGAAGATGTGAACACGAATTAACAAGTTTATTTTGGATATTTTCAATGCAAAAGATTTAGAAACATTATTCGGCCTATTGGGAAGATGTGAACAATTAGTGTTTGGATTATTGTTTGTGCTAATTCATATTGCATTTGGAAAATTGTGTTTAGAAACAAGTAGTTTATATGTTTGTTCTATATATTATACGAGATGTAAATGAGAATGTGCATTTTACAAAATGTACTTGAGAGAAATAAAAGACTTAGGGGCTCATTAGGATGGCGGGCGGACCTGAGTCCGCCCGCATCCCCGCGGTGTTGGGACCGGCCGCCAGATATGCGGCGGTCCCGCATCGCGAGCTAAGATGCGACCGCCACCATGGCGGTCGCATTCTGCAATTTAACATTGCGGCGGGTGCTGCTGACAGCAGCAACGCCGCGATGTTAATATCGCATGCCTGGCATTTCACTGCACCACATGGCAGGCACCACATGGTGCCTGCCACTTGGTGCAGCGAAATGGTACCCCCCAAGTGCACCCCACCTCCCCCAGACACAAGGGGGGCCCGCAAGGGCCTCTGGACGCAATCCCCGCCACCCTTTTCATGGCGGCATCGCCGCCATGGAAAGGCCTGTAAACACCCACATTCTAATATGGCTGGCGGTGCCTGCTAGGCACTGCCACCATATTAGTGGCCCAGCTCCGCCCGGCCGGCAATCGTAACGATAGCCGACGGGCGGAAAAGCGGCGGACGGACTTTGCGTTCGCTGCGATACCCACCGCCATCATAATATGGCGGGGGTATTTCACATGAGGATGGAGTAACGATCGCCACAGCCGGCCCGGCGGTGGCGATCGTTATGCCATCCTAATGAGCCCCTTAATGTAGTTGAAGAATGTAGTTTAGAAACTGTAGATAGGTAAACACATAGTTATACATGTTCTAAATAATGCTCAACGCTTATTTGTTTTGTTTTTTTACAATCTCGTTGATTGTTTTTTTCGCCCCGCTGTTGTATGATGATCTACATTGAAATCACTGTGTATGGTGAAATTCAGTAGAATCTGAGAACAGCCAAAAAGGAAAACTGAAAATGTTATGTAATTCTAAAATTATGTTGTGTTCTTAAAACTATAATATTATATTCGATAACAGTTTTTCTTCTTCTTTTTACAGAAGGTAATGGTGAAGTTTTAAAAGATTTAAAATTCAGTTTACAACAAAACTACTGTAAAATACTTCCACTGAGTTTTGTATCTACATTAGTAAAAAAGATAAGAAGAAATAATGTAATAAGCATGATATTGTGAAATAATTGACTTTTATTTACAACCTCTGGTCCAGACATGGAGTACCTATGTAAAAGACACCACAGATTGTTTGATTAAGTCGGAGAGTATAAAACATCAACTTAATGAAAACACCTTACTTTGCACAATAGACGTGGTGGCATTGTACACCTCAATCCCTCATGGTGAGGGTATTGAAGCAGTGGAATGGCGGATACTTAACAGTTTACTTGAACAAGAAAATGGTATATTCCTGTTGGAATTATTACAGTTTTCACTCTATCACAGTTACTTCACTTGGGACGGAAAATTCTTTTACAACAAACAGGCACTTCCATGGGCTTTCCTGGAGCCCCGTCATATGCGAACACCTACATGGCATCGTTTGAAGACAGACACATCTTGAACAATGTACAATGGCAAAGAGATCTACTATTGTACATGAGATACATTGATGATATTTTGATTATATGGCAAGGCGGTCGAGCTACACTAGAAGATAACATCTCAAATCTTAATCGATGCAATCCTCGCATTCAATTCACACACAACATTCAATCTCATAGCATTCAATTTTTGGATATTGAAATCAGGAACAAAACGACAGGCTTAGAAACATCGGTCTATCGCAAACCCACTGACAAAAACAACGCCTTACACTTTTTAAGTTTCCATCCAGTTTCATTGAAAAGACACCTACCAGTGTCACAGTTCATCAGAATTAAGAGAATTTCCTCGAACTCAATCGAAGCTGATTCATTAATTACAGATCAAGCAGAGAGATACCGTCAACAGGGATATCCCCATGAGATACTGGAAAAAGCCAAGTCCATTGTGGATCCTAAAAGCGTGAGGATCTCTTGATCAACAAACCTAAAACTCAATCCAAACGTGAAGTATTTGTGTTGAAACATTCATCAGAAGCAACAAAAATGAAGATGATCATCAGAAAGCGATGGGAAATTGTTGAACAGGAGCCAGATTTTCAAGGAATTTTCATGGATAAACCGCTTTTTGCGCATACCCGTTCGAGAAATCTTAGAGAACTCTTGAAACCTAAATCCACACCAGTTATATCGGGATTTAAGGGAATGAGAAAGTGTTTTAATTGCGGTCAGTGTGGTAATGTTATCACAGGAAACATTTTTAACCATCCACACACGGGGAAATCCATAAAACTCAAACACACTTCGGACTGCAACACAGAAGGTGTTATATATGCTATACGATGCCCATGCGGACTCATCTACGTGGGCAGGACTTCACGAAAAATTAAAACTCGTATCATAGAGCATAAAAGTATGATACGTAATAAGAATCGACACTCCTGTCTAGCAGCGCATTGGTTAGACATGACACACACCATTCCTCAAATCAGATTTACCATTTTGGAAAACATAACACAGAAAGGCAGGATTGACATAAATACCAAGTTAGCTCAACGTGAAACTTTTTGGATAAAATTTCTAGATACTATTATCCAAGAGGTCTCAATGATCATTATGAGATGTTATGTTTTTTATAAGCCATGGGTAATATCTATGTGTCATTTTTTGAGTGTCATCATCTTGTCGCTTGATTTTGTATTTTCGCTTATGATCTAGCATTTTTATGTTGTACATCCGTTCTTGCTTTCACTATCATCCTCATTTTTATTTATATATTCTTTTCCAACACCTATTGGGATTTGATTGACACTTTGTGGATCGGTTTGCGAATTGTTTATATGCAAACGCTTGCATTGTTTCTTCGGGAGTTTTTATCAGCTTGAATTTTTTTCATTTGACGTGTGTTTCTTTTTGACAGACGTTTCTGCCATATCTTGAGCTAGAACGATCGATTATTTGACAAGTTGAGCATTTTTTACACGCTCATTTGGTTTCCAATAAAGTTATTTGAATCGTGGTGCTTTTAGGAGGTTTCCCTTTAATTAATTTTTTTTAAACAGCGCGCAGTACAGATGACGTTATATGCGTCACGTACGCATTTATATACCTTTAGCGGGACGACTGTGGTTCACGTTAGCAACAGGGAGAAGTGGTTCATGGCAGAGTGGTAACACTCACGGTAAGCATGGTGCTTTTAGGAGGTTTCCCTTTAATTTTTTAAACAGCGCGCAGTACAGATGACGTTTATGCGTCACGTACGCATTTATATACCACTAGCGGGACGACTGTGGTTCACGTTAGCAACAGGGAGAAGTGGTTTATGGCAGAGCGTTAACATTCACGGTAAGCGGGGATTACATTACGGCGTTGCAGCGATGATAGTTTGTGTTTTCTTCGGACGAGAGGGCTATTGACCGATAGTATCCTTTATTCACAGATTCGTCCATTCACTCAACTCAAACTTGGAACCGTAATAAAACCTCTCACTTTTACAGCTGGTAAGCGGAACACCGGTAATAGATAGCAGCTGTAGGGATTTGGTTCGAAGTGTTTAGTGCTTTATATTGGGTTTTGCCTTTTGCTTACAGACTTCACGCATGTCACCGAGTTGGTCGTGACCTAATTAGTTTCGGCGGCAGCGTCACAGGTATTTACAGTTAGCTTTACTTTAAGGTGGATTTGTTTTCGCATTTTTGAAGCTGTTTTGTTTTTTATGGTTCACTGAATTAATTTTTTATTTTGAAGGTTATAGTTTTCACAGCGTTTCTCTTCGCCGCTTTTCCATAACAGCAAGAGGTAGGACTTTTACTTCATAGTTGTGATTTCTGCGTGTATTTCACGCGGTCAGTAGTATGCGGCTCCTTTTCTCTTTGGGTTCTAGTATGGAGATATTTCACCTAGTGTTCACAAGTCATCTTTTGATATTTTTCAACTAACGCTATATTCTATACCACATTATGGGGTGATTCAGAGTTCCCACAGTCAGTATGCTTTGACATTTTTCTTTTCATCTCCATCACATCACAGCTTTGGGAGGTTAGTTTTTTAGTGTGTTCAAACACTTGGGTTCCTCACCCTCTGGTTCACTTTCTTTCCTCTATGCACTCTTGGTAGTGTTGGCAAGAACGGATTTATTATACTGCAGTTTTCAGTGATTGTTGATTTGTTCACAGTGATCGTTGATTTGTTCTTCTTGTTCCAGCCGGTGGTCACAAGACAGAACGTGGAATCATAGGATTATAAAATTTCAGTTTGTGTATTACTGTGCCCCTGACGAAGGGTTATACCCGAAATGCATTGGGTTTTGTTTATTTGTCAACAGTTCTAATACTCTGCAAATGAATTGCAGCAACTATTCATATTGTGATTATTTTGCGTTGTTTTTTTAAACAAAGATATTGCATAATGAAATACAATTTAGTAAAATTAATCAAACCATGATGTAATTGATTACATGCAAAATTGTGTGATTTGAATCTATTGCACTTTGAATTCTTTGAACTTTCTGTACAACACAGTAGAAGCCCTAGGGACTTTTTAAATAGTGCGCTGAGTGATTGGTACGGAGATTCTCCATACCTTCTTTGCATTTGAGTATCACAGGTCTATTTAGGCTGGACCTATAGCACACAGCAGCACGCTTAAGCATCATTTGAGTATATCAGTTTATATATTGTATAACAGGAGTGCAGGTTGGTACCATAATTTTGTAGTGTCTTCAGCCTATTCCATCAACCAGCACCCAAAAACAGGATGTCATTTAAAGAGATAGCAGATTTAACCGCCAATCAGGCAGAAACCAAAGTTTATTCATCAGAAGACGCTGCAAATATTTATTCACTTATACAGGAAGCCCGAACATTCAGTACCACCCCTGGAACCGTCCAACAATTACTACGACAATTAGAATATACCATGCGAAAAGAAGTAAATCAACGTCTACACGCGACAACACTCATAGAATACCACAAGGTCAAAAGAATACCAAGGGGACTCCGGATTGCCCTCAAACCTATGCTTTTTAAATTCAACAAAACTTTCATGGCACGTTGGAATGCCATTTTGAACAAATGTTCACTGAATCTTATTCTCTTGATTATTGAAGAGCTATCAACAATCTTGGGTGAACTAGCTACTGAGATTGATACACTAAAAGCAGAAATTTCTGATCAAATGACTACTGAAGATTGGACCAAAACTTTGAATGATATCAATACCCGTTTGGATCAACATGCAAAGGAAGTACATGATCGCAAATTGCGTAAATTTAAACGAGATACCATCGATTACAAACTTGATGAAGTATATACATGGGCAGAAGTCTATGCCCAAAAGAGATTTTTCAGAAAACCAGGCATTACATCTTCGGAAGAAAGCATTGCGAATGATCAAGATCTATCTCTACAGAGACCTTCTGCACCGATCATGCAGGCGCATTCTTCAAGAGCTCAAGGTGGCGAAGCACCATCAACCAGTGGCAAACAGTCTTTTTTAGAGGAGGGACGGTCCACGAACCATCCACCGGACAAGGGAGAACTCCCGCGAGGCAACGGACAAGGCGGGGAAAAGGCAAAAAAAGTCACAGAATCGTCCAGGCCACAGCGCAATTTGAAGAAGACAGCAACTTAGTAATGAACATCTCACACAGATTACTGACATCTGAGGAAACAGCAGTTTTGAGTAAAGGGATGTCTTTCATTCCTTCTTACACCTCCAATGCCTTGGAATCTGAGATTGCACTGTTTAAGTTCATGCGCAAATTGCGACTAAGGTGGTTCTTTCATTCTTGTCCTAATCTTCAAACATCCACACAGACACAGGACAGATTTCGACCAAAAAGCAATTTCATGGCGCCTATTTCGCATAAAACTTTAGACACCTTTGAACTATTGGTCAAAAAAGACATTCAAAGCATCCAGTACCAATGGCCCAAACATCAGAATTTAACAACACAGGAACAGAGAATTTTAAAATCTTTGAGTTCAGACACTGGTCTCATGTTTCAACCTGCAGATAAGGGAGGAGCCATCGTAATGATGGATAAAGAATTTTATACATTGAAAGTCAATGAACATATACTAAATTCAGAAACCTATATTCAATTGCAAATGGATCCCACGAAGGAATTTATGTTGATTTTGGAACACATTCTTAATCATGCACATGAGATGGGATGGATTTCTGACACTACCAAACGATTCTTACAATCATCTCATCCTCAAACACCCTATTTGTATATGTTGCCGAAGATGCATAAAGATGCGGTTAATCCTCCTTTCCGCCCTATTGTTGCGGGATGTGGTTCTATACATGAACCGATTGGTCAATACATTGACTTTTATTTACAACCTCTGGTCCAGACATGGAGTACCTATGTAAAAGACACCACAGATTGTTTGATTAAGTTGGAGAGTATAAAACATCAACTTAATGAAAACACCTTACTTTGCACAATAGACGTGGTGGCATTGTACACCTCAATCCCTCATGGTGAGGGTATTGAAGCAGTGGAATGGCGGATACTTAGCAGTTTACTTGAACAAGAAAATGGTATATTCCTTTTGGAATTATTACAGTTTTCACTCTATCACAGTTACTTCACTTGGGACGGAAAATTCTTTTTACAACAAACAGGCACTTCCATGGGCTTTCCTGGAGCCCCGTCATATGCGAACACCTACATGGCATCGTTTGAAGACAGACACATCTTGAACAATGTACAATGGCAAAGAGATCTACTATTGTACATGAGATACATTGATGATATTTTGATTATATGGCAAGGCGGTCGAGCTACACTAGAAGATAACATCTCAAATCTTAATCGATGCAATCCTCGCATTCAATTCACACACAACATTCAATCTCATAGCATTCAATTTTTGGATATTGAAATCAGTAACAAAACGACAGGCTTAGAAACATCGGTCTATCGCAAACCCACTGACAAATACAACGCCTTACACTTTTTAAGTTTCCATCCAGTTTCATTGAAAAGACACCTACCAGTGTCACAGTTCATCAGAATTAAGAGAATTTCCTCGAACTCAATCGAAGCTGATTCATTAATTACAGATCAAGCAGAGAGATACCGTCAACGGGGATATCCCCATGAGATACTGGAAAAAGCCAAGTCCATTGTGGATCCTAAAAAGCGTGAGGATCTCTTGATCAACAAACCTAAAACTCAATCCAAACGTGAAGTATTTGTGTTGAAACATTCATCAGAAGCAACAAAAATTAAGATGATCATCAGAAAGCGATGGGAAATTGTTGAACAGGAGCCAGATTTTCAAGGAATTTTCATGGATAAACCGCTTTTTGCGCATAACCGTTCGAGAAATCTTAGATAACTCTTGAAACCTAAATCCACACCAGTTATATCGGGATTTAAGGGAATGAGAAAGTGTTTTAATTGCGGTCAGTGTGGTAATGTTATCACAGGAAACATTTTTAACCATCCACACACGGGGAAATCCATAAAACTCAAACACACTTCGGACTGCAACACAGAAGGTGTTATATATGCTATACGATGCCCATGCGGACTCATCTACGTGGGCAGGACTTCACGAAAAATTAAAACTTGTATCATAGAGCATAAAAGTATGATACGTAATAAGAATCGACACTCCTGTCTAGCAGTGCATTGGTTAGACATGACACACACCATTCCTCAAATCAGATTTACCATTTTGGAAAACATAACACAGAAAGGCAGGATTGACATAAATACCAAGTTAGCTCAACGTGAAACTTTTTGGATAAAATTTCTAGATACTATTATCCCAAGAGGTCTCAATGATCATTATGAGATGTTATGTTTTTTATAAGCCATGGGTAATATCTGTGTGTCATTTTTTGAGTGTCATCATCTTGTCGCTTGATTTTGTATTTTCGCTTATGATCTAGCATTTTTATGTTGTACATCCGTTCTTGCTTTCACTATCATCCTCATTTTTATTTATATATTCTTTTCCAACACCTATTGGGATTTGATTGACACTTTGTGGATCGGTTTGCGAATTGTTTATATGCAAACGCTTGCATTGTTTCCTTCGGGAGTTTTTATCAGCTTGAATTTTTTTCATTTGACGTGTGTTTCTTTTTGACAGACGTTTCTGCCATATCTTGAGCTAGGACGATCGATTATTTGACACGTTGAGCATTTTTTACACGCTCATTTGGTTTCCAATAAAGTTATTTGAATCGTGGTGCTTTTAGGAGGTTTCCCTTTAATTAATTTTTTTTAAACAGCGCGCAGTACAGATGACGTTATATGCGTCCCGTACGCATTTATATACCTTTAGCGGGACGACTGTGGTTCACGTTAGCAACAGGGAGAAGTGGTTCATGGCAGAGTGGTAACACTCACGGTAAGCGTGGTGCTTTTAGGAGGTTTCCCTTTAATTTTTTAAACAGCGCGCAGTACAGATGACGTCATATGCGTCACGTACGCATTTATATACCATTAGCGGGACGACTGTGGTTCACGTTAGCAACAGGGAGAAGTGGTTTATGGCAGAGCATTAACATTCACGGTAAGCGGGGATTACATTACGGCGTTGCAGCGATGATAGTTTGTGTTTTCTTCGGACGAGAGGGCTATTGACCGATAGTATCCTTTATTCACAGATTCGTCCATTCACTCCACTCAAACTTGGAACCGTAATAAAACCTCTCACTTTTACAGCTGGTAAGCGGAACACCGGTAATAGATAGCAGCTGTAGGGATTTGGTTCGAAGTGTTTAGTGCTTTATATTGGGTTTTGCCTTTTGCTTACAGACTTCACGCATGTCACCGAGTTGGTCGTGACCTAATTAGTTTCGGCGGCAGCGTCACAGGTATTTACAGTTAGCTTTACTTTAGGTGGATTTGTTTTCGCATTTTTGAAGCTGTTTCGTTTTTTATGGTTCACTGAATTAATTTTTTATTTTGAAGGTTATAGTTTTCACAGCGTTTCTCTTCGCCGCTTTTCCATAACAGCAAGAGGTAGGACTTTTACTTCATAGTTGTGATTTCTGCGTGTATTTCACGCGGTCAGTAGTATGTGGCTCCTTTTCTCTTTGGGTTCTAGTATGGAGATATTTCACCTAGTGTTCACAAGTCATCTTTTGATATTTTTCAACTAACGCTATATTCTATACCACATTATGGGGTGATTGAGAGTTCCCACAGTCAGTATGCTTTGACATTTTTCTTTTCATCTCCATCACATCACAGCTTTGGGAGGTTAGTTTTTTAGTGTGTTCAAACACTTGCGTTCCTCACCCTCTGGTTCAATTTCTTTCCTCTATGCACTGGTGGTAGTGTTGGCAAGAACGGATTTATTATACTGCAGTTTTCAGTGATTGTTGATTTGTTCACAGTGATCGTTGATTTGTTCTTCTTGTTCCAGCCGGTGGTCACAAGACAGAATGTGGAATCATAGGATTATAAAATTTCAGTTTGTGTATTACTATGCCCATGACGAAGGGTTATACCCGAAATGCATTGGGTTTTGTTTATTTGTCAACAGTTCTAATACTCTGCAAATGAATTGCAGCAACTATTCATATTGTGATTATTTTGCGTTGTTTTTTGAAACAAAGATATTGCATAATGAAATACAATTTAGTAAAATTAATCAAACCATGATGTAATTGATTACATGCAAAATTGTGTGATTTGAATCTATTGCACTTTGAATTCTTTGAACTTTCTGTACAACACAGTAGAAGCCCTAGGGACTTTTTAAATAGTGCGCTGAGTGATTGGTACGGAGATTCTCCATACCTTCTTTGCATTTGAGTATCACAGGTCTATTTAGGCTGGACCTATAGCACACAGCAGCACGCTTAAGCATCATTTGAGTATATCAGTTTATATATTGTATAACAGGAGTGCAGGTTGGTACCATAATATTGTGAAATAATGTTTAGAGCCACTTTTACTGCACTCATCCATTACTTCAAACACTACCCATGCACTCATCTATGCAGTCAGGCACTATTCCCACGCTCATTCAATTTAGCCAGGCACTATCCATATACTGGTACAATCACCCAGGCACTACCCATGCACTCATGCAATCACTCACACACTACCCATGCACTCATACATGCACTCAGGCATTTCTGCTGCACTCATGCAATCACCCAAGCAGTACCCATGCAGTCTTCCAATCATCCAGGCACTACCCGTACACTCTTCCAATCACCCATGCACTATCCTTGCACGCATGCAATCACCCAGGCACTACCTATGCAGTCATGCAATAGTCCAGGCACTACCCATGCACTCCTCCAGTCACCCAAACACTACTCATGCACTCATGCAATCACTCAGGCACTACCCATGCACTCATACATGCACTCAGGCACTTCTGCTGCACTCATGCAATCACCCAAGCAGTACCCATGCTGTCTTCCAATCATCCAGGCACTACCCGTACACTCTTCCAATCATCCATGCACTACCCCGGCACTCATGCAATGACCCAGGCATTACCCATGTACTCCTTCTTCAATCACTCAGGCAGCACCCATCCACTCTTCCAACCACCCAGATATTACCTCTGCACACATGCAATCACCCAGGCATTACTCATGCACTCCTTCAATCACTCAGGCAGTACCCATGCACTCCTTCAATCACCCACACATTACCCCTGCACTCATGCAATCACCCAGGCATTACCCATGCACTCCTTCAATCACCCAGCCACTACCCATGCACTTATATAATCACCCATGCGCTACCCTTGCACTCCTCCAATCGCCCAGGCACTACCCCTGCACTCATGCAATCACCTAGGCACTACCTATGCACTCATGCAATAACCCAGGCACTACCCATGCACTCCTCCAATCACCCAAACACTACTCATGCACTCATGCAATCACTCAGGTACTACCCTTGCACTCATACATGTACTCAGGCACTTCTGCTGCACTCATGCAATCACCCAAGCACTACCCATGCAGTCTTCCAATCATCCAGGCACTATCCGTGCACTCTTCCAATCACCCAGGCACTACCCCTGTACTAATGCAAACACCCAGGCACAACCCTTGCACTCATGCAATCACCTAGGCATTACACATGCACTCCTTCAATCACTCAGGCAGTACCCATGCACTTATAAAATCACCCAGGGACCCTCCCTGCAGTCATGCAATCACCCAGGCATTACCCATGCATTCCTCCAATCACCCAGCCAGTACCCATACACTTATAAAATCACCCAGGCACTACCTATACATTCATGCAATCACCCAGGCACTACCCCTGCACTCATGCAATCACCCAGGCACTACCTATGCACTCATGCAATAACCCAGGCACTACCTATGCACTCCTCCAATCACCCAAACACTACTCATGCATTCATGCAATCACTCAGGCACTACCCATGCACTCATACATGCACTCAGGCACTTCTGCTGCACTCACGCAATCGTCCAAGGACTACCCATGCAGTCTTCCAATGATCCAGGCACTACCTGTGCATTCTTCCAATCACCCAGGCACTACCCCTGCACTCATGCAATCACCCAGGCATTACCCATGTACTCCTTCAATCACTCAGGCTGTACCCATCCACTCCTCAAATCCCCCAAACATTACCCCTGCACTCATGCAATAACCCAGGCACTCCCCTTGCACTCCTCCAATCACCTAGCCACTACCCATGCACTTATACAATCACCCAGGCACTACCTATGCACTCATGCAATTACCCAGGCACTACTCATGCACTCCTCCAATCACCCACACATTACCCCTGCACTCATGCAATCACCCAGGCATTACCCATGCACTCATTCAATCACCCAGCCACTACCCATGCACTCCTCTAATCACCCAGGCATTACCCATGCATTCCCCCAATCACCCAGCCAGTACCCATATACTTATAAAATCACCCAGGCACTACCTATACACTAATGCAATCACCCAGGCAGTACCTATGTGTGAGAAGTTGGCCTGGCATATGCTGTCCACTAATTATAGTGGGCACCTTGCACCAGTCCAAACAACCCCTTATTGGAGATAGGTTAAAGACAACCTTTATTGAAAGCTATCCTAGTGGTAGCTATGGAGAGCAGCCTTCAGGCTAAGTCTTGAAGGAATGTAAAGCAGCTTGTTTTACCAGTCTATAATCTCTTGAGTGACCAAATGAAAGAGGACCACACCAGGTATATATTCAAAATATATGTATTTATTACTAAACACACCCCTCTAGTCTCTTTATGAGGCTAGAGTTCGAAGTACATAAATTATAAGTTAGTTATCTACAGTAATAGCACAAATACACGTTTGAGCCCTAGGGCCGTACCAAACCATATACCAATAAAGTGGTATAAGAACCACGACTGAGCTAGACACAAGGCCTAGAGCCTGTAGAAGTGCTTGGACCACAAGGAACCACCCAAGGTAGTGACACAGGGGACCCACGGGGGACGCGTGCAGTGTATGAACACAGCCGCGAATCGCCGTTAACTTCTATGGGGAAAGTCGCGATTAGAATTTAAAAGAAAAGGGACACTTAGAGGAGGACTTGGAGCAAACCCTTTGAGAACTAGGCTGTTCTAGTGTCAATACCCCCGGGAGCACCGGAGTACTCGAGTTACCTCACCCAGGGGAGCCGGGTGCATAGGTGTCTTTCGGGGTCGGGTTTCGTCGTCGCTTTCAATGGCGATCTGCTGCAAAGTGCTGCTGGCGGCCAAGTCGAAAGTGTTCGGGTGGATCCAAAGGTGGATCGAAGATCTGAAGAACCTGAAAGCAGAGGGGACAGAGTCTGGGTCACTAGCCAGTGACCAGGAAGGCGATGAGCAGATGCCCACCGATGTCGAGTGCTTCAGGTAGGTTGACGGTCGTCTTGACTCTTCAGCCACGAGGTCCAGGAGGCGTCGACGACGACCAGGAGCTGGATTCGAGCTGTCCCACGACGTCTGTCGATTGCAGGGGTGTCGGCGACCGGATTGGACCCAACAAGCCTTGGCAATGGCAAGTCTCGTGGAAATGGAAGAAGGACGATGTTGCAGACCAGCAAGGTCTGGGGGACTCACCCAGCGAGGGTAAGTCAGGGCACGCCTGGAGCAACCAGGGAGCCCAAGCAGAAAAAGATTGGCCTTCGGGAGGGCCTACTAGCCAACGGACTAGCGACCGTGAAGGAGCCTCGAGTCGATGCACGTGGAGCTGGCTCACAGGACACTCGTGAAGTGGAGGCCAGTGATCTTCGGTGCAGTTGGTGCTGGAGGCTGGGGCTACTCGGAGCCCAAAGCATGACTTCGTGGGAGACCCAGAAGAGGATGCACTTGCAAATGCGTTCGGTGTCCAGGGGTCACGGTTCCACGTTACCCACGACAGCTACGGGCCTCAGCTTTGCTGGGGACTCAGGGCAGCCTCGGGAAGTCTGGAAATCCACCTCTGGTGATGCAAAGACTTCGGCGTCCGACGGGAGCTTCAGCGATGCAGACCGGACAATTGCTTCTTTGGTGCCTGCCAAGCAGGGGAGTCACTCCTTGACCCCAAGGGAGATTCTTCAGTCCTCTTATCTTAAAGTAGAGCGTCGAAGGTCCAGGATTCTGTGTCAGAGTTTCGTCCAGGTAAATCTAAAGTCCTAAGGACTGGGGTCCCCTACTTATACTAAGGTAGGGGGTTGGACATACTCTGTGGCCCCACCTATGGGAGGGTCATGGCAGAGGGGTGGTTACACCCCTTTCCCTTTGTCCAGTTTCGCACAGAGCAGGGGCTGGAAGCCCCTGAGCCGGTTTGAACTGGGGTATGCACAGGGACACCAAATGTGCCCCCAGTGCAGGACTTCAAAGCACCAGAGAGTGCTCCCGCCCAGCCCCAATACACACTATCCTGTCTGGGGAGGTGGTTACACCTCCCTGGGACAGGAAACCTATTGTCCAGGCCTCCCCTGCCGGAGTTTCGGTCAGCAGCAGGAGGCCAGACTCGTGTCTGTGGCAGCGGCATCCATTTTGTGATGCCAGGGCTCTGGAAAGTCAGTACCGGGTATACCGGTGTGTACATGTCTCTCCCTCTAGAAGGGTGGAATGCTACCCCCACCGCCAGAACTGGCGGGGGGGGTAGTATTCCAAGATGTTTGACACCAAACACGACATGTTTCCGTGCAGCCATCCCAAAGTTAGCATTTAACGCGAGGTTATAATGCGCTTAAGAGTATATGGTCGGGCTGCACTACAAACAGCATCAGAGAAGGGTCTCCGAACGCTGCAGAGGGGCCCTGCTCATGCAGGGGCACCCTCTCACATAGGAACCACGCACTCTGCCTTCAGGATTGATAAGGCCTGCCATAGGAGTGACTTATAGGTTTATATGTGTGTATGTATGTAGTGATATAGGTAGCCTATATCACAGTAAGGGGTGCATGCACCACCTTACCCAGGCTGCAGTAGCAGACCTGTGGTGTCAGTTTGGATGGCCTTCCAGGGGTGGCACAATACATGCTGCAGCCCCTGGTAGGCCTCTGAGGTACCTATGCCCTGGGTACATAGTATACCATATACTAGGGACTTATAAGGGCACTCCAGATTCCAATCAGAGATGTGCCTAAGGCACATGGAAACCATTTTAGAGAGGAAGCAGCTAGGCTGGGGTTCTGATTAGCAGGGCCCCAGCCAGACTAAAGTCGAAAAACAGTGAAGCATCAGCAAAAAGTGGGGGTACCCATGTGAAGCAGATCCTACTCTCCTACACTATGCACTCATGCAATCACACAGCCACTACCCCTGCACTCATGCAACCACCCAGGCAGTACTTAGGCACTCATGCAATAACCCAGGCACTACTGATGCACTCCTCCAATCACCCAAACACTACTCATGCACTCATGCAATCACTCAGACACTACCCATGCACTCATACATGCACTCCGGCACTTCTGCTGCACTCATGCAATCATCCAAGCACTACCCATGCAGTCTTCTAATGATCCAGGCACTACCTGTGCATTCTTCCAATCACCCAGGCACTACCCCTCCACTCATGCAATCACCCAGGCATTACCTATGTACTCCTTCAATCACTCAGGCAGTACCCATCCACTCCTCAAATCACCTAAACATTCCCCCTGCACTCATGCAATCACCCAGGCATTACTCATGCACTCCTCCAATCACCCAGGCACTATCCATGCACTCCTCCAATAACCTAGCCAGTACCCATGCACTTCTAAAATCACCAAGGCACTACCTATGCACTCCTCTAATCACCCAGGCACTACCCCTGCACTCATGCAATCACCCAGGCATTACCCATGCACTCCTCCAATCACCCAGCCAGTACCCATACACTTATAAAATCACCTAGGCACTACCTATGCACTCATGCAATCACCCAGGCACTACCCCTGCACTCATGCAATCACCCAGGCACTACCTATGCACTCATGCAATAACCCAGGCACTACCGATGCACTCCTCCAATCACCAAAACACTACTCATGCAATCACTCAGGCACTACCCATGTACTCATACATGCACTCAGGCACTTCTGCTGCACTCATGCAATCACCCAAGCAGTACCCATGCAGTCTTCCAATCATCCAGGCACTACCCGTACACTCTTCCAATCATCCATGCACTACCCCGGCACTCATGCAATGACCCAGGCATTACCCATGTACTCCTTCTTCAATCACTCAGGCAGCACCCATCCACTCTTCCATCCACCCAGACAATACCCATTTTTTTCTACTTTTTTTCTTTTATAAGTTTGTTTGTATTTTTTTTTTTTTTTAAATGAAAAAATTAACAGAATGAACGGAGAAAACTTTTGAAACATTTGGCAATTAGGAAGTCATTGCAAAAATAAAAATAAATAAAAAAATTAACAATGGTGGTTTTTAACAGCAACCACAATAGCATCCACTGATTGCTCTCCATAGCAAAGAACGTTTTTTACATTTTATACAATGCTGCTCTAGTGCAGCGAATTCAGGTACAATATGGGGTCTTGCAGTAGTGGAAGAAACTGATGACTTGCTTGGCCCTGCAACTTGGTCGTCTTGAGATGCCTGTTTTTGAAGGCCTTGACGATGTTGTTCTCTCGCAAGATGCAGTGGATGCATCGTTTGGAGGTGTTAAAGCATTGAAGATGTCCCACACAAGTATTCCTTGTCTGATCCACGTAAGAGGACCTTGTCACAGATTGTGCACGTCACTGTGCGTTCACTTTCTTATCACCAGCAGGAATGGAGAAAAAGGCCCATACGATACTCTCGTACCTTTGTTTTACTGGTTCTTCCAACTCTTCTTCTTCTTCTGGAGGAAGCTGTTGTGCAGGATTAGAAGAAGCCATTTTCTGTTGATGTCAAAAAAACACCCAAAAAATACAGAGAAGAAGAGAGAAAACACAAGAGCTGTGTCTCTGTAGATGTTGTTGAAAGAATGAAAAATTTGGGTGGGGTCCTGCAAGTTCTAGAATCAAAAGTTTCTTAACCAATGAAATGCTTTCTTTTGAAGTCACATGGGATTCGCGCATCCGATGTGCAACCGGCACGCACCCGACGCGATTCCCGAAAAATATATTTAACAATAATATTTCTTTATTCCAGTTACAAATATATGATATTTACATTTGTGTATATTAATCGCTTGGTATAAAATATATATTAAAGTTTTATACATATACTTTTAAAACAAAATAATTTAGAGTGGATTCGCGCACCTGGCACGACCCCCGGAAATATGCACGTGACATTGCACGGGACCGTCACGGCTCCCGTAACAATTCTTAGATTCGCGCAGACACCGTGACTGGTACACGATTGGTACGCAAATCTCAAAAAACAAAAACAAATGTAAATGCATATCATGACATATCAGTCTGCTGCCATCATATTCCATACTAAAAAAAATGTAAATGCATATTTTAGAAAGGATAAAACATCACATTATTTTTTTTAAAGTTTAAAAAATTAGAAAAAGCATTTTTTGGACGTTATAGTTAGAAATTAGCATTTAAAAAACCTTTGAAATTCACTGAAAAAACCATAGGTTTCAGGGTCGTTATAGTTTGAAATTATCATTTAAAAAACCTTAGAAATTCACTGAAAAAACCATAGGTTTCAGGGACATTATAGTTAGAAATTAGCATTTAAAAAACCTTAGAAACTCACTGAAAAAACCACAGGTTTCAAGGAAGATATATTTAGTTGGACATTTCACTCGTACAAAACCAGAGAAATTCGGCCGTTATAGTTAGTTGAGCTAACTATAACTCGCGCCCCCGCAAAGCACTGCTGATGATGTCACATATTACATCACTCATGACATGGTCAGTGACATCACTGATGACATCTCAAATGACATCAGTGGAGAGCAAGAAATAAGCATCTATTATTTGTTAATTGCAGCAGAATCCACCAAAGGTAATAAGCAAGGAGAGGAAGAAACTACGAGTACCAGAATGCTCTGTTTATTACATGCATCATCTGACTCACCGGAGAGTGATAAAAGGCTAATTAGTGACTCGTTCTTCTTACTCCACTTTGCTGCCTAACAAAGCATGAGGCCCGTGAACAAGGAGCAGGCAGCTCCGAAACATGTAGGGTATGGATTAATTGTTTGGCAAGGGAGTTCCGGTTCTTCAATAAAGAATGCTACCACGACTTACAGCATTCGGCTGATCTCTGAGTGCGAACTCGCAGGGGGGCATCTTTTGTTTGACGAGATATATATATATATATATATCACTGCTTTCCGCGTTGAGCTTTGAGGTTCTTCTCTCCAACAACGGACACAGACCAAATGGTTAGTGCAAATTAATTATTTTTAATTAATTATTTATTACTCAATGCCGCCATAACGTTTCGGCTCGTCCGAGCCTTGTTCACATATATACATTAGGGAAAGTGTTAGCGTTGGGGAAGGTTAGGTTTACTGTTCCTACTCCAGTCAGTGCAACAATAGGGAAAGCATTGGACTTCAGAGGGGTGAAATTTACTATTCTCACGCCAGTCTGAACAACTGTAGGAAAAGTGTTGGACCAGAGGGGTTAAGTTTACTTTCTCCACTCCAAGCAGCACAACAGCAGGGAAAGTGTTGTACTTTGGACGGGTAACATTTACTATTCCCACTCCAGTCTGTGAAACAGTAGGCAAAGCATTGGACTTCGGATGGGTTAAATGTATTATTACCACTCCAAACAGCGCAACAGTAGGAAAAGTGTTGTGCTGTGAAGAGGTTGATTTTACTATTCCTACTCCAGTCTAAACAAGAGTAGGGAAAGTACTCAACTTCAAGCACATTACATATATAAGTAACACCATAATGTAGAAATATTACACTCTTAGGGGCCGATTCTGATGTGGGTTGGAAAAGCTTCCCGGCCGAATCGGTTGGGAAATGGTGTCCGACCCACTCAGATCGGGAAAGTCCGACCGGCGGAGTAGGATGCATCCGGATGCTTCCAGATACGATTTGGTTGAACTCCCATTGACTTCAATGGGAACATTTGTTCCTAACCGCATCAGAATTGGGCCCTCGGTCGGGAAGACACGTTCCCGATCCAATTTGGAAGGAGCAAATGCCGTTAGGAGGCCTTCCTAACCGCATCAGAATCAGGCCCTCGGTCGGGAAGCTTTTCCAACCCGCATCAGAATCGGGCCCATAATATACATTTTTTAATCGACATGAAATATATATATATATATATATATATATATATATATATATATATGCATTAAAAAAAACTAAGAACTGTTAATGAATTTACATAATTAATATTCAATAAAATAATTAATTATCAATTATTAAGTGATTCTCATTCAATTATTAATTAATTAACTTCCCACCCTATACCCATACAAACCTAATAGCCTGCACTAAAATATACATAAAAAAATATGTATTGCAAATTTTAAATCAATTAAATAATTAACAGTTTGTAAATGATAGTTGTTAATTGATTTTTACTTTATTAACTTTCCAGCCTAGCTCCTGCAATCCTAGTAGCCCATAACTAAAATATAATTAAAATAAGTCAGTATTCCCCGAATTACATAATTAAAAATTAATAAAATAATTAATTAACAATGAACAATTAATTGTTAAATAATTATTACATAATTAACTTCTCACCCTATACCCCTACAAACCTAAAAGTCCAGAAATAACACATAACAAAAATAAATCTGTATTACATAATTTAAATAATGAATGTCAAACATATAATTAAATAAAATGTATTTAATAATTTATAATTAATTATTGCCCAATTAACTAACCACCCTCTTCCTCTGTCATAAGGTTTCTGCACATACAGAGCTATGCACAGGATAATAGGACCTCGGAATATAGTGGTGAGCCAACCATAAACCTTAGCACCCAAAACCCCAACCCAACTAGCCTTAGCGTCCCATTAGCACTAATGTACCAATGATTAGACAACCCAGAACACGGTATCTCTCTCTCAGGACTCGCAGAGGCAAGAACACTCTTTCGTTACTCTCGTACCTGTCCACAACATGCGTAAGAAGAGACACTTTATAGTTCAAAATATTTATTTCAACTTACGTGCCCTTAGATACAGTACACGTGTCAGTACTAATAGCATAATACATAAGAATAATATAATCAGCATAGTTACTACTCCATAGAATACGAACGGGGAAAGCATCTCATAAAGCAGTGGATATATGTCTAACTAACATTACCACCCTCCCCGTGCTAGAAGCCAGTTTATTATAATAATAGAAGACCTTTGGGCTTTGACTAGCGAACCCCCATACCTCAGTCTCTTGATGCAAAACTACATCAGCAAACAATCACAGCTCTTCTCTCTGGAAAGGTCGTCTCCAAGTGCTATCTTAGAGCAAGCGAGCGCATTATTAAAAGCACACTAATTTCTCAATGGCAGCTGTACAAGTGTTATGTCTAGGTGCGAGGGACGGGCCAAATCAGTAGAAACCAGGGATTTGTTATTCGACCTTGTAACTGTTGTTCAGACTGAGCCCACAAAGGGAATAGGAGAAAAGGTGAGAAACAGAAAATGCAGGCTATTGTAGAACAACTTGGCAATAACAGAGGGCGACAGAACAACATCCAATAGTAACGTGCGCAAGAGTCATCATGGCAGCCAGGCGTGGTAACGTAGCCAGACCTGCCAGGAGGCCATGAGCCACAAGACACCCTCCCCTGGTCAGTCCATCGGCCACGACGAAAATGAAGACAGAGTTCCAAATACCTGAGCAGAATAGAGGCGGTCTACTAACAACTAACGGCAAGTCAATCAATCCAAAAATGTGGAAGAGCAGAAAAATGCTATACCGTCCAGAAGGACATCATTGGAATCGTCAAAAAACGTAGACGCCATCCAGTCCAATAGGTCAAAGCTGCAGGAATGTTCTTCAGAGTATGGAGCATCCAAAAGCAATGCGGGTCAGCTTGCGTGATATTCAATATAACTTTGTTGTAGGAGATTCTGAGCAGCCGCCCAGATATCCCATTGTGCCAAAATCCCCAGTGCAGCCGCACGCATCATAAAGCCAGCAGCGGAACAGTCCCGTTCATGGGCCTCTAAGGGACCCACCAACCGAACAAAATCCGGGACCGACAATGACGAATTGGAGAGGCAATAATCCATGGTCCATGTAAACGGACAGCGGATGCAAGACATCACAGGTTGCACGCAAGTGAAATACGCAAAGCGAAAGGAAAGGGTGTAGGACACACTGATAGTTGCCAAGGGCAGAACATCGAAGCCAACCAGAAGTCGCTCACGGAGCAGCTGGAGGCGTTCGGGATCGAGAAGGGCCCAGTGGTGTGCAGCCATTGCGCAGAAAACAGACCAACAGCAAGACACCAGCCGCCAAAGCGAGGATTAATGGGAAACCACCAAAGACGCTAGAAAAAATAGAATGTATGAATGCCGGTATCACACCGAAAATAGTTTGAAAGGTGGACACGAGGCCAGACCCCACAACCTTAAAAAAGTGCACCAGACCCTCAGTGTTTGATGCGTTAAAAATACGATGAATTAACTCCCCAAAATGTTGGGGGAGGTCAGTGTTCAAAAGGGCCTGTATTTCACTGTGGGTGCTCGCCACCTGGAGAATGAATGTCTCCCGGGCGGATGTGAGCATAACCTCCTCATTCAATAATAGGGCCTTTATTCTGCTCAACTTATTGAAATCTGCCTCCATGGTAGGAATGGAAGGCCAAATAGAGCTATCAACGATGTCGTGAGGGGGAGGAAAAAGCACATTCTTGCAGCAGACAACTCTGTGTGAGACTGTAACAATATACGGAATGTCAGCCTGTAGGCCACAACAGTCTTCGTTATTTAAAAGCAAATAGCTACCGTTGGTAAGCAAAGTAAAAGTAGGAGAAATAGCAGGAGCAGGAATACCTTTTAGCACACATGCAAGATTTGGAACTGAAACGCTACAAGCCCCGTGCAATTTAATATGTTTACAAATAAGCGAATGACCCACAGTTGAATCACAAGACTCCCCCGTGAGAAATACCTCCTTGCCATCTCTAAGGCATTTATACATGAAAGGCAAGGACCAAAGTTCATGCAGGAAAGCACTACCCAAAGGCTGGAAACGGCCTACAGGATAATGTTTCATGCACGAACCGAATTCAAATAGGGAAAAAGGTAAAGCTATAACCCCATGAACTAGCCACACCGCAGAATCTAGTTCCGCTACAGAGAATGGTAAAGGATCCACTTTTTCAATATGTAACAAAGTGTAAGATGCATCTTTCATGGACATGAACTGCTGTTTGTCAGTCAAATTAAAAGGCAGAAAGAGGGCAGTGGTGTTTAACAAATTCCAAGGAACTTTACCCAACTTAAGGGTTTGCAAAGTCCATGCAAACTGCATCACTGAACGCAACTGATTCTGACCATGATACAACATAGAGACATCATCTTGTACAATATCAACAACAGAGGATACAATATTGTTTAATGTGTAAATGCGGGAAGACAGGGTATTTATACTATTGTCAACAACAGCAAGCACCTTTTCCAAATTTGCTTGGTCTATTTCCCTAAGACGGGAAGCAGCTTCCATTTGTGACAGCTTCCAGAGCTCATTATACGCTTCATAAATGAATCTCTTCGGTCGGGGACCACGAGGTCCCAAGATAAAGTCAGATAAGTCAATAGTGCCTGATAGGAGGGATAAATGGTTCTTAACAGAGTCTAAGGACGAATGTTGTAACCATTGTTTACATAATTTACCAACCGAATACGTGGTCACAGTACGAGTTTCAGTAAATCTTGGATCAGGCTTGTCCTGTATGTAACCAGGAACTGTGCCATGAAAACGAAGTTGGCATGCATTAGATGATATGGGCCATGCCAACCAGGGTGACTGTATTAGTGCAGAAACGTTAAAGGAATTGTTCTGAAACTGAGCCTGTAACGCCATAAGGGACATATTAAAATGCAAACTATCATTTGGAAGACTCGACAAGGATGGGATGGTTGGCGCATTTAGTTGTTTAACGGTAGCCAACCCCCAACACGTGGTCTGATAAATGGAAGCATTTAGAAATAGAATTTGGGCTGGGATAAGGCAAGCACGGTGCAGGGCCTCAGTGCCCTGCACCTGCCATAGCTTCGAACCCCAGATTGATTTTAAATCCACTGTGTCTTTCCAATACTCATAACCACCCACCGCCAAGGCGCTCAAAAAGGAACCCGAATATAGTAATTTAGTGTGGGTCAACATTATTTTTTGAGTCGATGGAGATTTTAATTTAAAATAATAGGACCCAGGGTTCGATCGATTAAAATCAGTAAAATAGGTGTATTTATTTCGAAGAGTCTGGGAACTACCTGGTATGGGGTTTGGGCAGTGTTCCCATTGGGTGTAAGTAACAGGGCTGCGTAGTGCACTTGGTTTGTGGAGAAAATGATTGCCCCAATGCTGGTAGCAATACAAATCGGCATAATTCGCAGAATTCATATACAAGTCTTCAGCATTAAAAGAGGCATAATATTTTAAATCAGCAAACAATGCTTCAACTGCATGCACATCCCAATCATCAGAATGAATATTACTTTTTACTACATCACCCATCGAGACTCGAAGGACATTTGGTACATTAATAATTTCTGTCGGGCCATGTATTTGAAAGTTTACCGCATCCCATACGATGCCATCAGCAACTGGAAACGCTGAAATGTTCACAAATGTGTGGTCACGCTTCATGATGTGTGAAGAGGAATGTGGAGCCAAAGTTCCAGCAACACTGTTCACAGCAGAGCGTTCAGGTAAATAGTGACCATTGATGAGTAGAAAAAACACTGTGACAAAGCCAATGGACATGAACAAAAAGACCAAGAAAAGTACCATCCAAATATATGTCCAAGGTGGAATCAAAAAATTGTCTCTAAACCAGGATACAAAAAGACTAAACTTGGACGGGACTTGTGATGAGTTGGAATCCGAGTCAAAAGAATAACGTGTCGGGCTCAGTGGCGTTGTTGGTTGGTGTGCCACCGACTCTGTGGCGGGATAAGTATACTCGTCCTCGGCTATGCAGGGTGATGCAGGGGGTTCAAATATATTTTCAGGCAAATCAACCATCTCCATGGTAACATCAGTGATTGTTCGTGCAGGCGTGCCTCGAACGCTTGTCCGATAAATGGCAGGACAAGAGACCGCTGGTGTGACACTATTTAGGATCGGCCAGATGTTGTAGCTTGACATTTTCCACTGAGATGTATCTGTTTTCCTTGCGACCGGGAAGCGGTGGTAGGATGACTGTACGTGTTCCCTTCAAGCCCAGTACTGGAACCGGTGCACGAAAAGAGGGGCCGAATTCTTTTTTGTTCTCCACCTTCTCTCGTACCAGGTCGCCAATCTTCGGAAGCCAGCCGGCAACCGGAATCTGCACAGCAGGGTCTGTGGCTGAAGGTAAATGTGCAATCGCTAGTTTGTCTCGGGCTTCTTGTAAGTCCTGTAACATAGTAGAATGATTATCTACATCGAACTTGGCGGATTGCGCCGCCATGTCTAGACCATCAAGGTCAGGCACAAACATTCGTATGCCAAAGAGCATTTCGTAAGGGGTCCGCCCACCCAGAGGCCTTCTAGGGAGATTATTAAGTGCACGCTGAACAGTATACAAGTGGGCCAGCCAGTTCCTGCCAGTACCTATAACTCTAGCTGTCAAGGATTGCTTTAAGTCACGGTTCATTCGTTCAACGATAGAGTTGCCCTCAGGCCTATACGGAGACGAAAATTTCACCCGCACCCCTAAGGAGCCCATTGCGTCCTTGTAAGCCTTAGAGGCAAACGCCGGACCTTGGTCAGAATGGAAGGTGCCGCATGCAAAAATTCCCACAAAGACACGCAAATCCCTAATGACATTTCGTGCGTCAGCACTCCGTTGTGGCCAGACCCAGATGAACCGTGTGCACGAGTCCACTGCCACTAAGATATATTTATAGGCAGTGTCTGAAGAAAATGGACCGCAGTGATCCAAGTAAACACACCCAAAGGGTCTGTTCGAAATTGCAAGCGAGGTCTGCGGTGGTCTTGTGACTGTTGAAGGCTTGATCTGTTGACAAACGTCACAGGAAAGCACATAAGTACGTGTATCTTTGTATAAACCACGCCACCAGTAACGCTGCTGCAAAATGGAAATTGTCGCAGACACACCAGCATGCGCCGAAGCCATGCCTTCGTGTGCCGCTGCCATCAAGGAAAGTCTGCGGTCCGCGTTGGGGATCAGCCGAACCCCAACGTTAGGTATTGTTACATAAGGAGCCTGATCGGGACCTATCTGGTAAGAATATTTAGAAGGGAAACCTCTAGGGTAATTAATTCCTTCTTTTGTTGCAGCAATAGCTGCCAAGATATCAGTGTCTATTTTAGACATGGATCTAGTAACTGCTGCTACTGAACACGTGAGTACTGCTGATCTGGCAGCTTCATCTGCCAGACTGTTACCAACAGCGTGTGCGCCCACTCGCTGATGGCCTAGGGTGTGAACCACCTGTGTGAGTGGCAGACGTCTTTGTAATTCTGCCACCCTAACCCAAAGCATTTTATGCTTGATTGTGTTGCCTTTAGCGTCTCTATAGTCATTTTGCGACCAAAAGAACAGATTGTCATTGTATGATTGAACACAGTAGTAAGAATCGCACACGATTAAAGTGGTCACATCAGGATTTACGAACTCAAGCGCAAGCACCAAGGCACGCAACTCGGCCAATTGTGCGGTACTGTCCCCGAGTGCCTGTGTATGCACCACAGTGGATTTGAACTTTCCGTTCACAAACGTACCTGCAACAATAGCACATGCGGCTGAATAAGCATGCTTGGACCCCGTGGCCGGTTGTGCCGAACCATCGGTGTAGATCACACAGTTGTAATCCTCAAGCGGCAATAAGGACAAAGGAGGAGGATGAATGAATTCATACTGTAAAAACTCCTGAGTCTGAAGAGAAGAGTCGAAAATGAAAGTGACATCCGGAGACGTCAAAGATGTTGCCCATTGAATCCAACGGGGGTGCAAAGCTTTAGAGTTCGGAACACTTGCTTTCGTCACTGCCTCTAGGGCAGGATAGGGTGTTACCACCAGAATGCGTTTTCCCTGTGCCAGTGCGCGCTCCTTCAGGATCGCCATTTGCACTGCTGTTAGCACTTTCTCCACAGATGAGAACCGCATTTCTGCAGAGGTGTATAGATGTGACTTGTATGCGATGGGTACTGTATCACCTTCATTAAAGGTTAAGTACGTGAAACCCACTGCCCCTGGAATGATTCTAATCACCAAGTTTGTGTGGTTATCACGCGTCAAAAGGTATTTAGACTCAAGAAGGTCTGTCTGCAAAGACTGCAGAATGGAGGTATGCTCCGGAAGCCAGCAAGACTTCGAAAAAGTAGGTTGTATCAAAGCATACAATGGCTTGATACGCTGGGCGTATTCGGGAATATATGTACGTCCGAAGTTCAGAAAACCCAGTAAAGACTGAAGCTTCTTCAGATTAGTAGGAGGGCACAGAAGTGCACATTTCTCCAGAAAATGGGGGCTAAACCCTTACCTTCATTGTTGAGCTCATAGCCCAAGAACAAAACGGTAAATTCAGCAATATGGGATTTGGCAAAGTTAATTTTGTATCCCTGAACCGCAAATTCAAGAATAATGCGGTCCACCCGGGTCAGATGCGGAAACAATTCATCGTCTGTCAGATAAATGTCATCCACATACGAACAGGCGTCTGGATCGATGCCGTCTAACAAAGAGACAACACGAGCGGCGAATACGCCTGGACTATTCTTGTAGCCCATAGGAAGACGCCTGAATTTGAACATTTTACCACCGGAAGTAAAGGCACACCATTGGCCACTCTCCGGGGCTAAGTTGTGCGTGTAGAATCCATTTGAAAGGTCAAGGGTCGTTTTGTATTTTTTACGAACAAGACTGTCTACAAGCGCAGAACTATGGGTATTTTGCACCGCAAAGGTCCGACAATGAGAGTTCAAATGCCGGTAATCCAATACTAAACGGTACGATCCATCGGGTTTAGAAACCGCGAAAAGGGGATTGTTCATAGGTGATACACAGGGTTCAATTACTCCCTGATATTCCAACTGTGTCAGAATTTCGGAAACGGGGCCTTTGGCTTCACGTTTTATGGGATATTGGGGTTGTGGCTGCGGCAACGATCGCAAAGGTATTTCATGGGGGAGATTCTTCGTCCCAACCCACGTGATTGCGGAATAACGCTGGAGCCAGGGACACAGCCCACTCTGCTGCTAGAGCCTCTGCTTTGTCCTTTGGGACATGTCGAGAAAAGCTCGGAAGGATTACCTCCTCCCCTTGACGCGCAGCAATTACGAATGGGGGTGGCCAATCCGCCTCTGCCAATAAAATATCATATGAAGAGGTCAGATTTTCCCAGAAAATACCTTTAATTACTCGCTGTATATCACCTTCAATTTGGAGGACAATATTAAATAGTCTGTCAGGGGGTGTCACTCTGGTGTCTGCTGTTTCAACAGTAATGAATGTTTCAGTTGCTGTCGCCTCCATATGAGGACGTAGCGCCTCCCGCACTATGGTTACTTCCGCGGCGCTGTCTAGGAGGGTTACTGCCCACGTCCAATTCAGGAGTCTCGTTCTCACCGTCTGTGGCATATTTCGCTGTTACAGCGGCAACTTTCTTCTTCTGAAATTGTGGTCGAAAACGTTGAGCGTCTTCTTCTTTTCCTCTGACTTGTTGTCGAGGCTGGTCTCGTCCCTGTGGGGCCTCACGGGCCCTTCCTCTATCCTGGCGGTCTCCTCCACCTGCCTGTGACGAAGTCTGTGCCTGTGAAGAACGAGGAGAACGCGTATCAGGGATCTGAAACCTATCCGGTGACTTAATTCTCGCTCTATCGCGTAAATCATAAGTACGTTCAGAAGAAACTGAAACCGGGGATGCGCCTCGCGATCCCGGCTTTGTCTGTTGCTTACCCTGTTTTTTCAGCCTCCAGCTCTTTTTAGTGAAGACTGGTTTCTCATCCTTCTCAGATTGAGATTTGGTTTGTTGCTGTTGTGGTTGCGATTGTGTTTGCAGTTTTGCAAAAGGCTTGTTACCCAGGCTGTTTCTACCAATAGTTTTATAAGCCTGGGTAATAATTTTCGGTAATTCTCGAGGCTTGTCCAATTCTGGGACCAAAGCCAAAGCGTTAGCTACTTGAAAGTTCACTGCATCGCCCTTGACATTCGCAAGGATCAGTTCAGCTACTACTTCAAACACTCCCACTAGTCTCATCCCTAATTCCACAGCCGCTTCAGGGCCGTGTTCTTCCTGTACTTTTTTAATTACAGAGGGGAGAACTGTCATGGAAGGAGTACCAAAACATTTAGAATATACTGCTGCGAATACCCTACCCCAGTTGTCACATGCTGTCAACTCGGGAATTAAGTCTTTTGGCAAACTAATCGTCAAAATACGATGTTTATCCACTGGAGTTGTATGTGGAAAAACCGCCTCCAACTGATCAAACTTTTCTGCAAGCCAATAAGGAAAATCATCCTTATGTTGTGGTCGTTTGCCCATCACAGAATTCACCATGACGGGACTTATGGTCACTCCGCCTGCAGCAGCTGGTTGGCCAGGCACTCCAGGAGCGGCTCCATGGATGCTGCCTGTAACATATCGCACTAACGCTCGATGCACCTGCACCAAGGCCGCATACATAGTGCGCAGTTCCGCGACTGGTATTGTCATATAAAGCGGATGTGGGGTGTACCCGGCCAAAACAGGCCAAGTGGCCCCCGCTATAGATAAGGGGCCTAAACGAACCGTGGTAGTCGGTTGTGGGAGGGCGCCATTAAACCAAACACGGTGTTGCCAAGCCGTGAGCGGTACTTCAAGATTAGTATAAGGTCTATAGACAGCAGGAACAACGGTGGGTTCATATGCATGGAACAGATTATCGTTCGCATCCACCGCTGGAAAAGTGATCCAAGAGTAGAACACTTCAAAGTGGAAAGCCGGATCGGCTTGAACCACAAAGACTAGGTCAACTCCCGCGTCTGGCACTCCATACACCCGTAAGTGATCCCGGAGTGCTGTGCGGCTATGCGCCGCTATGTCTATACCCGCCATTCCTAACGGGTTTATTCAACAATCTTACACGAGGCAGCACAAAAAGGGTTTTTTCTAAGAAACCTTTTTTAATAACATCAAGCTTGAAAGAACCTACAAAATCTGCAATATAGGAGGTATCGCCGTCACACACGCTTCCGGAAGCGTACGTGAGGGTTGTGTGGACAAGCACAAGTACTACTCAAGCGTCTCGCAAGTAAGCTGCCCCACTCGTTGGTCGCGCCATGTCATAAGGTTTCTGCACATACAGAGCTATGCACAGGATAATAGGACCTCGGAATATAGTGGTGAGCCAACCATAAACCTTAGCACCCAAAACCCCAACCCAACTAGCCTTAGCGTCCCATTAGCACTAATGTACCAATGATTAGACAACCCAGAACACGGTATCTCTCTCTCAGGACTCGCAGAGGCAAGAACACTCTTTCGTTACTCTCGTACCTGTCCACAACATGCGTAAGAAGAGACACTTTATAGTTCAAAATATTTATTTCAACTTACGTGCCCTTAGATACAGTACACGTGTCAGTACTAATAGCATAATACATAAGAATAATATAATCAGCATAGTTACTACTCCATAGAATACGAACGGGGAAAGCATCTCATAAAGCAGTGGATATATGTCTAACTAACATTACCACCCTCCCCGTGCTAGAAGCCAGTTTATTATAATAATAGAAGACCTTTGGGCTTTGACTAGCGAACCCCCATACCTCAGTCTCTTGATGCAAAACTACATCAGCAAACAATCACAGCTCTTCTCTCTGGAAAGGTCGTCTCCAAGTGCTATCTTAGAGCAAGCGAGCGCATTATTAAAAGCACACTAATTTCTCAATGGCAGCTGTACAAGTGTTATGTCTAGGTGCGAGGGACGGGCCAAATCAGTAGAAACCAGGGATTTGTTATTCGACCTTGTAACTGTTGTTCAGACTGAGCCCACAAAGGGAATAGGAGAAAAGGTGAGAAACAGAAAATGCAGGCTATTGTAGAACAACTTGGCAATAACAGAGGGCGACAGAACAACATCCAATAGTAACGTGCGCAAGAGTCATCATGGCAGCCAGGCGTGGTAACGTAGCCAGACCTGCCAGGAGGCCATGAGCCACAAGACACCTCTACAAACCCAACAACCCACTACAACACTATAAATTACTATTTAAAATTAAATAGAAATTCTAGATCACTTAAAATTACAAGCTATATTTTTTTAAATTAATAACATTTATGTAAACAAAAGTAACACATAACATTAACATATCAGCTAAAATACATTCCAAAAATTAAAAAACGATATTTAAATCACTATAGTATTGAACATGATATTAAAAACATCTATGGTATTTAAAACTATGGGCCCGATTACGATGTCGGATGGACCGCCACCGATGGCCTGTCGGTGGCGGTCTGTCAGACATCAGGTGCCGTGGTCCGACTGCCGCATTATGATGTGGGCGGTCGGAGGCAGCGGGCGGAGGGACCGACCAATGCTTTCGATGGGCTCACGGAGCCCGCTGGACCATCGGTCGGAGCGTAATACCCTAATCACTACCTATCACTACCCAACGCCGTAGTGATTGCGATGTCCTTTTCTGACAGCCTTTCCATGGCGGTCCGACCGCCATTGAAAGGTTGTCGGTAAGGGACTTTGGGGGCCCCTGGCAGGACCCCCTATCCCCATGGGGCCTCCGCTATGGGGCCCAGGGAGCACCCGTGCTGCCCCCCGAAACATCCATGCATCCTGTGCCAGGCACCACACAGTGCCTGGCACACGGTGCAGGGATGTTTCCAAACATGCCTTTTTGCATTGAGGCTTGTGCTGCAGCCCTTTTCTGGGCTGCAGCGCAAGCCTCAATGCAAAAAGGCATGTTTCCGACGGCCTGTACAGCGGTCGGATCATAATTTGGAGACAAGTAGGCGGCGGTCCCAAACCAGAAACGATGCCGGTAGGACACTCATCTGACCGGCATCGTAATGAGGGCCTATATTATTAGGGGGCATGGTTTGCCAGCGAATGGAGGCAGATGCGTGAGCTCGGAGCTCCGCGCCGGCCCCGAGAATTATCCTGCAAAGACGACCGCCTGATCCCTGGGGGGCCGTGACGGGGGTCCCGCAGTAACGTGGGGTCCCGGAGCGGCGGCTGCGGCCCTCTCCCACCCAGATTGTGGAAGTAGAGCTGTGGCGGAGGCTCAGAGCGGCAGCGGGCAGTAGTGGACAAGATGGCGCTGGCCTGATCGCGGAGCTCCAGTCACCTGGCTCGCGCCCTGTGCAGTGAAGACCGCTGAGTGCTGGAGCCGAGTGGAAGGCTTGCGGAACCCGGGAGTGCTGTGGTGGCGACGACAGCGAGAGGTGGAGACCGAGGGCGCCCTGCTGTTGGGACTGAACGAGTGGGGCCGTCCCGACGCGCGGAGCTGGCTTGCGGGTGAGTTCTGGCCCAGCCGACCTGCGGATTGAGACCCGGGAGGGCTGCAAGGAGCGGCCTACTTCTGCGACCCTGCACGGGCCTGGTGGGGGTGTCGGCTCTCCTGTCATCTCTCGGAGTGCGGCGGGGACTGCAGAGCCGAGGCACCTGAGGGCCGCGGGAGCTGGAATTGGTGCAGGGCCGTGGGCGGAGTGGGCCTGTGCTAACTTGTGGAGCTGCGGTCCCGGCGACGATCGCCTTTGGGGCCTTGAAGCGAGTGGACGGCTGTGAGCACCTGGGCGCGCTCTCGTGGAATTAGGGCTGAAGTGGGCGACGGCCTGGCAGCGCCTTCGTGACCGCCTGCAGGTGAGAGCTGCCCTGCGCGGGATCCGTACTGTGCCCTGTGCTGGGGCTAGAAGAGGCTCCCTGCGTTGCTCGGCGGACTGGGGTCAACTGTGAGCGCCCTGAACCTGAGTGGGCCTGGTGTGCACTGGATCTGCACACGTTGTGAGCGAGGTGGTGACCCTGAGTTCCCTGAACATCTGTTTGACATTTTCCCAGTGGTATAGCCCGAAGCGCCTTGCACGTGGTTGGTGCTGCCGCCTCATTACACACCCGAGGGCCCAGTGGAAGCTGGAGTGACATTTGTTCTGACCCCTCACCAGGTACGGGGGGGTATCGAAAGGTCTGATTGTGGTGGATACGGCCAGCGTGCGGGGCGTGCCTGGGCCTGCATATTCCTCGTGGTACATACCTGCGAGATGGGAAAGCCTAGGGTGAAGCAGCAGGCGGCTCTGCCAGATCAGGAAGATGGGGGACAAGAATCCAAGCGGCCGGAATCTCCCGGACCGCCGAGTGATGCGGGGGTGCAGCAACAATTGGCCTGCATACTTCAAGCCATCACGGACACACAAGAGGCCCTACAACAGGACATTGCTACAGTTTCGGTGGGCCTGGGGTTGCTGTGTGCTGAACACACTAAGCTGACAGATAGAATGGAGCAGGTTGAAACTTCCCTGGCAACTATAGAACCTGCGCAGAAAGCCCTCACGGATCAGATGGGAGAGATCATCCGCAGAGTGTCGACGTTGGAGAAAAGGGCAGAAGATGCTGAAGGGAGGAATCGAAGAAATAACATCCGCGTTTTGGGATTACCGAAGTAAATTTAGGGATCTAACATGGTCCAGTATTTGGAGGACTGGCTCCGCAGCACAGTAGCACCGGAGGGACTGACGCAGTTCTACACCCTAGAGAGGGCGCACCGGGTGCCGGCCCGACCGCTGGCGCCGGGTCATCCCCCGCGCCCAGTGGTGGCCAGGCTCCTTCAGTATAAGGACAGGGATCATCTATTGCGGGTGGCACGCTCAACTGGGCCGTACACAGTGGGCAACAGCAAGGTCTCCATCTTCCCTGACTATACGCAGGAGGTTTAGCGCCGTCGTGCGTCTTTCCTGGCAGTCAAACGGGCTCTCCGTGAAGAGGGCCTCCAGTACTCACTGATGTTTCCCGCTCGGCTGCGGATTGTCCTGGATGATACCACGCATTTTTGTGAGGACCCATCGGAGGCCTGGGACTGGTTGGAGACGTATAGAACAGGCAGGAAACCGACCAGAGGCACTGGAGCTCGTGAGCATACGGGACAGTTGCCGCAGCGCCGGCGCAGGCCGAGGCGGCGCCTGGTTGCAGTGAAGACGCCTGGCCCGTCTCAAACGGAGAAAGACAGACATGAAGCACTAAGGGCGGTGTCGCAACTCCTCGGAACTCCAGAGCAGCACTCGGACTCTGGGCCGGAGTCGGACAAATCTCGAGTGGGCACGGACACGGCCGATTCCCAGAATAGCGACTCGCAGATGCCACATGTTACGCCATGCACTCCTTCAATCACGCAGGCACTACCCATGCACTCCTCCATGCACCCAGGCACTACCCATGCACTCCTCCAATCACCCAGGCACTACCCCAGCACTCATGTAATCACTCAGGCACTATCCATGCACTCATCCATGCATTTAGTCACTACACCCGCACTCATTCCATTTACCCATGCACTCATAAAATCACCCAGGCACTACCTATGCACTCATGCAATCAGCCAGTCACTATCCATCCTCTCCTCCAATTACCCAGGCACTACCCTTGTACTCTTACAATCACCCAGGCAGTACTGTTGCACTCATCCATTCACCTAGGCACTATTTATGCACTCATCTATGCATTCAGGCACTATTCATGCTGTAATTCATGCACTCAAGCTCTACCGCTGCACTCTTGGAATCAGCCAATCACTATCCATTCTCTTTTTCAATTACCCAGACACTACCCTTGCACTCATACAATCAACCAGGCACTACCCATGGAGTCATGCAATCACTCAGACACAGCTATCACATGTCTCAGCTGTAAGTCTCACCATATTTCTGAAAGCATGCATGCATATATCTGTACCTTTTGGTAGCAGCATCATATATAAAAGAAATATCCAAATCGATGTATACTTGTGTTTTATACATCTAGCATCTTCAGATGCACAATACGTATCAGAATACATGTGCAAGTAGAGACATACCTCAGTCACGACACCATGCAGATCTTAAAATTTGACAGACTGCACTTCACATTTGAAGCAGATAATGAAAATGATGTGGTATATTTGAAGTGTAGCTTTGCAGAGATTCATACAAAGTAGCTTAATAACTAATCCATCTCTTAACATACCTTAAACATCACTTTTGTGCTGCTGTTTCACCATTCTAGTAATGCTCAGAGTGTTGGGCCTTGCCAAATATAAAGCAGCAACCTATCACATGTCTCAGCTGCCTCAGCTGTAAGTCTCACCATATTCCGAAAACCATACATGCATATGTCTGTACCTTTTAAATTGAAAGTATTTCTATATTTATAGATGAGAATATTTGTATATAATTATTTTAATAATATAAAATAATTTTTTGAAATATTCTCCATTATTATTAAGAAAGATTCAGTATGACAAGAAAAGTTCAAAAGAAAAGACGAAAAAAACAGTATTATTTAAAGGAGAGAGAAAAGCAGAAATTAGATGAAGTACAACATGTGACATTGAAGAAAAAGACTTTTGGTAAGAGAACTAAAGAATTTGTTAAAAGACTTTTAAAGAACGTAATGAATTTTCTAAATGTGGAAAAGAGAAAGAAAAGTTGTACAACCAATCAGAAGGAAACTAAAAAAGGACATATCAATGGAAAATCAGGCTATGGGAAAACAATTCATGTTGAAAGAAGGATGAAACAACATAAAGACATTAGGAAGAGAATGTATAAAAGTAGAGTACTACAAAATTTATTGAAAGATTGTAAAAAATATAAAAAAAGATCAGCAGATTACAAGAAAAAACAACAGATTGAAAGTGTAGTAGAAAAAGATTTTGAATTGAAAAGAAAATTATTTATATTGGTATTGAAGAGAATGAAAACATTGAATAAAACAATGCACTTTATGAAGGAGAAAAGCAAAAGTAAAAGACTGGTAAATAGAAGTAACTTTTGCAAAACATTTTCGGGAGAATGGAAGCACACTTCTAGTACTGAGCCTTTTTTTAATGAAGAAAGCTATTTTCAACAAAATACATTAGTTCATGTAGTTGATACCAGTGGTCGTTGTTACGAAATAAAAGATGGTTGTCCAATTGAAAAAGAAAAGATGGTTCCTAGAAATGTGGAAGAAGTAATAGCTGAAGAAGTTCAAGGGAGACGTACACAAGCTCCAGTGTTTAAGTGGGATTGTAGTAGTATTTGTAGTATACGAAAGGAATCTATTGATATATTACGAATTTTCTTACGAGATTATGCAAAACAAAAGTGCTACACAGAAGATTAAGATGTTGTAAGGCCTAGATCCTTGTAAAGTGAGAAAATATACTAAGTTGCACGGCCATTCTCTGGCTTGTCTTTCTAGAAAAGTGTGTCGAAGTACTTTTCATCATTTAAGAATGTTAGCAGTACAACATTCAGAAATGCGGAAGTTAGTAAGAAGATTGTACTACGTAAAAAGTCCTACATTATCTTTAAGTGAAATAAACACAGCTCTTTTGCATGGTTCAGTATCGGATGTAAAAAAAGTTTCTGATGATATACAGTTTCGTTTCTTTGGTTCACAAGAGGAGTGTAGAGAAAGTGAGAGTTTGATAAGTGCAGGTGTTAAAGAACAGGTGGAAGATAATACTACAGAGAAGTTTGCAGAAGAAATTACAAAGTTTAAGGTACTTTCATGTGAAAAACCAAACTTTGGGGTCCATTACGATGACTGGCGGATGCACCTCCGCGATGCTGGCGGTGGGAGAAAACGCCATTTACCGTGCACCGGCAGCGGTCTTCACGCCCGCAATATTAGCATGTCTAGACAGAGCCATTTCCCGTCCGCTGCGGTGTGACGCCGACCGCCATCAAAGGGCGCCCGCCAGCGCGGCGGAGTGAGCCAATGAGCACTAACCGCCGTGCGGAATGACGTCCCGTCCGCTGAACAAATCACGATGCCGGAAAAAGGGCAGCACACCTCGGCGGAGCAACCGTATAGCCAAAGACGGCGGAGACACCACAGAGGAGCAAGAAAATAGACACCCGGACCACACCGCGATGGATCCAGCTCTACACGCCTTTCCAGTGCTGTATATGATACACCACCTGCAAGTCATTGACCGGCGCGGACGCCGCCGCAGGTACGTACACACGCAACTGTGCATGCAACACAATACACAAGTCAAGGCTGTGAAAACGGTGCATGTCCACACCAGACACCCCTGTGGGGACAGGCACACAGCCATCACTGCATCCACACATGTCCCACCTGTCACAAAAACACCTCGCCACATCCTGGCTACCCATGTTCCGCGATCATGAACAAATGTCCCGTGTCGTCACCGCCGCGGTCAGTGTGCAGGAAAACATGCACACAACGCAGAGGCCAGTGCCAGCGTCAGCCATGGCCACTGTACAAACAACACAAAACCACCACTCAAAACACAATACACTAGCCCTCTCCCTAAAGGTACATATCATGTGCCTGCCATGTGCCACTCCTGCACAACAACAGCACAGGTGAATACACACCCTGCCACACATCCCTAACAACTGCAGAGATAGCCACAGCAGGAGTTGTTGCACAGGAACACATACCACAGAAGGCTAGGCCCCAGCCAACACACACACCACAACAACACCACACACATGCCCAGAACACTGAGCTCCAGCACAAAATGTACACACACACATTTTTTGTTTTTTAAGTTTTGAAAACCTTTATTAGAACAATAAGATGTCATCCACAGCAGAATGCCTACATCCCTGAAAGGGCCGGCACAGCAAGGCAATGCACGAAGATTTGCTACAGATGGGAGAGGGATAACACAGCATGCCGCCTACAACTACATCGGGCCGGCCGCGTCAGGTGATATAGGAGCATTGAAGGATCAGGGATGTCACTGTAGGTATGTGATGTAGAGCAACATCTCACAAATAACAACTTTGCCACTCTCGTGTCATGTGCTCTATATATATAACTTGTGTGGTATGGCGTAGTCCATGCATGGAACGATGGAGTAGTGTGTCCAGATAACCCAGCATCCACTATGCAGTGTGTGTGTCGCTTTGGGTGGGGGATCATTTCTCATCATTGCACCTCATGCCTGTGGGGTAGTGGGGGGCGGTGAAAGTGTGCCATCTGCGTGTTCCAATAAGTATGTCTGCAGAGGTGCCCAGATATCACGGGAGGAGGGGGGCAGAAGTTCCGCATACGTGTGTAGTTGTTCTTGACAATAAATAAGGTCTTGAAGCCAGTCTTTAAATTTCGGTGCTCTCCCTCTACCCCATCTGCAAGCAATCTTTCTCTTAGCGAGGAGGAGTGCAAGGGATGTTTATTTACGGATTTGGGCAGCTAGGGGTGCAGTGTAACCCAGGAGTGCAGTCAAAGGATCTGCCGGAATGTGTATGCCCGTCATGAGGTCTAATGCTGCCAATACCTCCGTCCAGAAACGACGGATTGGTGGGCAGTCCCAAGCTATGTGTTGGAATTCGGCTCCTTCACTGCCACATCGATCACATATGTCATTGTCTCGGAGTCGCAAGCGGTGTAAGCGTGCCGGTGTGTAATAGAGACGATGGACACATTTGTAATGGAGGAGTCGGAATTTGCTGTTGGCAGAGATTTCCCCCATTTGTCTACAACAGAAGGACCATTGATCAACAGTCAGGGGGTGGCCCAGTTCCATTTCCCATCTGGTCTTGGCCAACGGGGGGTCATATTCTCTATCTTTCTGTACTGTACGATATAATAGTGAGATAACATGGGAAGGGGCGGCTTGTTGCAGGAGGGCGTGCAGGGGGGACATGATAGGGGGTTCCTGAGGAAAACAAGGAGTGAGGGCTTTCACATCCTGTCGTAGTCTAATATAGTAGAATCGCTCTAGGGGAGAAAGGGTTGTAGGGCCAAAGAATTAGTCGCTCGTGCGGAATTTACACTTATCGTATAGCTGCCCCCAGGTTTGGATTGACAATTTGCGTAGTAGTCTGCGGCATACACCCTCCTGTGTTACCGGGATATCTTGTCTGCCGGCGAGGGGTAGAAGGGGGGAATATAACAGGGGGGTGCGTGTGAGATTCGCTAGATCACGCCATGCGCTGGTGGTGCATTGGATGGACGGTGGTGGAAGCGTGGCTCCGCGCGACTGCAGGGGTGCTCAAATACGCAGTGCTGGGAATAGGGTGCATGTATCCGTCTTCAATTGCCAGGTGTGGCATATAGGGGGGGGTGTATCCAATAGGAGGCGAAGTGGGCTTGGGCGCAGCTAAAGTACAATTCCAGGTCTGGTATCTCCAGTCCGCCCTCACTGAAGGGACGTGTAAGGATGTCCCAGCGTAGCCTAGCCTGCTTACCTCCCCATATAAGCCGAATGAGTTGGCTTTTGATAGTCGAAAAGAAGTGGCGGCCAGGGGCGTAGGGAATATTTACGAACAAATATAGTAGTTTGGGCAATATGACCATTTTTATAAGGGCGGCTCTGCCCGCCATGGACAGTGGCAGTGCAATCCACCGTGTGATTTTGTCCGCCAAAGAGCTCAATGCACAACCATAGTTAGCCCTCAATAGTTCTTCGCGATTGCGGGATATTACTATCCCTAAATAGGTGAGTGTGTTGTCGCACCATGTTAGGGGGTAGTCCGGTACAAATCTGGGAGTGGAGTCAGTGAGGGGGTAAATTTGAGATTTTCCCCAGTTAATATTTACTCCGGAGAGATGTCCAAAAAGGAGGAACAGTCGGAGGATAGGATTCAGGCTCTCCTCTGGGTGCCGCAGATAAAGGGTAAGGTCATCTGCATATAATGAAATTAAAATTTGCCTTTCTGGGTAAATGAGGGCGTGTTCGCGGAAGTATTGGAGTATCTTGGCGGCCAAGGGTTCGATAGCCAGGGCGAATAAAAGGGGGGACAAAGGGCATCCCTGCCTGGTTCCCCTGGCTATAGTAAAAGAGGCAGAGCGCTTGCTATTGATCATTACCGTGGCTTGCAGGCCGGTGTAGAGCAGGTTTATCCAGGCCAGGAATGGGGGAGGGAACCCCATGCGTTGCAAGACAAAGGCTAAGTAGTCCCATTCCAGGGAATCAAACGCCTTGGTGGCGTCTAAAAAAATGGCGGCGGCGTTAGTGTCAGGTTCTATGTCGTGGAGAATCGCAAAGAGGGTACGCAGATTGTGGGAAGTGCCTCTAGTTGGCACAAAACCCGACTGATCGGGGAGGACCAGAACGGGCATGAGGGGGCTGATGCGATTGACGATTAGCTTAGCTAAGATCTTGGCGTCCACGTTGATAAGGGACAGGGGCCTATATGAGTCTACTTGCGTCGCTGGTTTCCCCGGTTTGGGCAGGGAGATAATGAGCGCTTCACGCATTGATGGAGGCAAGATGCCCGTCTCTCGTGCTTCCTCGAGCACGTGACGCAGGGCAGGAATAAGGAGATGTCTGAATACTTTATAAAACTCGGCCAGGAGGCCATCAGGACCTGGGGCCTTGCCAGACTGTAATTGCATTATTGCGGAAATTATTTCTTCATCTTCGTGATGGGCTAGGAGGGATTCTCTCTGGCCATCCCCCAGCCATGCAATAGCTGTATCTTCAAAGAATGAGGTGAAATCCATAGGTTGCTTTCTATGTGTTGTATACAGTTTTTTGTAAAACTTTTGAAAGGTGTCTACTATTTCAGAAGTGTTTCTGTGGATCTGACCGACTTCATCCTCTATCTCTAAGATAGTATTGGCAAATCGGGGGGGGCAAATCACTGAGGCTAGTGCCTTTCCTGGCCTTTCGCCCTCGCCGTAGCGGCGGGCTTGATGGTATTTCCCTCTAAATTTACACTCCTCTGCCATTTCTTGGTACTCAGTACGGAGGTCGTGTAAATGTGCTTTCTGCTCAGGTGCGGGTGAGGTTCGAAGAGCCCTTTCCGCCTGTTTAATGCTTTGTTCTAATTTCTGCAGCGTATTTCGAATGTCCTTTAAGACTCCACCACTTTTAGCTATGCAGATGCCTCGTATGGTGATCTTAAAGGCCTCCCATACTGTAGAATATTGCGGAACCGAGCTGTCGTTCCGAGGGAAAAAATCAGTGATTTCATGCTCAAGTTCAGCTTTAAATACCGGATCTAATAATGATTGTGGATTGAGTCGCCAGGAGATGTAGGGTGGGTCTTCATAAGGTGGCGTAAGAGAAAGAAGGACGGGTGAATGGTCCAAGTATGTACGGGGAGGTGAGATGCATGTGTCAACCAAGTTGTTAATCCTTTATCTATAAGCCGGCCATCTATGCGGGACCAGGAGGAGTGAGCAGTAGAATAACAAGTCCCTTCTCGGGTTTGTGGATGAAGGGTCCTCCAGGCGTCCGTGAGGCTATGTTCCTCCACAATGCTTTGGAGGGTCGCCTGCGCGTTGGAGTAATGGCGAGTTTGTGGATGTGACCTGTCTAAAGCTGGGTTTATGGTCACGTTAAAGTCCCCTCCCCATATCAGGTGTGTAGAGCCTATATCCATTATCTTGCCCCAGAGTATGCGGAAGAATTCCGGGTCGTCAGTGTTAGGCCCATAGCAGGAGACAAGTGTAATGGATTGCGCGGAGAGTCTACCCCAGAGGATGCTATAGCGGCTCTGTGGATCCCCATAAGAGCCGATGGGGGTGTAGGGAAGCGAGCGTTTCACCAATATGAGGGTACCTCGGGCATAGGACGAGTAGGACGAGAAGCATTTGGTGGTTGCCCACCGAGCTGCAAATGTGGGGGATGGGATGGGGGCGAGGTGCGTTTCTTGAAGCATGGCACAGTGAATGTTGTGACGTTCCAAATAAGAGAGGATGTGACGGCGTTTGCGAGGATCCCCCAGCCCTCTGATATTCCAGGTTAAAAAGTTATATTGGGAGGATATGAGACGTGACTCCATTTGTTTTTTATATACCACGTGGATGAAAAATATCGAGGTTATAGTCTGGATTTACAGCGTGAGCAGATCTGTGCGAGGTGGAACAATGAAATTCTGCATAAAAACTTTCCCCATGACCTCCCCCCTCCCACAACAGCGACCCAAACTCTCCGTGGTCCATCCCTCCCCCCTCCCAAAAGAAAACCATAGCCATCTCCCCAACAGGGGGCGGAGGGCTCAACCATTTACCCATTTACGATATGAAGTACTTAGGGTTCACCTGTCGGGTGGTCTCTAGAGGGCGTTCAGGTTCTCCTCGTCAGAGCGAGGGCGCTCGGGCAGTATTGTATAGTTTCATCTCGGCACTAGTTGAAAGGTAGTTCTGTATTTACGTGAAAGCATCCGACAAGGCGCTGCACTGCCAATGCGACGCATCATTCAAAGAGTTCAGTATCAGGATATGTATGCTAAAGAAGATCTTTATGGGTCGAGCATTGGCTCCCCCCTGCCGGCCAGCACATCCGAAAGATATCGAGAGTGTCCTGTAGGCGGGAGTTGTGGCACCAGTCCTGGAGGCGTGCTGGCCTGTCCTTAGTGCACATGGTCCGTAGCGTTTCCCCAGGTCCCTCCGCGAGGGGCATGCGCCAGCCGCAGCGTGTCTGGTGCTCCGCAGGGCATAAGTGGAGTGCAATGGGCCAGTGCAACGTCCGCCTCACAACCCGGGGGGAATGCGCCTGAGTGTAGGATCTGAATATGTTGCATAAGAGGGTGGGGATCGTTCTCCAGGCGTCCTACTCGACATCCGATGTGTTCCCACTAGCTGCGGGGCGATGCGCGGGGGACGATTGACCCGCAGGCATCCTGGGCAGAGTTTTGAGGAAGTCCTGGGCGTGTTGCGGGTTCGTGAAAAAATGATGTTTGCCCTGATGCGTTACCTTGAGGCGGGCAGGGAATAACATGGCATAGGGCATGTTAAGTTGTTGAAGTTTTTTCTTCACCTGCAGAAATTTGCGTCGTTGGTCTTGGACGGCCATGGTGAAGTCAGGATATATCGAAATCGCCATCCCTTCAAATGTTAGTTGTCCTTGTTCCCTAGAGAGGCGAAGGGCGGCATCTCTGTCGCGATAGTTAAGTAGTTTGGCGATTATGGGGCGGGGAGGAGTACCAGGGGCCGGCCGATTCGCCAATGAGCGGTGCGCTCGCTCAACAACTAAGACCTGTGAGAAGGCATCCCTGCCAAAGAGTGCATTGAGGAGTCTCTCAACATATTCCTCCATCTTTCCGGTGGCTGTCGATTCCGGTATCCCAAGGATTCTGAGGTTGTTTCTCCTCGAGAGAGATTCCAAATCCTCATTTTTGGTGGCTATTACTTTCAGGATTCGGTCCATCTCAAGGGTGCGACTTGTGGTGGCGCTGGTTGTGTCCTCTAAGTCCGAAATCCGTCGTTCCGCCTCAACTATGCGGTCATCGTGTTTCTCCACCCTGTGCGTGATCCCTTCCAGCCTGGTATTCATGGAATCCATTTTGGATTCAATGGAGGTTAAGCTCGATTGCATCACCAACAGCAGCTCCTTGAGATCCGCGGTTGAAGGGGTCGACGCGTCCTGTTGGTCTTCGTCAGGTTCCGACTGGGAACGAGACGATTTGCGGGTATCAAAGTTGAGTTTTGGCTGCCGCCCGTCTGGCTTCCCCATGACTTTAGAAGGAGAGGCTATGAAGAGTCGTAATCAGGGGTGTAATAGCTAATGTGCTTTTCTGGGGTCCTGCCCGTGGTCCGCAAAGTGAGACGCCGTCTGGATGCGTGGGGAACCGGCGGCGACAGGGGATCAGTGATGCTGGAGAAAAGATCCCCTTGCGGTTATATGCGGTGTCCGGGGAGTTCGGTAGCTGGCTTCAGGGACCGGTATCTCCTCCCGGAGGGTGCACCGCCGCAGCGATTGCCTCTCCCCCCAGGCGGCAGCGTCAGGGGGTGTCAGGCACATAGGCAGGGCAGCCGCGCCCAGCGCTCTCCACACGATCTCCAGCACTAGCAATGGGGACCCAGGGACCGTGACACGCACACAGCGCTCCGCACATCTTCCTCGCTGCCAGATCACAGCGCTATGGGTCTCTCAGCGCAACGGGTACTGGGCGCTGAGCCGTCCCGGCCCCACACCGTCAGGAAGCGGTATGGCAACTATGAGGATCCAGGTGGACCGGTGGGCCTCCGGGGTATGGACCGCCCCTCCCCCGTCCGGGCTCAGCATGCAAGATGGGGCCAAGCTCCAGCACGGGGTCCCTTGAGCATGCGTTTAAGGATGTGGAATAGGGTGGTCCCAGCGTGGTCCGCAGTCCGGGGGGGCGCAGCACTTCTCCCACGGCCCCAGCAAGGCGGCCCCCCCTCGGCGGTAGCAAGCGGGGGAGGTCGCAGGGAGCAGCCGCACCCCAACGGCAGCAGCCGGGGCAAGCAAAGCGTGAGCGCCGCCCCCTCCTACCTCACATGCGGCGGCCAGGGCGCCGCGAAGAATGTCCACTTGGGTCTCCCGGCGGTGTATCTGGCCCGCAGAGAGCGGCTCCGGGAATGGCAGCGTCCCACTACCTCCGCAGGTCCGGAGCAGTCCCACCAGGCGGGGGGTCCGCACAGAGCTCTCAGCTGTCCCGCGGCGGCAAGCAGAGGACAGCAGCTCCCTCGCGATCTTTCACCCGCCTCAATGCCCAGCTGCCGCAGATGCTGTCCGCCGGCTCCGCGTTCTCCACCGCCCCAGTCAGCCACGGCGGGCCACCGATCCGCGTCGGAGGTCGCAGGCCCAGCCCCCACGTGCGGCGTCGGCGGCCTCCGCAGCCGGTGGTAGGGCAGGTTCAGCAGGGGCCGCGACGGCAGTCGATAAGCAACGGGAGACCAGCGGTCCCCCAGGGTCCGGATGCGGTGTCTTCCAGCAACAGGGGTCTGGCAGCTCCCGGTCCGACCTCCGAGAGAGTCAGGCCGCCATTTTGTCCGCTCCGTCGGGCAGAAGACAAGCCCAGTTTTCCCCGCTTCCGGGCCAAAAAGCATTGTTTTAAGCAGTGCAGCAGGCTACTTAGTATGTCACTTCTCAGAATTCGCTTTTGGTTCGCAGTTCGTTCAGGAGATGAGCAGGATCTTATGTGGATAAAGGCCCGAGCCGCAAGAGCCTCACGGAGGTGCGGCCATCTTGCTTGGCGCCCTCTAGCGCCCCCCCATGTACACACACACACATATTGATGAGCAAACAATTCACTGCACACACAGCCTACCAACTTACACAGACACACCCTACCCTGCCTCACAGCCACATACACAGACCACATGCTAGCAGCAATGGAGGACAACATACATGAAAGCTAAAGTGATGTGCCCACAAAGGGAAGGACAAAGACACAACTATCAAGCATGTGTACATCACATGCAAGACAACAGACCTCTGAGAACACCCACAGCCCATCAAATCACACATGGCTGCCACAGTGAGTCAACCCAAAACACAAGCACCTCAATTCAACAACTCAGGGAGACAGCAAGGCCACCCATGTCAAGGCACAGGGATGAGAGGAAGGCCATGAAGTCAAATACTGAACAGACACACATAGGTATGCAATTACCTGACAAGAGCATCTCTGCACCACAACACACAGGCCCCATTCACACACTCCATGATTGAGAAGCACAAGTAGGATACGTCACACATCCCCCTCTCACATCAGCAGCACACAACACTCCCATGTGCACCAAATCACAATTGCAGGGCACAACAAGTACACATACATGCACACCACTCCAGGGTGACACATGGGTGTAGTTGACAATGCAGGTGCACACACATCAAGGGCCTGATTCACAGAACTAACTTACGTCAAAAACGTAAACGTAAACGTAAAGTTAGTACTTTTTAGGTATTCACAGAATACACTTACTCATTTTGGTATTCACAGAATGAACTTACTCATTTCGGTATTCACAGAAGTTAGTAGTCCTAAAGTTAGGACTACTAACTTCTGTGAATACCGAAATGAGTAAGTTCATTCTGTGAATGCCTAAAAAGTACTAACTTTACGTTTACGTTTATGTTTTTGACGAAACCGGTCCTAGGATGCTTGTTTCCAGTCCAGGGAGGACCTGGCCTGGCAGTTCGGGCTGGACTGTTCCCATTGGGCACAGGGTCAAGACTGATTTGCATATGGCTGGGTCCAAACTGGGGTGGCGTAGTGGGCAAAAGAACGATGGATTTAACCCAGATCTTTTGACTGGGGGAGAATGTTTGCATTGTCAGCATTCCGTCCATCATTTGTTTGCTGTAACACTTTTCGCCCTAAGTGGGATGGGTATGCCCAGACGTGGGTCCCTTGCTCACTGTGCCACTGGATTCAAGCTAGCCTGGCTGAAGAAGGGTGACATGCCCTGAAACCGGTCCCAGGATGCTTGTTTCCGGTCCAGGGAGGACCTGGCCTGGCAGTTCGGTCTGGACTGTTCCCATAGGGCACAGGGTCAAGACTGATTTGCATATGGCTGGGTCCAAACTGGGGTGGCGTAGTGGGCAAAAGAACGATGGATTTAACCCAGATCTTTTGACTGGGGGAGAATGTTTGCATTGTCAGCATTCCGTCCATCATTTGTTTGCTGTAACACTTTTCGCCCTAAGTGGGATGGGTATGCCCAGACGTGGGTCCCTTGCTCACTGTGCCACTGGATTCAAGCTAGCCTGGCTGAAGAAGGGTGACATACCCTGAAACCGGTCCCAGGATGCTTGTTTCCGGTCCAGGGAGGACCTGGCCTGGCAGTTCGGTCTGGACTGTTCCCATAGGGCACAGGGTCAAGACTGATTTGCATATGGCTGGGTCCAAACTGGGGTGGCGTAGTGGGCAAAAGAACGATGGATTTAACCCAGATCTTTTGACTGGGGGAGAATGTTTGCATTGTCAGCATTCCGTCCATCATTTGTTTGCTGTAACACATGGTACAACGGCATTGGAGAACCACACGTGAATCCATGAAGGTGGGAGGGTGGACACAGTAGCTCTACATCCCATTCACATGCAGGATGCCAGCACATCAAGCAATGTGTAGTCTGCCCACATCTACTGTCCGCTGTTAGCTAGAGCAACACATAGATTAGATAGCAACACATGGTTGTTGGTGGACTCACTGTGTCCAACACTGCGCAGCCCCCAATGTTCTAGCCCTGTGAATGGCTCACTGTGTCATGGAGCTCACATACAGTGACATCAACTCTCATACACACACCCTTGTCACAACGCTTGTCGTGTGCAATCTACAGGGCTGAGATGGCTCTTTGATGAAGATGTGTGAACAAAAGACACATGGAACACACTGTACATGCAGTGATGTGTACCTGTCGGAATTGGGCGGCGACTGTGCAGGCCAGGTGGGCTGACACTGAGAGGGACATTTGGGACCCACACAGCCATTCACACAAGCAATCACTGGCCTGACTCCTGCATTACCAATTTGCTGATTCACTGTATGGCTGACAGGACAATACATGTCCCTCAAATCTGGATGGGCATGCAGGGAAACGTGTGGAAGAGGCTACACAGCCCTTCCCCCTGGAGAAAACATGCTAGGCAGTGCATGCCAGAGCCCCACACTCACTGACACATACTGCAGCACCTCCACCTCACGTGTGCCCCCCCTGCACTCTCACTCACACTGTTGGAGACTTACCACGATATTAGGGGCACCATGGAGCCTTGGGTACTGTGCAAGCACCCCGTCCACCAGGACCTCCAGCTCCTCGCTGGTGAAGGGACTGGCCCGGATCTTCTGTGTCCTCGACATCACTATGGACAGGTGGCAGCAGCAGCAGGTGGAGTTCAGGGGTGGCAGGCAGCAGTCCCTGGAGACAGCAGCAGCAGGTGGAGGGTGGCAGGCAGCAGTCCCTGGAGGCAGCAGCAGCAGGTGGAGGGTGGCAGGCAGCAGGCCCTGGAGGCAGCAACAGCAGGTGGAGGGTGGCAGGCAGCAGTCCCTGGAGGCAGCAGCAGCAGGTGGAGGGTGGCAGGCAGCAGGCCCTGGAGGCAGCAACAGCAGGTGGGGGGTGGCAGGCAGCAGTCCCTGGAGGCAGCAGCAGCAGGTGGAGGGTGGCAGGCAGCATTCCCTGGAGGCAGCAGCAGCAGGTGGAGGGTGGCAGGCAGCAGTCCCTGGTAGCAGTGGAAATGTGGGGCACCCTCCCACACATATATAGGCCCCTGGGGCTGTGTCAGTGGTCCCACGCCGCTGCAATTGGTGTACCAGGTCTGCTATTTTTAAAATCATCCAATGTCCGCCTCCGCGGTGGCGGTGCACGCCTAACACGATTTTCAAACCCATATGAAGCAACCGCTACTGTGCGTCCCATTGGCTGCAAGGGCATGGACCATGGCGGTGACACACCGCAGGGGCCAGGCGCGCGCTACCGCGGTGGTGCATCTTTTGAATTCTTCCAATGACCGGCTATGCGGTTGCGGAACACGCCTACCGCTATCTTCAAAATTGCATCAGGCTACCGCGAGGGTGCATCCCATTGGCTGCCAGGGCATGGTCCATGGCGGTGACAGTCCGCAGGGGCCAGGCGGTAGGCACCGCCATATGGGTGCCATACAGTGCCTGTAGTGACCGTGAGCTGGGTAGCGGTGCATGCCAACCGCCATATACACATGTAGATATAGCTGAGACTACCGCGATCGTGTCTGGGGTATTGGCGGTGACAGTCCGCAGGGGCCAGGCAGTAGGCACCGCCATATGGGTGCCATACAGTGCCTGTTGTGACCGTGAGCTGGGTAGCGGTGCATGGCAACCGCCATATACACATGTAGATATGGCTGAGACTACCGCGATCGTGTCTGGGGTATTGGCGGTGACAGTCCGCAGGGGCCAGGCGGTAGGCACCACCATATGGGTGCCATACAGTGCCTGTAGTGACCGTGAGCTGAGTAGCGGTGCATGCCAACCGCCATATACACATGTAGATATGGCTGAGACTACCGCGATCGTGTCTGGGGTATTGGCGGTGACAGTCCGCAGGGGCCAGGTGGTAGGCACCGCCAGATGGGTGCCATACAGTGCCTGTAATGACCGTCCGTGGACTTGCGGAGCAGGTTTGCTGCACATATGGAGTCATCCATCTCTATCCATAGCCAAACATGAACAGTGCCCAGTGTCTACAACATTGAAGGACCCTCATGAGGCCAACATAACGAATGGGACATTTAACTCCATGTCACCAACACATGCCATATATGTGTATGTGATAAATTGCATTGACACATTCACACGCACATGTCACATGTGATGTGTAAGGGCATGTACAGTTTTTGTGTTGCATAGCATATGTAGCTAATGGTCAATGTGTGTAGGTGCAATGTAATGCACAATGCTGTCTCATTGTGTGAACTAGGGGCATCATTGACTGTCACATTGTCTACTGCACATGCACACACGTGTTCACCATGCTCAGGCTGTGGTCAGTGTGTACTTGATGTGTGCCATGTGCAACCTGTGTTGGGAGGTGTATCATGGACAGCAGCACGGTGTGCTAGGGTAGTATTGTAGTTTGACACATATGCTGGGGGTAATACTCACAGGTGTGCGCACACATGTGGTGCCATATCCCACTGTGCATGCCAATGAGCAGGAGGTGTGCACAGATCATTGCTGCGGGTAAGGGGACAAGTGTACGAGTAGTGTGCCTGATGTGTACCGACTTGTGCAGTGCTCTCTTGGTTGATGGTGCAGTCTGTAACATTTGGCAATGTGTCTGTAGAAATGTGAAATGTCCTGTACATCTCATGGTGTGTTTCATTGACATATGTGCACTTTCATCTGACCTAGGAGGAGGCCCAATATCCATCGTCCATTCACAGTGCTGGCTGACATGGAAAATGAAGAGATCATCCGCAAATTCAGGCTGGATAGAGTTTCCCTACAAAACCTATGTGCCATGTTGGAGCCCCACCTGCAGCCACGTCGCACATATCTAACAGCTTTCACTGCGACTTCAAAGGTGATGGCGTGCCTGCATTTCTTTGCGACAGGCTCATTCCAGCACACGGTAGCAAGCGCAGGTGGGATGTCACAACCGATGTTCAGCATGGTGCTGAGGGATGTACTGTCAGCTATGATGAACTACAAGGACAGATACATTCAATTCCCCAGGGGGCCAGAGTTGGTGGCTGTGAAGGGAGATTTGTATGCCCTTGGACACATCCCCCATGTTGTTGATGCCATTGATTGCACACATGTTGGGCTTGTGCCACCACAGGCACGTGAGCAAGTGTACAGAAATCGGAAGCATTACCACTCAGTAAATGTTCAAGTGGTGTGCCGGGCGGACATGATCATCTCCCACGTGTGTGCCAGGTATCCCGGGTCAGCCCATGATTCGCACATCATGCGCAGCAGCATCGTCCCGCAGCTGATGGCCAATCTGCTTCCTGCGTGTGCATGGCTTGTGGGTGAGTATGCATAGTGGAGTAGCGTGGTGTGTGTGTGACATGCTGTCCTGTGGCATTGTGGAACATCAAGGTTAATCTGTGTTTCTCACACCCAGGTGACTCTGCATATCCTAACCGTCCGTGGTTGCTGAGCCCACTGCGGAATCCTGTGACAGCAGCTGATGTGCGGTATAATGATACCCATGGGAGGACACGGCGTGTAATAGAGCGTACATTTGGTCTCCTAAAGTCACGATTTCGCTGCCTGGACCGTACCGGAGGTGCCCTGATGTACTCGCCAAGGAAGGTGTGTCAGATAGTCGTGGCATGCTGCATGCTCCACAACCTGGCCATTCGCAAGGCAATACCCCTGATCCTGGATGATGATGAGCAGCCAAGGCCCCCGCCTGCAAACCAACCCGGGTCCAGTGACGAGGACAGTGGAGAGGAGAAAGGTGTCGACATGCGTCAACAGCTCATCAACCGCTACTTCACTTGAAGGTGAGTGATGATGTAGGAGGGACACATGGTCTGATGGTGTTGCAGTTGCTGTGAGGGTGTATGTGAGCTTGGTGACTGCAGCCTTGTGTTCACTCCTTGCTGGTTGGCAATGTTTGTGGGATAGGGTAGTTTGACACAGATACAGGATGTCTCCATGGCGACTGTTGCTCTGTGTAATGTGTGAAGATTGGAGTACCTTGTTGACAAGTGTTGTGTGATGTGTGTGATGCCACATCAAAACAAGTGACTCTTGTTCTAATGTTTTTCCTAGGTCCCTTCAGCCACTCCTTGCCTACCTACATTCCATTTCCCTGGGGCATTTACATGACAGTGAAGGTTGCACATCCTGTATTAAAGACGGAGCAGACACAACAACATGTGTGTAAGGTGTATTTATTTACAATTGTGACATGTGAGGGTCGAGAAAATGTACATGGGGGAATTTGAAGAAATGAGTTGACGGTCATGGTAGATGAGATAATTGAGTAGTCACCACAGTGATGTGGAGACCCAGTCCAACAGACAGATGCCATTCACATGGCAGTGTGGGGAAGGATAGTCCAAAAGGTAAATGCAGTGGTCTGCCATCATGGCAGGCTCCGGGACTTGCCTTTGGCAGGTGCTTTGGCACGTGATGCCTCCTGGCCTTTCCTTGGACGGCCCCTTTTGCGCTTGACTGGAGGGGGCCTGTGCTGCAGGGGCAGTGGTGTCTGAGGACTCACCCCCCTCTGTGGACGCAGGGGAGGATGACGAACTGTCATCCTGCTGCCCATCAGGGGGAGGCGGAGATGTTGAATGTTGCGCTGGCCTGTCCCTCAGGATTGCCACTTGCTGCCCAAAGAGGTCCACAATTTGTCCCATGCGGGTGTCCATGGACCTCATCAGCAGGAGGAGCTCCCGAGAATCTTCCTCAGACCGGCCCATTCGTCCCTGGGCCTGTTCGTATGCCCCAAGGACTCTGTTGATGTGGGACAGGGCTTCCGTCCCAGGCTCAGTTCCCCTCTGCATGACCCTGCCCCGCCCACCTACACTGCTGCCACGGGCCTGTTGGCTCCCCACATTGCTCCGCTGCATCCTCTCCCTGGCCTCCTCAGTAGATGTCGTGGGGTGCTCATCACCTGGGGCAGGGAGTGTGTTACGGGCAGCTGTGGTGGTGGTGGTAGTGGTTGCCACACAGGCCGTGACAACAGCTGTCTGGGGAAGGTCATGGGTTGCAGCAGATGTGGTTGTGGGGACAATGGGTGCCTGGGCCTGGTTGCGGCCTGCCACAACAGATGTGCTGGCTTGGGGCTCCTCATCCAGGGAGTCTTCATCCAGTAGTCTCTGTTCCGGGGTGGGGGACTGGCTCTGCAGGTTGGTGGTGTCGTCCTCTGCAGTGAGTTCTTGGTCACCTGTGGGTCAGATGAGAAATGGTCATTGTGTTGCAACCAGCAAAGCTTCTGTTCGCACTGTTACATCAACTGTTTGTACATCCAGCAGTTGTTCACTGATCTAATTTGCAGTTACCGACATCCAGTGATGCTTTACAAGCTGTTGAGGTACATGCATTACTCGTCCATATTGGGAGTTGGCAAGACATGACATGCACAATTTACATTTTTACATTGACAGGTTCATGTTGGCATCTAGTGAGTGTTTAATCATATGTGATCCTGTTAAAAAAGGTATGTCACTTGTTGTGCCCTTGCAGCCGTTTTCTCTGCACATTGGGGGAACATTGTAGTTGCATCCATACCTTTGGCATGTGGTGTACATATCTGTATTTGCACTTCCAGCCATGCTTTCTTTGCTTTCATTTGGTCCTTGCTGGTCTGGACCCCTGCCATTTTCAGATGGCATGCAGTGGTGTGCAGGGTTGTGCACTGAGTTTCATCTACATGTGGATCTGAATGTCACACTTTGGTTGCTGTCATGGTTTCATTTGCTTAGGTGTGTGCACACTATAGTGGCCAATGCTATCTGGGTGTGCAGTTGTGCAATGTGAGGCCTGGTGTCCTATGCCACCATGCTTGTCGTGAGGCATATCTGGCTGCATGTAGTGGCTGGTGATATGTTCTGTTTGCTGTTTTGTGATTGTATTTGTAAGACCTCTCTGTGTGTGTGTGTGAGGAAGGCTTCCATCTTGGTCCAGTGTGGGACAAGTCAGCATGATATGTCTACCTACCAGTGATTTGGAAGTGGACATTACAATGACTGACACATGCATCTTAGTGCGAGGGTGTTATCAGTCTTGGGGGCTGGAGCTCATGTGGGCTTGTGTGAGTTGTTGTGCAAGCTTCCCACCCCCACACACCCCAACCTGTGAGATGCGGTTAGCTACCTGTTAGTTGAGTGGGTGGCATACAATGCCTGCCACATGATTCTGATTGGGGGTGGAGTGGCCCATCCAACTCAGGGGTGGGACAGCATGCATAGTGGGATTTGTGGGACGATTTGCCAACACCACAACACCGTCTCCGTGTGAAGATGGCTACCTACCGGTTGAGGTGAAGGTGAGCAATGACATGGCTATGTGACTTAAGAGTCATTCTTGGGAGGAACGTGCCTGTGGTGAGCAGAAGGTGTGTGTGGGTTTCAGTACCCAAACTTTTCACATCACATTCGGGCATGGGGTGTGGCCCCACCATCACTGTTGTCCCAAATATCTGGGTGTGGGGTTCACTCCCCCAACATTTTCAGGCAAAATAGGGCATGGGGTATAGGCTCCTATCACTGTGGTGACATACAGCAGGTTGAACATCTCACCCAGCAAACATTTCCACACTATCATGGTTTCATGGGATTTGTGGACCTGAGAACATGATCAAAGTACTGGTGATGCAGTTGTTCCAGGGCATCCATACACTTACATGTTGTCATCAACAGTGGTGTGTTTGTAAGATACAGTCATCCATGTGCAGACAATGTGTGCTTTTGGGGCCAGACTATACCAGCACTGTTCAGACAGACAGTGTGAGATGTGACCATTGTCAATGCATACACACATTGCTGGTCCCAAGCAGACACATTTGTGCATTTTAGTCAGACAAGGTACTCTTGTTATGCAATTCAGTGCAGCACTGTGGCAGCTGGGTCTGTTGCAAGACAGTTGGGATGTGCAGAGTTTAGCAGTGTGAGTCCCAGGTCCAGTGGAGTTTTTTGGTAATCTGCACTTCCACTGTTTACATTGCAACACTGTGGTATGACATGGGTGATTAGCACTTTGACAACCAACCTGCCAGACACTGCTGCAGGGAAGCATGATAGGTGTTAGTGTTGCAGTGTGTGATGCCTGGCACAGTAGACACAATGTGGGAAATTTTTGCAGTGAGACTTGTGCATGCTGAGTACAATATGACTGTTTAGCATAATTTGTGTAGGTGACTGTGGACAAAGTGGTATGGTGTGATGTGCGGGGGAACAAACGTAACATGCCTATGAGTGGGACAAATGCTCCATCATGCTGATCTGTTGAAGAAGTGGGTCTGTTGTGGGTTGTACTGCAGTGTCACCAATTCCACACACCACTCCCAGTTCAAATGGTTACCTACCAGTAAGTTTGAGGAGTCACATTCAATATCTGCCACATGGTTGTGGGGAGTGCTCCATCTTGCGCAGCTGTAGGACAAGGGGGCCTGGTGGGAGTTGTAGTGCAGACTTCCAAACCACACACACCTCCCTGTGAGGATGGCTACCTACCTGTTGGGTTAAGGTGAGCAATGCAATGGCTGCCACATGGGGGGGGTCAGGGCTCCATCTTGCGCATCTGTAGGACAAGGGGGCCTGGTGGGAGTTGTAGTGCAGACTTCCAAACCACACACACCTCCCTGTGAGGATGGCTACCTACCTGTCGGGTTAAGGTGAGCAATGCAATGGCTGCCACATGGGGGGGGGGGTCAGGGCTCCATCTTGCGCATCTGTAGGACAAGGGGGCCTGGTGGGAGTTGTAGTGCAGACTTCCAAACCACACACACCTCCCTTTGAGGATGGCTACCTACCTGTTGGGTTAAGGTGAGCAATGCAATGGCTGACACGTGGGGGGGGTTTAGGGCTCCATCTTGCGCATCTGTAGGACAAGGGGGCCTGGTGGGAGTTGTAGTGCTGGCAGCTTGTAAACATGTACCCATGGTGATGTTTGTAGCTACCTTTGAGGTGAACCTGAGGGACTGTTGGATTAATGTGTGAGAGATGTGTTGGTGACAGTGTGGTGCTCATGACTGCATTTGTACCTGGGAGGTATAGCTTAGTAGTGGTGCAAGACAGTACATGTCAGTGTGATGTTAGGCATTTGTTTGTACTTACCAGCCTCCACTCCCCGGGTATTCCTGTGAGACTCTCTGGATGCAGTATGCCAAGCACCTTCTCCTCCCATTCGGTGAATGTCTTGAGTGGAACGGGAGGGCCACTGCCTGTCCTGTTAGCCAGCTCATGGTTCTTGGCTCTCTTTTTCTTGACCACTGCCTTCAGATCGTGCCAGCGCCTCATAATTTCATTTCTATTGCGTGGCACGGTCCCTACTGCATTAACCTTATCTACTATCCTTCTCCACATTAGCGTTCTTGTGGCTACTGGTGTCTGTTGTACCAGGTTACCAAACAATTGGGGTTCTACCCTGATTATCTCATCTACCAGGACCCTCAACTCACTGTCAGTGAATCTTGGCATTTTCTGTGGTGACATGGTGTGTGATGTGCCAAGGTGTTTGAGGTGCAAGTGTTGAGGTGGTGGTGGTGATGTGTATGGTGTGTGATGTGCAAAGGGGTTAGAGGTGCAGGTGTGGAAGTGGTGGTGGTGATGTGTGTGTGTGTGTTGTGCAGTTTTGCCTCTCCTGTCAGCTGTGGTGTATGTCCCTTCAGTTCTGGAGTTTTGCAAAGGATTGTGGTCTGGTAGGGGGCTGGATTTATACTGGGCTATGTGGGTGTGTCAGGATGGGGTATTGGTTGCAGGTGTGGTGTGTGTGTCATCCTGGGATTTGTAGTTTTTGAGTTTACCATGGGGGTGTGTCTTTGGGCTGTGTTAGGTGTTTTTTGGTGCATGACTTGTTTGCTTGATGCACTTTGTGGCCATGTTGTGTGTATTTTTTCTGACCGCCATTTTTTTCACGGAGCGTACGCAGCGGTGGCTATGCTACGGCGCTTCCGCGGGCTCTCTCATTCATCACTATTGTCGACCGCGGCGGTCGTAAACAGCGCTCTGCACCGCAGTCATGTCGGGGATATCATAATTTCCATGGGGGTGTCTCCGCTGTGGTTGCGGTGGTTTGTGCTGTTTCCGCAGCGATTCCGAACGCCGCGGACGGGTTTCGGGCTTCTCCGCACGGGACGGGCGGTTTCTCGGGTCTCCTTTCCGCCGCGGTTGGATTTTTACCACCGAGGATCCTAATCTAGCCGTCGGTTTTCCCGCGGTAGCGGCGGGCGGTGAGTTTACGCTACCATGGCGGTCGGGTAGCTTTTCCGACCGCCATCGTAATGACCCCTATGTTTGTATTTGTTATCGACGTACTCACTATAGAAGTCAAACTAGGAATGTTGATCTATAGTTAAAAAGTGTAAAGGTAAACAATGATAAGTGGGAGCAATTTGGTGCCTATTTGTTGGTGGAAGGTCGTTTTGAGTTGGGTACTGATCAACGTATTTGTAAATATTGTTACAACAAATTAGAAGAGAACAAAATGCCAGCTAGAGCTGTACATAACAACTTAGAGTTGGTAGCTATTCCTCCGTAACTGGTAGATTTAAATACATGATTCCATTCTTATTCAATCTGTGCACCCGTTTCAGGCTATAGTTTGTATGGAGCCTAAAACAGGTAAGCTGCCTCCAACAGATTTACAAAGAGGTCTGAAAGGAAGAGTTGTGTATTTACCTTTAGATTTTAAGAAAAATATTGAAACTGTTGGTATAGAGAGAGAGGAAAGTGAACCTGTAGTTATTCTAGTTAATGGTGTACCAACAAAGAGTCGGAAAATATGGCAAGAGTTAGCAGATGTCACCAAACTTCAAAAGGCTACATTATATCTTGTACAAAACAATATTTATTATAAAACTGTAAACGTGGAAGAACAAGAAATATGTTTAGAAGATGAAACAGAAATTTCAACTGGCCAAATAGAAAAAGTGGACAACTCCAGGAGTGAAGAAATTTATGAACATTACAGTATACATCCTCTACATTCAAAAGAAGTGATAGGAAACACTATTGAATTATTTCAAATGAAGAAAGCGAAGGGAACTCCCACGAGTGTATGGGAAAAAAGTTTAGAAGCTTGTAGTTTTCCACAGCTCTTCCCCACTGGAAAAGGTGGACGATATGATAAACGACCACTACAGATTCCAGCTTCAGAATACAGTTCGACAAGATTGTACTCAGAAGGTCCAAGATTTTGACAGTGTATTCCATATATATTTCGGGGCATATTATCAAGAACGACGTTAAAATTATCGCTGCTTTTGCGGCAGAAAACTGCTGCTAAAGCGGCGATAATGGGCTTGATAATATGCCCTTGAGAATTCCAATAGAAGCCCATGTTGACACCAGAACATGGGCTTCTATTGGAATTCTCAAGGGCATATTATCAAGCCCATTATCGCCGCTTTAGCGGCAGTTTTCTGCCGCTAAAGCGGCGATAATTGTAACGCCGTTTCTTGATAATATGCCCCTTCATCTTCTGTTTGAAAGTGATTTGTCTGGACTTTCATATGCAGTGAACCACATATTAAAAACAGGAGTTCATCTTACACATGTTTCTGCAAAGGAATTCTTGGACAAAGTTCAACAAAGAGACAATCATTTAGAATCTCAGTTAATTAATTTGATGGCGTGTCAACGTGGTACTAATGAGTATTGGTATCGTCGTCATGGAGAACTTAAATGTATGTTAAGAAACTTAGGTACCCCTACGTGGTTTGTTACGCTTAGCTGTGCTGAATACGCATGGGACGATTTACTTGAATTTCTACGACCAGCAAATTCAAATGTAAAAAACATTGAATTGAAGACAGCTGGAGAACTGTGTTCCTTGGATCCTGTAAATGTGTGCAGATATTTTAATCATAGGTTTCAAACTATGATGTCTTTTATCTGCAATAAAAATAATCCACCTCTTGGAGAAGTTATTGATTTCTTTTGGAGAAAGGAGTACCAAGTCAGAGGTGCTCCTCATATACACATGTTACTATGGATCAAGAATGCACCTAAATTTGGAACCGATTCTGATGAAACTGTTTTGTCTTTCATTGAAGATTATGTTACCTGTGCCATTACTAAAAAAAGAGGAGAAAACAGCTTAAGACAACAAATTTTACGGTTTCAAAGTTATCGATGTGGAAAATATTGTCGACGAAAATACAAGTCAAAGGGAAAAGTTTATACAAAATGTCGTTTTGGATTCCCACGTCCAATAATTTTAAAAGGAAGAGTCAATAGTTTTATGTCAGCAGTAAGGCATACTATATCTCGAAAATCTCTGAAGAATACATACAACATAAAAAGAACTGAAAATTCAAAGTATATTAATGACTACAATCCAGTGATTTTGACAATGTGGAATGCAAACATGGATATCCAGTTTGTTGCAGATAATTCAATTTCTTTTGCTCGCTATGTTACGTCATATATAACCAAATCTGAAAAGACAGAGTTGAAAGAAATGTGGGAATAAATTTCACAAGAGAAGAGTCTTAGTAACAAATTGTACAGCTTTAGTTTGAAAATGCTTTCCCATCAAGAGATTGGATCCTATGAATGTTCAGATCGGTTGAGCTCTGCCAGTTTATATTCAAAGTCAAGAGGAATCATTTGGGTAAGTCTAGGTCATGCTGCAACACGAAATCGAGTATTGAAATCTCTACACAGAAATTGAATACTTAGCATTGAATGAACCAGAAAGTACAGATATTGTTAAAACTAATATGTTGGATACGTACTATCCCAAAAGGAGTCCACATCTGGAAAACATGTCTCTATGAAGTACTGCAACATTATAGCTTTAAGAAAAATGTTACAGAAAATATAAATAAAGAAAAATATGCAGAAATTGGATGTGATGGATGCCAAAGGAAATCTTATTAACCACAGAAAACTCAGTTGCGAAACTCCAGATAAAAGGGAATTTTTCAATTTAGCACTTCTGCAACTCTTCAAGCCTTGTTGTAGTGAAATGGAATTACTTGGAGATTTAGACTGCTATGAAGATTCTTTTCATGCATATAAAGATAACATTCAATGCACAATTTTCCCTACTTATCTACAAATGTTAAATGAAGAGATTGAACAAGAAACTACTGTTGCAGCTGAAATAGCTAGAGACAGTTCTCAAGATAGTCAAAGTTCTGCTCCACTAAGTCAAGATCCACTAGGACAACCAATTATTGAAAATGAAGCAGCAATAGCCATGAATGAAGTAGACACTGCAATGCAACAAGCACAACAGGATATTATTGAGTTGGGAAACTTGGAAGAAGAACTAAATATTGAACAAAAAGAAATATATCAGCAAGTGACACAACAGATACTGCATGGTTTACTGCATGAAAAACAAATGCCAATGCACATCATTTAAACCTATTCGAATGTACATCAGTGATCAAGCTGGAACAGGAAAAAGTTTCTTAATTAAAGTTTTGACCAGTTATCTACACAAAACTACTGAATCACTTTTATCTTGAGTTGTAACAGCTCCAACTGGATTAGCAGCACACAACTTTAAAGGGATTATGTTACATCGATTACTCATGCTACCAGTTGAACATGAAAATAAATTGGAATATCACAAGCTATCTGGAGAAGCTTGTTATGAAGTTTCAAGAGTAGTGAAGAAAATGAAACTTCTAATTTTTGATGAGGTGAGCATGGTCTCAAATTTAATGCTTGCGTTTGTACATTTAAGAATGCAACAGATTTTAAAAACAGATTATGATGTGCTATTTGGAGGAAAACATGTAATTGTATTCGGCAACCTACTACAACTTACTCCTGTAAAAGGGCAACCTGTTTTTAAAACACTTATCCATGAAGACACTAGGAAATCTTTGGGAAGGATTGGAAATGTCAACATTTGGTCTCATTTTGAATATAAAGAACTTATTAAGAATATGCGACAAGCAAGTGATGAACATTATGGAAACATTCTTCAAGATATAAGAATTAGTGTTTTGACAAAACATGGTAAAGAAGCTTTACAAAGTCGGCTTTTAACGAACTTGTTTGCAAATGAAAACATAGCACCTGAAATAATGTACAAAAAAATTGGAGAAAAGAAGTCTATAGTTTGCCTAATGCCTACACTGCAAGAGTGTTCTACATTCAATCAAGAACTTTTGAAATTGGAAAAACAACCAATAGTGAAAATGGAAGCTATTGATAAAATGGAACACGAAGGAGTTACTATTCTTCTCTCAGAGAAATTACAGTCAAAATTGGATTCTTTGGCAAAGTCGGTGTCTAAGACTGCAGGTTTAGAAAAGACTTTAGATGTATGTGTAAACTGTCGGGTAATTTTACAGCGTAATTTGAATGTAGAAGAAGGTTTAGTAAATGGAGCAATGGAAAAAGTTGTTGATTTTGTACATTTTCAAAACAGAGATGAAATTGAATTTTTGAAGATTAAATTTGATCAGATTGAAAAGGTAAAACAAATTGGGCATTGTGCTGTTCGTTTTCTGCTTGTAAAAGACTTGTATGTTCGTAGAAAACAGTTTCCTCTTTCTTTAGCATATGCAGTAACCATTCATAAATCTCAAGGTTTAAGTGTAGACAGTGCTTTGGTAAATATTGGAAGTACAGTGTTTAAAGAGGGCATGGCATACGTTGCATTGTCTTGAGTAAGAACATTATCTGGTTTGTATTTGATTGATTTTGATGAGAAAAAGATTAGTGCTGATGCAAATTGTGTAAGAGGGTACAATCGGTTAAGAAGACTTTATGCTCCTAACTTAGGTGAATATCCCGTATATGAGAAACGTGTAGTGTGTCAAAAACAGAAATATGACAAACATTCTACTGAGATTCAAAAAAGAAAACAATTCAAGAGAATGATGAAGCTGCAAAGAAAATGAAAATGGACACTGTTGACGATATTGTAGGATACCAGTTAGAAAATAGTTCAGGTATCAACTGCTACGCTAATGTAATTGTGAATGTTGTCTTTTATCTAGAAGATCTTCATCATGAAATTATGGAAAATCGAGAAAAAGATTCTGTCCTATACTACATTGTATTTTTCAAAAGTTGGTAACTGATAAAACTAAAATCCATACTGCTTCTGGCATTCGGCATCTTTTGGATATATGTACTGGTTCATTGAAATTTACATTGAATATACAACAAGATGCACAAGAATTTCTTATGTTTATGCTTGGAGTATTGGAAGATGAAGGAATAGAAATTGAAAATGTATTTGGACTAAGTTACAGATGGGATCATAAATGTGAAGAGTGTTCATTTTCTTCTACCACTGAAATAGACACTGAACGATTCATATACGTGACGATACCAGATTGCAAATCAGTGTCTTTTAACAAATTAGTAAACACAGCTAATCAAGATATGAAATGCTCTCATTGTAAATCAGAAATGATGTCAACATTATATATAGAAAGATTTGGAAAATATGTCATTTTAATGCTACAACGTTGTAGAGCAAATGGAAGAAAATTGGAAACCAAAATTAAAAATGTTGTGGCAAGTCAAGTATCAATTTCAGGAAGAACATTTAAAGCAGTGGCTATTATTTTCCATGATGGACCTACTACAATATCTGGACACTATACTGTGTATTTAAAGTGCAATAAAGGATGGACACATTGCAATGATGCCCATTTGGAATTCAAATTTAGGTTGCCTTACGAATTACCAAATTCATATCTGATATTTTTGATGCCAAAGTTTTGAAAACATCATTCGGCCTATTGGGAAGATGTGAACACGAATTAACAAGTTTATTTTGGATATTTTCAATGCAAAAGATTTAGAAACATTATTCGGCCTATTGGGAAGATGTGAACAATTAGTGTTTGGATTATTGTTTGTGCTAATTCATATTGCATTTGGAAAATTGTGTTTAGAAATAAGTCGTTTATATGTTTGTTCTATATATTAGACGAGATGTAAATGAGAGTGTGCATTTTACAAAATGTACTTGAGAGAAATAAAAGACTTAGGGGCTCATTAGGATGGCGGGCGGACCTGAGTCCGCCTGCCATCCCCGCGGTGTTGGGACCGGCCGCCAGACATGCGGCGGTCCCGCACCGCGAATTAGGATGCGACCGCCACCATGGCGGTCGCATTCTGCAATTTAACATTGCGGCGGGTGCTGCTGACAGCAGCAACGCCGCGATGTTAATATCGCATGCCTGGCATTTCACTGCACCACATGGCAGGCACCACATGGTGCCTGCCACTTGGTTCAGCGAAATGGTACCCCCCAAGTGCACCCCACCTCCCCAAGACACAAGGGGGGCCCGTAACGGGCCCCTGGACGCAATCCCCGCCACCCTTTTCATGGCGGCATCGCCGCCATGGAAAGGCCTGTAAACACCCACATTCTAATATGGCTGGCGGTGCCTGCTAGGCACCGCCACCATATTAGTGGCCCAGCTCCGCCCGGCCGGCAATCGTAACGATTGCCGACGGGCGGAAAACTGGCGGACGGACTTTGCGTTCGCCGCGATACCCACCGCCATCATAATATGGCGGGGGTATTTCACATGAGGATGGCGTAACGATCGCCACCGCCGGCCCGGCGGTGGCGATCGTTACGCCATCCTAATGAGCCCCTTAATGTAGTTGAAGAATGTAGTTTAGAAACTGTAGATTGGTAAACACATAGTTACACATGTTCTAAATAATGCTCAACGCTTATTTTTTTATTTTTTTTACAATCTCGTTGATTGTTTTTTTCCTTCCGCTGTTGTATGATGATCTACATTGAAATCACTGTGTATGGTGAAATTCAGTAGAATCTGAGAACAGCCAAAAAGGAAAACTGAAAATGTTATGTAATTCTAAAATTATGTTGTGTTCTTAAAACTATAATATTAAATTCGATAACAGTTTTTCTTCTTCTTTTTACAGAAGGTAATGGTGAAGTTTTAAAAGATAAAAAATTCAGTTTACAACAAAACTACTGTAAAATACTTCCACTGAGTTTTGTATCTACATTAGTAAAAAAGATAAGAAGAAATAAGGTAATAAGCATGATATTGTGAAATAATGTTTAGAGCCACTTTTACTGCACTCATCCATTCCTTTAAACACTACCCATGCACTCATCTATGCAGTCAGGCACTATTCCCACACTCATTCAATTTAGCCAGGCACTATCCATATACTGGTACAATCACCCAGGCACTACCCATGCACTCATGCAATCACTCACACACTACCCTTGCACTCATACATGCACTCAGGCACTTCTGCTGCACTCATGCAATCACCCAAGCAGTACCCATGCAGTCTTCCAATCATCCAGGCACTACCCGTACACTCTTCCAATCACCCATGCACTATCCTTGCACGCATGCAATCACCCAGGCACTACCTATGCAGTCATGCAATAGTCCAGGCACTACTCATGCACTCCTCCAGTCACCCAAACACTACTCATGCACTCATGCAATCACTCAGGCACTACCCATGCACTCATACATGCACTCAGGCACTTCTGCTGCACTCATGCAATCACCCAAGCAGTACCCAGGCAGTCTTCCAATCATCCAGGCACTACCCGTACACTCCTCCAATCATCCATGCACTACCCCGGCACTCATGCAATGACCCAGGCATTACCCATGTACTCCTTCTTCAATCACTCAGGCAGCACCCATCCACTCTTCCAACCACCCAGACATTACCTCTGCACACATGCAATCACCCAGGCATTACTCATGCACTCCTTCAATCACTCAGGCCGTACCCATGCACTCCTTCAATCACCCACACATTACCCCTGCACTCATGCAATCACCCAGGCATTAGCCATGTACTCCTTCAATCACCCAGCCACTACCCATGCACTTATATAATCACCCATGCACTACCCTTGCACTCCTCCAATCGCCCAGGCACTACCCCTGCACTCATGCAATCACCTAGGCACTACCTATGCACTCATGCAATAACCCAGGCACTACCCATGCACTCATGCAATCACTCAGGTACTACCCTTGCACTCATACATGCACTCAGGCACTTCTGCTGCACTCATGCAATCACCCAAGCACTACCCATGCAGTCTTCCAATCACCCAGGCACTACCCGTGCACTCTTCCAATCACCCAGGCACTACCCCTGTACTCATGCAAACACCCAGGCACTACCTATGCAGTCTTGCAGTAACCCAGGCACAACCCTTGCACTCATGCAATCACCTAGGCATTACACATGCACTCCTTCAATCACTCAGGCAGTACCCATGCACTTATAAAATCACCCAGGCACCCTCCCTGCAGTCATGCAATCACCCAGGCATTACCCATGCATTCCTCCAATCACCCAGCCAGTACCCATACACTTATAAAATCACCCAGGCACTACCTATACACTCATGCAATCACCCAGGCACTACCCCTGCACTCATGCAATCACCCAGGCACTACCTATACACTCATGCAATAACCCAGGCACTACCTATGCACTCCTCCAATCACCCAAACACTACTCATGCACTCATGCAATCACTCAGGCACTACCCATGCACTCATACATGCACTCAGGCACTTCTGCTGCACTCATGCAATCATCCAAGCACTACCCATGCAGTCGTCCAATGATCCAGGCACTACCTGTGCATTCTTCCAATCACCCAGGCACTACCCCTGCACTCATGCAATCACCCAGGCATTACCCATGTACTCCCTCAATCACTCAGGCTGTACCCATCCACTCCTCAAATCCCCCAAACATTACCCCTGAACTCATGCAATCACCCAGGCATTACTCATGCACTCCTTCAATCACTCAGGTCGTACCCATGTACTCCACCAATCACCCACACATTACCCCTGCACTCCTTCAATCAGCCAGGCATTACCGATGCACTCCTTCAATCACCCAGGCACTACCCCTGCACTCATGCAATCACCCAGGCACTACCTATGCACTCATGCAATAACCCAGGCACTACCCTTGCACTCCTCCAATCACCTAGCCACTACCCATGCACTTATACAATCACCCAGGCACTACCTATGCACTCATGCAATTACCCAGGCACTACTCATGCACTCCTCCAATCACCCACACATTACCCCTGCACTCTTGCAATCACCCAGGCATTACCCATGCACTCATTCAATCACCCAGCCACTACCCATGCACTCCTCTAATCACCCAGGCATTACCCATGCATTCCCCCAATCACCCAGCCAGTACCCATATACTTATAAAATCACCCAGGCACTACCTATACACTCATGCAATCACACAGCCACTACCCCTGCACTCATGCAACCACCCAGGCAGTACTTATGCACTCATGCAATAACCCAGGCACTACTGATGCACTCCTCCAATCACCCAAACACTACTCATGCACTCATGCAATCACTCAGACACTACCCATGCACTCATACATGCACTCCGGCAATATGCACGTGACATTGCACGGGACCGTCACGGCTCCCGTAACAATTCTTAGATTCACGCAGACACCGTGACTGGTACACGATTGGTACGCAAATCTCAAAAAACAAAAACAAATGTAAATGCATATCATGACATATCAGTCTGCTGCCATCATATTCCATACTAAAAAAAATGTAAATGCATATTTTAGAAAGGATAAAACATCACATTATTTTTATTAAAGTTTAAAAATTTAGAAAAAGCATTTTTTGGACGTTATAGTTAGAAATTAGCATTTAAAAAACCTTTGAAATTCACTGAAAAAACCATAGGTTTCAGGGTCGTTATAGTTTGAAATTATCATTTAAAAAACCTTAGAAATTCACTGAAAAAACCATAGGTTTCAGGGACATTATAGTTAGAAATTAGCATTTAAAAAACCTTAGAAATTCACTGAAAAAACCACAGGTTTCAAGGAAGATATATTTAGTTGGACATTTCACTCGTACAAAACCAGAGAAATTCGGCCGTTATAGTTAGTTGAGCTAACTATAACTCGCGCCTCATAAAGCACTGCTGATGATGTCACATATTACATCACTCATGACATGGTCAGTGACATCACTGATGACATCTCAAATGACATCAGTGGAGAGCAAGAAATAAGCATCTAATATTTGTTAATTGCAGCAGAATCCACCAAAGGTAATAAGCAAGGAGAGGAAGAAACTACGAGTACCAGAATGCTCTGTTTATTACATGCATCATCTGACTCACCGGAGAGTGATAAAAGGCTAATTAGTGACTCGTTCTTCTTACTCCACTTTGCTGCCTAACAAAGCATGAAGCCCGTGAACAAGGAGCAGGCAGCTCCGAAACATGTAGGGCATGGATTAATTGTTTGGCAAGGGAGTTCCGGTTCTTCAATAAAGAATGCTACCACGACTTACAGTATTCGGCTGATCTCTGAGTGCGAACTCGCAGGGGGGCATCTTTTGTTTGACAAGATATATATATATATAGATATCACTGCTTTCCGCATTGAGCTTTGAGGTTCTTCTCTCCAACAACGGACACAGACCAAATGGTTAGTGCAAATTAATTATTTTTAATTAATTATTCATTACTCAATGCCGCCATAACGTTTCGGCTCGTCCGAGCCTTGTTCACATATATACATTAGGGAAAGTGTTAGCGTTGGGGAAGGTTAGGTTTACTGTTCCTACTCCAGTCAGTGCAACAATAGGGAAAGCATTGGACTTCAGAGGGGTGAAATTTACTATTCTCACGCCAGTCTGAACAACTGTAGGAAAAGTGTTGGACCAGAGGGGTTAAGTTTACTTTCTCCACTCCAAGCAGCGCAACAGCAGGGAAAGTGTTGGACTTTGGACGGGTAACATTTACTATTCCCACTCCAGTCTGTGCAACAGTAGGCAAAGCATTGGACTTCGGATGGGTTAAATGTATTATTACCACTCCAAACAGCGCAACAGTAGGAAAAGTGTTGTGCTGTGAAGAGGTTGATTTTACTATTCCTACTCCAGTCTAAACAAGAGTAGGGAAAGTACTCAACTTCAAGCACATTACATATATAAGTAACACCATAATGTAGAAATATTACACTCTTAATATACATTTTTTAATCGACATGAAATATATATATATATATATATATATATATATATGCATTAAAAAAACTAAGAACTGTTAATGAATTTACATAATTAATATTCAATAAAATAATTAATTATCAATTATTAAGTGATTCTCATTCAATTATTAATTAATTAACTTCCCACCCTATACCCATACAAACCTAATAGCCTGCACTAAAATATACATAAAAAAATATGTATTGCAAATTTTAAATCAATTAAATAATTAACAGTTTGTAAATGATAGTTGTTAATTGATTTTTACTTTATTAACTTTCCAGCCTAGCTCCTGCAATCCTAGCAGCCCATAACTAAAATATAATTAAAATAAGTCAGTATTCCCCGGATTACATAATTAAAAATTAATAAAATAATTAATTAACAATGAACAATTAATTGTTAAATAATTATTACATAATTAACTTCTCACCCTATACCCCTACAAACCTAACAGTCCAGAAATAACACATAACAAAAATAAATCTGTATTACATAATTTAAATAATGAATGTCAAACATATAATTAAATAAAATGTATTTAATAATTTATAATTAATTATTGCCCAATTAACTAACCACCCTCTTCCTCTACAAACCCAACAACCCACTACAACACTATAAATTACTATTTAAAATTAAATAGAAATTCTAGATCACTTAAAATTACAAGCTATATTTTTTTAATTAATAACATTTATGTAAACAAAAGTAACACATAACATTAACATATCAGCTAAAATACATTCCAAAAATTAAAAAACGATATTTAAACCACTATAGTATTGAACATGATATTAAAAACATCTATGGTATTTAAAACTATGGGCCCGATTACGATGTCGGATGGACCGCCACCGATGTCCTGTCGGTGGCGGTCTGTCAGACATCAGGTGCCGCGGTCCGACTGCCGCATTATGATGTGGGCGGTCGGAGGCAGCGGGCGGAGGGACCGACCAATGCTTTCGATGGGCTCACGGAGCCCGCTGGACCATCGGTCGGAGCGTAATACCCTAATCACTACCTATCACTACCCAACGCCGTAGTGATTGCAATGTCCTTTTCTGACGGCCTTTCCATGGCGGTCCGACCGCCATTGAAAGGTTGTCGGTAAGGGACTTTGGGGGCCCCTGGCAGGACCCCCTATCCCCATGGGGCCTCCGCTATGGGGCCCAGGGAGCACCCGTGGTGCCCCCTGAAACATCCATGCATCCTGTGCCAGGCACCACACAGTGCCTGGCACATGGTGCAGGGATGTTTCCAAACATGCCTTTTTGCATTGAGGCTTGTGCTGCAGCCCTTTTCTGGGCCGCAGCGCAAGCCTCAATGCAAAAAGGCATGTTTCCGACGGCCTGTACAGCGGTCGGATCATAATTTGGAGACAAGTAGGCGGCGGTCCCAAACCAGAAACGATGCCGGTAGGACACTCATCTGACCGGCATCGTAATGAGGGCCTATATTATTAGGGGGCGTGGTTTGCCAGCGAATGGAGGCAGACGCGTGAGCTCGGAGCTCCGCGTGGGCCCCGAGAATTATCCTGCAAAGACGACCGCCTGATCCCTGGGGGGCCGTGACGGGGGTCCCGCAGTAACGTGGGGTCCCGGAGCGGCGGATGCGGCCCTCTCCCACCCAGATTGTGGAAGTAGAGCTGTGGCGGAGGCTCAGAGCGGCAGCGGGCAGTAGTGGACAAGATGGCGCTGGCCTGATCGCGGAGCTCCAGTCACCCGGCTTGCGCCCTGTGCAGTGAAGACCGCTGAGCGCTGTAGCCGAGTGGAAGGCTTGCGCAACCCGGGAGTGCTGTGGTGGCGACGACAGCGAGAGGTGGAGACCGAGGGCGCCCTGCTGTTGGGAATGAACGAGTGGGGCCGTCCCGACGCGCGGAGCTGGCTTGCGGGTGAGTTCTGGCCCAGCCGACCTGCGGATTGAGACCCGGGAGGGCTGCAAGGAGCGGCCTACTTCTGCGACCCTGCACGGGCCTGGTGGGGGCGTCGGCTCTCCTGTCATCTCTCGGAGTGCGGCGGGGACTGCAGAGCCGAGGCACCTGAGGGCCGCGGGAGCTGGAATCGGTGCAGGGCCGTGGGCGGAGTGGGCCTGTGCTAACTTGTGGAGCTGCGGTCCCGGCGACGATCGCCTTTGGGGCCTTGAAGCGAGTGGACGGCTGTGAGCACCTGGGCGCGCCCTCGTGGAATTAGGGCTGAAGTGGGCGACAGCCTGGCAGCGCCGTCGTGACCGCCTGCAGGTGAGAGCTGCCCTGCGCGGGACCCGTACTGTGCCCTGTGCTGGGGCTAGAAGAGGCTCCCTGCGTTGCTCGGCGGACTGGGGTCAACTGTGAGCGCCCTGAACCTGAGTGGGCCTGGTGTGCACTGGATCTGCACATGTTGTGAGCGAGGTGGTGACCCTGAGTTCCCTGAAAATCTGTTTGACATTTTCCCAGTGGTATAGCCCGAAGCGCCTTGCACGTGGGTGGTGCTGCCGCCTCATTACACACCCGAGGGCCCCGTGGAAGCTGGAGTGACATTTGTTCTGACCCCTCGCCAGGTACGGGGGGTATCGAAAGGTCTGATTGTGGTGGATACGGCCTGTGTGCGGGGCGTGCCTGGGCCTGCATATTCCTCAGGTACATACCTGCGAGATGGGAAAGCCTAGGGGGAAGCAGCAGGCGGCTCTGCCAGATCAGGAAGATGGGGGACAAGAATCCAAGCGGCTGGAATCTCCCGGACCGCCGAGTGATGCGGGGGTGCAGCAACAATTGGCCCACATACTTCAAGCCATCACGGACACACAAGAGGCCCTACAACAGGACATTGCTACAGTTTCGGTGGGCCTGGGGTTGCTGTGTGCTGAACACACTAAGCTGACAGATAGAATGGAGCAGGTTGAAACTTCCCTGGCAACTATAGAACCTGCGCAGAAAGCCCTCACGGATCAGATGGGAGAGATCATCCGCAGAGTGTCGACGTTGGAGAAAAGGGCAGAAGATGCTGAAGGGAGGAATCGAAGAAATAACATCCGCGTTTTGGGATTACCGAAGTAAATTGAGGGATCTAACATGGTCCAGTATTTGGAGGACTGGCTCCGCAGCACAGTAGCACCGGAGGGACTGACGCAGTTCTACACCCTAGAGAGGGCGCACCGGGTGCCTGCCCGACCGCTGGCGCCGGGTCGTCCCCCGCGCCCAGTGGTGGCCAGGCTCCTTCATTATAAGGACAGGGATCATCTATTGCGGGTGGCACGCTCAACTGGGCCGTACACAGCGGGCAACAGCAAGGTCTCCATCTTCCCTGACTATACGCAGGAGGTTCAGCGCCGTCGTGCGTCTTTCCTGGCAGTCAAACGGGTTCTCCGTGAAGAGGGCCTCCAGTACTCACTGATGTTTCCCGCTCGGCTGCGGATTGTCCTGGATGATACCACGCATTTTTGTGAGGACCCATCGGAGGCCTGGGACTGGTTGGAGACGTATAGAACTGGCAGGAAACCGACCAGAGGCACTGGAGCTCGTGAGCATACGGGACAGTTGCCGCAGCGCCGGCGCAGGCCGAGGCGGCGCCTGGTTGCAGTGAAGACGCCTGGCCCGTCTCAAACGGAGAAAGACAGACATGAAGCACTAAGGGCGGTGTCGCAACTCCTCGGAACTCCAGAGCAGCACTCGGACTCTGGGCCGGAGTCGGACAAATCTCGAGTGGGCACGGACACGGCCGATTCCCAGAATAGCGACTCGCAGATGCCACATGTTACGCCATGCACTCCTTCAATCACGCAGGCACTACCCATGCACTCCTCCATGCACCCAGGCACTACCCATGCACTCCTCCAATCACCCAGGCACTACCCCAGCACTCATGTAATCAGTCAGGCACTATCCATGCACTCATCCATGCATTTAGTCACTACACCCGCACTCATTCCATTTACCCATGCACTCATAAAATCACCCAGGCACTACCTATGCACTCATGCAATCAGCCAGTCACTATCCATCCTCTCCTCCAATTACCCAGGCACTACCCTTGTACTCTTACAATCACCCAGGCAGTACTGTTGCACTCATCCATTCACCTAGGCACTATTTATGCACTCATCTATGCATTCAGGCACTATTCATGCTGTAATTCATGCACTCAAGCTCTACCGCTGCACTCTTGGAATCAGCCAATCACTATCCATTCTCTTGTTCAATTACCCAGACACTACCCTTGCACTCATACAATCAACCAGGCACTACCCATGGAGTCATGCAATCACTCAGACACAGCTATCACATGTCTCAGCTGTAAGTCTCACCATATTTCTGAAAGCATGCATGCATATGTCTGTACCTTTTGGTAGCAGCATCATATATAAAAGAAATATCCAAATCGATGTATACTTGTGTTTTATACATCTAGCATCTTCAGATGCACAATACGTATCAGAATACATGTGCAAGTAGAGACATACCTCAGTCACGACACCATGCAGATCTTAAAATTTGACAGACTGCACTTCACATTTGAAGCAGATAATGAAAATTATGTGGTATATTTGAAGTGTAGCTTTGCAGAGATTCATACAAAGTAGCTTAATAACTAATCCATCTCTTAACATACCTTAAACATCACTTTTGTGCTGCTGTTTCACCATTCTAGTAATGCTCAGAGTGTTGGGCCTTGCCAAATATAAAGCAGCAACCTATCACATGTCTCAGCTGCCTCAGCTGTAAGTCTCTACCATATTCCGAAAACCATACATGCATATGTCTGTACCTTTTAAATTGAAAGTATTTCTATATTTATAGATGAGAATATTTGTATATAATTATTTTAATAATATAAAATAATTTTTGAAATATTCTCCATTATTATTAAGAAAGATTCAGTATGACAAGAAAAGTTCAAAAGAAAAGACAAGAAAAAAACAGTATTATTTAAAGGAGAGAGAAAGCAGAAATTAGATGAAGTACATGTGACATTGGTAAGAGAACTAAAGAATTTGTTAAAAGACTTTTAAAGAACGTAATGAATTTTCTAACTGCGGAAAAGAGAAAGAAAAGTTGTACAACCAATCAGAAGGAAACTAAAAAGGACATATCAATGGAAAATCAGGCTATGGGAAAACAATTCATGTTGAAAGAAGGATGAAACAACATAAAGACATTAGGAAGAGAATGTATAAAAGTAGAGTACTACAAAATTTATTGAAAGATTGTAAAAAATATAAAAAAGATCAGTAGCTTACAAGAAAAAACAACAGATTGAAAGTGTAGTAGAAAAAGCTTTTGAATTGAAAAGAACATTATTTATATTGGTATTGAAGAGAATGAAAACATTGAATAAAACAATGCACTTTATGAAGGAGAAAAGAAAAAGACTGGTAAATAGAAGTAACTTTTGCAAAACATTTTCGGGAGAATGGAAGCACACTTCTAGTACTGAGCCTTTTTTAATGAAGAAAGCTATTTTCAACAAAATACATTAGTTCATGTAGTTGATACCAGTGGTCGTTGTTACGAAATAAAAGATGGTTGTCCAATTGAAAAAGAAAAGATGGTTCCTAGAAATGTGGAAGAAGTAATAGCTGAAGAAGTTCAAGGGAGACGTACACAAGCTCCAGTGTTTAAGTGGGATTGTAGTATATTTGTAGTGTACGAAAGGAATCTATTGATATATTACGAATTTTCTTACGAGATTATGCAAAAAAAGTGTTACACAGAAGATTAAGATGTTGCAAGGCCTAGATCCTTGTAAAGTGAGAAAATATACTAAGTTGCAGGGCCATTCTCTGGCTTGTCTTTCTAGAAAAGTGTGTCGAAGTACTTTTCATCATTTAAGAATGTTAGCAGTACATCATTCAGAAATGCGGAACTTAGTAAGAAGATTGTACTACGTAAAAGTCCTACATTATCTTTAAGTGAAATAAACACAGCTCTTTTGCATGGTTCAGTATCGGATGTAAAAAAGTTTCTGATGATATACAGTTTCGTTTCTTTGGTTCACAAGAGGAGTGTAGAGAAAGTGAGAGTTTGATAAGTGCAGGTGTTAAAGAACAGGTAGAAGATAATACTACTGAGAAGTTTGCAGAAGAAATTACAAAGTTTAAGGTACTTTCATGTGAAAAACCAAACTTTGGGGTCCATTACGATGACTGGCGGATGCACCTCCGCGATGCTGGCGGTGGGAGAAAACGCCATTTACCGCGCACCGGCAGCGGTCTTCACGCCCGCAATATTAGCATGTCTAGACAGAGCCAATTCCCGTCCGCTGCGGTGTGACGCCGACCGTCATCAAAGGGCGCCCGCCAGCGCGGCGGAGTGAGCCAATGAGCACTAACCGCCGTGCAGAATGACGTCCCGTTTGCCGAACAAATCACGATGCCGGAAAAAGGGCAGCACACCTCGGCGGAGAAACCGTATAGCCAAAGACGGCGGAGACACCACAGAGGAGCAAGAAAATAGACACCCGGACCACACCGCGATGGATCCAGCTCTACACGCCTTTCCAGTGCTGTATATGATACACCACCTGCAAGTCATTGACCGGCGCGGACGCCGCCGCAGGTACGTACACACGCAACTGTGCATGCAACACAATACACAAGTCAAGGCTGTGAAAACGGTGCATGTCCACACCAGACACCCCTGTGGGGACAGGCACACAGCCATCACTGCATCCACACATGTCCCACCTGTCACAAAAACACCTCGCCACATCCTGGCTACCCATGTTCCGCGATCATGAACAAATGTCCCGGTGTCGTCACCGCCGCGGTCAGTGTGCAGGAAAACATGCACACAACGCAGAGGCCAGTGCCAGCGTCAGCCATGGCCACTGTACAAACAACACAAAACCACCACTCAAAACACAATACACTAGCCCTCTCCCTGAAGGTACATATCATGTGCCTGCCATGTGCCACTCCTGCACAACAACAACACAGGTGACTACACACCCTGCCCCACATCCCTAACAACTGCAGAGATAGCCACAGCAGGAGTTGTTGCACAGGAACACATACCATAGAAGGCTAGGCCCCAGCCAACACACACACCACAACAATACCACACACATGCCCAGAACACTGAGCTCCAGCACAAAATGTACACACACACATTTTTTGTTTTTTAAGTTTTGAAAACCTTTATTAGAACAATAAGATGTCATCCACAGCAGAATGCCTACATCCCTGAAAGGGCCGGCACAGCAAGGCAATGCACGAAGATTTGCTACAGATGGGAGAGGGATAACACAGCATGCCGCCTACAACCACATCGGGCCGGCCGCGTCAGGTGATATAGGAGCATTGAAGGATCAGGGATGTCACTGTAGGTATGTGATGTAGAGCAACATCTCACAAATAACAACTTTGCCACTCTCGTGTCATGTGCTCTATATATATAACTTGTGTGGTATGGCGTAGTCCATGCATGGAACGATGGAGTAGTGTGTCCAGATAACCCAGCATCCACTATGCAGAGTGTGTGTTGCTTTGGGTGGGGGATCATTTCTCATCATTGCACCTCATGCCTGTGGGGTAGTGGGGGGGGCCGGTGAAAGTGTGCCATCTGCGCGTTCCAATAAGTATGTCTGCAGAGGTGCCCAGATATCACGGGAGGGGGCAGAAGTTCCGAGTACGTGTGTAGTTGTTCTTGACAATAAATAAGGTCTTGAAGCCAGTCTTTAAATTTCGGTGCTCTCCCTCTACCCCATCTGCAAGCAATCTTTCTCTTAGCGAGGAGGAGTGCAAGGGATGTGTATTTACGGATTTGGGCAGCTAGGGGTGCAGTGTAACCCAGGAGTGCAGTCAAAGGATCTGCCGGAATGTGTATGCCTGTCATGAGGTCTAATGCTGCCAATACCTCCGTCCAGAAACGACGGACTGGTGGGCAGTCTCAAGCTATGTGTTGGAAATCGGCTCCTTCACTGCCACATCGATCACATATGTCATTGTCTCGGAGTCGCAAGCGGTGTAAGCATGCCGGTGTGTAATAGAGACGATGGACAAATTTGTAATGGAGGAGTCGGAATTTGCTGTTGGCAGAGATTTCCCCCGTTTGTCTACAACAGAAGGACCATTGATCATCAGTCAGGGGGTGTCCCAGTTCCATTTCCCATCTGGTCTTGGCCAACGGGGGGTCATATTCTCTATCTTTCTGTACTGTATGATATAATAGTGAGATAACATGGGAAGGGGCGGCTTGTTGCAGGAGGGCGTGCAGGGGGGACATGATAGGGGGTTCCTGAGGAAAACTAGGAGTGAGGGCTTTCACATCCTGTCGTAGTCTAATATAGTAGAATCGCTCTAGGGGAGAAGGGGTTGTAGGGCCAAAGAATTCGTCGCTCGTGTGGAATTTACACTGATCGTATAGCTGCCCCCAGGTTTGGATTGACAATTTGCGTAGTAGTCTGCGGCATACACCCTCCTGTGTTACCGGGATATCTTGTCTGCCGGTGAGGGGTAGAAGGGGGGAATATAACAGGGGGGTGCGTGTGAGATTCGCTAGATCACGCCATGCGCTGGTGGTGCATTGGACGGTGGTGGATGCCTGGCTCCGCGCGACTGCAGGGGTGCTCAAATACGCAGTGCTGGGAATAGGGTGCATGTATCCGTCTTCAATTGCCAGGTGTGGCATATAGGGGGGGGGGTGTATCCAATAGGAAGCGAAGTGGGCTTGGGCGCAGCTAAAGTACAATACCAGGTCTGGTATCTCCAGTCCGCCCTCACTAAAGGGACGTGTAAGGATGTCCCAGCGTAGCCTAGCCTGCTTACCTCCACATATAAGCCGAATGAGTTGGCTTTTGATGGTCGAAAAGAAGTGGCGGCCAGGGGCGTAGGGAATATTTACGAACAAATATAGTAGTTTGGGCAATATGACCATTTTTATAAGGGCGGCTCTGCCCGCCATGGACAGTGGCAGTGCAATCCACCGTGTGATTTTGTCCGCCAAAGAGCTCAATGCACAACCATAGTTAGCCCTCATTAGTTCTTCGCGATTGCGGGATATTACTATTCCTAAATAGGTGAGTGTGTCGTCGCACCATGTTAGGGGGTAGTCCGGTACAAATCTGGGAGTGGAGTCAGTGAGGGGGTAAATTTGAGATTTTCCCCAGTTAATATTTACTCCGGAGAGATGTCCAAAAAGGAGGAACAGTCGGAGGATAGGATTCAGGCTCTCCTCTGGGTGCCGCAGATAAAGGGTAAGGTCATCTGCATATAATGAAATTAAAATTTGCCTTTCTGGGTAAATGAGGGCGTGTTCGCGGAAGTGTTGGCGTATCTTGGCGTATCTTGGCGGCCAAGGGTTCGATAGCCAGGGCGAATAAATGGGGGGAAAAAGGGCATCCCTGCCTGGTTCCCCTGGCTGTAGTAAAAGAGGCAGAGCGCTTGCTATTGATCATTACCGTGGCTTGCAGGCCGGTGTAGAGCAGGTTTATCCAGGCCAGGAATGGGGGAGGGAACCCCATGCGTTGCAAGACAAAGGCTAAGTAGTCCCATTCCAGGGAATCAAACGCCTTGGTGGCGTCTAAAAAAATGGCGGCGGCGTTAGTGTCAGGTTCTATGTTGTGGAGAATCGCAAAGAGGGTACGCAGATTGGGGGAAGTGCCTCTAGTTGGCACAAAACCCGACTGATCGGGGAGGACCAGAACGGGCATGAGGGGGCTGATGCGATTGGCGATTAGCTTAGCTAAGATCTTGGCGTCCACGTTGATAAGGGACAGGGCCTATATGAGTCTACTTGCGTTGCTGGTTTCCCCGGTTTGGGCAGGGAGATAATGAGCGCTTCACGCATTGATGGAGGCAAGATGCCCGTCTCTCGTGCTTCCTCGAGCACGTGACGCAGGGCAGGAATAAGGAGATGTCTGAATACTTTATAGAACTCGGCCGGGAGGCCATCAGGCCCTGGGGCCTTGCCAGACTGTAATTGCATTATTGCGGAAATTATTTCTTCATCTTCGTGATGGGCTAGGAGGGATTCTCTCTGGCCATCCCCCAGCCATGCGATAGCTGTATCTTCAAAGAATGAAGTGAAATCCACAGGTTGCTTTCTATGTGTTGTATACAGTTTTTTGTAAAACTTTTGAAAGGTGTCTACTATCTCAGAAGTGTTTCTGTGGATCTGACCGTCTTCATCCTCTATCTCTAAGATAGTATTGGCAAATCCAGGGGGGCAAATCACTGAGGCTAGTGCCTTTCCTGGCCTTTTGCCCTCGCCGTAGCGGCGGGCTTGATGGTATTTCCCTCTAAATTTACACTCCCTCTCCGCCGTTTCTTGGTACTCAGTAAGGAGGTCGTGTAAATGTGCTTTCTGCTCAGGTGCGGGTGAGGTTCGAAGAGCCCTTTCCGCCTGTTTAATGCTTTGTTCTAATTTCTGCAGCGTATTTCGAATGTCCTTTAAGACTCCACCACTTTTAGCTATGCAGATGCCTCATATGGTGACCTTAAAGGCATCCCATACTGTAGAATATTGCGGAACCGAGCTGTCGTTCCGAGGGAAAAAATCCGTGATTTCATGCTCAAGTTCAGCTTTAAATACCGGATCTAATAATGATTGTGGATTGAGTCGCCAGGAGATGTAGGGTGGGTCTTCATAAGGTGGCGTAAGAGAAAGAAGGACGGGTGAATGGTCCGAGTATGTACGGGGGAGGTGAGATGCATGTGTCAACCAAGTTGTTAATCCTTTATCTATAAGCCAGCCATCTATGTGGGACCAGGAGGAGTGAGCAGTAGAATAACTAGTCCCTTCTCGGGTTTGTGGATGAAGGGTCCTCCAGGCGTCCGTGAGGCTATGTTCCTCCACAATGCTTTGGAGGGTCGCCTGCGCGTTGGAGTAATGGCGAGTTTGTGGATGTGACCTGTCTAAAGCTGGGTTTATGGTCACGTTAAAGTCCCCTCCCCATATCAGGTGTGTAGAGCCTATATCCATTATCTTGCCCCAGAGTATGCGGAAGAATTCCGGGTCGTCAGTGTTAGGCCCATAGCAGGAGACAAGTGTAATGGATTGCGCGGAGAGTCTACCCCAGAGGATGCTATAGCGGCCCTGTGGATCCCCATAAGACCCGATGGGGGTGTAGGGAAGCGAGCGTTTCACCAATATGAGGGTACCTCGGGCATAGGACGAGTAGGACGAGAAGCATTTGGTGGTTGCCCACCGAGCTGCAAATGTGGGGGATGGGATGGCGGCGAGTTGCGCTTCTTGAAGCATGGCACAGTGAATGTTGTGACGTTCCAAATAAGAGAGGATGTGACGGCGTTTGCGAGGATCCCCCAGCCCTCTGATATTCCAGGTTAAAAAGTTATATTGGGAGGATATGAGTCGTGACTCCATTTGTTTTTATATACCACGTGGATGAAAAATATCGAGGTTATACACACAGTCAACCATGCACACACAGAAACAGTTTCATTGAGAAATTACACTGACAGAACTGACAACAGGAACAACTGTCTTTATTCACACTTGTGCATAGATAGATAACAAATGTGGGCAACTGCAGGGCCAGTGGCCACTACAATGTACAGAGTAGTAACATCAGAAGCTGCACAGGCAGGGGGCAAACAGTAGTGATCAACAAGGCAAGTACAATGTGCAGAGTAGTCACATCAGAAGCTGCACAGGCAGGGGGCAAACAGTAGTGATCAACAAGGCAAGTACAATGTGCAGAGTAGTCACATCAGAAGCTGCACAGGCAGGGGGCAAACAGTAGTGAGCAACAAGGCCAGTGGCCAGTCCAAAGTGCAGGTGAGGTACATGAGAAGCTGCACAGGCAAGGGGCAAACAGCAGGGAACAGCAAGGCCAGTGGCCACTCCAAAGTGCAGGTGAGGTACATGAGATCCTGCACAGGCAAGGGGCAAACAGCAGTGAGCAACAAGGCCAGTGGCCAGTCCAATGTGCAGATGAAGTCCATGAGAAGCTGCACAGGCAGGGGGCAAACAGCAGTGAACCACAAGGCAAGTACAATGTGCAGAGTAGTTACATCAGAAGCTGCACAGGCAAGGGGCAAACAGCAGTGAACAACAAGGCCAGTGGCCAGGACACAGTGCAGGTGAGGTACATGAGAAGCTGCACAGGCAAGGGGCAAACAGCAGTGAACAGCAAGGCCAGTGGCCAGTGGCCAGTCCAAAGTGCAGGTGAGGTACACGAGAAGCTGCACAGGCAAGGGGCAAACAGCAGTGAACAGCAAGGCCAGTGGCCACTCCAAAGTGCAGGTGTGGTACATGAGATCCTGCACAGGCATGGGACAAACAGCAGTGAGCAACAAGGCCAGTGGCCAGTCCAATGTGCAGATGAAGTCCATGAGAAGCTGCACAGGCAGGGGGCAAACAGCAGTGAACCACAAGGCAAGTACAATGTGCAGAGTAGTTACATCAGAAGCTGCACAGGCAAGGGGCAAACAGCAGTGAGCAACAAGGCCAGTGGCCAGTCCAATGTGCAGATGAAGTCCATGAGAAGCTGCACAGGCAGGGGGCAAACAGCAGTGAACCACAAGGCAAGTACAATGTGCAGAGTAGTTACATCAGAAGCTGCACAGGCAAGGGGCAAACAGCAGTGAACAACAAGGCCAGTGGCCAGGACACAGTGCAGGTGAGGTACATGAGAAGCTGCACAGGCAAGGGGCAAACAGCAGTGAGCAACAAGGCCAGTGGCCAGGACACAGTGCAGGTGAGGTACATGAGAAGCTGCACAGGCAAGGGGCAAACAGCAGTGAACAGCAAGGCCAGTGGCCAGGACACAGTGCAGGTGAGGTACATGAGATCCTGCACAGGCAAGGGGCAAACAGCAGTGAGCAACAAGGCCAGTGGCCAGTCCAATGTGCAGAGGAAGTCCATGAGAAGCTGCACAGGCAGGGGGCAAACAGCAGTGAACCACAAGGCAAGTACAATGTGCAGAGTAGTTACATCAGAAGCTGCACAGGGAATGTGTGCGACTATACCATGCCATGCTCAGCAACAGAGTCATGGGGATAACAATGGGCATCACAGACACCGCTGTGGACAGACAGGTGTTTGAGGGTGACTATCACTCAGATGTGGCTGTCTGTCGGACTTGGAGGTGACTGTGTCGCGGTCAGTAGGACGACTGCCCCGGGGAGTGTGAGGAACATCTGTGGAAGAGACATCTCTGGCTTGGGAAGCTGGAGGGCTGCTTGGACCAGGTGGGGTGGTGGCATGGGGAGGTGGACTGATGCTGTGGTGAGACCCAGTGTGTGCAGGAGATTGTGGAGGGGTGCCTTTCCACTTCTTGGGGATCCTGAAAGGCTTCCCTGTCTGGGGACTAATGTGAACTGGTGTGGACACAACAGGTAACACCACCACCAAATCTGCTCCTGGTGCTGACTCTGTGCCCCCCTCTGGGGACATGCTGGATCCAGCTGTGCGCTTCCCTGGGGCTTGCTTCCGCCCTTCCAAACCCTGTCTACCATGTTTAGCCCCTACAGTGCCCCCTTGTGCCTGCTTCACAGGGCTCGGGATGGGAGTGGAGGTTGTGGGTGAATCAGCCATAGGGCCCTCATCCAGTGTAAGCCTTGCAGGTAACACCTCCTCACTGGGGAGGGAAACTGTCTTCTTTGCTTTGCGAGCGGTCCTTGGGACAGGAGAGTCTTTGGCGGGGGATGACTCTGAGGCCTGTGACCCTGAGGCCTGTTTCTTGCCCCTCTGGCCCTTGGTGTTGCCTGACGGGCTTTTCTCTCTGTGCTCTGGGGTGGTCTTAGTTTTCTGTGGGGATGGTGTCTGCGGCCTGGACCGTTTGGGCTGTTGCTGCTGCTGTGTGCTGTGTGTGCTGTATCTGGACTTTGGGGTCTGTTGAGCATTGTCACTATCGTCAGAGGTGCACAGTGACAGGGGGGTGGACAAAGGGACAGGAGCTGCTCCTGAGAATGTGCCTGTTGCAGGGCTGCCGTCACTGTTGAGGACAATGACTGCACAGTCCGGTGTAGCCCACCCACATCCGAATGTATGCCCTCCATGAAAGCTATCACCTGGCCCAACTTTTTATCGTGGTCTAGGAAGGCATTGAGGAGAGCTGTCTGCCCCACACACAGCTGGCGCAATAGCTCTACTGACTCAGCACTGAGGGCTGCAGGGCTGACATGGGCCGGGGCAGCAGTGCCTGGGGTGAAGGACACTCTTCCCTTTCGACTTGTGCGAACACGGGCAGCACCAGTGGAAGTAGATGGGAGGCTGGGCACTGGACGCTGTGTGGCGGAAGAGGAGGCAGAGTCCCCGTTCCCTGTGGCCCCCAACATGGATGCGTCACCGCTGGCGTCAGATGACGTAGAGCTTTGCGTCTCGGGTTGTGATTCCTCCAGCAGACTCCTGTCCCCCTCCTCGGCACTGGTCACATCTGTGTCACTTGCTCCGGTGCGGCTGTTGCACTGGATGCCTCACCGCTGGTGTCCATCCCCTGTCCCTCAGCGCACACGGGAGATGCTACATGGGAGAGAGATGTAGTGTTAGTGGAGTGGCACCAACTGAAGTAACATGTGCAAGTAAATCACCATTCAAGAAGATGTGTTATCCACGTTGCACATCACCCTGACTAAATCTACATTGCCACCTCAATTATCAACCCAACAGTGCATGTAAAGAACAAATCCAGCCATAAGTGATCCCGGTGACTCACACAGCACACCATCCTGCCTGTGGCCAACTTCAGACACAGGCACAAAAATCTCTCTGACCACACAGGGTGCTGAGGATGGCAAGGATGAACACCACAACATGGTGTCAATTACGTACATGGATGGAGCAGTAGGGGAGCACCCACACACAGACCACAACATAATAGCCCACAATGGCCATTAGCGCATGCCAGCCACCATGTTGCTTGCACGGGCACAAGTATTGTAGCACATTGTCCTCAGAAGTTGTAGCAGCTGAAATCTGCTGTCAGGCATTGCACGCATTGATTGAAACACACTCAGATTAGGCACACTGCCGTCACCAGCAATATGAATTCACACAGTACCCCACTGCACAAGGTACCTGAATGCCACAGCTTTGATTGCAATGTCAATGCACACTGTGCAGATCACATCAGTGAGTACAGGTGGGACAAATGCATGTCAGATGCACCCAGCACAGACTCCACTTACAATCCACTGCATCACACTACCAACTTCACATAGCTCAGAGTTTGTCCAATCTGTGGACACATGCAGCCACTCCCTGCCAAAGCCACCCGTCAACAAATACTCACCCCTAGCTTGCTGCTGATGCTCCTTCAATTGTGTATCCAACTCAGGCTGTGTTTTTATTTTATTTATTTTTTATTTTTATTTTTTAATTTTATTTTTCATTTTCATAATACAAAAAACATCATGCATTTCAGCAGTATACCTTGTACCTTCCATAGCCAAAATAAAGTGCACATCCCATATAGGTTAGAAATGTCAGCTTACAAGTACCCCAACTCTGCAATGCCACCATAGAAACCATGCCACACCCTTAAGCACTTCCCATAAACCTCCATTATAAAGGGTAACATATCCATTACGAAGTATACTGGGTAAATCACAGTTGTGCCCGCAGCGTCCGACTAATACAGGTTTCTTAACCCACCCCGGTCCGGTCAGTCTCACTCGGTGATACTATATCCACCCCCACACCCATCATATACTGACGGTACGGGCCCCAGATATCCTTCGGAGCACAACGTATCGGCATCAATGCATTGTAGTTGTCTGATTGTGTTGAGCAGTATGCTAAATCTGTCTCCCATTCCTGAATAGTGGGGAGGGGACCTCTCATCCATCTCATTGCCACTCGCCTTTTCGCCAGCAAGAGGCCAAGGGCAGTTAGCTTACGCACTCCCTTCGGTACTTGTTGAACAAACCCCAACAACGCAACCAGTGGCGTCTCCGGCAACACACAATCTAACATTTTAGAAAGGATCCCATAGACTGCACCCCAGTAAGCACGCACCCCCGGGCAATTCCAAGCCAAGTGTGTAAAATTAGCAGGTGTTGCGGCACATCTCACGCAGGTGTCATCCTCCCGTAGCCCATATCTGTATAGCCGTGCAGGCGTATAGTATGTTCTGTGTATGTATTTAAAATGTAGCAGACGATGCCTGCCATTCAAGGAAACGGACTTAACTGAGGCGAAGCACCAGGCCCACTGAGCATCAGTAATCACAATACCTAATTCCTCCTCCCAATCTGACTGAAATTTTTGTCTGTTCTGGGAGCGAGGGCCTTGAAATAGAGAATACAGCATGGTTATCCCGCGTTGCGGGGATTGCGACTGTAACAGGTACGTAAGTGCTGGCAGCTCCACCGGGACTCCCATGTCGACACCCAGCAAATCACGGAGGGCACTGCGCAATCTGTGATAATTAAATGCGTCGAGCGCCGTCACTCCCTGCGTCTGTTCAGTCACCTGCGCCCAAGTTTTTACAACCCCTTCCGCAAAGAGATCTCCCATGCAATGAATCTTTAACTTCCTCAGGGTGTTCATTATCGTTTTATCCTCTTTATGTGGCAGCCAATCACACCACCCGATCGGGAGCGTAGGAGAGTAAATCAATGTTAACTGATGCCTACGAGCTATTTTAGTAAACTGGTGCCCGGTGCAGTTGACTGGATCTATAGTGCGTAAAGAGATCCGCGCCGCTCCTGTCAGCAGGCGGGGCAATGCAGCAGGAGATACCATGTTGTGTTCAAGAATGTGATGAGGTGTATGCATGGGGTCATGCAGCCATACATGTGCATGCACTGCCTGGGCAGCCCTGTAATACCGTTCCATGTCTGGGGCATTTAATCCCCCCTCCGAATAAGGTTTTGTTAGAGCTTCCCACTTTACCCGCGGCTGCTTCCCAGCCCAGACCAAGCGGCTAAGCAATGTGCGCAGAGTATTAAAAAAGGACTGAGGCAGGCCTATAGGTATGTTGACAAACAGAAACAAAAAACGGGGCAACACCACCATCTTAGTCAGTGCCACACGCCCTACCAATGATAGTGGTAACTTTATCCATTTTTCTACCGCATCCGACAATTTCTGTACCGCACACCCATAGTTTTCAGACAGTATCACCTCGGCGTCTGTATGTATCTTAATACCCAGGTACCTCACCGGGTCTGCAGTCCACTCTAGTGGATAAGGCGACTGCACCGGTACAGTGACAGGGGTCAACGGAAAAAGCAAGGATTTACCCCAATTGATAACAAGCCCCGAGTGCTTGCCAAAGCGCTCCACCTCCTGCAGCATCGGAGTTAGGTTTTGTTGTGGATTCCGAATATACAACAAAGTATCATCCGCATAGGCGGCAATAATAAGATTATAATTTGGGGCACGTATACCCCTGTGTGCGTGATATTCCCGCATAGCGCACATTAAGGGCTCAGCCACCAGGGCGTAGAGCAGGGGGGAGAGGGGGCACCCTTGTCTCGTGCCCCTAGAGATGCCTATTCTCCGTGACGTCAGACCATCAATCCTCACCTTAGCCATGGGGTCGGTATAAAGCACTTTTATTAAATGTAGGAAGATATCCCCCACTCCCATTTTACGCAGGACAGCATACAAAAACCTCCATTCGACTGAATCGAACGCCTTTTCGATATCAATAAACAGGGCCGCCGCCTCAGTCTGTGGATGTACTCGCGCTATAGTTCCAAACAATGTCCGAAGATTACTAGACAATGACCTACCCGGGACAAACCCCGTTTGTTCCGGGCCGATCAGTCGGGGCAGCAGGGGGGCTAACCTATTCGCCAACACCTTTGCGAACAGTTTCGTGTCGGTATTCAGGAGGGAGAGCGGTCTGTACGAGGAACATTCTGCCGGGGCTTCCCGGCTTAAGTAGTAAGACTATGATAGCCTCCCGCATTGACGGGGGCATTGTCCCCGTGCTTACCATCTCTTCAAAGAGATTGACCAGGTGAGGGAGCAGTTTGTCAATATAAGCCTTATAAAAGGCCACCGTCAGGCCATCCGCCCCCGGGGCCTTCTCACTAGGCATATCCTTCAACGCCGCTGTAATTTCAGTAGGCCGGAGTGGACCAATAAGCCTCTCCCTATCACTATTGGCCAACCACGTCATGGCTATGTGAGCGAGATAGTCATCGTCAGATTCCTGAGTCGCTGCCTCCCTGGAGGTGTATAGCCCAGAATAGTATTCAGCGAAAGCCTCCAGTATGGCTGGGGTATCGTCCACCAGTGCCCGCTCCGCATTATATACCTGTGCTATAGAGGTATGTTCTCTGGAAGGCCGAACAGTCGCCGCCAGCGTAGCACTAGGCCGGTCTCCCTCTGAATAGGATCGGGCTACTGCATACTTCCCCAGGTGTCTGACCTCCTCTTCCGCCAATCCCTGATATTCACTGATTTTGGCACGAATCTGTGCTAATACTTGAGGGTCCCCCGTGTCCAGCAAGGCGGCCTCCAAGGTACGGAGCGTGTCCTCGACTTTAGAGATTTGTGTGCGTAGTGATTTGAGTACCCCCGCATGTTTGGAGATAGTTACCCCTCGTATGTAAAGTTTAAACGTTTCCCACACTACACCCATAGTGGGAACACTCCCCAGGTTCGTGCTAAAGAATTCGTCTATCGCCTCGCCTAATTCCGCGCGGAACACTGCGTCCAATAAAGAATACTGCGGGAACCGCCATGTATGTCTGGGGGATCCAACCACAGGGAGTTCCAGGACAATACTAACTGGGGAATGGTCCGATAGCGTCCTGGCCAAGTGCTGACATTCTCTAATGGAAGGGATCAATGACATGGAGGCAAACCAATAGTCGATTCTGGTATGGGTGTCGTGTGCTGCCGAGTAATGGGTATATCCCCTACCCTGGGGGTTCAACTGGCGCCAGACATCCCTAAGCCCCTCAACTCCAACAATATGCGCCACTGCACTGGCAGCACGTGAAAGGGGTCGTGGCGGGCCCTTCGACCTATCCAAATTGGTGTCTTGAATGCAATTAAAGTCCCCACCCCACAGAATTGGTAAGTGTGAGTGTTTCATAATCTTAACATGTAAGGAGTGATAAAATTGTGGGTCATCATAATTCGGCCCATAAACCCCTACCAAGAGTAAACTGAAATGATCTTTGCGACAACGCGCCAGCACAAAACGGCCCCCTGGATCAACATCAACAGCTTGTACATGTATACCGGAATTCCTACGTACCCAAATAAGCACGCCTCTAGCATGTGTCGTGAACCCAGCTGCAATACACTGGCCTTTCATGCGTCTTTGGGATAACAGGCCAGTCTGCGGGGAGAGGTGTGTCTCCTGCAGGATAGCCACATCTGTGTCATGTCTAAGCAAATAAGCCACCACTTTGCGTAGCTTCCTTTGGTCATTGAGACCTCTGACATTCCAGGTTAGGAAGCGAACCATGACTGGACTACCCCTGGCATTGGTCATGAGCAAGGTCGTCTATGGGGGCTGACGTGTGTAAATGATGTGCCTGAATCCTTCCCTAGGTTTATGGTATCTTTGTGAAAGCGTTTTTCTAGACTGAAATGCAATTCTAAACAATCCCCCCCACCCTCCCACACCATATCTAACAACTCGAATATGGCAGCCTCCGTCCCCTCCCACCCCTCCCCACGCCCTCCCCATTTTTACTGCCTGCCAACCGGGCAGGAACCCCAAATTCAAAACCCATGTGGAACACACCCTGGGGCAATGGCCGAACAGGCCCTCAATCGCAAATGAGGGGCCGACATTGCCCAAGTAATATCATGCCATCAAGACTTATCTTCAGACTGAGCAGTGGTATTGCATATCATACTGGAGTCTCATAAATATATCAAAAGAACTGACCCCGTGGGTCCCCATCCGGAAGAAAGGAACACCTATCAACATGCCATTATGAACAAAGTGCCACATACAAGCTATGACGGCGGTGAGGACAATAACTCCGCACGCAACTCAGTGTCTTTCTCCATGTCAGCCGATGAAACACCGCCTTCCGCACGTTCCGGCGGAGGCCTATTCGCCCTCTCTGCGCTGTAATTTTTGAGTTCCCTCTGCAGCACACTCGGATCTGCGTAGAATCTGACTTTACAATCAAAGTTCACCTTCAGGCGTGCCGGGTATAACATCGCATAGTCCAGCTGTAAGTCTCGCAACTTTCGTTTCACCGGTCCAAACTTCTTACGTGCCTCCTGGACTAACTGAGTAAAATCTGGAAAAAGGGACAACACTGAACCTTCATATTGGAGAGTTTTCAGCTCTCTGGCACGCCTCAATGCAGCATCTCTGTCCCGATAATTCAATAGACGAATTATCACTGGGCGCGGAGGCGCGCCCGGCGGAGGTCGCGGTCCGAGCGAGCGGTGTGCCCGCTCGACTATAAAGACGTCTGAGAATGTATCACGTCCCATGAGCTGCACCAAAAGCTGCTCCATAAAGGATTCCATGGGGCCAGTGGAGGTTGTCTCTGCAAGACCCAAAAGGCGAACGTTATTACGCCTTGAGCGCGCCTCCAGGTCTTCGGCCTTGTCTCTCAGCACCGATAGAAGCTTCTCCACTTGTTTTTGTGCTGTCCCCATCCCCGTCTGGGTATCCTCGGCATCAGAGATTCTGCGCTCCGCCAAGTCGATGCGCTCCTCATGTTTATCCACCCTTTCCGCCATTCTGTCCAGGCGGTATGTGAGGGAGTCCATTTTAGCGTCAATGGAAGTAAGACTACGCTGCATCGCCCCAGGATTTGTCTAATATCTCCATCAGGGTCATTATGGTCAGCAGCGCGATCAGCCATCCCCGCATCGGAATCCTCCTCCCTGTGCCTGGAAGATTTACGCTGGTCAAATTGGAGCTTGGACTGTGTTTTGTCCGTTTTCCCCATGGCCCCCGCCACCTGAAGCAGTACGCGACGCGCACTGGGGGCACCAATATACCTCCTGCCCCAATGTCAATGACACCTACTCTCCCTTACGGCTGTTGCTGAATCTGGCAAGCGTCCTGGGGAGATCTCCAATGCACCATGCAAGTGCCAGACTATTTGCACAATGCGTTCAGGGCAGGGACCAGTCCTCCACGCCGACACAAACTCAAGCGGCACACTGCATCCAGGCGCCCCAGGCACACTCAGCCCTGCGTGTCAGTGCCGCCGCTGCCATAATATATGCCCTCGGTGCACTACGGGACCGCGCTCCACCGGACTCCCGGCGCGCAGGCAGTCCGCTTCGGCCCCACCACGCACTCCGCACGGTCCGCTCGAGACAGGCTGAGGGCAGGCCAGTTAGGGGCTCCGATATCTTCGCGGGAGCTTCCCCGCACGCTGATCCTGTCGGCGCCACGGGCCGCGTCGCAGCGGCGTCCGACTCACTCGTCCACCACCGCTGCACCAGACTCACCGGACCGGATCAGCAACACTGGTTAGTCCCACTTCGCTGCGATAGGGTCCGCGCGATCCGCCAGGGAGAGCAAAGGCAGCGGCGATGTGCTGCAGACGAAGCCCGGCCCAATCCGCCGCAGGCCCCCTCACACGCCTCGAGGCGCTCTAGGCAGTCGCAGTCTCGCGCAGGTAGGCCCAATATCGCAGTACGGCCAAACTCCCAGTACGCCGCTCGCAGCTGTTCCAAACCTCGGACGGAGGTGCACCACCAGTTACACTGCCGCTATCACTCAGGATTAAGCCATCTGCTGTCTCGATGGCGCTAAATAATGTAGGATATTACGGGCGGCTGCCGGAGCTCTCCTAGACTGCGGCCATCTTAGAGCCAGGCAAGCCACGCCCCTAACTCAGGCTGTGTTACGGCCAATATGCAGGCCATTAGTGGTGTCATGGTGTGTCGGGCCAACCTGACGCTCCGTGGGAGCAGCCCCAGCGTCATCTCGGCCACGTTCTTGCTCAGCCGGCAGATGTCGTCCCACCTTTTATGACAGTGGCTGCGCCGTCGGTTTGACACACCCAGATCACGCACCTTGGAGGCAATGGCCCTCCACACGGCTTTACGCTGGTGGACTTTCAGCTGCAGGCATGGGAGACAAGAGGGGTAATACATCAGTGACACAGTGTATACTACCAAAATCTCTCAAAACAGTGGCACGATACTCACTCATCCCAAATCAACAGATATGTGTAACAGAGCCAAGAATGCATGGCACATGGTACAACGGCATTGGAGAACCACACGTGAATCCATGAAGGTGGGAGGGTGGACACAGTACCTCTACATCCCATTCACATGCAGGATGCCAGCACATCAAGCAATGTGTAGTCTGCCCACATCTACTGTCCGCTGTTAGCTAGAGCAACACATAGATTAGATAGCAACACATGGTTGTTGGTGGACTCACTGTGTCCAACACTGCGCAGCCCCCAATGTTCTAGCCCTGTGAATGGCTCACTGTGTCATGGAGCTCACATACAGTGACATCAACTCTCATACACACACCCTTGTCACAAGGCTTGTCGTGTGCAATCTACAGGGCTGAGATGGCTCTTTGATGAAGATGTGTGAACAAAAGACACATGGAACACACTATACATGCAGTGATGTGTACTTGTGGGAATTGGGCGGCGACTGTGCAGGCCAGGTGGGCTGACACTGAGAGGTTCATTTGGGACCCACACAGCCATTCACACAAGCAATCACTGGCCTGACTCCTGCATTACCAATTTGCTGATTCACTGTATGGCTGACAGGACAATACATGTCCCTCAAATCTGGATGGGCATGCAGGGAAACGTGTGGAAGAGGCTACACAGCCCTTCCCCCTGGAGAAAACATGCTAGGCAGTGCATGCCAGAGCCCCACACTCACTGACACATACTGCAGCACCTCCACCTCACGTGTGTCCCCCCTGCACTCTCACTCATACTGTTGGAGACTTACCACGATATTAGGGGCACCATAGAGCCTTGGGTACTGTGCAAGCACCCCGTCCACCAGGACCTCCAGCTCCTCGCTGGTGAACGGACTGGCCCGGATCTTCTGTGTCCTCGACATCACTGTGGACAGGTGGCAGCAGCAGCAGGTGGAGTTCAGGGGTGGCAGGCAGCAGTCCCTGGAGACAGCAGCAGCAGCAGGTGGAGGGTGGCAGGCAGCAGTCCCTGGAGGAAGCAGCAGCAGGTGGAGGGTGGCAGGTAGCAGTCCCTGGAGGCAGCAGCAGCAGGTGGAGGGTGGCAGGCAGCAGTCCCTGGAGGCAGCAGCAGCAGGTGGAGGGTGGCAGGCAGCAGTCCCTGGAGGCAGCAGCAGCAGGTGGAGGGTGGCAGGCAGCAGTCCCTGGTAGCAGTGGAAATGTGGGGCACCCTCCCACACATATATAGGCCCCTGGGGCTGTGTCAGTGGTCCCACGCCGCTGCAATTGGTGTACCAGGTCTGCTATTTTTAAAATCATCCAATGTCCGCCTCCGCGGTGGCGGTGCACGCCTACCACGATTTTCAAACCCATATGAAACAAACGCTACTGTGCGTCCCATTGGCTGCAAGGGCATGGACCATGGCGGTGACACACCGCAGGGGCTAGGCGCGCGCTACCGCGGTGGTGCATCTTTTGAATTCTTCCAATGACCGGCTATGCGATTGCGGAACACACCTACCGCTATCTTCAAAATTGCATCAGGCTACCGCGAGGGTGCTTCCCATTGGCTGCCAGGGCATGGTCCATGGCGGTGACAGTCCGCAGGAGCCAGGCGGTAGGCACCGCCATATGGGTGCCATACAGTGCCTGTAGTGACCGTGAGCTGGGTAGCGGTGCATGCAAACCGCCATATACACATGTAGATATGGCTGAGACTACCGCGATCGTGTCTGGGGTATTGGCAGTGACAGTCCGCAGGGGCCAGGCGGTAGGCACTGCCATATGGGTGCCATACAGTGCCTGTAGTGACCGTGAGCTGGGTAGCGGTGCATGGCAACCGCCATATACACATGTAGATATGGCTGAGACTACCGCGATCGTGTCTGGGGTATTGGCGGTGACAGTCCGCAGGGGCCAGGCGGTAGGCACCACCATATGGGTGCCATACAGTGCCTGTAGTGACCGTGAGCTGAGTAGCGGTGCATGCCAACCGCCATATACACATGTAGATATGGCTGAGACTACCGCGATCGTGTCTGGGGTATTGGCGGTGACAGTCCGCAGGGGCCAGGCGGTAGGCACCGCCATATGGGTGCCATACAGTGCCTGTAGTGACTGTGAGCTGGGTAGCGGTGCATGCCAACCGCCATATACACATGTAGATATGGCTGAGACTACCGCGATCATGTCTGGGGTATTGGCGGTGACAGTCCGAAGGGGCCAGGCGGTAGGCACCGCCAGATGGGTGCCATACAGTGCCTGTAGTGACCGTCCGTGGACTTGCGGAGCAGGTTTGCTGCACATATGGAGTCATCCATCTCTATCCATAGCCCAACATGAACAGTGCCCAGTGTCTCCAACATTGAAGGACCCTCATGAGGCCAACATAACGAATGGGACATTTAACTCCATGTCACCTACACATGCCATATATGTGTATGTGATAAATTGCATTGACACATACACACGCACATGTCACATGTGATGTGTAAGGGCATGTAGACTGTACAGTTTTTGTGTTGCATAGCATATGTAACTAATGGTCAATGTGTGTAGGTGCAATTTAACGCACGATGCTGTCTCATTGTGTGAACTAGGGGCATCATTGACTGTCACATTGTCTACTGCACCAGGCTGTGGTCAGTGTGTACTTGATGTGTGCCATGTGCAACCTGTGTTGGGAGGTGTATCATGGACAGCAGCACGGTGTGCTAGGGTAGTATTGTAGTTTGACACATATGCTGGGGGTAATACTCACAGGTGTGCGCACACATGTGGTGCCATATCCCACTGTGCATGCCAATGAGCAGGAGGTGTGCACAGATCATTGCTGCGGGTAAGGGGACAAGTGTACGAGTAGTGTGCCTGATGTGTACCGACTTGTGCAGTGCTCTGTTGGTTGATGGTGCAGTCTGTAACATTTGGCAATGTGTCTGTAGAAATGTGAAATGTCCTGTACATCTCATGGTGTGTTTCATTGACATATGTGCACTTTCATCTGACCTAGGAGGAGGCCCAATATCCATCGTCCATTCACAGTGCTGGCTGACATGGAGAATGAAGAGATAATCCGCAAATTCAGGCTGGATAGAGTTTCCCTACAAAACCTATGTGCCATGTTGGAGCCCCACCTGCAGCCACGTCGCACATATCCAACAGCTTTCACTGCGACTTCAAAGGTGATGGCGTGCCTGCATTTCTTTGCGACAGGCTCATTCCAGCACACGGTAGCAAGCGCAGGTGGGATGTCACAACCGATGTTCAGCATGGTGCTGAGGGATGTACTGTCAGCTATGATGAACTACAAGGACAGATGCATTCAATTCCCCAGGGGGCCAGAGTTGGTGGCTGTGAAGGGAGATTTTTATGCCCTTGGACACATCCCCCATGTTGTTGGTGCCATTGATTGCACACATGTTGGGCTTGTGCCACCACAGGCACGTGAGCAAGTGTACAGAAATCGGAAGCATTACCACTCAGTAAATGTTCAAGTGGTGTGCCGGTGCGGACATGATCATCTCCCACGTGTGTGCCAGCTATCCCGGGTCAGCCCATGATTCGCACATCATGCGCAGCAGCATCGTCCCGCAGCTGATGGCCAATCTGCTTCCTGAGCGTGCATGGCTTGTGGGTGAGTATGCATAGTGGAGTAGCGTGGTGTGTGTGTGACATGCTGTCCTGTGGCATTGTGGAACATCAAGGTTAATCTGTGTTTCTCACACCCAGGTGACTCTGCATATCCTAACCGTCCGTGGTTGCTGAGCCCACTGCGGAATCCTGTGACAGCAGCTGATGTGCGATATAATGATGCCCATGGGAGGACACGGCGTGTAATAGAGCGTACATTTGGTCTCCTAAAGTCACGATTTCGCTGCCTGGACCGTACCGGAGGTGCCCTGATGTACTCGCCAAGGAAGGTGTGTCAGATAGTCGTGGCATGCTGCATGCTCCACAACCTGGCCATTCGCAAGGCAATACCCCTGATCCTGGATGATGATGAGCAGCCAAGGCCCCCACCTGCAAACCAACCCGGGTCCAGTGACGAGGACAGTGGAGAGGAGGAAGGTGTTGACATGCGTCAACAGCTCATCAACCGCTACTTCACTTGAAGGTGAGTGACGATGTAGGAGGGACGCATGGTCTGATGGTGTTGCAGTTGCTGTGAGGGTGTATGTGAGCTTGGTGACTGCAGCCTTGTGTTCACTCCTTGCTGGTTGGCAATGTTTGTGGGATAGGGTAGTTTGACACAGATACAGGATGTCTCCATGGCGACTGTTGCTCTGTGTAATGTGTGAAGATTGGAGTACCTTGTTGACAAGTGTTGTGTGATGTGTGTGATGCCACATCAGAACAAGTGACTCTTGTTCTAATGTTTTTCCTAGGTCCCTTCAGCCTCTCCTTGCCTACCTACATTCCATTTCCCTGGGGCATTTACATCACAGTGAAGGTTGCACATCCTGTATTAAAGACGGAGCAGACACAACAACATGTGTGTAAGGTGTATTTATTTACAATTGTGACATGTGAGGGTCGAGAAAATGTACATGGGGGGGAATTTGAAGAAATGAGTTGACGGTCATGGTAGATGAGATAATTGAGTAGTCACCACAGTGATGTGGAGACCCAGTCCAACAGACAGATGCCATTCACATGGCAGTGTGGGGAAGGATAGTCCAAAAGGTAAATGCAGTGGTGCAGTGGTCTGCCATCATGGCTGGCTCCGGGACTTGCCTTTGGCAGGTGCTTTGGCACGTGATGCCTCCTGGCCTTTCCTTGGACGGCCCCTTTTGCGCTTGACTGGAGGGGTCTGTCCTGCAGGGGCAGTACTGTCTGAGGACTCACCCCCCCCTCTGTGGACGCAGGGGAGGATGACGAACTGTCATCCTGCTGCCCATCAGGGGGAGGCGGAGATGTTGAATGTTGCGCTGGCATGTCCCTCAGGATCGCCACTTGCTGCCCGAAGAGGTCCACAATTTGTCCCATGCGGGTGTCCATGGACCTCATCAGCAGGAGGAGCTCCCAAGAATCTTCCTCAGACCGGCCCATTCGTCCCTGGGCCTGTTCGTATGCCCCAAGGACTCTGTTGATGTGGGACAGGGCTTCCGTCCCAGGCTCAGTTCCCCTCTGCATGACCCTGCCCCTCCCACCTACACTGCTGCCACGGGACTGTTGGCTCCCCACATTTCTCCGCTGCATCCTCTCCCTGGCCTCCTCAGTAGATGTCGTGGGGTGCTCATCACCTGGGGCAGGGAGGGTGTTGCGGGCAGCTGTGGTGGTGGTGGTGGTGGTAGTGGTTGCCACACAGGCCGTGACAACAGCTGTCTGGGGAAGGTCATGGGTTGCAGCAGATGTGGTTGTGGGGACAATGGGTGCCTGGGCCTGGTTGCGGCCTGCCACAACAGATGTGCTGGCTTGGGGCTCCTCATCCAAGGAATCCAGGGAGTCTTCATCCAGTAGTCTCTGTTCCGGGGTGGGGGACTGGCTCTGCAGGTTGGTGGTGTCATCCTCTGCAGTGAGTTCTTGGTCACCTGTGGGTCAGATGAGAAATGGTCATTGTGTTGCAACCAGCAAAGCTTCTGTTCGCACTGTTACATCAACTGTTTGTACATCCAGCAGTTGTTCACTGATCTAATTTGCAGTTACCGACATCCAGTGATGCTTTACAAGCTGTTGAGGTACATGCATTACTCGTCCATATTGGGAGTTGGCAAGACATGACATACACAATTTACATTTTTTACATTGACAGGTTCATGTTGGCATCTAGTGAGTGTGAGAAGTTGGCCTGGTATATGCTGTCCACTAATTATAGTGGGCACCTTGCACCAGTCCAAACAACCCCTTATTGGAGATAGGTTAAAGACAACCTTTATTGAAAGCTATCCTAGTGGTAGCTATGGAGAGCAGCCTTCAGGCTAAGTCTTGAAGGAATGTAAAGCAGCTTGTTTTACCAGTCTATAATCTCTTGAGTGACCAAATGAAAGAGGACCACACCAGGTATATATTTAAAATATATGTATTTAGTCTTAAACACACCCCTCTAGTCTCTTTATGAGGCTAGAGTTCGAAGTACATAAGTTACAAGTCGAATATCAACAGTAATAGCACAAATACACGTTTGAGCCCTAGGGGCGTACCAAACCATATACCAATAAAGTGGTATAAGAACCACGACTGAGCTAGACACAAGGCCTAGAGCCTGTAGAAATGCTTGGACCACAAGGAACCACCCAAGGTAGTGACACAGGGGACCCACGGGGGACGCGTGCAGTGTGAGAACACAGCCGCGAGCCGCCGTTGACTTCTATGGGGAATGTCGCGGTTGGAGTTTTAAAGAAAAAGGACACTTGGAGGAGGACTTGGAGCAAACCCCTTTAGAACTAGGCTGTTCTAGAGTCAATACCCACGGGAGCACCGGAGTACTCGAGTTACCTCACCCAGGGGAGCCGGGTGCATAGGTGTCATTTGGGGTCGGGTTTCGTCGTCGTTTTCAATGGCGATTTGCTGCAAAGTGCTGCTGGCGACCAAGTCGAAAGTGTTCGGGTGGATCCAAGGGTGGATTGAAGATCTGAAGAACCTGAAAGCAGAGGGGACAGAGTCTGGGTCACTAGCCAGTGACCAGGAAGGCAATGAGCAGATGCCCACCGATGTCGGGTGCTTCAGGTAGGTTGACGGTCGTCTTGACTCTTCAGCCACGAGGTCCAGGAGGCGTCGACGACAACCAGGAGCTGGATTCGAGCTGTCCCACGACGTCTGTCGATTGCTGCGGTGTCGGCGACCGGATTGGACCCAACAAGCCTTGGCAACGGCAAGTCTCGTAGAAACAAAGAAAGGACGGTGATGCAGACCAGCAAGGTCTGGGGGACTCACCCAGCGAGGGTAAGTCAGGGCACCTCTAGAGCAACCAGGAAAGCCCAAGCAGAAGAAGAGTTGCCTTCGGGAGGGCCCACTAGCCAACGGACTAGCGACCGCGAAGGAGCCTCAAGTGGACGCACTTGGAGCTGGCTCACAGGACACTCGTGGAGTGGAGGCCAGTGATCTTCGGTGCAGTCGGTGCTGGAGGCGGGGGCTACTTGGAGCCCAAAGCACAACTTTGTGGGAGACCAGGAAGAGGATGCACTTGCAAAAGTACTCGGTGTCCAGGGGTCACGGTCCCACGTTACCCACGACAGCTACGGGCCTCAGCTTTGCTGGGGACTCAGGGCAGCCTCGGGAAGTCTGGAAATCCACCTCTGGTGATGCAAAGACTTCGGCGTCCGGCGGGAGCTTCAGTGATGCAGACCGGACAATTGCTTCTTAGGTGCCTGCCAAGCAGGGAGTCACTCCTTGACCCCAAGGGAGATTCTTCAGTCCTCTAATCTTAAAGTAGAGCGTCGAAGGTCCAGGATTCAGCGTCAGAGTTTCGTCCAGGGTAATCTAAAGTCCTAAGGACTGGGGTCCCATACTTATACAAAGTTAGGGGGTTGGACATACTCTGGGGACCCACCTATGGGAGGGTCAGGGAAGAGGGGTGGTTACACCCATTCCCTTTGTCCAGTTTCGCGCCAGAGCAGGGGCAGGTAGCCCCTGCAACCGGTTTGAACTGGCATATGCACAGGGACACCAAATGTGCCCCCAGTGGGTGCTCCCGCCCAGCCCCAATACACACTATCCTGTCTGGGGAGGTGGTTACACCTCCCTGTGACAGGAAACCTATTGTCCAGGCCTCCCCTGTCGGAGTTTCAGTCAGCAGCAGGAGGCCAGACCCGTGTCTGTGGCAGCAGCATCCATTTTGTGATGCCAGGGCTCTGGAAAGAAGTTACCGGGTAGCCCGGTGTGTACATGTCTCTCCCTCTAGAAGGGTGGAATGCTACCCCCGCCGCCAGGACTGGCGGGGGTAGTATTCCAAGATGTTTGACACCAAACATGACATGTTTTGGTGCAGCCAGTCCAAAGTTAGCATTGTACCGCGAGGATATAATGCACTTAAGAGTATATGGTCAGGCTGTACCACAAACAGCATCAGAGGAGGGACTCCGAACGCTGCAGAGGTGCTCTGCTCATGCAGGGGCACCCTCTCACATAAAAACCAAGCACTCTGCCTTCAGGATTGTTAAGGCCTGCCATAGGAGTGACTTATAGGTTTATATGTGTGTGCAATTGTAGTGATATAGGTAGCCTATATCACAGTAAGGGGTGCATGCACCACCTTATCCAGGCTGCAGTAGCAGCCCTGTGGTGTCATTTTGGCTGCCCTTCCAGGGGTGGCATAATACATGCTTCAGCCCCTGGCAGGCCTCTGGGGTACCTATGCCCTGGGTAAATAGTATACCATATACTAGGGACTTATAAGGGGACTCCAGATTCCAATCAAGGATGTGCCTAAGGCACATGGAAACCATTATAGAGAGGAAGCAGCTAGGCTGGGGTTCTGATTAGCAGGGCCCCAGCCAGACTAAAGTCGAAAAACAGTGAAGCATCAGCAAAAAGTGGGGGTACCCATGTGAAGCAGATCCTACTCTCCTACACAACCCCCCCCCCCAAACGTAGGGACATTAAACTAACCTTGACCAGTTGAGTCTTCATGTTCTAAGTGGAAGTACCTAGAGAGTCCATCTGCATTGGCATGGTTACTCCCAGGTCTATGTTCCACTGTAAAGTCCATCCCCTGGAGGGAAATGGACCACCTAAGCAGTTTGGGGTTTTCATCCTTCATTTGTTTTAGCCATAGGAGGGGCTTGTGGTCTGTTTGAACAAGGAAGTGAGTACCAAACAAGTATGGCCTCAACTTCTTCAGAGCCCAAACCACAGCAAAGGCCTCCCTCTCTATGGCTGACCAACGTTTCTCTCTAGGGGTCAGCCTTCTGCTAATAAAAGCTACTGGCTGATCCTGATCTTCATCATTCAATTGTGACAGTACAGCCCCTACCCCCAATTCAGATGCATCTGTTTGGACAATGAACTTCTTGGAGTAATCAGGACTCTGGAGAATGGGAGCAGTGCACATGGCCTGCTTCAGGTCATCAAATGCCTTTTGACAGCTAGCTGTCCACTGAACCTTTTTGGGCATTCTCTTGGAAGTTAAGTCATTCAGGGGTGTCACTATTGATCCATACCCCTTGACAAATCTCCTATAGTAGCCAGTCAGGCCTAAGAAGGCTCTCACCTGAGTCTGGGTGGTTGGAGCAACCCAGTCCATGATGGTCTGGATTTTGCTCTGCAGTGGTTGAACCTGGCCTCCACCCACAAGGTGGCCCAGGTACACAACCTGACTCTGCCCTATCTGGCACTTGGTGGCCTTGATAGTGAGGCCTGCCTTTTGCAGGGCCTCTAAAACATTTGAGGTGGACCAGGTGATCCTCCCAGGTGGAGCTAAAGACAGCAATATCATCTAGATATGCTGGACTATAGGCCTCCAGACCTGTAAGGACTGTGTTCACCAACCTCTGAAAAGTGGCAGGTGCATTCTTCAGACCAAAGGGCATTACCACAAATTGATAATGTCCACTAGGGGTTGAGAATGCTGTTTTTGGCTTTGCATCATCAGCTAGTCTGATCTGCCAGTAGCCAGTTGTCAGGTCAAATGTGCTTAGATACTTGGCTGAGGCCAAAGTGTCTATTGAAATGAAATGAAATGAAATGAAATGAAATTTGTACTTGTAAAGCGCACTTATACCCCCAAAGGGGTGTCCTGGCGCTGTACGCATACCGCTGTGGAACCCTTCCTGGCTTTTCCCTGTGAAATGTCCACTCCTGGGCACCCCCAAGGTGAAGCCAGGCATCCCAGCGCTGTTGGGGCCGTTGTGGAGATTAAGCAAGCTATTGCCCAGAGTTGCAGAGTGGGACCCATGATTAGAATAGGCACCGAGGCGAGAATTATCAGGTCCGAGGAAATTGAGCCCAAGACCCGCCGAGGCGGGAATTGAACCCTGGTCCCGGGCCAGATCTCTGCATCAGGGTCTGCCGCTCTAACCATTGAGCCACACTTCTCCACTATTAGCTCATCTGCTCTAGGTATTGGATGGGCATCAGTCCTAGTGACTGCATTGAGACCCCTGTAGTCCACACAAAACCTCATCTCTCTTTTCCCACCACTGGTGTGAGGTTTTGGCACAAGGACCACTGGACTAGCCCAAGGGCTATCTGAGGGTTCAATAACTCCCAAATCCAACATTTTCTGGACTTCTGTCCTGATACAGTCCCTGACATGGTCAGGTTGCCTATAAATCTTATTTTTAATAGGCAGACTGTCCCCAGTGTCCACTTCATGAGTGCACCAGGTGGTCTGACTTGGAGTCAGAGAGAACATATGTCTGTACTGATTGAGCACTTGTCTGCAATCAGTTTGCTGCTGAGCAGTGAGGCTGCCTGCCAAGGCTACACCATCCACTGACCCATCATCAGGGTTCTGTGAGAGCAGGTCAGGGAGTGGGTCACTCTCTTCCTCCTGTCCCTCATCAGTAGCCATGAGCAAGCCCACGTCTGCCCTGTCCACATATGGTTTCAATCTGTTGACATGGAGAACCCTGTGGGGACTCCTGGGTGTTCCTAGGTCTACTAAATAGGTAACCTCACCCTTCTGTTCAACAATGGTATGGGGTCCACTCCACTTGTCTTGGAGAGCTGCTGGGGCCACTGGCTCCAGCACCCACACCCTCTGTCCTGGCTGATAAACAGTCAGTACAGCCTTTTGGTCATGCCAGGCTTTTTGCAGTTCCTGGCTAGCCTCAAGGTTTTTAGTTGCCTTTTTCATGTACTCGGCCATCCGGGAGCGGAGACCAAGTACATAGTCCACTATGTCTTGCTTTGGGGGCTTGAGAGGTAACTCCCATCCTTCCTTCACCAAGCACAATGGACCCCTGACAGGGTGACCAAACAAAAGTTCAAAAGGGCTGTAGCCAACCCCCTTTTGAGGCACCTCCCTGTATGCAAACAAAAGGCAGGGCAAGAGGATGTCCCATCTTCGCCTAAGCTTTTCTGGGAGCCCTTTAATCATGCCCTTTAAGGTTTTGTTGAATCTCTCAACTAAACCATTGCATTGCGGGTGATAGGGTGTGGTGAACTTGTAAGTTACCCAACACTCCTTCCACATTGCCTTCAAGTATCCAGACATAAAGTTTGCACCCCTGTCTGATACAACCTCCTTAGGGAATCCCACTCTTGAGAAAATTCCCAGGAGGGCTCTTGCCACCACAGGAGCTGTAGTGGTCCTAAGGGGAATAGCCTCTGGGTACCTAGTGGCATGGTCCACCACCACCAGGATAAACCTGTGCCCAGATGCTGTTTGGGGATCCATGGAACCAACAATATCAATCCCCACTCTTTCAAAGGGAACCCCCACCACAGGTAGTGGTATCAGGGGGGCTTTGTGGTGCCACCTGCCTTCCCACTGGCTTGGCAGGTTACACAGGAGCGACAAAACTCCTTGGTGTCTTCAGACATGTGGGGCCAGTGAAAGTGAGGGACAATTCTGTCCCAAGTCTTGTTCTGGCCCAGGTGACCTGCTAGAGGAATGTCATGGGCTAGGGTCAATAGGAAGCCCCTGAACTTCAGAGGTATAACCAACTTCCTGGTGGCACCAGGCTTGGGGTCTCTACACTCTGAGTACAAGAGTCCATCATCTCAATACACTTTATGGGGACCACTAGCATTCCCAGCAGCCTCAGCAGCAGCTTGCTGTCTGAGGGGTTCAAGAGAGGGGCAGCTCTGCTGCTCCTGGCTCAGATCTGCCCTGGAAGGGCCCCCTGTCCCCAAGAACTCAACCTGGTCAGGCTCAAGCTCCTCTGGGACAGTTCCTTCCTCAGGACTGAGATCATCCCCCTCAAGAGACTGATCTTCCTTCTGAGCCAAGGGGGAAGGCACTGCCTTAACCCCACTACTCCTCTTCTTGGATGGCACTTGGTCCATTGTTCCAGGATCCAAGGCCTGTTCAGTGTTAGACATTTTGCTCTGTGACCTGGTCACAGCAAACACATCTGCAGGGATCCCCAGCATTTCTGCATGGGTCCTGAGCTCCACTTCTGCCCAAGCTGAAGTTTCAAGATCATTGCCAAGCAAGCATTCAACTGGTAGGTTTGCACTCACCACAACCTTCTTAAGGCCAGTTACCCCTCCCCAGGAGAAGTTAACAACTGCCAGAGTATGGTCTGTTCTGACATTGCTAGCATTGGTCACTTGGTACATTTCACCAAGTATAATCTGCCCAGGATCCACAAGGTCTTGTGTCACCATGGTGACACTCGCCCCTGTGTCCCTAAATGCCAAAGCCTCTTTTCCATTGATTAATGGCTGTTGCCTATACTTGCCCAGATTACTGGGACTCACAGAGGAGGTCACATCCATGCCTCCATCACAGACTAGGACAGCCTGAGTGAGTTCTCTGACTAGGCCAGAGCTCATCTCATTACCCAGGGTCAACCCTACTAAACCCTTGGCCTGTGTACTCCCACCACCAATTGTAACTGCACTAGGGGGAACAGGTGCCTTAGGGGCATTGGTGGGGGCTGGAATATAGTCTTTGGACTTGGTGCAATCACTGGTCCAGTGTGTCTTTTGCTTACAGACTTTGCACCATGGTTTCTTTTGGCCTTTTCCCTTGTTAGACTGTGAATCCCCCACTGAAGAAGATTTTTGGGGGCCTTGTGAAGACTTCTGGTCTTTACCCTTCTCCCCACCCTTATCAGAGTTTTTAGAATCTTGCTTCTTAGGGTCACCACTTTGGTTCTGTACCTTCTGCCTCACCCTGGTTCTGACCCATTTGTCTGCCTTCTTTCCCAATTCTTGGGGAGAGGTCAGATCAGAGTCCACCAGGTACTGATGCAACAGCTGATTTTGACAGTTATTAAGAATCTGCTCCCTCATGATAAGATTGTACAATCCTGTGAAGTCACATACCTTACTGCCCATTAACCAACCTTCCAGAGCCTTAGCAGAACAATCAATAAGGTCCACCCAGTCTTGAGTCTGTGCTTTTTGGGTATCTCTGAACTTTAACCTGTATTGTTCAGTTGTTAGGCGAAACCCATCAATCAGAGCACTCTTCAAGACTTTGTAATTGTCAGCATCCTCTTCTCTAACAGTGAGGAGCTTATCTCTACCTTTGTCTGCAAAGGAGAGCCACAAGATTGCTGCCCACTGCTCCTGAGGGGCCCTCTGTACTTTACAGGCCCTCCCCAGTGCAGGTATCCATTTGTGGATGTCATCCCCACTCTGGTAGGGAGGGACAACCTTGCTCAGGTTTCTATGGTCATAAGACCTTTCCCTATCTCTGGGGAAATTGCTGCCACCATGGGACTCTAGTCCCATCTTTTTTCTCTGTCTATAGAGATCTAGGGACTCCCTGTCTATAGCCAACTGCTGTTTTCTGAGCTCAAGCTGGGCTTGTTCATACTGAAGCAGTCTCTTTCTCCTCTCATGAGAGGATTCCCTCCTATGAGAGGAGACAGAGGTCCCTACTGAGGTGTCAGAGTGGTTAGACTCCTGAGAAGGAGATCTAGACCTTCTGGGCACACTCACAACTCTTCCTGGGGGGACAAAGGGGAGGTCATTCTGGGCCTCCTCCTCATCCTCAGGAGTAGCTGCACTTTCCAGGTCAGGATCATTGTCATCCACCTGGCCAGTTTCAGAGGTCAGGCCCTGGGCATTTTCATCCCTGGCCCCTCCCTCATCTTCTGCCCCACCCTCTCTGCCTACCCTTTCAGACCTTAGGGGTCTTCTAAGATCATCTAGCAGAAGCATCTCCAGGACACGTTGGGTGTTGGCACTTTTGCCTGTCCTCAACTTCCTAACTTTGCACAACTCTCTTAATTCCAAGAATGAGAGGTTGTCATATCTGGATGGCAGCAGCTCACCGGTTCCTGGCAGTGAAGACATTACTAGTGTGGTGTGGTGTATGCACTACCTACTCTAGTGTGGCCTACTAAACTCTCTTAGAAAGGGTGTGCTATCCCTTAACACACAACTCTAAGTTCAGTAGAACTTACTGTATCCTAAGCTTGAATTATATGTACCTAAGGTACCCTTAGTGGTTTTCAGTTGATCAATTCAATTGAGATTATCTGGTAAAACAATAGCTAGCTGGAATCCCACACGCTGTACACCAATGTGAGAAGTTGGCCTGGTATATGCTGTCCACTAATTATAGTGGGCACCTTGCACCAGTCCAAACAACCCCTTATTGGAGATAGGTTAAAGACAACCTTTATTGAAAGCTATCCTAGTGGTAGCTATGGAGAGCAGCCTTCAGGCTAAGTCTTGAAGGAATGTAAAGCAGCTTGTTTTACCAGTCTATAATCTCTTGAGTGACCAAATGAAAGAGGACCACACCAGGTATATATTTAAAATATATGTATTTAGTCTTAAACACACCCCTCTAGTCTCTTTATGAGGCTAGAGTTCGAAGTACATAAGTTACAAGTCGAATATCAACAGTAATAGCACAAATACACGTTTTAGCCCTAGGGGCGTACCAAACCATATACCAATAAAGTGGTATAAGAACTACGACTGAGCTAGACACAAGGCCTAGATCCTGTAGAAATGCTTGGACCACAAGCAACCACCCAAGGTAGTGACACAGGGGACCCACGGGGGACGCGTGCAGTGTGAGAACACAGCCGCGAGCCGCCGTTGACTTCTATGGGGAATGTCGCGGTTGGAGTTTTAAAGAAAAAGGACACTTAGAGGAGGACTTGGAGCAAACCCCTTTAGAACTAGGCTGGTTCTAGAGTCTATACCCACGGGAGCACCGGAGTACTCGAGTTACCTCACCCAGGGGAGCCGGGTGCATAGGTGTCATTTCGGGGTCGGGTTTCGTCGTCGTTTTCAATGGCGATTTGCTGCAAAGTGCTGCTGGCGACCAAGTCGAAAGTGTTCAGGTGGATCCAAGGGTGGATTGAAGATCTGAAGAACCTGAAAGCAGAGGGGACAGAGTCTGGGTCACTAGCCAGTGACCAGGAAGGCGATGAGCAGATGCCCACCGATGTCGGGTGCTTCAGGTAGGTTGACGGTCGTCTTGACTCTTCAGCCACGAGGTCCAGGAGGCGTCGACGACAACCAGGAGCTGGATTCGAGCTGTCCCACGACGTCTGTCGATTGCTGCGGTGTCGGCGACCGGATTGGACCCAACAAGCCTTGGCAACGGCAAGTCTCGTAGAAACAAAGAAAGGACGATGTTGCAGACCAGCAAGGTCTGGGGGACTCACCCAGCGAGGGTAAGTCAGGGCACCTCTGGAGCAACCAGGAAAGCCCAAGCAGAAGAAGAGTTGCCTTCGGGAGGGCCCACTAGCCAACGGACTAGCGACCGCGAAGGAGCCTCGAGTGGACGCACTTGGAGCTGGCTTGCAGGACACTCATGTAGTGGAGGCCAGTGATCTTCGCTGCAGTCGGTGCTGGAAGCGGGGGCTACTTGGAGCCCAAATCACAACTTCGTAGGAGACCAGGAAGAGGATGCACTTGCAAAAGAACTCGGTGTCCAGGGGTCACGGTCCCACGTTACCCACGACAGCTACGGGCCTCAGCTTTGCTGGGGACTCAGGGCAGCCTCGGGAAGTCTGGAAATCCACCTCTGGTGATGCAAAGACTTCGGCGTCCGGCGGGAGCTTCAGTGATGCAGACCGGACAATTGCTTCTTAGGTGCCTGCCAAGCAGGGGAGTCACTCCTTGACCCCAAGGGAGATTCTTCAGTCCTCTAATCTTAAAGTAGAGCGTCAAAGGTCCAGGATTCAGCGTCAGAGTTTCGTCCAGGGTAATCTAAAGTCCTAAGGACTGGGGTCCCATACTTATACAAAGTTAGGGGGTTGGACATACTCTGGGGACCCACCTATGGGAGGGTCAGGGAAGAGGGGTGGTTACACCCATTCCCTTTGTCCAGTTTCGCACCAGAGCAGGGGCAGGTAGCCCCTGCAACCGGTTTGAACTGGCATATGCACAGGGACACCAAATGTGCCCCCAGTGCAGGACTTCAAAGCACCAGAGGGTGCTCCCGCCCAGCCCCAATACACACTATCCTGTCTGGTGAGGTGGTTACACCTCCCTGTGACAGGAAACCTATTGTCCAGGCCTCCCCTGCCGGAGTTTCAGTCAGCAGCAGGAGGCCAGACCCGTGGCTGTGGCAGCGGCATCCATTTTGTGATGCCAGGGCTCTGGAAAGAAGTTACCGGGTAGCCCGGTGTGTACATGTCTCTCCCTCTAGAAGGGTGGAATGCTACCCCCGCCGCCAGGACTGGCGGGGGTAGTATTCCAAGATGTTTGACACCAAACACGACATGTTTTGGTGCAGCCAGTCCAAAGTTAGCATTGTACCGCGAGGATATAATGCACTTAAGAGTATATGGTCAGGCTGTACCACAAACAGCATCAGAGGAGGGACTCCGAACGCTGCAGAGGTGCTCTGCTCATGCAGGGGCACCCTCTCACATAAAAACCAAGCACTCTGCCTTCAGGATTGTTAAGGCCTGCCATAGGAGTGACTTATAGGTTTATATGTGTGTGCAATTGTAGTGATATAGGTAGCCTATATCACAGTAAGGGGTGCATGCACCACCTTATCCAGGCTGCAGTAGCAGACCTGTGGTGTCATTTTGGCTGGCCTTCCAGGGGTGGCATAATACATGCTTCAGCCCCTGGCAGGCCTCTGGGGTACCTATGCCCTGGGTACATAGTATACCATATACTAGGGACTTATAAGGGCACTCCAGATTCCAATCAGAGATGTACCTAAGGTACATGGAAACCATTTTAGAGAGGAAGCAGCTAGGCTGGGGTTCTGATTAGCAGGGCCCCAGCCAGACTAAAGTCGAAAAACAGTGAAGCATCAGCAAAAAGTGGGGGTACCCATGTGAAGCAGATCCTACTCTCCTACACAACCCCCCCAAACGTAGGGACATTAAACTAACCTTGACCAGTTGAGTCTTCATGTTCTAAGTGGAAGTACCTAGAGAGTCCATCTGCATTGGCATGGTTACTCCCAGGTCTATGTTCCACTGTAAAGTCCATCCCCTGTAGGGAAATGGACCACCTAAGCAGTTTGGGGTTTTCACCCTTCATTTGTTTTAGCCATAGGAGGGGCTTGTGGTCTGTTTGAACAAGGAAGTGAGTACCAAACAAGTATGGCCTCAACTTCTTCAGAGCCCAAACCACAGCAAAGGCCTCCTCTCTATGGCTGACCAACGTTTCTCTCTAGGGGTCAGCCTTCTGCTAATAAAAGCTACTGGCTGATCCTGACCTTCATCATTCAATTGTGACAGTACAGCCCCTACCCCCAATTCAGATGCATCTGTTTGGACAATGAACTTCTTGGAGTAATCAGGACTCTGGAGAATGGGAGCAGTGCACATGGCCTGCTTCAGGTCATCAAATGCCTTTTGACAGCTAGCTGTCCACTGAACTTTCTTGGGCATTTTCTTGGAAGTTAAGTCATTCAGGGGTGTCACTATTGATCCATACCCCTTGACAAATCTCCTATAGTACCCAGTCAGGCCTAAGAAGGCTCTCACCTGAGTCTGGGTGGTTGGAGCAACCCAGTCCATGATGGTCTGGATTTTGCTCTGCAGTGGTTGAACCTGGCCTCCACCCACAAGGTGGCCCAGGTACACAACCTGACTCTGCCCTATCTGGCACTTAGTGGCCTTGATAGTGAGGCCTGCCTTTTGCAGGGCCTCTAAAACATTTCTGAGGTGGACCAGGTGATCCTCCCAGGTGGAGCTAAAGACAGCAATATCATCTAGATATGCTGCACTATAGGCCTCCAGACCTGTAAGGACTGTATTCACCAACCTCTGAAAAGTGGCAGGTGCATTCTTCAGACCAAAGGGCATTACCACAAATTGATAATGCCCACTAGGGGTTGAGAATGCTGTTTTTGGCTTTGCATCATCAGCTAGTCTGATCTGCCAGTAGCCAGCTGTCAGGTCAAATGTGCTTAGATACTTGGCTGAGGCCAAAGTGTCTATTAGCTCATCTGCCCTAGGTATTGGATGGGCATCAGTCCTAGTGACTGCATTGAGACCCCTGTAGTCCACACAAAACCTCATCTCTCTTTTCCCACCACTGGTGTGAGGTTTTGGCACAAGGACCACTGGACTAGCCCAAGGGCTATCTGAGGGTTCAATAACTCCCAAATCCAACATTTTCTGGACTTCTGTCCTGATACAGTCCCTGACATGGTCAGGTTGCCTATAAATCTTATTTTTAATAGGCAGACTGTCCCCAGTGTCCACTTCATGAGTGCACCAGGTGGTCTGACTTGGAGTCAGAGAGAACATATGTCTGTACTGATTGAGCACTTGTCTGCAATCAGTTTGCTGCTGAGCAGTGAGGCTGCCTGCCAAGGCTACACCATCCACTGACCCATCATCAGGGTTCTGTGAGAGCAGGTCAGGGAGTGGGTCACTCTCTTCCTCCTGTCCCTCATCAGTAGCCATGAGCAAGCCCATGTCTGCCCTGTCCACATATGGTTTCAATCTGTTGACATGGAGAACCCTGTGGGGACTCCTGGGTGTTCCTAGGTCTACTAAATAGGTAACCTCACCCTTCTGTTCAACAATGGTATGGGGTCCACTCCACTTGTCTTGGAGAGCTGCTGGGGCCACTGGCTCCAGCACCCACACCTTCTGTCCTGGCTGGTAAACAGTCAGTACAGCCTTTTGGTCATGCCAGGCTTTTTGCAGTTCCTGGCTAGCCTCAAGGTTTTTAGTTGCCTTTTTCATGTATTCAGCCATCCTGGAGCGGAGACCAAGTACATAGTCCACTATGTCTTGCTTTGGGGGCTTGAGAGGTAACTCCCATCCTTCCTTCACCAAGCACAATGGACCCCTGACAGGGTGACCAAACAAAAGTTCAAAAGGGCTGTAGCCAACCCCTTTTGAGGCACCTCCCTGTATGCAAACAAAAGGCAGGGCAAGAGTATGTCCCATCTTCGCCTAAGCTTTTCTGGGAGCCCTTTAATCATGCCCTTTAAGGTTTTGTTGAATCTCTCAACTAAACCATTGCATTGTGGGTGATAGGGTGTGGTGAACTTGTAAGTCACTCCACACTCCTTCCACATTGCCTTCAAGTATCCAGACATAAAGTTTGCACCCCTGTCTGATACAACCTCCTTAGGGAAGCCCACTCTTGAGAAAATTCCCAGGAGGGCTCTTGCCACCACAGGTGCTGTAGTGGTCCTAAGGGGAATAGCCTCTGGGTACCTAGTGGCATGGTCCACCACCACCAGGATAAACCTGTGCCCAGATGCTGTTTGGGGATCCATGGGACCAACAATATCAATCCCCACTCTTTCAAAGGGAACCCCCACCACAGGTAGTGGTATCAGGGGGCTTTGTGGTGCCACCTGCCTTCCCACTGGCTTGGCAGGTTACACAGGAGCGACAAAACTCCTTGGTGTCTTCAGACATGTGGGGCCAGTGAAAGTGAGGGACAATTCTGTCCCAAGTCTTGTTCTGGCCCAGGTGACCTGCTAGAGGAATGTCATGGGCTAGGGTCAATAGGAAGCCCCTGAACTTCAGAGGTATAACCAACCTCCTGGTGGCACCAGGCTTGGGGTCTCTACACTCTGAGTACAAGAGTCCATCATCTCAATACACTTTATGGGGACCACTAGCATTCCCAGCAGCCTCAGCAGCAGCTTGCTGTCTGAGGGGTTCAAGAGAGGGGCAGCTCTGCTGCTCCTGGCTCAGATCTGCCCTGGAAGGGCCCCCTGTCCCCAAGAACTCAACCTGGTCAGGCTCAAGCTCCTCTGGGACAGTTCCTTCCTCAGGACTGAGATCATCCCCCTCAAGAGACTGATCTTCCTTCTGAGCCAAGGGGGAAGGCACTGCCTTAACCCTACTACTCCTCCTCTTGGATGGCACTTGGTCCATTGTTCCAGGATCCAAGGCCTGTTCAGTGTTAGACATTTTGCTCTGTGACCTGGTCACAGCAAACACATCTGCAGGGATCCCCAGCATTTCTGCATGGGTCCTGAGCTCCACTTCTGCCCAAGCTGAAGTTTCAAGATCATTGCCAAGCAAGCATTCAACTGGTAGGTTTGCACTCACCACAACCTTCTTAAGGCCAGTTACCCCTCCCCAGGAGAAGTTAACAACTGCCAGAGTATGGTCTGTTCTGACATTGCTAGCATTGGTCACTTGGTACATTTCACCAAGTATAATCTGCCCAGGATCCACAAGGTCTTGTGTCACCATGGTGACACTCGCCCCTGTGTCCCTAAATGCCAAAGCCTCTTTTCCATTGATTAATGGCTGTTGCTTGTACTTGCCCAGATTACTGGGACACACAGAGGAGGTCACATCCATGCCTCCATCACAGACTAGGACAGCCTGAGTGAGTTCTCTGACTAGGCCAGAGCTCATCTCATTACCCAGGGTCAACCCTACTAAACCCTTGGCCTGTGTACTCCCACCACCAATTGTAACTGCACTAGGGGGAACAGGTGCCTTAGGGGCATTGGTGGGGGCTGGAATATAGTCTTTGGACTTGGTGCAATCACTGGTCCAGTGTGTCTTTTGCTTACAGACTTTGCACCATGGTTTCTTTTGGCCTTTTCCCTTGTTAGACTGTGAATCCCCCACCTGAAGAAGATTTTTGGGGGCCTTGTGAAGACTTCTGGTCTTTACCCTTCTCCCCACCCTTATCAGAGTTTTTAGAATCTTGCTTCTTAGGGTCACCACTTTGGTTCTGTACCTTCTGCCTCACCCTGGTTCTGACCCATTTGTCTGCCTTCTTTCCCAATTCTTGGGGAGAGGTCAGATCAGAGTCCACCAGGTACTGATGCAACAGCTGATTTTGACAGTTATTAAGAATCTGCTCCCTCATGATAAGATTGTACAATCCTGTGAAGTCACATACCTTACTGCCCATCAACCAACCTTCCAGAGCCTTAGCAGAACAATCAACAAAGTCCACCCAGTCTTGAGTCTGTGCTTTTTGGGTATCTCTGAACTTTAACCTGTATTGTTCAGTTGTTAGGCCAAACCCATCAATCAGAGCACTCTTCAAGACTTTGTAATTGTCAGCATCCTCTTCTCTAACAGTGAGGAGCTCATCTCTACCTTTGTCTGCAAAGGAGAGCCACAAGATTGCTGCCCACTGCTCCTGGGGGACCCTCTGTACTTTACAGGCCCTCTCCAGTGCAGGTATCCATTTGTGGATGTCATCCCCACTCTGGTAGGGAGGGACAACCTTGCTCAGGTTTCTATGGTCATAAGACCTTTCCCTATCTCTGGGGAAATTGCTGCCACCATGGGACTCTAGTCCCATCTTTTTTCTCTATCTATAGAGATCTAGGGACTCCCTGTCTATAGCCAACTGCTGTTTTCTGAGCTCAAGCTGGGCTTGTTCATACTGAAGCAGTCTCTTTCTCCTCTCATGAGAGGATTCCCTCCTATGAGAGTAGACAGAGGTCCCTACTGAGGTGTCAGAGTGGTTAGACTCCTGAGAAGGAGATCTAGACCTTCTGGGCACACTCACAACTCTTCCTGGGGGGACAAAGGGGAGGTCATTCTGGGCCTCCTCCTCATCCTCAGGAGTAGCTGCACTTTCCAGGTCAGGATCATTGTCATCCCCCTGGCCAGTTTCAGAGGTCAGGCCCTGGGCATTTTCATCCCTGGCCCCTCCCTCATCTTCTGCCCCACCCTCTCTACCTACCCTTTCAGACCTTAGGGGTCTTCTAAGATCATCTAGCAGAAGCATCTCCAGGAGACGTTGGGTGTTGGCACTTTTGCCTGTCCTCAACTTCCTAACTTTGCACAACTCTCTTAATTCCAAGAATGAGAGGTTGTCATATCTGGATGGCAGGAGCTCACTGGTTCCTGGCAGTGAAGACATTACTAGTGTGGTGTGGTGTATGCACTACCTACTCTAGTGTGGCCTACTAAACTCTCTTGAGTTGTAGAAAGGTGTGCTATCCCTTAACACACAACTCTAAGTTCAGTAGAACTTACTGTATCCTAAGCTTGAATTATATGTACCTAAGGTACCCTTAGTGGTTTTCAGTTGATCAATTCAATTGAGATTATCTGGTAAAACAATAGCTAGCTGGAATCCCACACGCTGCACACCAATGTGAGAAGTTGGCCTGGTATATGCTGTCCACTAATTATAGTGGGCACCTTGCACCAGTCCAAACAACCCCTTATTGGAGATAGGTTAAAGACAACCTTTATTGAAAGCTATCCTAGTGGTAGCTATGGAGAGCAGCCTTCAGGCTAAGTCTTGAAGGAATGTAAAGCAGCTTGTTTTACCAGTCTATAATCTCTTGAGTGACCAAATGAAAGAGGACCACACCAGGTATATATTTAAAATATATGTATTTAGTCTTAAACACACCCCTCTAGTCTCTTTATGAGGCTAGAGTTCGAAGTACATAAGTTACAAGTCGAATATCAACAGTAATAGCACAAATACACGTTTGAGCCCTAGGGGCGTACCAAACCATATACCAATAAAGTGGTATAAGAACCACGACTGAGCTAGACACAAGGCCTAGAGCCTGTAGAAATGCTTGGACCACAAGGAACCACCCAAGGTAGTGACACAGGGGACCCACGGGGGACGCGTGCAGTGTGAGAACACAGCCGCAAGCCGCCGTTGACTTCTATGGGGAATGTCGCGGTTGGAGTTTTAAAGAAAAAGGACACTTGTAGGAGGACTTGGAGCAAACCCCTTTAGAACTAGGTTGTTCTAGAGTCAATACCCATGGGAGCACCGGAGTACTCGAGTTACCTCACCCAGGGGAGCCGGGTGCATAGGTGTCATTCGGGGTCGGGTTTCGTCTTCGTTTTCAATGGCGATTTGCTGCAAAGTGCTGCTGGCGACCAAGTCGAAAGTGTTCGGGTGGATCCAAGGGTGGATCGAAGATCTGAAGAACCTGAAAGCAGAGGGGACAGAGTCTGGGTCACTAGCCAGTGACCAGGAAGGCGATGAGCAGATGCCCACCGATGTCGGGTGCTTCAGGTAGGTTGACGGTCGTCTTGACTCTTCAGCCACGAGGTCCAGGAGGTGTCGACGACAACCAGGAGCTGGATTCGAGCTGTCCCACGACGTCTGTCGATTGCTGCGGTGTCGGCGACCGGATTGGACCCAACAAGCCTTGGCAATGGCAAGTCTCGTAGAAACACAGAAAGGACGATGATGCAGACCAGCAAGGTCTGGGGGACTCACCCAGCGAGGGTAAGTCAGGGCACCTCTGGAGCAACCAGGAAAGCCCAAGCAGAAGAAGAGTTGCCTTCGGGAGGGCCCACTAGCCAACGGACTAGCGACCGCGAAGGAGCCTCGAGTGGACGCACTTGGAGCTGGCTCACAGGACACTCGTGGAGTGGAGGCCAGTGATCTTCGGTGCAGTCGGTGCTGGAGGCGGGGGCTACTTGGAGCCCAAAGCACAACTTCGTGGGAGACCAGGAAGAGGATGCACTTGCAAAAGTACTTGGTGTCCAGGGGTCACGGTCCCACGTTACCCACGACAGCTACGGGCCTCACCTTTGCTGGGGACTCAGGGCAGCCTCGGGAAAGTCTGGAAATCCACCTCTGGTGATGCAAAGACTTCGGCGTCCGGCGGGAGCTTCTGTGATGCAGACCGGACAATTGCTTCTTAGGTGCCTGCCAAGCAGGGGAGTCACTCCTTGACCCCAAGGGAGATTCTTCAGTCCTCTAATCTTAAAGTAGAGCGTCGAAGGTCCAGGATTCGGCGTCAGAGTTTCGTCCAGGGTAATCTAAAGTCCTAAGGACTGGGGTCCCATACTTATACAAAGTTAGGGGGTTTGACATACTCTGGGGACCCACCTATGGGAGGGTCAGGGAAGAGGGGTGGTTACACCCATTCCCTTTGTCCAGTTTCGCGCCAGAGCAGGGGCAGGTAGCCCCTGCAACCGGTTTGAACTGGCATATGCACAGGGACACCAAATGTGCCCCCAGTGCAGGACTTCAAAGCACCAGAGGGTGCTCCCGCCCATCCCCAATACACAATATCCTGTCTGGGGAGGTGGTTACACCTCCCTGTGACAGGAAACCTATTGTCCAGGCCACCCCTGCCGGAGTTTCAGTCAGCAGCAGGAGGCCAGACCCGTGTCTGTGGCAGCGGCATCCATTTTGTGATGCCAGGGCTCTGGAAAGAAGTTACCGGGTAGCCCGGTATGTACATGTCTCTCCCTCTAGAAGGGTGGAATGCTACCCCCGCCGCCAGGACTGGCGGGGGGTAGTATTCCAAGATGTTTGACACCAAACACAACATGTTTTGGTGCAGCCAGTCCAAAGTTAGCATTGTACCGCAAGGATATAATGCACTTAAGAGTATATGGTCAGGCTGTACCACAAACAGCATCAGAGGAGGGACTCCGAACACTGCAGAGGGGCTCTGCTCATGCAGGGGCACCCTCTCACATAAAAACCAAGCACTCTGCCTTCAGGATTGTTAAGGCCTGCCATAGGAGTGACTTATAGGTTTATATGTGTGTGCAATTGTAGTGATAGAGGTAGCCTATATCACAGTAAGGGGTGCATGCACCACCTTACCCAGGCTGCAGTAGCAGACCTGTGGTGTCATTTTGGCTGGCCTTCCAGGGGTGGCATAATACATGCTTCAGCCCCTGGCAGGCTTCTGGGGTACCTATGCCCTGGGTACATAGTATACCATATACTAGGGACTTATAAGGGCACTCCAGATTCCAATCAAGGATGTGCCTAAGGCACATGGAAACCATTTTAGAGAGGAAGCAGCTAGGCTGGGGTTCTGATTAGCAGGGCCCCAGCCAGACTAAAGTCGAAAAACAGTGAAGCATCAGCAAAAAGTGGGGGTACCCATGTGAAGCAGATCCTACTCTCCTACAGTGAGTGTTTAATCATATGTGATCCTGTTAAAAAAGGTATGTCACTTGTTGTGCCCTAGCAGCCGTTTTCTCTGCACATTGGGGGAACATTGTAGTTGCATCCATACCTTTGGCATGTGGTGTACATATCTGTATTTGCACTTCCAGCCATGCTTTCTTTGCTTTCATTTGGTCCTTGCTGGTCTGGACCCCTGCCATTTTCAGATGGCATGCAGTGGTGTGCAGGGTTGTGCACTGAGTTTCATCTACATGTGGATCTGAATGTCACACTTTGGTTGCTGTCATGGTTTCATTTGCTTAGGTGTGTGCACACTATAGTGGCCAATGCTATCTGGGTGTGCAGTTGTGCAATGTGAGGCCTGGTGTCCTATGCCACCATGCTTGTCGTGAGGCATATCTGGCTGCATGTAGTGGCTGGTGATATGTTCTGTTTGCTGTTTTGTGCTTGTATTTGTAAGACCTCTCTGTGTGTGTGTGTGTGTGTGTGTGTGTGTGAGGAAGGCTTCCATCTTGGTCCAGTGTGGGACAAGTCAGCATGATATGTCTACCTACCAGTGATTTGGAAGTGGACATTGCAATGACTGACACATGCATCTTAGTGCGAGGGTGTTATCAGTCTTGGGGGCTGGAGCTCATGTGGGCTTGTGTGAGTTGTTGTGCAAGCTTCCCACCCCCACACACCCCAACCTGTGAGATGCGGTTAGCTACCTGTTAGTTGAGTGGGTGGCATACAATGCCTGCCACATGATTCTGATTGGGGGTGGAGTGGCCCATCCTACTCAGGGGTGGGACAGCATGCATAGTGGGATTTGTGGGACGATTTGCCAACACCACAACACCGTCTCCGTGTGAAGATGGCTACCTACCGGTTGAGGTGAAGGTGAGCAATGACATGGCTATGTGACTTAAGAGTCATTCTTGGGAGGAACGTGCCTGTGGTGAGCAGAAGGTGTGTGTGGGTTTCAGTACCCAAACTTTTCACATCACATTAGGACATGGGGTGTGGCCCCACCATCACTGTTGTCCCAAATATCTGGGTGTGGGGTTCTCTCCCCCAACATTTGCAGGCAAAATAGGGCATGGGTTATAGGCTCCTATCACTGTGGTGACATACAGCAGGTTGAACATCTCACCCAGCAAACATTTCCACACTATCATGGTTTCATGGGATTTGTGGACCTGAGAACATGATCAAAGTACTGGTGATGCAGTTGTTCCAGGGCATCCATACACTTACATGCTGTCATCAACAGTGGTGTGTTTGTAAGATACAGTCATCCATGTGCAGACAATGTGTGCTTTTGGGGCCAGACTATACCAGCACTGTTCAGACAGACAGTGTGAGATGTGACCATTGTCAATGCATACACACATTTCTGGTCCCAAGCAGACACATTTGTGCATTTTAGTCACACAAGGTACTCTTGTTATGCAATTCAGTGCAGCACTGTGGCAGCTGGGTCTGTTGCAAGACAGTTGGGATGTGCATAGTTTAGCAGTGTGAGTCCCAGGTCCAGTGGAGTTTTTTGGTAATCTGCACTTCCACTGTTTACATTGCAACACTGTGGTATGACATGGGTGATTAGCACTTTGACAACCAACCTGCCAGACACTGCTGCAGGGAAGCATGATAGGTGTTAGTGTTGCAGTGTGTGATGCCTGGCACAGTAGACACAATGTGGGAAATTTTTGCAGTGAGACTTGTGCATGCTGAGTACAATACGACTGTTTAGCATAATTTGTGTAGGTGACTGTGGACAAAGTGGTATGGTGTGATGTGCGGGGGAACAAACGTAACATGCCTATGAGTGGGACAAGTGCTCCATCATGCTGATCTGTTGAAGAAGTGGGTCTGTTGTGGGTTGTTCTGCAGTGTCACCAATTCCACACACCACTCCCAGTTCAAATGGTTACCTACCAGTAAGTTTGAGGAGTCACATTCAATATCTGCCACATGGTTGTGGGGAGTGCTCCATCTTGCGCAGCTGTAGGACAAGGGGCCTGGTGGGAGTTGTAGTGCAGACTTCCAAACCACACACACCTCCCTGTGAGGATGGCTACCTACCTGTTGGGTTAAGGTGAGCAATGCAATGGCTGCCACATGGGGGGGTCAGGGCTCCATCTTGCGCATTGGTAGGACAAGGGGGCCTGGTGGGAGTTGTAGTGCAGACTTCCAAACCACACACACCTCCCTGTGAGGATGGCTACCTACCTGTTGGGTTAAGGTGAGCAATGCAATGGCTGCCAAATGGTGGGGGGGTCAGGGCTCCATCTTGCGCATCTGTAGGATAAGGGGTCCTGGTGGGAGTTGTAGTGCAGACTTCCAAACCACACACACCTCCCTGTGAGGATGGCTACCTACCTGTTGGGTTAAGGTGATTAATGCAATGGCTGCCACATGGGGGGGTTCAGGGCTCCATCTTGCGCATCTGTAGGACAAGGGGGCCTGGTGGGAGTTGTAGTGCTGGCAGCATGTAAACATGTACCCATGGTGATGTTTGTAGCTACCTTTGAGGTGAACCTGAGGGACTGTTGGATTAATGTGTGAGAGATGTGTTGGTGACAGTGTGGTGCTCATGACTGCATTTGTACCTGGGAGGTATAGCTTAGTAGTGGTGCAAGACAGTACATGTCAGTGTGATGTTAGGCATTTGTTTGTACTTACCAGCCTCCACTCCCCGGGTATTCCTGTGAGACTCTCTGGATGCAGTATGCCAAGCACCTTCTCCTCCCATTCGGTGAATGTCTTGAGTGGAACGGGAGGGCCACTGCCTGTCCTGTTAGCCAGCTCATGGTTCTTGGCTCTCTTTTTCTTGACCACTGCCTTCAGATCGTGCCAGCGCCTCATAATTTCATTTCTTTTGCGTGGCACGGTCCCTACTGCATTAACCTTATCTACTATCCTTCTCCACATTAGCGTTCTTGTGGCTACTGGTGTCTGTTGTACCAGGTTACCAAACAATTGGGGTTCTACCCTGATTATCTCATCTACCAGGACCCTCAACTCACTGTCAGTGAATTTTGGCATTTTCTGTGGTGACATGGTGTGTGATGTGCCAAGGTGTTTGAGGTGCAAGTGTTGAGGTGGTGGTGGTGGTGGTGGTGATGTGTATGGTGTTTGATGTGCAAAGGGGTTAGAGGTGCAGGTGTGGAAGTGGTGGTGGTGATGTGTGTGTGTGTTGTGCAGATTTGCCTCTCCTGTCAGCTGTGGTGTATGTCCCTTCAGTTCTGGAGTTTTGCAAAGGATTATGGTCTGGTAGGGGGCTGGATTTATACTGGGCTATGTGGGTGTGTCAGGATGGGGTATTGGTTGCAGGTGTGGTGTGTGTGTCGTCCTGGGATTTGTAGTTTTTGAGTTTACCATTGGGGTGTGTCTTTGGGCTGTGTTAGGTGTTTTTGGGTGCATGACTTGTTTGCTTGATGCACTTTGTGGCCATGTTGTGTGTATTTTTTCTGACCGCCATTTTTTTCACGGAGCGTACGCAGCGTTGGCTATGCTACGGCGCTTCCGCGGGCTCTCTCATTCCTCACTATTGTCGACCGCGGCGGTCGTAAACAGCGCTCTGCACCGCAGTCATGTTGGGGATATCATAATTTCCATGGCGGTGTCTCCGCTGTGGTTGCGGTGGTTTGTGCTGTTTCCGCAGCGATTCCGAACGCCGCGGACGGGTTTCGGGCTTCTCCGCACGGGACGGGCGGTTTCTCGGGTCGCCTTTCCGCCGCGGTTGGATTTTTACCGCCGAGGATCCTAATCTAGCCGTCGGTTTTCCCGCGGTAGCGGCGGGCGGTGAGTTTCCGCTACCATGGCGGTCGGGTAGCTTTTCCGACCGCCATCGTAATGACCCCCTATGTTTGGATTTGTTATCGACGTACTCACTATAGAAGTCAAACTAGGAATGTTGATCTATAGTTAAAACGTGAAAAGGTAAACAATGATAAGTGGGAGCAATTTGGTGCCTATTTGTTGGTGGAAGGTCGTTTTGAGTTGTGTACTGATCAACGTATTTGTAAATATTGTTACAACAAATTAGAAGAGAACAAAATGCCAGCTAGAGCTGTACATAACAACTTAGAGTTGGTAGCTATTCCTCCGGAACTGGTAGATTTAAATACATGATTCCATTCTTATTCAATCTGTGCACCCGTTTCAGGCTATAGTTTGTATGGAGCCTAAAACAGGTAAGCTGCCTCCAACAGATTTACAAAGAGGTCTGAAAGGAAGAGTTGTGTATTTACCTTTAGATTTTAAGAAAAATATTGAAACTGTTGGTATAGAGAGAGAGGAAAGTGAACCTGTAGTTATTCTAGTTAATGGTGTACCAACAAAGAGTCGGAAAATATGGCAAGAGTTAGTAGATGTCACCAAACTTCAAAAGGCTACATTATATCTCGTACAAAACAATATTTATTATAAAACTGTAAACGTGGAAGAACAAGAAATATGTTTAGAAGATGAAACAGAAATTTCAACTGGCCAAATAGAAAAAGTGGACAACTCCAGGAGTGAAGAAATTTATGAACATTACAGTATACATCCTCTACATTCAAAAGAAGTGATAGGAAACACTATTGAATTATTTCAAATGAAGAAAGCGAAGGGAACTCCCACGAGTGTATGGGAAAAAAGTTTAGAAGCTTGTAGTTTTCCACAGCTCTTCCCCACTGGAAAAGGTGGACGATATGATAAACGACCACTACAGATTCCAGCTTGAGAATACAGTTCGACAAGATTGTACTCAGAAGATCCAAGATTTTGACAGTGTATTCCATATATATTTCGGGGCATATTATCAAGAACAACGTTAAAATTATCGCTGCTTTTGCGGCAGAAAACTGCCTCTAAAGTGGCGATAATGGGCTTGATAATATGCCCTTGAGAATTCCAATAGAAGCCTGTGTTGACACCAGAACATGGGCTTCTATTGGAAATCTCAAGGGCATATTATCAAGCCCATTATCGCCGCTTTAGCGGCAGTTTTCTGCCGCTAAAGCGTTGATAATTGTAACGCCGTTTCTTGATAATATGCCCCTTCATCTTCTGTTTGAAAGTGATTTGTCTGGACTTTCATATGCAGTGAACCACATATTAAAAACAGGAGTTCATCTTACACATGTTTCTGCAAAGGAATTCTTGGACAAAGTTCAACAAAGAGACGATCATTTAGAATCTCAGTTAATTAATTTGATGGCGTGTCAACGTGGTACTAATGAGTATTGGTATCGTCGTCATGGAGAACTTAAATGTATGTTAAGAAACTTAGGTACCCCTACGTGGTTTGTTACGCTTAGCTGTGCTGAATACGCATGGGACGATTTACTTGAATTTCTACGACCAGCAAATTCAAATATAAAAAACATTGAATTGAAGACAGCTGGAGAAATGTGTTCCTTGGATCCTGTAAATGTGTGCAGATATTTTAATCATAGGTTTCAAACTATGATGTCTTTTATCTGCAATAAAAATAATCCACCTCTTGGAGAAGTTATTGATTTCTTTTGGAGAAAGGAGTACCAAGTCAGAGGTGCTCCTCATATACACATGTTACTATGGATCAAAAATGCACCTAAATTTGGAACCGATTCTGATGAAATTGTTTTGTCTTTCATTGAAGATTATGTTACCTGTGCCATTACTAAAAAAAGAGGAGAAAACAGCTTAAGACAACAAATTTTACGGTTTCAAAGTTATCGATGTGGAAAATATTGTCGACGAAAATACAAGTCAAAGGGAAAAGTTTATACAAAATGTCGTTTTGGATTCCCACGTCCAATAATTTTAAAAGGAAGAGTCAATAGTTTTATGTCAGCAGTAAGGCATACTATAACTCGAAAATCTCTGAAGAATACATACAACATAAAAAGAACTGAAAATTCAAAGTATATTAATGACTACAATCCAGTGATTTTGACAATGTGGAATGCAAACATGGATATCCAGTTTGTTGCAGATAATTCAATTGCTGTTGCTCGCTATGTTACGTCATATATAACCAAATCTGAAAAGACAGAGTTGAAAGAAATGTGGGAAGAAATTTCACAAGAGAAGAGTCTTAGTAACAAATTGTACAGCTTTAGTTTGAAAATGCTTTCCCATCAAGAGATTGGATCCTATGAATGTTCGGATCGGTTGAGCTCTGCCAGTTTATATTCAAAGTCAAGAGGAATCATTTGGGTAAGTCTAGGTCATGCTGCAACACGAAATCGAGTATTGAAATCTCTACACAGAAATTGAATACTTAGCATTGAATGAACCAGAAAGTACAGATATTGTTAAAACTAATATGTTGGATACGTACTATCCCAAAAGGAGTCCACATCTGGAAAACATGTCTCTATGAAGTACTGCAACATTATAGCTTTAAGAAAAATGTTACAGAAAATATAAATAAAGAAAAATATGCAGAAATTGGATGTGATGGATGCCAAAGGAAATCTTATTAACCACAGAAAACTCAGTTGCGAAACTCCAGATAAAAGGGAATTTTTCAATTTAGCACTTCTGCAACTCTTCAAGCCTTGGTGTAGTGAAATGGAATTACTTGGAGATTTAGACTGCTATGAAGATTCTTTTCATGCATATAAAGATAACATTCAATGCACAATTTTCCCTACTTATCTACAAATGTTAAATGAAGAGATTGAACAAGAAACTACTGTTGCAGCTGAAATAGCTAGAGACAGTTCTCAAGATAGTCAAAGTTCTGCTCCACTAAGTCAAGATCCACTAGGACAACCAATTATTGAAAATGAAGCAGCAATAGCCATGAATGAAGTAGACACTGCAATGCAACAAGCACAACAGGATATTATTGAGTTGGGAAACTTGGAAGAAGAACTAAATATTGAACAAAAAGAAATATATCAGCAAGTGACACAACAGATACTGCATGGTTTACTGCATGAAAAACAAATGCCAATGCACATCATTTAAACCTATTCGAATGTACATCAGTGATCAAGCTGGAACAGGAAAAAGTTTCTTAATTAAAGTTTTGACCAGTTATCTACACAAAACTACTGAATCACTTTTATCTTGTGTTGTAACAGCTCCAACTGGATTAGCAGCACACAACTTTAAAGGGATTATGTTACATCGATTACTCATGCTACCAGTTGAACATGAAAATAAATTGGAATATCACAAGCTATCTGGAGAAGCTTGTTATGAAGTTTCAAGAGTAGTGAAGAAAATGAAACTTCTAATTTTTGATGAGGTGAGCATGGTCTCAAATTTAATGCTTGTGTTTGTACATTTAAGAATGCAACAGATTTTAAAAACAGATTATGATGTGCTATTTGGAGGAAAACATGTAATTGTATTCGGCAACCTACTACAACTTACTCCTGTAAAAGGGCAACCTGTTTTTAAAACACTTATCCATGAAGACACTAGGAAATCTTTGGGAAGGATTGGAAATGTCAACATTTGGTCTCATTTTGAATATAAAGAACTTATTAAGAATATGCGACAAGCAATTGATGAACATTATGGAAACATTCTTCAAGATATAAGAATTAGTGGTTTGACAAAACATGGTAAAGAAGCTTTACAAAGTCGGCTTTTAACGAACTTGTTTGCAAATGAAAACATAGCACCTGAAATAATGTACAAAAAAATTGGAGAAAAGAAGTCTATAGTTTGCCTAATGCCTACACTGCAAGAGTGTTCTACATTCAATCAAGAACTTTTGAAATTGGAAAAACAACCAATAGTGAAAATGGAAGCTATTGATAAAATGGAACACGAAGGAGTTACTATTCTTCTCTCAGAGAAATTACAGTCAAAATTGGATTCTTTGGCAAAGTCGGTGTCTAAGACTGCAGGTTTAGAAAAGACTTTAGATGTATGTGTAAACTGTCGGGTAATTTTACAGCGTAATTTGAATGTAGAAGAAGGTTTAGTAAATGGAGCAATGGAAAAAGTTGTTGATTTTGTACATTTTCAAAACAGAGATGAAATTGAATTTTTGAAGATTAAATTTGATCAGATTGAAAAGGTAAAACAAATTGGGCATTGTGCTGTTTGTTTTTTGCTTGTAAAAGACTTGTATGTTCGTAGAAAACAGTTTCCTCTTTCTTTAGCATATGCAGTAACCATTCATAAATCTCAAGGTTTAAGTGTAGACAGTGCTTTGGTAAATATTGGAAGTACGGTGTTTAAAGAGGGCATGGCATACGTTGCATTGTCTTGAGTAAGAACATTATCTGGTTTGTATTTGATTGATTTTGATGAGAAAAAGATTAGTGCTGATGCAAATTGTGTAAGAGGGTACAATCGGTTAAGAAGACTTTATGCTCCTAACTTAGGTGAATATCCCGTATATGAGAAACGTGTAGTGTGTCAAAAACGGAAATATGACAAACATTCTACTGAGATTCAAAAAAAGAAAACAATTCAAGAGAATGATGAAGCTGCAAAGAAAATGAAAATGGACACTGTTGACGATATTGTAGGATACCAGTTAGAAAATAGTTCAGGTATCAACTGCTATGCTAATGTAATTGTGAATGTTGTCTTTTATCTAGAAGATCTTCATCATGAAATTATGGAAAATCGAGAAAAAGATTCTGTCCTATACTACATTGTATTTTTCAAAAGTTGGTAACTGATAAAACTAAAATCCATACTGCTTCTGGCATTCGGCATCTTTTGGATATATGTACTGGTTCATTGAAATTTACATTGAATATACAACAAGATGCACAAGAATTTCTTATGTTTATGCTTGGAGTATTGGAAGATGAAGGAATAGAAATTGAAAATGTATTTGGACTAAGTTACAGATGGGATCATAAATGTGAAGAGTGTTCATTTTCTTCTACCACTGAAATAGACACTGAACGATTCATATACGTGACGATACCAGATTGCAAATCAGTGTCTTTTAACAAATTAGTAAACACAGCTAATCAAGATATGAAATGCTCTCATTGTAAATCAGAAATGATGTCAACATTATATATAGAAAGATTTGGAAAATATGTCATTTTAATGCTACAACGTTGTAGAGCAAATGGAAGAAAATTGGAAACCAAAATTAAAAATGTTGTGGCAAGTCAAGTATCAATTTCAGGAAGAACATTTAAAGCAGTGGCTATTATTTTCCATGATGGACCTACTACAATATCTGGACACTATACTGTGTATTTAAAGTGCAATAAAGGATGGACACATTGCAATGATGCCCATTTGGAATTCAAATTTAGGTTGCCTTACGAATTACCAAATTCATATCTGATATTTTTGATGCCAAAGTTTTGAAAACATCATTCGGCCTATTGGGAAGATGTGAACACGAATTAACAAGTTTATTTTGGATATTTTCAATGCAAAAGATTTAGAAACATTATTCGGCCTATTGGGAAGATGTGAACAATTAGTGTTTGGATTATTGTTTGTGCTAATTCATATTGCATTTGGAAAATTGTGTTTAGAAACAAGTAGTTTATATGTTTGTTCTATATATTATACGAGATGTAAATGAGAGTGTGCATTTTACAAAATGTACTTGAGAGAAATAAAAGACTTAGGGGCTCATTAGGATGGCGGGCGGACCTGAGTCCGCCCGCCATCCCCGCGGTGTTGGGACCGGCCGCCAGACATGCGGCGGTCCCGCACCGCGAATTAGGATGCGACCGCCACCATGGCGGTCGCATTCTGCAATTTAACATTGCGGCGGGTGCTGCTGACAGCAGCAACGCCACGATGTTAATATCGCATGCCTGGCATTTCACTGCACCACATGGCAGGCACCACATGGTGCCTGCCACTTGGTGCAGCGAAATGGTACCCCCCAAGTGCACCCCACCTCCCCCAGACACAAGGGGGGCCCGCAACGGGCCCCTGGACGCAATCCCCGCCACCCTTTTCATGGCGGCATCGCCGCCATGGAAAGGCTTGTAAACACCCACATCCTAATATGGCTGGCGGTGCCTGCTAGGCACCGCCACCATATTAGTGGCCCAGCTCCGCCCGGCAATCGTAACGATTGCTGACGGGCGGAAAAGCGGCGGACGGACTTTGCGTTCGCCGCGATACCCACCGCCATCATAATATGGCGGGGTATTTCACATGAGGATGGCGTAACGATCGCCACCGCCGGCCCGGCGGTGGCGATCGTTACGCCATCCTAATGAGCCCCTTAATGTAGTTGAAGAATGTAGTTTAGGAACTGTAGATAGGTAAACACATAGTTACACATGTTCTAAATAATGCTCAACGCTTATTTTTTTTTTATTTTTACAATCTCGTTGATTGTTTTTTTCCTCCCGCTGTTGTATGATGATCTACATTGAAATCACTGTGTATGGTGAAATTCAGTAGAATCTGAGAACAGCCAAAAGGAAAACTGAAAATGTTATGTAATTCTAAAATTATGTTGTGTTCTTAAAACTATAATATTATATTCGATAACAGTTTTTCTTCTTTTTACAGAAGGTAATGGTGAAGTTTTAAAAGATTTAAAATTCAGTTTACAACAAAACTACTGTAAAATACTTCCACTGAGTTTTGTATCTACATTAGTAAAAAAGATAAGAAGAAATAAGTTAATAAGCATGATATTGTGAAATAATGTTTAGAGCCACTTTTACTACACTCATCCATTCCTTCAAACACTAGCCATGCACTCATCTATGCAGTCAGGCACTATTCCCACACTCATTCAATTTAGCCAGGCACTATCCATATACTGGTACAATCACCCAGGCACTACCCATGCACTCATGCAATCACTCACACACTACCCATGCACTCATACATGCACTCAGGCACTTCTGCTGCACTCATGCAATCACCCAAGCAGTACCCATGCAGTCTTCCAATCATCCAGGCACTACCCGTACACTCTTCCAATCACCCATGCACTATCCTTGCACTCATGCAATCACCCAGGCACTACCTATGCAGTCATGCAATAGTCCAGGCACTACCCATGCACTCCTCCAGTCACCCAAACACTACTCATGCACTCATTCAATGACTCAGGCACTACCCATGCACTCATACATGCACTCAGGCACTTCTGCTGCACTCATGCAATCACCCAAGCAGTACCCATGCAGTCTTCCAATCATCCAGGCACTACCCATACACTATTCCAATCATCCATGCACTACCCCGGCACTCATGCAATGACCCAGGCATTACCCATGCACTCCTTCAATCACCCAGCCACTACCCATGCACTTATATAATCACGCATGCACTACCCTTGCACTCCTCCAATCGCCCAGGCACTACCCCTGCACTCATGCAATCACCTAGGCACTACATATGCACTCATGCAATAACCCAGGCACTACCCATGCACTCCTCCAATCACCCAAACACTACTCATGCACTCATGCAATCACTCAGGTACTACCCTTGCACTCATACGTGTACTCAGGCACTTCTGCTGCACTCATGCAATCACCCAAGCACTACCCATGCAGTCTTCCAATCATCCAGGCACTACCCGTGCACTCTTCCAATCACCCAGGCACTACCCCTGTACTCATGCAAACACCCAGGCACTACCTATGCAGTCATGCAGTAACCCAGGCACAACCCTTGCACTCATGCAATCACCTAGGCATTATACATGCCCTCCTTCAATCACTCAGGCAGTACCCATGCACTTATAAAATCACCCAGGCACCCTCCCTGCAGTCATGCAATCACCCAGGCATTACCCATGCATTCCTCCAATCACCCAGCCAGTACCCATACACTTATAAAATCACCCAGGCACTACCTATACACTCATGCAATCACCCAGGCACTACCCCTGCACTCATGCAATCACCCAGGCACTACCTATGCACTCGTGCAATAACCCAGGCACTACCTATGCACTCCTCCAATCACCCAAACACTACTCATGCACTCATGCAATCACTCAGGCACTACCCATGCACTCATACATGCACTCAGGCACTTCTGCTGCACTCATGCAATCATCCAAGCACTACCCATGCAGTCTTCCAATGATCTAGGCACTACCTGTGCATTCTTCCAATCACCCAGGCACTACCCCTGCACTCATGCAATCACCCAGGCATTACCCATGTACTCCTTCAATCACTCAGGCTGTACCCATCCACTCCTCAAATCCCCCAAACATTACCCCTGCACTCATGCAATCACCCAGGCATTACTCATGCACTCCTTCAATCACTCAGGTGGTACCCATGTACTCCACCAATCACCCACACATTACCTCTGCACTCATGCAATCACCCAGGCATTACCCATGCACTCCTTCAATCATCCAGGCACTACCCCTGCACTCATGCAATCACCCAGGCACTACCTATGCACTCATGCAATATCCCAGGCACTACCCTTGCACTCCTCCAATCACCTAGCCACTACCCATGCACTTATACAATCACCCAGGCACTACCTATGCACTCATGCAATTACCCAGGCACTACTCATGCACTCCTCCAATCACCCACACATTACCCCTGCACTCATGCAATCACCCAGGCATTACCCATGCACTCATTCAATCACCCAGTCACTACCCATGCACTCCTCTAATCACCCAGGCATTACCCATGCATTCCCCCAATCACCCAGCCAGTACCCATATACTTATAAAATCACCCAGGCACTACCGATGCACTCCTCCAATCACCCAAACACTACTCATGCACTCATGCAATCACTCAGGTACTACCCATGCACTCATACATGCACTCAGGCACTTTTGCTGCACTCATGCAATCACCCAAACACTACCCATGCAGTCTTCCAATCATCCAGGCACTACCTGTGCACTCTTCCAATCGCCCAGGCACTATCCATGCACTTCTCGAATCGCCTAGGCAGTACCCATACACTTATAAAATCACGCAGCCACTACCTATGCACTCCTCCAATGACCCAGGCACTACCCCTACACTCATACAATCAGCTAGACATTACCCCTACACTCATGCAATCACCCAGGCATTACCTATGCACTCCTCTAATCCTCCAGACATTACCCCTGCACTCATGCAATCACCCATGCATTAGCTATGCACTCCTCTAAACACCCAGGCACTACCCTTGCACTCCTCCAATCACCCAGGCAGTATCTATGCACTCCTCTAATCACTCAGCCAGTACCCATGCACTTATAAAATCACCCAGGCACTACCTATGTACCTATGCAATCACCCAGGCACTACCCCTGCACTCATGCAATCACCCAGGCACTACTCGTGCACTCATGCAATCACCCAGGCACTACCTATGCACTCATGCAATAACCCAGGCACTACCCCTGCACTCATGCAATCACCCAGGCTCCAGCTATGCACTCATTCATTAACCCAGGCACTACCCATGCACTCCTCCAATCACCCAGGCACTACTCATGCACTCATGCAATCACTCAGGCACTACCCATGCACTCATACATGCACTCAGGCACTTCTGCTGCACTCCTGCAATCACCCAAGCACTACCCATGCAGTCTTCCAATGATCCAGGCACTACCCGTACACTCTTCCAATCACCCAGGCACTACCCCTGCACTCATGCAATCACCCAGGCATTACCCATGTACTCCTTTAATCACCCAGCCACTACCCATGCACTTATATAATCACCCAGGCACTACCCTTGCACTCTTCCAATCACCCAGGCACTACCCTTGTACTCATGCAATCACCCAGGCATTACCCATGCACTCCTTCAATCACTCAGGCACTATCTATGCACTCCTCTAATCACTCAGCCAGTACCCATGCACTTATAAAATCACCCAGGCACTACCTATGTACCTATGCAATCACCCAGGCACTACCCCTGCACTCATGCAATCACCCAGGCACTACTCGTGCACTCATGCAATCACCCAGGCACTACCTATGCACTCATGCAATAACCCAGGCACTACCCCTGCACTCATGCAATCACCCAGGCTCCAGCTATGCACTCATTCATTAACCCAGGCACTACCCATGCACTCCTCCAATCACCCAGGCACTACTGATGCACTCATGCAATCACTCAGGCACTACCCATGCACTCATACATGCACTCAGGCACTTCTGCTGCACTCCTGCAATCACCCAAGCACTACCCATGCAGTCTTCCAATGATCCAGGCACTACCCGTACACTCTTCCAATCACCCAGGCACTACCCCTGCACTCATGCAATCACCCAGGCATTACCCATGTACTCCTTTAATCACCCAGCCACTACCCATGCACTTATATAATCACCCAGGCACTACCCTTGCACTCTTCCAATCACCCAGCCAGTACCCATGCACTCTTCCAATCACCCAGGCACTACCCATGCACTCATGCAATCACTCAGGTAGTACACATGCACTTCTCCAATCACCCAGGCAATCACACATGCACTACCCATGCACTTCTCCATATATTTCTCTTGCCGCAATTCATACAACACATACAAATTTGTCTATTTTTAACCAAAGAGGTGGTTCTAATAAGAACCATTTTCTTCAACTTTTTTTCTTTTATACGTTTTTTTTAAATTAACCGAATGAACGGAGAAAACTTTTGAAACATTTTGCAATTAGGAAGTCATTGCAAAAATAAAAAAATTATAAAAATTAACAATGGTGGTTTTTAACAGCAACCACAATAGCATCCACTGATTGCTCTCCATAGCAAAGAACTTTTTACATTTTATACAATGCTGCTCTAGTGCAGCAAATTCAGGTACAATATGGGGTCTTGCAGTAGTGGAAGAACCTGATGACTTGCTTGGCCATGCAACTTGGTCGTCTTGAGATGCCTGTTTTTGAAGGCCTTGACGATGTTGTTCTCTCGCAAGATGCAGTGGATGCATCGTTTGGAGGTGTTAAAGCATCGAAGATGTCCCACACAAGTATTTCTTGTCTGATCCACGTAAGAGGAGCTTGTCGCAGATTGTGCACGTCACTGTGCGTTCACTTTCTTATCACCAGCAGGAATGGAGAAAAAGGCCCATAGATACTCTCGTACCTTTGTTTTACTGGTTCTTCCAACTCTTCTTCTTCTTCTGGAGGAAGCTGTTGTGCAGGATTAGAAGAAGCCATTTTCTGTTGATGTCAAAAAAACACCCAAAAAATACAGAGAAGAAGAGAGAAAACACAAGAGCTGTGTCTCTGTAGATGTTGTTGAAAGAATGAAAAATTTGGGTGGGGTCCTGCAAGTTCTAGAATCAAAAGTTTCTTAACCAATGAAATGCTTTCTTTTGAAGTCACATGGGATTCGCGCATCCGATGTGCAACCGGCACGCACCCGACGCGATTCCCGAAAAATATATTTAACAATAATATTTCTTTATTCCTGTTACAAATATATGATATTTACATTTGTGTATATTAATCTCTTGGTATAAAATATATATTAAAGTTTTATACATATACTTTTAAAACAAAATAATTTAGAGTGGATTCGCGCACCTGGCACGACCCCCGGAAATATGCACGTGACATTGCACGGACCGTCACGGCTCCCGTAACAATTCTTAGATTCGCGCAGACACCGTGACTGGTACACGATTGGTACGCAAATCTAAAAAACAAAAACAAATGTAAATGCATATCATGACATATCAGTCTGCTGCCATCATATTCCATAGTAAAAAAAATGTAAATGCATATTTTAGAAAGGATAAAACATCACATTGTTTTTATTAAAGTTTAAAAATTTAGAAAAAGCATTTTTTGGACGTTATAGTTAGAAATTAGCATTTAAAAAACCTTTGAAATTCACTGAAAAAACCATAGGTTTCAGGGTCGTTATAGTTAGAAATTATCATTTAAAAACCTTAGAAATTCACTGAAAAAAACATAGGTTTCAGGGACATTATAGTTAGAAATTAGCATTTAAAAAACCTTAGAAATTCACTGAAAAAACCACAGGTTTCAAGGAAGATATATTTAGTTGGACATTTCACTCGTACAAAACCAGAGAAATTCGGCCGTTATAGTTAGTTGAGCTAACTATAACCCGTGCCCCCGCAAAGCACTGCTGATGATGTCACATATTACATCACTCATGACATGGTCAGTGACATCACCGATGACATCTCAAATGACATCAGTGGAGAGCAAGAAATAAGCATCTATTATTTGTTAATTGCAGCAGAATCCACCAAAGGTAATAAGCAAGGAGAGGAAGAACCTACGAGTACCAGAATGCTCTGTTTATTACATGCATCATCTGACTCACCGGAGAGTGATAAAAGGCTAATTAGTGACTCGCTCTTCTTACTCCACTTTGCTGCCTAACAAAGCATGAGGCCCGTGAACAAGGAGCAGGCAGCTCCGAAACATGTAGGGCATGGATTAATTGTTTGGCAAGGGAGTTCCGGTTCTTCAATAAAGAATGCTACCACGACTTACAGCATTCGGCTGATCTCTAAGTGTGAACTCGCAGGGGGGCATCTTTTGTTTGACGAGATATATATATATATATATATATCACTGCTTTCCGCATTGAGCTTTGAGGTTCTTCTCTACAACAACGGACACACCAAATGGTTAGTGCAAATTAATTATTATTAATTAATTATTTATTACTCAATGCCGCCATAACGTTTCGGCTCGTCCGAGCCTTGTTCACATATATACATTAGGGAAAGTGTTAGCGTTGGGGAAGGTTAGGTTTACTGTTCCTACTCCAGTCAGTGCAACAATAGGGAAAGCATTGGACTTCAGAGGGGTGAAATTTACTATTCTCACGCCAGTCTGAACAACTGTAGGAAAAGTGTTGGACCAGAGGGGTTAAGTTTACTTTCTCCACTCCAAGCAGCGCAACAGCAGGGAAAGTGTTCGACTTTGGACGGGTAACATTTACTATTCCCACTACAGTCTGTGAAACAGTAGGCAAAGCATTGGACTTCGGATGGGTTAAATGTATTATTACCACTCCAAACAGCGCAACAGTAGGAAAAGTGTTGTGCTGTGAAGAGGTTGATTTTACTATTCCTACTCCAGTCTAAACAAGAGTAGGGAAAGTACTCAACTTCAAGCACATTACATATATATGTAACACCATAATGTAGAAATATTACACTCTTAATATACATTTTTTAATCGACATGAAATATATATATATATATATATATATCCAAAGCAGTGTTCCACCTGGGGCTGGGTAACTATGTTTCAATTGATTTGTCATCTCAGCTATCCACCAACAACATGCTGGTCTGTGGACTACTGCCAGAAGTCTGAATTTGTGTGACTCCTCTACCCGGCACCTTGTGATTCTTTGGGCACTTGCCCGTTATCCGTTTTTTCTGGGGACTTTTGTCATTAGTCTGACATTTCCTGATTCCTCTCTTGATACCATGCACTTTATTGGGCACTGGCCCGTTATTAAATTATTTTAATTGCCACGTTGGCAATCCTTGTTGCCTCTGGTTACGGGGTTGGTCGTTGCCACTCACGTCTCCCCTTTCCTCGATTCTGTCTCAACAGGGCACTTACCGAGCATAGAAGCAGATCTTCTCCCCATGGGGGTGTATGTTGTCATTTGCAATCCTTTAGCTTGCAGGCTGATTTTTATTTTGCATCCGTCACTTTGGATTAATTTTGTCCAGCCTTGCTCTTTTCAGTAACAGAGACGCACTCTGACATAGCTCCCAAGAGTACGCACGGTATGCCGGAGTCAAGTTACACTTTCATCACAGCCAGACATCACGGACACGTCACTCTCGTCCCCCTTTTGTCTGTCTTAGTAGGGCACTTGCCCTAATCAGAAGGTTTTACTTTAGTTTACTTTATTTTATTTTCGTTTATTTTCATTTATTTTCCTCTATTTCTCTTTGAATGAAGTTAACGTTTACACACCTTGAGCAATGGGCTGTCAGTAACATTGTATTTTACTATTCCTTTCATTGCACTCATGCAACTCTGTACAGTCCAAAGCAATGGGGGCAACAGTATACGTTTGACAAGATGTATTGTATTTTCGTTCTATGAGTATACCTCTCCAATATGTCTGCCTTGTGTTTTGACTGATTTTGACATGCAGTAGTCCTTTGTTTGTATCCATGACATAATTGAATGCTTTATCAGTCATCCACTGCTTGTGCACGTTTCACGTGATCAAGGGGTTTTGCCCTGAAACGAGTTGTGAATTAAACAACTTTTGGATTTACTACCACGGAGTTCTTGTCTACTGAGAGCATGCATATTGGTGGTTTGAGGAAAATAGTGACATTACCGGCTTGTTCCGCCGGGAAGCACGCCACTTCTCACGGGTCCCTCGCAGTCGGAAGGAGCGGTTTTCTTGGGATATATATATATATATATATATATATATATATATATATATATATATATATATATATATATATATGCATAAAAAAACTAAGAACTGTTAATGAATTTACATAATTAATATTCAATAAAAATAATTAATTATCAATTATTAAGTGATTCTCATTCAATTACTAATTAATTAACTTCCCACCCTATACCCATACAAGCCTAATAGCCTGCACTAAAATATACATAAAAAATATGTATTGCAAATTTTAAATCAATTAAATAATTAACAGTTTGTAAATGATAGCTGTTAATTGATTTTTACTTTATTAACTTTCCAGCCTAGCTCCTGCAATCCTAGCAGCCCATAACTAAAATATAATTAAAATAAGTCAGTATTCCCCGAAGTACATAATTAAAAATTAATAAAATTATTAATTAACAATGAACAATTAATTGTTAAATAATTATTACATAATTAACTTCTCACCCTATATCCCTACAAACCTAACAGTCCAGAAATAACACATAACAAAAATAAATCTGTATTACATAATTTAAATAATGAATGTCAAACATATAATTAAATAAAATGTATTTAATAATTTATAATTAATTTATAATTAATTATTGCCCAATTAACTTACCACCCTCTTCCTCTACAAACCCAACAACCCACTACAACACTATAAATTACTATTTAAAATTAAATAGAAATTCTAGATCACTTAAAATTACAAGCTATATTTTTTTTAAATTAATAACATTTATGTAAACAAAAGTAACACATAACATTAACATATCAGCTAAAATACATTCCAAAAATTAAAAAACGATATTTAAACCACTATGGTATTGAACATGATATTAAAAACATCTATGGTATTTAAAACTATGGGCCCGATTACGATGTCGGATGGACCGCCACCGATGGCCTGTCGGTGGCGGTCTGTCAGACATCAGGTGCTGCGGTCCGACTGCCGCATTATGATGTGGGCGGAGGCAGCAGGCGGAGGAACCGACCAATGCTTTCGATGGGCTCACGGAGCCCGCTGGACCATCGGTCGGAGCGTAATACCCTAATCACTACCTATCACTACCCAACGCCGTAGTGATTGCGATGTCCTTTTCTGACAGCCTTTCCATGGCGGTCCGACCGCCATTGAAAGGTTGTCGGTAAGGGACTTTGGGGGCCCCTGGCAGGACCCCCTATCCCCATGGGGCCTCCGCTATGGGGCCCAGGGAGCACCCGTGCTGCCCCCCGAAACATCCATGCATCCTGTGCCAGGCACCACACAGTGCTTGGCACACGGTGCAGGGATGTTTCCAAACATGCCTTTTTGCATTGAGGCTTGTGCTGCAGCCCTTTTCTGGGCCGCAGCGCAAGCCTCAATGCAAAAAGGCATGTTTTCGACGGCCTGTACAGCAGTCGGATCATAATTTGGAGACAAGTAGTCGGCGGTCCCAAACCAGAAACGATGCCGGTAGGACACTCATCTGACTGGCATCGTAATGAGGGCCTATATTATTAGGGGGCGTGGTTTGCCAGCGAATGGAGGCAGACGCGTGAGCTCGGAGCTCCGCGCCGGCCCCGAGAATTATCCTGCAAAGACGACCGCCTGATCGTTGGGGGGCCGTGACGGGGGTCCCGCAGTAATGTGGGGTCCCGGAGCGGCGGCTGCGGCCCTCTCCCACCCAGATTGTGGAAGTAGAGCTGTGGCGGAGTCTCAGAGCGGCAGCGGGCAGTAGTGGACAAGATGGCGCTGGCCTGATCGCGGAGCTCCAGTCACCCGGCTCGCGCCCTGTGCAGTGAAGACCGCTGAGCGCTGGAGCCGAGTGGAAGGCTTGCGGAACCCGGGAGTGCTGTGGTGGTGACGACAGCGAGAGGTGGAGACCGAGGGCGCCCTGCTGTTGGGACTGAATGAGTGGGGCCGTCCCGACGCGCGGAGCTGGCTTGCGGGTGAGTTCTGGCCCAGCCGACCTGCGGATTGAGACCCGGGAGGGCTGCAAGGAGCGGCCTACTTCTGCGACGCTGCGCGGGCCTGGTGGGGGCGTCGGCTCTCCTGTCATCTCTCGGAGTGCGGCGGGGACTGCAGAGCCGAGGCACCTGAGGGCCGCGGGAGCTGGAATCGGCGCAGGGCCGTGGGCGGAGTGGGCCTGTGCTAACTTGTGTAGCTGCGGTCCCGGCGACGATCGCCTTTGGGGCCTTGAAGCGAGTGGATGGCTGTGAGCACCTGGGCGCGCTCTCGTGGAATTAGGGCTGAAGTGGGCGACGGCCTGGCAGCGCCGTCGTGACCGCCTGCAGGTGAGAGCTGCACTGCGCGGGACCCGTACTGTGCCCTGTGCTGGGGCTAGAAGAGGCTCCCTGCGTTGCTCGGCGGACTGGGGTCAACTGTGAGCGCCCTGAACCTGAGTGGGCCTGGTGTGCGCTGGATCTGCACACGTTGTGAGCGAGGTGGTGACCCTGAGTTCCCTGAACATCTGTTTGACATTTTCCCAGTGGTATAGCCCGAAGCGCCTTGCACGTGGGTGGTGCTGCCGCCTCATTACACACCCGAGGGCCCCGCGGAAGCTGGAGTGACATTTGTTCTGACCCCTCGCCAGGTACGGGGGGGTATCGAATGGTCTGATTGTGGTGGATACGGCCAGCGTGCGGGGCGTGCCTGGGCCTGCATATTCCTCGGGTACATACCTGCGAGATGGGAAAGCCTAGGGGGAAGCAGCAGGCGGCTCTGCCAGATCAGGAAGATGGGGGACAAGAATCCAAGCGGTCGGAATCTCCCGGACCGCCGAGTGATGCGGGGGTGCAGCAACAATTGGCCAGCATACTTCAAGCCATCACGGACACACGAGAGGCCCTACAACAGGACATTGCTACAGTTTCGTTGGGCCTGGGGTTGCTGTGTGTTGAACACACTAAGCTGACAGATAGAATGGAGCAGGTTGAAACTTCCCTGGCGACTTTAGAAAAAGCGCAGAAAGCCCTCACGGATCAGATGGGAGAGATCACCCGCAGAGTGTCGACGTTGGAGAAAAGGGCAGAAGATGCTGAAGGGAGGAATCGAAGAAATAACATCCGCGTTTTGGGATTACCGGAGGAAATTGAGGGATCTAACATGGTCCAGTATTTGGAGGACTGGCTCCGCAGCACAGTAGCACCGGAGGGACTGACGCAGTTCTACACCCTAGAGAGGGCGCACCGGGTCCCGGCCCGACTGCTGGTGCCGGGTCGTCCCCCGCGCCCAGTGGTGGCGAGGCTCCTTCATTATAAGGACAGGGATCATCTATTGCGGGTGGCACGCTCAACTGGGCCGTACACAGTGGGCAACAGCAAGGTCTCCATCTTCCCTGACTATACGCAGGAGGTTCAGCGCTGTCGTGCGTCTTTCCTGGCAGTCAAACGGGCTCTCCGTGAAGAGGGCCTCCAGTACTCACTGATGTTTCCCGCTCGGCTGCGGATTGTCCTGGATGATACCACGCATTTTTGTGAGGACCCATCGGAGGCCTGGGACTGGTTGGAGATGTATAGAACAGGCAGGAAACCGACCAGAGGCACTGGAGCTCGTGAGCCTACGGGACAGTTGCCGCGGCGCCGGCGCAGGCCGAGGCGGCGCCTGGTTGCAGTGAAGACGCCTGGCCCGTCTCAAACGGAGAAAGACAGACATGAAGCACTAAGGGCGGTGTCGCAACTCCTCGGAACTCCAGAGCAGCACTCGGACTCTGGGCCGGAGTCGGACAAATCTCGAGTGGGCACGGACATGGCCGATTCACAGAATAGCGACTCGCAGATGCCACATGTTACGCCAGGCACAGCTGACGATCTTCTGTGATCTTATAATGCATATATGGTTGATTGCATGGTTTACATGCCTGTGGGATGCGTAATATGCTATTTGGCTTAGTTGGCGTTATACTCTTGGTTTTTTGTGCTAGCCCTTGTGTGCAGTAGCTGGGTGGGGACTGGGGGGCAGCTGGGGTGACGCCTCCTGGGGCTGGGGGCGGATAGTATAATACGGGGCTTTGGCGTGGTTTGCTCTTTGTACTCCTATTGTTGTCAAGTGACAGATTGCAACCACTTTCCCGATCGTAATCCCTCAGTAGCCACTAGACGGTACCCAGTTTAGAGTAGTTTGGATGGGGGCTTGTTTCTTAGTACCTGTCCTGGGGTGGGGTTGTTGGGGTTCTTTGTTTACTAATAGGGGAATGTTGCAAGGGGGATGGCGCAACCCTTCTTATGAGTGTCTGATTCCAGGTACTAGGCTCAATTGGTTACCGTTGGTAAAAGGTGACTGGTGTTTAGCAGTGTCATGGGTTCGATGTCTGAGTTGAAATGCATATCTTGGAACGTCAGGGGTATGCACTCCATGCAACGCAGGCATAAAGTCCACGTGTACTTGGTTCGTAGAGGAGTCCAGCTGGCGTTCCTGCAGGAAACCCATATTGCCCCAAAAGAGGATGTGGCGCTGCAGCGTAGGTGGAGAGGGCAGGTTTTTAGCACGACTTATTCTGCCTTTGCCCGGGGCGCCCTGGTATGGGTCCGGGCCGGGGTCCCGTTTCAGCCCACTCGTCAATTGAAAGACCCAGAGGGCCGCTACGTATTGGTCGCAGGTAGGCTGAATGGTAGAGATGTGGTCTTGGGTAGTATATATGCCCCCAACACGGAACAATCGGCCTTTTTCATGCAGCTATCTGGGAAGTTTGCTCCTTTTTTAACTGGATCTGTACTCCTGGGAGGGGATTTTAACTCGGTCACGGACGTCCTACTGGACAGATCTCATCCCCCTCTCCCTGAGGCGCCCATTCACAGTCTCTCGAGGGTTAGGCAGGATTGGCAGCAAAGATGGGGATTAGTGGATACTTGGAGGGCGCACCACCCAACTGACCGGGATTATTCATATTTTTCTGCTGTGCATGACCTCCATGTGCGGCTGGATGCGATGCTTTGCACTCCTGACATACATGCGATGGTGCAGCATAGTAAGTATCTTGCTAGAACGATATCAGATCATAATCCCTTATTGTTGCGTGTGAACTTGTTCCCCGATCGACCTGGAATCCCGACCTGGCGTTTAAACCCAGAATTGTTAGAGGATCAGGTGTTTAGAGAGGTGGTGGGGACTGGCATTACTAACTATTTCCAAGACAACGCTGGTACTGCTTCGTCGCTGGCGGTGGAGTGGGACGCCTTTAAGAGTATGATTAGGGGGCATTGCATTGCGCAAAAAGTGGGAGTGCGCAGGGTATTGTTGCAGGACCTGGAGAGCGCGGAGCAGCAGCTGCGAGACATAGAAAGAGAAAGACCTGAACAGCCGGACCGTCAGCAGGATTTACTAGCCGCAAGGGAAGAGGTCGCAGTGCAGATGGAGCGGCTGCGTTGTTCCGATTATAAGCAATACATCACGCGTGCGCATGCGGAGCGAGATAAGTCCGGGTCATTATTGGCATGGCTGGCCAACCCGGCGAGAAGGGGGACGGTTATTTTTGAATTGCGTACTCCGGGTGGGGAGGCCTGCTACACGCAAAAGGGGATTAACGACCAGTTCCTTGCTTACTATGCAGACCTGTACCAGGGTAAGGTGGTCTCTGATGGGGAGGCGGTCCGAGAATTTTTGGCGGAGGCGGACTTTCCAGTGTTAGACGGGGAGTGGGCAAAACTGCTGGGTCAGGACATCACCCTGAGTGAGGTCCGCGGCGCGATTAAGCACATGGCCAGGAAAAATACCCCGGGAGTGGATGGCCTCCCGGTGGAATTTTATAGTGCGTATGTTGATCTCTTGGCCCCCAGGTTGGTAATGCTGTATAACACCGCAAGGAAGGAACGGCTGTTGCCTGCTACCACTCGTGAGGCGCTAATTATCCCATTGCTGAAACCAGGGAAGACACCCCACGACGTGACAGCTTATCGGCCGCTGTCAATGTTGACCACGGATTATAAAATTTTAAGCCGGGTTTTGGCGTCCCGCTTGCTTCCGTATATGGCCCAACTAATACACGAAGATCAAGCGGGATTGATACCAACCCGAAATACGGCCCAAAATGTACGGCGTCTTTTTAGGATTTTGGATGCGGACACTTATGATGGGACATCTGCTGCTGTCTTGGCTATAGATATTGAGAAGGCCTTCGACAGCCTCGAATGGCCGTATTTGTTTCAAGTCATGCACCGCTTCGGGCTAGGGGAGGGCTTTGTTAACTCCACATCTCTCTTATATTGCAAATCCACGGCCCGAGTGAAAACAGGGAGGATGGTATTGGACGCTTGCGACGTGGGGCGGGGCACGAGACAGGGGTGCCCCCTCTTCCCATTGTTGTTTGCTCTGGCCATGGAGCCGCTGGCGGCGCAAGCCCGCACGGGCCTGCATTTTCGGGGCTACGTGTCTGTGAGCGGGTCCACCATATAGCCTTGTATGCTGATGATCTCCTCCTGTTCCTGACGGACACGGAGGAAGCCCTTAGGGGTGCGAAAGCGTTAATGGAAGATCTTAGCAGGATTGCCGGACTTAAGGTAAACTGGGCGAAGACCTGTCTGTTCCCCACAGCGCCGGGGACTGACGGGCCTGAGACCACACAGGGAGTACGCTGGGAACGCCAGTGCATGACATATCTTGGTACTCGCAGATATCACACCCAAGCTGACCTGTTGGAGGGTAATGTGGGTAGGGCTATTGGAGCACTCAAGGGTTGTATGGCATTTTGGGGCACACTCCCACTGTCACTGGCTGGACGAGTAGCCCTCCTCAAAATGGTAGCGCTCCCTAGACTCCTGTATTATTTTCGAACATTGCCTGTGTGGATACCGGCCTCGGTTTTCCGACAACTGCGGTCGATGGTGGTTGGGTTCATTTGGGCTGAGGTGCGACGGGGAGTGGCTGTTAATACAATGATGAGGCCACGATCGGAGGGCGGGCTAGCGGTCCCTGACTTTGAAATATACTATATAGCGGCACAATTACAGTGGCTCACTCAGGCGGTGGCACGGGAGATCAGAAGCATGGATGGCGGAATGGGGACTCGCTTGGAGCGGCAAATGCTCTCCAAACTGCTACTGCAATTGCCACTGCCGACCTCCTCTCTCACTCGAGAGATGGGAACGTTTAAACTTTGCTGGAATAGGGCACACCGGGGCGTGCAGGTTATACGACCATATGCTCCGGAGATTCCTCTGACGGTGTGCGCGGCTTTACCGCATGGGGGCAACTGGGTGGCCTTGCAGGACTGGGCAGAGAGAGGGTTGATCACCATGGGGGACCTTTATGAGGATGGTGCTGTGCTCCCTTATGGGGTGCTACAGGATAGGTATGACCTGCCTCGCGGCGACTACTTGCTACTCTTGGCGCTTATAGCAGCCATCCAGGCACATTGGAAAATGGGGCTTAGTGAACCTACAACATCGCTAACATGTCAATATGTGGTTCTGGCGGCTGGCACCCTTAAGGCGGTAACCTGTTTATACCGCAGAATGACAAACGAGAGACTGACCCCTTTAACAACACTCCGACAGAGATGGGAAGAGGACTTAGGGGATGAAATCCCTGAGGAAACGTGGGCAGAGCTTGTGAAGCGCGCGTGGAAGGGCACCAGAAATGCTCGCTTCCAGTTAGTCCATATTTATATTCTTCACAGAGCTTATCTCACTCTGGCCAAAATTAATCAGTACTTTCATACAGGTTCGGCAATGTGTCCGCGCTGTAATACGGTGGGAGCAGATTTTGGCCATATGATGTGGACGTGTCCTCAACTTGGGACATATTGGGAGGAGGTAGTTGTGCTATTACAGGATGTCACGGACAGGGATATGGAACCCACCATGGGCTTATGTTTGCTGCACTGGTTTCCCCACACAACCAGGAATAAAATAACGAGTACATTTATAGACTTGGGGCTCTTGCTGGCAAAGAGGGAGATTACAACTCACTGGAAGGCAAAAAGAGGCCCTAGCTATAGGAGATGGCGCAGAGCTAGTTAAGTGGGCGGACTGCGAGGGAGCCTTGAGATTGCAACTGGCGAACCGCGCTAAGAGCGACAAAGCGCTAGAGCTGGCGAGGGCTTGGGAAGCACTGGTGCAGCTCTTGAGGGGCCCGGATATTGAATCTGATGTGGAGACAGAGGCGGCAGCTTAGTGGCGCCTCGCTGACGGAGGATCTCTCTTTAGGAACTTAAATGTACTGGGTTTCTTGCATGTGCATTGCCCCTGGCGGCGAGAAGTCATAGCCCTGATTACTGCCTTGTATTCCTTTGTCATCCCTACAATTGTGTCTTGTTGCCACTATTGATTGTGTATAGAGGTTGTGCCAAGGGGGTGGGGGGTGGGATAAGAGGGAGGGTTTAGAGAATGAGTTGGTTGTTATGTGTTTATGATGATTGTAATGATGCATTGCCATGGCATGCATTAGAGTATTTGTAATGTCAGATGACTGCTACTGCGTATGTGGACACAGGTAGTCTAAGTTATACGGAGGTTATTCACCTCAGGGGCGCAGAGCCGACGGACAGCTGGGGTAACTCTTATCTGTAGTCTACCTGTACAAGCCAATGGCTGTGCGGAAATTGATGTGATGCTATTGATTGCATTTGTTGTATGTGATTAAAACAATAAAAACAAATTAAAAAAAAAAAAAAAATGAGGGCCTATATTACTTACCTCAAAAAACGATACTCTTGTCAACAATATTGTGCATCATGATATTTGTGTGTCACAATATTAATTTCTTGTATTTCTGTCTCCTGATATTTTAAATTCTATATTTTGTCCAAACACCGTTTGGGAAGAATTCTGCACATGTGAATTATGGCTCCTACATCATACTACAATATTTGGAAGATATTCTAAGCACAAACAGCAAAAGACAAATTGAATGATGAGTGTCAAGATTCACAACCACAGATCCACCCCTTGCATACAGGTCAAATGAGTGGCCCACTGCCATTTAACTAGGAACCAAAGATGAACCATCCTCACAAGGAAACAGAAATATGTAATGAACTTCATCTCTGGACATGTGATATTAGAATCTGACTCCCACAAAGAGGGCTTGTGGGTGTTTCACAAAGACATGCCAGGACCATTAGCAACTCCGACTCTAAGCGAAGGTTTAGCTGGCACACATTGAGAGATAGTCTGATAGCTCCAGTGCTAAATCAGGTGCTATTGACAGGGAATGTCACCTGTTGCCTGCCAGAGTATCTCCTTGGCCAGATAGGACCTCTAACTGATGCTCTCGGAGAGGCTGAAAAACAAGGTAGTCCTCATTTCAGAAAAGCCTTGCAAAGAGAAAGGAGACAGAAATTCTTATGTCAGATAGTTCTCTGGCATTGAGGAACCATTTATTAAATCTGGCCAGTAGTGAGAACTCCATGAATTTAACACTGACCTCATTGGTCAAGTAAGTCTGCTTAATTTGCAGATTGGCTGTCATGACCGGCCATCAACTGGGGAGAGGACAGCATATAGAGCCCTTTGAACTAGGGTCTCGTTCTCTTTTCATGCATTAAGGGAAAAGCTTTGCACTACTTTGCATCAAGGGGCGTATCATGGCTGTTACATGGGTGTTCCCATGCAAACACCCATGGTTTTTGATGCAAAGCCCTACCGATTAAAAAAGGTAGACAGGGCTGTGTGATAAAAATGTACACATTCTCGAGGCATATTTAACCTTAGTGCAAATGCTTCTTTTCTCCAAAATTTTAAAACTCTGCATGTGTTCAGCACACATGCAAACTTGGAAAAGTACTAAACTATGTCTAAGCATAGTATTTTGTACTGTAAGCATGCCCTTCCAGTACAAAACCAATGACAGACAAACTGCAAACACCCTTACACTATGATTCAAGGGTGTGTGGATGGCATACTGCAGTGGAAAGTGTGACAGTGCAGTGGGAGAGAGGTACAGCACCATATCTTAGTAGCTATGGTGCTGTTCATTTCTTTCCCTTTCACGTAACACAGTTGAGCAACCTTGATGCTGGACTGTGCTGTGTGAAAAAAAATTAAATTTGGCTCATGATGGCCTACAAACTAGCCCACCAGTTATCAAAGCTTTCCTATTTATTACCACATTCACAGGATCTCCAATAATGGGTAGCTATTGGGAGGGGAGTAATGAACTGTCAGAATCCTGTGCTCCCAGTGTAGGCAGCTACATCACTTATTGACAAGCCTGTTATCAAATGTATGTTCGCAGTTTTGGAAAGTGGTACAGAAATGTCAGTATTTACTCTACATGTTCCATACATCAGACCCCATTTGGTGTAACTAGAATATTAAAATAAATGGTGTGTCCTTCAGTTGGACCAATTGGTTGCATATATCCACTTACTAAATCAACTTCTTACAGCGGGTTCAATTAAATCCTTTCTATCCCTGAAGGAGGAGGTTTGGCTATCTACTAGGCATGCCTGAATTTACCACACACTGAGCACAAGACATGCAGTCCTCTAGGCTCAGAACTGATAATTCAACCTACCCCTCCTGTTATGCGATTCCTAAAACTGTGGAGCCACAAACACAGAGTGGTATCAGGTTTATATGGAGCTATTATCGTGAACTTGGATTTTAAACCCAAAGAAAGTGCTGCCAGGCTCCACTATCAGATCTGCCACAGAGGAATTACTACGTAGAGGTATTGTCGCCCATTCTGTTGGATCATAGTAGAATAGTCAGTGAAGCTAAACAAAATACTTATACTTCAAACCTTTGCATGACTGGTATTGGACCCCCCAGAAATTGTACCGTGCTAACCGACTCACACATTCTGACTGCTGGAGAAATGACCATGATAGATGTCACATACTACATAACCTGAGGGGCTTCCCTGCCTTGCAACCATTCTGGGCAGCAGTCTGGAAAAGGTTAGGGAGAGTGAGTGACACCCTTGCCCCCCAACGCCCCTTTTGTACACGTAGCTCTTCTACAAGGCACTGCAGATGCCATCAGCTGACCTGGCACAAATTCTTGGATGGATAGCAACTTCATTAGCTGAAGCTAAGCTACAAATCACCCTACACGGGTGGCAAACTACTACACACATAGAAAATGAGCGGCAGGCTGATCTACGATGGATTGCACATTGCAAACACATGGGGACCTGAGTCCGCCCGCCATCCTCGGGGTGTTGGGACCGGCCGCCAGACGTGCGGCGGTCCCGCACCGCTAATTAGGATGCGGCTGCCACCCTGGCGGTCGCATTCCGCATTCATGACATTGCGGCGGGTGCTGCTTACAGCAGCACCCGCCGCAATGCCAAAGTGCCATGGTGTGCATTTGCATGCACAACGTGCCAGGCACGCGCGGTGCCTGCCACCTTGTGCATGCAAATGGAGGGGGGTACCATAGGTACCCCCCAAGTGCAGCCCCCCACCCCTCCCGGGGGCCCGCAACGGGCCACCCAAGCACATCCCCGCCAGCCTTTCCATGGCGGCATCACCGCCATGGAAAGGCCAGTTTACCCACACATCCTAATATGGATGGCGGTGCCTGGTAGGCACCGCCACCATATTGAGGCCCAATTCCGCCCGGCCGGCAATCGGAACGATTGCCGACCGGCAGAAAAGCGGCAGATGCACGTTGCGTCTGCCGCGCTACCCCCCGCCATAATAATATGGCGGGGGTAAATCAGGTTGTGATGGCGGGCGGTTCGCCACCGCCGACCCGGTGGTGGCGATCCGCCCGCCATCATAATCACCCCCATAATATGCAACTTCAACGACAAACCGAAAGTCTATGACCAAGTTTGGGGTGCCTTTCTCTTGTACTAGGCGTCTAGCTATTAAAGCTTCCTTGACTCAAGACATGACTATAAGCCATAGCTGCACTTGAAAAGTAATTAGAACTGGGAATAATCCATGTTGTCCATATACCATTTATGGACTGCTTTTACACAGACACTATTTCAATCGCTACGTCTTGGAGGGCCACGTTTTTATTCAGCACCATGTCTTCGGCACATCCTCATGTAACCTGGGTCGGACTGGTCGTAGCGGGCACCCGGCATTTCTCCGGTGGGCTGGAGGGTTTGTGCCAGTGGGGACTGGTTTTGCCACTGGTGCTGCAATATCGGCCCCCGTAACAAAAGCGTTAGCGGTGCTTTTTGCTAGCACACCCACCTGCCTCCACTCCCAGGGTCGGTCGAGCAGCAATCTGCCTGGGCTGGTTGCTGTTCCTAGTCCAGCCCTGCATGTAAAACCCCCTTTTTATGGTCTGGCGTGACAGCGCAGCTTATATGAGAATCACCAGGAGAGGAGCTTTGGTTCTGCCCACATGTTGGGAGCCAGGAGTACATGTTGTGATTGGGCAGAAGTTATCCACAAAAAAGTGCTTGACTTCCACACAGCTGTGATCATTTTGTTTATTTATCCAGCTGCTTAAGCTGAACTTTCAGGGGAATACACTTTCCATTGCAATGCTATTAAAGTGTCTTAGCTAACTACATCATTTATGGAGTTCTTCTCTGAGAGCAGCACAAATAGGAGGAGGGCAGTCATTAAACTACATGGAGTTTTACTAACCTTTTAACCCACGCCAATATTTTTCTATTGTTCCTTGCTTCACACAAATATATATCCATCCACATGCTATTTATTTGTAATGCTTCACACTACCATACAACATTCCTTTAAAACCATATCTATTGGCATTATCAATGCTTGTTTGTCACTGACTCCTGATTCTCCGACCACACCAGCTCCCCTATTGACATCTTATTGAGCCATCCTTAGAGTGCTTTGGGCCTCGTTATTATGACTTACCTGATGGTCAAGAGCTGGATCTGTTGTGATTGGATAGACCGCATCTATGTCTGACTGCGCGTTTTGCTGCGTCCCCTCTTTCCTCCCCACACCTGCTTGTAGGCTTACTGGCCATTGATCCAGTCTGAACTGAGTTGCTCTGGTGTGTATCTTCTGTAATGTTTTCTGCCTCGTTCAACAAAAGTTTGTATTAAAGACAGGACTTGTTTTGACCCCAGAGCTTATTTTATATCCTCTATAAAACTCAGTAAATCTCTCTTCCGAATTAAAAAAAGAAATGTTGCAAGCAAAAATAAAATTAAATTCTACCTGTAGCCTTTTCGTCAAATGTTTGTTTGGCAGCTGGCCCGTCCTTTCCACCACTGGTCCCCCTAGGCCGCTACTTATAATTGTGCTGTAGCGCTGGCAGCATCGCCATCACCATCGACATCACCATCACCCCAACCTGACTTTATTCCACTGCAGGGGCTCAAGCCCTACAACGTTGTTCATCTCCAAGGATGCCATCTCCTCCCTCAATTGCCCCATCGGCACGCCAACAGGACTATATCAACTGTGCAGGATGTGCACCCTAGGTTTGATTAGCCTGGACACTAACCGTTGCCTTTTCTCCGACAGCAGTGAATAAGAGTTCTTGTTCAAAGGTTAATGAATACAAGAGTGTTTATTCAGTCTGTGGTTTATGATAACCTGTAGAATGAGTAATATTTATGGTGATGTGTACTACTACTATTGCAGGTGGTTCATTATTGCTGGCCACGTGCAGTTCCCTTCCATACATGAACACTCCTTTATGCTATCAAATGACTAACTCAGTGATAATTTAAGAGCAGTAATACCTCCTGCAGCGAGCCAGTGAAATATGCTCAGTGAAGACCACAGAATCCTCTTCCAAGACACATATTAGCATAAAACCTTGTAGCTTACCGGTGTCACCGTGGCACACCATTCCAGCACTCTTTACAGTTTCCCCTGGTGGAGAGGAACTATCACACAGTGACCAGTAAGGTGGGCTGGAATCCTTGCATAGAGTGTGTTCCCATTGTGTGTGTGAATGTGTTGCACTGCTGGAGTTCTTTTAAGGTTTTAACACCTTTCCAGGACCAGCTAGCAGGGTCAGACTGGGAGCCAAATGCAGCCCTGGCAAAAATGCTCAAGCCAACCCAACGCCTTTTGTCTCCTTGCGCTTTTTCTCTCCATCCATCCATCCACACTCCTGTCCTCTCTTTTCTCCCTGCCTGTTTTCTCTCCACCTTCCCCCTCCCTCCCTCTTTTCTCTCTTTCCCCCATGCCCACTGGAATTTACATTGGGAGCTAGGAAAATTACATAGGCACCAGGAGCGGCTGGGATTTCAAATCCGGCCTCCAAGGGCTCCATTCCACTGGGAATGTGCCAGGTGGAATTAAAGGCCTGTCCGACCTGCTAGCTGGGTGTCTTCAATTGACTTTGGCTTTGCTATGGTTGAAGGTAGGGGTGGCTGCTCAGTAGGCCCGATAGGGTGGGAAGGCACCTTCCTTCTAAGGTCCCATTCTTTCCTTCATAGCATCACACATGGAAAATATTCCAGTGTTGGCGGGTCAGTAGCATTTTCATAGATAGACAATTTTCAAGGCTTTTTTCAGCTGCCTGATTAACTTCCAGGGATAGGATAGAATTTCTTCTCCCCAGGTCAGAGTATCCTTACTTCGTTTTAGTAAAATCAATATTTATATTTAAAGGATACATTCTCGTCATATTTGCACTCCTTTCACCTGGACACTATGGGCTAGATGTATGAAGCGTTTTTGCTGTCGCAAATGGCCAGATTCGCAGAAATGTCCTAGCAAAGTGAACAATCCCAACCTCTTTTATTAGTGAGCCATTGGGAATGAAAATTTCCTAGCTATCGTAATGGAAAGTTTCAATTCTATTAAGGACTCGGAGGCGAGGATTATGCTTTATCTCTCTCCACTTTTAATGATAGCAGCCATTTTAACTTGGGAAACAAATTACATTTACCATGAAACACTGGGAATGGTAGAAACAAAAAATGTCCAACAGTCCCACAATGCTGCAGGTCCAATCAGAGGCCAGCACTCTCCAACTTAGTCCTTCTCCTCTGTCACCAACTCCTCTTTCGCCGCGCGAGTCATGCCACAGCTCTGTTCCTAAGACTCTGATTTGCCATTGTCCATTCCTGAGAACAACAAGGTAGTATTGATAATTTGAACTCTACCAGGTTCGTAAGACCATTAAGTTGTACCTGCAAAAAATACAGTAGGTAACCAACAATCCTGAAGCAGTTAAAATGTAGCTTTCACATTAATGCAAAATTGCTATACAGTAGCCAACACAGTAGCCATACATTTAAGGTTTAAAACAGAAGCATTGTATCATGTACAGTAATTCAAAAGCGTTACTTACTAGTCTTACAGAGGGTTTTCAGGATGCATAATCCACAGGTGGGATAATCCTCGCCTCTGAGTCCTTAATAGAATTGAAACTTTCCATTACGATAGCTAGGAAATATTTCATTCTATGTCAGGACCGGAGGCAAGGATTATGCTGGTTCAAAGCTTATTTACCACTAGCAGATCCAGCAATGGCTTAAAATAAAACCGCTTAAAAGTTGAGTTAGAAGAACAGTCAGCCTCATTCAGGATGTCTTCCAATCGAGCCCCCAGAGAAAAAGCTTTAGACGCCATTGCTCCACGGGCAAAATGTGCCCCAAAAATCTTAATGTCTATTGCCGCTTCCTGCATCACCTAACGCACCCAGCGGGCTTTGGTTGGAGAGGACACCGTCTAGTGCGGTTTCCTGAGGGCGATTAGAAGGTGGCATTCCCCCGGGGGCCGAAACTCTCCTGACATTGACTCATAGGCTTTGAGACACTCCACTACACACAACTTAGGTGATTCTGGAAAAGCTGAGTATTCAATGACCCTGGTATTAGACTTTGTACGTCTAGTCACTGTAAAGGCGACCCCGAGGGTGAGAAGGTTCTTCCCCTGATGTCAAAGCCTCGATCATCCAACACCCTCGTGCAAGACACCAAGCAGAGTAACATTGCGAGCTTTGCAGATAACTCCTACCTTGAAAGGAACCAATTAGGTTGCCATGAGAGAAACAGGTTTAAAACCCTATTAACATCCTAAAGGGCGGGGGGCGTGGCCGGGAGCATCAAGATGGCGGTCGCACTTTAGTAGTGCTCCAGACCCCTCCGTCATCCGCTCCCTAATCCGCCACCATCGGAGAGTGCCCGGCCCGATATCCTGCTGCCGAAGCTGCCCTTAACTCAGGACCTGCGCTGGAGTGCGGACTCAGCGCTCTCTGGGTCCCGAATCTAACCCTGCTGTGATACTCCGGGCCGACCTGGGCCCAAGATGGCGGCCCCCGCTGGTGAAAACATCCGACTCCCCACAGCGGCGCTGTTATCTCCTGCCGCCCCGTCTGCTGCGTGGAGCGAGGGAGCCCTGTGGAGCTGTCTGGGTCGTCCGGTGCCCAGAACAGAGCACTGCCCATACATCTGCGGCTGCTCCCAACACAGAGGTGAGAGGCGCCAGGAACGCCCGAGGCGGGGCCCGTTGGTCGCGCTCGGCAGCGGGTTGCAGAGCGGGCGGGCGGAGTGCAGAGGAGTCCGGCCGTCATTTCGGTCGGCGGGGAGACTGGGGTCTCCCTCCCTCCCTCTGGTGGTCTGGGCCTCGACATTGCCCACGAGTGCTGCACCCACAGCCCTGCTTGAGGAGTGGGGCCTATGCTTTGAGACTGCCCCAGTGCCCACTACGAGTCCTATCCACCTCATTCCCGGCCCTGGTGGACGTGCGGCGGCGAGGCATCAGGGGGGCCTCGGCTGTCAGTTCGGGCAGCGGGGATCTGATGAACTGTGTTTCTTCCCCCTCCCCCCCCCCCACTTTGACGTAACCCTGTCGGCCGCGCTTGGCCTCAGCGGACCTGAACCCTGCAGTCGCACGCCGGTGCGGCATCCTCCGGCTTAACTGGGAACTGGGCCTTGTACTCTGGGCCCTACGCCTGTGCCCACGGCGAAGCTCGACCTGCACGTTTTGGCCCTGGACCGGCTGGAAGTGTGGTGAGGGGGTGCTGGGGATGTATCGACTGACATTCCGGTCAGCGGGGGTTTGCTGATCCGCTTTCCTCTTCCCCCCCTCCTCCACACTGTTGTGGGCGCGGAGACGCTCCTAGACCTCAGGGGCCTTTCCTTCCTTCCCCTGCCTGGCTGATGCCCACTTAACCTGGAGACCTGAAGCTGTGGAGAAGGAGCGCAAGGGGCCGGCTGTCGCCCTGGGCAGCGGGAGGGCAGCTTGCTCGGACTCGTCCTCCTCCCTCATCTGTCCTGCATGAATATCCGGGCACCAGACCACATTCACTCCTAAGGGGCTGCAGGCAGGCTCGCCGGTCCTCCTTGTCGGGCCTCCTGCTAACACGAGGCGCATGATATAGCAGCGCCACAGCGGTGTGTCTTATCTGGTGAGTGCCCCTGAGAGGGCTTGGTCGCAACGGAGCGGATTGGCTGTCTTTCGGACAGTAGGGGTCCTCGCTGGGAGGCCCCACCCTCCTCCCACCTTGCCGCTTGGGACTGAGCGCCTGACAAGAGGGGCACTCCCGCTGGACCTCCTGGACTGCCCACCTGGTCTCACTGTTGCCTGCAGAGGTCGGCGGCGGCCGGACCGAAGGGTCACCTGCCCTTCTGATCGACGGAGATCCTTCCCCCTCTCCCGCTCCTGAGAGCTGGTGCCCACGGAGCGCGCCTTGATACTGGTTCTGCCCTGAAACTCCCTTGACCCTTGGTACTCTCCTGGTTCGGCGGTGGTGAGTTACAACACGAGCCTGGGTGCTGGCTGACTGGTCCCCCCTCCCAATCCGCACCCTCTCCACAGGATCTGCTGCAGGCCCCTGGGGGTTCGACCGCGGAACCGCGCGGTGACCTGGCTTGGTGGGGCCTATCAGAGCTGTCCCTGAGCTGCGGACTGGAATATCTACCTGCGGCCTGCATACCCCCCCACCACCACCTGGAGCTGCGTAGGGGAGGCCTCGTGACTGCTGATCCGATCACTCCCCCTTTCCTCCCTGTCCGCACTGGACGTATTTGGAGTCCCGGCTCCACCTGTTGAGCGGTGATCATGGGGCGAGACTGGGGACCGAAACCAACCGCCACACAGACCAAGATAGATCAATATACAACCACGGAGTCCGGGGCAACGGGCAGTCCCACGGAGAAAGATGCCCCCGCCGCTACGGACCTCACCACTATCCTCCAAGCCATCTCCACGGTGGAGGACGACGTCCAACAGCTCAAAACTCAGGTCGCCCGCCTCCAGACTCAAACTCAAGAATTGCACAGGCGTGCTGAGGACGCCGAGAACAGGTCGAGACGAAACAACCTCCGCCTGGTGGGGTTTCCGGAGGGCTCGGAAAAGGGCCAAACATCTGACTTCATTGAACGCTGGCTGCGCTCGTGGATGCCCGAGGGCTCCCTCTCCCCATGGTTTGCAATCGAGCTGGCCCACCGCTCTCTCGCCCCAATGCCGCCACCGGGAGCGCCTCACCGGCCAATAATAGTGCGGATCCTTAACTTCAAGGACCGGGACTCCATCCTGGCTGAAGTGCGCAAGCAACAACATCTCAAATATCAAGGCCAGATGATCATGATTTTTCCCGACTATACACGGGAGGTTCAGGGCCAAAGACACTCCTTTGGAGAAGTCAAGCAGAAGCTTTGCACCTTAAACATCCAGTATTGGCTTCTCTTTCCGGCCCGCCTCTGTGTGGTGTTCCAAAACCGAACCCTCTTCTTTGACTCCCCTGAAGAAGCCTGGACGTGGCTGACGGAGGAACGCCCCTTAAGAATCAGCACCCGGAGCCAGTCCCCCAAGAGCCGCACTGAGGTTGCCCAAGGGGATTTACCTGAACCACGCCCTAAACGCACCCGCTCGCGCAGGAGGCGGGGCCCGAGACGAGCCAGATCAGAATCACCGTCGGGCCCCTGTCAGCATCCAGCATCCGGAGAACCCCTGAGTGACCTCCTAACTTTACGACGCACTGGCTCCTCGAACCACTCGGATCCAGGAGGAACTCCGCCCCGTCCTTCCCTACTTGATCCAACAGACACAGATCTCTCCCAGCATCCGGCCCTCCTCAAGGTGCTACCCCGAGTCCACAATAGACTGCTGGCCACAATCAGCTCCGCGGCCCATGATACAGCAATCGTGTTTGCCGCCACTTATCTCTCTCGATGGACATTGCCACAGAACATCCTGCTATGAGGAGGGGTCCTCCACGAATCCCCATTCCCAAGCGTTTCAGTTTGGTTTCTCTTTCAGCTTTCACGTGTTAGGGTCGACAGATGCTTCCGTTCCCAAAGTATAGGGAGGAGGGAGGGCGTAGGGTAGGGGAAGGGAACCGTTGTCCCAGTTTTTCGTTAACACACCTTGTTCATTACGCCAGCATCTCTAATCAGCAGCACGGCGAGCGCATACACAACCCGCAATACAGTGGTGCACCCACCAATCCACGCAGGCGGAGAACTCCACCCATGTTTGACATCCGTTCCACAAGTCTCCTCACGCACTTATATCCCCCATGACTGACAATCATAGTGGTAGGGGGGCGCTTCGCATAGTGTCCTGGAATGTTAATGGGCTGTTAGACAGAGTCAAGCGAACAGCGGTCCTGCGGTATGCACAACGCCACGCAGTTGACATACTGCTGCTCCAAGAAACCCACCTTGTAGGCAACAACTGCCCCTTCCTGGCGAGGTACGACTACGACAGGGTCTGGCACTCCGGCTTTAATCGAGGATCGAGAGGCGTGGCTGTTCTCGTGCATCGCGCTCTCCCATTTGGCTACGCAAAGTTACTAATGATCCTCTGGGTAGCTTTGTGGCCTTGGAAGGGACCATAGGGGACCGGGCCCTTAACTTACTGTCCATTTACTCCCCACCATCGCTGATGGCCTCCACCATTAAGCGAACTGCGGAACTGGTTGCCCCTTTGCCCTCTGGGATGACCATCATTGGGGGGGATTTTAATGCAGTCATGAATCCAGCCCTTGACACCGCCAGAGCCCCTTCGACTACCAGAATCACCCACGCTAATCTTTTTACGAACTGGGCGGCCACCCTGGGGGTCTGCGACGCCTGGAGACTCTGGCATCCACTGGCCCGACAGTACACATACACCTCGGCGTCCCACCACAGGCACGCACAACTGGACTACATTTTTATGCCGGCCATGGACTGTCGGTAATTAAAGACATTGCCATCCTCCCCAGAGGTATATCCGACTACTCACCTATAGCGATGGAGGTGGGCGACCTCCCGGAATCTTTATGTCCGGTTTGGAGACTGAACGCCTGGTTTCTCCAAGATAAGGACTTTAGGAAATCGGTAGGCGATGAGCTCCAACGCTACTTCACCATTAATCGAGGCTCTGTCTCCTCCCCATGTACCCTGTGGGAAGCTGGTAAAGCCACCATTCGTGGCTTCGCTAAGGGCCAGCTCAAGCTCAAACAACTTGCGCAAGACTCCCGTATTACACTCCTGGAAGCTCAAGCCACCCTCATCGAAAGTCAATCATCTGAGGAGAGATCCGAGTCCCAAGACAGAAGATTGGCATTTCTGAGGGACGAGTTTAGGCAGACTTCCTTGGAGGCCGCCAAGCTGTTGTGGAGGTCCTCGGTAGCCAGAGTCTACGGATGGGGAGACGAAAATGGGAAGCTCCTTCATCGACTGGCCACGTACCCAATGGCCAACCTCATAATTCCGGAAGTGATAGCTCCGGATGGCGCGGCCCAGCACTCTCCGGTGGCGGTGGCCCAATGTTTCACCACTTACTACGCTGCACTCTACTCCACACAGCCTCCCAGTCTTTCACTCCCGGAGCTGCTTCATCGAGAGCAGATCTCCCTTCCGTGGCTCAGTGAGCCTGAGGCGGAGGCGCTGGACCTCCCTATTACTTTGGAGGAGGTCAATGATGCTATATCTCGCATGGCCTCTGGCAAGACCCCGGGTCCGGACGGATTCCCGCAGGAGTTTTACGTGGCCTACCGAGACACACTAGTTCCCCACCTTCTGGAGGTGTACGCTGATGCGGCTGACAGGGGCTCGTTCCGCACGGAAACCGATATTGGCACCATCATGGTGATTCCTAAGTCCCAGGCCCCTCGAAGCACTGCTCAGACTACCGCCCCATCTCTCTCATTAACTCAGAAGTCAAAGTGTTCGCCTCCGTCTTAGCCAACCGCCTGCGACCGCATTTGACCAAGCTGGTCCATCCCAACCAGTGCGGCTTCATGCCCTCTCGGGGCACCAGACACTGCCTCAGGCGCCTCCACCTCGCTCTAGCGAACCGCCAGTTGTTGACCCCATACTTGTCGCTCCTTCTCGTTGACTTCGAGAAAGCCTTTGATTCCGAAGACTGGCGGTACCTCGAGGAGGTGTTGGCGGAACTGGGATTTGGGAAATACTTTTGTAACCTGGTGAAAATTCTATACAGTAGGCCGCGGGCTCGAGTGCTGGTCAATGGAGCACTGTCACAGCCCTTCCCCATCAGGAGAGGTACGAGGCAGGGATGCCCCCTCTCGCCCCTCCTCTTCGCTTTGGCAATGGAGCCCTTTGCTTGCCTCATACTGTCGGACAAACAAATTATGGGGTGAGAATGGCCTGGGCTGGAGAGCACAAAATTGCTCTCTACGCAGATGATGTTCTGCTCTTTCTGGCCGAACCAGCGCAGTCGGGACCCCGGTGTCTTCGAGCGTTGAGTCTCTTTGAGCAGGCCTTCGGCCTCCGACTGAACTCCGCTAAGTCCGCCCTGGTCCCCCTTCATCTCTCTCGAGAGTGCTTTGACTGGCAGACCACGATACCCCTCCGGAGACAGTCCTTCAAGTACCTTGGGATCTGGGTCGCCCTCCTCCCAGACCTTACCTGGTCGCTTAATGTAATCCCGCTTGTGAAGAGGGTCCGCGCTGACCTCCTCAGATGGCAAGCGCTGCCGCTGAACCCCATGGGCAGAATAGCCTTATTCAAAATGATGATTCTACCCAGGTTCTTATATGTACTTCAGAATACACCCTTACTCTTCTCGCGGACGTGGTTCAGGGAAATGGACAGTCTAGCCACCAAGTTCCTTTGGGGGTGTCGGGGGCCCCGTTTGGCCCTCACCCAATGCCGGATCCCACCCTTCGATGGAGGTTTGGGAATGACAAACTTGTACCTCTATTATTTAGCAACCCGGCTTCTCACTATACACGACTGGTTTAACGGCGGTTGGTCAGACCCAGCATATAGAGTGGAACTACATGCCCTGGACTTGTCTAGCATCCAGGGGATGCTGTACGAGGACACCATTCCCAGAACCCTGCCCGCAGTCACACGGGGAGTGCTTCTGGCCTGGACGGCCTCTCTGCACCACTCCCACTGGTCGGGCAAACTGACTCAATATACCCCACTTTGGCAGGGCACCTGGCTCCAGGAGGTCGCCAACTTATCTGGCTTTAGAGCGTGGGATCTCATTGGTGTCTCGCAGTTGGGAGACATATGGGGAGGTGACCGTCTACGTACCTTTCAGGACCTACAAACCCAGTATTCCCTGCACCCTTCATAGTTTTACTGTTACTTGCAATTGCGTCACGCCCTCCGCTCCCACATCTCAGAGGGCATCTCCTTACCTGAATACAGCCCACCGAAGCTCAAATCATGACTGGCAACCTGAGAAAAGGGTGGATTCCCCGCATCTATCGTTCCCTCACGAACAACACCCCCACCACACTACACCGGCTTAGAGACCGATGGGAGGGATGGCTCGGGGGCCTGGAGGATGACGATTGGAGAGACGCACTAATGACACCCAAAACAATCACTGCCTCTGCGGGGCTCCGTTTAGTCCAAATATACTACCTCCGCGCCGCCTACCTTACACCGCTCGCCCTCCACCGCGCAGGACTCCGACCTGACGGGTCATGCCCCCGTTGTAGCCAACCGCAAGCTGATTTTTTCCACATGGTATGGCTTTGCCCTGTGGTTGCACGCTTTTGGGAATCGGTGGTGGGGGAACTCACTGAGGTCCTGGACTGGGAGGTTCCTCTTGACCCACTGAAAGTACTCCTGGGGGTTACCGAGGGGTTGGACGGATCCAGAGTGGACAAACTCTTCCTGAGCACAGCCATGATGGTGGCCAAGAGGGACATTGCGGCGAGCTGGCTGAACTCGGCTGCGCCCACCATTACACGATGGCGCAAGGGGTGGATTGGTGCGCGGCGCAGGAAAAGCCCCTGTACAAAGCCAGGGGATGCCCAAAGAAGTATCGCAAAATGTGGGGCAAATGGGTGGGGGTAATAGAAGACTGACACTCCTCTTCAGCGTCTGCACACAAAAAGATGTTCCCCGATCGGGACCCCTTCTACCGAGATGGCTGAGCAAAAGGTATTGATAGAGCGAAATGCCAGACCCTTCTGGGCCAGGTCAGCCAAAAAATGTAAGACTTGTACAACATCGGTGCCACAGGATCGAGGTTTGTTCGCATACACCAACGATACCACCTGTTCCAAGCTGATCTATAGCGTTTGATTGTGCCTTCAGACCATGCCTTAGACAGAAGGGCCTAAAGGCCTGGGATCAACCATCGTCCCCTGAAATCCTCCATGCCATGAGCTGAAATGACCCTGCAAGGACCATCTGATGTGGATTCTGATCTGGATTGAGGAGGAGAGTCGGAAACAAGGGGAGTGGGATTGGAGAATCCCAAGAAAGTTCCAGAAGAACCAAACTTGAGCCCTCCAAATCGGGGTGATCAATACCACCTCTGCCCGTTGGCATCTGATCTGGGCGTAAGCTGTGGTGATCTTCGAGAACGGGGGAAACGCGTAGCCCCTCTTTATGTGCTAGTCCTGCAAGAAGGCATCCGTGGCTGTCGCCAGAGGATCCGGCATCCAGCTGAAAAATCTGGGAAGCTGGTGGTCCAACCTGGAGGCAAAGAGATCCACCGAGAAAGGGCCCCATTTCTCTTGAAGACGGGCAAATATCTGAGGATGGTGCTTCCAAAGACTGGACACTCTGAAGTTGCGAGACTGCCAATCGGCAACCGTGTTCTCCTGCCCTGGAAGGTATTCAGCCGTGACCGATATCTGATGGTCCAGGAAGCACTACCAAAACCCGGGTGCTAGATCCAACAGAACCTTGGAAAGAGTACCTCCCAGATGGTTTATGTAACAGACGGCTGAAACATTGTCCATTTTCAAGAGGAAACATGACTGCACTCTGTCTCGCGTCAAGCAGCGCATTGCTAATGAGTCTGCCAGTAGCTCTAGGCAATTGAGGTGCACATTTTGCTCCTGAGGGGACCACGAGCCGCCAGTGGAAAATTCTCCGCAGCGAGCGACCCAGCCTGATCTGCTGGTGTCGGACTCTATCACGAGGTCCGGGGCACAGCCAAAAATTGCTATGTCATTCCAGGCTCTATATGGGAGAGCCACCACAATTCTCGTTGCGGGGGTCCTCTGAAAGGGTTACCATTTGGGAGTACAACACCCCTTCCTCTGGTGTGTCGCCTTGAGGCGCTGAAGGGCACGGTAGTGCAAAGGGCCCAGGAAAATCAACTGGATGGATGAGGACAGCAGGACCACCAAGCGGGCAATCTGTCTCAGAGACACCCTCTGCTTGACCAAGTACGCCGCAGCATGTGCTTGATTTTGGACACCTTCCTCGAAGGGAGAGTCAAGGTAGCCTCTGTGGAGTCTATGACAAACCGCAAGAACACCGCTTTCTGGGATGGGGTCAGAAGGGATTTTGTCTCATTGATAACAAGCCGAGGTTTTCCAGCAAGGAAATTACCAGCTGCCAGTGCACAGACAACTGACGGGATCCTGCCCAACAGGAGCATATCGCCTAGGTAGACAATCAGGCGTATCCCATGGGCCCTGTCATGTTCCACGACCGGTCGGAGAACCTTCGTGAAGCACCACGGGGCTGAAGAGAGGCCGAAAGGAAGGGTTGTGAATTAAAACACCTGTTCTCGTCATATGAACTGCAGGAAACGCCTGTGGGGCTGAAAAACTGGAATAGCTAGGTAAGCATCCTTCAAATCCAGGCGTACCAGCCAGTCCCCTAAGCGCAAGACATCTCGAAGGAGATGGATCCCGTCCATCTTGAAGTGGCGATAGATCAGCCACTTGTTGAATTCGCGTAAATTGATAACCGGCCTTTATCCCCCATCCAATTTGTCTACCAGAAAAAGGTTGCTTACAAAGCCCTGGGGATGAAGAGTAGTGGGGCAGGTAGCTCCTTTTTCGATCAGCAAAGCCACCTCTGCATCCACCAGGGCGACCTCGTCCTGTGAGAAATGCAGAGGCCTGGGCCTTGTACCCTGATAGGGGCACCCGCAAAACTCGATGTGGAAGCCTCGAACTGTTTGCCATACCCATGCATCATTTGTAATGTAGTGCCAATTGTGTGAAAAGGACGCAAGGCGACCCCCTACCTTCAACATTGAAGATGGTTGAACACCCACCGGCATTAGAGGCAGTGTCGTTACCCTTTGTATCCTCTGCCTCTGGACCGCCGTCCACGGGTCTGGTAGAAATATCCGAAGCGAGCCTGATCCTGGTACTGCCTGTGTCTGGAGCCTAGCCCTCTTTGCGCGTTCTGGGAGTAGGCCTGGCCGACCGAGCGGCCCCTACCTCGGCCTGCCCCATGGAAAACCCGTGATGAAAACACTTTCTTAATAGATGACTGGGCCTTGTCAAGGGAGGTGAAGGTACTAACAAACTTCCCCAATTCCTTGATAAAAGGCTCCCCAAACAGGCCAGCTTGCACCACTGCCCCAGCCTCTCAATCCGCCAGGTCCCCTAGCTTTGTGTCCACCTTTATCAGAAAAGAATGCCTCTGCTCTGTGGATAGTGCACAATTTGCATTGCCCATAAAGGCCAAAACTCCTTGCGCCCATCCGGAGAGAGCCTGGGGGAAAATAAGTTGTCCAGAGGCTTTGGCATCCTCTGCCATATCCAGTATCCTGGTGAGCGGGCCAAGTGCTTCCAGGAGCTTATCCTGGCACGCCGGCTAGGATCTGTCAGTGCCATTTTTGGGATCCTTTATAAACTTAACTGAGAAGGTAGCCATTATAGGGTTCAGTTCTGGGGTCAACGCTGCCTTGCCCTCCAAGGAGGGGCATGGGCATTCAGCCTTCAGGAAATTTTGGTAATCCTTACCCAGCGGGGTTCTGATCAGCCCTGACACATACGCAGCTATTTTAGGGGAAGGAGACCACTCCGTCGACGGCAGGTGTATGAGTTCCTCGGGTTTAGCATATCGTACCCATCATCCTGCGGCGCAGGCTCTGAGGTCGGAAGGGTAGCGGAGGAGTGCCACGGTCGCGAAGGGCCAGGCTCTTTGTCCGTTTCCCTGTAGGCATCGTCATCTGGGGGCAGTGGTGTATTGGCTGACCCCCCAACAGCCTCCCCAGGTCCGGAGTCCAGTGGGGCCTGATTCAAGAATGTCTCCCTGAGGCATTCAAAAGCTTTGTGATCCACCCCCTCCTCCTGGGGGCTTTTAGCAGGGGTGGGCTCCCCTGCATTTGGCTGGGGGGGAGTGAGTGGACTCTGGGCACAGGGGTACGGAGTCTGGCCCCATTTAGCACACTCCTGTGCAGTCTGCTTGGCTAAGCGCTGCTCCATGGGAATCATTGCCTCCTCAGCAGTACGGTATATGGAGGCATCCACCGCAGGGTAGAACTCATCATCTCATGGGAGGGCATCTAGAGGATCTTCCCCATAAAATTCAAACCCCTCTCCTTCCATGACAACGTGTGCTCACATCTTAGAGGGGTACTGAAAGCGGGTTCTCTGCTATAATCACAGGTGCCAGCTATCTGGGTATAGGTCAGTTGACCCCTACACAGTGTAGAGCAAGCCCACCTGCAGCGCTATGAAAACGCTATACAGTGTGGCAAGTGCTGGGATTAGCTGAGAAGCCTACACAGACCCCAGGACCAGGGTGTCACTCTCTAGGGGCGAGCAGAGGCTAAGGCAGACAGCACGATTTTGGGGTTCCAGTAAGAGAAATTCCAAAATCGTGCTGAAAACCATAGAGAAACGGCACTCCAACAGCGCCCCCTATGGGTGGGAGGACCCCACCGCACTCTGCTCCTGCCAGGCACTCACTCTAGGTAGCGTAGGAGCGCAGAGCGTTCCCGCAACAGTAAATAATAACACAGTACAGTAAATAATAACACAGTACAGTAAAGCACAATTACTTAAGAACAAACAGGCAATAAAATGCCAAGAGAAAGTGAAAGAAACTTATCTGGGCTGCGAGCAGCGAAGAAAGAAGAGTTGGTGACAGAGGAGAAGGACTAAGTTGGGGAGTGCTGGCCTCTGATTGGACCTGCAGCATTGTGGGACTGTTGGACGTTTTTTGTTACTACCATTCCCAGTGTTTCATGGGAAATGTAGTTTGTTTCTCAAGTTAAAATGTCTGCTATCATTAAAGGCGGAGAAAGATAAAGCATAATCCTCACCTCCGGTCCTGACATAGAATTGTTCCCCAGAGGAAAATGCTTCAGAATGATGCATTTTTATAGCATGATTTTAAAAGACTTTTACCAAAAGCTGCACATTTACCAGCATTGACTCATTTCTTTGATGTAGTCCTTAATTCGTTCTCTCCATTTTAATTTTCTACTTTCTAGTTCTTTCTTTCCTACCTTTTCATTTTCCTCTTATTCTGTCTTTCCATCTTTCTTTCTGTTCATTCTTCTTTCAGGTGTCCCTTGAGCTTTCTGTCATTCTTTATATTCAAGTTTAATTTTCTTTCCTGCTTTCATCTTTCCTTTCCTTAGTCCCATTCTCACAATCATGTCCCTTCCTTTCTTCTTATGTCCTTTCTTTGCTCCTTCTCTCATCCCTCTTTCTTTTTAATTCCTTCCATTTGTTAATTCTTTATTTTATTTCCTTACACTGCCCTTCCACCCATTTCATTTCTTCTTTTCATTATTTCATTCTATTTTTTTGCTTTCCTTTCTTTCTCTCTTCCCATTTTTATTATTGTTTCTTCCTTTTTCTTCTTGCTACCCCTTTTTCCAAGTTTCATTCTTTCCTTCCTTCTTTCATTATTTTTCTCTTTCCGTCCCGCTTTCCTTCTTTCTATTCTTCTTTTGTGCCTACGTTCCATTCTACTTTCCTTTATCTTTCCTTCTTTCCTTTCTTATTTGCATTCTTCTTTCTTTCAAGCTATTTCATTGTTCTTGCCTCTAATTAATTTTGTTTCTTTTACATCTAAAACATTTCTCTTCCATTCCAGCACCATTTTAAGCCATACCAGTTGTACCACTATAATAAATTTTTTCAATATTTATAGGTCTTTCCTTTTGCCTTGCAATTACTGCAAGCCAGAGATGAAAATTAAGAAGTTAAGAAGGGCCATAAAACAATTTAATCTGTCACAGGCACCCGTGCTTAAGCTGGGATAGGGGGCTTCACTAGGCCCTTGGGCTTAAATGTATTACATATGAGCTTCTATACCTTCTCTGCCACAAGTTAGCAAAACAGTCAAATTCTTGCACCTACTAATCAGCATTCTGTCTCAGTCCTAAAACTGCTAATGCATGACATTTTCCTACTTGTTTTTGGCATTTTATGTCTTCTGTGTGTCTGTGCTTTGCCGATGAGATTGATTGGGCTAACTGTTTTCCTAAAAGACCAAAGCCATAAGCATACATTTAGAGTAAAACCCAGAGAACTCATATAGGAGAAACCACACAGGAAATCATACTGGAAAATCCACACGGGACAGGGTTCAAGTGCAAACTATAATGCTTTATTTAAAATTAAGAAATGATTACAAAGCCAAAAAGACAATGGTTAGTTAATTCAATTACAAATAGCCCAATGCAAATACATGTGACTCAGCATAAGCAGTGGAAGCTGATCCCTTTTCTAATTATTAGCCAGACCCAAATATGGTCTAGCACAAAGCAAATAATAAATCAAGAATAAATAGTAATAGGTACTGCTCAATTTTAAGGCAAGAGAGAATCATGAAAAATGTATTTATTCAAAGGTAAGACTGACATGGAGTCTGTGTTCAAGGGGAGCAAGGGAAATACCTAGCTCACTTATCAAATACAACAGCTTTCATAGTACTTTAGCAGCAGAGATTCAAGACCTAACCATGATGTAAAGTGGCTTTAGTTTTTGTTGTTGTTTATTGTTCAGTTAATAAAAAAGAAACTTACAATATGTCTCATTTGCACACTTTTCATACATAATATCACTGTTGGACAACTTTGTAAAAGCACAATTAAAATAAGAGAGCTTCCCATGATAAAAACACTTATTTCATCAAGTTAAAAAGAGAAGCCAACTAAAAGACCACTAGTAAAGTGCATTCACAAGAAAGCATGATCTACCTACTATTTCCGCTTTGCCTAAAGTGCCCAATTCCTCTATATATTAACGAACATGCTACGCTCTATCGGTAATCCCATTCAGATCTATGGTGTGGCCTGCAGGGAGTCTTAGCCAGCTTGTTGTTAGCCCCTGGCGTAAAATAAATCGAGCTTACCACTTATAAAGTTTTAAAGTGCAATATACTTAAAAAACAAATCTCTAGGCTTGACGGTGCTAAGCCCTAATTATTTCACGATATTCCTGATGTTCATATGATAAGGACACAGCTTAGCTTCTTACTGTGCTTGTCTGCCCTTCCAGGCCGTGTGTTCCTAAATTAATAAGAGAATTAGATAATTAAAAGTGAAAGCCCTTCTCATCACATTACTAAACAATAGTTTCTTGAAAATTATGAATAGACCATGTTCTACCAGCAAGACAACTACTTTGAATGTTTCAACACTGTATGCATGTTCCTCTTCAGCAGACAATGAGCTTGTAAATTGTTACAGCAGAAATATATGTCTCCATAGAACAAGGGCATTTCAATTGTTTAATGAAGTAAAGGAAAAACAGTGCTTGGATGAAATCATAAATGTGGTGCCCAATGCAACTTTAAAAAAACAAATTCAGTGCAGTCGGGCTAAGGACCAATATTAGTTTTGAGGCCTACTTGTGCTATTTTAAATACACAATTTATTAAATAGTAAAGGACATTGTTTAACAATAGCTACATAGAGAGTTTAATGAGAAAGCACATTTAAAATGTGCAGTGTATGAAAATGCAAATACATCTGAGGCCTTACATTATTTGTATTAATGTATCTAGATTAATTTAGCAAGTTATTTTGTTCATTCTAATTTTGTGCCATCATATGTGATGCTTTGAATTAATCTTTATTTTGAGGTGAGTTAAAATAAAAGGGCTGTGCATTAGGTGTATTTCAGTGTTGATCAGGTCCACCAGACTTTCAGATTCAATGCCTTTGATGGAATTTGCTCTTCACTCATCTTTTTATATCTACCTGGTATCCCTCTATCTTTTAACCACATTAAGAAACTTCTCTTTGCCTTAACATCATAGGGAATGTACTCTTTCATTATCAGCTAGATGATATCTATCATTTTATTCTGTGGAAGCTCTCTTCTATAAATTTCTAGCAAATTCTCTTTTCTCGAGTCCCTCATGTACGTTCTTTCATCTAGTCTATTTGGGGGCTATCTCCTTAATTTCACTCATATTCCCTCCCTCTTCTCCACTCCCTCAGGTACCCTTCAATACTTCATCCCTCTGCAGCCATGCTACACTGTCCAGCACAGGCTCATTCTCCCGCTCTCTCACTCTCTCTTTATTCTTCCAAGAATTCTCTCTTCTACACCCTTCATCAGACTAGTTATTTGTCCATTGACCAATAAGGCACGTTTGTTTTCTATTATTTCCTCTCTAAGAAATTCTCTCTTCTCCACTCCCTCATAAATTATGTCTTTGCCCATGAAATACTGTCTCATTTTCTTAGGCACTGTTGGCCAATCTCTTACTTTACACTTGCGCTGCTACAGACAACAACTAGACTGTCTCCCCTTTTTTACCATTGGCAACCACCTTGCCTATCAGTATATCCAAAAAAGCTACACCGCAAATGGCAGCCATTCAGAAATGCTCTTGTTTGTAATTTCAAAGGGAGGTAAGTGAGGAGAGAGGGGAAATGTCTCTACATCTTATTTTTATCAGTGCTTAAACCCAGAGTCTGCTACAGTGAACTGTAATTATTCCTCATACAGAGCATTACATAAATCAAGGCCTAACATCAGGCTACATTCAGCTAAAAGTAGGACCCTTCTTTGACCACTGTTTGCACATTATATGCACCATAAGATTTAATATTTGTCCCACCTGTTGCATGCAGAACAATACTCAAAATGTGGCTGTTTAATGCAATCATTCTAATGTTACCAGACAGTTGCGTTGGTTTTTTAAAAACAATTCTTGTGCACTACTGAGAAATTTGTGGGACACATCTAATAACACCCGCTATAACTGCTACCCATTCCTCCTTCATGATGGTTTGCCATTTTACAGGTCTAATTTTATTGGCTCATGGAAGCTTCTTAGCCCTGCTTTCATAATTCGGGCCAGAGAAGAGCCACAAAATGCTGTGCTCATCTCCAAGATAGAAGAGACCACAAAGGGTCATAGGGCCAAATTTTGCAAGATGCTGTAGTTTGTTTGGTTTACCTGGCTGCCTGAGTTAGTGCTCAAGCATAAGTTCTGGGCGAGCTCCAGAGAGCCCTTTCAAAGGAGGAGTGACTATGAGAGCTAGGTAGATGAGTCTATAAGTCAGACTGTGTTGCAATGCTCTACCTTGGGTGCTGCCAAGATCCCTATCAAAGAGTAACCTGACTGTGGAAAATTCTGAGCTTCACTTGTGGAGCATGATATCGCTACATGCAACTGCTTAGATTTTAGTGATTACTCTCAGCCAGTCTAACTCTCGACCAATGGTCGACATGATAAACAACCAAAGACTAATTGTCACTGGGGCTGATGCTGACTATCTAAGATTATCCTAGTCATAGTGTGAGACAACATCTTAGCAATCTCTGATAATTGCTGCTTAATAACGTTGATTTATCCTTATCCGTCCTTGGTATGACAGCAACGATCACCACATCCTCTTCACCAAAATTCCAATAGCCACAGGAACAAAAGACATCACACTAAAATTGTTTAGCTCCTACCACAATGACAAGAAGGTGCGGATCTCTTGTCAGACGTTTTTTGAGCCCCCAACGTTCATGGTTTACCACTGTGCTCCAGCATGTACATGCTAACATTTATGTATATTTACAGAGATGCTTACTTAACTGCAAGGCACAAAACAAAGAATGTCTGAAATTCTAAGTAACATTTAATCATACACGTAAGCATACATGTTGACATTGAAGAATTGGGGTCACTCATTAAATATAAATCCACTTTACTCCTATGTTGTTGACACCCACATCAAAAGGGAGCTGTTCTGTGTATGGGGGTTTATTACCTCCATAAACAGTAATGAAAAGGTCTTGGAAGAAGGGATAGGAAGGAGCATTCTGAAAGTCAGTATAAGAAAGAGCTTCATTTATAGAGATCTCCCCATTTTTGCCTGCCTGATATCGTTGGATTTATGACTCTTTGCGCTATACTACTGCTAAACTGCAGCATAGTGATTGTGCCTACTCCCTAAAATGTAATCTGTGCATTGAATTTACCTACTTCACTTATTTAATTTTCCTTTAAGGCCATGGTAGGTGAAACAGAAACTGCACCAATGGCATGGGAGTTGCATTTCATATGTGGAGTACAGTGTTTGTTCACATCACCAAAATATATGACAATGCTTGGGCTGCAGATTAAAAGAACTGTGGTGACAGGTGAAAAGAAAAGTGCCTTTGCCATATAGGAAAACCTATTCTGATATATATTTATAAGTTACATCTAAAGTGTGCCTTGTAAGCCCACAGGGCTGGTTGTTTAATATATATAAAAGTGGTACACCACATACAGAATATAGTGTGCCATTACAGTGACTAAACATCCAAAAGATGTTTTCACAGTGCAGGTCAGGCTAGATTCTCCATGAATAAGCCTAGGTATAATTAAAATCCTAAATTTCTATCTGTGCCTTAAAATGTTAGCAAAAGGATTAAAAATTATCTTGTACATAGTATTAAATATCTAAAGTCATGGCAAAAGTAGAATTTTGATAACCTTAGTGGAAAGTAACTCAAAATAATGTACTTTGTGCTTCCTTAGCCAAAACTGGCTTTTAGAACCGGTATTGTAACTCATCTCATCTCCAGGACCCCAATACACATTCCTTTCTGGAATTAAGACAACAGCCTGGACTCTGGGACCAATAAGTTGTTGTACATACCTGGAAAATTAACACGAATTAGCCATCTGGAAGGGGGACAAGAAACAGTTGGCAGAACAAAGGAAAGACTACCTCTTTATAATTGGTGCATTCTAAATGTGGCAGACAGGATCTGCTCCCATTCATTCCCAGGACTGCCTTGAGTTTCTGACTTCAGTCCCAACAGGGGAAAATCAATTCTTGGTCCTGGTAAGGGGAAGAGACCACACCTAAATAGGGGAATGGTTTATAAAGAACCAGAGCCCTTTCTGATGGAGAAAGGGGCTAGTCATTTTGGACTAAGGGCCGCTGGGAGCTTTTACATTAAAGCAAAGAGGATTTGCTGCAAACGAAAGTGGGCAAAGGGAGAGAATGTAGACCAGAATAGGTGGAAGAAATTTTCCAGTCACTGTCTAGAGCACCACATAAGTCTGGCACCTCACCACCACCTTCTCAGAACATTCTTCGACTTCGGAATACCATATCTGAAGAAGAATGCCCTGCAGAAACGAAAAAGACTCAAGGACTCCTGGCTCCTACTAACACCCAGGGAATGGAACGCTCTTCAAGGGTTAGGTGCCAGGCCTATTATTTGCCAACTCCATGGACACAAAAATCCAGAAAGACTCCTGACTCGAATATAGCACGTTACAACGCATGCTATTACATCGCGTTCTTTTACAACGCAGTCGTTACAACGACCGCGTTGTTAGAACGCGATACCTTTACAACGCAAGTCATTAGATCGACTTGCCTTAGGGGGCACGCTGGACTTAGGAATAGTATAATTTACTATTCCAACTCCAGCCTGCGCAACAGTAGGGAAGGTGTTGGAATAGTAAATTATACTATTCCTTAGGTTAGAGCGCCCCCTACAGCAAGTCGATCTAATGACTTGCGATGTAAAGGCATCGCGTTCTAACAACGTGGTCGTTGTAACGACCGCGTTGTAAAGGAACGCGATGTAACGACCGCGTTGTAAACGCTGTTTCCCCCTAAAAGCTTACTGTGAGGGCCTGGGTACTAATTCCAACCCCCCCACCATTATGGGGTAATATTATTAATGCATAAAATGGTTTATGAGAGCAAGTTATCCTTTTGTGAATAGCGCAAACATGGGATACTCTGTCCTGCTACGGGTCCACCTCAAAGAGATGGTTGCCCACTATCAACAAAACAATTTAAATTACATAAAATATTATAGAAGGCACCCCCCATCTTCCATCAAAAATGCAGTTTCTTTGACCTCTAAAAATTTATTTATTTTTACTCAAACAGCATACACAAAATTACACACTATTTAATTCATCATTCAATTGTCACTCAAAAGGATTTGATTATTGTTAATTATTTTTTCATATTTCCTGCAAACGTTTCATCATTATTAAAACATTTTCTGTATACAATACAAAGCATCTCCTAACAAAACACAATTGATAAATATCAATTAATAACACAACCATAAAAAGTTTCTAATGAAAAACACAAGCGTCTCAAACATTAATCAAATGATGAACATCAGTCACAATAAATGGTAAGTAATGATTTCTAATAGCACCCAACTAAAGGGTTTCTAATAAAAGACAGAAGCTCCTCCATCATAAGACAAATAACATGAATCAGCCAACATGTTTCGTGACATGACGTCATAAGATCAAATTATACAAGTTTTCATATAAATTATACACACAAGGTTTCTTTGCTTTTATAGATTACTTACAAAAATACAATGTTCACCTTTGCCAAAATAATATTTATTCACAAAAGCCACAATCATATACATAGGAGAGAGAGACCAAACCATTTCTCAAAATGTATTAATTTAGAATATAAACAAGTTATACTAGTAAATCTGCAAATGTCCTTAGAAGGTCCTAACCTTTATAGTAGGCTTGGTAATCTTAAAAATGAAGAATAGTTTCATCCTTGCATTCCCATGTCATCATCTATTCCAATTTACAGATGTAAGGGCATAAATAAATCACTGCAAGTTGTATACAACAGTGAAGACAGCACTTTCTCACTGTTAGTGTAGAACCAAACACAGACGTCCCAGTTTCCAATTAGTGCAAGTTCTCAATAATTATCATTATGTCAGACACTTATTTTTCAGTCCTAAAAAATAATAATAACCATCCTTAAGATTAAAAATATAACTAACTAGAATTTATGAAATACAAATATCTCCTGTATAAAGCTTACGTTAACAGTTACTCAGACAGACCACAAGGCAAACAATAACACAAATGAACTAGTAGCTAAATGAGCCAAATAGATAAGTTCTAGTTTACCATTGATATTATAGTCCAATACTGATCGATAAATTAAACACCCATGATAAGGTCCTATAAATTAAATAAACATCCCTTAGGAGTAGGACATTATAATAATCATAACCTTAATTAAAAAGTGAGTAAACATTTTTACCTTCAAACTTCTCGTCGTAGCCTTACTGTATGGCACAAGAAAGATGCCAGAAAGAAAAGCAAGTTGTCGCCTGAAGTTTAAATTCCTCAGTTCACCAATCCAGTTTCCTCAAAAATAGTGATATAAACTTAAAAGCACCAGGTATCACCGGGTATCTCATGAACTATTTGATTAGACCCAGATATCTTATGGACTACTGAATTAGACCCAACCAACCTGCGCTGACTGTCACAATTAAAAGAACAATATAATACCCCATTTAAACCAACCAATCACTTACTAAATTAAATACACCAATCATACTCTCCCAACACCCACCATATGGAGAGCGGTGGAGTCCACACTTTTAATCACCGAATATGTCACATAGACACATCAGCGAAGCAAAATTCTATAAACTGCAATAAAAAGAGCAGCAGTAAGAATTGGACTTTTTCAGCAAACTGTGCATAGAAAGGATTACATTTTTAGCATTTGAGGTACAAGTCTCAACTAAAAACATATATATATTACCTACTGGCGGTCGCATAAGAACTCAGAGGAATTCCTCAAAGTTCCATGAGCGGACGGAGTTACTTGCTCCACTGGCGCACCCGGCCCTAATTCGGAGTCGCACGCACCTCGTCCACCCACCCTTGGACCCAAGTTTAAGCAACACCCTTGTGGAAACTGAAAACCTTTTCCTGCACTCTTTAAAATCACACAGATTTACACATATTCACGCACGCACAGGGACAGGCCTTGGACTATCACTAGTTAGAGGTCGGGACTCAGGAGTGCTCTGGGAGGAAGACACTGAGTCCTAGGTGCTGTGTCCGACGCTGCCCAGGGGGGCCCCGATGGGGTTAAGCCAATTGACTCCTGTCTCCGCTACTGTGTGTGCGTGGTCATTGTCAGAGGAGAGAGGGTGCTGGACTGGTTAGGGGAGGGCTTGGAGGAGGGAGACGTCGCAGGGCTTGAGGGGTGAGAGATGCCACCGTGACTCCAGTGACAGCCACCAGTCACATTCACCCACTGGCACCAACCTGAATAGGAGCTCCCTGCCGCTCTCCAGTCTGGACAGCGGCCCAAACACCCTCTTACCTTGGTGTGCCGGATCTCCAGGTTGGTCGTGGGGGAGGGCAGCAGGTACAGGGTCCTGAGCAAGCGCTGCACTTAAATGCCCATCCTCCATTCTGTTTTGTGCCCACGTGTTGCTGGCTTTCTTCTGCCAGAATGTCCTTGGCTCTTCCACGCATGCCTCTTGCCAGCACCCTCTGAGAGGGAGATGCCAGCACTTCAGGAGGTGCCCCAAAAAAAAAAAAAAACAAGCAGGAAAAGGCAGGACTTTTGCAGACAGACAACGGCTTTTATCCAATCAGATGACTTTCTCTGCCGTCTCAGAGGAAAGCTAGCAAATGACGGTGTGGCTTCAACAGACAGGTTCGCCTCGCTTGTTACTTCGGTATGGCCTTATGCCTGGAAATGAACTGAGGCAAAGAGACTTACTTCTGTCATGAGGTAGGGGGTATGGGATGTCAGTCAGCAGTGCGCACGAGCAGGCCTTTCCTCATCCATTGTTTATCCCATTTCCATCCAGTCCTCAATTTTTCTCCTTACAGCCCTATTGGTTTTCTTCTTCCACTGGTGGCTGTCAGTAAACTCCACTTGGGGCGTAGGCGGATTTTTTGCTAAAACTTCGCTCTCCACGTGGAGTGCGGAGTGACAAAAACTGTGAGAACTCTGCCGACGGAGCGGAGTTTACTGCCCACTGCTAGTAATTAGGTATAGGCCCACAAACTGTCCATCTATTCCTTCACAAACGCATTGAAAAAGTTTTGAAAAAGTCGGGCACTCAGTATATGGTTACACTATGTGCGCTCTCATATGAAAATACCGGTAAGCACCAGGAAAATCAGGCATGGGTATAGCTACTATACCATGTCCTAAAGGAGTGCACCGAGAGATGGAGACCCTGCATCAACAACCAATGGTGTTCGTCTCATCTGATATAGGGGCAGTACATTTCCCTTAATTGCAACAAAAAGACCAACTGGGAATCCAATAACCATCTCTGCCTCACAGTGCGAACTTGCACAATATGCTATTTTATATGAGAACTCCCCGTACCACTAAGGTAAACATATGAGGGAGCTATCAGAGAAACATATTTCAATGAGTGTCGTGCCAAGCATAACGGGCACCCAACACCAAAATCTAATAGTGGCGACTCCTATCAAATAGCCTCACCTGATCTCAGCAAGACGTAGGACTAACAAATTCCCTGAATCCGTCTCAGCAACAGTAAGCATTAACGCGTCTGGAAAAACCACATTAGCAACTGACAAAGAGGACGCACCAGGAGCATCCGATAATTATCTCCCGTGCTCCTCCACTAGACCCCTAACCACGGCGGCCATCTTTGAAGAAGAAAGGGGTATGTTAGACTAATTTTTTACAACTACATATCACGAACCTGATTATTGGTGATGCGAAGGTCAGTGGAGGCTAACCAGGAATTCCACCCTGTCCACTGATGATCAAAAATGCTCAAAACATTCAATGGTATATGTGTGATAGTTTTTTATCGTCAAAGGCCGGGACTAGAATGGGCAAAAAGTCAAACTCCTACTTGAAATTAAAAACTTGACAGCATGTTTTAATAGTCTGCACTATAACATCTGCATATAATTCTTATTTGAGCCGAGAAGCATGGGGCGATGTAAAACCTTGGACAATGCAAAAAGGCCTGGGATAGTATGGCCTTTCAGACAGAAGACCAGACATTAAAGTCAGCAAAGACCACTCAACATCTCAATTCTAACGGAGCGGACATTTTTTTTACAGATGTGGACTCTATTTAAGAAGAAATATAACAAATGTTATTACATTTTAATAATCATGAAACAATGTTCCACACAGTGTGTTAAATATACTGTTCATGGTCCTGCCAAATTCATTTTTATCAAGTCTTATTTGAACTCCCACTTAACTCCTTTCCTTTAAAATGAAAAATAAGGTGTCCGAATCATTCTCATGTTGAAAAGCCCGACCTCCTTTATTATAGATTAGGCAAACTGTTAATCAAACTTTGACACACTGTCCAAGAGGAACTGGTTGAAAATCAAAGTACCTGACAACCAAGCAAGGTTTAAGTATGGCTGTTCTACCGTCAATCAATGTTTGACATTGTCATCATCAGCCCATCCATAATACAAAGCAGTGCAGGCAACAACTTTGCTGCTTTGTGGGGTAGAGGTCATTGGATAAAACTTTATATTAACAAACGGCTGCTTATTAAGCCAAGCTTCAATTATTGATAGAAAGGTTGAAAATTGTATACAAGACAATTAATTGATCCATTAGTCTACACATGAAGTATGGAGAGTCTGGGAAAGTCCATGGTTCAGAATCCATTAGGTGCTAGGTTCCTGGCAAGGTGAGGTTGCAGGGCCAGTGATAATCCTATACTTTAGCTTTATAGTCATTTGTGATCCATGGGCAGCCATGAAAATGTAGATTTTTAAAACTGGTTATAAGAAAGAGACCTTCAATTATGTGTGGTTAGAGGATAGAACCTCCAATGGAGTTACCTGGTATATGGATGGGCCTGTCCCAGAACAACTTTCATTTATCCTGGTGGGTTTTTAACAGGCTCATGGAAGTCGGTATGGCAAGCTGATATTTAAATATGTCTTGTTTAGACACTCTGAAGAACCACGTTGAAAATGCATACAGATTTGAAATGGACTTTTATGGGTTTTTGATGAAGTATGAAGAAGCTCCACAGAGCAGTGAATACATTTTGAGAGAAAATTGTTCTAAAAGGGGTCTTTAAGCGTAGAAGAGAGCCTGAGGGATCCACGTGAGAACAAATTCCAGTCAGTCAGTAAAACTTTATTTCGATCACTATAGATCAAAAAAGTACTACACAGAACATAGCACTTACAAACACATATAATACAACATAAACCTTTTGAATACTCATTTGTCGGTCCATTGTAATAGCAGCAGAATCGATGAGAAGGAAATTTCATTTTAAAAGACCACAGAGATTCACCATAAAAATGTTTTTCTTTCTAAAAACAAGTATAAAATACAATAAATATCTTCTATAAATGTTAAAAGACATAGATCAGCTAAAGCTTGTCCAGATGGCACAATGCAGTATAAAGGGACCCTTCAGAAGATGGCAGCATGAGTATTACCAAGAAATCACTTGGCACGCCTGATCCACATTGCCATTAGAAACTTGGCCATACAGAATAAAACAATGCGAGATGTATCTGACTGCAGTATTCTGTAAGCATCCTAGTGCGTTCTAACTCCCAGGTTTCTGCAAAGTAGAACTATCCATTTTGCTCGAGACTGACTATACAGAGGGCAAAAAAAAAAACATGCTTTAGTGACTCCGGTCCTCCTTGGCAACAAGTACAGTTCTCATCCACCATGTCCATTTCTTTGCACCACTTCCTTTTAAAAGTTTTTACAGGTAGGCACCCATACCCGAACTGTAAGTATAACTTCCCTGCTAATGGAGGGACGATTTCATCTATAGTGCTCTCAAATAACGGAGCCAGTTTAAAATCAATAAAAGCAGCAGAGAGTGATCCTTTACAATTTTGTATGTTGTCAATCACAACACTACCCCAGTAAACAGCTTTGAGACTGGACTTGTGGATTTGACACAAGGTCTCTGGAAAGTCCCAGTATATGTCGAGGCTTAACCTCTGTAAAAGCGTCTTAAGAGTGCGGAGCCACAAGATCTTACTTACACATTTTGGTGACATTAAATCACGAAGGCCCACCCTATAAAACTCTAGTGCTGTGGTGGACCATAGTCGATGCCAAAACATGAGCACTCTGAGCTCGGTTTTGTGGGTAATTTTTTTCTGAGCCAAATCTAAGTAAAGTGGAGTCAATGGGGTGCTCACAGAGAGATTTAATAGAGATCTAAGAAATTTGTGCTCTATTCTTAACAGGTTATTGAGATTTGTACAATTCCATATTTCGGCACCGTATAAAACCGCTCCTAGAGCCTTAACATTGTAAATCCCTAGCGCGGGAACCACCCTTCTGGATATGATTTTCCTGTGAATGTTTGCTATGTTTACCGTTTGATGTACCAGGGACAGCTGTGCCCTTTCTACCTGTGGAGCCCAACATACATTCTTTGTAAGTTTCATACCAAGATAATGAAACTCAGCCAGTACTTCTAAAGGAACGTCACCCACAAGCAACTGCCTCCTACACTGGGAGTTTAGTCTAGAGGAGAAAATCATGCATTTGGTCTTGGAGCTATTAAGCTCCAAGGCCCGCTCCAGGCAAAATACCTGAAAGTCATTCAGCAATTGCTGAAGCCCATGAGGCGACTTAGAAATAAGCAGTGTATCATCTGCAAAGAGCAATGCAGGGGCTCTCTGCCCTCCTATTTTCTGTGCGTCGCACCCATCCCTGCTCAAAAACTTTATAACATCATTTATATACAGAGTGAACAGTGTGGGCGCTAATACGCACCCCTGTCTTACCCCTTTGTCTATATGGATTGCTTCCGTTAATGCCCCATTCTGCCCCCACCTCACTTGGGCCAGGGTGCCAGCATGTAACCTTTTTAAGATGTTCAGAAGGGGGGCCGGAACTCCCATTCCTTCTAAGACTCCCCATAGCTTGTCTCTTGGAACCATATCAAAGGCTGATCGAAGATCAACAAAGGCAACATATAAGTTGCCCCTGTTGATAATCACTTCCCTCAGTAAATACAAATAAAAAGAAAAATCTGATCAATGGTACTCACGTTTGATCTAAAACCTGCCTACCACTCTGAAATGATATTCCCCTCAAAAATCCAATCCTGAAGATGATCAAGCACCTGATTACAGAAAATCTTCTGAAGGGAGTCTACAAGGCTGATAGGCCTATAGTTTGCTGGAAGTGCACGATCACCCTTCTTAAAGATGGTAACAATTTCAGCTAGCTTCCAAGAGTGGGGGATGTCCATACCAGCTAGGATACTGTTAGAGAGCAGATTAATAAAAGGAGCCCAGAGTACTGGGTTTTCTCTATATAGATCACCAGGTATCCTATCTGGAAATGGGGCACAGCTGCAACACAGGAATTGATTGCCTTTACGGTCTCACATAACGAAAATTGCAAATTGCTTGGCTCAAAGGGGGCACCACTGTCTGGCAAACCACCTCTAGTATTCGCTGTCCTAGACTTGTTTGAGTACAGCTGGCTAAAGTGCATTACCCACTCGTCGGGTTGAATGCAGAAATCAAGCGTTGGCTTGTTTCCACTTGAGGCCACAACCGCTGTTCTCCAAAATGCCTTTGTGTTCTTGTTTACCAGAGCCTCATGCAGGTTCAGCCATAATGAATCTTCCCACTCCCTCTTTGCATTTGTAAGCACTTTCCGATGGTGTGCCCTAGATTTAACGATCTCTACTTGGGATCTAGTTTTAATAGAGGCAAGGAGCCATTATACCAAGACTCGGGCTTTGGGCGAAATTTCCCTTTTATTCTATCCTTTCCCAGCACTTCCCTTATTTTCCCCCTGTCTTGTCGTGGCTTTTTGCCAGCACCTCATTTCTCAGCTCACTGGGGAGTTTGGACAGATGTTCGTAATCTGTAATGACAGTTCCCTTAATAATATTGAGGGCTGAAGGGTTCTTTGCTACCCAGTCCCACCTAATGGATCTAAAGTTATTGGTGGGCTTGAGTTCTCCTATCTCGCAGTTCCCCCTACCCCATAATGTAAAGTTGTTTTAATACATAATGTCATACTAAGGGCATTGTGGTCACTATCTACTCAATATATTACTTCCATATCCTTTATAGCAGGCCAGGGCTCGACATGTACCAGGAAATAATCAATTCTGCTACAATGGCCCGGTCTATTCAAAGTGATTCTGCCTTGGCGATCCAAGGGACATCTGCCATTTGTTGCTCTAAGATCGAAATTAAGTGTTAGGGACAGCAACTGACCTGCTTTCGGAGTCCATCTTACTTTCTGGAGTTCTAAGTGCGGTATACCCCATTGATTGTCTAGCTCGCAGGTTAGATCATATGGGGAAGCAGCCATCTGTTCAAAGGTTGAGTTAAAATCTCCTGCGATCAAGGTAAGGTCTTTCCCCCCATGCTTCAATACCAGTTGCTCTAATTGGTTGATGGTTGTTGTTTCTTCATTTCTAGCCTCTACTCTATTCTATACATTGTGTATTTTTAGGGATAGGCCAGACAGGAACAAAAGCCTAAGTACTAAGATATCTTTGGAATCACAAGGCAAGATGTTAATTCTGCATCGAAGTGCAGTTTTGATCCAGATGCCCAGCCCCCCTAAGGGCCTACCCTTTGCAGTTTTGGATGCTTCTACACAAAAGGTTGTATACCCACTTCTATAAAAAAAGATGTTACACACCATGTTTCCTAAAATAGGCATATATCGAAAGTGTCGATGAATGAAAAATGTCCTAGCTATCGTAACGGAAAGCTTCAATTCTATTAAGGACTCGGAGGCAAGGATTATGCCTTCTCTCTTCGCTTTTATTAACAGCAGCCAAATTTTAAAAACAACATTTTAAAACCACAAGACTACATTTCCCAAAAACCCTTGAGAAAATTGTAGTTAGCGAAAAAATGTCCAATTAGGAACAGTTCCAGCTCCTCCAATCAGGGCACTCCATCCTTGACGTAGTCTGTCCTCACTGGCCCTTCATCCTCTTTCGTCGCGCGAAGTCAGCCGTTAGATTATACTCATGTGTCTTGTTTATTCGCATCAGAACCTATGAGAACAAAGGTACATCGTCATACCAAAAAAACAGGTATACGTTAAACCTAAAAACCAAAAACAGTGAGGCAGACTTCATAAATGATAACGAATCAAAATTCTCAACAGTTTACACCCCAAATGAGCTACTTACTCCAATATGGGGTGGGAAATCTTCATCCAGAACCCTAGGGTGGGATAATCCTCGCCTCCGAGTCCTTAATAGAATTGAAACTTTCCGTTACGATAGCTAGGAAATTTTTCATTCTATGTAAGGACTGGAGGCGAGGATTATGCTAGTTTAAAGCTTGCTCACCACGAGGTGAGCCATGTCCAGCACTGGCTTGAAGTAGAACCTTTTAAAGGTAGAATCGGAAGACCAATCCGCCGCGTTGAGGATATCCTCCAAGCGGGCACCCAAGCCAAATGCTTTCGAGGCCATAGCTCCTCGAGCTGAGTGAGCTCCAAAGTCTCTGAGGCTTATACCTGCCTCTTGCATCACCTACCTGACCCATCTGGCTATGGTGGGGGAAGACACCGCCTTAAATGGTTTGCGTAACGCAATAAGGAGTTGGCGTTCTTCAGGTGGACGGTACTCCTCTGTCATCTCTTCATATGCCTTCAGGCAACGAACCACGCACAACTTCGGCGAATCTGGAAATTCCGGGTATGAGATCACTCTCGTGTGGCACTTAGTCCTTCTATGAAGAGTAAAGGTCACTCCAGTAGGAGGGAACATCCTGGATGTGACATCCAAAGCTCTCACATCGGACACGCGTCGGCAGGAAATAAGGCAGAGCAACATAGCCAGTTTAGCTGACAGCTCTTTACGTGACAAAAACCGATTAGGTTGCCAAGATAAGAACAAGTTAATAACCCAGTTCACGTGCCATAACGCTGAGTAACGAGGTTCCGGAGGCAGAGACAGTCTAATACCTCGGAGAAGTTTACACACACGAGGGTGTTCTCCGACTGCAGTATTATTAATTGGCAGGTGGCCAGCCGAGATGGCTGATCGAAAGGTGTTTATAGACCTGTAAGCCAAACCTTTAGAGGCCAGGTGAGCCAAAAAATTTAGGATGTGAACTACATCTGTTGCCATGGAATTGAGACCCCGTCGCACACACCAGCGGGACCATCTGCCTCAAGCGGACTTGTATCGTTTGATTGTGCTGTCCGCCCAACCCTTAGACATGAGTTCCTCAGCCTGTGCCGAAAGTCCCGGGACTTCCCTACGTCCCCGGTAATCCTCCACGCCATAAGTCGCAATGAGTTCCCCAGAACCAGAGGATGCGGAACCCAGTTGGGATCCAGAAGAAGATTCGGAAAGAGGGGGAGTAGGATTGGAGAATCCCAAGAAAGTTCCAGAAGAACCGGAAACCAGACTTGAGATCTCCAAAAGGGGGTGAGAACTACTACTTCCGCTTTCTGCCTTCTGATCTGGGCTGTCACCCTCGTGATCATCGCGAAGGGGGGAAATGCGTATCCCTTCTCCTGATCCCAATCCTGGAGGAAGGCGTCCGTGGACACTGCCCAGGGATCCGGCCTCCAGCTGAAAAAACGTGGAGGTTGGTGGTCTAGTCTCGAGGCGAAAAAGGTCTATCGAAAAAACACCCCAAAGGTCGTTCAACCTCTGAAAAACGTTTGGGTCCAGTTTCCAAAGGCTGGAGTCCTTGAAATTGCGGGATTGAAAGTCTGCCACCAAGTTCTCCCGTCCGGGAAGATGCTCCACCGTGACAGATACTTGGTTGTCCAAACAGTACTGCCAAAAACTGGCGGTTAGATCGGAGAGGGCTTTGGACCTCGTGCCCCCTAAATGGTTGATATAGCGGACCGCTGATATGTTGTCCATTTTCAGAAGAACTGTAGATTGAATGGACTCTCTCGTCCAACAGCGAACGGTGAAGGAGCCTGTCAGAAGTTCCAGACAGTTGATATGTAACCTCCATTCTTCTGGCGACCACAACCCTCCTGTAGAAAATTCGCTACATCTGGCTCCCCAGCCTATTGTGCTGGCGTCGGATTCTATTACTAAATCTGGCGCGGAGCCAAAGATTACTCGCCCGTTCCAGGCTTCCATGTGTTGTAACCACCATTGGATCTTTTCCCGAGCTTCCTCGGAGAGGATTACCTTTTGTGAGTAGGGACACCCTCTGCGCAAATGAAGCACCTTGAGACGCTGCAGGGCACGGTAGTGGAGGGGCCCCGGGAAGATTGCCTGGATGGAAGCTGAGAGTAGACCTACTAACCGGGCTATATCCCTGAAAGATACTTGCCACTTGGCCAGGGCCCGTCTCAATTCGTGACGGATCTTTGAGATCTTCCTGGCCGATAAACTGAGCGTGGAGGTCGTGGAGTCTATCACGAAGCCCAGAAACGTAAGAGATTGTGAGGGCGTGAGAACCAACTTCGTCTCGTTTATAACAAACCCCGGACTCTGGAGAAGATCCACTGCCATCCGAAGATGTCGAAGAAGCTGAAGAGGACATGCCTCTATCAAGAGTAGATCGTCCAAATAAACAATCATTCGAATGCCCCGGGCCCTCACATATTCCACTACCGGCTTGAGAACCTTGGTGAAGCACCAAGGAGCCTAAGATAGGCCGAAAGGGAGGGACGCAAACTCGTACGTCTGCTCCTGCCAGATGAACTGAAGGAAGCGTCTGTGGGGAGGAAAAACTGGGATGACCAGGTAGGCGTCCTTTAGGTCCAGGCGTACCATCCAGTCCGAGGGACGCAAGACATCCCTGAGAAGATGGATTCCTTCCATCTTGAAGTGGAGGTAGACCAACCACTCGTTGAACCCGCTGAGGTTGATGACGGGTCACTTGCCTCCATCTGGTTTGTCCACCAAAAAAGGTTGCTGACGTAACCTCTGGGGTGGAGAGCAGAGGGGACGATAGCCCCTTTGGCCAGGAGGGATTCGACCTCTGCGTCTACTAAGGATGATTCCTGAAGGGAGAACTGGATGGGGCGGGCCTGTTCTGCTGGACGGGTTCGCCCGCGTACTCCATGTGGAATCCCTGAACCGTCTGCAATACCCAGGGATCCCCGGTGATAGAAACCCAGGTCTGGAAAAAATTCCCCAGTCTCCCCCCTACTTTTAGTCGGGAAGAAGGGAGAACACTCACCGGCTTTCGATGAGGCTGCAGCTCCTCGATATCCTCTGCCCTTGCCACATCGACCTCTTGCAGGGTAGAAGTTGCCGAAACGGGACTGGTCTTGGTACTGTCCCTGTCTGGAGCCTTGCCCTCTTGGGTGTTGGTTGGAAGCACGGCCGGTCGAGCGGCCCCTACCTCGACCGGCCCCTACCTCGACCGGCCCCTCTGAAAACCTGGGGAAAAACCTTTTTTATATTTGATTGCGCCTTGTCAAGGGAGGTGAAGGTGTTGACAAATTTGCCTAACTCCTTAACAAAAGGTTCTCCAAAGAGACCTCCTTGCGCCACAGCCCCGGCTTCTGAATCTGCAAGATCCCCGAGTTTGGGGTCCACTTTGATGAGCAAGGAGCGGAGACGCTCCTTGGAAAGGGCACAATTAGCGTTGGCCAAGAACACAATAGCTCTCTGTGCCCACCCGGAAAGGGACTCAGGAGAAATTAGGGAACAAGATGTCTTGGCCTCTTTGGCCATGTCCAAAATCTTGGTGAGTGGCCCTAAAACATCCAGGAGTTTGTCCTGGCACATACACCAGGACCTATCAATCCCTTTTTTGGGATCCCTCATACATTTTTGTAAAAATGTAGCCATGAGGGCATCAATTTCTAGAGTGAGGGCGACCTTGTCATCTAGGGAAGGGTGTGGGCATTCTGCCCGGAGGCAGTTACGCGCTTCTTTATCTAAGGGCTTTCTGATGCGCATTGCCACATAGCTGGGTACTTTATCCGCTGGGGCCCAGTCCGAAGAGCGGGGATGGATAATCTCGTCAGGGTCGAACATGTCAGAAGAGTCCTGAGGTTGCGCTGGGGGCCGAGGTCTGGAAGGGCCGGGTGCAGCGCCATCGTCCCCTGCATCATTTTGAGGGTTTGACAGATCGTCACCTGCAGGTGGTAAACTTGGTTGTGTAGCTAAGAAAGCCTGTTTCAGCCTGTCAAAGGCAGAGAGGTCCACCACTGCATCGCGTGCGCGTTTGTTAGGAGGTAGGGCAGGGTCTGTCGTCAGAACAGTCGCCGGGGACCCAGATTGAGGGACGGGGGCCATAGGGAGGTTGGTCAGTCGAGCTAGCGCCTGGTCAATCTTGCGCGATAACCTCTCTTCAAGGGGCGACATGGCCTCACCCACTGCTTTGTAACTTGATGCATCAACAGCATCATAAAAGTCATCGTCCCGGGGGAGGTCAGCCAGGGTGTTTTCTCCTTCCTGGAAGTCTTCCTCATAGTCCATTTCCATGTCTGGACAAGAGAGGAGCAAACAGCGCTGGAGCGGCTTGTTAGGATCTGAGAAACAGACTTATGCGCTTTTTATTTTGGGCTGGGCGTCAGCCGTTTTAATTTGGGGCTCGGTGTCAGCCTGCACTCATGCGCGAGAGGAAACTCGCAAATGTATAAGGGTCAAGCCCTGGGCACAAAGAGTCTGGTGCAGAAAGGTACAGGAAGATGCCGGCCTGGGAAAGTGCCCAACAGGCTTAAGAAGCCTGGATACAGACCCACAGGGGCGTAGAATGAAACAGTACAGACTCTGCCGTCTGAATGTGCCTGAAGGCAGCAGAGCGTGGAATACGCGGATCGGCTGATAATTAAGCTCACACGGCCCGATCCGATACAACCTCCCAGAGGCGTCCTCCTCAGGCCGGTGCTCATGGGGAACTACGGCGCGCCGTTCAAACCCCCTCAGGATTTTACCGCGCGCGCCGTTTCCCTCAGCCTCACACGCCCCCTGGCGACGGCAGGATCATGAGCGCACCAGAAACAGCCACGTAGGGACGGAAAACGTTCCTGCGGCTCTGTATTTAAGGATGTGGCACTATCAATCAATCAATCACAGAATTTGTAGAGCGCACTACTTACCCGCGAGGGTCTCAAGGCGCTGGGGAGAGGGAAGGGGGGGGTGCTGCTACTGGTCGAACAGCCAGGTCTTGAGTAGCCTCCTGAAGGTCAGCAGGTCTTGGGTCTGTCGTAGGCTTAGTGGAAGGGTGTTCCAGGTCTTGGCGGCGAGGTGTGAGAAGGATCTGCCGCCGGTGGTTGTTCTTCGAATGCGAGGGACGGTGGCGAGGGAGAGGTCGGCGGAGCTGGCGGTTGGGGACGTAGAAGAAGAGTCGTCTGTTGAGTTAGGCTGGGCCAGTTTTGTGGAGTGCCTTGTGTGCGTGGATGAGGAGTTTGAAGGTGATCCTCCTGTCGACGGGGAGCCAGTGCAGGTTCCTCAGGTGGGGGATGATGTGGCTGTGGCGTGGTACGTCGAGGATCAGGCGTGCGGAGGCGTTTTGTATGCGTTGCAGTCGCTTGATGAGCTTGGCCGGGGCTCCCGCGTAGAGGGCGTTCCCATAGTCAAGTCTGCTACTGACGAGGGCCTGGGTGACTGTTCTTCTTGTGTCTGTCGGGATCCACCTGTAGATCTTGCAAAGCATGCGGAGGGTGTTGAAGCAGGAGGAGGAGACTGCGTTGACTTGCTTGGCCATGGAGAGCGTTGAGTCGAGGATGACTCCCAGGTTGCGTGCGTGGTCGGTGGGTGTCGGGGCTGCTCCCAGCGTCGTTGGCCACCAGGAGTCGTCCCAGGCTGAGGGGTTGGAGCCGAGGATGAGGACCTCCGTCTTGTCCGTGTTCAGCTTTAGTCGGCTGATCTTCATCCAATCGGCGACGGCCTTCATTCCTTCATGGAGATTGGCTTTGGCGGCGAGGGGGTCCTTGGTGAGGAGAGGATCAGTTGAGTGTCGTCGGCGTAGGAAATAATGTTGAGGTCGTGCTGTCTGGCGATGCGTGCGAGCGGGGCCATGTAGATGTTGAACAGTGTTGGGCTGAGGGAAGATCCCTGGGGTACGCCGCAGATGATCTCGGAGGCTTCGGATCGGAAAGGTGGGAGGCGGACTCTCTGGGTTCTGCCGTCGAGGAAGGAGGTGGTCCATTCCAGGGCCTTGTCTCGGATCCCTGTGTCGTGGAGGCGTGCGCGTAGAGTGCGGTGGCAGACAGTGTTGAAGGCGACGGAGAGGTCCAGCAGGATGAGGGCTGCGGTCTCACCGTTGTCCAGCAGGGTCCTGATGTCGTCGGTGGCGGCGATGAGGGCAGTCTCAGTGCTGTGGTTGCTGCGGAACCCCGATTGGGATGGGTCCAGGATGCTATTTTCTTCTAGGTATCGGGTTAGCTGTTTGTTGACGATCTTCTCGATGACCTTGGCTGGGAACGGAAGCAGGGAGATGGGCCGGAAGTTCTTGAGGTCTCTTGGGTCCGCCTTGGGTTTTTTGAGTAGGGCGTTGATCTCTGCGTGTTTCCAGCTCTCTGGGAAGGTCGCGGTCTCGAAGGAGAGATTGATAACGTTGCACAGGTGGGGTGCGATGGAGCTGCTGGCTTTGTTGAAGATGTGGTGCGGGAAAGGGTCTGACGGGGAGCCGGAGTGTATTGTGCCCATGGTCTTGATGGTGTCATCGATGTTCACGCTAGCCCAGGCTGGCAAGGGGTCATGGTCGATGGTGTGCGCCGTGTCTGGAGTATCTATCTTGGTGGGGGCTGTCTGGGTGTTGAAGCTGTCGTGGATGTCGGCGATCTTGCGGTGGAAGAAGGTGGCGAGGGAATCGCACAGGGCTTGCGACGGCGGGATGTCGTTGGTGTTGGAGCTGGGGTTGGAGAGTTCCTTCCACGGTGTTGAAGAGCTCCTTGCTGTTGTGTGCGTTGTTGTCGAGGCGGTCTTTGAAGGAGATTCTCTTGGCGGACCTGATGAGGTGGTGGTGGTTATGGATGGCGTCTTTATGGGCTGCGTGGCTGTCCGGTGTCTTATCACTGTGCCATTTCTTCTCAAGTTTCCGGCAGGTACGCTTGGAAGCTAGGAGTTCCGGGGTGAACCAGCTGGCTCTTTTGGTGGTGTCGCTGTAGGTGAGTTTTTTCAGCGGGGCGAGGGTGTTGGCACAGTCGTCTATCCATCGTCTGAGGTTGCAGGCAGCGTCGTCGGTGTTGGATGGGTCGGAGGGAGGGCTGAGAGCGAGGTTTGCCCGTAGTTGGTCTTCGGTGACTTTGCTCCAGCAGCGGCGTGGGATCTGTTGGGTGCGGTGGTGTGTGGTGGGTTTCTGGAAGGTGAAGTGGATGCAGCGGTGGTCGGTCCAGAGGAGTTCCGTGGTGTGGGTGAAGGAGACGTGGGAGCTTGAGGAGAAGACGGGGTCGAGCGTGTGGCCGGCGGAATGTGTCGGTGTTGTGACGAGCTGTCTCAGTCCGAGGTTGGCGAGGTTGTCGATCAGGGTGGTGGAGTTGCTGTCGTTGTTGTTCTCCAGGTGAAAGTTCAGGTCTCCGAGGAGGATGTAGTCGGTAGAAGTCAGGGCGTGCGTGCTGATGAAGTCGGCGATGGAGTCGCTGAACTGGGGTCGGCGCCCAGGGAGTCTGTAGACAAGGGTGCCTCTGAGGGTGGTGTTGGGGTCCGTGTGGATCTGGAAGTGCATGTGTTCGGCGGTGCAGAGAACGTCGTCGGTGCTGGTCGAGACCCTGATGGAGTTGTTGTGGACGATGGCGATTCCTCCTCCTACACCCAAACGAACAGAAAAAAACTGACAAAATAAGTCAAAGGAAGGCGGCGGTAAACCATAATTAAGCAAAACGAAACAATCGCGTCACCGCCGCCTCAACACGCAGTTAGGAAAAAATCCCAACAAACGAACAGCATGAAGAAACAAAGCAATTAAGCATTAACGCGTGACGATCAGCGTGCGAAATACCAAACATTAAGGCCAATTAATGACAGCTTTCTAATAACCAAAGCTAAAACATCACAGAGAAGAAAAGAGACACTTAACTCGGCTGCGCAGCAGCGAAGAAAGAGTATGAAGGGCCAGTGAGGACAGACTACGTCAAGGATGGAGTGCCCTGATTGGAGGAGCCGGAACTGTTCCTAATTGGAAATTTTTTCTCTAACTACAATCTTCCCAAGGGTTTTTGGGAAATGTAGTCTTGTGGTTTTAAAATGTTGTTTTTAAAATTTGGCTGCTGTTAATAAAAGCAAAGAGAGAAGGCATAATCCTCGCCTCCAGTCCTGACATAGAATTTGCCCCACTCAGCTGATGTTTAGCTATTCCTGCTACATTCCAGTGTTTCTGGCATCTGTTTAGCAATAAATAGAGTGTAGTTAACATTATTATTTCTATCAATTATCACATCACGGGATTTAATTGCCTGTGACACTTCCTCGATATTCGAGTAATTGCTATAAGGCCCACAGTGTACCTCCCTATCCTCAGGGTGTTTCTCTACTTTGTCTCAATGAAAGAGAGGCGCCCTTTCGTACCAAAGAGGTAGGGCACCAATTAGACCAAAGTCAAAAATTCAAAACCCCCTTTGGCAAGATCAATCACTCCACTCTCATTCGAACACACCAATAGTCAATCAACATCACCAAAACATAAATTAAAATTAAAATGAGTAGAAATGTATACTCAGTGTGGGCCAAATTCCTTTTAGCAATTTAATATATATTCATTTTAAAAAACACAGTACATACAAATTCAATGCTAAAAACGACAATTAGTTGAATACAATTTAAAAAAAGCATAAAAAACATACATCATATTGGACAAATAACACAGTATTTCCGAATAAATAAACCGTTATTTGACAGACAACACAGCAGGAGAATACATTAGACAGTTGTATTGTGTCATTAAAAGGACACCAGTCTGTAACAAATCATTCGTTTTGAGTCGGAATATTCCTTGTATTTAATTCTCTTCGACTCACAAATGTCCCTAAGATCTAGTGTATCGAATCTTGTAAAGCATCGACGCGTTTCGGTGGGTACTCAAATTTGACAGCCACCTTCTTCAGGAAAAAACGATATCTCCCAGCCACAATTTGTTCTCTACACTTGATATTTCATGAACAAAAACTCCTGGTGAGCCTCAAAGGAGTTTATAAAATCTGGAGATGAAGGTAGAGAATCATCTATATATGTATATATCCCTTCCAATCACTCCACTGGAACCTGTATCTATTGTGTAGTTGACCACTATCGCATGAATGATTTAAAGAAGGGTACAGCACCTTCGAATTGGTTGAAAGGTAAAACCCCCCGGAAGAGTTTTCGATGGGGAAAGCGCCTTTCTCAACAATTCCAATGCGCAGTGAGACACTCCTATGTCTCAGTGAGGCCACTGTTGCCTTAAATCTTTGACAGTATAACGGGGTAGTAACCTCCATGTTGTAGCGACCTTTAATGACACAATACAACTGTCTAATGTATTCTCCCACTGTGTTGTCTGTCAAATGAGGCTTTATTTATTCTGAAATACTGTATTGTTTCTCTACTTTGGACAAAAGTATCAACTCTCTTCCCCCATCTCTATGCCTCTATGCAAACAATTCAGAGTCGTGGGCTCCAGTCACGGGGAAACCTTGCTAGTTCCACTAGTCTCTTCTCCTGCCCCTTATCTGCCTTGGCACACTGGGGTATAAAAGGTTCAACCGGGTCACAAAATTTTAGTTGGATGGTAGTGCATGCATTGGAGATTGTTCGGGCTTCAATTGCCATTAGACCCTCCACATGTCATTTCTTGCAAAGGAAATCCGAATTAGATCTTGCATGCCATCTGGAGTTGAGAGCCCCTCGACATTTAAAATATCACTCCTGATAATCGTATAACCGTGTCTGGTTTCATGGAACCAGTAAGTGACTTTATTTATCAGGGACTCCTTATCTTCCCATGAACCAGAGGGCAACTTAGGTACATGAACAAGATATACAACTGCTGTACCAGCACCTCCCCCTCAAGGCATTAATCCCCTTTTTGGTCACCCCACCTCTTAGCCGCCAGGGTCTGGCAGGGAGGATGGCACAAGGCCCCTGTGTTCCCCCTCCACTGCTCTTTGCTTTCAGCCCAGTGCTTCTCTTGCCATCTCCCTCTACATAACAGCCGGGAAGACACCCCTTCCCCACTTATTCTCAGACGACTTTGCATCGCAGGTAGATCTGGAGGGGGCTGGACAACCATGTTTGGAGAGGGGCGGCACAAATCCAATAGGCTGGGTGGATTATTAACATCGCCACAACTGGTGTTGGGTCTCCCCCTGCCACCCCCTTCCCCGCCCATACAACAACACGTATGGTTTTTAATATTACCCTCTCCAAGCTTTCCCACAGTGGCGAGGAGAATTTTGACCTGGTCTCTTAATTCTTCAATAACCCCCATCAAGCTCTTTAACATTGTGATAACCTCAACACTCATACAATTCCTCCTTGTGGTTGCACATCTCTTGGGTTCAATGTCGTCTGTGCTCAGGATAGAGTATCTGTTGCTACATTCAATCCCTGGTGCCGCTTGTATTGCTAACTGTCCCTCTGGGCTGACAAGGTGCGATGGACCCTCAACCCTAGACACCATCAAGTACTCGCGGGACGCACTATTGGCCTTGAGATACACTATTCCCTCAACGATCTCCTGCCAGCTCCCATGCTCTAACCACACTGGGGGTCCTAGACCCCATTTGGTAAACAACATAATGGTCACAGGGACAACTGCCCGGCCGCACAGGAAAGGTTCCAGTGGCAATTCGGCAAATATATCCTGCATGTTAATCAACACCAGATCCCTGGTGAAACATCAGTTGGAGTTCTGTGACCTAGTACAAACACAATGTGCGGACATGGCATTCGTAACGGAAACATGGGCCGATGCCAGCTCGGGCCCAGACATTGTTGCAGCCCCCCCCCCCCCTCGGCTACGCACTATATTGGCTGGACAGACAATCAAAAAAGAGGGGAGGGGGATTGGCAGTGTTCTATTGTAGTCACTTTAAAACTACATTCGAGCCACTAATCACTCCCGGCTTCGAGGCTTTAGCCTTCTCGGTGCAGCCAGCAGACACGCTGGCTATCAAGGGAATGTTAGTCTATCACCCCTCGGACCTAGGTGTGGGTTTGCGGATAAGCTTAGTATGCTAATGGAATCCTCTATTATCAATGAGAACTCCCTGGTGTTGGGAGATTTTCATTTTCACCTGGAAAAGGAAACAGACCCAGACTCCCTAAAACTGATTGATACAATGAATGCATTTGGACTGTCTCTAGTTACCAAAGGTCAAAAGCATAGGGCTGGTCACATGTTAGACGGGATCTTTTCCAATTAGTCTGCCATCGCGCTACACCCATCTCTCCCCCTGACTTGGTCAGACCACTGAGTGGTCAAGTGGCAGATAAAGACCAAGAAACCTGTTATGTCTAGAAATACTACCCAACACACCTTAAGCAGAGCCTGGCATAAAATACGGCCAGTCGAACTGGGAGATGCCATCGTCCCTGGCCCTTGGCAACCAAGGGACAACCTGGAGCACAGTGTTGAGAATTTTGCACTCTGGCTTAACTCTGCACTGGACCTAATTGCTCCAAGAATCCAAAAAACCAACGTTAAGAAAATATCCCAGCCCTGGTACAATTAAAACCTTAGATTATCAAGGCAGGACTGTCATAGACAAGAACAAAAATGGAGGAAAAATTACGAAGTGGAGGAGAAAAATATTTATAAAACCAAATTAGCCAAACACAAAAAAAGTATCCTAGCAGCCAAAACGGCATATTACTCGGGGCATATAAAAGCCGCCTGTGATGCAAATAAGACTCTTTTCTCAGTAATAAAAAAATTGGCAACATCAGCCTGCCCAAATAATGCAGGAATAAAACAAGAGTTCTGTGATACATTGACGGGTTGTTTCCAAGGAAAAGTCGCTAATATCTTTAATAAATTTACTGTAAATAGAGCAGTTAACCATCAGGATGAACCTGTCCTAACTGGGCCGGCAAAAAAATTAGTCTCTCCTCCTTTAAGGTCCCATCAGAAGAACAACTCATAGAGTTAATCCCATTTATCAAATCGGGTGCGCCACAAGACCCTTGCCCCCCCAATATTATGCACATGATCCTTGCTCAAGTAGCACAATATCTAGGGCAGATTTTTGATAATATGTTTGCAAAAGGGTATTTTCCCTCTCACTGGAAAAGATCCTCGATTCTCCCCCAATTAAAAAAAGACAATTTGAACGCCCAGGACCCAAGTATTTATTGTCCAATATCAAGACTCCCTTTCGCCGCTAAGCTGATAGAAAAAGTAATGAACCAACAACTTTCTGAATACTTAGAGGAAAACTCTTTGCTGGACAACACACAACATGGTTTTAGAAAAAACACAGCACAGAATCGGCCCTGGTGGTAGCAACAGAGGACATACGAGAAGTACTCGATAGGGGGGGGACAGCTGCGCCGATTCTGCTGGATCTTTCCGCAGCTTTTGATACGGTCAGCCATGAGATCTTGGCTGACCGTATGCATAGTTTAGGGATAGAGGGAACAGCTTTTGATCTCTTGCAGGCCTTCCTGGTAAACAGACAAAATAATGTGACGATGGGCAAGTTTGTCTCCAGGTCTTTCTCCCTGCCCTGTGGAGTTCCCCAGGGCTCGGCGCTGAGCCCAACTCTTTTTAACCTTTACGTCACGCCACTTGCACCAATTATCAAAAAGTCTGGTTTCTCCCTGGCCTCGTATGCTGATGACACCCAAATTGTGGCATCATTGGCAAATCCCGAAAGCAATTTGGGTGCGGTTTTTAACTCATGTATGAGTAAGGTGAGCAACTGGATGGATTGCAATTGCCTCAAACTGAATGCCAAAAAAACTGAGGTTATCATCTTCGGCAAGAATCCTTCTTTCTGGACACCGGACTGGTGGCCACCTGAGCTGGACTCACTACCCGAACCCTCAAATAAAGTAAGAAATTTGGGATTCTTGGTAGACAAAGAACTGAAGTTTAAGGACCATGTAAACAAAATAACTTCGGCCTCTTTTTGCTCCCTAAGGCTAATAAAAAAGAGAAACATTTTTGCCCCCTGAACTAGTAAAAACAGTAATAATGGCACTGGTTCTCACGAGGATTGATTATTGCAATAGTCGGTATCTTACTCTTGCAATGGGTCTCATGAAGAGGCTTCAGACATTGCAAAGCACTGCGGCTCGATTCCTTTTTAAAATTCAGAAATATGAGTCGGCCAGAGGAGCCATTAGGAAATTACACTGGTTGCCAGTCAAGCAACACTGTAGTTTCAAGGCTCTCTGTATGGCCTATAAATCACTGCGTGGACTCAGGCCAGACCATTTCAAGAAGAAACTTAAATGGTTCATCCCAGCAAGGACACTTTGTTCAGGCTCTGCTAAGAACCTGATTGTCCACCCATTTAGGAAAGCTTCCTGGGGTGGAAAGATCTTTTTTAGGGCCACTACCATGCTATGGAACAGTCTCCCACTGTCACTAAAAACTGCCCCCTCTCTACTTTCCTTCAGGAAAGCCTTAAAGACCTGGCTCTTCACACAGGAGTAGAACATATTTGTGGATCTGCCTGATCTGACAACGACATTGTCACAGCCTAAATTCGGACTTTGACAGCGCCAAGATTCCCTAGGGCATGAGTTCGTACTTTATAAGTCACATTTACATTACATTACATTACATTACAATCACCTTAGGCATAGACAACTGAGAGTACAACAGTGGTTTCTCGAGCATTTTGTGGACTCGCTTTACAGTGTCACTGGAAGGAGCCGTTTACTCGATTTCGTTGACCCGGGATTGGAAGAAATAATATCAGTGCACTCTAACAATAGCGAGTCTATCCTATCTATTACACTGCTATCCCCTTCCTATTTAGGGTTTTTTTTTTCCTTCGGGGCCCTAGGAGCTCCTTCCGTAGCCTTGCGTTTTCCCATTTCACCAGCCCCGTGTCTTTATCAAAGAATTGACAACCTTGGAGTCACAGTACCTGGTCAAGCAGAGTTTGGGTCCACTTATCGTTCAGTCACCACATAACAGGACTACGAGGGGTGGCCCTGCACTGCCTCTTCCTGACGATGACGGGCGCAGGACGGGGCCGCCTTTGGCCCGGGCTTCGCCTGCACCATCCCGCGCCACGGAGGTAGAGGCAGCGTTTCTGTGCGCGTTGGTCACGCCTCCCCCCTCAGCAGCTGCAGCAATTGCAGAGCAAGACCGTTGCACCCTGGGACCAGGAGTCCCACCAGGGTGTTTGAAGGCAGAGAGTCTGGTTAGTCCCCGAGTTGACTGGCGTACTGAGAACAAATTACGGAAGCCAGAATGTGGTGGGAATGAGGGTGGCACCATGTACCTGGGCCATTAGAAGAAAGCACTATACGTTATACACATTGCTGTAATCAAATAGCACACATATTTAAAATTGTAGGCTCCAGGAGGTGAAAGGCATTCATAGGGATCATTGATCCCTATGAATGGTCCTCCTGTTTTCCAGGAGGGTGGAGGCCATGGCTTCTTCCACCGTGGTCGTGGACCATCTGCCCTATTTTGAGATCTCCACCTGTCTGATGTAGATCTCTGTGCTGTGAGGGAGCTGGCACTGTGGTGTCTTCCCTCACAATGCTACAGGTTTGCTGTGCAGATCCCATGTTTAATGGGGAGGCTTGAAAATGTCCTTTAGAGAAAACAAACTCCCAAAGTGAGTGTTTCTTTTCTGTTGACAAAATAACACATGGCCTGAGACACAGGCAGTTTTCCCCTTGCATACTGGGACCCTTTCCACTTTTTCCCTGTCCATTTCTGCCATTGCTTGCATGGCAGACATGCTGAGGGAAATCAGTGATAGCCACTCTGCCCTCAAAAGTGTGGGGCAACAGCCACTATGGCCCAGTGAGCCTGTGATGGGCGGACCACCATGGCAGGGGTTACCATTGGTGAAGCCAGCTGAGACTGTCGATGGTAACCCAGCAGTTCCCCCACCTCTAAATGGTGCACAGGAACTGTGGGTTTGATGGGCCAGTAGGACTGCTACTTTATGTCCTTCCTACTGCTGAATCCTAAATGAGGCCCTTAGTTACTCGCTCATATTCACACATTATTTGATCAAGTGTTGGTGAAGTCCCAAGGCTGGCTTTAGACCCCTGGTCTCCCGGTCCAAAGACAGCAACTTAGCACATAGACCATATCTTTCTCTTACTACGAACCAGTAGTGGGTTTCCAAGTTGCAGTGATGGACTGAGTGAAACCGTCACAAGCATGATGCATAATGAATAAAATTTGCAGACTGTTTCGACCAAATGTCTATTGTAGAAGGCATTGCAGTAGCCCAGTCTTGATGTCCCCACTTTGAGGAACAGTTGGACATATTGGGATAGGGGCAGAAAATGAATGATTCCCTATAGAAGATCCTGGTAACAAAAATACACGGAGGACAACGTTCGCTTGTGGTATGAAAGCTACATTTAAACAAGGCTTATATGTTATTAATCTTCTATATAGTTTGCAAAGGGTTTTTTTGACAGGAAAGCCAATAGTGTCAGTCATCCCCAAGTGCATGATCTCTGTAAGGGATGCATTTATACCGAGTTTTATTATGTTTACATTTTGTACTTGCAGCAAGCAAGGTTGATCTTGCTTCTTGTCACTCTTACCTTCCTATGACAACAAATGTATGTGTGATTAAATATTATGCACATGGTGTGTCATATTGAAGGACTCGATGTGAGCCAAAGGTTTAATGCAAATGATAAAAATAATCAGAGACGGCACAGAAATGTGTGTCACCTGCAAGAACTGGCAGCTCTTTTGGAGAAAACAGTACTTGTCTTGAACTTGTGTGTCTGGTTCTTCTAGAATGATATGGGCCAGCTAAGTGATATGCCTCCAATACTAGTATGAACAGAATGATGGACAGTGAGCATGATACATAAGGTGCACCATATGATTTGGTCAAGTCCCAAGTAGAAGTGAGTTTCTATCAAGCTATGCAGTTGTTTGTTACATCTTAGGGACTTCAGTCCCACAAAGCAAACCCATATGAGTCTAAATTTGTGAGGGTGTACTAGTGTCCCCATAACAAATATATCAAGGTTCAGACATGCTACTCTTTCTAGGGGTTTACGAAATGGAGTCCATGATCCCACTTGTGTCCAGCCCAAATTTTTGTGTAACATGCATAGCTCAGCATCAGGATTTTTACAGGGTATAATGACACATTTTTAAGTTTCAGGGAAACTCTTCCAGTGGTCACTGAGGTATTGATAAGGGAGTACGACTAGCAGAAAGAACCAGGTTGACTACATTCAAATTGCAATTGTCAGTTGGATCCGGTGTTTTTTTGTGTGTGGACAGAATGTTGGCTACAGATCCTTTACGAAGGGACTTTAGGTCTGCGCACAATTTACATTTCTGAGGAGTAACTAGAGTAATTTAGTAATTTTGTGTTATGCAAGTTCCAAGTATTTACTGATATTAATGCCATGAGACCACATTATGAAACTGATCCTCCCGTTCATGGAAAATCATACAATATGGAAGCAGTGAAACAACGTGATAACATAAACCATCTGTAATCCTTAGGCAACCGCAGTCATGATCTTGTGAAGGTGAACTAGGCGTTAAGCGAGATTTTCAAACACAAGTGGGAGTTCTTTAACTTGGGCAGTTGCCGATCATTTCGGGTACATTTTTTACCCAAGTGGTCAGAAAGCATACTCGAAATGAATATTCAAGTAGATATTTTATGGATTGTTTAGGTGTTTTTTTTAGCGCGTGATGCACTTTTTCATTCTTTTTTTTAAACAGGAAGTATGTACTATAGAGACTGAACGGCAACTGTACATACTATAACATCTCCCTGTCCTGAAGACTCCTCACTCTGCTTTGTTCAGCTCTTGATCACTTTGGATTTGGATTTTGGTGGGAAATCGTGTCTTTTTCTTTGTCTGCAATCTCTGATGCGTCCACCCCTTTGGAATATTAACATTTTGGGAAAAATCAAGCAAGTTCAATGCTGCTCTTTGGAAAATAATTTTTGCTTGAGGGACTGAGTTTGTGTATGTGTGATATGGGTGATATATTGTGGTTGGGAAATTTTTAAACTTAGTTTAATTTTCATTTGTGGCATTACTGATTTAATATTTGTGGGTAAAGGACATTTGCATGTATGGGCCCAGACACATTGGATGAATAATATCTTTGCAATCCTTTCCCAGCAATGCTGCAAGATGTTTTGGGTCCTCCGGGCAGGATAGGGCAAGTATCTATTTTGTTCTCCATGTCTTCTGTTTGCTGGTCATGTAGCGGTGGTCATTTTGTGTTGTCAGAATGTGTGTATGTCATTAACTGCCATGCGTTCTTTATTCTCCATGCCTCTTTCTTTGCTGGCTGTGTGTCGGTGTCCATTTTGTGCAGCCAGTGTGTGGGTTTGCCATAGGCTGCCATTTTGTTTGTGCTCTATCCTTCTGTATTTGCTGGCCATGTGGCAGTGGCCATTGTATGTTGCCAGTGTGTACTGTGTTTCTCCTAGGCCACCATTTTGTCTTTGTTCTCTAGGCCTCCTTCTTTGCCGGACATGCGGTGAGCACCATCTTATGGAGCCAGTGAAGTGCGTGTGTGTGTGTTTTGTGGCCATTTTGTGTTTCTTATCCATGCCTCCAAGAGCTAACTGCCACCATTTTGTGCAGCCAGTGTGTGTTTCAATATTTTCCTTCCACTTTTAAAAGCAGGGCACCAGCAATTTTTTTTAAATGTATTTATTTAATTTTTGCCTGCCCCCCTTAGAGTGTCCATGGCCCTGGAGGAGCATCAACAATTTAATACATTTATTTGATATTTGCCTGTCTTCCGCTCCCATTGTCTCCCACTGAGTTCCCATGGGTTCTTGCGGGGCAGCAGCAATTATTGTATGTATTTATTTGATTTTTCCCTACTGTTAGAACTGGGGGTCTCTAGTTGGCAATGGTTTGCACCTTTGTCCAAATAGGGACCCTTGCTTCTAGTCAGGATAAGGGGGAAACACTCCTAAAATAACCCCTGCTCACCCCCTGGTAGCTTGGCACGAGCAGACAGGCTTATCTCAGAGGCAGTGTGTAAAGCATTTGTGACCACATACAGTAATACAGTGAAAACACTACAGATGGACACCACACAGGTTGTTTATGTAAAAATAAGTAATCTTTATATAGACTTATCACAAGACCCAATAGCAAAAATCCACAATACTGTACTCAAAAATAGGCTTTAAAAGGTTATAAAATAGTTCAGTTCTCTCAAGTTGTAAATGCGACACTTTACTCTCAATGTACCTTGAATGCGTAACGCAAAGAAAACAAAAGGGTCGCAGGGAAGGTGATGCGTCGGTTCCTTACACTCAGGGAGTGGATGCGTTGGTTCCTTACTGCTGCGCAGGGAGTTGATGCTCGCTTCCTTACTGTGTGGGGAGGTGATGCGTCGGTTTCTTACTGCTTTCCGGTGCGATGCGACAAGATGGCACCTCGATGCGATACTCTTCTCCGGTACGATGCGACAAAATGGCGTCTTGGTTGCGATGCGACAACGTTGGTGTGATGCGTGCACGCCCAACGGCCGTGCGGCGACTCGATGATCTTTGGAGCCGCGACAGGCCCTGCGACGCGCTTCTCCGGCGATGCGACGATGACCTCTGTGGCAGCGTCTCGCTTCTCCGGTGATGCGCCGCGCTTCGGCGATGCGATGATGACAGCGGCAGCGGCGTCTCGCTTCCTCGGCGATGCGATGACCGCGGCTGCGGCGGCGACACGCTTCTCGTTGTTGCGTCGCGCTTCCAGCTCCCAGCGACACGCAGTCTCTCAGAAGGCCCAGCACAACAGCAGACACTTCAATTCCCAGCAAGGGAATGCAGGGGGAGCTGGTTGGTGAAGTCTTGTATCCCTGAGACTTCAGGCAGGAGGCAAGCTCTAGTTCAAGCCCTTGGAGATTCTCTTCTTCAAGATGACAAAGCACAGCAAAGTCTTTTCTCCTGTCCTTGGCAGAAAGCAACCACTGCAGGCCAACCCCAATCAGCAAAACAGCACAGGGCAGTACTCCTCCTTCAGCTTCTCCGGTTCTTCTCCTTGGCAACAGGTTTCTTGATTTCCCAGAAGTGATCTAATTTCCTAGGGGTCTGGGTCCCCTTTTTATACACAGTTTTCCTTTGTTCTCTGAAGGCAGAGAGGCCTCTGCCTAGTCCAAAACCAGTTCTGGTCAGTCCTGGAGCACTTTGTTTTTCTGACTCCTTCTTTCCTTTGTGAGTGAGGGGCAGAGCCATCAGACGCCCGGCAGGAGGTGGAGCCAGCATTGTGGAAGGCAGGCACAGCCCTATTCAGACCCAGGTGCAACTCCTCCCTCCACTCTGGATGCAGATCTTTCTATTCAGCCCTGTGCTGACTCACCCTGTCTCCTGTAGCCACCCCCAGCCCCTGTCACTCAATCTCCAGACAAGGAATACACAACCTAGCAGAGGCAGGCTTGGAAGTTTAGGCAAGAAAATACCCACTTTCTAAAAGTGGTATTTTCAAACACAGAATGTTAAAACCAACTTCACTAAAAGATGTATTTTATCATTCTGAGTTCAGGCATACTAAATTCGTTTTTCTACCATGTTCCCTGGGTCAGTTCTGACTATAAGGTGTAATAATCAAAACTGCCCATTCTGGCCTATGGAGAACAGGTAGCCTTGCAATAGTGAAAACGAAAATGGCTGTAATTCACTATTAGGACATGCCACACACACCAGGGCATGTCCTACCTTATACTTACAATGCACCCTGCCCTTGGGCCTACCTTAGGGGTGTCTGATATGAAGATAAGGGAAGGTTTAGGGACTGGCAAGTGGGTGCACTTGCCAAGTCGACATGGCAGTCACAGACTGCACACAGGCTCTGCAATGGCAGGCCTGAGACACATTTTACAAGCCGCTTCTGTGGGTGGCACAACCAGTGCTGCAAGCCCACCAGCGGCATTGGATTTACAAGCCCTGGGCACACTCAGTGCACTGTACTAGGGACTGACAAGTAAACCAATCATCCAATCATGGAGTCACTAATCCATACATCGATTTACAGTAGGGAGCACTTGCACTGTGGCACTGAACAGCAGTGGCACAGTGCCCAAAAGCATCTAAAACCAGCAAAACATAAGAGGCAACAGCAAAAAAATGGAAGGGAGACCCACGCCAATGGTGCCAAGTCTAACACGTGTCCCCTCCAGCTGAAATGTGGGGAGAACTACCCTTCCTCCTGGGAGTTCTCATCACTAAGGCGGAAAAATCTGGACAGACCATCAGCATTGGCGTGTTCTGTACCAGGGCGGTGTTCCACCGTAAAGTCCATCCCCTGTAGGGAAATGGACCACCTCAACAGTTTTGGATTCTCACCCCTCATCTGCATTAACCATCTGAGGGGCCTGTGGTCTGTCTGAACCCGGAAGTGAGTCCCAAACAAATATGGTCTCAACTTCTTCAGCGCCCAGACCACAGCAAATGCCTCACGTTCAATCGCACTCCACCTCTGTTCCCGTGGGAGTAACCTCCTACTAATAAAGGCTACAGGTTGGTCTAGGCCCTCTTCATTCATCTGTGAAAGCACAGCCCCAACACCATGCTCTGAAGCATCTGTCTGCACAATGAATTCCCTTGAGAAGTTGGGCGCCTGAAGCACGGGCGCCGTGCACATGGCAGATTTCAGGGCATCAAAAGCCTTTTGGCAGGCATCAGTCCAGTTCACTTTCCTGGGCTGCTTCCTGGAAGTCAGCTCAGTCAAGGGTGCAACAATGTTGCCATACCCCTTGACAAACCTCCTGTAATACCCGGTGAGTCCTAAGAAGGCCCTCACCTCTGTCTGGGTTTTGGGGGTTCCCAAGCCAGAATGGTATCTATCTTGGGCTGTAGGGGCGCCACCTGGCCGCTCCCTACCTGGTGCCCCAAGTACACCACAGAACCCCTGCCCGATCTGGCACTTACTCGCCTTGATCGTGAGGCCTGCCCTCCGCAGCGCCTTCAACACTTCCCAGAGGTGGTGCAGATGTTCCTCCCAAGTGGCGCTGAACACTGCAATGTCATCCAGGTAGGCGGCACTGAAATCCTCCAGCCCAGCCAACACCTGGTTGACCAACCTCTGAAAGGTGGCAGGGGCATTCTTCATCCCAAAGGGCATCACCCGGAATTGGTAGTGCCCATCTGGTGTGGAGAATGCTGACCTCTCTTTGGCCCCATCAGTTAAGGCGATCTGCCAGTACCCAGACGTTAGATCAAACGTGCTGAGGTACCGGGCAGCCCCTAACCGATCAATGAGCTCATCAGCTCTGGGGATGGGGTGCGCGTCAGTCCTTGTGACTGAATTGAGTCCTCGGTAGTCCACACAGAACCGGAGTTCGGGTGTGGCACCAGGCGCGGCAGCCTTTGGGACCAAGACCACTGGGCTGGCCCAAGGGCTGTTAGAGGACTCAATCACCCCTAAGGCAAACATCTTGGAGACCTCCTCCTTGATGCAAGCTCTCACCCTGTCAGTCACTCTGTAAGTTTTATGCTTCACAGGAGGACTGTCCCCAGTATCCACATCATGGATGCACCATTCAGTGATACTGGGAGTCAGGGAGAACAGATCAGAAAACTGTCCCAACAGTTGGCGACAGTCATTCTGCTGTTCCGGGGTCAGGGTGGGAGAGAGGTTCACACCATCCACTGACCCATCTTGCTCTTTTGCATACAGGAGGTCAGGAAGAGGTTCAGTCTCCTCTTCCATCCCAGCATCTGTTGCTAAGAGCATGCCCACTTCAGACCTCTCAAAGTGGGGCTTCAGGCGGTTCACATGCAGGACCCGCAAGGGGTTCCTGGGAGACTGCAAGTCCACCAAGTAGGTGACATCACTCTTGCGCTCCACCACCTCAAATGGTCCGGTCCACTTATCCTGGAGCGCACAGGGCTCCACTGGGGCCATGACCCAAACCTTTTGTCCAGGCTGAAACTCGATCAGAGTGGCGTTCTGATCATGCCAACGTTTCATCTCTTCCTGGCTGGCTTCCAGATTCGCCTCAGCGAGTTGTCTGAAACGCCGAGTCTGGTTCCTGAAGGCCAGCATGTAACTAAATACATCCTGGGGAGTTTTCCTGGGAGCTTTCTCCCAGCCTTCCTTGACCAGACTCAGAGGTCCTCTTACAGGATGGCCGTACAGCAGTTCAAAGGGACTGAACCCTAAGGACTTCTGGGGCACCTCTCTGTAAGCAAAGAGCAGGCATGGCAAGAGGACGTCCCACTTACGCCTCATGGGTTCTTCCAGACCCATAATCATGCCTTTAAGGGTCCGGTTGAATCTCTCAACCAGTCCATTACCTTGGGGGTGGTAAGGAGTGGTGAACTTATAGGTTACACCACACTCCTGCCACAGGGACTTCATATACTTGGAAATGAAGTTAGTACCACGGTCAGACACCACCTCCTTGGGGAACCCCACACGGGAGAAAATCCCCATCAGTGCACGTCCCACCACGGGGGCCGTCACTGTCCGAAGAGGGATGGCTTCCGGGTACCGGGTGGCATGGTCCACCAAGACCAGGATGAACCTGTTGCCCATGGCTGTCTTGGGATCCAGAGGCCCCACAATGTCAATACCCACCCTCTCAAAGGGGGTACTGACAACAGGGAAAGGTTGGAGAGGAGCCTTGTGCTTCCTCCCACTCTTACCACTTGCCTGGCAAGTCTGACAGGTCCTGCAATGAGTATCTGAACTCTTGCGCATTTGGGGCCAATGAAAGTGGGTGACAAGCCTTTGAAAGGTCTTGTCTTGCCCCAAATGTCCTGCTAAAGGCACATCATGAGCCAGACCCAGTAGGAAGGCTCTGAAGCGCTGGGGTACCACCAGCACACGGGCTGACCCAGGCTCAGCAACCTTAGGCTCACTATACAGGAGACCATTCTCCCAGTAGATCCAGTGTGATCCAGACTGATCACCTGCTGCCTGGCTTACAGCCTGTTGCCGCAAGCCCTCAAGAGAAGGGCACTTCTTCTGCTCCTCGCAGAATTCTTCCCTGGAGGGGCCCCCTTCCTGCTGCCAATGGGTCAGCTCAGGCAGGTCCCCCAGTTCAGCCACTTGTTCCCCTGTAGGTTCCAGGGCATCCCCCTCAAGGTCTGCCTCCTCCTGGACCGTGGGAACTTCGGGGGCCGGTTTCCCGCGCCCCCTGCCTCCTCTCTTTAAGGCAGGCACCTGGGCCCTTCTTCCAGGCTCCAGGTCCTCTTGAATACCCTTACCGGCTGCCATTGACCGAGTGGTCACACACGCCCACTCTGGCAGACCCAACATCTCCAAATGAGACCTCCGCTCCACCTTCGCCCAAGGGAGCTCTCCAAATCATTGCCTAGCAGACAGTCAACAGGCATGGCTGGCCTCACAGCTACTTGAAGGATACCTGAGACCCCCCCACTCAAAGGGAACCTGGGCCACCTTGCAGTGGCTCTCTGAGTTGTCAGCGGCAACTACAGGGTAGAATACGTTGGGGACCACCTGCTCTTCAGACACCAGCCGACAACTGACAGCTGTCACACTGGCCCCGGTGTCTCTCAGAGCCTCCACCCTATGGCCATTGATGGTCACCCACTGCCTGTATTTTTTGTGTTATCGGGCAGCTGGGTCCTAGGGACCATCTCACTGTCTCCTAAAGAGACCAGGGACATCTCTGCGGGACCCCACCCACCTTGGGCACCCAACTCCTCCCCAGGGCTACACTAGCCATCTGCCGGGGTGGTGCACCAGTGGGTGCAGTGGTCACGGTATTGGGGCACTTGGGACTTCCTACAAAGTGACCCACCTGACCACAACTAAAACATGCTTTGGGCCCCTTCTGAACAGACTTATCTGTTGGGACCCATGGTCTTTTCTCAGTGGGAGGCTGGGAACCCTTACCTTGGTTCCCTTGGGGTTTACTTTGGGGCCCTTTTGGAACTCCTTCTGTTTACCCTTGTCCCCCCACTCTTCTGCTGGGGACCCTGCCCACCTTTGGCGGAGTCTCCCACAAGACCCTTGTGGACCCGGGTACTGACCCAGCGGTCCGCCTCCTCAGCAAGCTTCCTAGGATTAGTCAGCTTACTGTCAACTAGGTGCTGGCGTAGCTCTGGAAAACAACTACTGGACAAGTGCTCCCATGCAATTAAATCATAGAACTCCTGCAAGTCATTTACTTTGCTACCCTTCACCCATCCATCCAATGCTCTGCAAAAATAAGACACATACTCCACCCAGGTACTAGACTCCAGCTTTTTGCAGTTCCTAAACTTCTGCCTATAAAGCTCTGGAGTTAACCCATACCTTGCCACTAAAGCTTCCTTCAGGTGGGCATAGGACATCTGATCAATTGTGGGCAAGGCTAGCAAGGTTTCCCTTCCCTCACCTGCAAAGCGGCCCCACAACCCCGCTCCCCAATCCTTCTCAGGGACCCGGTGTGATGTCATGGCGATCTCATAGGCTTTAAACCATTGCCCAATGTCCTCCCCTTCATGAAATCCTTAATAACCTCCTTGGGGATGTACACTCTACTTTCTACAGGCACTGGAGGTGTGCTGCAACCAGAGGGAGTGATCTCTAGGCTCCTAGCCTTTAGCTCTAGCTCCCTCACCACTCTCTCATGCTCTAAAAGCATCTTCTTTTCTTCCATGGCCAACCTCTTACTTTCTAACTCCAATTTCTTATGCTCAAGGCTATCATGGCTTCCCTGTTTCAGTTTGGCCATTTCCATTTCATGCATCCTGCTTTTGTCCCTGTCCTCCAGCTCCTCTGGAGACAGGCCCTTTGAGAAACACTGCTGCCCTCCCTGGAAGGCACTCCCCTCCCAGGTAAGCCCAATGGCCCCTCAAGCTGCCCATCTAAATTCTCTGCCTCCTCCACAGGCTCCTCGGACTGCCCACTGGCATTCCGTGCTTCCAACCAGGCTCTCAGTGCCTTGTGAAACTCCTCCTTCCTGGTGAGGCCTCTCATAGAGATTTTAAACTTTTGCAAACAGCTTTGAGTTCTGGCACAGTGTAGGTATCAACCCTATCTTCTTCAAATTCAATATCTGCAGGTGCAATGGATCCTTTTTGCTCATGGTGAAAATTGGCAGTTCTCAACAAAAATAAAGGTTCCAAGGAAAAAAGTCCTATCAAAAGGTATGTGGTCGCGTATTGGTCTGCACTCACTAGTAGTGTACACCAATCACTGTATATGAATCACAAATGCAAGTCCAAATCCTCACCGCTGACCACCAATGTTAGAACTGGGGGTCTCTAGTTGGCAATGGTTTGCACCTTTGTCCAAATAGGGACCCTTGCTTCTAGTCAGGATAAGGGGGAAACACTCCTAAAATAACCCCTGCTCACCCCCTGGTAGCTTGGCACGAGCAGACAGGCTTATCTCAGAGGCAGTGTGTAAAGCATTTGTGACCACATACAGTAATACAGTGAAAACACTACAGATGGACACCACACAGGTTGTTTATGTAAAAATAAGTAATCTTTATATAGACTTATCACAAGACCCAATAGCAAAAATCCACAATACTGTACTCAAAAATAGGCTTTAAAAGGTTATAAAATAGTTCAGTTCTCTCAAGTTGTAAATGCGACACTTTACTCTCAATGTACCTTGAATGCGTAACGCAAAGAAAACAAAAGGGTCGCAGGGAAGGTGATGCGTCGGTTCCTTACACTCAGGGAGTGGATGCGTCGGTTCCTTACTGCTGCGCAGGGAGTTGATGCTCGCTTCCTTACTGTGTGGGGAGGTGATGCGTCGGTTTCTTACTGCTTTCCGGTGCGATGCGACAAGATGGCACCTCGATGCGATACTCTTCTCCGGTACGATGCGACAAAATGGCGTCTTGGTTGCGATGCGACAACGTTGGTGTGATGCGTGCACGCCCGACGGCCGTGCGGCGACTCGATGATCTTTGGAGCCGCGACAGGCCCTGCGACGCGCTTCTCCGGCGATGCGACGATGACCTCTGTGGCAGCGTCTCGCTTCTCCGGTGATGCGCCGCGCTCGGCGATGCGATGATGACAGCGGCAGCGGCGTCTCGCTTCCTCGGCGATGCGATGACCGCGGCTGCGGCGGCGACACGCTTCTCGTTGTTGCGTCGCGCTTCCAGCTCCCAGCGACACGCAGTCTCTCAGAAGGCCCAGCACAACAGCAGGCACTTCAATTCCCAGCAAGGGAATGCAGGGGGAGCTGGTTGGTGAAGTCTTGTATCCCTGAGACTTCAGGCAGGAGGCAAGCTCTAGTTCAAGCCCTTGGAGATTCTCTTCTTCAAGATGACAAAGCACAGCAAAGTCTTTTCTCCTGTCCTTGGCAGAAAGCAACCACTGCAGGCCAACCCCAATCAGCAAAACAGCACAGGGGCAGTACTCCTCCTTCAGCTTCTCCGGTTCTTCTCCTTGGCAACAGGTTTCTTGATTTCCCAGAAGTGATCTAATTTCCTAGGGGTCTGGGTCCCCTTTTTATACACAGTTTTCCTTTGTTCTCTGACGGCAGAGAGGCCTCTGCCTAGTCCAAAACCAGTTCTGGTCAGTCCTGGAGCACTTTGTTTTTCTGACTCCTTCTTTCCTTTGTGAGTGAGGGGCAGAGCCATCAGACGCCCGGCAGGAGGTGGAGCCAGCATTGTGGAAGGCAGGCACAGCCCTATTCAGACCCAGGTGCAACTCCTCCCTCCACTCTGGATGCAGATCTTTCTATTCAGCCCTGTGCTGACTCACCCTGTCTCCTGTAGCCACCCCCAGCCCCTGTCACTCAATCTCCAGACAAGGAATACACAACCTAGCAGAGGCAGGCTTGGAAGTTTAGGCAAGAAAATACCCACTTTCTAAAAGTGGTATTTTCAAACACAGAATGTTAAAACCAACTTCACTAAAAGATGTATTTTATCATTCTGAGTTCAGGCATACTAAATTCGTTTTTCTACCATGTTCCCTGGGTCAGTTCTGACTATAAGGTGTAATAATCAAAACTGCCCATTCTGGCCTATGGAGAACAGGTAGCCTTGCAATAGTGAAAAACGAAAATGGCTGTAATTCACTATTAGGACATGCCACACACACCAGGGCATGTCCTACCTTATACTTACAATGCACCCTGCCCTTGGGCCTACCTTAGGGGTGTCTGATATGAAGATAAGGGAAGGTTTAGGGACTGGCAAGTGGGTGCACTTGCCAAGTCGACATGGCAGTCACAGACTGCACACAGGCTCTGCAATGGCAGGCCTGAGACACATTTTACAAGCCGCTTCTGTGGGTGGCACAACCAGTGCTGCAAGCCCACCAGCGGCATTGGATTTACAAGCCCTGGGCACACTCAGTGCACTGTACTAGGGACTGACAAGTAAACCAATCATGGAGTCACTAATCCATACATCGATTTACAGTAGGGAGCACTTGCACTGTGGCACTGAACAGCAGTGGCACAGTGCCCAAAAGCATCTAAAACCAGCAAAACATAAGAGGCAACAGCAAAAAAATGGAAGGGAGACCCACGCCAATGGTGCCAAGTCTAACACCTACCTTCCATAGTGATACCAACAATTAATTAATCCATTTATTAAAAAAATGTCCCTGCACTTCCTGCCTCCCATAGGGGCCCCATGGCCCTAGATGGAAAACCAGCAATTCATTTATTGAATTTTTTTCTCTGCACTTTCTGAATCCTCTAGGGGCCCCTTGGCTATGGAGAGATACAAACTAACATTTTCCGGGTGTAATGTTGTCATGAGAAAAATAGTTTATGCATGGTTTGGGTACACTATTGTTAAGCATTTGAGATGATGATGATGACTTCCCTTGTGTTACATTGACCAAGAAAGTAGCCAGTGTGGAGTAATAAAAGAAGGATGTTGCCACCCATGGCATCAATTTCTCATCCTTTTTCAGAAATGTGACATACCAGGTGCCCCCTCCAGAGGGTAGAAAGAGGCTGGGAGGATCACTCCTGCATCAACAGCACCACCACTGCCACCACCAAATTCTAAGCCCATGTTTCACAGTGCTGCAGTGATTGCATCTCATGGAGAGCAGTGAACCTGAAACTAAATTGTTATAGTCCCAAATCCAATTATTGCAGGAAAGTCAACAACAGGAACCACAGTAAACAGCAGATCACCCAAACGTAGGTGCAGAACAAGAGGTTGAGCTTCCTGCTGAGCAAGATGTTGTTGATGAGACTTCTCTTCTCCCATCGGCTTCAAAATCTCCAGAAAAGAAAAAATAGAATACTCCCCCACTTTCTCCGAACCCTTCTTCTGATGATCTGGACATGGATTGGAATCTGTCCGATCCCAAGACTCTCCACGAAAGACAAGGGAACAAAGGTTTTCCAAAAGCATTGGAAGAGAGGAAGGTGGTGATGGCAATGATGAGCCAGTGATCATCAGTGTGGAGAGTGGCACCGAGGAAGTCCGACTCACCTCTAGTCAACCTGCTCAAAGGCAATTTCTTCCACCAACACTGCCGGCTCCCATATTTGCAAGACCCCAGAAACCTGCAGACACCCCCACCCTTACAACAGTCACAGCACACCCTACAAAAATGCAAACAACACAACCACCTAGCTTTACCTCCAGTTCTTCAGGCTTTGGTACAATGAGAAAACTCTCCTCCCCAGTTTGGGACTTCCTTATGCTTAGACACCTTGAGGATACTTTGCAATATGCTCCATTTGCCATAAGAAAGTTATTTGTGGTACTGGAGGCCAACTGTCTCATTTGAAAAAATAACAGCTGCTGATCTCACCACTGATGATGCTTTTTCAGGGCATTCGGTGGCATGCAACAGTTGCGATGCAATGGAGAAATTGCATACAGGTGCTAACATCTTAGATGAGTTTAATACCAAGGTCTATGAATGGCTTAAACCCAGAGGTCTCGCAATTGAATTTGTTGCAACTGACAATAGCAGTAATATAGTCAAAGCCATGAATGACGGTGGATATTTCAAAGTGATGTGTTTAGTGCATTGCAATAACCAAATTATGTAGGACTTTCTCAAAAAAGAAGACATAGTCTGCAACATGGTGGTTACCTGCCGAAGAATATGCACTCATTTTAGTCATTCATTCAAAGCCTGGCAGCAGTTTAGGATGATTCAGCTTTCTAATGAACAACCTGTACAGGCTATAGAGGAAGTGTCAACATGTTGAAACGCAACATACTACATGCTGCAACTTCCGTTTGTGCAGTGCAAGTCTGTCAACTATTATGTAATCAAAGGAGGGGGGTGTGCAACTGCCAAACATATGACAATGAAGGTGTTAAAATGGGGTCTAATAGAGTGCCTTATACAAATGCTACTTTCTTTCGAGATCATGATACAGGAAGTCAGCAAGGAGAACTGTATCAAGAGCCAAGCAATGCCGTTGTAACATCTTCTAGAGGATCTTTTGAAAAAGGTTGAACAAATGTTAATCAATGTCACTAAAGAAGCAGCTTCTTTGGTGGATAGCTTAATTTTTCACTTGAACAGTAATTGAAAGGTTGCAAAAAGAGATTGTGGCCCCCAAAGCACACATCTATACCACAATACTGGGTCCACGATACAAAAATAGCGGTGGCCACTTTAATTTCTTTTACAGAAACGCATATCTTAGTAAGATTTGGATCATAAGTAAAGCAAGTTATCAAGAAGAAGAAAGACTGCAAATTTGAGAGCAGTATAGAAGTTCTGAAGTGCACCCTCCAGAGACAGTAAGCTGTTGACTCGCATTCTCTGTAGCTGCAACCAACACCACCACCACCAGCTACTAAATCCACAGCAATAACAGAATCAAGTTCACTACCAACCTCTTTAATGACCTGGTTTCATTCAGCAGGACTTAATTCAAGTGCAGAGGCACAGGCAATGCAGGCACAGCAAGAGGCAGCACTAATGTCAATTCAGAAGGTGGTCCAGAACTATCTGGATGGCACAGCAAAGGTGTACGTGGATCATGAGCCATTGACCTATTGGTATGGGAAGATGGCATAGTGCCCAGAGCTCAACAGACTGGTAATAAAGAATCTAGAATGTCTGATAGACAGTGTATCTTTGGAGCATGTGTTCAGTGCAGCTGGCACAGTTGTCACAGTCAGAAGCACCAATCTCTTGCCTCGAAATGTGGAGACATTAGTGATCATTAAAAATGAACAAACACTTCATTTGAAAGATTATAGTGCTCCTGAAACAACCAAGGATGATGAGGACCATCGGTTTGACATTTCACATTTGGTGACGGATGACCCCCTCCCCCTCGAGTTTGAGGACGATCTGTATTTTCCTGACTAACATAACAGTAGTAACTACTTTAATATACACAAGCACACCCGTACACACACACACACCCACACATATAATTTATATTTGGTGTGTTGTTTACACCACCTATTGTAAATAATATTAACTGAAATGGAGTGGTCAGTGTGCATGGCACAGATAGTCAATCAAGGAGGTCACAGCAATTATTATATATTTTTTATATTGATCAAGGCTGACTGAGCGATGAGAAAGACTAATTCACCCTTCGGTTCAACAGTAGAATTTGAAATGAGCAAAGGGTGACAGGCTGCTGCAATAGAAGCCCCCATTTCAAAACAAGAACAAGATACCTATCAATACCTAGCCTTTGTCCGTTGCCTTGCTGGACTGCTAGTGAAAATGTAAAAAGATTGCCCTATATTTTGTATCACTTCCATATTTGTACCAATGAGTTACATTAAATGATTCATGTTGTGGTTGCTGCGAGGGTCTGGAAAATTAAACATAATAATGTAATGTTTGTGGGATTATTCTGCATCAATGCTCTCCTTTCACATTTTACTTGGCTTTATATACTTTTCTTTTGTTAAGTTAAAACCATCAAGTTTAGATTCTTCAGAGACCAGTCATTTTATTTACTGAGACTAAACTAATCATCAAATTATTTTCATTTTCTTGTTCAACACTTCAGGTCTACCTCTTTTGGTCGAAATCGTAAAGTGCAGTTGATAACAGCCAGAAGCAGGACCATTACCTATCTACTGTAATGGGAAGCAAGAGGACTCAAAGAGGCCTAAAACTGTGGGCTTGAGAGAGGTATGTTCATTGGGAAAATGCAGATAAGTGCATCAAATGGCAAACTCTAATTATCTGGTAGTGGTTTGCTTGACTGGACACACGATGGACATGGCAAAATGTTATTGTTTAAGTGATCAGCCAGATGCATGCAGCTAGTTGGACATAGCAAAATGTTGTTATTGTTTGAGTGATCAGCCAAGTACATACAGCTAGTTGATAGTACAAGATTGTTTCTTATCACCTCTTTGTTAAGGGCACCAGCCTATGCTCTTCCCTTTTGCTCCTCATGCACCATGATGCTTACCTTGACACTCCCATATTGACATTTTATTTTTACATTCCACAGGGGATCTCTTGCATTTGGTAACTGAACTGTCCTCTGCCTTCCACAACAACTGTACTCATTAACTTGATGAATGTTGGGTTTATATATCTCGCACCTTTCCCCAATTACCCCACCGATCCATTCATGAACACCCCAACCCTCTTCCCCCAGGTTGTATGTGATTGGTTGAGGTGTGTGTTGCTTTCCACCATCAATAGATCTCACACTTGGCGGAGTGGAAGTGGTTCCGCCAACTATTACAGGAGGGGGTTGCCAAAATGAATATCTTTGCCTAACTCACCCGCATTACCCAGGCATGAAGTGGACTTAATAGGGCATAGACTTAATTACAACAGTGTTGCATAATCTATGCCCAGTAGATTCTACTAAGGTAACCTTCACCTGAGTCCTGACTGCTGAGGTTTGAGGCTTCATTATGCTTGCTTTAATAAGTAACTCAACACTGTGTTGCTTGTTGTTGTGTTGCCGTGGTGATCTCAGGCGTACATTGTCCATTCTCTTGGTGTTTTCTTGAAATCTAGTTGCCTGTGATGCAAAATAAGAATCTTTTGGCTGGTTCACTTCATCAGCATCATTCAGAATAAGAAAGAACCCTGTTTTTCCTAATATGTGTTCCCTGACAGCACTAGGTCACCACCACCAGCACTACAAAAGCCCTTTAGAAAACCCTAGAGTGAGGTATGTCTCAATTAGGAGAGATAGCAGACATTGCCTAATCTACACAGGTAAGAAAAAAGTCCTCAGGTAGGAGGGATTGTTGATTTGGTGTATATTGACAAACCCCATTAGTGGTCACTAGTTACAGGGGTAGGACAAGGGCAGTAAGTAAGCAGTATACAACTATTACTGATGGGAGGATGGGTGCAGCACAGCCTGATCAATCCATGATGGGTAGGAGGTTTGTGTGGTAATAGTTTTGTGCACTGGTCGACAATTGCTTTGCGATGAGACAGGTGCTGAGGACAGCCTCTCATCACTATGTTGGCAGTCATTCCTGTTGAATTAACAGTGATGTTATACTAAAGAGTAATGCTAAGACAGATATGCAAGTAAAAAAGTAACCCATTTATAAATGGAAAATAAGCCCCCACCCTCTTCTCCCACAACTGGCCTACCCCATTCTCCCAAGAAACCCAAAAAACATATAGGCTGTCCCCATTCGCCAAAGTAGCCCTTGACCCCTGGTATTGCGCCTATCCACCATCTGTCTCTGCCTTAGCTCCGTGTTCCTGCCGCTGCGCTAGCAGCCTTAAAGCTGCCAGTTATAGCCTGCAGTCCTGAGGTCAGGTAACCTCCTTATTGCTTCTCTCCCTAAATACAGCCGTTGCACCTTTAGCATGTTTATCTGTAGTGTTTGTTTTTAAAATTATCTGATATTATTGTGTTTCCTGGGAGTTGGAGCCAGTGAAGTGCGTGTATGTGTTTTGTGGCCATTTAGTGTTTCTTATCCATGCCTCCAAGAGATAACTGCCACCATTTTGTGGAACCAGTGTGTGTTTCAATCTTTTCCTTCCACTTTCAAAAGCAGGGCACCAGCAATTTTTTTAATGTATTTATTTAATTTTTGCCTGCCCCCCCTTAGAGTGTCCATGGCCGTGGAGGCGCACCAACAATTTAATGCATTTATTTGATATTTGCCTGTTTTCCACTCCCATTGTCTCCCACAGAGTTCCCATGGGTTCTTGCGGGGCAGCAGCAATTATTTTATGTATTTATTTGATTTTACCCTGCCTTCCATTGGGGTCCCACAGCCCTGGATGGATACCAACAATTAATTAATCCATTTATAAAAAACATTCCCTGCTTTTCGTGACTTCCATAGGGGCCCCATGGCCCTAGATGGAAAACCAGCAATTCATTTATTGAATTTTTTCTCCACACTTTCTGAATCCCCCAGGGGTCCCTTGGCTATGGAGAGATACAAACTAAGATTTTCCTATGTAATGTTTTCATGAGAAAATTAGTTTATGCACGGTTTGGGTACACTATTGTTAAGCATTTGAGATGATGATGATGACTTCCCTTGTGTTACATTGACCAAGCAAGTATCCAGTTCTGAGGAATAAAAGAAGGATGTTACCACCCCTTGCATCAATTCCTCATCCTTTTTCAGAAATGTGACATACCAGGTACCCCCTCCAGAGGGTAGAAAGAGGCTGGGAGGATCATTCCTGCATCACCAGCACCACCACCAATTTCTAAGCCCATGTTTCACAGTGCTGCAGTGATTGCATCTCATGGAGAGCAGTGAACCTGAAACTAAATTGTTATAGTCACAAATCCAATTATCGCAGGAAAGTCAACAACAGGAACCACAGTAAACAGCAGATCACCCAAACGTAGATGCAGAACAGGAGATTGAGCTTCCTGCTGAGCAACATGTTGTTGATAAGACTTCTCTTCCCCCATCGGCTTCACAATTTCAAGAAAAGAAAAAATAGAATACTTCCCCACTTTCTCCGAGCCCCTCGTCTGATGATATGGAGATGGTTTGGAATCTGTCCAATTCCAAGATTCACCACGAAAGCCAAGGGAACAGAGGTTTTCCAAAATCATTGCAGGTGAGGAAGGTGGTGATGGCAATGACGAGCCAGTGATCATCAGTGTGGAGAGTGGCGCCGAGGAAGTCCGACTCACCTCTAGTCAACCTGCTCAAAGGTAATTTGTTCCAACAACACTGCCAGCTCCCATATTTGCAAGACCCGAGAAACCTGCAGACACCACCACCCTTACGACAGTCACAGCACACCCTACAGAAATGCAAACAACACAACCACCTAGCTTTACCTCCAGTTCTTCAGGCTTTGGTACAATAAGAAAACTCTCCTCCCCAGTTTGGGACTTCCTTATGCTTAGACACCATGAGGATACTTTGCAATATGCTCCATTTGCCATAAGAAAGTTCTTTGTGGTAATCCTAGTAGACACTACGGTACCGGAGGCCAACTGTCTCATCTGAAAAAATAACAGCTGCTGATCTCACCACTGATGATGATTTTCAGGGCATACGGTGGCATGCAACAGTTGCAATGCCATGGAGAATTTGCGTACAGCTGCCAACATCTTGGATGAGTTTAATACCAAGGTCTACGAATAGCTTAAACCCAGAGGTCTCCCAATTGGATTTGTTGCAACTGACAATAGCAGTAATATAGTCAAAGCCATGAATGACGGTGGATATTTCAAAGTGATGTGTTTAGTACATTGCAATAACCAAATTATGTAGGACTTTCTCAAAAAAGAAGACATAGTCCGCAACATGGTGGTGACCTGCCGAAGAATATGCACTCATTTTAGTCATTCATTCAAAGCCTAGCAGCAGTTTAGGATGTTTCAGCGTACTAATGAACAACCTGTACAGGCTATAGAGGAAGTGTCAACACGTTGAAACTCAACCTACTGGTTTTCCTAAAAATTTGTTCAGGCGATGAAGAGTTTATATTTCAGCCCTAAAGCGAAGGTGTTGGTAAATGGGGCCCTGACAGATTGGTTTAATATTTCACGAGGCACTAGGCAGGGGTGCCCTTTGTCACCGCTTTTATTCAATCTGTATATTGAGCCATTTGTCAGCTGGCTCAGGGTAGATCCTATTATTCACCCCTTTATAATGGGAAAGTTAGAACTTAAACTTGCTCTCTATGCAGATGATTTGCTTTTATACACAACAAATCCTGCAGAGGCAATCCCCAGACTTATTGAGAAGGCAGAGAGGTTCGGTGAAGTCTCGGGGTATAAAATTAATAAAGAAAAAACTGAAATAATGGAATGGAATCAAGTAAGGGGAAGTCAGGGGGTAAAGAGCCAAATGAGGTATTTAGGGGTTCAGTTAGTGCAGAAACTAGAGGATATTCCCAAAGTTAATTGGAAGAGGGTTTCTAAAGAGGTTGCTAGTTTACTTACACGATGGGCAAACCTCCCTTTGAACATCTACGGGAGGGTTAACCTTGTAAAAATGATAATCTTACCCAAAATCACCTTGCTATATAATTCAGTCCCACTCTTATTTAGGATAGAAGATATAGCGAAGCTACAAGGCAAAATAGGTACCTTTATTTGGGCTACGAAAGGCCCTAGAATAGCCTGGAAAAAGTTAAGAAGAGGTCTTACAGCGGGTGGGTTAGCACTACCAGACCTACTCACATATTGTTATGCTTTTCATTTTAAAAATTTCAGGATGTTGGCTAATAAAATGGATTCCTCATCATTAGGTCTACTGTTTGAGGCTATGTTAAAAGATGTGGAGCAAGGGCAGGAATATTTCCTATACAAGTATGGAGATCCGAAGTTCTATAAAAAAGTCAGGCTAAAGATTCTGGGAGCTGCTTTAAAGATTTGGATGTATGTAAGAAGAAGAATGAAAATTCCATACTATGCAGCACAGGCCCCAGTTTGGGATTCCCCCGGCACCCCGGAATGCCTACAAGATCAACTTAGTCAGCCTCTAAAAATGGGAGGTATAAGGTGCTGGGGTGACCTGCAAGAGGATTCTAAGCTCATAAGTTGGGAGGCACTTAGCAGGTTAACTGGAGGAACATTGACGAGGTTTAAGTTTTATCAGATATCCTCTTGGTGGGCGACGCAGAATTGGCATAAGGAGGAGGTAAATTGGAAAGCGGATTCAGTCACTAGGACGGGCACATGGAAAAAGGAAGTCTCGTTCTGGTATTGGGCTCTATTGGATGCTGAGGATGATGGGGAGTCTGAAGTTATAAGACTGTGGGGCGAAGAATATGGAGAAAGTGAAACTGATGTTTATAAAATATGGTCTGACTCTTTTTGTATGTTGCAGGCTATAGTAAAACTAGCCGCACTTAGGAGGAATCATCTGTATACTGCTTACAGAGTTTATTGGTCTCCAAAAAAGTTATCTAAGGTGACAGGGAATGTATATAGTTGCCCCAGGTGCAACTATCCAGCAGCAGATGATATTCATATGTTCATGGAATGTCCAAGAATCAAATCTTACTGGATGGAGGTATGTGGATTTCTGGAAGTTGTGCTGGAGAGACCGACGGAAGTAAGTACCAGTCTAATTTTCTTCGGTCTATCGAATGACTATCATGTGAATGCACCTGCATCCAACTTTATATTTTATGTGGTAATCCTGGCAAGGAGAGAAATTTGTAGGGGGTGGAAATCAGAAACTCCCCCGACTTTTGCTGAATGTTTGAAGAACATTATTTACACTAGTGAATCAGATATGGCTTGTGACCAAAGAAGCAAAGTTAAGATCTGGGCTGCCTTGTTAAACTGGAGAAAGAAGGAAAGTGGGTCCAATGATTAAGCCAATGTACCGTCGGTCCTGGCCTCCTAAGTAACATCCCGGGGCCCCTAGAAATGTGAACAGGAGTGGGAGAAGGTAACGGTATCATCTTGGAGGGAAAGTTCCCTTTCTCGCTCTTTGCCTCTCCCAAGGGCTAGTAAAGGTTGGCATGGAGTGATTGGAGGAATCCCATTAAGAGCTTTGGCAGTATGAGGACAAAAAAAAAAAAGAAACTCAACCTACTACATGCTGCAACTCCTGTTTGTGCAGTGCAAGTCTGTCAACTATTATGTAATTCAAAGGAGGGGGGGTGTGCAACTGCCAAACATATGACAATGAAGGTGGAAAAATGGGGTCTAATAGAGTGCCTTATACAAATGCTACTTCCTTTCGAGATCATGATACAGGAAGTCAGCAAGGAGAACTGTATCAAGAGCCAAGCAATGCCGTTGTAACATCTGCTAGAGGATCCTTTGAAAAAGGTTGAACAAATGTTCATCAATGTCAATAAAGAAGCAGCTTCTTTGGTGGATAGCTTAAACTTTCACTTGAACAGTAATTGAAAGGTTGCAAAAAGAGATTGTGGCCCCCAAAGCACATATCTATACCACAATACTGGATCCACGATATAAAAATAGCGCTGGCCACTTTAATTTCTTTTACAGAAACGCATATCTTAGTAAGACTTGGATTCTAAGTAAAGCAAGTGATCAAGAAGAAGAAAGACTGCAAATTTGAGAGCAGGATAGAAGTTCTGAAGTGCACCCTCCAGGGAGGGTAAGCTGTTGACTCGCAGTCTCTGTAGCTGCAGCCAACACCATCACCACCAGCTACTAAATCCACTGCAATAACAGAATCAAGTTCACTACCAACCTCTTTAATGACCTGGTTTCATTCAGCAGGACTTAATTCTATGTCAGGACCGGAGGCTCCGATTATGCTTTTCTTTCTTTTCTTTCTAAGCTTTATTCACTATACAAAACTTACAGCAGCCCGAAAAGCAGTAAGAATAATTTTGTACCAACAAGATATGACAAAATATTCCAAAAAAACAATCGAAAAAACTACAAGAGTCCAAAACGGGACTACAAATCCCATAAATCCATAGGAGGTCCCGGACAGTGAGTCCTTTCTTAGTGTCTATGATGCCCATAAAGCGCCACCATCTTAGTTGTCCCTCCTCTTTCTTCGCGCGAGCTACGCCTCTTCATCACTGGTCCTGTTTCAAACCCTCATGTCCTAAAAACAAGAAGACAACGTAAGGTCTCACAAGGACACAAACCTCTGAGTCAATGCTAGAGCAGACAAAGGCTAAGCAAAAACATAAACAACCGGTAATCCCTGATAGATTTATCAAGAGCAGAACAAAACGTGTTACTTACATACATACGGGTGGGTTCACACGAAAAAGTGCATTGCGGGGGATAATCCTCGCCTCTGTGTCCTTAATAGAATTGAAACTTACCGTTACAATGCTAGGCAAATTTCGATTCTATGTCAGGACCGGAGGCTCCGATTATGCCTCTTTCTTCGCTGCTTCCGCAGCCAGTTAAGTTCATTTGTTTTTCTCTCATTCTGTGTTATTGCGTTGTGCCCCGCCGCTACTGTATTGCCGCGGGGGCGAGGGTAGGCCTTGCGGTTTGCTTACAAGTTTGCCTTTTTATTTCAGATTCCTGGCCGCGGGGGCGTTTGCGTCCCTTTCGCGGCCGTGTTTCCCTTTGATTCACGGTGTTAATTTAACCCGCTAGAGGGAGCGCTGCCGTCTTGCTGGTCCCGCAGCGCGTCTCCTCAGTCAGGGAGCCACGCTGCGGGAGTTGCGACGTCTGTCAGCCTTGTCCCCGACCGCCTCACCTGAACGCCCTTCGGGGTCTGTATGCCCGCATAGTTTCATTTTGCACGCCCCGGCGGGGGTCCGTATTGCGGCTCTGCCGCGTTTACGCCGACCAGGCGAGTTGCCCACTGTGTAAATAAATTTGGCACGCTGGGTGGCGGTGACGGCCCGGTCAGCTTGCTGAGGGCTTGAGCACGCTTGAGGTGAGCGCGACCTCGATTACGGGGTCTGACCCGTCCAAATACCTTGCAGTCCTCCGGTCTGCCCATATTGCCCCTGGGTCCCCCGGGCTTGAGAACATATTTTCCTTGTGGCTTCAGTTAGGCCAGTTTATTTGTGAGGAATTCCCTCCTGTGTGGGGCCTAGAAGTGTGCGTGTGAGAGTTAGCATGGAGGGCTATTTCGAAGAGGAGGAGGTTCAGGAGTACCTCCCGGGTGACGACGATTTTTACGACGCAGTGGACAGCTCCATTTACAGATGCGTCAATGAGATTGTGGGGCCCATGGAGCAGCGCCTGTCGGACCGCATTGTTCAAGAATGCGCAAAATTGGTGCAGGCTCACATGGTTCCCCCTGTTTCGGCGGGTACCCCTGCTCCTGCAGAGGGTCCCCCACCCCCGAAGAAGGCTTGTACTGAGGGTGGCCAGAAGGATGCACGGGGGGTGGACAAAAGTGCGTTTGAGCGCCTTAAAAGCGCTTTTCTCGCTAAAGTTGTTGTCCCTTCTCCTGCGCCTCCTCCTGCCGCCATAGCGGTGGCAGACCCTGTGCCGGATTCCCCGTCGCAGGACGGTAGTTCGCCGGGGGACTCAGATGATGAGGCAGGGTCTTCGCGGTCGTGGCGTCCAGCCAGGACTTCCACTGAGATACCACAGGATAGCTCGGGCATGTTGGATCCGAATGACATTATGCATCCGCGATCAGCAGCTTGGGCCCCTGGGGACAAAGTGGCCAAGTTCGTGACGGGCCGCCTTCGCAAGCCCCTAGAGAAGGGAGCTCGGGGTTGTTTGAAAGCGGAATGCCCAGGCCCTCCTTGGAAGATAAAGTTGCCTGCACCCCGGAGCTAGATTCGAAGATGGCCACGTTTTTGGCCAAATATATGAAGGACCCTAGGAAGGGGATAGATCGTTCCTGGCGCTCCTGTCAGGACAAGTTGTTGGACGCCATTGGTCCCATGATCAAAATACTGGACATGGCGGAGGAGGCGAAGGTAACGAGTTCTACCATATCTCCTGAGGTGCTTTCCAATTGGGCCCAGAGGGCCATAATTTTTATGGGGAACTCCAATTGTGCTCTCTCGACGGAACGCCGTCGCTCTTTGCTAATCAAGTTGGACCCGAAATTGGGTGACCTGGCCTCTTCGGAGGCAGGGGCAGTGGCTCAGGGGGGTCTCTTTGGGGAGCCCTTTATTAAAGAGCTGGGCAAGTTCGTTGCCACCTTTACCTCATTGGACAAGGCCCAGTCCAATATTAAGAGTCTTCCAGCCCCATTTCTCTCAGGGGGCCGGTCGTGGCAGGGGCCGCTCGTCCGGCTGGGGTGGCCAGCACAATCCCAACAGGGGACAAGGCTCCGGACGAGGGCAGTACAACTCCTCAGCCAACTATAACAACTTTTACCCCACCAGGGGGCAGCGCTTCCAGGGTCGCGGAGGCTTCAAGAAGAACGCTGGTGGTGGCGGCGGTTCCAGTGGTAAGTGTGTTGCCTGCGGCGTGCATCCATATTGGGGGTCGGCTAGCAGCCTTCCGAGGGGCCTGGGCAGAGATCACCGGGGATGCTTGGGTCTTGCAAACCATCCGGGGTTTTCATATAGAGTTCTACGATCGGCCCCAGCAGCGAAGCCGCCCTCGCCCCATCACCTTCTCCGTTGCCGATGCACAGCTGGTCGACGAGGAGGTATCCGACTTGCTCCGCAAAGGAGCAATATGTCACTCAACTCTGCATCCCAATGGTTTCCTCAGAAATCTGTTTTTAGTGGACAAACCCGATGGCGGGTGGCGTCCGGTAATCAACCTCAAGGAGTTCAACGGATGGTTGGTTTACCGGCACTTCAAGATGGAGGGGATTCACCTCCTCCGAGATGTCTTGCTCCCGAGCGACTGGATGGTCCGCCTGGACCGCAAGGATGCCTATCTGGTAGTTCCTAGCCATCCCCCACACCGGCGATTTCTGCAGTTCGCTTGGAGGGATCAGGTTTACGAGTTTTCAGTCCTTCCGTTCGGACTTTCTTCGGCACCATGGTGCTTCACAAAGGTGCTTCATCCCGCGGTGGAGTTCCTTCGGGGCCAGGGCGTCCGTATGATTGTGTACTTGGACGACATTCTGCTCATGGCTCGGTGTCCCAGGAAGTTGGTCGGTCAGTTGCAGCAGACAGTCTCCCTTCTACAGGGTTTGGGCTTCATCATCAACGGGGACAAGTCAGTCCTCAGCCCGGCTCAAAGCATGGTGTTCTTGGGCTTCGTGGTGGACTCAGTCCGGTGTTCCTTGAGTTTGCCGTCTCGCAAAATGGCCAAGATTCGGCACGAGTTGCCACAAACCATCTCCAAGACTCATACGTCTCTCCGGCAGATTGCCAGGGTGGTGGGACTCCTGTCGTCATCCATCCAGGCAATCTTCCCGGGTCCCCTTCATTATCGAGCCCTTCAGCGCTTGAAGGGGCATCATCTCAGGAGAGGCCTCTCCTACGACCAGATGGTTCCACTCTCAGAAGAGGTGAAGGAGGAAATGTCCTGGTGGCTCACTCACATGGAAGCCTGGAACGGCAGAGCCATTTTTGGGTCGGTTCCGGACCTGGTCATAGAATCCGACGCCAGCAGGTCGGGTTGGGGCGCCCGCTGCGGGGAATTCTCCACCGGCGGCGCCTGGTCGTTACACGAACAGGCATTGCACATCAATTGTTTGGAACTCCTGGCGGGGTCCTTCGCGGTTCGTTGCTGGACCAGGGACGCAGTGCGCTCATGTGTCCTCTTAAGAATGGACAACGTCTCTGCGGTCTGCTACATGAACCATCTGGGAGGCTCTCGCTCCAGAGCCCTGTCGGATTTGGCGAAAGGTTTCTGGGATTATTGCCTGGCTCATCATGTTTCCGTGACGGCGGAATATCTGGCGGGTCAACCCAACCAGGTGGCAGACTGGCACTCCAGGCACCTGCGGGACTCCAGTCAGTGGAGGTTGGACGTTCAAGTATTCCGGTGGTTGACCGGTCTGTGGGTTCCTTTTTCGGTGGACCTCTTTGCGTCCCGTCTGGACCATCAGCTCCCGCGTTATTTCAGCTGGAGACCGGATCCTCTGGCAGAGGGCACGGACGCTTTCCTTCAGGAGTGGGATCGGGAGATGGGGTATGCCTTTCCCCCGTTCTCCATGATAGTTTGGTCGGCGACTCAAATCCGCCGTCAGCAGGCAGAGGTGGTAGTGGTGATGCCGTTTTGGAGGTCTCAAGTTTGGTTTCCAGTTCTTCTGGAACTTTCCTGGGATTTTCCAATCCTACTCCCCCAGTTTCCTCATCTCCTGCTGGATCCGAGCGGGCAGCCTCATCACTTGGTCACCCAGGGTTCTCTCCGCCTCATGGCATGGCGGCTTTCCGGCAGCGTTGGTCGCTCCCAGGGCTTTCGGGACTGGCTGCAAGCCTCTTGTCCAAGGCCTGGGCGAACAGTACCTGCAAACGCTATCGCTCCACCTGGTCTAAGTGGATGCGTTGGTGTCTTCGACGGGGTTTGGATCCCTTGGTCGCAGGAGTTGTTCCCATCTTGAATTTTTTAGCGGAGTTGGCCACTGATGGTATGGCGTACCGCTCTATTAACGCAGAGCGTTCGGCAATTTTGGCTGCTCATTGCCCGGTGGAAGGAGCCCCAGTCGGGGAACACCATTTTGTCTGTAGGTTATTGCAGGGTATTCGCCTTTCGTTGCCCCCGGAACCACGCTATTCTGTGTTATGGGATGTTAATCTTGTCTTGAATCTGTTCCTCTCTTGGCAGTCTAATAGATATCTGTCCTTGAAAGAGCTTTCGGCCAAATTGGCCATGCTTCTATGTCTCGTTTCCTGTCGGAGAGTTTCTGATGTCCGCGCTTTGGACATTACGGCCAGAGTTTTTTCCCCGGAGGGGGTTACATTCACGGTGGGCCGCCGTACTAAATCTTTGTCTAGGACGATTTCATATCCTGCTTTTTCGGATGTTCCTAAATTGGGTGTGGGGCAGTGCCTGAAGGCGTATGAGAATATCACACAGGAACTTCGCCCTCCGGGCGAGAGACAACTTCTGATCGCTTTACAAAAGCCACAAAAAGCGGTCTCTTCCCCCACCATAGCCCGTTGGGTGCGGTGGGTCATGCAGGAAGCGGGCATTGATACAAAGCAGTTCGGAGCTCACTCAGCCAGGGGTGCAATGGCCTCTAAGGCATTTGCTCTGGGAGCCCGCTTGGAAGTCCTAATGCGCGCAGCGTATTGGTCTTCGGATTCCACCTTTAAGCATTTTTACCTTAAACAGGTGGTGGACGTTGCTCATTTGGTGGTAAGTAAACTTTGAACTAGCATAATCGGAGCCTCCGGTCCTGACATAGAATCGAAATTTGCCTACCATTGTAACGGTAAGTTTCAATTCTATTAAGGACACGGAGGCGAGGATTATCCCCCCCAATGCACTTTTTGGTGTGAACCCACCCGTATGTATGTAAGTAACACGTTTTGTTCTGCTCTTGATAAATCTATCAGGGATTACCGGTTGTTTATGTTTTTGCTTAGCCTTTGTCTGCTCTAGCATTGACTCAGAGGTTTGTGTCCTTGTGAGACCTTACGTTGTCTTCTTGTTTTTAGAACATGAGGGTTCGAAACAGGACCAGTGATGAAGAGGCGTAGCTCACGCGAAGAAAGAGGAGGGACAACTAAGATGGTGGCGCTTTATGGGCATCATAGACACTAAGAAAGGACTCACTGTCCGGGACCTCCTATGTATTTATGGGATTTGTAGTCCCGTTTTGGACTCTTGTAGTTTTTTCGATTGTTTTTTGGGAATATTTTGTCATATCTTGTTGGTACAAAATTATTCATACTGCTTTTCGGGCTGCTGTAAGTTTTGTATAGTGAATAAAGCGGAGAAAGAAAAGAAAGAAAAGCATAATCCTCGCCTCAGTGTCCTTAATAGAATTGAAATTTACCGTTACAATGCTAGGCAAATTTCGATTCAAGTGCAGAGGCACAGGCAATGCAGGCACAGCAAGGGGCAGCACTAATGTTAATTCAGAAGGTGGTCCAAAACTATCTGGATGGCACAGCAAAGGTGTACGTGGATCGTGAGCCATTGACCTATTGGTATGGGAAGATGGCATAGTGCCCAGAGCTCAACAGACTGGTAATAAAGAATCTAGAATGTCTGATAGACAGTGTATCTTTGGAGCATGTGTTCAGTGCAGCTGGCACAATTGTCACAGTCAGAAGCACCAATCTCTTGCCTCAAAATGTGGAGACATTAGTGATCATTAAAATGAACAAACACTTCATTTTCATTTGAAAGATTATAGTGCTCCTGAAACAACCAAGGGTGATGAGGACCTTCAGTTTGACATTTCACATTTGGTGAGTGATGACCCCCTCCCCCTCGAGTTTGAGGATGATCTGTATTTTCCTGACTAATATAACAGTAGTAACTACTTTAATATACACAAGCACATGCGTACACACACCCACACATATAATTTATATTTTGAGTGTTGTTTGCACCACATATTGTAAATAATATTAACTGAAATGGAGTGGTCTAGTGTGCATGGCACAGATAGTCAATCAAGGAGGCCACAGCAATTATTATATATTATTTATATTGCTCAAGGCTGACTGAGCGATGAGAAAGACTAATTCAACCTTCGGTTCAACAGTAGAATTTGAAATGAGCAAATGGTGACAGGCTGCTGCAAGGGGGCGTGGCCTGCAGCCGATGGAAGCGGATGCGAGCTGAGGAGCTCCGACCGCCGCTTCCCCTTAATTAATTATCCTGTACCCCGGACACGGCTAAGAGCGCAGACCTGTAGACCGGGAGACACCTGGCACTGCAGGCGAACAGCGGAGGGCTCCGGATTGCCTGTTACGTCGCTGCTGGGGCCGTAATTGGAGCTGGCAGGAGTGGAGGAGATGGCGGCAAGATGGCGCCCATGCGGTGAAAAGCTCAGAGTAACCGCCGCGATTCGCTGCCGAAGTGGCGGTGCCCAGCAGCGGAGCCCATCCCGCCTAGCAGAGAGCCTTGGAGCGGGATAGATGCTGCGCGGGTGCCAAAGAAAATAGCAGTTCGTACGACTGCGAGAAGGCGCGCTCGTTCTAGCGCAAATGACCGCAAAATGGCGCCCATGATACAGAGGATCTACGCCGGCTGCCACGATGAGTAGGCGAGACTCTGCGGCAGGGACCTGGTGCGCTGTATGTAGCGGTGAGAAGCTGGGGAGTGCAGCGTCGCATATAAAGTGCCTGGGCTGCCTGTGAAGTCTCACCTGAACCCGGCAGTTGGAGTCGAGAGGTCCCTGGGAGAGAAGGTAGGAGGGTTCCCGCGCAGGAGAGAGCCTGGCGTTGTCGGGACAGGCAGTTCGCTGAGAGACGATCCCGGCTGCTGTTGATCGCTGTGAGCCCTGAGAGATCGCCAGGCGTTGTAGGGGTGCTGAAGAGCCCTGCGAGCGCGTCGCGCTGTTAGCGCCGGACCATAGCCCTCAGTTTTTATGCTGGGACTCCTCCGAAGCAGGGACCTGCTGGCGGGATGGTGGTCACATCACAGAGAGGCATATCGATTTACTGTGATTGAGGCAGGGAGGATTGTCGGAGCAGCACCCTACGCCTCGTGAAAGACCCTGAGACGCCGAAAGTGTTGGCAGGAGGCTAGCGCAACGGACGACGTCTGGGGGGAGCCTGAATTGCCCCAGAGGGATTCCCAGAAATTTACTGCTACAGGCGAGCAGGCCTCTGACGGTTAGACCGAGTGGACGCCCACATAGAAACTGATCAAGCACCAGCAAACCCGGATCTCGAGGCAGAGGACGACATCTGTAGAAGTGCATTTTGCCCTAAGGGAGGCATCAGGCGAAGATGGTCGTGAAATACGGATTTCACCAGTGCTCTACCCCCCAACCCCTGAAACAGGGACCCACCGGCGTACTAGGGAGTCACGCACGGGGGTAACAGACGGCTTAATCGGGCGCAGGTCCTTCGGTTGCTGGGAGTCGAGCTGCAGCGGTGCACAGTGAGTCTGTGAGGCAGAACAGTGACGCAACCTCGCTTCAATGCTCGGAGCCAGAAGCGCCTTATAGGAGTGGGAGCAGCGGAGCCACGTATAGAGGGTAGATCCAACCCTGAGAGCCGACAACAGTGCCCAATGCCCCCAGGGGGACGCCAGCAGGACAGCATTGCAGCGCATGCAGCACTACTGCGGTGAGCGGACATTCAAGCACGGTAGCTTGGTAGCTGGGGGCGTCCCACTGGATAGGGGAGTCCGGGGGATAGTATAAGGGGGCCTAGTTGTACCTAGACGACACAGCTCCCAGCCTTGCAGTACACACTTGATACTACCAAGGAGATCTCACTCATTGCCCAAAAGATGGGGAGAACACAAAAGAAGAGGGGATTTGGAGTTCTTAGTGTGGATGTCCCTGGTGCCCAGACAGAAGATGAGGAAGAAGTGGTGGAACTGAGGGAGGAGTCGACTACCAGGAAACCCACACTGTCTAACATCATGCAAACAATTACGGCCTCCAGGGAAGTGCTGGAAGGAAAAATTGACGCGATAGGCACAGACTTAAGCTTACTAAAAGATGACCATCGAAAGCTCAAGGAAAGAGTCTCAACTAGTGAGAAAGAACTGGGTGGCCTCCCGGAGACAGTGCACGGGCTGCAGCGGTCACTTACGGACCTGGAAACTAAAATAAAAGTGCTGGAAATGCGGGCCAAAGATAGCAAGGACAGGTCCCGCAGAAACAATATTCGCGTCATCGGGGTGCCGGAAAAAGCAGAAGGGGCGGACATGGTGCGCTTCTTAGAGAACTGGATCCGAGCAGAAGTAGCTCCAGAGGGGCTGTCACCCTTCTACGCTCTGGAACGAGCACACAGGGTTCCGGCGAGGCCCCCAAAACCAGGAGGCCCGCCTAGACCAATAGTGGCACGCCTATTACATTTCAGAGACCGAGACTGCATCTTACGCCGAGCCCGCCAAAAGCAGGACTTACAAATCGACAACAGTGCCATAAGGATCTTTCCAGACTTCACAAGAGAGGTTCAGCGGAACAGAGCGTCCTTCATGACTGTCAAGAAAAAACTACGCCAACTACAACTACCTTACGCAATGCTGTTCCCTGCACGACTCAGAGTGGCGGACCCTGCGGGAACACGATTCTTCCTAACACTGCAGGAGGCCTGGGAATGGATAGACAAGCGGGAGCCAATGGTCCATCGTACTCCCTCTCCGAACTCTCTACAAGAGAGTCCTTGCAGCAATAAAACGGGGTCTAGAGCACCATCGCCCAGAGAGCTCAGCCTAGAACGCCGTAAAGCATTGCAGGCCGTGGTGACCCATAGTCAAAAAAGCTCCAGCCCTACTTCAAGCAAGAGCGGTCTGTATACCGGAAGATCGGAAACTTCGCCGGAGCATAGTGACAATGACACCTCGGAGACGGACTTGCCCAAGGTCACACACACCCCGAACTGCAGATGATCTTATCTGATGAACATAATGTAGTACTCTGCGCTGGGGCCTCAAGGGGCATGACGGATGCTCGTACCTGGGGGAGATCTTCAAGCACTGGCTGTATATGCCACTGTCCTAAGGGTCGTAAATAACTGGTCCGGGGTGAAATGTTTGGTACATTTTCAGGGGGGGCGGCGTTGCGGGAATCTGGGTCCGCAACTGTAGGTTGATCACCCCTGCAACAGACATTGGATGATTGTCTGCTTAAGCAGAGTTTGGATGGGAACTAGTTCTCTGGTACCTGTCCTGGGTGGGGGAGTTGGGGGTTTTCTTTAAGTTGGGAAATGTTAAGGGGGCCAGGCGTGTCACGCGGAGGGGGAGTTTGCTCAGTGAGTACAGAAATCTCCTAAGGCAATGGGATCCCCACTAGCTTTAAAATGTATCTAGTGGAATGTGAGGGGGATGCACTCAATGGTACGGCGTCATAAAATACACACATATCTGATCCGCAGAGGTATTCAGATCGCATTACTCCAGGAAACTCACATAATAGCGAAGGAAGGTGCGGCGATGCAGCGTCGCTGGGGGGGTCAAGCATTTTATACCACTTACTCCGCGTTTGCACGAGGAGTCCTAATATGGGTGAGGGCGGGAGTACCCTTTCAGTGCACAAAACAGATTATCGACCCAGAAGGAAGATACGTGGTAGTTTCGGGGAGACTAGATGGCAGGGATCTTGTGCTTGGTAGTATATACACACCTAACTTAGTCCAACCAGCCTTCTTTTTGCATCTCTCTAGGAAACTGGTGACTGTACTCACGGGCTCAGTGTTACTGGGGGTGACTTTAACTGCACATCAGATGTCAACCTTGATCGTTCCCATCCTCCACTCCCTGATGCACCTGCACATAGACTAGCAGAAGCGCGTTGTAGCTGGCAGCAAAAGTGGGGATTGATCGATTCATGGAGGGCTCAACACCCTGTGGCCCGGGATTGCTCCTTTTTCTCAGCCCTACATGAACTGCATGTTAGATTAGATGCCATACTGTGCTCCCCAGATGTCCACGAGGGGGTTTGCAGCAGTGAATTCCTCACTAGGACGCTATCTGACCACAATCCTGAGCTTATAGGCTTACAATGGTCCCGCGCGCGACCTAAAATCCCCACCTGGCACTTGCGGCCCGAGGCCCTAGAAGACCAAGTGTTTCATGAAGCGATAGGCACAGCCATTGTCAATTACTTCCAGGATAATGCTAACACTGCAGCGACCTCATTAGTAGAATGGGGCGCGTGTAAAGCCGTCATTAGAGGGCGCTGCATCTCAGAGATGATGGGCACCAGGAAGGTGCTACTCCAGGACATACAGAGGGATGACCAGCGCCTGAGAGCACTAGAACAAGATAGGCCTGAGAGACCGGACAAGCAGAGGGAGCTCTTAGAGGCTAGAGAGGCAGTGGCAGTGCAAGTAGAACGCCTTCGGTGTTTTCATTATAAAAAATACGTCACCCGAGCTCACTCGGAAAGAGACAAGTCGGGAGCTCTTCTGGCCTGGTTGGCTAAGCCTGCCAGGAGAGGTACAGTGATCCTCGAGATTAGGGACCAGGATGGGGCAGCGAGGTTTGATCAGCAAGGCATCAATGACTTGTTTTTAGCCTATTACACAGAACTGTACCAGAGTAAGATAACCCGAGCGGAGGAAGCTTTGACTGAATTCACACGAGATGTAGAGCTACCAGCTCTAGATGGGGACATTGCAGATACCCTAGGGTGGGAAGTCGAGATAGGAGAAGTAAGGGGGGCAATTAAGAATATGGCTCGAAACAAAACACCAGGCACAGATGGACTACCCATTGAATGTTTCTTAGCATACATTGATTTGCTGGCTCCAAGGCTGGTAAAGGTATACAATGACGCAAAAAGGATTGGCCACCTACCTGTGACTACTAGAGAGGCGATCATCATACCGTTGCTCAAGCCGGGGAAGCCACCTTGGGATAAAACAGCATATCGCCTATTATCCATGCTTAACTTAGACTACAAAATACTAAGTAGGATTTTGGCTACTCGCTTGCTCCCCCACATGACCACCCTGATACATAAAGATCAATCCGGGTTTATTCCCACTAGAAACACAGCGCTTAACATTCGGCAGCTTCTGCGAGTGCTGGAGGCTGATTCTTATGGAGTGGACATGGCGACGATCTTCGCTGTTGATATAGAAAAGGCATTTGATAGCCTGGAATGGCCATACTTGTTCCATGTGATGCGGAAGTTTGGGCTGGGGGCTGACTTTGTGAGTTGGACGGCTCTCCTGTATGCCGACTCCACTGCCAGAGTTAAGACGGGTGGGCTTATATCAGACGCCTGCAACTTGGGAAAGGGAACGCGTCAAGGGTGTTCCCTTTCCCCCTTACTGTTTGCCCTGGCGATGGAGCCGTTGGCAGCGAGGGCCCGATCTGGTCGCTCTCATCAGGGACTCAACGTGCATGGGCAGCTACATCACATTGCGCTTTATGCTGACGACCTTTTGCTGTTTCTGGCTGATTCCGGGGAGGCACTTAAGGGCGCGAAAGACTTACTACAGGGCCTCAGCAGGGTTGCTGGGCTAAAGGTGAACTGGGCAAAATCTTGCCTGTTCCCTGCAAGAGGGGGCAGAATAGGTCCGCAGGTGTCAGAGGGGGTGAGTTGGGAGGATAGGTGCCTACCATACCTGGGTACACAAATATACGACACTCGGGAAGACATACTAGAGGGCAATATAGGGAAGGCCATTCGGGGAGCGAAAAGCAACTTTGACTTCTGGAGCTCCTTGCCGATATCTGTTGCGGCCGCATAGCTCTGCTTAAAATGGTGACCCTTCCGAGGTTATTATACTACTTTGGGACTTTGCCGGTCTGGATTCCGACAAAGTACTTTGTCCAGCTCAGATCGATGGTCACGGGTTTCTTATGGGGAAATGGTAGACGCAGGGTGGCGCTTGATATCCTCATGCGACCAAGAGAGGAGGGAGGGCTAGTGGTGCCTGACTTTGAGGCCTACTATCTAGCGGCGCAATTTCAATGGCTCACGCAATGGGTGGCGATCAGTGTCAGGGGGGAGGAAGGGCGAAGAGGAGACCCGGAGACCTTAAGACAGTTATCCCAAATCATACTGCGGCTTCCTGTTAGAATCCCGGCCCTTACCACGGAACTTGACACGGCACGACGATGTTGGAACAGGTACCTGAGGCGGGCCAAAATTAGACTTCCCTACACTCCGGAAATCCCGCTACTCATGTGTACGGCCTTGCCGCATGGGGGTAACTGGCAGAAGCTGACGGCTTGGGTGGGTCAAGGCTTAGCTAACATAGGAGACCTATATGAGGGGGAAGCCATGATCCCGTTTAATGACCTGCAAGCCCGCTATGACTTGCCCGGGGGGGATTTCTTGCAGTATTTGGCCATCACTGCGGCCATACGGAAACATTGGAGAGGGGGGCTCACTGAACCAAAAACGTCACTGGGCTGCCAATATGTGGTTTCGGCGGCAGGTACATTCAAGGCGGTAAAATGCTTGTACAGGCGCATAACGAGGGAAAGGTTACTCCCCCTAACAGCTCTAAGACTCAAGTGGGAGGCTGACCTTGGGGAGGCTATCCCAGAGAAAATCTGGGGGGCATTAGTAGAGAGAGCGTGGAAGAGCTCCAGGAATGCCAGATTCCAGCTGGTGCATTTTTACCTCCTACATAGAGCATACCTCACCCCGGAAAAGATTAATAAGTATTTCCCGACCCAGGCAGCGGCTTGTCCGCGCTGCAATAAAGAAGGAGCAGATTTTAGACATATGTTCTGGGACTGCCTGCACCTGAAAAGCTTCTGGGGGGAGGTAACGGAGTTGCTGACCGGCATCACCGACAGAGAAGTAGAGCCGATACAGAAATACTGCATCTTACACTGGTTCCCCCACACATCCAAAAATAAAATCACGAGTAAGTTCTTAGACATGGGTCTCTTACTAGCCAAAAGAGACATCACCATGCATTGGAAGGCGAAGCAGGGCCCAAACATAACGCGGTGGAAAGCAGAACTCCTTAAGTGGGCTGAATGTGAAGGTGTGATCAGGCTACAGATAGCGAAAAGAACAGGGAGTGAGAGGGCGCTGAAAGCAGCAAGAGCTTGGGAAATGTTAGTGGTAGCGCTTAAATCACCTGAGGACACTGGGGAGGAAGCCTCAATAGACGATCCCCCGGCAGAAATAAATTAGGCTGCCTACAGAAGAGTAAATGGTGGCGCCAGGAACCTTGCTGACAGGAATGACAAGGTGCCACCCGGTCTGACTGTGTTCCCTTATAGTGTTACCCCAGTCAATTTTGACACTCAGCCTGGAGTACTGGAATACTGTAAATTAACGACCGGCAAGCAAGTGACACGCATGGGGGGAGGGGTGGGAGGGGGGCAGTTGAGGGAAGGGTGTTTAACGCCAGGACTGAATACAAGTATGTATGTAAGACTGCGGGGAAACGTCGAGACAGCTGAATGTAATGAGCTGACTGATAATCCGAATGTTAATTACTGTCTTAATTGAGCTCCCAGGTGATTGGTTGTAAATCTGCTTTATGTTAAGGTTATGACACAGTGGCAACATGGAACCTTTGTAAAATTCAATAAAGTCTGTTTACAAAAAGAAAATGGTGAAAGGCTGCTGCAATAGAAGCCCCCATTTCAAAATAAGAACAAGATACCTATCAATACCTAACCTTTGTCCGTTGCCTTGCTGGACTGCTAATGAAAATGTAAAAAGACTGCCGTATATTTTGTATCGCTTCCATATTTGTACCAATGAGTTACACTAAATGTTGTGGTTGCTGGGAGGGTCCGGAAAACTAAACATAATAATGTAATGTTTGTGGGATTATTCTGCATCAATGCTTTCCTTTCACATTTTACTTGGCTTTATATACTTTCACTGTCCTTTTGTTAACTTAAAACCATCAAGTTTAGATTTTTCAGAGACCAGTCATTTTATTTACTGAGACTAAACTAATCATCAAATTATTTTCATTTTCTTGTTCAACAATTCAGGTCTACCTCTTTTGGTTGAAATCGTAAAGTGCAGTTGATAACAGCCAGAAGAAGGACCATTACCTATCTACTGTAATGGGAATCAAGAAGACTCAAAGAGGCCTAAACCTGTGGGCTTGAGAGAGGTATGTTCATTAGGAAAATGCAGATAAGTGCGTCAAATGGCAAACTCTAATTATCTGGTAGTTGTTTGCTTGACTGGACACACGATGTACATGGCAAAATGTTATTGTTTAAGTGATCAGCCAGATGAATGCAGCTAGTTAGACATAGCAAAATGTTGTTATTGTTTGAGTGATCAGCCAAGTACATACAGCTGGTTGATAGTACAAGATTGTTTCTTATCACCTCTTTGTTAATGGCACCAGCCTATGCTCTTCCCTCTTGCTCCTCATGCACCATGATGCTTACCTTGACACTCCCATATTGACATTTTATTTTTACATTCCACAGGGGATCTCTTGCATTTGGCAACTGAACTGTCATCTTCCTTCCACAACAACTGTACTCATTAACTTGATGAATGTTTGGTTTATATATCTCGCACCTTTCCCCAATTCCCCCACCTATCCATTCATGAACACCCCAACCCTCTTCTCCCAGGTTGTATGTGATTGGTTGAGGTGTGTGTTGATTTCCACCATCAATAGATCTCACACTTGGCGGAGTGGAAGTGGTTAAAGTGACGCCAACTATTACAGGAGGGGGTTGCCAAAATTAATATATTTGCCCAACCCACCCGCATGACCCAGGCATGAAGTGGACTTAATAGGGCATAGACTTAATTACAACAGTGTTGCACAATCTATTCCCAGTAGATTCAACTAAGGTAACCTTCACCTGAGTCCTGACTGCTGAGGTTTGAGGCTTCATTATGCTTGCTTTAGTAAGTAACTCAACACTATGTTGCTTGTTGTTGTGTTGCCATGGTGATCTCAGGCATACATTGTCCATTCTCTTGGTGTTCTTGTAATAAGTGAATAGAACAGAGACCAGTTGGATTTCCATGTAGGTTTATTGTAGATATTGTAGATCAGGAATCACAACATGGAGTAGTACAGAATTAGATGTAGAGTAGGTCTTCTCTACAGAGCGAGCCCCACCAGGAGCAGCTTCCTTGCTGCTCAGCCCATCCTCTCAACTCACACTCAACACACAGTCATACCAGCATTCTATTACCTCACCACACATACCAACATTCCAAGAACATCCACACTGGCTGAGCAGCAAGGCAGAGAAGCAGGAAAGGTGCAATACACTAAATACCAGTATACTACACACCTTCCCCCCTTTAATGAACAACAACAAAAGAATTATGTAAGCAGTAAGCATAGTAAAAGTATAAATAAACATAGGAGTAAAACATTACATTAATTAACAAAAATGACATAACACACCTCTACCCCTTTTTACGGATTAAATGAAGAAAAGTAGAAAATGCAATACGCTAAACAATAATTGCACTAAAAGAAAGATCTAGCAACAAAGGTCTGAAAAAGAAACAGAATAGATCAAGGGATTCACAAAAATAAGAAAGAGAATGTGAGAAAAAGAGATCTCCCACCGTATGCTCAGGAAACTTAAACAAACCACAGAAGAAAACAGGAACTTGACATCTAAGTCACCAGCAGGACACACCAGTTGGCCAGACTAGTATGGAAGTGATAAACAGAGAATGTCAACCAATGATAAATTAGTGCAAGAAAGAGAGACAAGAAAAAGTACCCCTCAACGAGAGCCACTGAGAAAGACTCTCATACTGACACAACCAGGAAAAAAGGTTGGTCGCGATCCAACACATGATCCCTGGAGGTTGGAAACTAGAGAGGAGAAAAGGAGGTGAAAACTACACCCTGTTGGATTTTAAAAATAAATCCAACATGACAGAAAATAAGTGAAAAACACATTCTGTCAGTAAAACATAACCGTAGATTCTACACATAGTAACTTTGAAAATCCAGTACCGTAAAGTAATATAAGAAGTAGAATACAACGGGTGATATTTCCACGCACAAGTGAATATCACATATAGCCAGTAGGCTATCAAAATGTATACCTTGAAGTGACATATCCACGCACAAGTGGAATCATATATAACAAGTAGGCTATTATAATGTATACTAAAATCAACTTACAAAGAAAGAATCATGTAAAACCCATAGGTGACAAATCCACGTACCGGTGGGAGGTCACATAGCCAAAAAAAAAAGCTATTTCAACATATACCTTGTAAAACAATATAGGTGACTAATCCACTTACCGGTGGAAGGTCACATAGTCGTAAAGACTATTTCAATATAAACTTTATATTAATCCACACACAATAAATATGCACAGGCGAAGTCTCTAAAGAAAATTTCACTCTAAAATTCCTGCCAAAAACAGTGAAAAATTCGACCTCCAAATATTTGTGAAGGTGCAATTGCAAACATTTACATTTCTAAAATAGAAATGAGAACAACAAGATGTGCATCATTCAGAAATAAAAGCACCAAATATGTGATAACAATGTGGATTACAGGAAAGGAAACTGAAAATACATAAATTCCCCATGAAGAGAACTGCATTTTTTTTAATTTTTTTGGGGGGGGATTTCCATGTAGGTTTATTGTAGATATTGTAGATCAGGAATCACAACATGGAGTAGTACAGAATTAGATGTAGAGTAGGTCTTCTCTACAGAGCGAGCCCCACCAGGAGCAGCTTCCTTGCTGCTTAGCCCATCCTCTCAACTCACACTCAACACACAGTCATACCAGCATTCTATTACCTCACCACACATACCAACATTCCAAGAACATCCACACTGGCTGAGAAGCAAGGTAGAGAAGCAGGAAAGGTGCAATACACTAAATACCAGTATACTACAGTTCTCTTGAAATCTAGTTGCCTGTGATGCATAATAAGAATTCTTTGGCTAGTTCACTTCATCAGCATCATTCAGAATAAGAAATAACCCTGTTTTTCCTAAGATGTGTTCCCTGACAGCACTAGGTCACCACCACCAGCTCTACAAAAGCCCTTTAGAAAACCCTAGAGTGAGGTATGTCTCAATTAGGAGAGATAGCAGACATTGCCTAATCTACACAGGTAAGAAAAAAGTCCTCAGGTAGGAGGGATTGTTGATTTGGTGTATATTAACAAACCCCATTAGCGGTCACTAGTTACAGGGGTAGGGAAAGGGCAGTAAGTAAGTAGTATACAACTATTACTGATGGAAGGATGGGCGCAGCACAGCCTGATCAACCCATGATGGGTAGAAGGTTTGTGTGATAATAGTTTTGTGCCTTGGGATGTGCACTGGTCGACAATTGCTTTGTGATGAGACAGGTGCTGAGGACACCCTCCCATCACTATGTTGGCAGTGCTTCCTGTTTAATTAACAGCGATGTTATACTAAAGAGTAATGCTAAGACAGATATGCAAGTAAAAAAGTAACCCATTTATAAATGGAAAATAAGCCCCCACCCTCTTCTCCCACAACTGGCCTACCCCATTCTCCCAAGAAACCCAAAAAACATATAGGCTGTCCCCATTCACCAAAGTAGCCCTTGACCCCTGGTCTTGCGCCTATCCCCCATCTGCCACTGCCTTAGCTCCGTGTTCCTGCCGCAGCGCTAGCAGTCCCAAAGCTGCCAGTTATAGCCTGCAGTCCTGAGGTCAGGTAACCTCCTATCGTTTTTAAAATTATCTGATATTATTGTGTTTCCTGGGAGTTGTTGGCTGTTGGATTTTACGTTGTGTTAGAATTGGGGGTCTCTAGTTGGCAGTGGTATACACCCTGTGCAAATAGGGACCCTTCCTTCTAGTCAGGTTGAGTAAATTACACACCTATGTTTGCCTGTGCTCACCCTCTGGTAGCATGGCACAGAGCAGTCAGGCTAAACTACAGAGGCAATGTGTAAAGCATTTGTATATAACACACAGTAACACAGTGAAAACACCACAAATGGACAACACACCAGTTTAGGAAAATAAAGTATCTTTATCTAAACCAAACAAGATCAAAACGACAAAAATCCAACATATAGGTATCAAAATATGACTTTTAAAAGGTAAAACCAGTTCTGTCCATAGAAAACTATGGATGCGTCACTGTTTCAGCAAAATTACAGGATGAGAACATGTGCAGGGAAGCTGATGCATTGGTTCCTTACTCGCAGGGAAGGTGATGCGTTGGTTCCTTACTGCCACGCAGGGGAGGTGATGCGTCGGTTCCTTACTGAAGAGGAGGTGATGCTTCAGTTTCTTACTGCAAGGAGAGGTGATGCGTCGGTTTCTTACTAAAAAGGCGAGCTTCATTGTAGATTTGGCTCACAGGTGAGATGCATGAGAAAATACAAGTGCTATGGGTCGAGGCGACGATGATCCAGGTGCTGCATCTAATTCTGTAGCCACAAATAGGTGATTTGTTGATTTTTCCAGGTGCACAGCAGGGCCTGCGTTGGAGTCGGAGCGGGAGTTTCGGACTTTAGAGACTCGGGGCTCGGAACTTCGGCAGCGGCGGTTTCTCAGGCTGTGAACAGGCACTGCGTCAAAATTTTCGGCTGCACTGCAGCGATGCATGTGTTTTTCAACTGCACTGCGGTTTGCGACAGGAAAAATTGTGCTGGAAGGGCGATGCGTGGATTTTCAGCGACAGGAGCAGCAAAGCAACCTCCAAGCGCCCAGGAATGGAATTTGGCACCACAAAGCAGGTCAGAACTCCCAACATGGAGTTCAGGGATGCTGCAGGTGAAGTCTTTGTGTCCCTTAGACTTCAGAACAGGAGGCAAGCTCTACATCAAGCCCTTAGAGATCTTCTCAAGCAGGATTCACAGCAATGTTCAGTGTTTGTCCTCTTTCAGGTAGAAGCAGGCAACTGCTGGTCAACCCAGCAGAGTAACGCACAGCAAAGAGGCAGTACTCCTCTTCACATCTCTACAGCCCTTCTCCTTGGCAGAGGTTCCTCTTGATACAGAAGTAATCTAAAGTTCTGGGCTTTTAGGTCTGCTACTTATACCTCTTTTCCCCTTTGAATTATTTGTTCAGAAAGTCTCTTTTGCTCAGTAAAACCAGTTCTGTCCTCCCTGGCCCAGTTTCACTACAGGAGGTGGAGACAGCATTGTGCAGAGCAGTCAAAGTCTATTCAGGTGTCAGTAACAACTCCTCCCACCACTCTAGCCCAGGATCGCACAGCAAGATATGCAGGGCACACCTCAGCTCCCTTTGTGTGAGTGTCTGGAGTGGATGCACAAACAGCCCCTGTCAGTCTAACACCAGACGGTGAATACACAAGCAAGGCAGAGGGACACAGGATGGTTAAACAAGAAAATGCCCTCTTTCTAAAAGTGGCATTTTCAAACACACAATTTAAAAACCACCTTCACTAAAATGTGTGTTATTAAATTCTGAGTTCAGAGAGCCTAAACTCCAACTCTCTAGCTGTTCCCAATGCAAAGTTATACTTATAAAAATGTTACAAGAGAGTTCCAATGTTAGCCTATGGGAGAGCTAGTCCTTGCAATATTGAAAACTCAAATTGGCAGTATTTCACTATCAGGACAAGTAAAACACACCAGTTCATGTCCTACCTTTCACATACACTGCGCCCTGCCCATGGGAGTACCTTAGGCTTAGGTTAGGGGTGCCTTACATGTAAGAAAAGGGAAGGTTAGGGCCTGGCAAGTGGGTGCACTTGCCAGGTCGACATGGCTGTTTAACTGCACTCACAGACACTGCAGTGGCAGGTCTGAGACACATTTGAAAGAGCTACTTGTGTGAGGGGCACAACCAGTGCTGCAGGCCCAATAGTAGCATTTGATTTACAGTCCCTGGGCACACACAGTGCAGTCTACTAGGGACTTACCAGTAAATCAAATATGCCAATCATGGAGAACCAATCAGAATTACAATTTACACAGGGAGCAGTTGCACTTTGGCACTGATTTGCAGTGGCAAAGTACCCAGAGCACCCAAACCAGCAAAAACAAAGTCCAACACAGAGGGAAAAATACAGGAGGCAGAGGCAAAAAGCCACTTGCCAAGGATGCCAGGTCTAACATGTGGCGTTACAGCTCAACTTCCTAACCTCACAATCAGCGCCTTCCCGCCATTTATTTCCAGCTCCAGTCGCTCCCACCTCGCCAACCTTCTGCCTCCCTGCCACGACTAATTATGGAGGCTGCTGATTAGCTCCATTGAGTAGGGCTTGTCCCCTGGTCTTCTGCCACACCTCCAGCTTTCGCTGCCTTAGCTCTGTGTGACTGCCACATCACTACAACTCCGAAGCCGCCAGTTCTAGCCTGCAGTCCCAGGGTCAGGTGATCTCCTTATTGCTTCTCTCCCTAAATACTGCAGTTGCGTGGTTAGCCTGTTATCTGAAGTGTTTGCTCTTAGTTTTATCTGATAATCAGTTTCCTGAGCACCAATAATTCAATAAAAGTCCAATCTCATAGAAGTCTGCAGTATGAAGCTCTTTGTTCTTTTTTTTTAAATCGTGACAATATTCAATCTTGACAGATGCAAATTTCATAGTAGTAGCCAGTAGCCAACACATGTTTCGTCGTGGTAAGGATTTCACCACTGACTTTCTCAAGGCCTCAAACCAATAAACTAGTCTCATCCATAAAAAGAGCTCTATAAAGTCATTGACATCTTGGCTCCATTTGTCAATCAGTCACATCCAAAATTATATTGAAATAAAACATGTACCATGTATCCAAATAGCAGAAGGAGAGTACACCTCCACACCTCTTGGTGGGAGCGTTATTGAATTATCGGTGCTCAGAAAATTGTATATATGTTTACAGGGAATATTTTTCCTGATTAGAAGGAATTGTTGGTTCCCTTCTTTAGTTGGAAGCATTTCTTTTGAGATATTGGGCACAACATAGTATTTTGCGCATTGATACAACTGTGCCGCCTATCTATTGTAGATAGTGTTATCTGATATTATTGTGTTTCCTGGGAGTTCTTATCTCTTTTTGGATTTTACGTTGCGTTCAGCTCAACCTCCTAACCTCCTAATCAGCACCTTTCTGCTGTTTTTTTTCCTGCTCCCGCTGCTCCCACCTCGCCACCCTCCGGCCTCCCAGGACTACATATGGAGGCCACTGCACGCCCGCGCCACTGGCGCACCAAAGGCAAGCCTGTCTGCGCCCGGACCGCACCTAGCGCCAGGTCCCCTGGCCCTCTGCACTCCCACTGGTACTCTGCCGCAGACCTTCGTGCCTTGGTCTCCGGACTCAACAGCAACTGCTGCCTCGCATCACCCCACTCCTCAGTGAGTCTCTTCACCTGCCTCTGCTGCTGGTTCACCTCAACCCCAGCACCGAATACCACCACTGTGACCAACGCCAAACCAGCACCGGAAGCCAAGACACCCTCAGGGCAACTCACCTGCCTTCTGCTCAATGCCAGATTGCTCTGCAAGCACGCCACCAAAGTGTGGGACACGATCTCCACCCTCACCCCGATGTAATTTTCATCACAGAAACCTGGATCACCCCTGCATCGAACCCAGACATCGCCACAGCAACACCCAGTGGCTTCAAAATGAAGCACCATGACCACACCAACAGATACAGAGGCGGCCTCGACATCGTACACAAGTAATCAATCACCTGTACCATCTCCAATGATGAAACCACGCTGCTCATGGAACACATGAATTTCCAGCTCCACACAGACGAATACAGACTGCCAGGATCATGAATCCGCTTCAGCAACCCCATCACTGAATTTATCACCCCGCTCGCCATCGAATCCGAACACTACGTCTTCCTGGGAGACCTAAAATTCCACCTGGAAGACACAACCAATACCAGCTCCTCCAACCACCTGGATAGACTGGACAACATCGGCCTCAAGCAGCTAGTCACGGACCCCAGGCACAAAGAAGGACACACGCTGGACCCCATATTCACGTCTAGCAACAGAATCAGATACAGCCACACATCAGAACTCACCTGGTCAGACCACTCCATCGCACATTTCACCATTGCTGGTTCTGCCCTCACCCTCCCCCAATGGGCACAGCGCTCCCTTCCGCAGTTGGTCCAAGGTCACTCAGAAACAATGGACCGACACCCAAGCACCACACAGCCCAAAGACAACACCAGCTTGGATCAGGCAGTGCATAACTTCAACGACTGGCTCACGAGCGCTGTTGACCGAGTTGCCTCACTAACCAGCCAAACCTCACAGACCCTCCAAACTAGCCAGCTGGTACACCTCAGAACTCTGCACATCAAAACGCAGGTGGAAACAACTAGAAAGACGATGGTGCACAAGTAGGATACATACCAACAGAGCCACTTTCAAATCAGTCCTCAACAACAACCACCAATAGATCAAAGCAGCTAAAAAGGAGACCTTGACCCACCGAATTGACACAAGCACCAACCAAGCTAAGGAACTCTTCACCATCGTGAGAGAGTTCACCTGCCCGTCTGCCACCGAAAACGCTATCCCCATCACATGAGCTCTGCGACGCCCTCTCTGACCACTTCCACAACAAGATAACACCCATCTTTAAAAAATTCGACCTCCAACCTTCTCAGCCACGATCAACCACCACCACCTCTGTCCACCCTCTTGCTGCATGGGAACAACTCAGCACACCGAACACAGCCACTCTGATGAACACCATCCACTCAGAAACACCCTCCGACCCCTGCCACCACCGGCTCTTTAACTTCAGAAGAGACAAGATCAGCCGCCAACTCACCACCATCCTCAATGCCTCGATAACCACGGCCACTTTCCCCGATGCATGGAACCAGGCCGAGATCAAACCACTCCTCAAGAAGCCCTCGGCAGACCCCAGCGAGCTCCAGAACTATCAACCCATCTCGCTGCTCGCGTTCCCCACCAAAGTCCTCGAGAAGGCCATCAACATCCAACTCACCAAACACCTGGAGAGGAACTACCTACTGGGCCCTTCCCAATCAGGCCTCACAACTCTAATTGTCGCAACAGACGGCATCCGTACCCTACTCGACAGCCACCCTGATCCTGCTTGACCTCTCCGCAGCTTTGGACACCGTCTCCCACCACACACTCTTCTATTGCCTATGCCCTCACAGACAGCAAGTTCAAATGGATTGCATCCTTTCTAGCAGGACGCACCCAGAAAGTCTGACTAGCTCTCTTCACATCGCAAGCGAAGCACACCATATGCGGTGTTCCTTAGGGATCATCCCTCAGCCCACCCCTCTTCAACGTCTACATGACACCACTCACAGACATTGTCTGATCGCACAACATCAACATCATCTCCTACGCCGACGACACCCAGCTTGCCCTATCGCTCTCAGCCGATTCACGATGAAGACTAACTTCTACAACTGCATGAAGAACGTCTCTCTCAGCCTGGATGAGGGACCACTGCCTTAATCTCAACACAGACAAGACGAAAGACCTCATCTTCGGCAAACACACTGCCCTCTGGAACGACTCCTGGTGGTCTTCAGAACTCGGATCCACCCCCACGGCAAAAGACCACGCCCACAACCTCAGCATCATCCTCGACAGTGTACTATCCATGAAATGGCAAATCAACGCCTTCTCCTCAGCCTGCTTCCGGACGCTCCGCATGCTCCGTAAAATCATCAAGTGGCATCCTACCAGGAAGATGATAACGCCGGCCCTCATCACGAGCCAACTGGACTATGGAAACACACTCTATGCAGGCACCATCACAGAACTAATGCAAAGACTCCAGTCACTTCAGAACACAGCACCCAGACTGCTCCTCAACCTGCCCAAGAGAACCCACATCACCCAGCACCTGAAAAACCTCCACTGACTCCCGGTTCGCAAGAGATGCCATTTCAAACTCCTGACCCACGCCTACAAAGTCCTCCATGACCATGGACCTGCCTACATGAACCACCACCTGTACTTCCACCGACCAACCAGGAATCTCCGCTCTGCACACCTTGCCCTCACAACGATCCCTCGCATACCCTGCAGACGCCCTCCCCTCCACCTCCAAAATTCACCCTCGCTGACCGGCTTCAGGAAGGGACTCAAGACCTGGCTCTTCAACTGAGACCTGCAGCAAGCGCCTGGAGACCCTCATGGTTGACAAGCAGTGCTATATAAATACGACTTGATTGATTGTTTGATTGTCCTTACCACCCTCTCCTCCCACCACATGCTCACTCCTTGACCTTAAAAACAGCACCCTAAAACTCCTAACAGTCCAACTAAACAACACTGTCCCCAACTGTTCCCACCCTCATCTCCCACAACAGTCCCACTGTCTCCCTATTAAAAAATGGGCCTACACTGCCTACACTGCCTTCATTCTCTTTGAAAGGTCATGCTAGCCCTTCTTCTGTTCCTCCAGGTCTTGAGCAATTTTATGGAGGAGGTCATAAGTAGATGGTGGGAGTGGTGATTCATAGAGGGTTGGGCTGGGAACCTCACTGCCTGCAGCAGCTGCAATAACGCTGCCCTGGTCCCTCGAACTGGCAACCCGAGGCAATGGGGGCTGCTGCTCCTTCCTTATCCTGCAGTGCGGCCACTTCTTCCTCTTTCTCCAGAACCACCAGCTGTTGGTACTCCACAACAATTTCTTCATTTTGTGGAAGCGTATCTAAACAGCCCTCTCCCACCGGGAGTGAGCCTCTGTGGAAGATCCTCTGGCAGAAGGAGCTAGATAATCCAAAGAAAACATGAATTGTAGCACTCGACACAAACACTTGATTATATACAGTCGTACAGTAGCAGAACATTGCTGGTCTTGTAGGACCACTGGAAATATTTTCAATGTGATTATTGGTCAAAGGGCCACGATTCTTTCCATACTTACTTCATGTAATGCAGTAGCAGTGAATGGTATGAATTAACCCATGACCATAACCACAACCTTAATCAAAAATAGATTTGTTCTTTTTATAAAAATGATGAAAAGTTGATTTGAAGGGGTGACACTTGCACAGCACATTTAATGTTTGTTAGTTTTAATAAATGAATTATGTATTGCCACTCAAATGGCACATTAAAATAATGGATCACAATTTGCCTTACTGTATATGTGCAACATTAATAAAGCAACCCTGCCAGATCAGTATGTGTTTTTTGGGACAGTTAATGGCATGTCATCATAAACTCCAATGGCACTGCTCTTATCCTGTTCCCTGAGTTCCCCACCCTACACCCCAAATAATGTTCACAAAAACCTTTTCCTTGGCAATGGAGTAAGTGTAAGGGTAAGGTAAGTTACATTACAGGGCTTACGCTAGGTAAAGGTGTGGATATGAACTTACTGAGTGTCAGATTCATCATGTACTAGTAGGTTTAGTCGCAGGGTTAATGGAAGACAAAAAATGAAACAGTAATGCAAGCCATAAAAAGTAGTCACTTAGACAAAAAATGTGGAAAAATGATGACACGTACAGAGATTGGCTTGCAATTTTTGGACTGACTGGGCTTGAAGGAATGGGATTAGTGGTAAGTGAATGGGTACTGGGACTAATTCCAGAAAGGATGAGATAGGAACATTGGAAGCTGGATAATTTATAAAAGATTGTTAACTAGGCTAGTAAGAAAGGAAAGAATGCCTTAACAAATGCAATAGTTGTCATTGAGAAAGGAAAGCGACTTACTACTTGTCCCAGTCACCACTCCTTCCTCCACACCGTGGTGGTCTCCTCTGCTCTCCTTCTCAGGAGCCTTGAGCCTTGGCAGTAGACAAAAACATAATTCACATATTTAGATACCTGTAACAATTTATAAAAGTTTCAAAAACAATACCACACTAATGTTAGATTATTCTTATTTATCTTCTATCTAATGAGCAAAAGTTTACATCACATTTTACAAACCAAGTAGTTAGCCATTTAAAGTTATAATACTTTTTTCTCACAATGGAGGGACATGGCTAGGAAAGAATCTGAAGATGTGGAAAAGAATGAAAAGGACATCTTGTGTTGGTCGTATCCTGCTGTGATGCCACTTCCCCCGGCCCGTGGGACAGACACAACCTTGGTGGCCATACCCATTCCTGCTAGTGCTGCTGGTAAGTCACATTTAATATTTTCTGTTTTTCAACTAGTATGCATTATGGTCTTCTGGATTTTCTATTTTCTCCAACTTTACCTTATCTACTTTAGCATCCTATATATATATATATATATATCTCAAAATAAAAAGTGCCCCTTTCGGGAACCACCGACGCTTGGAAGGTGGAGCGCTGACCGGCAGAGCAGACTGTTTTTTTAATAACCAAAACACCAGTAGTGATACACACACTCAGGAAAAAACACGGTGTTACGTAAGCAAAAAGGGATTTATTCATTCATAAACCCCGCGTTATATATATATATATATATATATATATATATACACACACACACACACACACACACACACACACCCCCTACTGGCGGTCACCAGTAGGTAGTTATTCTTAGGACCTAGTTTGCATAGACAAAGCGTTTTTTGTTTTGGTAATAACTTTGACGAACCTTCACCAAATGTTCAAACTAGTACACCGATCACTTAAGCTGCTGTCTGGAAAGTTTCAGGTGATTCGCCAAGCAAGGGCCGAGAAAAGGGGGGGTTCCAAACGTGTTTTCCCCATGCAATTTCCCGTAGGGATTTTAGACACGTCTACTGTCTGAACCTCTGAACAGAATTTCACCAAATTTCGCAGAAAGCTAGATCTTGGTCCAGAAAGATCTCTTTTTGTGATTTGGTGTAAATCTATTCAGTAGTTTTGGAGTTATTAAAGAAGAAAGATTTCTGTATATCTAGAGACGCAAAGGGTCTGCAAATCTGACAGATCGCAAAATGAGATCTGATTGACTGTCACTAATTCAACCAGCAGTGGTGGCAGTCATCTTGGGACTCGGCTTAATCCCAAGAAAAGACATTAGAAAAAAGACAAGGAGGCAGGGTAGGAATACACTGACCCCCTAGGCCTTGTGGTGGGGTCCCAGAGGGACCATGTCGGGGCCCACAACTGTTTTTTCCCCATTTTTCATGCTGATCTGCGAAGAATCTGGGGAGGATCAGCACGAACATTAAAAAAAATGTATGGTATCCCGTGCTTGCTTTTACTAATCCCTCCAGGTGGGCCTCATCTGGGGGAAGATTCATTACATAAATATATTGGGGAGTGGGGTGCACGCTGCCCCCCTCTCTTGGCCGATTTTGGCCCCGGATACCCCATCCACCGGGGCACGGCCATGAAGTAAAACGGAGGCATGCAGCCCCCTCACCAAGCCAATTTTGGGCCCCTGGGACTCCATCTCCCACTCATACTCCCACTTTCTCACTAATGCAGCCACTGATATAACCACTCATACGCCCATACAGCTACTCACACACTGAGTCAGTCACCCATAGAGCTACTCACACAACCAATCACTCACCCATACAGTCAATCACTCAGCCACTTACTCACCCATACATATACACACACACACACTCACTTACTCATACACATACTAACACATACTCACTCACTTATACAGTCACTGACACAAGCACACACTCACCCATACAGCCACTCTCACATTCACTCATTCACTCATGCAATCACTCATATACCCCTTCACTCACCTAGTCTGCCTTTCACATACCCAGTTACTCACCCATATACCACTAACACATCCATTTACTCACCCATACAGGCAGTCACACACCCTCTCACCCACCCACACAGACACTCAGGCAACCATACAGGTACTCAGACAACCAATCACTCACAAATACAGCCTTTCATGTACCCACTCACACACCCATGCAGTCACTTAGACATGAACTGACAGACTGATACAGAAATTCACACAAGTCACTCACCCATACATTCACTGAGACACTCACTCACTTATACAGTCAGTCACGCACCCACTGAATCATCCATATAGGCACTCATACACCCACTTATTCACCTATACATCTTGGTATATATATTTAACACTCATAAACTTTTTAAAAAGTCACAGTCACCAGATGATGTCATTATTTATGTCATTTGAGATGTCATCAGTGATGTCACTGACCATGTCATGAGTGATGTAATATGTGAGGTCATTAACAGTGCATTGCGGGGGCGCGAGTTATAATTAGCTCAGCTAATTGTAACTGCTGAAATTCACTGGTTTTGTACAAGTAAAATCTGAGCCTAACTATAAAGTCCCTGTAACCTTTTTTTTGCGAAAAAAATAATATATATACATATATATGTATATATATATATATATATATATCTATATATATATGACGCTCCGCTGCCTCTTCAAACAGCAAAGACCAGCACTCTCGTTGGTTTTAAATCCAGGTACGGATTTATTCGTGCACAGAAAATAAACAACAAACGCGTTTCAGCCTCAGCCTTCGTCAGTGTCGACGGGCGCCATAGAAACGGACGTACATATAGGTTAAAATTAACAAAACTAACGAAGGACAATTCATTTGCAAATGGTCAGCGCCATATTGGAGAGTGCAAAGTGGTATAAAATCAATTCATTATTAACCATGTCATTGATTTTGTTGTATAGCGCCAAATTACAATTCTAATTCATTGCAATAAACGAACACAAATCAGTAGGGTTATATATACACCCATATCATCGATTCTGTTTCTTAGAACCAATTACAATTCAATTCATTGTAATGAACAAACATAAATCAATTTGGTTATTTCACAATATTTGAAGGAGACAATTCTATCAGATCTCAACTTCACTCCACTTCCATTATCATCTAATAGATAATCGGTTCTACCACTGTTCGCACACTGCATGTCACGTGCCATGGAAACCTTTCAGTTTTCGTTATTCAGCCCTGGATGGACGTATACGTTTTCCATATTCAATATAATCCACCCACTGTTCATTAATATATATATATATATATATATATATATATATATATATAACATACTGGCAGTCGCCAGTAGGTTGTTTAGGTAAGACCTAGTTTCCATAAAAGTGTCACGGTGTGTACTATTGATTGGGAAAGTTTGGGGGTGATCCGTGCAGTGGGAACTGAGAATTTGGGGCACGAAATAATGTTGCAATTGTAATGTTAATTCCCATAGAAACTTTTAGCCACCTCTACAGCCCCAACCGCTAAACGAACTTACAACAGATTTGGCAGGGAGGTAGATGTAAGTTCAAGGGAGTGCTTTTTGCTAATTTGGTGTAAATCCGTTCAGTAGTTTTTGAGAAATGTAAGTTTAAAATTATAGTGATATCTCTGGCCATTGATATTTCGCATTGGTTTCGCAATGAATCGCAAATGCACATGCCAACAGGAATGCTCTGATTGGCTGGACGCAACCTGAATAGAAAGTTGCGGCCGCCATCTTATCTTTCGAGAACGGTTCCCGGGGCTGAAAGTCTGTGTGAAAGCCCACATAAGAGGTAAGGGTTGAGATACTCTGACCCCATGGTTGAGAAATGGAGGTGTTAGTGACAGAAGTTAAATGTCCAAAATTGATTTTTTTTCGCGAGGACATTAATTATATAGTTATCATTTTTTAATGTGGTGGTGACTATTGAATTCCTGCTTTTGCTTTCTACATTCGCGGCGTACCCGTGAGGATCGCGATGGCCAACGTCATCGCGATCTCTGGTCTCACCGTAAAAACAGAAAATAGGTTTTAGAGAGGGTTGTTCTAGAAATAAACTAGAAAAACATGAGTTTGAAGTGTACAGTAATAAACCTCTAGTGTGTAAAATACTGTAATGTGTGTGCATATATGTGTTTTCACTTTATGAAAAAGGCACAATCGTCGCAACATCCTGAATAACAGCAAAAACGGAAAATAGGTCTGAAAGATGGTTTTTAAAGAACTTTAGTACAAAAACATGAGTTTAAACATGCTTTGAAAGAAGTATGTATATAGTAATGTGTGTAGGGCAATGTTCAGAATGTTTTTTTTAACATATTTTTTTGGGTGTGTTGGTGGTCATTGAATGTCTGCTTTTGTTTTCCTCTTTCACGACGTGTCCGGGAGAATCGTAATTACCGATGTCATTGCGATCTCCGAAGTCACCGTGAAAAAATAAAATAGGTTTTACAGATGGTTTTTATAGAAACTCTCTACAAAAACATGACTTTAGAGAATACTGTAAGAAACCCCTAGTGTGTAAAATAGTGTTGTATGTGTGCATATATGTGTTTTCACTTTATGAAAAGGCACGATCGTCGTGGTTAACGACGTCATCGCAATATCTCGAATAACCCCAAAAACAAAAAGATGGTTTTTAAAGAAACTTAGTACAAAAATATGAGTTTAAACATGCTTTGAAAGAAGTATGACTATATATGTGTAGGGCAATGTTCAGAATGGATTTTGTTGCATATTATTTTTGGATGGGTTGGTGGCAATAAAAGGCCTACTTTTGTTTTCCGTTTTTGCGACGTATCCATGGGGATCGCGGTTACCAACGTCATCGCGACTTCCGCTGTCTTCCCAGAAACTAAAGTTAGTGTTTGAAGGCGATTATTCTGTAAACTCACTACAAAAATATGAGTTTAAAAAGTACACTAACAAAGCTCTACTGTTTAATATACCGTAGAATATGTCTATATATATGTTTTACACTTTGTATAAACCGTGCGCTTGTCGCGACTACCGTCGTCTTCGCGGTGACGTCAATAGTCGCGAATAACATTTTTTTTTGTAAAGGTGGCTGTCTTCTAAATTGATCACAGAAAGAAAAGTTAAAACAATATTTTACTAAATATTTAGAGTTAAACTTTATTTAAGAAATGTCTTTAAGTGTATTTTTCAGTATGTGAAATACATTTACTGATGACAGAATCTCCACAGTAAATGCCACAAGGTTGTGCCGACTTGCAAAACACATATGAAATCAAAAAGTTAGTGGTGTATTATATAAATATAATACACAATATCCAATTATAGAAAGAAAGTACGAAAATCTTAGAGGTTCACTCACAAAAAATGGACGTTACAATTAAGAATTAGCATTTAAAAACATCTTAGAAACTGAAAAAAACAAAAAAAAGGTTACATGGACGTTATAGTTAGGAAATAGAATTAAAAAAACTTTAGATATTCACTGAAAAAAACAAAGGTTACAGGGACGTTATAGTTAGGCTGCTATTTCACTCATACCACACCAGAGAAATTCAGCAGTTAGCTGAGCTAACTATAACTCGCGTCCCCTCAATGCACTGTTTATGACCTCACATATCTAGGACAATCTTCCTCAAAAGTCATCAATATAACCTAACAATTGGGGGCAAACATAATTAGAGTATATATATATTTTTTTCTGTCTTTTTTGTGTTCCATGTAGTGAATGTTGTGACGGTCCCCTAATGAAGGTATCTCAGCTGAAACGCGCGTAGTGTGTTAACCTACCGCCAGCCTTGTCCTCTATTCCAACCATTCACATCTTGGATCCCCTTTCTTATAATTGTGTTATGGTCCGATGGATGATTATAAAATGTATTTGAAATTCATAATGAAAGAAGAAAGTCATAAATGTGTAATTGAAAATATATAATTTTACATGAACACTGTAATGTCGGATAATGTATGAAAATGTATTGATGGCTTTTATATTGTAAATTATTTATTATGTCCTGTTTTTGATAAATGAAATAAAAATTAAAAAACATTCTTTGTATCAAAAAGCAAAAGAGTTCTGTATAATATTTCCATGCACTGCGAGTAAATCTGTACGGTGTAATTATTGGTTTGCCTGCGCATATATATAACTGGGTATACCTGCAAAGGTTTTTTCTTATTTTGTCATATAATCCCTACATTTGGCAAGTTCATCTTGTATGTAGAGGCCCCTACTTTCAAAACTTATGACCTCACATATTACATCCCTCATGACATGGTCAGTGACATCACTCATGACATCACTGATGACATCTCAATTGACATCACTGATGACATCATCCACAGAATCTCTGATGCAGCCACTCACACCCCCATGTATCCTTTCATACACCCACTCCAACTTTCACACTACCATTCTCGAAACCATTAACACAACCATACCAGTACTTACATATCCACTCACTGATTCATAGGTCTACACACACATCCACTCAGTCACCCTTACAGCCACCCGTACACCAACTCACTCACTAATAAAGCCACTGATATATCTACTTATATAGCCGCACAGCCACTCACACACTCTCAGTCACCCATAGAGCTACTCACACACCTACTCACTCACCCATAGAGTCAATCACATAGCCACTTACTCACCTATTCAGTTATACACACACCAACTCACTTCTTCATACAGATACTAACTTACTTACCTATATAGTCACTGACACAAGCACCCACCCACCCATACAGCCACTTTCACAATCACTCACTCACACATAGTCACTTATATAATCCAACACTCACCTATACTGCCTTTCACATATGCAGTTACTCACCCATATACCACTGACACATCCATTCACTCACCGACACAGCCATACGCACACTCACTCACCCATACAACCCCTCTCAGATGCACTCATGAACCCATACAGCCAGTGATTTACCCACTCACACCCTCACCCACCTACACTGACATTCCTATACCCATACAGGTACTAAGACAACCAAACAATAACCCATATAGCCACTCATGCACCTACTCACCAACCCTTGCAGCCACTTACACACCAACTGAGAGACTGATACAGACATTCACACAAATTAGTCACTCACCCATACATTGACTGAGACATGTATAAACACTCACTTATACAGTCACTCACGCACCTACTAAATCATCCATACAGGTACTCATACACCCACTGATTCATCAATACACCTTGGTGTATATATATTTAACACTCATAAACCTTTTAGAAACACTCACAGTCACCGGATGATGTTATCAGTGATGTCCACAGTGATGTCATTTGAGATGTAATCAGTGATGTCATCAGCAATGTCACTGACCATGTCATGAGTGTTGTAATATGTGAGGTCATAAGCAGTGCATTGCTTGGGCGGGAGTTATAGTTGGCTCAGCTAACCTTAACTGCTGAATTTCTCTGGTTTTGTATGAGTGAATATCAGCCTAACTATAACGTTCCTGTAACCTTTGTTTTTTTCAGTGAATATATATATATATGGGAAACATCATTTACATTGCATGCAATACATCGCATGCCATTACAACGCGGTTGTTACAACGACCGCGTTGCTACATCGCAAACCCTTACAACGCAAGTCGGTACAACGACTTGCTGTAGGGGGCAGAAGGTGTTGGATTTAAAATCCAACACCTTCCCTACTGTTGCACAGACTGGAGTTGGAATAGTAAATTATACTATTCTAAAGACCAGCGTGCCCCCTACAGCAGTCGTTGTAACGACTTGTGTTGTAATGGTATGTGATGTAACAACACGGTTGTTGTAACGACAGCGTTGTAATGGCATGCGATGTATCGCATGCATTGTAACGTGGCATATTCTACATATATATATAAACACAAAAAGTGACTCTGAAGTGGCACACATACTACAGAGGGTTGCAGTAGTAAAAAAGATGACTGCCAGGAATGCTATTGAAATTAAATCTGCCAAACTAAAAAGAGATATGTTAAGATTTCATATACCTCCTCTTCCAACTCACCACTTTCTAAATCATTCTGTTTTTGGAGATTTTCTTGTCAGTGTAAGCCCTGTGAGTAAACAGCATAAAAAACCAGAAGATTTATAAGACAAAAAAAGCTGCATAGCATCAGCCAGCTACAACCCTTCCAGACATCCGACCCAGTTATTGACTTGACTGGAGGGCTCCTATCACCAGGTGAATTGAACCTCTTGAGCAAAGGCCTCTATTTCTGTCCTGTACCGAAGGACCATAATATGGCCAACATGATGAGAGACCTAAAAACCTTCGAGAGAAGATGCAGACTTGCAGAATACTTTTACAATAATTCTAATGTTGGTCTGCCAAGCTACCTTCCAGATCCATTTAAGAAGTTCCGCCATCCCAAATCATGGACTCCTCAATGTGGTAGAAATCCTGTTCTTGATACATACATTTTATCCATCAACAAACTCATCAAGGAATCAACACCTAAGAGGATTTTTGATAACATTACCCGAGAAGAGAGAAAAGCTCTCCACCTCCTTCAACAGAGAATGGATGTCATTATAAAACCGGCAGACAAAGGTGGTGCAGTGGTTGCCTTGAAAGTAAGTGATTATATTGAGGAAGGAATGAGACAACTAATGGATACCAACACTTACAAACCTTTAGAAACTGATCCCACAGAAGACTTAAACAAAGAAATTAAGAACATGGTTGTAAGGTACAGGAGCTTAAACCTCATTGATGAAACAACAGCAGATATACTTGTTCATCCCAAACCAAGACCTGGGAGATTTTATATGCTTCCCAAAATTCACAAAATGAACAATCCTGGCCGTCCCATCATCTCTGGCAATGACACAGCCACTGAGAGACTATCTTTATTTGTCGACCTGCACCTCCAGCCCATTGTACAGGAACTTCCATCATTTGTTAAAGATACCAGTCACTTCCTTCAGATTATTGAAAAATTAAACCAAACCTACACATTTGATGATGATACTCTTCTGGCTACATTTGATGTTACATCATTATACACCAATATACCACATGAGGATGGGCTTATGGCATTATCTGAAGTTCTTAATAAAAGAACTGTGAAAAAGCCATCAACAAATGTGCTTACCAACTTTGCAAGAGTTATCCTTAAATCCAACAATTTTACATTCAATGGTAAACACTATCTGCAGATCCAAGGGACTTCCATGGGCACTCGGATGGCTCCATCCTATGCAAATATCTTCATGGGCAAACTAGAGAACTGTATACTTGCTACTTATAGCATCAAACCACTGGTATGGCTAAGATACATTGATGACATATTTATAATATGGAATGCAGGAAGTAGAGCATTGGAACAATTTACAGCTTATATCAACAATATCCATCCTACCATCAAATTTACCAGCAGCAATACTAAACAGAAGCATCATCTCCCTTTTCTGGATGTGCTACTCACCATTCATGAACAAAAAATTACAACTGATCTGTACCACAAGCCTACAGATGCTCATTTGTATCTAAACTGGACTTCATGTCACCCACAGCACACTAAACTGAGCATCATCTACAGCCAAGCACTCAGAATAAGACGCATCTGCAGCAATGAGGAAACCTGTAAATACCATCTACAGGAGCTTGCTACATTATTTAAAAGACGAGGCTATCCTCTGCATATCATACAGCAGCAAATTGACAAGTCTTTGCAGTTACCCAGAGAAGCACTTATTTGGAATACCAACGGCAGAAACAAAAGTGACAGAACTCCATTTGTGGTTGACTATTATCCATCAGCTCCCAACTACAGAAATATAATGCAAAAAACATTTCCCTTACTGTCTACTTGTGAAAAATTGCAAAAGGTTTTTCCAAAACCGCCAGTCATTGCTTACCGCAGAGCTCCAAATTTACGATCTCTTATTGTGAGAGCTGAACTCAAGCAAGTTGTAACAAATGCAGGGCTTCATTGCTGTGACTCTAAAAGGTGCATCACGTGTGAATACCTTTTACAAACATCATCAGTAACTAGTTCTGTTACAAGAAGGACCTATGGAATAAGACAGCATCTTACATGTCGCTCAACATGCATTATTTATGTGATTCAGTGCCAACGGCAAAGCTGTAAAAAACAATATGTAGGCCAAACAGTGAATGACCTCCGTACACGATTCAGGAACCACAAATCGGCAATAATTAATAAGAAAATTGACCAGCCTGTAGCCAATCATTTTAACCTTGTGGATCATTTACTATCAGATTTGAAGATTTTCCCCGTGGAACATGTCTCAAAGGAAGAACTACTGGACTCCAGAGAAAACTTCTGGATGTACCGTTTAAAATCACTGCATCCAGATGGACTGAACATTACTGATAATACAACCTGATTACTGCATATCTCAAGAGCTCTCAGGACTGCATTGACTCCACATTCCAAATGGAATCTTCACTCATGATGCTTTTTGAAAATTCAGCTGTGTCATCTGTGCAGCCACTGAGCAAACCATCTTGTACTACCTGAGGAAGGCGGAAGCTGAAACGTTGTAGTGGAAATATATTTTTGTTCTTTGGTGAATCTATCTGTTTGAGTCACTTCTTTCTTGGATATTTTATTTCTTTGTGACTCATTGTATCCTTTGGGATCCAGATTTTTGCCCTGGCTGGCTGTTGTTTTCTTGTGATCCTCCATCTTCAAGTATATATATATATATACATATATATATATATGTATATATATATATAATTTCCTCAGTTTCTGCTCCTTCAGCCTTCCCTCGCCCTGTGCAGTGGATCGCTCATAGCCGGCGGATCGCGCCGGACATAGTTATCACTGATTCACTCAAATAAAGCGATCACTCAGAGGTATTGCAATTACCAAAAGTTGGTTTTTAATCCAGGTTACGCGTTTCGCTTGCAAAGCAAGCTTGGTCACACCAATCAGTCGTATTTTTAACTCAAACCAAGAAAACGCCACTCTCTGAGAGTCCAAATGCAGGGTTATTTATTTAAACTTATGGGAAAACATGCCACAAAGCATTTCAACCTCTCAGTCTTTCTCATGGCTGATAAAAGTCCATTCTCCATTTCTATTTGAACACTCCTACTAATGCTCAGGTTCAGGTTTCAGGTGTTTATTAGAGATTTAGATCTTACAATGAGATCTACAATAAACAAAATTCCAACCATTAATATAGCTTTAAAAAAGAGCTAAAAAATGTAAACATTGTATAACACAATAATTCATTAACTGGACGGTAAGGCAAGATGGCGGCCATGTGAGAGCTGCTATTTGGCCCTCCTCTATAACCGGGCCCAGTTCAGGCTTTATTCTGTTCTGACTTTTATCCCCCAGAGTATTGAATGCGGGGATATGTTTTGCTAGCACACTGCTAAACGAGCCCTGAAACTGCTTGTCGGCCAAGCGGCTCGCTGGGAGTTCATAAGGCAGAGATGCCGCGGAGCCTGCCACGCAGCGGCAATGGCTCCAAAGAGCGTGAGAGGTCCTAAAGCCCACAGGAGCGGCATATCTGTGACCGGGACGGAGGTTGGACTACGACGCTCAGATGTGGTCCCAGGAAAGAAGACGGTGGGGAGACAGAGCCTGAAACGGGGGCCTGCAGACCTGTGAAACAACAACCGCAGGATTGGTAGCGGACTTCTTCAGGAAGCCCAGTCAAATGCCGGACTCCGATGGGGCAACAAAAAGTGGTAATCTTGCCCTTACATCTCACCCGAGGTATCCCCCCTGAATGTAGCGGGATCCGATGTACCTCAGGATGCCCCAGACGAGAGTTCGGTGAAATCTGCTGTAGCTTTGGATGCGACTCAGACCCCTTCAATGGGGGCGCCGACTTCTGGTGTAGCTGCTTTAACGATACAGCTGGATGCGCTAGCTGAATCCGATATGGTGACAGGTATGGTGATATCAGTTTTAATATTGGGTGCGCAACTGACTGGCATTACAGCAGTTGGCATAACGGAGAGTGCCGCATTGGGTTCAGAAGGGGAGACACCCCAGAATTTTGCTGTTATAAGTGGCAGGCAAACACTGTATTAGGCACAGATGGTAAATCTGCTCAAATTTGGTCACAGCTATTACAAGTGATTGCTCTCACACAGAGGCCTAAATACATGCGGATTTGAAAGAACATTTCTTCTCACTCTCGGATCAATCAGATTGGTCAGTAGAGGATTTAGAGACCTCTGGGGGGCGCCACAGGAAGAATTTGCTGGGCAGCATTTTAAGCAATGTGAGCAGCTTAGATGAGACGCCACCCCTAAGTCTCACTCAGACCTATCCGGCACAGTGAAAAATAAAGGAGCTTCAGAACAGGAAAGTATAAAGGTGGGAGCAAAGGGGCACGAATTGCTTTGGGACTACTGCCCCGCCTGGAGACAGATACTATGGGGGGGGGGTAACTTGGTTCAAAATCATCCGGATATTGTCTCACTTGAAGCAATTTATAAAAGTATCATGGTCCATCTGCAGGATACTCGGTTTAGGTCCACTCTCTCCCCGCAGCTCCGCTGTGACATCTCTTGCCTCCAGACCCCGACCTCCTTGGGAGGTTCGAGGCTGCTGCCCGCTCCTGCGCCTGCGGCCCGCTCCAACTGGGACCAGACTGCCTGCAACCACCGTAACCTTTCTCAGCGGTTTTTTTCTTAATTTTTCCCTGTTGTGCCACTGTTATTGTGCCCATCTGTGTCTTGCTCTAATTCCACCACTGTTTTTATTTTCTCGTGCCTGCCTGTTCCTTTCGCCGCTGCTGCCCCTGCGGCCCCCACCCCCGGAATTCCCCCCCAGAATTCCCCTCCGGAATTCCCCCACTCCCGCCTCCCAGCCTCTCCTCCCTCCCACCTCCCCTACTTAATCGCGGCCGCTGTGCGGTCGCGCCGCCGGCGCGCCAAAGGCAAGCCCGTCTTCGCCCGTCCGCGACCCGACCGCGGCCAGCGCCAGGAACTCTGGACCTCCCACTACCCATCGCTACGACACCACCACCCTCCTCGCACTCAACACTGGAAGACTTAGAGAATGGCAACAGGCCTCGCTGAACACGACCCACGGCCAGTTCTCCTGCCTCCACTGCCGCCAGACCCTCACCGCCACCCCGGCCTCCAACACCGCCGACGCCAGCACCGGGGACACCCTAAAATGCATCCTCCTCAACGTACGCTCCGTACACAAACAAGCCATGGAAATCTGGAACCTACTCGACTCTCTCTCGCCCGACATCGCCTTCTTCACAGAGACCTGGACCAACGCATCCTCCGCCCCCGACATCAGCACCGCCATCCCAGACGGATACAAGATCCAGAGGAAAGACCGCCCAGGAGGGGGCCTCGCCATCGCCCACAAGAGCACCCTCCGCCTCACCACCTCCAGCGAAACCTTCCCTTCCGCCGAACACCTGCACTTCCAGATCCAGACCACCCCCAAAGCCACACTCCGAGGAACCCTCATCTACAGACCCCCGGCCCCCGAACACCCTTCGCCACCACCATCACCGACTTCATCGCACCCCCCGCCATCGCCTCAGCAAACTACATACTCCTTGGAGACCTGAACTTCCACCTCGACAACCCCAGCGACCCCAACTCCACTATCCTTCATGACAACCTCGCCAGCATTGGACTTAAACAACTCGTCAACACACCGACCCACAGAGCAGGACACACCCTCGACCCCATCTTCGCGGCAGGAAACAGCATCCAATTCAGCCACACAACGCAGCCGCCATGGACCGACCACCACTGCGTACACTTTGCCATCAACAAACCCAAGGCACCCAAACCAGCCCCACACCCACCACGAAGGAACTGGAGCAAGGTTACCGACGAGCAACTTAACTCCACCCTCACCCGAGACAACCACACCTGGGCACCCGACGCAAACAACGCAGCCAGAACTCCACACCTGGATCTTCAACTGCGCAGACGAGCTTGCCCCGCTACTCAACCCCGACAGACAACGCCCCAGGAAAGCCGCCTGGTTCACCACCGCTCTCCAAGAAGCCAGACGCACCTGCAGAAGCCTGGAGAAGAACTGGAGAAACACCAAGACAACCGAAAACCACACCACCTACAAGGACGCCTTGACGGACTACCATAACCAGATCAGAGCCACCAAGAGGAACTTCATCCACAACAAAATCCTGGCCAACTCCACCAACTCCAAGGAACTTTTCAGTGTCATTCAGGAATTCACCAACCCACGCAGCGAAGCCACAGACATCACACCATCCCAAGACCTCTGCGACAAGCTTGGAACCTATTTCCACCTCATGGTCAAAAACCTCTATGACAACTTCATCGACCATCCACCAGGTGCCACAGACGGCCCCCCCGCCCCCCTGAAACACCAGCCAGCCCACCATCTCCAACTGGACATGGACCACGGCCGAAGACACCGCCTCGACCATGAAAAGCATCCACTCGGGGGCCCCACCGACCCCTGTCCCCCTCACATCTACCACAGAGCTGCTGCCGCTATCGCACCCGAACTACAACGCACCATCAACACCACCTTCAAAACAGGCACCTTCCCAGACGACTGGAAGCGCGCAGAAGTCAGACCCCTGCTCAAGAAGCCCACAGCTGACCCCAACGACCTCAAGAACTATCGGCCCATCTCGCTCCTCCCCTTCGCAGCCAAAGTTGCAGAGAAAACAGTCAACAGGAAACTGACACGATTCATTGAACAGAACGCCGTCCTCGACCCGTCCCAATCCGGATTCCGAAGCAACCACAGCACAGAGACCGCCCTACGCGCCGCCACAGACGACATCCGCACCCTCCTGGACCAAGGCCACTCCGCAGCCCTCATCCTACTCGACCTATCAGCGGCCTTCGACACCGTCTCCCACCGCACACTAGTCGCCAGACTACACGACGCAGGCATACAAGGAACAGCCCTGGACTGGATCCGATCATTCCTCACCGGAAGAAGCCAAAGGATCAGACTCCCACCCTTCCTCTCCGACCCCACGAACATCACCTGCGGAGTCCCACAGGGTTCACCACTGAGCCCCACCCTCTTCAACATCTACATGGCCCCCCTCGCAGCCATCGTCCGACAACACGGCCTCAACATCGTATCCTACGCTGACGACACCCAGCTTATCCTCTCCCTCACCAAAGACCCCACCACTGCCAAACTCAACTTCCAGAAAGGAATGCAAGACGTCGCAGTCTGGATGACCAACAGCTGCCTGAAGCTCAATGCCGAGAAGACAGAAGTCCTCGTCCTCGGTACCACCCCTTCTGCATGGGACAGCACCTGGTGGCCGACCGCTCTTGGAAGCCCACCTACCCCCTCAGAACACGCCAAGAACCTCAGCATCGTACTCGACTCATCACTCACCATGAACCGACAGGTCAACGTCGTCACCTCCAGCTGCTTCAACACCCTCCGCATCCTCCGCAAGACCTTGAAGTGGATCCCCCCTGAGTCAAGGAAGACAGTCACCCACGCACTCATCACCAGCAGACTGGACTATGGAAACGCACTCTACGCCGGCATCAACAAGGCCCTACTCCGCAAACTTCAAACAATACAGAACACCGCCGCCAGACTCGTCCTCGGCATCCCCCGACACGAACACATCAGCCAACACCTACGAAGTCTCCACTGGCTCCCCGTGGAGAAAAGAGTCACTTTCAAAATCCTCACTCACGCCTACAAATGCCTACACAACAACGGACCCAAATACCTCAACGACAGAATCAACTTCCACGTACCCAAAAGTAACCTCTGATCTTCCAACCTCGCACTGGCCGAAACCCCGCGCATCCACAGAGCCAGAGCAGGCAGAAGATCCTTCTCTCACATTGCAGCCAAGACCTGGAACGAGCTACCGGCAGACATCAGACGCGCCCCCTCCCTGAACACCTTCAGGAAGACCCTTAAGACCTGGCTCTTCGGCTAAACAGATCTACGGACCCCCCCCTCAGCGCCTTGAGACCCTCACGGGTGAGTAGCGTGCTTACAATTCCCTGATTGATTGATTGATTGAATGTCCCTATCGAAAGTTACAAGGTGCCATTTGCCCAATGGCTAAGACCTGCTCTGAATTTTCCAAGAGAAAGTTGAAGCAGGGAGCAGAATAGTAACTTTGAAGAGTGAAACAGTAGCTTATAAATAGGCAACATAATCACTTGAGTCTCAAATGTCTGACACCCAGTGGAAGCTGGAAGTGCTGGCATTCCTGAGGGGCTTGAAGGAGCCGGCACTCGTAAATACATTGTGACGCTTTTTAAAGGAACTTTCCCAGAACTGTCTGAGTGGAACTGGGATGCAGAGGTTCAGCAGGCTCACAGGTTTCCTGTTAATCAGAACTCCCAGGCTTCGCAGGAAGGAGGAAAGCCAAGCGCAATATGAATATACTTTGGGAATTTTCTGTTATAGCATGCAGTCTCTGATCTGGCTTGTCTGGATCAGAAACGATCTTTTGAGGGTTATACATTCTTCATGACGCCCCATTTCTGCCATGCTACTGTTGAGAGAAAATGGTGCCTCAGACAAATGATTCAACCTTTTCAAAATAAGGGAGCTCAAGTTCTTTACATCAGAAGTCAAGGAAAAAGAATTCCTTGAGAGCTTGAGTTCAAGCTAGGTTACTCAAGGCTGGTTTAGCTATCTATATTGCTGCATAGGTGATGCTACTTAGCTGATTATATATGCATTTGTACATTATGTATGGTGATTTTTTACTGTAATACATAATTTATGGTAGCTTTGGCTGTATTTAAAGAGACTTGCTCTTTTGGACTAGTCCCTCTGTGTAATAATTGTTGGTGACTGTGATGGGTTATTCGCTATGAGTGTCATTATACATCAGGTAGTGGGTGCTTGTATGGGTATTGTGTTACATAATTAGTGACGTAGCTAGACGTTGTGCACCCTCGTGGCGGTTCCTGCATTTTCCGCTCAGCGGCCGCATGTAAGAGTGTGGGGTGGGGCTGGCGATTCCTGTGATGGCCGCAGTTAAGAGCCTCCCCCTTGCTAGGCCACTGTACGTAATTAGTATAGTTAACAAGGGGACAAGTTTGTCTGGTTTATACTAGATTTACATATGCTTATATCATGGATGCAGAACAGATTGTATGTGAGATTGCTAGTTGGGGTTTGGAATTGGAGGAGGGCACACCACCATCGATGGACCTGGTCTGTCAAATTGCTTCCAGTAGGTGGAAGGAGGGGTGGGGGGGCTGGCCGGGTGACTCGTGTCAGGGTGATTTAGGGGAGTGGAGGGAGATAGGGTTGAAGGGGCGAGGATCACCTGTGGGTGGCACAGCAGACATAAACAACCAAAACAAAAAAAAGTACATCTTTCCAGAGCAGAAGCAGAGATACTTGTGTGGCTTTCTTTCATGTTTTTTTTCTCTAGAGCGGAGGCCCTATTTATTCTATCAGGGGCAGGTAGAAGGGGGACAGATGGGTGGCTTGAGAGATGGTAACCTAAGCAGAAGACTGAATGGCAGATCATAAGTTATGAATTTGTACAATTAACGCTTGTTTTCCTAATGACAGGGCTAAAAGAGGGAGGGTGGCATTGGGTTTGAGGGTTATGAATCCAGGTTTAGTATATATACAGGAGACCCATATTCCCTGGGATAAATGGGGACTCTTAGCAATCTTTGCTTCTCACTTTTGGCCCGCACACGACAAGTCTTGACAGCTAGAGGGGTGGCTATTCTTGCAAACAAATATAGGTGCTCTGTCAGCCGTAATGCTTCGGATACGTTTGGCTGATGAGTCATTTTAGAATCTGGAGCAGGCAGCGGCTGGTTTAAGCTGTGCTCAGTTTATGGCTCTAATGTGGATGAAGCCGACATTTTTGATTGTCTAAATACAGAATTTGTCTCATGGTCATTCCCTCTCATTTTGTGTGGGGATTTTAATATCCATCTAGGAGTGAAGAGTGATCAATCAGCAATTCAATCGTACACAGGGAGGAAGCCGGCTGTATTTAGAGCATTGCAGACTTTGATTAAAGATCATGGCCTTATTGATGTGTGGGACAGATGCAGAGCTCCGGACCTGGGATTTACGTGCTTCCTTTTTCCATATAGCAAGCTGATATGTTAAATTATTTTTTGTATCCACTGCACTGGCTGGCCAAGCTCCAATAGAGAGGTATCCTAGAGCTCTCGCAGACCATAGCCTCCTGGTACTGGAAATCCCAATGACTGGTATCACTAAACCCCGGGGGTGTTGGACCTTCGATAAGAAACTCTTGTTGAATGTAACATATTTAGACCATATGCGCAAATGGATAACAGAGTTTTGTGAAATCAATATAGGGTCAGCCCCAGATGGAATGGTGTGGGATGCTTTAAAGGCTGGGATCAGGGGTGAAACCTTCAGCTTCAGTTTACATCAACAGAAGCATAAAGAAATGGAGATCCAGGGGTTATATATGGAACTATCCTCAGCAGAGGAGAACTTGACTCAGTCACTGACTAGGAGTATGGACACTCAGGCGGTCCAGCAAAAAATAGCTATATTAAAAACAAAAGTGTTTTAGTCGAGAGGTAGCCGCTAAATTTCATTACTATAGGTTTAGAGTGCTACGAGTATGGGGAGAATACTAGAAGACGGTTAGCAAAGCGGATCAGGCAAACAGAGGTGGAGAAAGAGATACAAGCTATAGTCTCTGGCCGATATTATCAGGGTCTTTAGAGATTTTCATGAAATTGTTTATACAGAAGAATTGGACCCCTCGCTAGATGGGTACGAGGATTTATTAGCAGGTTTGGATACAGTTAGATTAAATGAAAGAGGAAAGGGCTACCCTGGACGTGCCAGTTGCCATGGAGGAGGTATTTGAGGCAATTAATTTTTTAGCTACCGGGAAAGTCATCGGGCCACATAACAAGATATGCTTCGGGCTTTTTACAGGCACAATCAGGCGTACTTCCACCCTTATGGGAAACAACTAATATAATCGTGTTTAAAAAGAAAAAACCACCTCTGAACCCCGACTCATATAGGCTGATTTCTTTCATAAACTGTGATGGTAAAATCTATGTCAAAGTTTTGGCAAATAGGCTGGGTAAGGGTATTTCGGCTTTAGTATCACCTCGACAACATGGTTTTATTCCAGGGCGCGGCACAGTAGATAATGTCAGACGGGTGACTATTTTGTTTGACGCTGCCGAGGCCTCCGGGAAATCAATGGACTTAGTTTTATTGGATGCCGAGAAGGCCTTTGACCGTGTATCATGGGGGTTTCTCTGGGCAGTGTTAAGATGGAAGGGCTTTGGCCCAAGTTTCATTAAGGCTATTAAAGCACTGTCTAAAGTGCCTAGGGCTACGATACGAATAATTGGGATGGAGTCGGCCAAGATACAAATCTCTAGAGGGACATGACAGGGTTGTCCATGCTCACCCCTGTTGTTTGCTTTGTAGATTGACCCCTTTATAGCACAACTAGAGAATAATGTACTTATCAGACCGTGTGTAGTGAACCAAGTAGAATATGAAGTTCTGGCCCACGCAGATGATATAGCAGTGGTTACAGCAGACCCCTTAGAGGCCCTCCCCGCAATTGAAAATCAAGCGAAATAGTTTGGGAATTTTCATGGTATAGATTGAACGAGGATAAAACCCAGGTAGTTTGCACTAAGGGAACTGGATTCAATGATCAGCGGGTTGTGACAGACGCAGTATATCTAGGGGTCAGAGTAACAGCAGCCCTAGATAAATTGGTAGAATTGAATATGGCACCATTGCTACACAACATTAAGTAAGAACTCAGTAGAATTAATCACTTACATCTTTTGTTACTTGGGAGGTGAACCGTGCTAAAAATAACTATCTTACCAAACGTGGTGTATATTTCTAGGGCCGTTCCTCTGGAAATTAACACATTTTGGTTGACTAAATTGGAAAGCGCATGTTTCAGCTTTTTGTGGGAATATAGGAGGCCAAGAAGAGCAGCCAAATATATGGTTCTCCCCAAATTGCGAGGTCGATGGCCGGTCCCTAATTTTAAGCTGTATTACTGGGTTTGGGATTACATGGGAATCTTAATTACGGACCGGTCAGATGGAATAAATCTGGCGGAAACTCCAACAATCTATAAGTTAATTCTGGGGCGTGAGGCCAGGGGCTGTCTTTTAAAAAACGTAGAACCCAGCAATTATAAGAAAGCCAAATTTAAGATTTTATGGGCAGCATATAAAGTTTGGAGGCAGATGAAGTGGAGTTAAGGCATCACTAAGCTCAATTAATATACATCTCTGTTAGCCTCATCAGTCCTTCCATCAGTGTTTCAAGATGTAATTGTAAATAGATGGGTACAAAAGGGAATCACGGTGCTGGGCTATATGTGGAAGGCCAACTCCATTCCTTCAGTGAGTTGCAGGAGATTTTTGGTTTGATTAAGGGTGATTTTTTTAAATTTCTTCAGATCCGAGATTTCATTAATAAGAGAATAAGGGAACCACTTTTGTGGGGTAAGATCCCCTTAGTTGAGGCTGTAAGCTGGAGGGATAGAATTGGCTCAATCTATAATCTTTTGATACAAGGCCGACCTAACGATTTGGAAGCACAAAACACTATAAGGGCCTGATTGCGAGCCTGGCAGTCCAAGGACCATGAGACTCAATGTGGCGCGACGGTGGGGGTCTTCCAACCGCCCAATTACGACTCAGTGGTGGGACCACCATGGGACTGCCAACGCTGCCCTGGAGGTGGCGCAGCGGTCCAGAGGCGCCAATATGCTTGGTGGGACCGCCATGGTCCCACCAAGTATATTTGAGTTTTCTTACCACCAAGGTTTCATGGAGGTTCCTGCTCCATGAAAACCCTGGCGGAGAGGAAACAAAGGGGCCCTACATTGCCCCCTTGTGCCTCACGCCCTGTGTATCCACACAGGGGGACAAAACATGTGCCTCCGTGTGCACGCACACCAGCTCCTGCACGGCATGGACTTTCAAGTCCATGTTGTGCAGGAACAATTTTTGGCGTTCCCATTGGGGTGCCTATTTTTAAATGCCCTGCCGTGGGAACACCAAAAAAAGCCCGCAAGAAACGAGTTTAACTCATAATCTGGCGGGTGGCCCGACCATGGGTTTGGCGGTGCGGTGGCAAGGCAGACCCACCGCCTCACCGTTTAACTCGTAATTGGCCCTAAATGGGAAGCTAGACTTGGTATAGAGGGCCTCTATCTTCAGGAGTCACTGGGTTTAGGTAGTAAAGTGCTTTTAACAGCTGGTTTAAGAAGCCAACATTTTAAGATGATATTTGACCTATACTAGACCCCGGCTAAGGTGGCCAGATGGGGTGGTAGGTCTAGTGGCAACTGTAATTGGTGTGAGTTGGAGCAGGCCGAGATTGTTCATATGTTTTCCTTGGATGCAAAACACTGGCAGTTTAATTGGATTAATAATTGGCAGGCAGGCTCAAATCACCCCTGTGTTAATGATCTAGGGGTGACAGATGGCTCGAAGGGCAACGATGTATTAAGGAAGGAGGCATATTTATTATTTATGGCTATGGCATTTGCTCTGCTTTGCATTGCATCAGAGTGGCTAAGCCCAGAGCCCCCAACATCTTTAATGTGGAGGTCTAGATGTTTAGCGGTTTACAATATGGAAACTAACTTGTATAAATGCAAGGGGTGCAAGAAGCAGTTGTGGGGAGCCAGGATCTGGTCGTCTGTAACCAATTGGATGGAAGATGTGACTCGGCAATGAAGAAATTAAGGTGGAAGGTAATAGAGGTAGCTACCTTGGTGGTAGATCTGGTTCTTTAGGCCATTTAAGACCGCATAGGCCTGTTTGATATTTTAGATTCTATTTTCTGTTGACAATGTTTACAGTTATGCTGCTACCCTACGAACATATTTCTGCGACTATGCATATACTTTATAACAATGTTTACAGATGTGCTGCTGCCCTATAAACATTCCACTGTTATTATGCATCTGCAATTTATAACTTATTGGATATCTTTTGATACAGGCAGAACCTATTTATGTTTTGACATGTTTAGGATATGGCATGTTCTGTACTTTATTGGAGTAAGCACCTACACTTGCTGCTATTGGTAATGAAATAGTATTGCTCTGGGCTCTAGCCTAAGCATATGCACTTTAAGATCTAAAAGAGAGATTGTACAGTAATGTATGTGATATGTCAATTGATAACTGTTAGCAAATTATATCTGTATGCCCTGTGTTCATGGTCTGGGGACATGGTCCTTAATTTGAGAAGTAATACCTATGTGGTTTTCCTTTATGAACTCTGCAATGTGTTTTTTTGTTTTATGTCTGCTGTGTATAATGACAAAGTAGCATGGTAAAATCTATAAAAAATATTCAAAAAAGATTAATTAGCTGGAAAATGTATCGTCTCCATTGCAGCACTTGAAGTTGAAATATACTTATTAAAAAGTGATTTTTAAAAACTCTGTTGATACATTTTTAGTGCAGGACAAGCAAATATAACATGTTCAATGGTCTGTTCATCATTATCACATAAGGTGCATATTCTCTACTCCCAAATTCAATTTTGCCATGCATCCGTCACAGTTTTTAATGGTAAACATTTCAGTTGCATTTTCGCACTCCATGCTCCAAGTTCCAGTTTAAATACACTTGAGGGACGACTGCCTGACAGGATTGAATAATACAGCAGAAACAATGTTTTAGTTTAAATATCTCTATATCATTTTCCATGGAGCAATTTTTCATAGTATATTTTAGATAATTTTCAAGTCGAACATAGCTCATATTCTGGATATGTAATCTAGTCAAAGATAACTGCTGAAGTGCAGTTAAAATATTAGCTAATGATCCAGCCTCAATTGTAGCAGCAAGACGTACCCAAAGCAATAGGACTTCTTAAGAATTTTCTTTAGTATGTAATAGACAATGATACCATTGTCAAATAGCAACTAGTCCTCTTATGAAAGTGCTCACCAATTCTAATTACAACTTTAGGGCTTCTATTGATACCATAGAATTTAAAGTGCAAATACTGAGAAGAATATTCCCCTCCACCTTATGCATAAAGTTCCACTGATTAATCTTTATTGTCTCTACAGCATACAAAAGTGTTGGTGGAATCTTCATTTTATATACTGTTAAGAGATTATTAAAGTGCCTATGACCTGTTGCTCCATAAAGTGTCTTTGGTGCATTTCCATGGGCAAAAGCCTTATTTGATGTATGTGCAATATGTTTGTTATCAGCCAAATTTACCGAAATAATTCTTCATGCTCATTATGCTGCATTTTGGGGGCTGAAGTACAAGAATACAGTGCACAAGTAAAACGTGACAACAATTCCCACAATGTAACCTAGACTATTTATAGATTCCTAAATTTCTTACATCAATATAAAATGCAAGGAAGTTCGATTAGCACAATAAAAAAACAATCAATTAATTAGTGTTTTGCTTGAAAGTGTCACATATTGATTATTGACCTCTTCTTTACAGGCTCAGTAGCTTGACCATTGGAATTCTCCCAATTATGTGAATACCAAACAGGTTGGGATTTGTAATTAACGGATCAAAATGAAAAAGAAAAAAACCATTCTTTAACACAAAAAAATTATATATGTAAAACAGACATCCTACTGTGACAGTGACACATTATTATCTTCTTGTACTGACAGATCATGCTGACAGATCATGCTTTCTAATTTAAATAATTGGAAGCTGATCATCACCACAGTGGTAAGTTCTACGCCTATTACAATTACTTAGTCAATACATATTGTTCAAGTAGTTTTCTGTAAGCATCCAATGCTCCTTAATAGTTTAAATAATTAACCCTGTATTTGGACTCTCAAAGTGCAGCATCTTTTTGGTTTGAATTAAATATATATATAGCAACTTCAAAATTTCTCACAAACGTCCTGTGAACTAGGTGACTAACTCACCGAACTGTGTCAGATGCAGTTTGTGCCTTCCAGACCCTCTCCGTGGTGATTATTTGCCAATAAACGTGATTCAAGCATTCAGGAGTGGGCATCGTCCATTCCGCATGAGAACTTGTATATATATAGGACCCAGACGAAGGCCGTTGGCCGAAATGCGTAGGTCGTTTTTGTTGTCACTGACCATGCACTGTCTGCACTTTGCATCACGAAGAATGTAAAAACAAAATAAAAAGAACTTCTGCAACCAGCTACCTGGAATAAATCGCTGTCTCAAGTGCCTCCTGTCTGTGCTCTTCCGTGATGGCGGCGCAATGTGAGTGGAGGCAGTAACAGAATCCTTCTTTCATATATATATATAAATATATATATTACCTACTGGCGGTCGCCAGTAGGTAGTTATAGTTAGAACCAAATTTCCATAGGAAAAGCATTTTTTGATTTGCTAATAACTTTGGCGTCGTTTGACGAATCTTCCTGAAATTCTCCAAAAAAAAGTCTATCCAGGTCAGCTCCTATCCTGAAAGTTTGGGGGTTATTCGTCAAGCGGGGGCTGAGAAAAAAGGGGGGTCCCAAAACCCAATTTCTCCATGTTAATTTCCATAGGAAATTTTGCGACGAGCTACAGCCCTAACTGCTAAACGAAATTACCCCAAATTTGGCAAAAAGGTAGAGCTTGGTTCAGAAAGCGACCTTTTTTTTAAATGGTGTAAATCCGTTCAGTAGTTTTTGAGAAATTCAAAAAATAAGAGTCAAAAAAATCAATTTCCCATAGGAAACTTTGTGCAAGGCTACAGCCGAAACTACTGAACGGAATTACTCCAAATTTGTCAGAAAGGTAGTGCTTGGGTCAGAAAGCGACCTTTTTAAAAATGGTGTAAATCTGTTCAGTAGTTGCTGAGAAATTAGAAAAATAAAAGTTTTGATATCTGGGCGGAGCCTAAGTCGCGTGCGCGAGCTTCACTGTGATTGGCTGCTAGTAGTTCAAACCAGGAAGTGTTGGCAGCCATCTTGTGGCTCGGCAGAAGCGAGTCACCCGAAAACGGAGAAACAAAGGTATAAAACAAGAGAAGGGGGCAGGGTAGAAAAAGCCTGACCTGCTAGGCCTGCTCAGGGGGTCCCAGAAGGACCCCCAGGGCCCAAAAAATCATTTTTTTTTAAAAATAAAAAATCGGCAAAAAATCACGCTGGGGTCACGGGTTCTCGTGTTTCATTTTAATGAGGCCCTTGGGTGGGCTAGGTTCCGGGGGTATTACTTAAAAAATAATAGCAGGGGCTCGCAGGGGTTGCGGGGGTGCGCTGGGGTCCGCGCAGCCCCGGGGCTTCACTTATGTTGGGAGGGGGGTTGCGCTGCCCCCCTTCTGGAGCCTTCTATGTGCTTGTAACTTTGGCGTCGTTTGACGAATCTTTATGAAATTATCCAAAAAGTTTCTCTTTTTTTGATTAGCTCTTATATTGAAAGTTTGGGGGTGAATGGTGTAGGAGGGGCTGAAAAAAAGAGGGTCCTAAAACGTGTTTTCTCCATGCAATTTCCATACGAAACTTTACAAAAGACTACAGGTGAAACTGCTGAACGGAATTACGCCAAATTTGGCAGGGAGAAAGGTGATGGTTCAGAAAGCACGCTTTTGTTTAAATGGTGTAAATCCGTTCAGTAGTTTTTGAGAAATATCAAATTTTACAGATATCGATATTTGAGAATTCTGACATGTGATTGTCTGAGGGGTTACAAGCACCAGCTTGCGGCTTATTGGCTGTGAATGGTTAAAACCAGGAAGTGTTGGCAGCCATTTTGTGATTTACTCCGTCAGCTCGCATCTCTCTGTGTAGAAGCCATCGGGTTCGTAGTTTTACCTCTGCAAGGCTACACTGGCATCTGTGTCTGTGTGAGATATGCCTTTCACGCTGCCTCTCTTCATATCACCAGGTCGCTGCTATGCCTTTAGAAGCCCGTCCGTCGGCTCGGAGCTCTGTGAGTCAGTCTGTCGGTACGATCCACTACACTACCCAAACACCACTGCACTGTCGTAAACTCTAAAACACTACCCCCAGGACGATCCCCTACACTACCCAAACACCACTGCACTACCCTAAACCCTAAATCTACCCCCAGCACGGCCCCCTACCCAAACACCACTGCACTACCCTAAACCCTAAAATACTACCCCCAGCACAACCCCGTACACTACCCAAACACCACTGCATTGTCGTAAACCCTAAAACACTACCCCTAGCAGGACCCCCTACACTACGCAAACACCACTGCAGTACCCTAAATCCTAAAACACTATCCCCAGCACGACCCCTACACTACCCAAACACCACTAGACTACCCTAAACCCTAAAACACTACTCCCAACATGACCCCCTTCACTACACAAACACCACTGCACTACCCTAAACCCTAAAACACTACCCCCAGCACGACCCCCTACACTACCCAAACACCACTGTTCTACCCTAAACCCTAAAGACTACCCCAGCACAACCCCCTACAGTACACAAACACCACTGCAGTACCGTAAACACTAAAACACTACTCCGAGGATGACCCCCTACACTACACAAACACCACTGCACTACCCTAAACCCTAAAACACAACTCCCAGCATGACCCCTTACACTACCCAAACACCACTGCATTTTCGTAAACTCTAAAACACTACCTCCAGCACGATTCTTACACTACCCAAACACCACTGCACTACCCTAAAACGCTACCCCCAGCATGAACCCGCAAACAGTACACAAACACCACTGCACTACTCTAAATCCTAAAACAGTACTCGCTGCATGACTTCCCACACTGCACAAACACCACTGTGCTACCCTAAATCCTAAAACGCTACTCTCAGCACGACCCCCTACACTACACAAACACCACTGCACTGACGTTAACCCTAAAACACTACTCCCAGCATGACCCCCTACACTACCCAAAAACAACTGCACTGCCGTAAACCCTAAAACACTACTCCCAGCATGACCCCCTACACTACACAAACACCACTGCACTACCCTAAACCCCAAAACAGTACTCCCAGCATGACCCCTTACACTACCCAAACATTACTGCATTGTCGTAAACTCTAACACACTACCTCCATCACGATTCTTACACTACCCAAACACCACTGCACTACCTTAAACCCTAAAACGCTACCTCCAGCATGAACCCCCTATAGTACACAAACACCACTGTACTACCCTAAAGCATAAAACAGTACCAGTCCCTTGGTTCGCAGGTCTGCGAGCCGTCGTGTCCCTAGCTGTACATGTGCGAGCCAGTCCGTTAGGTGATAGGTGTGTCTCTGCTAGCAGGGCCGTTGGCCCGTTGGTGTCCCCTTGCGAGTTAGACCCGAGCTCTCCCTCTGTGAGCCAGCACGCTGGTGTGCGTTTGCGAGCCGACGGCCCATAGCTCTCCCTGTGCGAGCCGAGCCGACGGGCCGCAGCTCTCCCTCTGCGAGCTTGCCCGACGGCCCGCAGGTCTCCCTGTGCTAGCCGGATCGCAGCTGTCACTCTGCAAACCGATATTGGGAATATAAGGCAGCTAAAAAGAGCCCTTGTGTTTATTAGTTGGAGCTACATATAAGTGCGGATGCACAGCTTCAGGTTATTCAGAAAAACTCGATTTCCCTGATCTGTGAAGTGTACTCCATCACTTCTGTAGATATCAGCCATATCAAAACGTATGTTGTTGTTGTAGATCGACCCCATTCTATGGTCTCTGAGGTATGCAGACACAGCTTTGTTGACATTCTTCCTAGATTTTTCAATCTGAGGACAAAATTGGTTTGACCATTTCCACTTCTGTCTTTGGCATATATTGGAATATACAAAGACAGTTTGAGGCAAAAGCAACATCAATTGTCGAAAGGTGTCTTTCATTAGCATTTCCAAACCTACACCAGTCAATGTGCCTAGGTCGTTTCCACCACAGTGCACAATCATGAGGTCAGGGTGTTGGAGATGCAAACAGATTTTAACCAAAGGCAACAATTGGTGCCACTTCAATCCTCTCTGTCCAAACCATTTAATGTCCACATTTTGTAAACCTAGGTCTAAGTCAATACGTCTCTGTCCTGCATACCTCTTGCACCAGAAAACATAGCTATGTCCTTTGATCCACACTAGCATTTTGAAGGTATGGCTGGGAAGTCTGGATAGATGTCTGTAGCTCATGCAGTCCGTTCGTAGAATAAGAGATATGTTTAAAGGTGGGGAACTACTTTTTTTTCTCATTCAAAACGATAACTGATTGGGAGATGAAAAGCATTGTTTTTTAAAAGTAGGGTGCACATTCGTTTTGTGGAAAAGCATCTTTGTGATTGGTTAAGAAAAAGCAGTTTAAACGTGGAGTACATATGATAGGATAAAATTTGGTCAACTCAACCACACCTGCTACTTGCATTTGGAAGGCACTGTTCGAACTTAAAACAATCGTGAACTTTTAACCTGCACGTGCCGTTAAATGTTCGAGAAAATGTTGCAAAAAAATATCGTTAGGTTTAAAAAAATTGATGAACTTTTAACCTGCACGTGTTGTAGAATGTTCTAGAAAGTGTGTTGATAGAATACGTTGCACTTCTGACTTCTATGTGTCCTTGATTATTAAAAAAACTGTTTATATGGAAAATTCAAAAATAACCAATAGAGAGAAGTTTTGCAATCTAAAAGAATCAAGGAACTATTCTAATTTGTTCTTTACATGTATTTATGTGTGGAGTAACAAAATTACAGACACAACAGCACCAGGAAGAGGAACAAGCAGGGAGTGGGGGGACGCGGGGAGATGGGCACAATGGCACACATGCACAATTAAGTACAGCACAACTACAGACAAACCATGGCTAAAATGAAACACACCAACAAGGAGCACAAGTCACATAACCCGCCAACATCACACCACTGAACAAGCACAGAAGTGAAAACCACACTGCCTGAAAGGGAGAAGGGTGAACAAAACCTCACATGAAGGGACATCTTACACAGAATGCAGCACACACACATAGGAAGCAGAGCACACCAACATCCAACACAATGTTGTCCAAACACAAACATTCGCACAATCGAACACAGGACACAAATGCACTCGCCTGTGGCGGATAAACGTCCAAAAGCGTCAGTACGAAACAGGCACATGAGAACGCATAAGTACAAACCCACAGTCCGGATGGGGTAGCAATTCACGTATGGCAGGCAGCCAGAGAGTCCGTGACACACACATTGGCATACAAATGAAGACAAAACACATTTGGAGACAAGTGAAAATGTGGAAACTTTATAAAAAAAAGTGCGTGTCAGTACGGCCAAGAGTAGTGCCACGATATGCAGACAAATGCAGCAGCATGCCTGAATAAGGAACGTAGGAGAACGTCCATGTTCACCTCGGGGTAGTCCATCACCAACACAGGTCAGTGTCAAGCAGCATTGGTTGTCCGCACCTCGGACATGAGTCGACACCAATGCAGCCATGTCCACTGTCGTCTTGGGACATGTGACCAGATGCACAACGTGCAATGATGCGGCGGGACACGTGCAATGTGGCACATCGAGTCGTGGTTGCAGGTACCTTGTCACTCGTCCATGAACGCGAGTGCAGCTGCGTAAGCCACTATCTCTAATGAGTGATGGTTGGCCACAAAATTTGACATGTCATCGAGGTAATCCATCAGCTGACCGGGACAGATGTGCTGACTCCAACCACTGTACCCAATGTGCACCAAAGCAGAATCGGGAAGTGGGTCAATTTGCTCACTGCATACTACGACACGTGCAATCTCCCAGGCCCAGTTCCCAACATGCATGCCAAACATCCATGCATGCCATAAACGGGCATCACCATGACACTCCTGGTCGTGGGCCAACAGGGGGCGCACACACCCGTCGTAATCCATGTCAGCTACGCACACGTTGGAGAGGCACACGTCCATGCACCACTCGGATAGGCACGTGCGACATTGCAATACAGGTTGAACGCAGGTGACGTCCGCAATGCGGAAGCTCAGCCGGTAAGTGATCCGCAGCACTGCCAAAGGCAGTGCACCCAGGACATGCAGCAGACGTGCAAGGTATAGGTGAACATGAATGGAGTCGACCATGTGTTCGGGATGCCCTGCCATTGCGTCAGTGGCTCTGCTTGTAGCTGCACTGGCTTGCTGTGTGCCAGTCTTGTGGATGAAATGGCACAGCTTGGTGCAATGAGCTGGGTCTGTGTGCAATGGGTGCAGGGCAGGGGTGTGGTGGGAGTACGTGTGAAGGGCATTTCACGCACGCTAACTACGACGAAGGACTTTTGAGTGTGGGATGTGTACTCGTTGTTCTCAAATTGGGCAGTGCGTAGTGTGGGAGACGGATGCAAATATTATTGTATCTGTCAGGGGGGGCTGGCCACTTGCAAGTTCCTTCTCGGAGCAGCAGATGTGTTAGCGCAAGATAGCTCAGACAAAGAACCTTTCATCCCTACAGTAACTTCTCCAGCTGCATTCATACAGGATGTGTACAAAGGCCGGTTGTGGGTGTTGTGGGATGTCTGCGACCCTGGTCATCATGGATGAGATGCTCAGCACAAGGCACGTGGGCGGGTTCACTGTGTGTTACGTTGCCAAACAGCTGCTCCTCCCTCCCACGAGCCCCCACACTTTTGTGCGCTGCGCTGTTGTATCCCGTGCACTCCTACGGCACACCATTGTAATGCCTATTCGCGCATGTCCTGCGGCATTCCAATCACACCGTGACACTGCCGTTTGGAGGTGGTGCATGCCACTTTACAACATCGACTGCTGCGGCCCTTGTGGTGGCCACACCAGAACACAGAGACACACTTACTGCACTTCTTGCACACAGACATGTCCGAGACACCCCGTTCCCCTTGCCGGATAGGCACACCCCTGCGCTGACCTGTGTACACCGGACCAGCACACGCCGCTTGTGCATGCAGGAGGATGCATGCGTAGCTACAAGTCCAGGCTCACTGCCAACGCTGAGGTGACATGGTAACGTCCGCTGAAGACAGCACACTGTGATGTTACAGGGCCCGTGCCCATCATGCTAACACAATGACCACACGGACACACTTGCTCAGATGCGGGTTCGGGGGTGTTGGCGGTCCTGGGGTTGTTGCGATGAGTGTTGTGGCTCTCATGGGTATCCGTGTATCATGCTCATTGACTCTATGGCACCTGTGGGTGTTCCGGTGTGGCTCTTGGCTGTGTTTCCTTTCATGCTGCAGGTAGTCGTCCTGCTTAACACCAGCAGAAAGCAGGTGTAAAATCCCTGGTGCTAACGCGGCTTATCGCCGGAATTTGTTTCGCATCGCAGTTTTTGCCTTTCGTTGTGAAAGTTGTGATGTGGATTTTTCATGTACAGAAAAATAAACGAAGTGGGCAGTGTATCCCGTCAAGATTCAGCACCTGACCCACTATTCCCAATCAATATAAATACAATGAGATTTCTTCATTGATTTTGTGTATACACTGTAGATGCACCCACTACCACAGTGCAATTCAATACAGGATTTTAGTATTTAGAATAAATCGCAAAGGTGCACCTCATGTGTTTTTGCACGGGAACGCCTACTCTGCATCTCATTATCAGCACTTTAATGCAACTAAAGTTGAGATAAATCTAACACACTATTCAGAAGCTGGTGCAAACTGCAGACATCACCAGTATTCCCGCGATAACTGTCCCAAAATTTAACACCATGGTGGACACCACCAAATAACAGTAATAAGAACGAGAAAGAGTCACACAGCACTTAAGTAACAACCAAAAACTTTATTCAATTTTTTTTTTTTCCAAACTTTATTTTTCCGTTTACGTACATATAAAGGATAAACTAAATTTAACAAACTCAACACAAAACAACAAGGCGGAAGACTCCTGTCGGGTCCATCAATGTCGACGACAGCCTGGAAAATAAAGCACAAAATAAGGACATGTGTAATGCGCATATCAAAGGAGTGAGACACAGAGAAAGAGAGAAGGAAAAAAAAGCCAGAGAGGGAAGGAAAGAAAGGGAGTGAGAAAGGGAGAAGGGAGAGAGAGTGAGAGAGATAGAAGGAAGGAAAGGAAGGAAGAGAGTGAGAGAGAGTGTGAAGAGAGGGAAGTGAGAGAGAGAGAGAGAGAGAGAGAGCAGCCACTGCGCATCCATGACCAAATAATTACCTGCTGCCACCGGAGTGTCTACCAGTGGGCACTCCACGTGCCCGTGAAAGCTCCAGGGCCCGGTCCCGCCACCATGGCTTGGTGCACATTATGTGGACCCGCTCCGCGGCCCAGCACATCCCACACATGTCTCTGAGTCCTGAGTCATCAATGGCGGAGACCACATCAGCTTTTGGTGCCGCTAACCCTGTGCAATGCAAGTCAGCGCCACATGGTGGAAGGCCGCTGACGGCCATACAACTTAGGGTGCGACTAACCCTGTGCAACTAAAGTCCGCGCCACGTGGTGGTAGGCCCCTGACGGCCACATCAGCTTCGGGTGGCACTAACCCTGTGCAACTCAAGTCCGCGCCATGTGGTAGTAGGCCCCTGACGGCCACATCATCTTCGGGTGGCACTAACCCTGTGCAACTCAAGTCCGCGCCACGTGGTAGTAGGCCCCTGACGGCCATACAGCTCAGGGTGCGACTAACCCTCTGCGCAACTTTTCATGGACTCTTTATGATTGAGACCCGTGGAGCGTCCGCCATCCAGTCACCACCGGCAATAAAGGATGTGACGTTGTCGATCCATTATATTTGCGTGGTCACATGGCCTGTGATGCATGTGCTGGATGGGTGTGGTGTGTGTGCAAACCTGCCCTCAGGGAGTGGCCGTGACATGTTGACAACTAGACCACAGACCTGCACACCAACAGCGAGTACGCCTGCGACAGGTAGCTATGTGGGGGTGTGAAAACGTGTTTTCTCAATGGATTTTCCATAGGAAACTTTAGACAAGGCTACAGGTCAAACTGCTGAACGGATTTACGCCAAATTTGGTAGGGAGAAAGGTCTTGGTCCAGAAAGCGCGCTTTCTCGCATCGAGTGAAAATATAAAAGAAAGGTCCCGGGGGCAATTTAATATACCGGAGCTCTGTCTGTGCGAGATAACCCTTTCACGCTCCCTCTGCCCAACATCACCACTTCGCAGCTATGCCGTTAGAAGCCAGTCCGTTGGCTCGCAGCTCTCTACCTTTGCGAGCTAGTACGCTGCTGTGCCTGTACCTCTGCGAGCTACTACGCTGCTGTTCCTTTGGGAGCGGACGGCTCGTAGTACTGCGTCTGTGAGTCGAGCGGACGGGCCGCAGTTGTCCCTCTGCGAGCCTGGGTGCGAACTGTTCATAAGTCACACTACATAAGCATTGAAAAGCCATTTTGTGATTCAGTGCGTCAGCTGGCATCTGTCCGAGGCATTTCTGAAAACATACCGGAGTTCTTTCTGTGAGAGATACCCCTTTCACGCTGCCTCTCCCCACATCAGCAGGTAACGCACCCTCTTCCCACATTACCAACATACCCCCAAAAACCTTCTTGGGCCCAGAATTGTCCCTGTGCGGTTGGACAAACAAGAATCTTAGTCATGTATAGATTTACATATAAAATATTTTATTTAAACAAAACAACAACAAATAAAACTGAAGGGAGTCTGGTGCTGTGGTCGCTGCCACGAAGTTGGGGACACTGCCATTCAGGACTCAGGACACAGTTCCACATGTGGGATCGGCTTGTATTGAACAGGGTTAGTGGCACCACGTGTCGCGCCTTGTGTTGTACAGGGTTAGTGGCACCACGTGTCGCCGGCCTTGCATATGGAAATATGCCTCACTGATCGAAGGGAGTCTGGTGCTGTGGTCGCTGCCACGGACTTGGGGTCACTGCCATTCAGGACTCAGGACACAGTTCCACATGTGGGATCGGCTTGTGTTGAACAGGGTTAGTGGCACCACGTGTCGCCGGCTTGTGTTGAACAGGGTTAGTGGCACCACGTGTCGCGGCTTGTGTTGAACAGGGTTAGTGGCACCACGTGTCCAAAATTCGAATTGCGAGCTCTGCTGCCCGCAGTGTAGACTGCTAATGAGTGTTCGTTTGCACTTGAAGATGAATTTGGTGATTGTACTAAAGCTATAACTGATATAAAAACAAGTTCTTGAAGCAAGGATACTAAAAGGATATTATGTAGGTTTTAGGCCTGTGACAGTTACTTGCCTACTGGACTCTGTAATTAATGAATCAAGACTTAATTTTAATTGTGAGCCCTGATGACCGCAGTGTAGGCTAGAGGTAGCGGTCAGCAAGGGCCCATAGCCACGTGGTGTTGAGTTGAGGTGCACAGTTAGTGGCACCAGAAGCATTGAGAATGTATGAGCCTGTGATGCTGCTTGGTGCGGACGGGCCGCACTGGGAGCAATGTCTCTTGCCTACTGGACTGCGTCATCTGCAATCGCGACTGTATATGAATTGTGAGCCCTGCTGACCGCAGTGTAGGCCAGAGGTAGCGGTGAGCAAGGGCCCACAGCCACGTGCATAGGTTGGTGGCCCCATCGGCCTGCGTAGTTCAGGTTCAGTGGCACCACGTGTCGCCGGTCTTCCATATGCAAATACGCCTCACTAATCGAAGGGAGTCTGGTGCTGTGGTCGCTGCCACGAAGTTGAGGTCACTGCCATTCAGGAGTCAGGACACAGTTCCACATGTGGGATCGGCTTGTGTTGAACAGGGTTAGTGGCACCACGTGTCACCGGCCTTGCATATGGAAATATGCCTCACTGACCAAAGGGAGTCTGGTGCTGTGGTCGCTGCCACGGACTTGGGGTCACTGCCATTCAGGACTCAGGACACAGTTCCACATGTGGGATTGGCTTGTATGGAACAGGGTTAGTGGCACCACGTGTCACGCCTTGTGTTGTACAGGCATAGTGGCACCACGTGTCGCCGGCCTTGCATATGGAAATATGCCTCACTAATCGAATGGAGTCTGGTGCTGTGGTCGCTGCCACGGACTTGGGATCACTGCCATTCAGGACTCAGGACACAGTTCCACATGTGGGATCGGCTTGTGTTGAACAGGGTTAGTGGCACCACGTGTCGCCGGCTTGTGTTGAACAGGGTTAGTGGCACCACGTGTCGCGGCTTGTGTTGAACAGGGTTAGTGGCACCACGTGTCCAAAATTCGAATTGCGAGCTCTGCTGCCCGCAGTGTAGACTGCTAATGAGTGTTCGTTTGCACTTGAAGATGAATTTGGGGATTGTACTAAAGCTATAACTGATATAAAAAAAGTTCTTGAAGCAAGGATACTAAAAGGATATTATGTAGGTTTTAGGCCTGTGATAGTTACTTGCCTATTGGACTCTGTAATTAATGAATCAAGACTTAATTTTAATTGTGAGCCCTGATGACCGCAGTGTAGGCTAGAGGTAGCGGTCAGCAAGGGCCCATAGCCACGTGGTGTTGAGTTGAGGTGCACAGTTAGTGGCACCAGAAGCATTGAGAATGTATGAGCCTGTGATGCTGCTTGGTGCGGACGGGCCGCACTGGGAGCAATGTCTCTTGCCTACTGGACTGCGTCATCTGCAATCGCGACTGTATCTGAATTGTGAGCCCTGCTGACCGCAGTGTAGGCCAGAGGTAGCGGTGAGCAATGGCCCACAGCCACGTGCATAGGTTGGTGGCCCCACCGGCCTGCGTAGTTCAGGTTCAGTGGCACCACGTGTCGCCGGCCTTCCATATGCAAATACGCCTCACTAATCGAAGGGAGTCTGGTGCTGTGGTCGCTGCCACGAAGTTGAGGTCACTGCCATTCAGGAGTCAGGACACAGTTCCACATGTGGGATCGGCTTGTGTTGAACAGGGTTAGTGGCACCACGTGTCGCCGTTCTTGCATATGGAAATATGCCTCACTGATCAAAGGGAGTCTGGTGCTGTGGTCGCTGCCACGGACTTGGGGTCACTGCCATTCAGGACTCAGGACACAGTTCCACATGTGGGATCGGCTTGTGTTGAACAGGGTTAGTGGCACCACGTGTCACCGGCTTGTGTTGAACAGGGTTAGTGGCACCACGTGTCGCGGCTTGTGTTGAACAGGGTTAGTGGCACCACGTGTCGCCGGCTTGTGTTGAACAGGGTTAGTGGCACCACGTGTCGCGGCTTGTGTTGAACAGGGTTAGTGGCACCACGTGTCGCCGGCTTGTGTTGAACAGGGTTAGTGGCACCACGTGTCGCCGGTCTTCCACAGTGTAGGCCGGAGGCAGCGGTCAGCAAAGGCCCACAGCCACATGACGTTGACTTGAGCTGCACAGATTGGGAGCATACAGTCTTCTTAACCGATTATACTCTCTTACACAATTTGCATCGGCACTAATCTTGAATTGTTAGCCCTGCTAACCGCATTGTAGGCCGGAGGCAGCGGTCATCAAGGGCCCACAGCCACGTGGCGTTGACTTGAGCTGCACAGAGTTAGTGGTACTTGAAGCACTTAGCGTGTGCGCAGTCAGCGATGATGCGTGGTCCGGGCTGGCCGCACTGGTAGCAATGTCTGTTGCCTACTGGACTGCGTCATCTGCAATCGCGAGTCGCTCTGAATTGTGAGCCCTACTCACCGCAGTGGAGGCAGGAGGCAGTGGTGAGGAAGGGCCCACAGGCACGTGTTGTTGACTTGAGCAATGTCTGTTGCCTACTGGACTGCGTCATCTGCAATCTCGACTCCATCTGAATTGTGAGCCCTACTGACCGCAGTGTAGGCCGGAGGCAGCGGTCAGGAAAGGCCCACAGCCACGTGTTGTTGACTTGAGCAATGTCTCTTGCCTACTGGACTGCGTCATCTGCAATCGCGAGTCGCTCTGAATTGTGAGCCCTACTCACCGCAGTGGAGGCAGGAGGCAGTGGTGAGGAAGGGCCCACAGGCACGTGTTGTTGACTTGAGCAATGTCTGTTGCCTACTGGACTGCGTCATCTGCAATCTCGACTCCATCTGAATTGTGAGCCCTACTGACCGCAGTGTAGGCCGGAGGCAGCGGTCAGGAAGGGCCCACAGCCACGTGTTGTTGACTTGAGCAATGTCTCTTGCCTACTGGACTGCGTCATCTGCAATCGCGACTCGATCTGAATTGTGAGCCTTGCTGTCCGCAGTGTATATCGAAGGCAGTAGTTTGTACAGACATAAGTCCGCGATGCTGTGCCGCTGGGGGCCTGTGTGGTGGAAGCCAGCGATCGGCTGAGGAGGCTGGCGGTCACGTCGGCGGCCTCGTGGCAGGGTGAGGGGCGCCGCCCTGGCAGACGCTTTGGCCTTCCCACAAGTGAACCACGCCCAGAGCTCCGGCCTATTTATTCACACTCCTACGCTGAAGTGGCGTACGTCGGACCAGCCCACTCCGGTTACGCTTATGCTTACAGGGGGACGACACAGCTACATGACTGAGATCTTCCCTAGTGTTTGACGTAACATGGTTGGGTCCACTGTCCACAACACTACAAGCACCAGTAGTATTTGTGCACATGGAGAGGTGTGTGTTCTGCATACTGAGATGTGTCCAGCACATCACCGCTACACTTTGCATTGTGTGCATTGTTAAACATGGGTGAATTGCTTCCTTCACATATAGTTTGTTCACACCTGTCCCAATATTCAGCTATTGTGTGGCTGAGGGGTCATGCCGTTTTCGGAAAGTTCGTTGTCTTGTTCTGTGCTGCCTCGGTGGTAGAGGGGGGGGGTCCTAGGGGTGGTGGTGGGTGTTGTGGCGTTCTTGGGTGTCGGAGCTGCTTGATCAGTAGGTCTATGACATGTGTTGGTCTTCGGATGTGGCTCTGGGCTGGGCTCCCTTTCATACTGTATGTAGTTGTTTAATATTTAAAAAACAAGAAGACATTATATAGTTTAAATAACAAATAAAAAAAATTACAGTAGGGAGAGGTGTGGTACGGGGGGAGGTCCTGAAGGTTGTGGCAATGGGTGTTGTGTCCTTCTTGGGTGTCGGAAAAAACTATAGGTTAAATGAACATTATAATTAGAAGTTAGCATTAAAAAAAAATTGAAATTCACTGAAAAAACCATAGGTTTCAGGGACGTTATAGATAGAAATTAGTATTTAAAAAACCTTAGAAATTCACTTAAAAAACCATAGGTTTCAGGCACGTTATAGTTAGAAATTAGCATTTAAAAAACCTTTGAAATTCACTGAAAAAACCATAGGTTTCAGGCATGTTATAGTTAGAAATTAGCATTTAAAAAACCTTTGAAATTCACTGAAAAAAACATAGGTTTCAGGCACGTTATAGTTAGAAATTAGCATTTAAAAAACCTTTAAAATTCACTGAAAAAACCATAGGTTTCATTGACGTTATAGTTAGTTGGACATTTCACTCATACAAAACCAGAGAAATTCCGCCGTTATAGTTAGTTCAGCTAACTATAACTCGCGCCCCCGCAATGCACTGCTGATGACGTCACATATTACATCACCCATGACATGGTCAGTGACATCACTGATGACATCACTGATGACATCTCAAATGACATCGCTGATGACATCATCCATGTGATAATTTCATGCATCTTCTCTCACCCTAATATAACTTTTGATACACCCACTCTAAATTACAGACTGCCATTCTCAAAATCATAGACACTCCAACACCAATAACCACATACCCACTCACTGATTCCTAGGTCTACACACACATCTACTCACTAACCCGTACAGTCACTCATACTTATGGTCACTCAGTACAGGACTATCATATGCACTCATACACCTATATAGACATTCACACACCGCCACTCATCCATAGAGGTACTCACACACCTAGTCAGTCATGCAAATAATTAATCACACTCCCATTTACTCACCTATACAGTTATACACACACCACCTCACTTACTCATACAAATACTAGCACATTCTTACGCTCTTGTACAATCACTGATACAAGCACACACTCATCCATACAGCCACTCTCACAATCACACACTCTCACTTATAGCCATTTATATACTCTAACACACATATATACTGCCTTTCACATATGTAGTTACTCACACATGTACCACTGAGATATACATTCACTCACTAACACACCCATACACACACTCACCCACCCATACAGTCCATCACAGATGTACTCTTGAAACCATGCACCCAGTGAATCACCCACTCACACATCTATGCACAGAGTCACACACACCCCACCCACACAAACACTCAGGCACCCATACAGATACTCAGAAAACCAATCAATAACTCATATAGACACTCATCTAGCTATTCACAAACCCATGCAGCCGCTTACACACCAACAGACAGACGGATACAGACATTCACACAGTTTAGTCACTAACCCATGCATTCAGTAAGATACGTTTAATCACTCACTTATAGAGTCAGTCACGCACCTACTAAATCATCCATTCAGACACTTATACACCCACTCATTCTTCAATACGCCTTTCCCTATATATATTAAACATATTTAAACTTTACAGAAACACACAGTCACTGGATGATGTCATCAGTGATGTCATTTGAGATGTCATCAGTGATGTCACTGACCATGTCATGAGTGATGTAATATGTGACGTCATCAGCAGTGCATTGCGGGGGCGCGAGTTATAGTTAGCTGAACTAACTATAACGGCGGAATTTCTCTGGTTTTGTATGAGTGAAATGTCCAACTAACTATAACGTCAATGAAACCTATGGTTTTTTCAGTGAATTTTAAAGGTTTCTTAAATGCTAATTTCTAACTATAAAGTGCCTGAAACCTATGGTTTTTTCAGTGAATATGTATATATGGAATGGCAATGGCGTTATTGGTGTGAGCAAGCCTGTGGAATAGGCGAAACGCGTTACCAGAATTAGAAATAAAAGAGAATCTTTTTAAACTACGACCAGAGTCCTTGTGTTGGCATCCAGGGAAACGGAAAACTGGAGTGGGTGTTCATATATATATATATATATATTCACTGAAAAAACCATAGGTTTCAGATATGTTATAGTTACAAATTAGCATTTAAAAACCTTTGAAATTCACTGAAAAAACCATAGGTTTTAGGGACAGTTATAGTTAGTTGGACATTTCACTCGTACAAAACCCGTGAAATTCCCCGTTATAGTTAGTTCAGCTAACTATAACTCGCGCCCCGCAATGCACTGCTGATGACGTCACATATTACATCACTCATGACATGGTCAGTGACATCACTGATGACATCACTGATGACATCTCAAATGACATCACTGATGACATCATCCAGTGACTGTGTGTTTCTGTAAAGTTTAAATATTTTTAATATATATAGGAAAAGACGTATTGAAGAATGAGTGGGTGTGTAAGTGTCTGTATGGATGATTTAGTAGGTGCGTGACTGACTCTATAAGTGAGTGATTTAACGTATCTTACTGAATGCATGGGTTAGTGACTAAACTGGGTGAATGTCTGTATCCGTCTGTCTGTTGCTGTGTAAGTGGCTGCATGGGTTTGTGAATAGCTACATGAGTGTCTATATGAGTTATTGATTGGTTGTCTGAGTATCTGTATGGGTGCCTGAGTGTTTGTGTGGGTGGGGTGTGTGCGACTCTGTGCATAGATGTGTAAGTGGGTGATTCACTGGGTGGATGGTTTCAAGAGTGCATCTGTGATAGACTGTATGGGTGGGTAAGTGTGTGTAAGAGTGTGTTAGTGAGTGAATGTATGTCCCAGTGGTACATGTGTGAGTAACTACATATGTGAAAGCCAGTATATATGTGTGTTGGAGTATATAAATAGCTATAAGCGAGAGTGAGTGATTGTGATAGTGGCTGTATGGATGAGTGTGTGCTTGTATCAGTGATTGTATAAGAGCGTAACAATGTGCTAGTATTTGTATGATTAAGTGAGCTGGTGTGTGTATAACTGTATAGGTGAGTAAATGGCAGTGTGTTTAATTATTTGCATGACTGACTAGGTGTGTGAGTACCTCTTTGGATGAGTGGCGGTGTTTGAGTGTCTATATAGGAGTAAGAGTGCATATGATAGTCCTGTACTGAGTGACCATAAGTATGAGTGACTGTACGGGTGAGTGAGTGGATGTGTGTGTGTAGACCTAAGAATCAGTGAGTGGGTATGTAGTTATTGGTGTTGGAGTGTCTATAGTTTTGCGAATGGCAGTCTGTAATTTAGATTGGGTGTATCAAAGGTTATATTAGGGTGTGAGGAGCTGCATCAGATTATCACGTGGATGATGTCATCAGTGATGTCATTTGAGATGTCATCAGTGATGTCATCAGTGATGTCACTGACCATGTCATGAGTGATGTAATATGTGACGTCATCAGCAGTGCATTGCGGGGGCGCGAGTTATAGTTAGCTGAACTAACTATAACGGGGGAATTTCACGGGTTTTGTACGAGTGAAATGTCCAACTAACTATAACTGTCCCTAAAACCTATGGTTTTTTCAGTGAATTTCAAAGGTTTTTTAAATGCTAATTTGTAACTATAACATATCTGAAACCTATGGTTTTTTCAGTGAATTTCTAAGGTTTTTTAAATGCTAATTTGTAACTATAACGTGCCTGAAACCTACGGTTTTTTCAGTGAATTTCAAAGGTTTTTTAAATATATTAATTTTTATATTATTTTTTTTCATACTGATTTACTACATTTTTAGAAACAATTTCTTTTACATATTTTATTTTTTAAATTACATTGTAATTACATTATACATTACATTACAAAAAATACTTTCTCAGAATGAATTACTTTAGTTTAAATACTTAGCACATAGGCAATAGACTTAAGTACAGTAGTTACAGTTGTTGCAATGGGCAACACATTTTCAAACACAATGCAACATTCAGCTCAATGTGAATTTCTAGTTAAATGCAATTAGTTACTTTATGGATTACTTTTCTAACCACAGGACTGGATCCTAGATTCAGTCCTGGGACATCTCCTGTAAACAGTTGAGTAAAAGCGTTTTGGTTACAGTCGTGATTTTTAAGGAATATTATTGTATTTTAAAAGTTGACACTTGTATTTGTATGATTAAGTGAGCTGGTGTGTGTATAACTGTATAGGTGAGTAAATGGCAGTGTGTTTAATTATTTGCATGACTGACTAGGTGTGTGAGTACCTCTTTGGATGAGTGGCGGTGTTTGAGTGTCTATATAGGAGTAAGAGTGCATATGATAGTCCTGTACTGAGTGACCATAAGTATGAGTGACTGTACGGGTGAGTGAGTGGGTGTGTGTGTGTAGACCTAAGAATCAGTGAGTGGGTATGTAGTTATTGGTGTTGGAGTGTCTATAGTTTTGCGAATGGCAGTCTGTAATTTAGATTGGGTGTATCAAAGGTTATATTAGGGTGTGAGGAGCTGCATCAGATTATCACGTGGATGATGTCATCAGTGATGTCATTTGAGATGTCATCAGTGATGTCATCAGTGATGTCACTGACCATGTCATGAGTGATGTAATATGTGACGTCATCAGCAGTGCATTGCGGGGCGCGAGTTATAGTTAGCTGAACTAACTATAACGGGGGAATTTCACGGGTTTTGTACGAGTGAAATGTCCAACTAACTATAACTGTCCCTAAAACCTATGGTTTTTTCAGTGAATTTCAAAGGTTTTTAAATGCTAATTTGTAACTATAACATATCTGAAACCTATGGTTTTTTCAGTGAATTTCTAAGGTTTTTTAAATGCTAATTTGTAACTATAACGTGCCTGAAACCTACGGTTTTTTCAGTGAATTTCAAAGGTTTTTTAAATATATTAATTTTTATATTATTTTTTTTCATACTGATTTACTACATTTTTAGAAACAATTTCTTTTACATATTTTATTTTTTAAATTACATTGTAATTACATTATACATTACATTACAAAAAATACTTTCTCAGAATGAATTACTTTAGTTTAAATACTTAGCACATAGGCAATAGACTTAAGTACAGTAGTTACAGTTGTTGCAATGGGCAACACATTTTCAAACACAATGCAACATTCAGCTCAATGTGAATTTCTAGTTAAATGCAATTAGTTACTTTATGGATTACTTTTCTAACCACAGGACTGGATCCTAGATTCAGTCCTGGGACATCTCCTGTAAACAGTTGAGTAAAAGCGTTTTGGTTACAGTCGTGATTTTTAAGGAATATTATTGTATTTTAAAAGTTGACACTTAGAAACTTTTCCTCATAGAATCACCAATGTTATCCTATGGAAGGAAATTCACTTAGCAGGTAAAAACTGTTATCGTTACTTTTTCTTACTCAGTGTTGGATCCTGGATCCAGAACTGGTGCATCTCCTGTAAACAGTTGAAAAAATGCGTTTAAGTCATACAGGCGATTTTTAAGGAATATTTGTAGTTTGTGAAAATCGACACTTTGAAACTTTTCTGCTGAAAACCAGACAATGGATTCCTATGGAAGAAAAGATAAGTTACTGGTAAGTACGGTTAAAATTACTTTTCAGGGTCAGTGCTGGGCTAAAAGATGCAGCACTGGGTTCTCTCCAGATAACAGGTGAGTAAATCAGAATTCGTATTTCGGCTGATTTTAGAGGAATATTTGTATGTTTCAAAAATCAACACTTAGAAACTTTTTCAGCAAAAAGCAGGCAATTATATACTATGGAAGGAAATTCAAGTTACTGGTAAGTACGGTTAAAATTACTTTTGAGGATCAGTACTGGGCTGAAAGATACAGCACTGAGGTCTCTCCTGATAACAGGTGAGTAAATCGGAATTCGTATTTCGGCTGATTTTAGAGGAATATTTTAAAGTTCCAAAACTCCACACTTAGAAGAATTTCCAAGTGAAACCAGTCAATGTTAGCCTATGGAAGGAAATTCAAGTTACTGGTAAGTACGGTTAAAATTACTTTTCAGGACCAGTACTGGGCTGAAAGATACAGCACTGAGGTCTCTCCTGATAACAGGTGAGTAAATCGGAATTCGTATTTCGGCTGATTTTAGAGGAATATTTTAAAGTTCCAAAACTCCACACTTAGAAGAATTTCCAAGTGAAACCAGTCAATGTTAGCCTATGGAAGGAAATTCAAGTTACTGGTAAGTACGGTTAAAATTACTTTTCAGGATTAGTACTGGGCTGAAAGATCCAGCACTGAGGTCTCTCCTGATAACAGGTGAGTAAATCAGAATTCGTATTTCGGCTGATTTTAGAGGAATATTTGCACAATGGTGAAGGGAGGGGGCGGGGCCTGAGGTGACATCTGTGCAAACGCGCCCGTGGCGCGTTTTAAGTAGGGGATTAAGTCCCCTTGAATCATGAGGGTCCCTACGGGCCAACTAGCCCACCAGGAACCTCCAGTATGCGCCAGGGGCTGCGTTGCAGAGACATGTACAGAGGCCACACCCCTTTTACACCTCTCTGCAACGCAGCTCTGTGGCGCTTTCTGGACGTACCTGTTGGGCTAGTTGGCCCCAGGGACCCTCAGGATTGAAGGGGATTTAATTCCCCATCTTAAAACGCGCCACGGGGCCTGTTTGCACACATGTCACCTGAAGCCCCGCCCCTCCCTTCACCACTGTGCAAACGCGCCCGTGGCGCGTTTTAAGTCGGGGATTAACTCCCTTGAATCCTGAGGGTCCCTGGGGTGCAACTAGCCCACCATATACCTCCAAAAGCGCCACAGAGCTGCGTTGCAGAGAGGTGTAAAAGGGGCGTGGCCTCTGTACACCTCTCTGCAAGGCAGCCCCTGGCGCATACTGGAGGTTCCTGGTGGGCTAGTTGGCTCCCAGGGACCCCAGTATTCAAGGGAGTCGTTCCTCTCTGCAAACGCGCCAGGGGCGCGTTTGCAGAGTGGTGAAGGAAGGGCGGGGCCTGCGGGCCCGATCGTTTTTTTTTTTTTTGTTTTTTTCCCTGAAGGGGGGCTGTGTGGCCCCCTTCCTTTTTCCTATTTTTAGGCCCTGGGGACCCCATCCCCCAGGGCCTTACCCCTTTTTTTTTAATTAAAATTTTTAAAAAAAAACGGGAAGGGGGCCGCGTGGCCCCCCTTCCCTGGGCCTGTATTGGCCCCGGGGACCCCATCCCCCGGGGCATGGCCTCTTTTTTTTATTTGGAGGGGGCTGCGTGGCCCCCTCCTCAGGCCATTTAAGGCCCCGGGGACCCCATCCCCGGGGCCGGCCTAGCACTTTTTTTTTTTTTCCTTTGGGGAGGGGGCTGCGTGGCCACTTATGGCCCTGGGGACCCCATCCCCGGGCCTGGCCTCTCGTTGGGGACTGTGGGGGTCCCCAAACCCCCACAGTCCCGCCGGCTCCCCGTGTCCTACGGGAGCCGGCATTGCTTTACACATGGGGAGCAGCTAACATGCTGCTCCCCATGTGGAAAGCAATCAGCTTTGGATATTGGAAGAGAGAGCAGGTTTCCTGCTCTCTCTTCCAATATCCAAAGCAGTTTGCAATGACAGGACGGGAGCCGCGAGGCTCCGTCCTGTCATTGCAAACAGCAGTGTCCCGGGGGTAGGCACCCGGGACACTGCAGGAGCCGGCCCTGGGGGGTGGCGGTCCCCAGGACCACCACAGGCTCCAGGAGGGGGGCCGCGCGGCCCCCTCCTACATTTTGAAAGCCCCGGGAGGTGGTGGTCCCCCATTGTAATTTTTCTTAGTGCCCCGGGGAGGTGGTGGTCCCGGGCGTGTGGGGGGCTGGAGCCCCCACACAGGTTAATCAAAAATAAAAAAGAAGCCCCGGGAGGTGGCGGTCCCGGGGCTGCGGGAGGGCTCAGAGCCCTCCCGCACCATTCACATAAAGCCCCGGGGGGTGGTGGTCCCCGGGGCTTGGGGGCCCTTAGAGGCCCCCACACATAAAATTAACCCCCAGCATGCCCCCGGGACTTGGCCCACCCGGGGCCAGTTACATCGAAGCGCGGAGACCGCGCTTCGATTGCTTCCGGCAGGATTCGCGCACCCTGAGCGCATCCTGCCGATTTAAAAAAATAAAATAATAAATTTGCCCAGGGGTCCTTGTGGGACCCCTGAGCAAGCCTAGGGGTCAGGGTGTTTCTACCCTGCCCCCTTTGTGCGTTTGCGCACTTGTTTCTGTCCCTCGGTTCTACCGAGGGACAAAATGGCTGCCAACATTTCCTGAATCGGAATGTTGACAGCCAGCTGACAGCCAATTAACATGCAGCTCGTGATCGGGACGGTGCGCGCAGGGTGCGCTGAGGGTACGCGGACCCTACTCGGCCATAGATATCACTATCTTTTTACTTTTGATTTTCTCAGCAACTACTGAACGGATTTACACCATTTAACAAAAGGGTTCTTTCTGAACCAAGAACTACCTCTTTGCCAAATTTGGTGTAATTCCGTTCAGCAGTTCGGGCTGTAGCCGTGTCTAAAGTTTCCTATGGAAAATTGCATGGGGAAAACGCATTTTGGGACCCCTTTTTCTCGGCCCCCGCTTGACGAATCCCCCGAGACTTTCAGGGTAGGAGCGGACCGGAGCGCCCACAAAGTTTGAAAATTTTGCGAAGATACGTCAACCGGCAAGAGAGTTATTTCAAATAGAATGTCGCGGATTTCCTATGGATAATAGGTTGTAACTATAACTATCTACTGGCGACCGCCAGTAGATAATATATATATATATATATATATATATATATATATATATATATATATATATATATATATATATATATATATACATACACACACACACACATATATATATATATTGCATACTCACTTACTCTTACACCCACTCACACACTGATACAGGTACTTACACACCGACTCACATACCCATAGAGAGATTCTCATACCCACACTTACACCCATGCATAGTCTCACACCCTCCAACAGACCCATATAGACACTGTCACACTCATACTTACAGCCATACAGACACTCAGATACACACCCACATACCTATACAGACACTGTCACACCCACACTTACACCCATACAGACATTCTCACACCCACTCACATTCCCAGACACTGTTACACCCACACCTACACCATACAGACACTGTCACACCCACTTACAGACCCAGACAGGCAGTCTTACACTCATACATACAGTCTCACACCCTCTGACATACCCATACAGACACTCTCACAGCCATACTTACACCCATACAGAGACTCTAATACCCACTTACATAGCCCTACAGACACTCTTACACACACATATACCTATACAGACACTGTTACACCCACACCCATACAGACACTGTCACATCCTCTTACATACCCATACAGGCACTCTCACACCTGCACTTACACCCATACATACAGTCTCATACCCTGTGGCATACACATACAGATACTTTCACATCCACTCTTACACCCATAGACTCTCACACCCAGTTACATACCCATACAGACACTGTTACAGCCATACCTACACCCATACAGACACTGTCAGACCCACTTACATACTCATACAGGTACTCTCACACTTACAGACACTCTCACACCCACTTACATAGCTTTACAGACACTCTCACACAGACACTTGCACCCATACATAGTCTCACACCCTCTGACATACCCATAGACACACTCACTCCCACACTTACACCTATACAGATACTCCAATATATCCACTCACACACCCCTACAGAGTTTGTCAAACCCACTCATGTATATAGATACTCATACACACAGTCGCACACCCATACAGACTTTCTCACACTGATTGGCATAGATGCACTCACAGATCTTTACAAGTGAATGCAAAAAGTGTTGTTTTCAATTGAAAGTGTGCTTTTGGTTTGCGGATTCACGACTGATCCACAAGAAAATGTAATTTAAAAAAGGATTTACAAAGAATAAGAACAAGTATTTGGGAAATAGGGTGACTCTAATCAGAGCTTTTGTGTTTATTGTGTGCATGCAATTACTGCACATAAAACAGGATGCAGTCTTTCAAGTTGTTCAGGAACACTCTGTTGCCTTTTTCTGTGAAGTGAACTCCATCAGGCCGGTAAATCCCATCCATGTCAAAGCGTAGGTTGTTATTGTAGATAGAGCCCATGTTATGTGTCCTGGCTTTGTCTATCTGTGGACAGATTTCAGATTACCACTTTCATTTCTGCCTCTGGCATATGTTGTAAAACACCAAGGCAGTGTGAGGTAAAAGTGCCATTAATTTTCCTTCATTAGAATTTCCAATCCTACCCCAGTAAGAGTGCCCACGTCATTGCCACCACAGTTCACAATCATGAGGTCTGGAAGTTGACAATCCATTATGCTTTGAACCAATGAAATGTTCTGATGCCACTTTAAGCCACTCTGGCCAACCCAAGTAATATCCACATTTGGCAAACCCAGATTCCTGTCAGTATTACTCTTTCTAGCAGGCTCTCTAACCCAAAACACATAGCTATGGCCCACAATTCACACTCGAACCATTTTCAAAGGAAGGAAAAGTAGCACACAGGAGAAGGCTGCTGATGAATGGCACAGATTTGAAAAACAAGTCAGTTAAAAAGATGCCTAGACATTAAAATTTAAAAGAGGAAATTTTATTGGCTGGTATAAATATAGTAGTGGTTAAAACTAGGTTGTAGTATTGAGATAAACGTAAGCAGATATGGGATTGGCTTTTCTGATATTAACAAAAAGTAATGGAGTATGAGATATGGCTCTAACTCCAACCACTCAACCACACCTGCTACAGTTTGTTTAGGCGTTAGCATGCTGGTCTAGATACTGTTGTGAACTTGTGACCTACTGATAGCAGAGAATGTTACAATATTGGTCATCATAACAACAGAGCTACAGGAGCATGGGGGGAAGGGTCGGAAAAAGCCTACAATATAAAGGTGAAGGGAGAAGAAATAGTGAATGATGTGTGTTTGGGTCCAAATTTAAGCATTAATACTAAGTGCTGTCTAAGTGATACTGTTTAGGAGCAGTTTAAAATATAGAATTTGGTTACCTGTGTGAATCCACAGATCTGCTGCAAGGTTACACTGGGGGCTGCGTTGAGTGCCACGGTGGATCCGCGAACCCGCCCACAACACCTACCACATTGGGCTTTCTTTAAAAGAGGGTAAGAAAGGGTTAAGAATTCTGACCATGCAGAAGAGATGTATTATTAGAAAATTATGAAAGCAATGTTGTGATTTGTTCACAGTGTGTGTAACCTTGAAAGCAAAGTTGAAAAGGTTGCCATTAATGGTTCCGATGTATGAGAGTGGTGTACCATTCTTGTGCTTGATTTTGTGTACTTTGTGCATAGAGATAATCAAACTTATACTGAGAAAGAAAAAGAGACCAAGAATCATTTGCTAGAGAGTTAATGAGTGTATATAAAGTGGATGGAAGTGAGTAGGATGTTTAGAAAAACAGAAAGAGTATATAAAAAGAGAGTATATGATACAAATAAAGAAAAGACCAGTGATTAGCACAGGAGAATGAAAATATGTCGAGAGTAACAAAATGCAGGTATACACCAATGTAACCACTGACACAAGCAGTGAAACTCTAAAGTAAGCAGTGAGATAAACAGGCATTTTACAAAAAGTAAAAGGGAGTATAAGTGGAGGGTTTGTGATAAAATAAAGAAAGGTGCAGTGGTCAGCACAGGAGGATTAAGAACTTCTAAAGTGTAACAATACCCAGGGATATACCAATGCAGACACTGACAAAAGCTCTTTGTCATATAGACAGTGACACACCCAGGTGTACACTGATGCATACATTGACACACTCAGGCACACACTGACGCATATGCTAACAAGTATGTGCTTAAAACAGAAGATATGCACTTCAAAGTTTTAGTGAGTTTCATGCACTCTTACACACCCATGTGCTTAGTTATACATATAGTCTACCACCCATACTGGAAGATACATGCCTATTTACAAAAGCATAGACTCACTCATATACCCAGTCAAACAGAGACAGAGGCACTTTCACACCCCGTCACTCACCCATAATGCACTCATTTATCCAGCAGTAACAGTCACTTCCACACACAGTTACACACCCCAAGAGTCACTAACGCAGCCAGTAAGCAGTCCATACAGGTACTTACATGCACATTTAGAGACCCACACAGTTTGTAAGATAGCTCATCATATAGCGACATAGTAACTTACATATCTAGTGAAACATGCAAAGAGTAAATTGTACACTCACTTAGATATGTATTCAAATACTGACACAAGCAAGGCAGCATCCAGAGAAGTTGCCCTTTAAACATGTCTCAGGCCTGCTACTGCAGAGTCTGTGTGTACAGTTTTAATGCTAGGATGACTTGGTATTTAAAATCTCTTTGCCAAATATTAAATTCTTGTTCTACTACATATAACTCACACACCTAAGATAGGCTGTAGGTAGGCTATAAGACAGGGTGCTTAAAAGGTAATACACCTAATTTGAAGTTTCAGTCAGTTACATGGGTAGTTTCAGACCTTTATGCCCAGTTAAACATCCAGTCGCCTACCCATACAGAAACTCATAAACATATTTACAAAAGCATATAGGCAGTAGCACACCCAGACAGACAAAGACAGAGCCACTTACACATCCAGTCATTCTTTCTCTCACACAGTAAGCAATTTATACAGGTTCTTCCATGCATATTTAGAGACTCATACAGTTTCTAAGATAGCCAGTCATATAGTGATATAGTAACTTACATATCCAGTTACACATGCACAGAGGGAATTGTACACTTACTAAGATATGTACTCAAATACTGACACAACCAAGGGAGCCATCCAGACAAGTTGTCCTTTAAACATGTCTCGGGCCTGCTACTACAGAGCCTGTGTGTGCAGTTTTACTACCAGACAGACTTGGCATTTAAAACCCCATGTCAAGCCTTAGAGTCCCTTTTTTACATATAGGTCTCCCCTAAGGTAGACTGTAGGTAGGTCATAGGGAGGATCCTAAATGCTTAAAAGGTAAGTGAGGTATTTCTAACTTTCAGTGACTTTCATGCGCACTTACAAACCCATACGCGCAATTATACATCCAGTCTGTCACCCATATTGCGACTCATATACCTGTTTACAAAACTATAGAGCCACTCACACACCAAATCAGACAGCGACAGAGGCACTTATACATTCACTCATATGCCTATACAGCACTTATGTATCCAGCAGGAACTGACCCAGTTATATACCACAATATTCACTAACACAGTCAGTAAGCGATCCATACAGGCACTTATATACACATTTAGAAACCCACAGAGTCACTAAGAGATCCAGTTATATACCGACATAGTTACTTACACATTCGGTGACACATACACAGAGGGATTAATACAATCACTTAGATATGTACCCAAGTACTAATACAACCAAGTCAGCCATCCATACATAAATACAGACTTATAGAGGCTCTAAAGTATACAGTAAGACAACTAGGCACCCACTGATCCATACATTAACACACTCAAGCACCCACTCATGCATGCACTAATACAGCCAGGCACACGCTCATGCATACAGTAAGACATCCAGGAACTCCACTGATGTATCCACTGACACACCCAGGCACACACTGATGCATACACTGACACACCCAGGCGCACGCTCATGCACACACTAACACACCCTGGTACACACTTATGCATACACTGACACACCCAGATACCCACTGATCCATACACTGACACACCTAGGCAGATAGTGATGCATAAGCTGACACACCCAGATACACTCTGATGCATACAGTAGAACACCCAGGAATACACTTATATATACATATACACACCCAAGCAGACACTTACAGATATAGTGACACACTTAGGCACACTCTCATCTATACAGTAAAACAGCTAATGGCGCACTTGTGCATACAGTGATACACCCAGGCACACACTGATGCATACACTGACACATCCAGTCATAGACTGATGCATACACTGACACACTCAGTAGCACACTCATACATACACTGACACAGCTAGGTACGCACTCATGCATACACTGATACAGCCAAGCAGACAATGATGCATACACTGCCACACCTAGGCACACACTGAAGTATACACTGACATAGCCAGTCACACACTGCTGCATATACTAACACAGCCACACATACTGAAATATACACTGATACATTCAGTCATAGACTGATGTATACACTGACCACTCAGTAGCACACTGACACAGCTAGGTACTCACCCATGCATACACTGACACAGCCAAGCAGACAATGATGCATACACTGACACACTTAGGCACACACTGAAGTATACACTGACAGAGCCAGACACACACTGATGCATATACTAACACAGCCTCACATACTGAAATATACACTGACACACCCATGTACACTTTTATGCATACACTAACACTCGCATTTATAGATCTATACTGAGAGACTTAGTCAACCATTTAGAAACTGAAATCACCACTTATGTAGTTATTTGCTTGCTCAAAGTAGCTAATTTAGTACTATGTTCTGTAGAGGTAAATGTATTCTTTATTTGCTTTCTAGAAATCCACTTGTATTTAAGAAAGAAGATTTAGAATGCCTGACAAGAGATGGACAAGAGAGAAACAGAGGAAACACTATTACAAACTTCAAACTGAGAGAGAAAAAGAAAATAAGGTGGAGAATGTCCAGAGGAAAAAAATAGAAGCTGGTAAGCGTACTAAGCTGTTTCTGAAAAAAATATGCCGGAAAATGCAGAATGAGGGTAAAGTGTTATGTAGAAATTGAATTTTCTCTTTAACTGGAAAAAAGCAAAGAGTGCATGTTTCTGACAGTAAGAAATGTTCTAAGAAAACAGGGAGTTTGTCAAGGAGAGAGAAACTGTTTAAGGAGTCAAGAGCTAAAATGTATCGGACTAGAGTAATACAGAATTTGCTACAAAGGATGAAGAAATATAAGAAGAGAAGTTCTGCATTCAAGCAAAAGCAACATATTGAGAGCATTGTTGAGAGTGTTTGCTTTGAAGAGGAAACTATCTTAATAGTGAATAGAATGAGGACACTAGACAAAACAGTACTGTGTTTGAAGAAAAAGGACCTTAGAAAAAGGCTTATTAACAGACCTAATTTTTGCAAGATTTTTAAAGGTGAATGGAAGCATACCTCTAGTACTGAACCTTATTTTAATGAGTAAAGCTATTTCCAAGAGAACACACTAGTACATGCAGTTTATTTAACTGATCTTTGTTATGAGGTAATAGATGGTACTCCTGTTGCAAAAGAGGAGATGGTTCCTAGGAATGTAGAAGAAGTGACAGCTGAAGGCGTGCAAGGAAGGCATAGACAGGCTCCAATATACAAATGGAACTGTAGTAGTATTTGCAGTGTTCGTCAGGAATCAATTGATTTATTAAGGACTTTTATACATGAGCTTCCATGCAGGTCTGAAACAGAGAATTTCAATTTTCCAAGGATTAGATTCATGCAAGGTGAGGAACTATAGTAATTCACAGGGACATTCACTAGCATGTCTATCAAAGAAAGTGTGCCGAAGCACCTTTTATCATTTCAAGATGTTATCTGTTCACCACTCCAAAATACGAAATTTGGTTAGGGGACTTTACTAAGTAAAAACTCCTGCTTTATGTTTAGGAAAGTTGAATAAAAGTCTACTACATGGTACAGTAGCAGATCTAGAAAACATTTGTGAAGATATTCAGCTTTGTTTCTTTGGTCCTGAGGATGTGTCTAGGGTATAGGAAGAGTGTATTACTGGAGGTGTAGAGGAACAGGATACAGGAATTAGTACTGGAAACTTTGCACAAGACATTGCAAATTTTAACACAGTTTGTTCTGAAAAACGAAACTGTGTTAGTATTTGTTCTCGACGCACTCACTGCAAAGCCAAACTCACCATGTAGTTGTGTAATCAAAAACTGTACAGGAGAACAGTTTGTTGTATATTTATTTGTAGAAGAGTGGTTTTATTTGAACACACACCAAATTATATGTAAGAATTGCTAAAATAGGTTATAGGATAATAAAATGCCAGCTAGAGTAGTACATAACAAGTTAAAATTTGTTTCAATTCCACAACAACTTCAAGGTTTAAATGTTTATGAATCAATTCTTATACAATGTATACATCCTTTCCAAGCTATTGTGAGTATGGAACCTAAAACTGTGAGATTACCTCCAACAGAGCTTCTGAAAGGTCTTAAAGGTAGACATGTGTACTTGCCTTTAGATTTCAAAAAGAATATTGAAACTATAGCCGTACAGAGAGATTTTGATGAGCCACTTTTTATTCTAGTAAATGGTCTCTCTACCAAGAGCAAACAAATATGACAAGTGTTAGTGGATGATAGGAAAGCAACAAAAAAAAAGAAACATTATATCTGGTAGAAAATAATATTTATTATACAAATGCTGATGTTCAAGATATAACACATATCAGGAAGAAACATTACCATTAAGTGGTAAAATTGAAAAGGTAGATCAATTGAGATCAGAAGAAATTTAAGAACACTGTAGCATCCATCCTCTGCATTCGAAAGAAATCGTCGATGATGCTATTGATCTCTTTCAAATGAAAGAAGCAAAAGGAGCTCCCATGAGTGTGTGGGAAAAATACTTTAGAGGCTGTGACTTCCCCAACTGTGTCCCACTAGAATAGGTGGCCGCTATGATGAGCACCCTGTGCAGATACCAGCAGTTGAAATACCTGTCAACACGATAATAAACAGAGGATCCAAGATTTCGCTAGTGCAGTCCATACATTTTTCATCTTCTCTTTGAGAGTGACTTGTCTGGACTTTCATATGCTGTTAACCATATACTGAAGACAGGAGTTAATGTTCAAAATCTGTCTGCAAGGCAATTCATTGACAAAGTTCATGAGAAGGATGAAAACCTGGAGTACAGCTGGTTTAATTTGATGGTGTGCCAATGTGACACCAATGAGTATTCGTACCGCCATCATGGAGAACTGAAATACATGTTGAGAAATCTAGGTGTACCTACTTGGTTTCTGACACTTAGTTCTGCTGAGTACTCCTGGGATGACCTGTTTGAATTTTTGCAGAAGCGAACTCTAACACTAAAGACATGAGAGTGAAGACAGCTGGAGAACTTTGCTACTTGAATCCCGCTAATGTTTGCAGATATCTTAACCACAGGTTTCAAGCCATGATGTCTTTTATCTGCAACAATACTGATCTTCCCCTTGGTGAAGTAACTGTTTTATTTTGGCGAAAAGAGTACCGAGCAAGAGGTGCTCCTCATATTCACATGCTGTTATGGATAAAAGATACACCGAAGTTTGGAACAGACAGTGATGAGTCTATCTTGTCTTTCATAGAACTGTATGTGACATGCGCCATCCCAAAAGACGGTGGTGAAAGGGGCTTGAGAAAACAAGGTCTACACTTTCAAACTCATAGATGTGGGAAATACTGTTGTCGAAAATACATATGCAAAGGAAAATTTTACACAAGCTGTCGATTTGGATTCCGACGACCTGTGATTTCTTAAGGAAGAGTAAACAGCTTTATGTCTGCAGTCAGACATACATTGAAACAGAAATCACTAAAAACACATACACCCTTAGAAGAACAGAGGCTTCCAAGAATAATAATGACTACAACCCTGTGATTCTGAAGATGTGGAGTGCAAATATCAATCTACAATTTGTGGCAGATAACTCCATCGCTGTTGCTTGGTACATCACTTCATACATTACAAAATCAGAGATGAAGGAGATGGAGGAGATTTCTGCAGAAAAGACTCTATCTAAGAAATTATAAAGCTTCAGCTTTAAAATGCTTTCCCACAGAGAGTTGGGCTCCTAGGAGTTCTGTGACCGATTGAGTTCAACCAGTTTGTTCTCAAAGTCAAGGGGAATTGTTTGGGCAAGTCTAGGCCTTGCAAGCACGCAAAATAAAGTGTTGAAGTCTTTCCCAGAAATTCAGTATCTATCTAGCAGAATTTGATTCGGAAAGCAGAGATATTGTGAAGTCAAATATGTTGGATACGTACTATCCCAGAAGGAGTCGACATCTAAACAGCGTGCCCCCCATTTGAAGTACTTCTATGTAACAACAATGTCTCAATAGGTTGCGTTTCTAGGTGATTAGATAGGATGCAAAGACCAATTGTGACCGAACAGAGGCAAGGAGACAACAATAGTTATTTTAGAAAATAAAGCGGTCTATATTGGGAATTAAATATACAAATTGTAAATGTTAGATCAGCACTATTACATTATATGTAAGTGTAATCCAAGCATTAGTGTGCTCAAAATTGCTCGTGCAGGAAGAAAGCGGTGCAAGTGAACATGTGACAAAGTGCAAGGAACAGAAAAAAACAGTGCAACAAATTTTGATAAGAAAATGGTTACAAAACATGGATAATGAGGATACAGTTATTGGAAAACATGTTCAGAACCAAGAACACCAGAAAATGCACTGAGAGGTCGACGGCGTTTCAACCTGTTTGCATTTCAGGGTATCATCAGGAGCGGATAACAAATGACTCTGTTGGTGATGGAGTGGAATCAGATCGACTTCCACTTAATGAACAAGATGGTACATCATGAAGTGCACCCAAGGGGTGGTGTGCACAGTGGGAGTTCTACTAAGTCAGGTAAGCGGTGTCAGTGTTTGGCGTTAAATTGAAAGCAGAAACTCAATAGATTAATAAAAAGTATTAATAATTTGGAAACCGAATTGTCAAATAAGCTTAGCAATTTACACGAGCAATCGGTAACAAATAGAGAGCCAACCAGGGTAGGTGTCCAAGGAATGGTCCACCGATGAAGGCTGTATCAAGAAGGTCCATGGTGAATCTGGGCCAGTTCGAGCCGTTCTGTGTAGGAATGTGCTCAACAGAGCGTCTTCCATAGACTGTAGGTATGCAAGGGGTCGCTCAGCGTACATGAAGTACTTCAACACTGCAGATATAAAAGTCAGGTAATGGAAAATATAGAAGAAGGGAAATATGCGGTAGTTGGAGGTGACGGTTGTTTGGTGAGACATAACAAAGGAAATCTAATTAACCACAGAAAACTGAGTTGCCAAACTGCAGCGCGAAGAGAGTTTTTCTATTTGGCTCTTCTGCAACTGCTCAAGCCTTGGTGTGCTGAATCAGAACTACTTGGAGACTACGACTGCTATGAAGACTCTTTCAATGCTGTAAAAGACAGCATTCAGTGTCTAGTCTTTTCAAACTACTTGCAAATGTTGAGAGATGAGATGGAAAAGGAAGAAACTATTGCTGCTAAGGTAGCTAAAGGGAGATCCCAAAGCAGCCAAAGTTTTGGATAACTGAGTCAAGATCCACTTGGATAACCAGTTATTCAAAATGAAGCTGCCATAGCCATGTGTGAGGTGGAGACGGTAATGCAACAAGCAAGAGAGGAAACTGTTGATATCGAACAATTACTAGCACAACTGAATGACGAGCAGAAAGAAATGTATATCAAAATAAAAGATGAACTAGACCGTGGATTTCTGCATGAGAAGAAAGAATGTGAATGTTCTTTGTTTAAAACACAATACTACTATACATCAGTGGTCAAACTGGCACTGGGAAAAGCTTTCTAAATCAAGTTCTCACCACTTATCTACAGAGGATTACAGAATCCAATTTATCAAGTGTAGTAACACCACCAACTGGATTAGCTGCATACAACATTAAAAGAATTACTTTACACCGACTCCTTATGCTACATGTTGAACATGACGATAAACTGGACTACCAGAAGTTATCTGGTAAAGCTTGTCATGGATGTCCACAGTAATGAAGAAACTGAAGCTTTGAATCATCAATGACGTGAGCATTGTTTTGAACTTAATGCTTGCCTTGGTACACTTAAGAATGCAGCATATTTTAAGAACTGAGGGGCATATTTACAAGCCCCTTGCGCCACTTTTGCGCCGCCGTTGCGTCACTTCTGTGACGCAGCGGCGGCGTAAGCCAGCGCCATGCTGCGGGGTAGTTATAACGTGACGCATCTAGGGAGATGCGTCACGTTGTAAGCTCTGCGCCACATGAAACCTGCGTCAGGTTTCATGTGGGCGTTCTGGCGCAGGGGGCGTTCCGGCGCAGGAACGACTCGGAAAAGTGGCTGAGTGAAATCTACAAGATTTCACTCAGTCACTTTTCCGACCCCGCTGCGTCAAACCTTGCGCCTGCTTGAAGCAGGCGTAAGGCTTGACGCACCATGTTAGACATGGGCATGGTTGGCACAGTGCTGGAGTTGCGTCGCGCCCGCGACGCAACTCCAGCACTGCGCTAACGTTACGGCAGCAGATGCGACACGCATCTGCATTTCCTGCGCCATGATGCGCCGCATTGTAAATGCGGCGCATCCGTGGTGGCGCAAGGATTGAGATGCGTGATCGCGCGTTTCCTGGCGCATCCCTGCTGATTTGCAGGGATGCGCCAGGAAACGTAAATATGCCCCTGAGTATGAAGTGCTATTTGGAGGAAAATATTTAATTGTCTTTGGTGACCTACTGCAAATTACCCTCATCAAAGGATAGCCTGTTTTCATGACACTTCTCCATAATTAAACAAGAATTCTTTGGGGAAGTATTGGCAATATAAATATTTGGCAAAACTTAGAATACAAGGAACATGATACAAGCATCCAATGTGGAATATGGAGAAATCCTGAAGAACATTAGAGTAGGAGTGCTGACAAAGGAAGGAAAACGTGCTTTGGAGAGTCATATTACCAAGAAACTATTTACATCTGATAGCACAGCAGCTCAACTAATATACAATTTCATTGAAAAAGACAAATCTTTTTAACAAAGAATTACTAAAACTAGAGAAAGAAGACATTTTTGAACTCACAGTTAATGACAAAATGGAACACCAGGGTGTGGCAATACTACTCAGTGTAAAGCTGCAAGCAAAATTGGATTCATTGGAGAAATCTGTATCTAGGACTGCAGGATTAGAAAAGTGTTTGTGCGTGTGCAAAAACTGTAAAGGATTAGTAAATGGTGCGATGGGTAAAGTGATTAATTTTATTAACTTTCAAATAGGGATGAAGTTCAATACATAGCCATAGAATTTGATCAAATTGATGGCGTGAAGCAGATTGGCTAATGTATTGTAAATTTTTTGCTCGCTTTTTGCTTGTCCATCAACAGCAGTTCCCACTTTCTCTAGCATATGCTGTAACTATCCATAAAACACAGGGTTTAAGTGTAGATGCAGTTTTTGATAATATTGGAACTACTGTGTTCAAAGAAGGTATGTCATATTTAGTATTGTTGCAATTCTGATGGATACATCTGCCTGTGGATTCCTCACCTAATGAATATCCCCTGCGCCAGCATTCCGCGGAAATTTTTCGTAGCTCTCCGCGCCGACGAGGTCGTCATAGCATCATGGCTCCGCACGCGGCTCCGCATGACGTCACCGGAGCCATAAGAAGACCACGTCGGCGTGATGACGTCAGTTCCCTTTTTTCCGCGCTGTCGACGCTAACGGATTTTCTGGGACTCTCCTATCTTTCTACGGATACTTTGTTTCGGGACTTTATTTGTTTCTCTTTTCGACATGTCTGCTCAAAAGAAGTCAGGCTTCAAGCCTTGTAAGGAATGCGGAGGTCACATGTCGATTACTGACCCGCATGATGATTGCCTTTGGTGTCTTTCGAGTGATCACGACGTCGAGGGTTGCTCTTCTTGCAGGAAGATGAACCCGAAGGCGTTGAAGGAAAGAGAGGCTAAACTCTACATGTCCAAGGTGAGGAAGGAGAAAAGGGGTCGTAAACGATCGAAGTCGGAGTCGTCGACTTCGCATGGATCGAAGAGAAGGCACAAGAAGAAGAAGAGGCATGGGTCTCGACGTCGTTCGTCGAAGTCTCGAGCTTCGAAGTCGCCTTCTCCGGCTCCTCGACGTCGTGTCAAAGACTTTGTTTCTCCTTCTCTTTCCAAGTCTCCACGGATGTCTCCGGTCCAGTCTCCTTATGTGGGCACGCCGGCGCAGTCTCCGGCGTCGGTGGATTCTCCGGCTTCGGATGGTGCATCGAATCCAGTGGATGAGGTGACTCCTGCTGTTCCTGTGGCTCCACCTGTGGCTCCAGTGGCTCCGACTCCGGAGGTTCCTCTTTCGGATGTAGAACCGGCGCAGTATCCTTCGTTCCCGGCGCCAGGTTCGGATCCATCGCAGTTCTTGAATGCGATGTATGGCGTTTTTGCCAGAGCCACTTGCCCCTGTGGAGCACCTTCGGGTCCCATGGGCCCTTTGGCATTTAATTTGGGTGTGCCGCAGCATTACCATCCGGCCCCCTTTATGCCTTATATGCCGATGGCGCCGTCTTGGCAGTTTCCGGCGCCGAAGATGTCGACGCCGTATGGTCAGTCCCCGGCTCCATCTGGCATCCTTTCTTCTCGGGTTCGTTCGGCGAGGGTTGCTGTCACGGATCCGCCTTCGACACCGCTGCCGGAGCCGCCGACGCCGCGGATGGCGCCGTCGACGCCGCAGCCGAGGATGCGTTCTAGAAGGGAGGCTCAAAGGTTAATTGAGGAGGAGCAGTATCAGGCTGGTGACATGGAAGAAGGTGAATTAAATGAGTCTGAGGACTTGTTGGAAGACTTGTGTGAGGCAAGTGGTTTGGATGTGTCACCAGAAGTGGATTTTGCTTCGCAGAAGACTTCTCCTTCAAAGGATGTTGCTCCTTATCATGTCGTGATTAGGAAGGCAGCTGAACTGTTGGATTTACAGCTTCCAATGGCTGAATATAAGCCAAATCTTCTCACAGAGGTTCTTCATTCTCCTTCCTCTGTAGTTGAGCCCCTCTTGCCTTTCAATGATGCCTTGACGGAGCCAATTCTGGAGGTGTGGAGTAATCCCCTTACTGCTCCTGCAGTTTCTAGATCTGTCTCTAGAAGATATAGACCAGCACCAGGGGACCCTGAATTTCTTTCTTCTCACCCGTCACCTCAGAGTTTGGTTGTTCAAGCTTCATGCTCAAAGCAGTCTGTGGGTTCATTTCCTCAAGCACCAGCTGACAGAGATTCAAAAAAGCTTGAGCGGTCTGCAAAGAAAGTTTTTCGTCAGCTAGTATGGCTTTAAAATCCACCAACGCGACTTGTCTGTTGGGCAGATACATTCACGCCCTCATGGACTCTGCCAAGCGGATTCTCCCTAAATTATCTGAGGAGGATCGGGGTAATTTAAATGAAGTCTTGGCGGACTCTCAAGCGGCTGCTCGCCAAGTAATACAGTCGGGGCTGGACACTGCAGATTCGGTGGCAAGGGTGATGGGCTCATCTGTTGCTACTAGGAGACATGCATGGTTGAGGTCTTCGGGTTTTTCACCGGATGTCCAAGCTGCTCTTTTGGATCTTCCCTTTGACGGCTCTAAGCTTTTTGGGGAAAAAGCTGACTCTGCGTTGCAGAGATTTAAGGACTGCAAAGCCACGGCGAAATCCTTGGGTTTACAGCCTCAGTCAAGGGGCTATGGATACAAAAGGTACCGTGGGTTTGGGAAATCTTCCTTTCGTTCCCGTCAGCCTCAGCAGCAACAGCATCAGCAACAGCAAAACCCTCTGTATAAATCCTACAGGGGTAAAAGCAGAGGTCGCTTTCGTGGAGCTGGACGACATCCCTCTTCCGCCTCCCCAACCCCTCCCGGTAATGCAGCAAAGCAGCCCTAGATCCGCCATCCTGGATCACGTGGGTCCTGTGGGAGGTCGGCTTACTCATTTTCTACAAGATTGGAAACTAATAACTTCAGACCTTTGGGTTCTAGATCTTGTAGAAAATGGGTACGCTCTTCCTTTCAAGGAATTTCCCCCCCCTTACCCTCCTTGTCAGGGGTTTTGCACAGAGGATCATTTACTGCTCCTTCAGAAGGAGGTTCTTACCCTGTTACAAAAAGGTGCAATAGAGGTGGTTCCGGAGCAGGAGAGGGGTCAGGGGTGCTACTCCCGGTATTTCCTGATCCCCAAGAAGGATGGCAGGTTACGTCCCATCCTGGACCTCAGAATCTTGAATCTGTTTCTCAAACAGGAGAGGTTCAAGATGCTAACTCTAGCGCAGGTTCTTCAGGTGCTGCAACAAGAGGACTGGATGGTGTCCATCGATTTGCAGGATGCGTATTTCCACATTCCCATCCTGAAGTCACACAGGAAGTATCTCCGTTTCACGGTTGGGTCGCAACACTACCAGTTTGCGGTCCTTCCGTTTGGTCTTACTACCGCACCTCGAGTCTTCACCAAGGTGATGGCGGTGGTGGCAGCTCATCTCAGAAGGTTGGGGATTCCAGTTTTCCCCTACCTGGACGACTGGCTGTTAAAGGCAAAGTCTCCGGAGATGGTGAGTCATCATTTGCAGGTTACAGCCCAGCTGTTATACAAATTGGGTTTTTCAATAAATGTACCCAAGTCTCACCTGGTGCCCTCTCAGCGCAACCTGTTTATAGGGGCAGTACTGGACACCACTGTGTGTCGAGCTTTTCCACCTCCGCAAAGGATTCTCGACATTCAGGAAATGATCCCTTTGTTTCACAATGGAGCGGTTGTTCCAGTTCTGAAGGTCCTTCGCCTGCTCGGTCTGTTCGCTTCCTGCATCCTGCTGGTCACAAATGCACGCTGGCACATGAGGGCACTCCAGTGGTGTCTCCGCAGGCAGTGGTATCAGCACAACGGAGATCTCAGGGAGTCTGTGAGGATCTCCAGAGAAGCTGCAGCGGATCTGTCTTGGTGGAGAGTGGAGGGCAATCTGTCTCAGGGAAAGCCCTTCCACTTTCCTCCATCTGTGACCACAGTGATAACGGATGCCTCTACCCTAGGGTGGGGTGCACATCTGGGGGATCTGGAGATCAAGGGTCTTTGGTCTCCAGAGGAAAGGTTGTTTCACATCAACCTCCTGGAATTGCGGGCGATACGTTTGGCGCTCAAGGCCTTTCTCCCTTCCCTTCGCGGTCAGTCGGTTCAGGTCCTGACGGACAATACTGCCGCGATGTGGTATATAAACAAGCAGGGAGGAGTGGGGTCGTACCGTCTCTGCAGAGAGGCGTTGCGGCTTTGGTCCTGGGCTCAGGACCATCGTATTTGCTTGATGGCAAATCATCTGGCCGGGGTGCTGAACGTGCGTGCGGACAGTCTCAGTCGGCAGTTCTCCGCCGACCACGAGTGGAGGCTTCATCCAGAGGTTGTTCGACACATCTTCCGGACGTGGGGAACTCCTCAGGTGGACCTGTTTGCCACTCTAGAGAACGCGCACTGCCCGTCGTTCTGCAGTCTCCAGTTTCCAGGGCAGGGAGCGTTGGGGGACGCGTTTCAGTTGAGTTGGAGCTCACAACTCCTTTAAGCGTTTCCTCCCATACCCTTGATTCCTCGGGTTCTGAGGAATATTCGCCAAGACCGGGCCCAAGTCATATTGATCGCCCCGGATTGGCCGAGAAGGGTGTGGTTCACGGATCTTCTTCACCTCTCGTTGTATCCTCCGCTCCGTCTCCCTCTCAGGGTAGACCTCCTCTCTCAGGTGGAGGGGCAAGTTCTACACCCCCACCTCCAGAGCCTGCACCTTCATGCCTGGAGATTGAACGGGGCAACTTGAATTCTTTTTCTCTCCCGCCTGACGTTGTGGACGTTATACTATCGGCCAGGTGTCACTCCACCAAGTCTGTCTATTCTTACAGGTGGTCTAAATTTGTTAAGTGGTGCGGAGAGAAATCTATTGATCCCTTAAAAGCCCATCTTTCTGACGTTCTTTGTTTTTCCCTTCATTTGGCCCAGCAGGGTTGTGCTGTGGCCACTGTTAAGGGATATCTGTCGGCATTGTCGGCGTTTTTGTGTTTACCTGATCAGCCTTCTTTATTTAAGTCTCCTATAGTCTTAAGATTTATTAAAGGGCTGACAAACATGTTTCCTCCCACTCCTTTTATTATGCCCCAGTGGGATTTGAATCTGGTGTTGTCTTTTTAATGGGTTCAACGTTCGAACCTATGCATAGTTGTCCGTTGAGACTTTTGACTTTTAAAACGATCTTTCTGGTGGCCATCACTTCGGCTAGGAGGGTGAGTGAGCTTCAGGCTCTTTCCTGTAAACCTCCTTTTCTGACCATACATGCTGAAAGGTTGGTGCTTAGGACCAGGGCTGCTTTTTTGCCTAAGGTGGTGACTCCTTTCCACCTAGGTCAGTCTATTACCCTTCCTACTTTCTATCCTCCCCCTCATCCATCCAAGGAGGAAGAGAGGCTTCATCGTTTGGATCCAAAGAGAGTGATTAGCTTTTATTTGGACAGAACAAGGGACTTTCGCCAAGATGACCAGCTCTTTGTTGGATATGCTGGTCGCATGAAGGGCAAGGCGGTGCCCAAGCGCACTTTATCCAGATGGATCATCTTGTGCATCAAGATATGCTACTCCCTGGCTGGTAAGGAGCCTCCTGTAGGCATTAGAGCTCATTCTACCAGGGCTAAATTGTCTACTTCTGCCTTGTCTAGAGGTGTTCCTGTGTTGGAAAATGTAAGGCGGCAACTTGGGCCTCCCTCCACACTTTCGCGAAACACTACTGCTTAGATTCCGAAGTGAGGCGGGATGGCCATTTTGCTCGCTCTGTTTTACAGGACTTTTTGGTATTGTGGGGTGGACTCCCTCCTCCGGGTGAGGTACTGCTGTGGGATTGTATTCATTAGGTGAGGAATCCACAGGCAGATGTATCCATCAGAAGAACAAGTTACTTACCTTCGGTAACGCTTTTTCTGGTGGATACAGTATCTGCCTGTGGATTCCTCACTGACCCACCCACCTCCCCGTTGTCCACCCTTTTATACCATAAAAGCTGAGGTATTAGTTATTTGATGTATTTTCATGTACTCAAGACCTTGTTACCTCTATTGTTTTATTGTTGTCTTGTTTGGAATTCAAGCTTTCTCATTTTATTTTACACTAAGTGTATTTGTGTGAATTCTGTATATTTGGTATGCATTGTCTCTATGGTCGGTTTGCCCGTTTTGCCTCGGTGGCACGGAAAAAATGGGTGGAACTGACGTCATCACGCCGACGTGGTCTTCTTATGGCTCCGGTGACGTCATGCGGAGCCGCGTGCGGAGCCATGATGCTATGACGACCTCGTCGGCGCGGAGAGCTACGAAAAATTTCCGCGGAATGCTGGCGCAGGGGATATTCATTAGGTGAGGAATCCACAGGCAGATACTGTATCCACCAGAAAAAGCGTTACTGAAGGTAAGTAACTTGTTCGTTAGAACATTGTCCGGTTTGTTTTTGGTTGATTTTGATGAAAAGAAAGTTAGTGCTGATGCAAGTTGTGTCAGACAGTACAGTCGGTTAAGAAGTGTATATGCTCCCGACTTACGACAGTATCCTATTTATGAGAAACAGATTATCTGTCCTAAATAGAAACTTACAAAAGAATCAATAATGTTCCTCAAAAGAAGCAAGAAATAAATGAAAAATGAAGGAGATATTGTAGATTTCCAGTTTGAAAATAGTAATGATGTCAACTCCTATGCTAATGTTGTACTCAATGTACTCTTCCATTTACTGCATCTTATAAATGCAATTCAATGTAAAGCTATATATATGTGCATTCATGTAATGTCATAACATGATGGAGAGAACTGTGATGATAATTTTATCAACACTTGTACTAACATTTATTCAGACTGAGGACGACTCCTGGTGGCCGACATCACTGGGAACAGCCCCGACACCCACCGACCACGCACGCAACCTAGGGGTCATCCTCGACCCCACCCTCTCCATGACTAAGCAGGTCAACGCCGTTTCCTCATCCTGTTTCAACACCCTCCGAATGCTCCGCAGGATCTTCAAGTGGATCCCCACCGAAACAAGAAAAACAGTCACCCAGGCCCTCGTCGCCAGCAGGATGGACTACGGAAACGCCCTCTACGCAGGAACGACGGCTAAGCTCCTGAGATGGCTGCAACGCATCCAGAACGCCTCTGCACGTCTTATCCTCGACATCCCCCGACGCAGCCACATCACACCCCACCTGAGAGACCTGCACTGGCTCCCTGTCAACAAGAGGATAACCTTCAAGCTCCTCACCCACGCACACAAAGCACTCCACAACTCCGGACCAGCCTACCTCAACAGACGACTCAGCTTCTACACCCCCACCCGCCAGCTCCGCTCCACCAGCCTCGCCCTCGCCACAGTCCCCCGCATCCAGAAAACGACCGCCGGCGGCAGATCCTTCTCCCACCTTGCCGCCAAGACCTGGAACACCCTCCCCACCAACCTTCGGCAGACCCAAGACCTACTGGCCTTCAGAAGACTCCTCAAGACCTGGCTCTTCGATCAGTAGCAGCACCACCCCCCTCTTCCCCCAGCGCCTTGAGACCCTCGCGGGTATGTAGTGCGCTTTATAAGTGACATGATTGATTGATTGATTGAGGACGGATTATATAACGTGAGGTTCCGACCCACGAGTATGATATGAGGTTTGACACGTGACTTTTGTCGCTTATGCTATCTTGACAGATCACATTGTGTACTCTATACTTGGGAATTAAGTTGATAGAACTAAGTGGTTAACTTATTGTAGTTTTGCTAAAGCGTTGAGTGAGATAGGTGTGATTACTGTGGTTTCAGGAATATATACCGGTTTTATTTGTACAGTGAAAAGATGGCCAATTCTAGAGCCTTAAATTAGTCCGTAGTTCATTAGTCCACCATTAGTTTCTTACGTGGAAGATGCCGAAACCATGGGACTATGCAGGTTTTGTAAGAGCACGGAAATGAACTAACCATCGTTCCAGTCGTTGAAGTGGAAAAAGGGTGCTTACGGTCACAAAGAAACTGGTAGGTGTTCCTGCACAGACTGTGTAGGCATAACGGAGAGCTAGTGTTTGGGTACTGGCTGATCACTTGAGCTTATTTGTTGTTTAAGGGTTTTCACAGATAATCGGAGGTGGCTGAGCATATATATATCCCTACAGATTTTTGTGGTTGAACCTGCAAATCAAGGTATTTTTGTGTTCATGATGGTGATACAAATAAATAAATGTGTACACATGGATTAAAGGGTTGTGTTAATCTACAGAGGGACTCATGTTTGAAGTAACAGATGGTTCCACTAAACTTGTGAGTATCAATTTGAAATAAGTGGTGGCATGCATGCAGGGTGACAGAAAGTGGTAAATGTCTAGTGACTTATGGTGGATAGTTGAAGTTGTGTTTATCCATGCATGAGGATGCATTGTTTATTGACACTTTGGAGCCAGACGATAGGGGGTGACATCGACACGTTCCGGGCATGTTATAGCACTTACGATCACCATTAAATGGGTTGGGCATGATGTTGGTAAAATTATCTGATATCTAGACAAGAAAATCATACAATTGCCAATGTTGTTAGATATAATTGTTTCTTTTTGTAATGTAAGTTTTGGTTGATATGATTATTTCTTGGATTTATCCTGATACAGAGGCCCCTGAGGAAGGGACCAATGCCCCCAAATGCATAGGGCGATGCAAGAACAAAGTGGAATCCACATAACAAGAATCATTGAATGTTACTTTTGCTTATGCTTATGAGTTAAGATTATTAATGACTTGTGTCATGTTGTTGAATATTCAGGGAGTATTTGAAAATTATAAAATATGAAAAATCTTTTGAAAAGCTATTTAAAGTGTATGGGTGTACATTGTTAAACATTGAATTTTAAAAACTTCCAGCAGTGCGCATAGGGATTCAGGTACACATTTACTTGAAACATACATACAGTGGATAACCATGCCTCCCAGTTTGTTATAGGTACCTGGGACTGTAATCTCTGCAGGACTGGCATGAGCAGTCGACGATGAAGCGCCTGCGTCATCTGCTATTCTTGCTTCCCTCTCCCTGACCATTCGCATATATGCCCGTTCATGAATTTGGCGGATATGTTTTCACATGTTTGATGTCCCATGACTTTATTTTTTGCAGTCCCACGCAACAACTCCTTACCTCACAGCTTGCATTTAACAAACTCGGCTGATACTTTCTTTTCCTCATTTGGTCTCGTAAAAAACTGCCACACGGGGGGCGTGGCCAACCATCATGGCCGCGCGGACGTGTTCCGATTAGGCTCCGCGCCTCGCCCCGCAATCAAGGGCCATACTGCATGCAAATGACACCCGAATCGCACTGGAAACTGGCGAAGGGCGTGCTGTATTCAGAGGACACTTTGGTACTGGCCACCACCGCTTAGAAGAGCGGTAATCTTGAAAAGACCCGGGACTGAGAGGAGGCGCGGCAGAGCCGACAAGATAGCGGCCGCGTCTCAAATGAGGTGATCGAGCCAGCGGCCTGAGCCGCGCCTGCTTGAGACGACTGTAGGGTGCCCTTTACGGGAGCGACAGCGTTGCCAGGACCCCCGGGGGTGGCGGAGCTGAAGAGGGACCAGTCTGGAAGCACAGCCGGCTCTGCACCGATTCTCTGGGCGGGCGGGCCCGACGTGGCGGCCGCAACTGAAAGAGAACATCGGACTTCCCCACGGCCCAGGTGGGAGCGATCCTTAGTGCTGGTGGGGAGAAAAGAGACCCGAGGGTCCCCCCTTGACTTCTTCCCTGAGCACGACGAGTAGCGAACGGGGGAGGAGATGCCTGATGGCTGACCCTAAAAGGGTGCCAAGAGGGCCCGCACCAAGCTGAGCGGCCTCTTTATCTGGATTACTCTGTGGGGGAGGGTGACCTGTTCTGGCAGGACCCCGAAGGGCCGTGTTGACAAGTTGGCGGTATTACCAATGTGGAATTGAGGCGGCAGAACCAAAGCAGCTAGCAGGGGACCACAGTGAGGAAGACCTAGATGGTGTTACATTAGCCCTCACGGAGGGGAAGCTGAGCTCGCCCTGTCAAAAGTCTCTTCGGTAGACCGCGCGTCTATGCGGCGCCCCCTCCTGCAAGTTGTGCCGACCTGGCTAAGTGCTTGTACTGACCAGGGGCGGCATCGTGCTGACCGAGGCCTTCGCCCATATGCCCCCAAAAAAGGCTCAGACCAACCGAGTCTCAAGTTATTTTGCTCCAGCGGAGTCACGAGCAGAGAAGGCAGTGGAGGCCCACACAGAAGGCACCCTGGCGTCCACCAAGGAGGACCTTCTGGAGACGTTGCAGGAGTTCAAAAAGGAACTTAAAGAGGACATCAAGGCAGACATTAGCCCTACATTCGAGGCGTTATGATCAGAGGTGGGGTCCAAGCTGATCTTGTTACAGGCGGATGTGGACTCGGTGGGAATCCGTATCCTGGATTTGGAAACGAAATGCCAGGAGCTCGAGGAGCGAGTGACACCCTTGGAGGAGGGATCCTCCAAGCTGAACGACCAACTGCACGCCACCCTCCTAAAATGGGAAGATTTGGAGAATCGCTCCCGTAGAGACATATTAGAGAGAGAGACCTGGAGGAGGGCAGTGAGGGTCCGGATCTGGAGGTGTTTATGGTGGGCCTCTCTTTTGGCGTCCTGGGAGACGATAGCCCGGAGGTCAGGCTAGAACGTGTACACAGAGTGGGCCAGCGTCTGGCGGGGGAGAGCAAGCGCCGAAGGGACGTCCTGGCCAAATTCAGCTCCTTCAAAACAAAGGAACTTGTTCTGCCGAAATGCTAGAAACAGTGATGCTATCACCATCCAGGGGGTCACATGCTCACTCTTCCAAGATGTAGCTCAAGCCACATTGGCCCGCCGGCAACAGTTTCGACCGTTCACCGCGGCGTTGAGGGAACGCCAGATCAAATACAGATGGACCTATCCATTTGGCATCGCCTTCTCATTCAACAACAAGCAATGCCACTTCACCGAGTTGAAATGGGCGGCGGCTCTACTTGGCTTAGAAACAACGACAGCGCAGGAGACGCTGTCGCAGGTGAGTGCGTAACAGCTGCGGGAGCAATGCTAACTGAGACCCTGGCAGACACCCAAGAGGGGGGCAAAATGTCAAAACGACAACAAGTGCTGGACCCCTGACATAAGACTCTTTATCTATGTGGTGTGTAACCCTCAGACCTTTGGGCGTCCAGGGACCTTGCGCTTGTTGAAATGCCGATCTGCAGCTGGAACTCTGGTCCAGGGGCTGGGGATACAAGACAGTGACAAGCTGGGGACTCCTTCTCCTATGTACCCAGGACCTCCCCATCCACCCCACCCCAGGCGAGAAAATGCTAGAGACCTTTGGGTGTCCAGTGATCCGCAAAAGCGGGGCTCTTGGTGTGGTCCTGTACACGCCCCTGGAGTCACAAGTAGTGAAGATTTTTCGTCACCTTGGAGACTTCGTAGTTGACAGTTTTGTTCATGTTTTGTTGTCTTCTTATTACCGTGGTACATGTTGTATGTTTTTACATTCTGGAGGGTGGAGAAGCAGGCGGGGCGGGGTTGGGGGGCGGTGCCGGGGCAGAGATGGGTGACTTCTGTGGTGGATTGTGTCCTCCTTACACACGATCTAATGTCACTTAAGTATATGTCCTGGAATGTTAGGGGGCTAAATTCTCCTAATAAGAGACAACACCTTTGGAAGTTTTTGGGGGACCACCACGCCCACATAGTTGTGCTGCAGGAAACCCATCTGAAGAAAGGGGAAGACCTCCGTTTATGGCATAAATCTTACCCACTGATTCTCCAGTCCTCTACTGCCACTAAACAAAATGGAGTCGCCCTCCTGTTTCACTCCTCAGCGCCCTTTCAGCCCCATGACACAAAGTTGGACAAATCTGGGAGATTTATTATGGTTAAAGGGGGTTTGATGGGTCGTCCATGTACTATTGCCATGGTCTATGCCCCCAACTCCAGCCAATCAGACTTTCTCCTTACGTTTTTCACAGCACTAGAGGGGTTTGCTTCAGGGAATATAATTTTAAAAGGGGACTTCAACCTTATTTGAGATCCCTCTGTGGACACCACTCATCCACACCGAGCACCTTCAGGAGTCTTTACTAAGACACTTAAATCCTCACTGCATAGGTTGGGGTTGATTGATATTTGGAGAGCGCTGAACCCCTCGACACGTGACTACTCCTTCTTTTCACACTCGCACAGATCATATTCTAGGATAGACCACATCTTTTTGAGTCAGTCGCTCTGCCACGCAGTCCTGACAGCTAAATTGCATCCGATATGCTTATCGGATCATGCACCACTGGAAATCTTGGTCGAATGGCCGGCTCCCGGCTTTAAACTTAAAAGATGGTATTTCCCTAATATTCTCAGTAGGAACTGGCTACTACGGGATGAATTGAGAAAGTCAATCAAGGACTTATTCACCAATAATGACCCTAAAGATACCTCCTGCTTAAACAACTGGGACGCCTTTAAGGCCGTTATGTGGGGCAAATGCATTGCCCTGGCCACCTCCTTGCAGAGGCAACAAACCTCGGAGCGGCTGTCCTTGGAGGGGTAATTACAGAAAGTTGAGAAATCTCACAAAGAGGGCCCGTCTATAAAGGCCCAGAGGAAGGTAATGACATTAAAGGGCAAGCTTCAGGCTATCTATACTAATAGGGCAGAGAAGACCCTTTTACGCCTCCAAGCCCGAGGGTATGATGGTAACGTCAAAATTGGCCCTCGGCTGGTGAGACAGCTTCGGGCAAAACAAGAGAAGGAATACATCAGACAGATAGAAGACGAGCTGGGCACTTATCACTACAGTGAGGAGGGGAAGGCAAGAGCCTTTCGCGAATTCCATAAAATCCTCTATAAAGTGGATCCCCTAGATGAGCGGGACCAATCTCAATATTTAGACTCTCTTGAACTCCTGCAGGTCGCCCCAGCCTCCAATGAAGTTCTGAGTTAGCCCATAACGAGGGACGAGGTCCAGAAGGCGATAGATGCTTTAAAACTTCAGAAGGCCCCGGGACCTGATGGCTTCAGCGCACAGTTCTACAGAACGTTTGGCACTGAGCTGACACCCCATTTGACGGATCTCTTTAACGAAATTGCAACCTCGCGTCATGTATCTCCGTCGATGGGGGAGGCGTTAATCACTCTGATCCCTAAAGCAGGGAAAACCCACAACTGTGCGCCTCTTATAGACCTATAGCCCTTCTAAACCTGGACTAAACTATAGACTAAGATACTCGCTAGCCGGCTGGAAGAGATACTTCCAGACTTGATCCATCCGGATCAGTCTGCTTTATTAAGGGACGTCAGACTCATGACAACCTACTTAGGATAGTGCATCTAACCGTTAAAGTCCAGAAAAAACACATCCCGACGGCCTTGCTATCACTAGACGCAAAGAAGGCCTTCGACCGTGTCAATTGGTCCTTCCTGAGGTGCACCATGTGGCGCTTTGTGTTCGGTAAGTCTTACCTGGGCATGGTGCAGGCCAATTATCACTGTCCAAAGTCTCGGCTCCTTATCAATGAGGTAGACTCTGACTTTTTCAATTCATTGAGGGGTACGCAACAAGGTTGCCCTTATTCACCAATGCTCTTTGCGCTATGCATAGAACCCCTGGCTGCACGTATCGGGGCTAACTCAGAAATCCACGGGGTCAAGTTTGAGCCAGATGAACACAAAATCTCTTTATTTGCCGATGACGTTCTGCTACCCATTACGGGACCTCGTACCTCGCTCCCAGCTATTCAAGCCGAACTCAATAACTTTGAGAAGGTGGCAGGGTTCAAGGTTAACCTCTCAAAATCTTTCTTACTTAATCTATCAATGAACCTTGCAGTCCGGGTGTTTGGAAGGGACCCAATGATGAAGCATGTCACCCTTGGGTGAGTGAGGGTTCTCGTTCTTAAAAAGGATTCCTTCCATGTAAACAATTTCATTGCATCACACACTTACTGATTATTTTGATAGGGTACAGTTTCAGGCAGTGCACCAGCCTCTAGCCCTCTTTGTATCACAATACCAGGCGTACTTGAGTGTGAATTAATGTAATGGTGGAATTAGTACATAGCTGGTAAGGCCGATCCCTAGATCCCTAGTGTGAATATGATAAAATTCATTTGGCAGGGTCGTAGGGCCCATTTAGCCCAACGACTATTGACCAGACCGCGACTTTCAGGGGGGTTGCCCCTCCCAGATTCACTCCTGTATTATAGAGCAGCCCAACTCCGGGTTATGACTGAATGGTCCCTCAGGGCCTCGGACAGGCATTGGCTCCATATTGATAGGCAGGTGGCGGGCAGAACCATAAGGGACTTCCTCTGAGACCAAAGCAGGACAGACCAAAAAATGTTTACCTTAGCATCCCTACAGCTACCACTCTTAAAGCATGGGATATAGTCACCAAGACTTTGCCCTTGACGATCTTCCCATCCCTCTATACCCCCATTCACTTCAATCTTGCCTTCCCATCTGCCCAGAGGGTGGGTCCCTTTGACCGTTGAAGGGAGGGAGGCTGCCTAATCGTGTCAGACATGTTTGTTTGAGGGGAATTACACTCCTTTGATAATTGTGCCGCTATTTTTAAACTCCCACCCACAGAAGAATACCACTATTTTCAGTTGAAACACTGGCTGCGGCAACCTCAGATGTGTCTCGCCGTATCCAGGGATCTGCTTCCCATAGAGAGATTTGTGCAGACTGGGGGTACGGCGAAGGGCTGCATCTTATTTCTCTATTCTCTCCTCCTCACGGCGGGTCCCTCTCGGCCCCCGCGGCACACAGCCTTTTGGGACAACGTCCTGCAGACCCCTATAACAGAGAAACAATGGAGCTCCCTATATAAAGATATTGCTAAATTTAATAGGTCCATGTTTTTAAGAGAAGCCCATTATAAGCTTATGTATGACTGGTACTTATACTTCCAAAAACTACACACTCTTTTCTCGAACACTTCAGACAGATGTTGGCGGGCTGTGGGATGCTGGGTGATTTTCACCACATATGGTGGGATTGCCCCATCATTTAACCGTTCTGGAAAGAAATTCTCTCCCATATCAAAAAGATTCTAGGATACCCAATACCAGACTCCCTGGAACACGTCCTTCTGGGGGCTCGCAATCCCTGCCTGAAGCACCAAACCTTGGGGGATCGTTCCATCATGTAGCAATGCCTGGGGGCAGCCATAATGGCAGTGGCAGCAGCGTGGAAGAAGCCGGAGGCCCCCTCCCTCTCTCAGTGGCACGCCCGGCTGTGGCAGGCTCTAGCCCTTGAACGCATGGCTGATATCATGGCAGACTCCCGTAAGGGGTTCGAGTATGTATGGAGTCTGCTGGTGGGGTACCTATCAGAGGGTCTGCCGCTCTTTGCCTGTGTCCCCAGATTACGGGCCCTACATCTCTTTCAAACATAGCAAACCCTGACCCTCCTGTGATCCCTCTGGGGGCCCTAGGCCTCAGGGTTTTGCGTCCCCGACCCATGCAGCTCCCCTGTTCACCCAGGCCTAGGAGTGGTGGGCTCCCTGCCCTTCCCCTGGGGTGGCCTCTGCCCACCCTACCACCTCCTCTGTCCTCCATGTCAAGTATGATAAATGCCACAGGATTGTTTAGTTATATATTATTTCTTGTTTATGTTGTAGGCTCTGGCTTATATTGTAAAGGTGCATTGAGAGATATGTAGATGGTTTGCAGATGCAAATCGACCAAAGGGAAAGTTGTACCTGAATATACTATGGAATATGCCGAGTACTTGTGAGAAAGATGTGTTTTGTCTTTAGCTACCTATCGCTCTTGGCTTATGGTAATGCTATGTTGAGCGATACAAAAGGGGATGATGGACGGAACGTTTGAGCCAATCAAACACTCACCCCCAGTCAACTGATCTGGGTTTAATCCATCATCATTCTTTAGCTCACTCCACCACCCCAGTTCGGACATGGCCATATGCAAATCAGTCTGACCCTGTGCCTCATGGGAACAGTCCAGCCCGAACTGCCAAGCCATGTCTTCCCTGGACCGGAAACAAGCATCCTAGGACCGGTTTCTGGCATTCCAGCCGTCATCATCCAGGCTTGCTTGAATCCAGTGGCAAAGTGAGCAAGGGACCCACGTCTGGGCATACCCCCGCCAACTTAGGGCGAACAAAGCGATACAAAAGGGGATGATGGACGGAACGTTTGAGCCAATCAAACACTCACCCCCAGTCAACTGATCTGGGTTTAATCCATCATCATTCTTTAGCTCACTCCACCACCCCAGTTCGGACATGGCCATATGCAAATCAGTCTGACCCTGTGCCTCATGGGAACAGTCCAGCCCGAACTGCCAAGCCATGTCTTCCCTGGACCGGAAACAAGCATCCTAGGACCGGTTTCTGGCATTCCAGCCGTCATCATCCAGGCTTGCTTGAATCCAGTGGCAAAGTGAGCAAGGGACCCACGTCTGGGCATACCCCGCCAACTTAGGGCGAACAAAGCGATACAAAAGGGGATGATGGACGGAACGTTTGAGCCAATCAAACACTCACCCCCAGTCAACTGATCTGGGTTTAATCCATCATCATTCTTTAGCTCACTCCACCACCCCAGTTCGGACATGGCCATATGCAAATCAGTCTGACCCTGTGCCTCATGGGAACAGTCCAGCCCGAACTGCCAAGCCATGTCTTCTCTGGACCGGAAACAAGCATCCTAGGACCGGTTTCTGGGGGTGAATGTTTGCCATTGTGCAGCATTCCGTCCATCATCTTGTGTGTTTTGCATTTCGCCCTATGTGGGAAGGGTATGCCCAGACGTGGGTCCCGTGCTCACTACGCCACTGGAGTCAAGCTATTCTGGCTGATGAAGGCTGATAGCCTGAAACCGGTCCTAGGATGCTTGATTCCGGTCCAGGGAAGACATGGCTTGGCAGTTCGGTCTGGACTGTTCCCATGAGGCACAGGGTCAAGACTGATTTGCATATGGCTATGTCTGAACTGGGGTGGCGTGGTGAAGCAAAATAACGATGGATTAAACCCAGATCTGTGACTGGGGGTGAATGTTTGCCATTGTGCAGCATTCCGTCCATCATCTTGTGTGTTTTGCATTTCGCCCTATGTGGGAAGGGTATGCCCAGACGTGGGTCCCGTGCTCACTACGCCACTGGAGTCAAGCTATTCTGGCTGATGAAGGCTGATAGCCTGAAACCGGTCCTAGGATGCTTGATTCCGGTCCAGGGAAGACATGGCTTGGCAGTTCGGTCTGGACTGTTCCCATGAGGCACAGGGTCAAGACTGATTTGCATATGGCTATGTCTGAACTGGGGTGGCGTGGTGAAGCAAAATAACGATGGATTAAACCCAGATCTGTGACTGGGGGTGAATGTTTGCCATTGTGCAGCATTCCGTCCATCATCTTGTGTGTTTTGCATTTCGCCCTATGTGGGAAGGGTATGCCCAGACGTGGGTCCCGTGCTCACTACGCCACTGGAGTCAAGCTATTCTGGCTGATGAAGGCTGATAGCCTGAAACCGGTCCTAGGATGCTTGATTCCGGTCCAGGGAAGACATGGCTTGGCAGTTCGGTCTGGACTGTTCCCATGAGGCACAGGGTCAAGACTGATTTGCATATGGCTATGTCTGAACTGGGGTGGCGTGGTGAAGCAAAATAACGATGGATTAAACCCAGATCTGTGACTGGGGGTGAATGTTTGCCATTGTGCAGCATTCCGTCCATCATCTTGTGTGTTTTGCATTTCGCCCTATGTGGGAAGGGTATGCCCAGACGTGGGTCCCGTGCTCACTACGCCACTGGAGTCAAGCTATTCTGGCTGATGAAGGCTGATAGCCTGAAACCGGTCCTAGGATGCTTGATTCCGGTCCAGGGAAGACATGGCTTGGCAGTTCGGTCTGGACTGTTCCCATGAGGCACAGGGTCAAGACTGATTTGCATATGGCTATGTCTGAACTGGGGTGGCGTGGTGAAGCAAAATAACGATGGATTAAACCCAGATCTGTGACTGGGGGTGAATGTTTGCCATTGTGCAGCATTCCGTCCATCATCTTGTGTGTAATGCTATGTTGAGCCTCATAAGTTGTTAATCTTTGAAAATGTAATAAAAATATTTTGACCAAAAAAAAACTGTCACACCTCACTCTCCTTTGTTGATGTAGATGAAGCTTGTTCATCTTCTTCTTTGCCAACTAGTAGTGGTTCTCGAAGGTGGAGGTGGAGCACTCCCTTCAGCCATGGTGAAAATCACTGTAAGTGGAGGATACACAAATAAATGTTTCTCCCAAAACAGTTAGAAGTAGAATAACTGTTTGAGTGAGTGATCATAATGAAAAATGGGTATGGTGTATCATGAACCATTAGAATGGGAGAATCTTCCTTTCACATGGTGTGAGTCCTCGGTTCTCAGCCGCCGATTTGCGGGGCTACGTAAAAGCACTTATTTATTAAACATTCATTTTGGGCCTCCAAATATGTGCAGCCTCATTGTACATTTGCCAACAGTGACTCCTGTATACTTAAAACTTTGTAAAAATAATTTGAAACCGCGGATCGGAATTGCAGGCTCGTTCCGATCAAGTGTTCGGAACAAAAACCATAGAGTATAGCCCGTCTATGTTTGTAGTACCGTGGAGGAACCACAGAACTCAACATTTTAAAAAAACTGTTAAAGAGCTCCCACCACATTTTCCACAGTACTGCAGACAGAAAGAAGCATCGGCATCTCTTCTATGTTCAGCAATAACTGACCTGAGCAGCTGTGAGCATGCCAAAGTCCACACACATGCACCAATAGCAGCAGCCTGATGCACTCAGTATTTTTCAAACCATTGACGTTGACTGAGTGAGTTGGTAAGTACCAGAAAACTGTTGTGACTAATGTTCCCACATTTATTTAGTGTCAGTCACCATAAAGTAGTGCAGAGGATTAAAGTGCCTGCTGCAAAGACTTTATATCATGCATATTATGTATAGCTCAGTGAGTTTCTGCTTTTGTCACAGAAATCGTTTTGTTACTTGGGGTTCAGACCTACCTGGCACTGAGGTGAGGTGGGGTGGGGTGTTGTACTTAGAACTATGGGTTTAAAAGCACGTGCTGGAGAGGTAGTTATGTGTTCATCAGTTTTCAGACAACAATAAAAAATGTCAATGATAACTGTGATGATTAATGTGCCTGCTAGAAAGAGATCAGAGTTTTGTCCACTGGCAGTTTTGACTCCCCATAAAGTAGCACAGTGGGTTAAAATGCCTGCTGCAAAGAAAGCGTATCAGTATATCACAGAACTTTATTTAATGTGGATAGGTTAGTGCTTTTATCACAGGTCACTAGATTGGCGTCCTTCCATTTCAGCAACTTTGCAACAGCTTGAACATCTTCTTAGAGTTCCTCATTGCTCAAATGTGTGTAATTACTGATATGACTTAATTGCTTGATTTTACTCATGAGAAAGTGTCACTCTAAGTGTCACATATTTTGTCTTGAATGTCAATCATAAGTACAGTGAAACCAAAAAAATGTCACACATAAGCAATCAAAAACCTTGGCAGCTATGCCACCAACACAGGTATTTAGCTACTGTTGCTAACACTAACACACTCACACACCCATTCACACACTCATTCACCCACTCATAGAACCACTCAAGAACCCACTCACAAGCCCATACAGCTTCTCACACACACTCATACACCAACATAAGCACTCACACACCCAGTCAGAGACCCATACATTCACTCAAACAGCAAGTCTGCAACCTGCACAGCCACTAACGTGCCCACTCTCAAAGTTTTCAGATTACTCTTAGGATAAAAAAATAAAAGAAACTTCTGAAAACAAAATCAAAGATTACAGGTACATTATAGTAAGGGAATATTATTTTGAAATCAATAGAAATTCAATGAAAAAACCAAAGGTTACAGAGATGTTATAGTTAGGAAACAGAATTTAAAACCCTTAGAAATTCACTGAAAAAAACAAAGGTTACATGAACATTATAGTTAGGATGGCATTTCACTCGTACAAAACCACTGAAATTTGCAGTTACTTGAGCTAACTATACCTTATGGACCCGCAGTGTACTGCTTATGACCTCACATATTACTTCACTCATGACATGTAACCTTTGATTTTTTCAGTGAATTTCTCAGGTTTTTTAATTATATTTCCAAACTAAAACGTCCCCGTAACCTTTGTTATTTCAGTGAATTTCGAAGGTATTTTTAATTTTATTTCCTAACTGTAACCTGTAAACTTTGAGAGTGGGTGTGTGAGTGGCTGTATAGGTCGGTGACTGGGTGTATGAGTGGCTGTATGGGTCTGTGAGTGAGTGTGTAATATCTGGATAATTATGTAAGTACATGAGTAGTACCTGGGTGACTGTATGATTGCATAGGTAGTGCCTGTGTGATTCTATGAGTGCAATTGCCAAGGACACACTGCGAATACCAGGTGTTTTTGACAAAGTGGAAAACACATATATAGACATATTTTACATAAAGTTTCAGTGTAGCTATTTAGTAAGATTCCAATTTTCCCCTTTGTATTCATTTGTTGAAAACTACATCAAAAATGCATTTTACTTCTTCACAGCAACACCGGAGGTCACAATGACGTCAGTAGTCACGAATACAGATGACAAAGTGTAAAACAGATTTATAGACATATTTTACATAAAGTTTGAGTCTAGCTGTTTAGTAACATAATGGTTTAACTTTATTTTAACAACACATTTGTAAAAAACAACAGTTTCAAAAAATAACTTTCAACATCGGAACTCACAAATAGAACATAACTACCAAACAAAGAAATTTCATTGGTTTACACAGTTTTACAGCTAAATTGGTGAAGTGTAGCATATGTGACAAGACATTATCCCAGGGCACAGCAAACAAATATTCATGTGGTACAACAAGTATGTTTTTGGTGAAGTGTATAATACATATTTATACATATTACATTGTATGATCTACATTTGGGGTTTAATATCAGTCAATTAACACTTATGTTTGAGTACTTATTTTCAAATAAAATATAATTCTGTTCAATTTCCGGTCTTCCCGAAGACGCCAATCATTGCGAAGATCATGTGACCGGGGAAAAAAAGGAATATGATTGGATGATACACTTTTCAACTATAAGAATAGGAAGAACATGCCCAGTTATCTATTTTGAACATTCATTGTGAGCAGCTCACTAGCATTTGTTGGAGTGTTTTGCATATTTTGGCAACTCAGCCAGAAGAGGGCAATCAGGTGGAACAACTGGTGGACCAGGAAGTCCAAAAGGTAGATTCTGGTGACTCTGGAGGTGAGGGACCTCCTCAGAAGAAATCATGGATTGCTTGGGATTTCTTCAGGATTTCATCGGGAGAATCAAAAACAGTTGCCAAGTTTGCGCAATGCACAATGTGACTAGACATTGTAAAGAGGTACAAATAAAAAACATACTTGGGGGACTACATCCATGCTTTACCATCTAAAAACATACCATGGCAATCGTCTAAAAGCAGCAAGAAGAGCGAGGCTGAAGGACCCTCAACTTCAATAGCAGCTGTAACAACACCAGGGCAGAGAGTCCCTTCAGAAGTCCAATCTCAACTGCAAGATTTGGCTCCCGAGATTTCCCGGATGGCATCATACTCCATGGATTGTAGAGTTGCAGTGAGTGCTGGAGAGCAGTCCATTACAGCCCTTTGCAATGCTGCAAAGAATCATAAATGTTCATGTTTTTTTTTATTTTTTGGCCCTTAATAGTTTTTCTACATTAGCAGGCATTTTATTATCTTCTAATTTATTGTAATAATATTTACATATAACTTGCCATATGGACAAGTCAAAGCGTTCCTCTGCAAAATAAATACACAGCTAACTTTTGCCAGTTATCATTATTTTCTATTTCACTCTTTAAATACAAGCCAACAGTCCATGTTTGAATCTTGTAGTGAGTTCATCAACAACATATTTAAACATATTCTGTTTTTGTAGCCCACACTGTGTTAAATTTGGTAATCTCTTCTTCGAAACTATCAACTATAATATCTGTGTCCTGTTCTGCAACTCCTCCTTTTAACAACTCTTCATTTTCTCTAGAATCCTGCTTAGGACCAAAGAAACGAAACTGCACATCATCACAAACCTTTTCTACGTCTGCCACAGTACCATGCAAAAGTGCTCTATTCATTTCTCCTAAACATAAAACAGGAATTTTGACATAGTACAGCCTCCTAACTAAAGTTCACCTTGTTGAGTGATGTACAGCTAACATCCTGAAACGATGAAACGATGAAAGGTGCTTTGGCACACTTTCTTTGATAAACAAGCTAATGAGTGTCCCTGCAAATCTGTATGCTTTCTAATCTTGCAAGGATCCAATCCTTGTAAAGTACTTATTTTCTGGTTAAAACTTCGCCTTGGAAAGATGCTTAGAAAGTTCCTTAATAAATCAATGGTTTGCTGTTGAATACTACAAACACTACTACAATTCCATTTGCATACAGGGGCCTGACTCCTCCTTCCTTGTACCTCTTCTCTAATAACCTGTTCTACATTTCTAGGTACCATCACCCCTTTCGCTATAGGAGTGCCATTCTTCATTTCATAACATCATCCTCTGTAATCAATAGCATGAACTAATATATTATCCTGTAGATAGCTTTCTTCATTAAAGAAAGGCTCTGTACTAGAAGTATGTATCCATTCTCCGCTAAACAATGTACAAATGTTTCTTCTATTTGCTAAAAAAATTCTGGTTTTGTCTCCTCGTGCACAACACCATTTTGGCAAGAGTCTTCATTCTATTTATAATCAGAATGAATAGCTTCCTCTTCAAAGCAAAGGCCTTACTACTCTCTCAACTCATTCTTTCTGTTTCAGTGCCTCTCTCCTTCTACTATACTTTTTCATAGTTCTCAGTAGATTTATAACTACTCTACTATGACACATCCTGGCTCTGATTTCCTTAACTGCTTCTGTCTCCTGGTTAAGGTGTGTCCATCTTTGTTACATTCTTTCCTGTTCTTGTTATATAGATTTTGTCCACTGTTATTCTTTCTCATAGTTTGAATTTTATTTTCATTATTTTGTAATCTTTGAAAATGTCCACATATATTTTTAAGAAATGACTTTGTCCTCTTACCAGTAACTCTTTTTTCTTTCATCACTTTTTTTCAATTTGCCTCTTTTGTGTCTCAGTTCTGCATAGATACTGTAGTTGCTTCTGTTCCTTTGTCTTCCGAGCTTTTGTAGGCATTCTGTCTGTAGTTATGCAGATATTGTTCTGTAAAAAAATATATATATTTGCATTTTTATTCTAGCCAATGTACCAACTACTTTACTACAGGCTTACACATAATACAAAAACAGTTTTTATGTTATGTTGCAGTTTTCAATCTACAGATGAACCTAGCTACATAACTACAAGCACTTACTTCAATGTACCAAACCCAAACCAAAACACAAAACTTAATTAATTAGTTACCTTTTAATATTATAGCACCTTCTCCTACAATACAGCTGCACCATATCTCAGTTCTCACTTATACAAGCTAAAAGTCCACTTTATCCCTTTTGTAGTAAATTTAAAAATAAACACCAACCAAAGTGTAAAAGAACATACAGTGTCTCAATACTGTAAATCCGAAAACACAACATAAGAGCTACTTCTGTGCCTCTCTACCAGTGTGTCACTGGTAGATTTCATGTTTCAGCACTTTTCTACCTATATGTGTCAAATTTAAATTTGAGAAACACTGCATTAATCTGTATCACAGCATATAGCTCACTAATTCTTCCGAGTGCATGCAAACACTGTGTGACAGGTTACATATATAATTCACTAGATGGTTCTAAAAGAGTACATATTCCTCACTAAAAATTGTAAATACATGTGTTTGTGGTAGGGTATAACAATACTCACTGGATGATTGGACGAATGCATAGATAGTGCTTAGGTGATTCCCTCAGAATATAGGTAGTGCCTGGATGATTCCCTGAGTATGTAGGAACTACATCGGTGGATCCATATTTGCATAGTTAGTCCCTGTGTATTTGCATGACTATATTGCTACTATATGGGTGTTTGGATGCGTGCATGAGTACTGTTTGAATGATTAGATAAGTGCATAACTAATACCTCAATGATTCAATGCATGCATAGATAGTGGTTGGATGATTAAATGAGTACTACTTTAGTCCCTGGGTGATAACAGGACTACATGCATAGTATATACATGATTTATTCAGTGCATGCACTGCGTATGACATTGTTTAAGTGCATACATAGCACCTGTCAGATTGCATGCGTGCATGAGTAGTGTTTCAGTGATTGAATGAGTACATGACTGATGCCCATGTGTTTTTGGTTATTTAAACAGGTAGTATCTGGGTGATTACAAAACTACATGCGTATTGCCTGGATAATTGAATGACTGCATCAGTAGTGCCTGGCTGATTACATGAGTTGCATGACTAATGTCTGCGTAATTGTATAAGTCCATTGTTAAAGCTTGAGTGGTTGGATAGTAGCAAGTATGCAGCTGTGGTGATTATATTAGTGCAAGAGTACTGCCTCAGCATTTGTATGAGAGCATAGATACTGGATGGGTGATAGGTTCACTGCAATGGTACTTCCTGTGTAATTTAATGAGTGCATGACTAGTACCTGAGTGTTTGGATGAGTGCATGGGTTGTGCCTCAGTATATGAATGAGTGCATGGGTTATAAGTGAGTGTTTGGATGAGTGCATGGGTTGTGCAAGGGTGTTTGAATAACTGCATAGGTACAGCTTTGGTGACTGCATATGTGAATGGTTAGTGCCTGGGTGATTGGATGAATGCATGGGTGTTGCCTGCGTAGTTCAATGAGTACATAATTCGTGCCTCTGTGATTAAAAGAGTGTATGCGTAGTGCCTGGGTAATGGAATAAGTGCGTACATAGTGTGTGAGTGATTCGATAACTGCCTGAGTAGTGGCTGAGTAACTGGATGAGTGCCTGAGCAATGCCTGAGTGACTGTAAAGTATCTCCATTGCTGTTACATACATATCAGTTGTGACTATATCTGTAACTCATTGTTTAACTCCTTCTCTCAGTATCAAACTATCTGTTTTAGTGTATCTATCCTTCTCTAATGACCTATGTGTCAGAAAAGTCTAGATATCACACTTCATATATAATTGGATATGTGCCTCTCTACAAGCATACATTGCTCTGTTACTCAGCATGCACATGCATCAGTAAGTTTCTAAAACTGAAAACAACACATCTCACTTTTTCAAAGCACAAAACCTTTTCTTAATGACATCGCTACATCATTTTTCACATTTTTCTTGTGTGTTTAGAACTTATATTCAGCATTTCTCAAAGAAAAGTTACACGCCAAATAAAGGTAGCACAAGAACTCTCAACAGACATTCTGCACTATAAACTCTCCTCAATTTTAAACAGAGAATGTTTAAAGAAATACACCACCCTCACCACATACATGAACTTTTCATTAGACTTAAGGAACGTAGATCACCATGTAAACATATATGTGATTCCATAATAGATATACACCTTCAAGTCACCTTTCCAAAAATATATAGTTCTCTACATCTTTAAATAAACTCGAGTCCCACCGTATATATAACTATCTGCAACTACACAAAAAATCACATCATCTAAGCATATGCAAACCACTCATATAAGTAAAAAAACTAATTGAAAAACACTTCCTAATACATACCTAACAAATATTGCTACTTTATAATACCGTTCTGGGCAGAAATAAACAACGTAGCGAATGGAAGTTTCTGCCATCACAGCGCAAATATCTCAGAGGCAGACTGGATAGCTCACTTGGATTCCACTGAAGCACAAGCCACAATTGCCGAACACAATCGAGCACAAATCATTCCGACAAATACATCCCTCAGACACCAGCTCAAGGGTCAATGGCTAACTGAAACTCCAGTTCGGAAAGTCTTAAAAAGACTGAGAGCAGAAGGGGCCCTCGGCCCAAACGGCCTTCCAAATGCTTTATTCAAGCTCGCTCAACCTTTTTGGGCCTTGTACCTGACTCCACCATTTAACTACACGTTTCTGACAAACTGCATACCCGCATCATGGAGAGGCAGTATCCTCCATCCAATTTTTAAAGCAGGTAGTAGATCAGATCCTACGAACTACAGACTGATCGCACTCATAGACGTTGAAGCTAAACTGTACACCTCTAACATTCTCACAGACCTTGAGGCCTGGGTCACCGTCAGCAAGATCATTCCAATTACTCAAACAGGCTTCAGACCAGGCACAAGTACTATGAGCAATCTCTTGGCCCTGAACCTTCTCATAGAAAAGGCACTACAAAAATCCACCAAACTGTATGCCTGCTTTATTGACCTAAAAGCATCTTTCGATATGGTACCGAGAGAGAGCTTATGGTCAAAGATGGCCAAATGGGGCATTCCACCAAAGTTACTCAGAGCCATTGTCAATCTATATTCAGAAACATGGGTTTGCATCAAATTAGGCAAAGGCGAGAGAACAACAGGGAAGATATCCATTCACATAGGCCTAAAGGAAGGATGTGTACTCGCTCCCAGCTTATTTAACATCTTTACGGCAGACCTAGATGTATGGTTGTTGGAAGTCCAAAGTGATCCGCCTAAGTTAGCAAAACGCCAAGTGAGGAGCTTACAATACGAGGATGACCTAGTTCCATGCAGCCAGACTCCAATCGGCCTTCAGCGCCTAATAACCAAACTACTGGAATACACAGAAGCGCTTGCACTGAAATTAAATTACAATAAAACAAAGGTCATCTGCTTTTCGGCAAACACAAATTTTCATAATGTAAAATTCAAATGGACAGCAGCAGGGAATAAAATAGAGCTGGTTGAATCTTATAAATATCTAGGGGTGGTCCTAGACTCCAAATTAAAATTCAAAGACCATCTAGTTAAAAGACGGGCCCAGGTGAAAAAATTGTGTTTTGCTCTTACCACATTACAAACTAAGCTGGGGTGCCCGTCCAATTTCCATCTTTTACAAGTAATCGCTGCAAGTTCCTTCCAACACTCACCTACCGCTCTGAACTTCTAAAGGAAAAAAAAGATGCAACTTTCCTGAACCTACAGCAGTCCATTCTGTTCAAACGCATCTTTCGACTTCCGCAATTCACTTCTCAGGCGCAGGTCCGATTGGAATTCGGGCTATTTCTCCAACAACCAGTCAGGTCCGCAGCAATTATTAAACTGTGCTGGAGATTGAGAGCGGCACATCCAGAATCTCTGGCCGCATTATGCTGGACAGAAATAAAGAATCTGCCAAAAGCCAAGAATGCCTGGCCAGCGGTGCTACAACAAGCGCTGACCGCTGTCAAGCTGACTGAAGCATGGGGCCTAAACATCAGCTTCCCTGTATTAAAAAAAATCGCTAATAAATCAGCCAAATTACAAGCTTGATCATTTGATAAAGCTCAGATGGCAAGAAAAAAACATAGTGGATGGTTCAACAATCGTACTGGAACTGGGACCTGCAGCCGTACCTCGTAAGTCACATATCTCCATCAACACAGCATTCTCTCCTTCTCATCTGATTGGGAGCTTTTTCCTCAAAAAATCAGGCTCCACCATGGAAACAAACTTGGCCGAATAATCTTTGTCGACTATGCGGCAGTGCCGAAGAGACAGTTCAACATTTCTTGTGCATCTGTCCCGCTATCAGTCAATTGAGATGATGTTTACTATTACAAGCCCTATGGTCACTCTAGATAAGATCTTGCCGACCCGCCGTGATGACACTTCTGAACAGCCAGTCGCTGCAGCTTTCTTGAAGGACAACAAAGTTCCTCCAACAAGTAAACAAATAGTTACAAATGCAGCAGGGGTAGAGGGGCAGAGTGTGAGGACCGAGAGAGGTAGCTCAGCGTACGAAAGAAAAATCTTAATTACCAACATATAGTTACATAGCCGGTCTGCACACAGTATAAAACAACCTGGAATTACATCCAACAAAGAGTAGTCTGAGAGTCCTACAGAGTCTCGAGGAAACATTCTGCCTGAGCTTGGCTCACCAGCAAACCCCCCACCGCAAGCTCAGCCATCAATGTCCGTCAATGGTGGTGAACTTCTTAAATTCTGCTAGACATTTTCAATCATGTCAGGATTGGCAGGCACTCAGCTCTTTCTTTGTGCCCCATCACAGAGGCAAATACTGTTTTTGCTAACATAGAGAATTGCTTTATCCTCAAGTCTTGTCAGATTAACCTAATAGTTACGCACAAGCATTCGGATGGTATTTCTTATGGTTTTTATCTTTTATCCAGGACGTGTTTTACGTTTTAATAGACATATCATAGAGCGAAGGGTCTCGATGAATGTAAAGCGAACTGAGAAGACATCCCACAATCGTACTATTAATTTTCAATTTTAATATGGTCAAATTTTAATCTTTATAATTTGGGCATCATCCCTTCACCTGTAATGTGCTTTGAAAAGTTGGCTAATTTGCACAATGTTTTTTTTTTTAAACTGTAAAGGTTTTGATTAACCAAACAATAAAGAAGGATATCACCAACTTTATAATACATATACAGGCCCAGAACATGTTCTTATGTTTTACTTGTGACTACACTACTCCTGTTTAATAATGTGACCAAAAGCACTACAACTCCCCTAATGCAAATAACATAGATGTAACAATTCTGCACATGATGCGTAGACATTTAAAACATTCTTAGTTTTAAATACATTCCTCATCACAACTTTGAACAATACTATACTGTTATTGTTCTATAAACTACACAATGGAATAAAGGGGTACTAATTCATTTTTCTCTTACTTCCCAAAATATTTTGTACTAACATCTTAAACACATACCCTCTGATAGATACAGTTCATCTCATATATTTTTTTCATATCACTGTGATATTCTTTTTTATCAAACTCCCATATACATCTAGAGTGACGAGTTGAGGGGAAACATGGCGGCGGGCTGACGCCGGTCGCGGGAGCGCCCTGAGTCGAGGGGAGAGAGTGAGGAGGCAACCGTGCCTAGAACATGATTTTATATGAAATTATGAGAAACGCACGTTAATTTAAAACGCAACGATACTGAATACTGACCGGCCATAGAACCGTGATAATCTTTCTCCTTTTTTGTCGTTGTTGCGTTGATTCGGACGTCCATGAGCGCTGCTGTGACGACGGGATGTGGAGCTTGGTGTAGAGCTGCCAGGGTGCTGCGGAAGACTAGAGCGGAGACCTCGACGATTAGTTTCCGGGTCAGCAGCGGCAGAGCGGCGGGACCACAGCGCAGGCTACACCGAGAACGATATTTTGAGAAAAGGGGCGGCGAAAGAGGAGAAGATTACGCTGGAGACAAAGCTAAGTTTTTCCTTCTGAATTGGTATAACGAAGGTAAGAGAGGAGTATCCTGTTGGAGGCAGGTAGCGGTGAGCAGAACCGGGAGGATAGTTAACTTACTGGTGCCGGGACAGGAATTGGGGGAATTGGAGGAGGCTCTGAATGTGCAGCAGCCGATGGAAGATTCTCCCCCTAAGGTGTCGGATCCAGGTTACGATTCTGGGCGAGGGGGTAGAGGCAACGGCGACCTTTTGGAGACGAGAGATAGTTTAAGAGAAAAAACAAACCCTATTCCATTAACTCAGGAAGCCCCCCTAAGTGAGCAGAGTCCGGCGCTAAGCCCTACAGTAGGACAGGAGATCCGAGTAAGGAGCAGATATCAGCTGAGATCACTCTTAGACGGGAGGAAGAAATCTAGAGGGGGAGAGGTGGGGCGATTTGGGAACAGTATTGGTGGTCCCAGTCTCCCCAAAAAAGAAAGTTTTGAAAGGCGCTGGTAAACCTCGGAGGTGTGGACAGAAGGAGGTGCGAGCTGTGGTAAGACCATCTCCCTCCTTGAAGTCATATTTTAAGATTATGGAGCATGTGGCAGGCCTACAAAGTAAGGGGAAGCAGGTTCCTACACAAATATTGCAAACAAAATCTACCCCTCTCCCTGTGGAAAATAGATTCTCTGCCCTAGTTGGCCTACAATCTAATGGAGAAGGGCCACAGTCTGAGAATGAGAATGAGAAAGCTCCTATTGAGTGTACTGCCAGTTTGGCTGCTGAGTCCACCTTATGTCCTAATACAGGTTCTAGTTCCAGTTTTGGTTCCGGTTCTAGTCTTGTTAGTAGTCTTACTGGTAATCATAATCCGGGTTTTTCTCTTAGTTCTCCTATTTCTGCGCATATAAGCCCAGAATCCCTGCATCAAGCAATGGATGATTTAAAACACGGCGAGGAGCAAGGGGCTATTTGCGAGGGGGGAGTGACACTCCAAAGAAATGGGGGCGATGAACAATCTATGGAAAAATTATTTGCGAGACAAAGACAAGATATTTTTGATAAGTTTGAAATCTCAGAGGCTAATCAAAGGGGAATTCACGACAAATGTGAAGCACTGGAAGAAAAATTTGACGACATTGTGAAACGAACTTGTACACTGGAAGGGGAAGTTAAGGTACTCTCAGTGGTTGTTTCTGAAACCTCTAAGGATATGGAATATCTAAAAAAACAGAATAGAGCGCTTCAAGAAGATATAGAAAGATTGGAGACACAATTTCGTCGGAATAATCTGAGGTTCTTAAAAATTCCAGAGGGGGCTGAGAAGGGGGACGTTAAGTCCTTTATTTGTACTTTACTGAGAGAAATGTTGCCCGATAGATTGGATATCGAGTGGGAAAGGGAGATTCAGAGGGCACATAGGGACCCCTTTAGGTTAAACCCTGAGAGGAAAGCCCCGAGAAATTTTTTTATTAACATTTTGAGCTTTACTGTCAAAGAGCTGATTTTGGGAATGGCACTAAAAGAGGGCTCTTTAAAATATAAAGATTTCACTTATCAGATTAGAACGGATCTAAGTAAGAGGACAGCCCAGAGACAGTGGGAGCTAGGCACAAGGATGAGTGTTCTCCGGGAGAAGGGAGCCCAGGTACAATTGAAATTCCCAGCTATGTTAAGAATAATGTGGTGTAATAAAATGCACAATATTAGCGATCCTGAGGAGGTTGACATATTTATACAACAGATGGGCAATTGAGCCGGTATAGTAATGAGTATGAGGAGAAGTGCATAAAGAGTAGTTTTGTGGTTGCCTCCCCAGTCCTCTGTCCCCTCTAGATGGGGGCTCACGAAGGGCAGATTGAATCGCCCAAGAGGTAGAAAGGGGGTTTCCCGGGGGGGAGGGAGGGAAAGGGTCACAGGGTGTGGGGAGCAGTGGGAGAAAAAAATAAAAAGATTTGTCCTCATGGATGCGGTTTTCTGTTGGTTTTGGGAGGTTTTAGATGGGGCTGTTGTGGTAAGGGGGTTTAAGTTGTATTTCATTATACGACTTTTAGTTTGTCTTGGGAGGAATTAGATGGGGCTGATAATGCAAAGGGGATGTAAGAGGTACCCTACCATACAAAATGTCTATAGATAATACAAAAGTAATCACTATATTTTCTTGGATCGTGAATGGATTAAGATCTAGGAAAAAAGTTTCCCGGGTTGCGGAGTTTTGTAAGGACTGTGACGCCCAAATATTGTTATTACAAGAAACCCATCTCGAAAGAATAGAGTTTAAGCAGTGTTTCGGAAAGTTTAGATGGTTACAGGAGGTTGTTTGTTCCGACCAAAGAGGGAGTTCAAGGGGAGTGGCGATCATTGTTAAAACCAACCAGGAAATAAGATTACTTAAATATGAGTCAGATCAGTAGGGTAGGTGGTTGGTAGCAACCTTCTTAGTGTATGGGAGGCCTTTGGTTTGTGCCGTATACTATGGGCCAAATAATGATACCCCGGACTCCCTAGAAAAATTAGAGTCCTGCCTTATGGAGACAACAGCTCCCATTGTGATAGGGGGAGATTTTTATTTGGTTTTGAATAAAATACTTGATAGGACTTCGAAAGCTAAGTATAGTAGTCCGTCGAAAACTCTCTCTAGACTGACAAGTATAATGAGGGAATTTAATTTAGTAGATATTTGGCGTGTTTTGAATAAGTCTAGGAGAGAATTTACTTTTTATAGTAAAAAATATAGGCACCATTCTCGCATAGATTATTTTTTAGTGGACCAGGAGTTATGCGGAGATGTTACTAAGGTAACTCATATTCCAGCAATACTTTCAGATCATTCTGCAGTAGTAATATCTTTAAGGTATAATCAATTAGAGGAGTGTAAAAGGTGGACCTTGGATAGGTCAATACTTTTAGATGAGAAGGTAGTTGAAGATCTGAGGGTAGAATCCGAGAGTTTTTTGTCAATAACAATGGCTCAGCCGAGGAAGATGTGGTGTGGGATGCCTATAAGGCATATTTAAGGGGAGTTTTAAGATCTATTATGGTGGGGAAACACCGAGTGGAGAAAAAAGACAGAGAAAGTGCTATCCAGGATATTAGAAATAAAGAGGAGGAGCTGCAGAGGGCATCGATGGAGGAACCAACTAGAGTAGGGGTCCTAAGTATGGAGCTAGAGGGGTTACAAGCCAATTTTATGGCAAAATTGGATAAAAGATCTATGGATAAGTGGAAGGCGAGTAAACTCCAACATTTCGCCTATGGGGAGAACTGTGGATCATTACTAGCTTGGAAAGCGAAGACAGACAGGGCAAGAAATAACATCCGAGAGCTAATTAGTGGGGAATCAGGGGACCTACTGATCACTAACTCAGACATGTGCAAGGAGGCATGTAGGTTTATGGAAGACCTATATAAAGATAATATAACATCAAGTCAAACGGATATAAAGGAGTGGCTTGAGTTAACAACTCTTCCGAGACTATCTCCAGAGCAGTCGAAATTCTTGGAAGGAGATATTATGGAGGGGAGATAAGGGTTCAGTGCAGTAAGATGGCTAAAGGAAAGGCAGCTGGACCAGATTGTCTTCCTGTGGAAGTTTTTCTTTGTATCATGGATACGGTAATTCCGGTGTTACAAAACCTATTTAATAAAATATACCTTGGTGGAAAAAGGGTTCCTAAATCTTGGCTGGAAGCCACAATTACTATGATTTTTTTTTTGATTTTTTTTTACAGAGTTTTATATAGCGCGAACTTGACCCGAATCGGATATCAGAGCGCTTTACATAGCACCAGTTGCATTACATGAGGACACATTCATTTTTTTGTTAGGCACGGGGAGATTAAGTGATTTGCCCAGAATCACAGGATGTTCAGCGTCATTGCCGAGACTCGAACCCAGTTCCCCAGATTCGAGGTCGACTGCCCTAGCCGTTAGGCCAACTCCTCTCCCCATTATAAAGCCTAACAAAGATCCAAGGAAGATAGACTCGTATAGGCCGATTTCTTTATTAAATACAGACTATAAGATCTTTTCTGGTATCATAGCTGCGAGGGTGGCAAAGGTAATACACGAGATTATACACCCTAATCGAGAGGCTTTATCCCTGGGCGACAACTAAATGAGTTGACCTTCCAGGTATTGGGAGTTATAGATCTGGCGGAGGCTTGGAAAATACCGCTGACTATCGCAGCAGTCGATGTAGCTGACCAGGTACATTGGCCTTATTTATGGGAGGCTTTATGAGGCTTTGGATTTCCACAGAATATGGTAAAGGTAGTCCAGACTTTATATCATTGTCCAAAAGCTAGAGTGTTGATAAACCAGATTGGTTTGATATTTTTAGAGGGACTAGGCAGGGTTGTCCGCTCTCCCCGCTCCTTTTTAATATATATATCGAACCCTTTGCTAACTTGATTAGGTTAAATACAACTATCCTTCCCTTTAAATTTCATACTTTTGAAGTTGTTAGGGCTCTACGCAGATGATGTGTTTCTCTATACACTAGTAACCCGCAAGAAGCAATTCCAAATCTGATGAGGAAGGCAGATGCCTTCGGTTACATTTCTGGGTATAAAGTAAACTTAAGTAAGACCGAGCTCATGGATTGGAATCAGGGATCGGCAAGTCATGGGGCGAGAAATCAAATGAGATACCTGGGTATCCAAATAACGCAGAAAATCGAGGATACTATTAATGTAAACTGGAAGAAAGTTAGCCAAGAAGTCACAGGTTTACTCGTGAAATGGGCGAACTTACCACTTAACATCTACGGGAGGGTTAATCTCGTGAAAATGATTATTTTACCAAAAGTGACATTTCTGTTCAATTCTATCCCGTTGAACTTCCAAAAGAAAGATATAGCAAAACTTCAAGGAAAGATAGGAAGCTTTATATGGTCATCAAAAGGTTCCAGGATTTCATGGAAAAAATTACGTAGGCGACTGGATATTGGAGGACTTGCGTTACCAGATATTTTAGCATATTGTTACGCATTTCAGTTTAAGAACGTGCGAATGTTGGCCAATAAAGTTAACAACTCAACAATTGGGGTATTATTTGCAGCATTGCTGATGGATGTGCCACATGGTCAAAGTGGGTTTCTTTTTAAATATGGGAATCCCAATTTTTTTTTAAAAGTTAGGCTTAAGATCCTAAAGTCTGCTTTGTACACATGGATGTATGTGCGGAAGGCGTTAAGAGTCCCATATTTTTCATCATGGGCACCTATTTGGGATTCTCCAGGTACCCCTGAGTGCATGAGGGACCAACTAAGCCAGCCTTTAAGAGATGGGGGCATTCAGTGTTGGGCGGACCTTAGGGATGGTATAAATTTGATTAGTTGGGAAGCACTTTGTAATTGTACCAAGGGTTTGTTGACAAGGTTTAAATACTACCAGCTGAGTTCCTGGTGGACTACACAGGATTGGGCAGAGGTGGAAGATCCTAAATTCGACCAAGTAATGAGATCTAGTCGGTGGAGCAAGGAAATATCATTTTGGTATTGGGCCTTTGTCGATGCGGGTGGACAGATGGAGAATGAAATTGAAAAATTGTGGGGCGATGAGTTTGTTAATCAGGACACAATGCAAATGTGGAGCAATTCATATAATATACTACGAAAAATAGTAAAACCAGCACCACTAAAACGAAACCATCTCTTCACCACGTATAGGGTGTATTGGACGCCCGCAAAACTTTCTAAGGTCACAGGGAATACTTATACTTGTCCCAGATGCATGTGTGTTGATGCGGATGATATACACATGTTTATGGTATGCCCAAAAATAACCTCCTTTTGGAATGAGATTAGCGCCTTTTTGGGAGAAACTATTGGGATGCAACCAGAAGTATCATTGAGCCTAATATTTTTTGGATTGAGTTGGGATCAAGAAGAGCAACTGTCTGAGGTTAACTCTAAATTTTTGTTTTATGTAACTTTATTGGCAAGACGGGAAATTTGTAAATTGTGGAAATCTGGAAACCCTCCAATGCTCTTTGAGTGTCTAAGGAGCATTATATATGTGAGTGAATCAGATATGATATGTGATCCGAAAAGTAAAGCGAAAGTTTGGGCTCCGTTGAATAAGTGGAGAGAAAAGGTAACGTGAGTCCTATGATTATGCCACTTACTCTGTTGGCCTTATAATCTCCAACTCCTTTGGTATGCCCAGTTAGTATGTGGAGATGGAATAGGAAATGGATGTAAACTTGGGGGCGATCATCTCAGGGTCTCGCAATATGGCTAATGGTTTTGGTCCACTACGATACGGCCTAGAAAGCCTCTGAGTGTTACCCTGCAAGAAATCTGGTAAAATGAGGACAAAAAAAAACAAAAAAAAAAAAAAACTCCCATATACATCTTCATCGCTAATGTAATTTTTTTAAATAACTAAAAAGTTATGTACATACCAGTGAATTGAGTTTATAGATTATTCTGTTGTTTTAGCTCTTTTTTAAAATCATTCTGACACAGTTATATTTAAAAACTAAGCACAAGAATGGTATATCACTCTCATACAAAGCAACCATAAAATGGCAATCTCTTCAACTTTCCACTCCATGATCAAGAGAAAGGCAGCAAATGAAATCATGTATTTCATTTTAGACTATTCTATGTGCACTTGTGAATGGTTAGCATCTGTTAACCCTTTCCCTCTCTTTCAAAACGAGGTTCCTGTCTCTGCGTGTTTGCGATTGTTTTGCGATGATCGCGGAGTAATCACAGAAAAATAACAGGAGTCCAAACCTATATTTAGCTTCAGTTTTTTTTAATTTAGATACTGCACAACAGTTTATTACATAGTCCTCAATTGGAAATTAAAGTTTATAATCACTTAAATTATGTCATAACTCCTCAACTTTTAAAAAAAAATTCTGTCTCTTTAACACCCTTCCCCCCAATACACTCTTAGCTCAGTGTATCTAGCAACCCAGTGGAACCAGTAGGTCACAAGTTCACAGCACATTCTAGAAGAAACATGCTACTTCCAAATGAGATTCAGCAGGTGTGGTTTAGTGCACAAATTCAGAAGCATACATTTGTCTGTATTACATTCCTTTTTTTTAAAAAAAAACAGCCAATAATAGGACTTCTTACTAATGCATCCAAAGTGCTACCTGATTTTATTCACTACTGGCAGCATCCAATGAAATACATTTTTTTTATAAACACAAAAAACACCTCCATTTTAACTACTTTTTATTTGGAGAACTACCCCATACAGCTCCAGCCTTCTCCTGACTGCTATTGCTCCTTCATCTCAAAATGCTTAGGGTGTGGATTGGTGGCCACAGTTATGTCTATTGGGCTAAAGAGGCTGCAAAAAAGAGAGGTATTGACACGGACTTGGGTTTGCCAAATGTGGAGATTACTTGGTTTGGCCAGAGAGGGTTAAAATTTCATCAGTTGCTGGCTTTGGTTAAAACCACTGTGGATTGCCGAGCTTCTCAACTCATGATTGTGCACTGTGGTGGCAATGACCTAGGCACATTGACTGGGGTAGGGCTCGAAATCCTAATAAAAGATACCTTTGCAGAACTGATGTCGCTTTTTCCTCACACTGTCTTGGTGTACTCTATTATATGCCAAAGATAGAAATGGAAGTGGTCAAATCAATTCTGCCCGCAGATTGACAAAGCCAGGAAACAGGTAGATAAAACTGTTTCTACATTTCTCAGAGACCATCGCATGGGCTGTATCTATAACAGCAATCTGCTTTTTGATATGCATTGAATTTATAGAAATAAAGGAGTGCACTTTACAGACGAAGGCATCAGGGTGTTTCAAAGAAACCTGAAACTCTGCATCCGATCTTATGTGTAGCTGTCATATACACACAATCAACACATAGTCTCTTGTCAGAGCCACCCTAGTACACAAAATATTGTTAATTTTCTTTATAAAGATCCTTTTTTTTTTTTGTTTTTGGGTATCGATCGTCGCGAAATCGCAAAACAAAAGCAGACATTCAACCACCACCAGCACATCCAAATATTTTAACTAAAGAAATCCATTGTAAACATTGCGCTACACATATTACTATATACATACTTCTTAAAAAACATGTTTAAACTCATGTTTTTGTACTAAGTTTCTTTAAAATCCATCTTTCAGACCTATTTTCCGTTTTCGTAGTTATTCGGGAAGTTGCGATGACGCCGTTAACCACGGCGATCGCGTCTTTTCCATAAAGTGAAAAACACATATGTGCAAACATATTACAGTATTTTACACACTGGGGGTTTATTACTGTACCCTTCAAACTCATGTTTTTCTACTGTATTTCTAAAACAACCCTCTCTAAAACCTGTTTTCCATTTTTGTGGTGAGGCCGGAGATCGCGATGACGTCAGGAATCGCGATCCCCACGGATATGGCACAAAAGCGGAAAGCAAAAGCAGGAATTCAATATCCACCACCACATCCAAAAATTATTACTATATTATTACTTCTAACCTCCACACTAGATAAATCACTATCTAAATAACTCTATAAAAACATTTATCAGAATCTCAATATAATACAATGTGTATTAATGATTCACTGATATATTTTTTTATATTTCCACCAATATTCGCGGTGTTACTGTGATAGTCGCGACATCTCCGTGACAGTACACGGGGGCGAGCTGGCGATCGTGTCGTCATTGCAAATATCGCGCACAATTTAAAAAATCAATTTTGGACACATATCTTCTGTCACTAACACTTACATTTCTGAAACATGGGGTCAGGGTACCCCGACTCTGACCCCTTATGTCTGCTTTCACAGAAAATTTTAGCCCTGGGAACCATTCCAGATAGATAAATGGCAGGTGCAAATTTCTGTTCAGGTTGCGTGTAGCCAATCACAGCATTCATGTTAGCATGCGCAGTCGTGATTAATCGTGAAATCGTCATGAAATATCCACGGCCAGTGATATCACTATGATTTTCATTTTAAATTTCTCAAAAATCACTGAATGGATTTGCACCAAATAACAAAAAGCACGATTTGCGTAACAACATCTACCTTTCTGTCAAATTTGGTGGAATTCTGCCTCTCGGTTCGGGCTCTAGGTTCAACAATGCGTTCCTATGGGAATTAACATTACAAAGTACACCCTTATTTCGCGCCCCTATTTCTCGGTCCCCACTCATGGATCACACAGAAAAAAACAAAGGCTAAATTTGCGTATAGTTAGTTATGGTAATAATATATTACTTTTCATTTTTTTGTAAAACCCTAGAAATTCACTGAAAAAATGAAGGTTAAAATGATGTTATAGTTCGGTGAATATGTCAGTTAAAAATTTCAATTTTAAACTCAAAAAGCACTGAAATTCACCAGTTATAGTTATCTGAAATAATTACAAACTTGTGTCACAAAGTAGCTGTAACTTGTGCCCTCATCATGCACAGCGTTGTCATAAATTGTGTAATTTCATATTTCATCAGTGATGTTATCAAGGCTGTCGCTCATGATTGATGTAATATATGAGGGTATAAGCAGTGCACAGCAAGGGAGTGAGTTATATTTAGTTGATGGTGCACCTTGTAACTTCAAAAAGTCTGCAATTCCCTGTTTCCAATAATATCTGCATTCATTAATAAAGTGATGTCTGTCATAAAGTACAGTACATTATAGCCATGGAGTTGATGTTCTTCTACAAAGAAGTGTTAGAATGCAATTTAAAGTGCTGCAACTTGGCCTTGATCTATTAGGAACCATATCTTTCAGAGTTGTACAAATGTTTATCCAGTGTTGGCCCAACATACAATGAAGGATATCACAATTCCAGCAATGGGTATACCTGAGTTTTCCTTCCATAAATTGATTCAATGGCAAAACTAAAGAAAGGTTTATGGGTGAAGGCTACAAGAGTTTTGCATTTCCCTTTTATACAAATAGGGTTCATGCATCTATGCCAGTAACAAACAAGATCTGAAAGAAGCAGGAAGATAGGCCAGCTAGTGCACACATTCTTGATCAGAAAATCCATGAACTCATAAGCCCGGTATGTAGATTAAAAAAAAACACACATTAGGTACATAAGCCCACCTGTAAAAAAGCAATTGCTCTTTCAAGGTGCAGAGAGTATGTGAAATTAAGAAGGGGCAGTTACAGTTATAATCAAGTTTTAATATAGGACTAAGGGTATGTTATGTTGCTCACAGACCATCATGCAGGAATAAAGTAGAGTGTTTTATTTTTATTCATTTATGAAGTTTTATATAGCGCGAACATGACCAAAATTGGTATCAGAGCATTGTACAGCATAACAATAGCAAATACAAAGAGCAAATACAAAGAGTCACAGGATAATAACACAAGCAGTAACAGTAGACAAAAGTAGAAATAAGTCAAAAGTAAGATAGTGCAGGGAAGCAGTGGAATAAAGTGGTACGGATAATTGACTCAGATAGGACGGAGACTATTCAGTAATCTCATTTTAACTTCTTTTTTTAAAAGATTAAATGAGGGGTTGGTCCTGGTCTCTGGAGGAAGAGAGTTCCAAATGTTGAGGGCAATTCCAGAGAAAGTTATTTTGTAAATTTTACTTTTTGTAAAATTTTTGGGGTTTCAGTAGAAGGGAACTAGTAATACGAGACGATCTGTTTCCTCCTGATAGAACCAGTTTCTGAGCCAAGTAGCAAGGAGTGTTGTTGTGGATAGCTTTGCAAGTCATGCAGGCTATTTTGAGATGGAGCCTCGATTCATAAGGTAGCCAGTTTAGGGAATGTAGGGCAGGGATGATGTGGTCCCTTTTTTGTGCCTGTGATGAGGCGTGCAGCCGCATTGAGGGTAGCCCTCAGAGGGACTAGTTTTACTTTCGGTAGGCTCACGAGGGTAGCATTCCCATAGTCCAGTTTAGAGATCACGAGCTTGAACCGCTATGTTGAGATCTGAGTTGGGCTAGAAGGGCTTTAGTTTCCTTAAGGCATAGTAGAGGTGGTGCTGATGTGATTCAGCATGGAGAGGTTATTGTTCAATGTTATTCCTAGGGATTTCGCTGAATCAACGATATATGGAGTACAATTTAAGGCGGTGAGAAGTGGGAGTAAGTCTTTGATGCTAGAGGTGGAGTTGAGTGGAAAGATTAGTAGGAATTCGGTTTTCAGGGCATTAAGTTTGAAGTGATTAAGAGTAAGCCAGTGTTGTGTTTTGGTGAGGATGTTATTGAGGGTGTTGATGTCATCCGGAGAAGCAATCTTCATGTAAATAAAGTTGGGTATCATCCACATACATGTGATAGGAGCTGTTAGAGTGCTTGAGGATTTCAGTTTGGGGTTCCATGTAAAGATTGAATAGGGTGGGGAAAAGTGACGAGCCTTGGGGAACGCCGATTGTGACAGGCATCTGGTCAGATAAGGCATGATTAACAAGAACTCTTTGAGATCTGTTTTGTAGGAATGACCAGAACCATTTTAAGACAGTACCAGAGAGACCCATCCTGTGTTCTAATGGGTTCAGGAGAGTCTTGTGTTTGACCGTGTCAAACGCTGATGATAGGTCAAGTAGGATTAGGAGACAGGATTCATTTTGATCAAGTAAGCGTAGAGTGTCGTTGATAATGTGGACCATGGCAGTTTTAGTACTGTGACCTTGTCTGAAACCAGATTGGCAGTGGTCGAGGAGTTGGTGATGAGCAATGTGATTGCAGAGCTGCTGATGAACACGTGCTGGGGAGTTTGGCTAAGGTTGGGATGCTGGAAATGGGGCGGTAGTTGTTGGTATCCGAGATAGGGCTTTTTAAAAATAGGTGTGACTTCACCACTTTTTAGACCTTCTGGCATAGCGCCTTGTATGAGGGAGGCGTTGATCATTCTGGTCCATAATGGTGTAAGGAGGTATGAAGTCTCATTGAAGTGTTTGGAGTATTTATTGGAGGTCAGTAGCTTTAGGATGTCAGAGTTATCAAATGTCTGAAATATGGACCGAGAGGCATTGTTTTTCAGTTTGAGGAGCTGGTTGCCAGGACACATTTCCTCCAAAATGGAGGTGTGCTGTGGCGGGGTTTCAATCGGTAAAAAAAATACACAGCATTTCGGAGATCATTGTTAATTGATTTGATTTTCTCAAAAAAGAAGGAGGAAAAGGTTTGACAATTAGGTAGAGTTGTAGAATCTGACATGGTGGATTGCATTTCCCAATAGTTTGTTGTTTAACCAATTCAAGGAGCTTTTTGGGACGGTTAAAGGCCGTGTTTAGTTGCTGATGGAAATATGATGATTTGGCCCTCCTAATGCACCTATTGTAGGTACTTCGTTTTATCCGCAGAGGTTTAAGGTTAGACAGAGAGGGGGCCAGTCTCCAAGCTCTTTCCACAAGCCAAAGGGTACGGCGTTCCTCATTGAGGCTACAGTTGAACCTGTTGGAACTCTCTTTAATTGTTTGGGAACGATGGAGTCCAGAATGTTGGATATAGAATTAAAATAGTGTTTAGTGAAGTCTTGAGCGTCAACCATGTCGGTGGGAAGCGACAGGAGATTGTCGCTAGTGGCAGATAGCAAGCCCGGATTGAGATTGAGGGTGTTTCTAACTCAATGTTTTGTATTTATGGACGGCCTTTAGAGATGGTTACCTTACCGCTATGGAGAAGGTGATGCGGTGGTGGTCAGTCTGGTCACAGGGTGAGATAGAGTCCAAAAGGATGGTGTTTTCCTTGGCTATGTTTAAGTCTGAGATTGCCCCTTTAATATGAGTAGGGCTGTTGCAGGCTTGGAGCAGGTTGGGGGTTACAGTGAAAGGCCGTGAAGCAGTTCACTAGTGGATCATATGAGTCATACCAATGAATGTTGAAGTTACCTAGGAAAATCTGGTTATTGTGTGTTGCTAGAGATGGTCTCCATGATTTGTTTGATGAAAGTGTGATTATCACCTGGGGGTTGGTAGATCATGTGCAGGTAGCATTGTCTTTGGTTGAGATGTTGATCTTCATATATTCGCAGGCAGAGGGTGGTGAAGAAAGTGACTGTTTACCCGATAGGTTAGCCTGATACACGCAAGCAAGACCTCCCCCAGGATGGTTAGCACTGTCCTGACGGGTGATATTGTAACTGGGTGGGACTAGTATGTCAAGGATGAGGAGCTATTTAGCCAGGTTTCAGTGAGAATTAGGAAGTCAAGGTCCAAGTCGAGTAAAAGGGCAGCTATGTCAGCCGTGTGATTCACTGCTGACCAACAGCTGAGTAATGAGCATTTAAGATGTAGGATTTGTTAACTGTATTAGAAGCATGTGTAACGGGAACAAGTTTGAGATTAGCTGTATTAGTGAGTCTAGGCTTGGATTGGGGTTTCCTTGGCGATTGGGTGATAATGGTTTGAATCTTTTCACGGGCATGACATTGTCGGATGGGCCAGGGTTATAGAAAGTGAGAAGGGAGACGATATCCTTAGTTGAAAGGAGTCTGACCAGTCTGTTTGGTCGGGTGGAGTGGTCTAGATAGTTTACATGCCCATCTAGACAGATGTTCTGAGATGGCAGATCTATCTGCTAGAGGGCGAGAGGGGGTGGGTGTATTATGGAGCTGATGGTGGATAGAATGGTTTGGGTGACTAAGCTCCAAGTGAAGGGGACATGAAGCAGACTAAGGATATCAGCCCGCAGCAAACATATATCAGATTGTATAGCATCCAGCACAGAATAGAGTATGGGGGTACTAATGTAATTGGGTTTACTATTGAATAGATTTGGAGGGGGGAGGTATATATTAGCTTGCGCGTGAGGGAGTGGGTCTTCGGTTTGAGGCAGTGGGTAGTAGACTTAGGAGTATCCTGCACTAAGAAGATGAGATTACGGTCAGACATTGTACTGTGGGGTGGAGTGTGGGGAGAGGAGGGAGGGAGGTCATAGAGACTGGAAGTGAAGAGATCATTTGCAGGATACTGACCGGAGGTAGTTATATTCGAGAGGGAGCACATTAAATCTGAGGGCATTGGTGCCATGTGTTTAGTGGGATCCCCAGGGGAGGTAGTGGTAATAGATTGGTGAATGTGGGAGAAGAGGCTCCCGAGCTGCGCAGGGGCAGTGTTGTTAATAGGTTCATTAATATGTTGGATAATAGAATTGACTGAGTGCTGGTTGGGGGAAAGGACAGCGCTAATCTGAGAGGAGGAATTGTTCTGCGGTGTAGAAATATTGAGTGTGTGAGAGTGGGCGTGACTCAAGGGAGAGTGGTGGGTGCGATGGGAATTGGGTTGGGTGGGCAGTGTAATTAGGAGGGGGATCCTAAGGTCGTTGTGAAAATGGGGGAGGCTATAGTCTGTGTAGTTTGTCCTTAATGAGAGGGAAGACATTGTCAAAGAGTTCAAGGTTGCAATTAGAGGACTGAATGAGAACAATGCCATTATTGTAGATGGCGATAGTGGCTTCAGCATTGTACACAGGGGAAGGCGAGATGTTAAATTTATGTCCATAAGGTATTTTCTTGGTGGAAGTGGGTTTGAGAACTGCAGTTAGTGCATTTCTCCACTGAGTGCGACGATTGGTGAAGAAGATAAGCTCATTAATTAACGTACCCTTATTAATGCAAAAGTAGTGATCTAGAATAAGTGTTTCTGGATGTGATTTGAGAGTTTTGTACTTTAAAGTTTTAGTAGCATTCTTGGAATGATTGGGGGGGAGTTGATATTAAACGAATTGCGACCAGCGGGGGATAGTGAGGGGTTCAATCTGTTGATATGGGGTGGTCCCATGATGCAAGACCGGAATAAAGAGGAGCAAAAAAAACAGTGGATGAGTAGGGGAGAAAATCCAGCTAGCGCCATTACCAGATGGCTGCAAGGAAAGGGCAGAGAGTCACATGTTAGATGGGCTGTAGCAGTCCTAATTCAGTTGTATTGCTGGTGTGGTGGAGGATAGTTTTATTGGCTGCCTGATATGGTGGGAAATTAGGGTAAATAGAGAGAGAAGGGGGCCATCTTGGAGAGGGCAGACATGCAGAGAGCCAGCTAAAATAAAGGAGCAACACAGTGAAATATAGGTGATGCTAGCTAAAACCAAGGATCAGCACAGTGAAATTTAGGAGAATCCTGGGTACGACAATGACACAGTATATGAACAGCTTTGATGATCCAAGAGTGGGCAAAGTGTCAGACACGCAAGGGAAGGCAGACAAAGACAGAGTGAAGGATTCTGGAGGTGGGGGTGGTGGCAGCCACCCATGAGTCGATCGTCAACAACTCCCAAAGACCGAAAATATTAGGGGAAGCAAGGGCACCTCCTTATGAGAGGGACACTTGGCAGCGTAAAAATAGAAAAACGGGGTCCGGTCATCACACGGAGACAATAGGTCATGGTGCCCTAGTACTCCGGTACCGGGCCAATCCTAAGTGGGAGGACAGAGCAGTGCAGAAATAGATGCAAGCAATAGGCAGCTCTGGGGGCGGTATTTACGGTGAGTCTTTGGAGCATAGACATCTAAACAAGCAAAAAGGTAGCAATGGGGGAGCAGTGAGTTGCGAGGTGCTGCGAAAATAGTGCCATTCAGAGGTGGGGAAGGGGAAGCCAGGTACCTCACTACACCCATAGTCTGTTGATGTGGTGAAGGCACGAAACACAATAAGTCCGGATTGCTGAGCAAGGGCAGCCCTACTGTGAAGTGGAGGGCCCTGGGCACAAGGTTGGTACCACGAAGAAGCAGTATTAATGCAGCAAACAGAGAAATGCTTACCGCTACCAGTAGCATAGAAATCGGCGTGGAGGCTCACTCCAAGATCCCTGCAACGAGTACCGGCTTCATAGGTTGCACATCGGAGCACTACAAACTCGGAGGAGGCAGTTCTCTCAGACGGTATGATCAGTAGGGTGGTAGGCAGCAGCATCTCCAAGGGAGACGGTCTGGAAGGCTAGACCGCTATCTCGAGTGAGCAAGAGTCCGTCCCTGTGGCTTCAACGAGCAGAATGATTGCAATCTGACAGAGAAGCTGAAACTAGTTACTTGGTTGTGAAGCTGGGGATTAGCCCTAAAAAATTCCGATATGATGCGGCGTAGATTATGCTAATGACGCTTTTATTACAAGAGTATTCACACTCTTTTATCTAATACCCTCTTTCAATTTATAAAGTAAATATTACCCCAAGGATCACAACTATAACAGTTTCTTGGAGAAGAAGTTGAGTTTGAATGCTTTGGTTGATATGTGTTGGACTTTGACCTTCCTACAGAGTCATCTCCAAACTTTTGCCTTCACTCTCCTGTTTTCTGATCCCGTTTTTGTTGGCTTTTAGGACTCAGCACACTTTACCACTGCTAAATAATGCTAAAGTGCTTGTGCTTTCTCTTTACAACATGGTAGAATTGGCCTATACCCAATTGGCATATTTGATTTACTTGTAAGTCTCTAGTAAAATGGCACTACCTGTGGCCAGGACTTGTAAATTAAATGCTACTAGTGAGCCTGCAGCACTGATTGTGCCACCCACTTAAGTAGCTCTTTAAACATATCTCAGGACTGGCAGTGCAGCCTGTATGTGCAATTTTAAACTGCCATGTCAACCTGGCAAAATAAACCTTTTGCCAAGCCCAATCCTTCCTTTTTAATACTTATAAGACACCCCTAGGATAGACCCTGGACAGTCCAGAGGGCAGGGTACAGTGTATTTAAAAAGTAGGAAATGCACTTTTAAATTTTACATGTCCTGGTTGTGAAAAACTCTTAAAGTTGTTTTTCACTACAGCAAGGCCTATCTCTCACACAGGATAACAATGGAGTTACCTTATAACATTTAATAAGCTGTACCTTCCAAATGGGAACAGGTAACCAGTTCATGCTTGCTGTCTTTGGAATTATAATGAAAAATTCTCTCTTATGGTAAAGTCGTATTTTAAAGTACAATTTTGAAAATTCCTCTTTTAGAAAGTTGCCATTTTCCTGACTTAGCCATTTAGTGCCTTCAGCTTGCATCTGGATTACATAACTGGGTGTAGCTAACAGTTGGGCTTTGCGTATTCCTCCTAAACAGCCACATACAATAGAAACCTTAGGTGTGCCTAGATCGGCCATTGCGGCCAGGATGAAAGGGCGGAGCTGGGCACAGCCCTACTTACACTTGAATAGTCTGTGTTATGCCTCCTCACAAAGGGCTGAATACCCCCTATAGTTAGTCTGGAGCCAGGGCAGGGGAGGCAGGAAACCTGTGCATGTCAAAGGGAAACCTCTAGAAGCTTCTGTCACTTCAAAAGAGGCTCCAGGTGTAAATATTAGACCTAAGACACCAGCTCTTCACTTTTGGACCCGTAGAGACTCTGCCAGGAAGGACTTGTGTGCTGCTGAAAAGACTTCCTCTCTGCTGGAATTTTGCCCTATTAGACTACTGCCTTGATTGACTGCAGACTTGTTGGATTGCTGCCCTCCTATGTGAGTCAGAGGAATTGGACATGCACCTGAACCCAGGGCTCCCAGAGTGACTACAAGGGCTACTTTGTTAGCCTCCTGTTCAGAGCCATAAGGACAAAACAGGCTCCCAACCACCTGAACCAGCACCCAGATCCAGCTGAAGTAAGCCACTGACCCCCAAATGGTGCCCCTCGGGTTCTGGACCCTTGGTGTGGCTTCAGTGAAGCTGAATTGAAGTTTTTGGGCTCCTTATGACTGCAAATGGGCCTGTTGCTGCCAAAACCTTGTCAATCACACTGCCTGCCAACGCAGCCTGACACTTAGCGCTACATCTTCGACCACTTGCGGGGAGCGCCAATGTGAAGCTCCAGTCCGACCGCCTATGACACCATGATCTTCACTCTACAGTGACGACTGTCTGTGACACTCTGCCTGATCTTCACGCTGCAATTATGATCATTAGTGACACTTCCCTGCTCCAGGAGTTTGCGCTGGACCAAGAAGTTAACTTTTCCGTGGGACTAACCTGGTCTCTGTATCTGACCCGCGTTCCATCGTGGTCGGCCTGAACTTGTGACTTTCTCCCAGCCTTGCATGACCAGATAGACGTGAGTGGTGCTTTGGGCTTTTTGGCTCTAGTGACAACTTAAATCTTTAAAATTGCAAATCTCTGGTTCTACTGATTGTATTTTTGTTGTTTTGGTCTTGATTTATTTATAAAATTTTGCTCTATTGTTGTGGAATTTTTCTTGTGTTGTGTTTTCGCTTTATTACTGTTTGAAGTGCTGCATAAATACTTTACACGTTACCTCTAAGTTAAGCGTGACTGCTGTGTGTCAAGCTACCAGTGGGTTGAGCACAGGTTAATTTGGAGTTTGCTTGCGTCTCACCCTTACAAGGATTGTGGTTGCTGCTCGAGTAGGGTATCACTCCTCTCAATCAGAAATCCAATTTCTCACAATATGCTTTTATGGTATTGTGTACATAGGACATTTATTGCAGATGGGAATGTGTAAAGCCATAAGTTAGCTCTTTAATCTATAAACTTTATGTTTGTATGTTGTATAAATAAAAAACAGTATTATCGCCTGCTTGAGCCAAAACAAAAGGATACAGAACAAAAGTAATTCTTTTGAAATACATGGGAAGGGTTAAGAGGTATAAAAGCAGATCAAGAATGCAAATATGCGCACCATCCCCTTAAGTTGCATCTAACCTGTGTTTCTTGTATGATGTAGAGGTGCTTGTTCCAAAAGCAGCACTATGGCCAGATGTACGACCATTTCATTTTGTGACTCACAAATTGCGATTTTTAGCGAGTCGCAAAATGAAATGTACTAATGTGTCTCAGACACATTTAGCGATTCGCAATGGGGTCGCAAATGACCTACCTCATTAATATTCATGAGGTTGGTGGCAATTTGTGACCCATAGGGAATGGCCTGCAATCACAGGGATGGTGACATCCTGGGGTCAGCAGACCACCATCTCTGTGATTGCTTTTTAAATAATCAATTTTTTTTTTCTGAAATGCAGCCCATTTTCCTTAAAGGAAAATGAGATGCATTTAAAAAAGAAAAATGAAAAAGTTTCATTTTCATGTTTTAAGAGTAGGCAGTGGTCTGTGGGACCACTGCCTGCCCTTAAAAATGTTGGCACCTACATTCACAATGGGGGAAGAGGTCCCTTGGGGACCCCTTCCTGTTTGTGAATGGGTTACCACCTCCTTCATGGAGCCTTTAAAATATAAATGTTTTGCGGCCACGTTCTGGTCACAAAACATTCATACTTGGCTCTGCGACACGATATTAGGAAGGGATGCCCTTGAAATGCCCCTTCCTAATAGAAACTCACAAACCCTATTTGGTTGGTTGGCACATGCTGACAGCCATTTTAGCTGTCGCAAATGGCCCGATTCTCCATTGTTACCGCTAAAATCGGTCGTACATCTGGCCCCTATGTCCTTTAAAATTAGAGTTATCAGAATTAAAGGAGAATTACAGCTGTCCATGGGCAGGAAATGCTCATATGAGGTGACAGCATGAAAAAATGAACGTGGAATGTAAATGTAATGCATTGTAGCTAAAATGAACACAGATTACATTGACCACAGATTACACCTTCCTGGGGAAGATAGTGTGTGGGAACCTAAGTGAAAAAGCCCATATGGAAAATAACATGACCAAAGCCAATTCTCAGGCTAAATGTTTGGGTGCCTTTTATAGGTCTACTGGGAGAAGGCACTTTTCACTTTTATTAGAGGTTTACTGAGCCAAAATCCCTGCTTGTATGTTGTATGGATTAGAACTGATTGATGTTTCCAAATGGGTTTTTTTAAATACGATGGAAGACTGAGTCCTTAGGAGCCTAGCTTCAGTCAATACAGTTCTCCTCGTGGCGGCTTTAAGGCTAGAATTTGGTTTGAGAAGTGCCTTCGTCCAGGGTCTCGCGGGGGTGGTATGTTGGGCTGCGTGCCTTGCAAAGAGTGATGATGGCTCGTTAAGGTCCTGTATAAAGAATGAAATTTCGGGCGGCCTAAAAGAGAACTCTCTAATCCATAGAAACTTTGTGGTTGCGGCAGATCTGCTGCAACTAGATCGATCTTTGAATTTCGCTTTAACAGCGCACCAATTAAAAATTAGTTTAAAACAAGCCACATGGTCCTTGAGTTTTCACCTGGACAGGGAGGCTTGTATCAGAAAAAAGGGGCTACTATTCTGTTATAGACTCCTGTATGATAAATAAAGCACAGCCTTATTTTCTTTGGAATTTACCACATGGATTGAGATGTTTTTGGATACTCTTGAGGCAGGGTATGCCCCCTATAAATCCCCTTTTGGCCAAATGGTATGGCTCTTTGGTGGTCTGTAATCTGTGCCAAAACGGTCCCCAAGATCTCAACCATGTCCTATTTGTCTGTCCAGCTCTTTTACAATGTCGGCGGAATTGGCTGAGGCCTATATGCTTGCAACTGTCCATTCTATCATCCTCAACCGTCCTACAGTCACTTTATGCTCCTCCGAAAGAAATGTTTTATTACAGAATCTTTAACTTTTTTAAGTGTTTTTAAAGCTCTATTAATGATGCTGTAGTTTGAATGATAGTGGGGCTGATAATGATACCTAAGCTGGAATCCTGTTTTTTTCTATCCATTTTATATTTTCGTCTTGTTATTGCTAATGTAGGAGGCCTACTTTATATATAGTCTTTTGCACATTTTGCACTAGAGGCACTATAGTCACTTTATGTACTCTTAGGTGCAATATTTCGTCATATACTGGGAAATTGTTTAACATGTCATTTTAAATTTTGGACACTTTTAATGTGATTGCTGGACCTAATGTTAGGGTGGTCTTATGTACTTTTGAGCACCAAATTGCATTTCAGTTACTTTTTTTTTTATTTGTATTTTTGTGCATACATGTATTTCGAGGATTTTATGTGGACCTCTTGGAGTTCCGTGACATAAATAAAAATAAGCTTGAACATTGACAAAAAACTGAACACTTAGGAACTTGCTACACCATGGGCCTGCTCTTGGAATGAAAACTGTGAATCTCCCTTTGGAGATCTCTCTGGCAGCTGGGGATTGCACCACTCAGTAGACAAAACAAATAAATTGATGGATGGATGGATTCTCACGTGAATGTGATTGTATTGATTCAAGTGTATTGAAAATGAGTCAGGAGCTGTGCTTGTGTGTCACAGTCCTGGTGTGTTGTTTTCCTTCTCCAAGGAATGCTTACACGGGAACACGCCTACCGCGTTGCCATCGTGCTCAGGAGGAAGGTGATGCGTTCGTTCTGTGTGAGCTGGCATCGTGGTGGCCTCCCCTCTTCGTGCCAGCATCCACCTCCGAGAGATCAGTGCATGACTTAGGAGCTGCCAGGGGGGTTGCAGCAGCTCGATGCCTGAATCAAACCGGTACTAAGCAGAGGAAGCCGAGCACAGCCTGCCTCCGATAGCACCTGTTAAGGGGGCCTGCATGGACCGGCAGACGCTCTGACTCCCGGAGCCACTCCACGCGTGCCAGACACCGTGGAGATGGCCCTGGGCAGCTGAGGAGCGGCTGGAGGGAGCTACGGGAGTCCTCCCCGCCTGCTGCCATTATGCGTGCCTGCTCCCGGGGCTTCTCTCTCCATCTGTGACTAGGAGCCGCTCGCGTGTGCGAGGGCACCGCCTTGCCTGCCGAGGACCCTACCATCGCGGCCACACGGACAGGCCATCAGAGACATCATGGGCTAAAGACGGGGGATCATGGATGGCTTCCGTGCGCTCCCTGCTGCCCGGGAGGCGCGCGCCGGCTGATGGAGCGCTCGGGCCGACTCGCTGCTGCTGTCCTTGGTAGATGTGCGGCGGAGCCCAATCCAATTAGCTCTCACCTCTAGAGCTCTGAGCTGCCAGCGCCCTGTGAGTGCCTGTGAGGCTGACTGTACCGTGCGCCCTGTGTGTGTGTGTGTGCGCGCGCGCGTCTGTGTGCGGACCGTCTCTGCGGCTCCCTCCATGCTCCCTGCCTTCTCCCGCTCCTCCGCTTTCCCCCAGTGGCGGAGCGCACAGCAGCGCCTTCAGCACCATCTCAGGCGGCGCAGGGAGCTCTCCCGGCCTGCATCCTCCCTCCCCTCCAAGCAACAGCCGCGGCACTGATTTCATGTTGTTCGTTCTACCCTGTGGAGTCTCCTCCTTTCACCCCAGCTCTACTGTGGCGCTGGAGCCCTGGGACCTCTTCCCGGGGCAGGGATGTAGTGTGCCCCAGCAGCCTCCCGCCGCCCCTGCGCAGAGGATGCCGCCCTCCGGCAGGACCACCGAGGCGCGCGGCCCTTGAAGGGGGAATCCCCGCGCCCTCCCCCTGAGGCTGCAGCCCTTGTTTATGCTGAGCGCGGTCAGGTAAGTGAAGGGGCCTCGCCATGCCCAAACGACGGGGGTTCCTTTAGGCGTGAATCATTGTCCCCTTAACGGGAACAGCGACGTTGGAAACAATTGCCATACGTCTCTGGGGAGTTAGAGTACATAGATCTTATTTAAGATATTAGTAATATGATCATTACGCGATTTAATGGAGCACTGGAGATATACTATGCGTAGCCTAGGACCAATACAACGCCTTGGGAGGGAGTGCGTGATAGGTTGTGTAAGGCTAGCATCCCGTAAACAATGGAAACACCAATATGCATGCTAAACACCTGGGTCTCTGTCTATCGGCGCATAATATACGTATAAGTATACAGCTAAATATGCATCTATTTATATTAATGTATACACACATACCCATATTTATTGATTATCCGTGTTTTTATATTTGTTGACTCATTACATATATCTATATATGCATGTGATTTGCAAATATTTTAATTTCGAGTATTTTATGTTTACTTTTGCGAAAACAGATAGTGCAACTTGCTAGTGTCTCTTGTAGGAGTGTGCAGTTAGAAACTGGGAAGCCCCCGCAGGTGATTTGCGACTTACCACCTGCTGGTTGTGGGGAACTCTAGTGATGTACTTGCACCTCCAGCAGTGCAAATTGTAAGGTGTAGCCCCCTGACAGTGGGAACTATAAATGACATCCACCGCGTTCTTAGAATTTAAAGACCTCCCGGCCCCACACAAAAGCATAGTGTACACCTGACACAATTCACACACATTGCAAGTACAAACACGAATGGTCCGAAAAGTGCGCATCACGTGATCCTCATGTCTCTACATGCTGTACATATGCCACCTGCTCAGTGGAAGCTCCCTCACTCGTTTATATGATCAGTAGCAGCCTGCCATGCCTAGTACTCCGTCATAAATTAGCTGCTAATGATTTTCCAGTTCCAAGTTCACCCCAGTATAAAACATCAATCTTGTGGCGTCACCAATGCACTGCCGCTGCCAGGCTTTGGGGTTCCCCCTGGAAGTAAACAGCAAGCAAGGCCTCACTCCTGAAGGCTAAGGTTCTGTCGATAGTAATCCTATTGGGTGCTGTCGAAGAGCTGCCAGGACTAGATTACAGCGGGGAGAACACCGGCCATCAGCACAAAATGGAGGGGCTGCCAGAACTTTGACAGCCCTTCCCGCTCTGATTATAGGAGGCCCGGCAGCTGGTGCGTTCACGGATGCTGGCCTGCCTGTCACCGAGAGAGTCCCTGGAGTGGAGGGTGGAGAGAGTCCCTGGAGTGGAGGGTGGAGAGAGTCCCTGGAGTGGAGGGTAGAGAGAGCGCCTATGAGGGAAGACGAGAGTGGAGGAGAGGTTCACAGTGCAGTGCTGGCTCAGTGTGCTATCCGTGTTGCATTGGCTTTTGTATAGCAGTTTCCAACCCCTTGCAAGACACAATGAGCCTTCCGGATGGTCGATTAAGTAGCTACTGCATTTTGCCATTCATATAAGTATTTCAAACCCTCTGATTTTCATCAAGTTCATGGGCCCTCTTCAGAATTCATGGTTAACGGGATGCTGTTTCAGACATGCCAAGCCAAGAATATTTTCCACCATATGAGTGTACAGGGAGGAGAGGGCTTGGCCTTGGCTAGGGCCATGGTGATGGCGAGTGATGCATTATACCCCCTGCCTTTCCTAAACAACCACAGTAATCCTCTCCCACAGCAACAAGAAGCTATTTCTGTGCAAGAGGTTCAAGATCACCTGTGACTGGGCCTCTTCACCATGTGGCTGTGTGGTGCGGCAGTAAACCTTGTGTCCACGGCTGCACTGTGTGCATTGGCGGGCGCTGTTTGTGGGTTAGCCTTTATGGGACATTGTGGGTGACATGGATGAGGTCTGAAAACCTGGTACAGGCATGTTGTGGTGAACGTCACTGCACGTATCCATGAGGCATTGTGGACAGTGTGAGAACAGATGCAGTTCCACCTGCCCCTAACTGCAATCTTGAGGAGTGAACCGCATCCTAGGTGGAGGCCTTCATTAATGTGCATTCGTGGGGTCTAATAGAGCTGTTTTCCCTTCATTCAGTAATTTAGAAACTAAGTCAGTGGACACATTTTCAACATAAACAGTCTTTAAATAAATATTGTCTTTTGTTTAGCACTGCCTACAATGCTTCGAAAAAGTCAAGTGTACATTGCCAATGCAGGGAAATGCATCACGCTAGGAAGCTGCATTGCTCTCAGATTACACCCGATAGATATCCTCTCTCCCATCCTGACTGAAACTCGAAGCTGCTCTGTCTCTGAGAGAGGTTTACCTCTGCTGTGGATAGTGGAGAAGGTTTTCCTCTTAGTGTTTCTAAATAAAGCCGGGGGTTATCTGAAGGATGGAAGACTCTAGGCTTTGACTCATGAGCCAACATCAGAGCCAGCAGTGTTGTATGTGTTATCTACAGTGCGACCCGAAAACTGAAATTCTGTAATTGGACTCTGATGCATCCAATGCTATACCCTTTCAATGGACAATCAGACAGACAAAGCCACCCCACAAAACAATTAACTCAGTTAGAAGCCAGGGTGGGGACTTCAATCACCATAAGTAGTTACATAAAGATCAAGTCATTGTTTCACTTTCTAATCATTACAACTAACTCAATGACAGGCCCCTAACTGGGGGTTTATATTTTCGAGGGATGTCTGAAGCCAAAGGTTGCTTTAAAATTGCATTAACCTGAAACCCTGGCATTATGCAGACTTTTCACAGACAGCCTTCGAGCTAACTAAAAACAGGGCCTTCATCAGGGATAATATGCATTCGTACAACTTCTCCCAGGCATCAAAAGCGTTGCAAGGAGCTACACTGGTTAGTATGTTGTGTTTAAAGTCATGTGGGATGCTAATTTTTTAGAACACATAACTGTTACTGTGGTTCTTCTTTACTGTTTTTCTCAACTATTTTTCTCAACATAATATATAGACCGATGCAGTTTGCTGACAATTCCTTTACAAATGTAAGGCGGTTGTTTTGTTCTATGTCTCTACCAGTCTGATGATATGCAATAGATGTACAGAGCTGTTCACCCAGAAAGGTATCCGCCATGCTTCAGGCTGTGTTATCTTTCAGAGGCCACATTAATTTCCCAATGGAGGTTAAGTTAAAAGTACAAGAAAGAGAGGAAACCCTTGCTTATCTTGAAGGCACTACTGACTTTTCTCTGTAGGGATATAAATGGGATAAAAATGGGTGGTGGTGTGACCATGTATTGTAAGGAATAATGTACCTCCTGCCATACATTATAAAGATATTGATCGTCACCAAGTATTTCCATGACCAAATAGAGGAACGAGGCCAAAGACCAAGTTCCTTTATAAGGCCATGGAACTCCGAGGGTGTAAACAATCTTGAACAGTTTCCTAAAGAAAATATTAACCTAAATATCAAACAGGCAGAGATATGAACTTTGTATGACTTGTACTTTTTGGGAGGGCTAGGATATGTTACTACCATGTGAATATACTCAGAAAATTGTCAGCTTGCACAGTAGGCATTTTACACTTTTGTGATCCTCTTTATAGAAAGAAGCAAACTGTATGGCTTTCTTGTACTTGACGGCAATTCGCACAACATTTGCTTTGTTGTGTCGATTCATTTTATCACTCCACTATGGTGCACAGATGTTTCCATGTTTTTGGTGCAGCAATCTTGCTTATTAGCGTATTGAGAAATATCGTGGTATAGTGTATAGTTTTAAGCTAGTATGAGATTTGGTCTCTGTGGTGGGAATAGAGGTGATCATTTGATTGGCACCTCTAGTTGAAAGTGTGGTTTTTAGGTTGAGTTCGACGGACAGTTCTTAGTCTGGCTCAAAGCCAGTCGTGTGGGTGGCTGTGGTCAAACCGTGTGTTATGTTAGAGAAAGAATTGTAACTTGTTTAGGATAGAGGCCACTAGAAAAGCAGGGTTGTTCAAAGGTGGATGTTGGTCTCATCAGAAGTTGCTGTGTTCATGCATTGGCTGATCCATACATGACACAGTTGCATAAGAAGGTGTAACAGAGACCCAGAGCAAGATCTCCAGAAGTGTTCCTTCCGGGTCACTGGAGTGAAATATTGTCTGTATAGCCGCAGGGTGTAAATGTACACACGATGAATCCAGATGAAAATTATTAGCACAATAAGTGGGTAATCTGCAAACCTAGCATGAATCCGCATCCCCCTGAGACCAGTACTGCATACCGAGGCCGATGGATTGTGGTCATTTGTAGAATGGTGACTGGGTGATTACACAAACAGAAATGTAGTGTGATCTGATGCAAGTTTGCGTATTCAGTAATATCTACATAGTATTTTGATGTTTACAGTGGTCTAGAATGTTTTTAAGGTCAGGATCAGGAAGGCAGATTTACAGTTAAGGCACTACAGTTGAATCTGACAGACCAAAACTTTCTTTGTGATGCCTCAACTGATACCAGGTGTCTACGTAGAATAAATTATTGAAAATGCAACCCTTCATTGTTTTAATTCAGAAATGCTTACTTTTAATTTAAAATCAACCTATTTCATTAAAAAGAGTAAATCGCTTGTTAAATAAACTATGAAACTCGCTTAAAACATTAATTTGAGAAGAGTAAGTTTCTGAAAGCAGTGCTAGGAGATTGAAGGTTACAGTACCACACAAACTATTATCAGTACCTTCGCCTTTTTTAATGTGAGCACATACAACGTCATTCAGCCCCATTAACAGCGTCAGATATTGTGTTGATATCCACACCACAGAAAGAGAGTATTAGATTAACCAAGATTTCACACATTCTCCACTCTTTATTCCCCCACTTCCTTTCATCTCATAATACCATCAAACTCTTGTTCTTCTAACCTCTTCTTCTCACCCGGCGTAATTCTATTCTGTGTTCTGCAGTATTACCCTCATAACCTGTGTCCTATAAAAGTGCCATTTTGTGTTCTCCACTGCACACTCGGCTTCTTCATACTTCCTCATTAAATTCTGTTTTATGCTGCCTTTTACCACATTTATTTTTGCGCTTGCTTTATTTGACCCCTACACATAAGCACACAGAAATGCCCACTTCTAAAAGTGGCATTTCTAAAATAGTAATACAAAATATCTGCTTTCACCAATAAGAAGGATTTATCACCACTATTCCAAACATACCAAACATGGTAACGCTACTCCTTCCAGATCAGAAATTACCACTGAAACACATATCAGGGAATTCCCAATGCAAACATATGAGAGGAGCAGCCGCACAGCAGTGAGAAACCAAATAGGCTGTTTTTCACCACCAGGACATGCCACACAATAAAGGCACATGTCCTACCTTCCACCTACACAGCACCCTGCCCATAGGGCTACCGAGGGCCTTCCTTAGGGGTGACCTATATGTAGTAAAAGGGGAGTTTCAGACTTTGCATGTAACTTTAAATGCCAAGTCACTGTGGCAGTAAACTGGTCACGCAGGCTTTGCAGTGGCAGAGGCCTGAGACATGTATGAAAGGCTACTTCTGTGGGTGGTGTAAGCAGCGCTGTATGCCCACTAGCAGCCTTTAATTCACAGGCCCTGGGTATATAGGATACCATTATACAAGGGACTTACAGGTAGATTAAATATTCCAAACAGGTGTAGACCAATCATACCAAATTTACAGGAGAGAGCGCATGCACTTTAGCACGATCAGCAATGGTAAAGTGGCCAGAGTCATAAAGCCTACTGAAACAGGTCAGAAAAAATACAGGAGGAAGGCAAAAAGTTTAGGAATAACCCTGCAAAAAGGGCCAGGTCCCACAAGAACGCAAAGAGAAAGCAATCAGAGAGGAAGTCGAGAGAGGAGAGAAGGAGAAAGAGGGAAAGAGAGAGATAATACTAGCAGAGGAAGGGAGCAAGGCTGGTTTGAGTATTTTTCCCAGGGCTGCGTTTGGTTTCCCAGACTAGCCCTGGTTGGTTTGGAAACATATTTACTGGTTGCAAAAATACTTATTGCAAATTGAGACCCGTATTTTGTGAGCAGTAAATAATACACCTAGCCTAGCTGTTTTCAAGCTATCTTGATATTATTCATTAAAAAAAGAATCAATTAATTTAATTACTAGTGGTGACCTTCTCAATGTCCTTTATTTGCCAGCCTCCCCCTGGGTTACGCTTTTCTGCAATTGGACTATGCTGGCTCTTTTGACCTTCCTGGAAATTATTTTGTGTTTATTTTGTGTCACAAATGCTTAAAGAGCTTAGGAAGCATCACACCTAGTTCCATAACCTTATTAACGCTCAGGTTTGTCTACTTCAGTTATGGCATTCACTGTTTCCGCTGCATTCATTTTTCTGCAGCTCAATTATAGTTCCTCTTTACTCTTTACTGATATGAATCCTGAACAAAGCATGTGTACATCAAAAGAACCATATGGCGGCTGTCCTCTAAGGATTTCCTCTTCTCTCTTTTGCCTCACTGTTTTGTCCCTGGATGTTCTCATTTTTTGCTGTAAAGGAGGGTCCAAAGGTCGCGAGATACCTCATCCCCTTACCTCACTGGATGTGGCTGTTACCAGACCTGCCACCCTGCTCTCCCTGCATCCCAACCTGTTTCCTGGCATCCCACTCTCCCTGTGGACTCCTCTTAGGCCAATAAGCCTGCCCTCACTTCCCTCTTCTGGCCTTTTGGCTTCCCTTCTCCGGTACCTAGAATCGCCTCTGTACTTTGATGTTTTTTTTTATCTTGTTACCTCTGTACTTACATGTTTTTCTGTTAGTTCTTAATGTTGGAACACATTTTTATTTCTGTGTCTTTTTATCCTTCTTTCTGTGGAAGTGGTTTTTGCCTTGCATATCATGTTAAGTCATCTTTACAATATCATTAAATTCTTACAATAAAGTTCTTAGACGCTTGGGTTTCTATTACATTATATAGATGAATGAATGTGTGGGTGGATGAAAATGTGTCTAAATGACTTCTAAAACTCCTGCATATTTTTGTCTTACAGTTCCAAGCATGGGCCAGCTTGCCTAAAGGTACCATTCCTCAGCCATCTGTATCCCTTGATTCATTCATCGAACACTGTGGCATTGCACAGGCGCTTAATTTAAAATGGCAGAAAAGGCCCCATCAGGGCTGAATCGGAAGGTATCAAGGTCTACTCTTTCCTTGCCTCCAGAGCCGGTGGAAATCATCAGAAGCAAAGCATGTTCAAGGAGAGTGAAGATAAATGTAGGTGGCCTGAACCACGAAGTGTTGTGGAGGACACTGGACCGACTGCCGAGGACGCGGCTAGGGAAACTACGAGACTACAATACGCACGAGACCCTGTTGGACGTCTGCGATGATTATAACTTGAATGAAAATGAATATTTCTTTGATCGGCATCCAGGGGCTTTCACTTCCATCCTGAATTTCTACAGGACAGGGAAGCTGCACATGATGGAAGAAATGTGTGCCCTCTCTTTTGGCCAAGAGCTTGACTACTGGGGAATTGACGAGATCTACTTGGAGTCCTGCTGCCAGGCACGATATCACCAGAAAAAAGAGCAGATGAACGAGGAGCTGCGGCGCGAGGCCGAGACACTGAGAGAGCGGGAAGGCGAAGAGTTTGACAACACTTGCTGTCCAGACAAAAGGAAAAAGCTCTGGGACCTGCTCGAGAAGCCCAACTCTTCAGTTGCTGCAAAGGTAAGAGTCTCATATGTTCAACATAAAGGGAAGAGTCTCAGAGGCTCTACCGCCAGTGCAAGCAGGAATCCTGCTCATGTGTAAAGCTAGATATCAAAAGCAGGAACCCTAGACAGATCTAAATGCTAACTTCACACAAGGGAGGAGCAAATGCGTGTATGTGTCACAAGAAACAGTAGCTTGGGAAGCCAAGTTGTTGAGGTCCGTTGAGCCCAGTGTGTATTGAAAGGCTTCAGTTCCCTCTTAAGGTTGAGGTATGGCTTCTTCACTAATATGGTGAGTGATGCCCCTGATCGAACATATGATGAAAAGAGAGGTACCATTGCACTACTGTGATGCCTAAGAAGTAAATCACCCGTATTTACTGTCAGCAATCTGTAGTTTTGAGGAATTCTCCCTCTACTGCTGTCAGACGGCTGTGCTTGTAGGAATGAGATGGAGACAAGAGAAGCAGGTTACACAGGGTGCATGCTGCCCCAAACTGCTGCTAGCCCATGGTGCTTTACACTCCCAATAAACTATATTTATGAAGAATGCCAGAGTAATATCATTTGGTTAGAAGGGCAGCTGTTCAAGGGTTTGTGGAAGATATGTTGGGCCAGAAAATGTTAGAGATAAACTCTGTCACATTAATTAAATGGGCAACCTTTATTTTATTACATAAGCTATGATGACAAAGGGACGTGAAGATTTTAAGGGGACAACGTATCATCCCCTTTGTGTACAATGTGTTTATAAGCCTGACCGGCAACAGAGATATGGACACTGGGTTCCTGTTTTGATGTAACTGCGTCACTGTACAACTGTCTTCCAAAAACGGCCTGCCCACTGCAGCCCAGGTATTACTTAAAGCAGTTGGAAGTCCAAGCATGCTATACATGATTAAAGCGCATTAAGTTTGATGCTCTTAATTCAAGTCGTAGCAGATTTCTCCTGGGTGTATAAAGACTGGTTAATAGGAATTGGTGCTTTTGTAAATGTATAATTGAGTTTTGTGTACCACATTAAGGTCAGCGATGTCTTTGTCTAGTTTTAGAAGGGTTGTATAAATGTAGATAGGTTTCATGACAGAGTTACTTACCCTGAAGAAATATCATGGTGTTGAATAAAAGCAGATTTCATGACAATGGTCAGGAAGGACCTGACTGTATTAGAATGTATGTCTTTGTTGGAAAGATTTGTGAAAGGGCCCCATGAACAATTTAGTAAAGTGTTTCTAATGACTGGTGAAAACAGGACTATCTTGGACTGCCCTTAGAGGGTGTGTGAGTGAGTGATATATCAATGCTTTTGTAATTGACTGGAACATTCTATTGCCACAAATGTTATCACTTTGAAATGGTCCCAAAATATGTTCGTTCCCAAAGAGCATGCCCCAGGTGGGGCTTATGAAAGGCGTGCACCTTAGGGAATAAAGAATGCTAGTAACTTGCAGGAATGATGAACGCAGTGCTCATGAAGGATTCATAAAACAGCACATATGGCACAAATAAAAAAGATGAGATGCATGCAACATCCATGATAGATGTAGTGACAGAGATATTACGGACACAGCATCGGGGAGGTTGGCTCTCTATTGGACCATAAGGTGGGCATTGCAACTTTCCATCAATTGGCTGTCCAATTGCATTGTTTTCTCTAAAACATTAGTTGCTGTTGACCACTATTGTGGCAAGGTCATAGTACCTATGTTAGCAGGAAGGGGATGTCAGCTGCGTACCTTTACCACTACAGTGATATTTAACACGTGATTTTAGAACGGTCCCCTGCTGCATGGAAACTGCGCATACATGTATATGTATTTGCGTACCTAACGACAAATGAGATTGTCTGAGTGTATGCTAGTATATAAAATGTGTGGTTTGTTTACTGACTTATACCTCCATCTCTGGGTCGACACACAGATATGATTGACCTCATATGTAAACTCGCCATAGTTCGGCAGGTTCTTGTTCCGTCTTGCTGTTTACACTTAGATTTAGATTGTCCTCATGGTGATATTGTCCGCTGTCCTGGTGGGTTTCCAGCCCACCAATCCTATAAACGCTGCATCCCTAAAAAAACCACAAAAAGCAGCAGTGTAAAACCTGGCTTCTGGAAGACTTTTACTAGCTGTCCTTCATGGTGGTCTGCTTATGTTTGATGTTTGTCTGTAGTCCAGGACTCATATAGTTGTTCCAGTTTTGAGGTGTACACATGTAAGCGTTATCTACTGCACATTCCAAAATACAAGTCTGAGCCAATGATGCATGACTTGTGATAGTAATGATGGTGCAGGATTCATAAACAGAGTTTATGCATGATCCCTGAACAATGCCACGTGTAAGAAACATGACAGCAGTTTTTCCGGATCTTTTCATGGTATTGACATGGCTGCTCATGATAGACTGCTGGTTGGAGTGGTCATGGAGGAATGAATAACCTTAGGGACTGTGCAGACTTCATGACCGGAGAAACCATACATCTGGGTTCACTGCATGGTGTCTAGGGTCACTTTATTTTCATTGGTGCCACAACTTTAGTTCATTACAGGGATGCCTGAAGTGGATACTTGGAGCATGTTGATTTGATCACAGTGAACTGTTTTCAGCATTCATGAAGGCTGCCTTTGCATGACTCAGTGACGTAGTGTTTATGTAGGATTTGTGTAATGAGTGCACATGCATGTGAGCAAAACAGACTCACATCTGGAGAACATGTGGGAGGTTCTTATCTGTGAAGGCTCATTATTGAAATGTGTTTGTTGGTAACGACCATTTACAATACATATTTAAAAAATAATAATATTCTCTGGGAAATCTGACATCCCAAAGCATTCTCGCTGTGCATGTGTGCGTATTTGTTTTGGTGTGCTTGTGTGTGTGAGTGTATGAGGGGCATGTATAACGGAACTTATGTGGGCCTGACAGTTATTTGTGTCTGTGTATGTGTGCATGTGCGTGTGTATATATATGTATGCCTTTATAAATGTGTTTATGTATGTGGACAAGTTTAGCCCACATGAGGCAGACTCTACCAGTCATGTGTGTTTGCATATAGGTGCATGATCCTGTGTGCTATTTGTGTCTGTGTGCATGGATATATATGTGCTTATGTGTGTGAACCTGTGCTTCCAACACTTTGTGGACCAGACCAGTAGTGTACGTGTATGTGTCTGTTTGCATGTGTGTGTTTATGTATGTGGATGTGTTAAGACCACACAATGTGCACTGAACCTGCAGAGTGTGTGTGTGCATGCACGTGCTTGCATATATGTGCGTGTGTGTGTGTGCACTGTGTGGATGGTAAGTGCTTATGTGTGTGAGCATGTATAGACCACACTGTGGACTGGAACAGTCATTTGTGTGTGTGCATGAGTGACTGTGTGCATTTGTGGGTCTAGACGTGTGTAGCTCACACTATGCATCTATATGCGCATCTATGTGCGCGCATATAGATGCATGTCTGCAAATGGTTATGTGTTTGTGCTTATGTGTGCGTGAGAATGTATAGCCTACACTCGTTGGTGAGTGTGTGTATGAGTGACTCTCCTAGTCTGAGTTGGACGGTTCTACGCAGTCTGTCTTCATCCTAAAGAGAAGGTAATAGGTGAAATAAAGGTAGCAGCATCCGAGATTAGAAGAACTGCGTCAGGTTTAATTGGAAGACTAATACATAAACGCGTAAGGATTCCTAGAAAGACATTTGGCATGCAGCATTTCCAAATAGTGCTTGGGTGCCGCTTTGTATTTCACTTGGCTCTCACGACGTGCATCTAATTATAAATGAAATGAGGACAGAACGTGCGCCGTCAGAGGATTGTTATTTAGTGGCTGCCGCTGCCGCCTTTGAACGCGCGCGCTTCCTTGCCCGGGCTCATCTTGCCGGAGTGCGGTGTAACCGAATACACGTCAGCTGGCGCTGCACAAATCTCGCGCTTCTTCTGAATGACATTGTGTAAAGGTTTCAGGAACACATCTCCGGCTGCAGCAGAAAGAAGAGTTCAGCGACCTCTTGTCAGTAGTTACTGTGCGGTCATTCATAATCAAAGTCTGCATTATGTTAAGCGTGGGTATGGTGCAGGGCCTTTATATCCAGGATTAACCTACATTTATAAGACCTACATGTATGTATTTGATCAAATATAACCAAGACGGCCCTCCGGTGGTGACCAGACCAAGAATCACTGTTTAGATGAGCAAGGATGTATCTGGAAGCCACCACTGCTGCCGGACCGGGCCAAACCGGACTATCGAGGTCCAAATATGGAATGATGCAATCATTTTGTAAATGAAGACGCTGGTATCATGGTGACCTTGTCCAAAGGAGCCCGGAATAAAATGAGCTGGTGAGATTATAGACGGAACACACTTCGGTCCCATGCACGTCTGACAGGGCCGGACTGAGAGCCAAAAGCAGCCCTGGCAAATTTTGTCGGACCAGCCTTCTCACTGCATAGTCAGTCTCAGGCAGCTTGGTTCGGCTGCACTGAGGCTTGTATTTTCATTGCACTGCACTGCTGGAATTACTGTGTCCCATCCAAACCTACAGTGAGAGTGGCCCGAAAGGTGAAAATCCACCCCTTAAGTGAATATCGGCCCCCTGGCCTCCAGCCTACCGGGAAACGCCCGATGCCCGGTATGGCCAGTCCAGCCCTGGCGTCTGACCCCAAACAGATTTTTTACTTATTTGCCGGAGACTTAGCTTAACTCACACTTTTGTCTTCTATAAATTATATCACCTCCGATGAAGAAATCCGTTTAGTCTCAAAATCGTTGAAACTCCTCCATCTTTGTCCCTTTTTGTAAAAAAAATAAAAAGTATCTGTACCCACTAAACACAACTTTTCTCTCACAGACTACTGCAAGGACTGAACAAAGTCTTAACACATATGCCCTGATTATAATTTGAACGGAATTCCGTTGTCTAATTCTGCCCGCTTAGTCATGAGCCGGCCCATTGTTAACGCACTTGGATTTGTCGGTGTTGTAACTGACACTTTCTGGTTGGTTGAGGCAATGCCCCAGCCAGACGGAACCTACCACTCCCGTCAGGGGCAGGTGATTACATACACTGTATAACCTGCGCTCACCTGTGGGTAGCGTGGCACTGAGCACTCAGGCTTACCACAGAGGCAATGTTAAAAGTATTGGCACAGCACTTACTCACTCACGATAAATACCTTGAGCGTCACGAAAGAGACTTCACATGTGATGTGTGTAAATAATGTATATATTCAATGCCCATAATAATCAATACAAAAAAACCATCATGCATCTCTGGGCCTAAATCACATTGGGATTTTGTACTAGCAGTACTAGGCCCAGACATGTTCAATTGCCATCAGTAATATGCACACTTGGTAAAGATCCTAATCTACACCCCCTCTAGCTCACTTATGCTGTGCAATACATTGTCCACCCCGGCCCACCCTAGCAATTCTTATAATTTGATACCACACAGTTATAGGGTGCACCCCAAGTCACAATGATATCAGAAATATGTACATACACAATTTATAACACTTTTTAGCAGCACCCCAGGCCGAGGCTGCGTGGGTAGAACCAATGTCACATGTAATGCTATTCTGGCAATAAATCAACGTATCAGACAAACCGTCATCCAGTGCCGTTAATCACGGGCGGTTCCCCACTGTCATTCCCACACACACACACACTCACTCTGCACCGCTACGCGGTGCAATGGATATCAGACAAGTCCGTATGGAAGCTCTTACACACATACGTACTCAGCACCCTAATGCGGTGCACTGATAGCCAGCAGGTCAATTGGTTACAAACTGCAGACCCCGTGGCCTCAAGCCTCCGTCTGCCCTCCAACTATCCCAGCCCCACAGATTGGAGACACCCTACCCTCTCCCGAGCACTAGGTCGCATGTGACTGAAGTCACTCTCAGTCAGGGTCCCAGGAAGCTGGTGGGGGTAGGCAGCAAGGTATATTAGGAAGCAATAGGCAAAAGGGGTTTGGCAACCACTCGAGAAGTTCACCCGCAGGATGCAGGGCAGACACAGGCCGAGGGCAATAGACAATCACACCAAAGGGGTCCCAAAGGCCTTCCGGCACCAGCCCAGCTCTGCAAAGTACAGGGGGGGTCACGCAGTCAATTGACCCGCTACCGATCATGCTCAAAAGCATTCCTCCAGCCCAGTCAGTCATTCTCACCACCCAGGCCTGAGCCGGGCAATATTACATGGCAACACGGTGTTATCGGGGTTGACCGGGTGAAGAGAGGGCCAATAGTCATCCACGCTGAGTGTCAAGTAAGGGAATAGAAGATGAATGAGCAGGGGGCAGCCTCTCGGAAGGAGGAGGCACCCCTATTAGGAACACGTTGATCAGAGCCGCACCCAGATAATCTGGGCATAACGTCGGGTGCACGATGATACGGGTCGCACCAGACCGCTCTGGTCACACACAATGAAGAGTTGCAAAATCCGTACCTCCTTGGAAATTGAGTACATCATCCAGTGCACGTCGATGTTGTCCACACCAGACATAGTCCTAAAGTCAGGAAAAGAGATTTGGCAAAACCCAGGAGGAGGAGGACAAAAAAGCAAAACATTTTAGGGAAATACCTCTAAAAAGGGTCATGTCTAACAATCGGGTGCAGCAACAATGAGCCTGATTTCACCAGACACAACATTTAGACAGTAAAATCACTTTTGGAGTGGGAGGCTTGTCAGTGCAGATCCATTTTGCTGCCCTCACCTTACCCTCAGGCATGGCACAGGGGAGCATCTAATGCCCTCCTGCTAGACTACAATATCCCCTGCCCTCCGCCACCCTTCCCACCTTCTTCCCTCCTCATCCACCCCACAGAAGCAGCCCCCCCCCTCACATTTACAATCTGCTCGTGACAGGTGGTACATGTGAGCGATAATCCCCACTTATAAAGAAATACTATACACTTTCACAAGTTAGAAATCACTACTGGATTCTGTCAACTATTGTTTAGGGACTTTGGTGGTCCTGGCAAAGGCCTACTTAATCATATGGGCTAATTTCTTGGCCATAACATGTCAACCAGTGACACTAGGGCCACAAATAGCTCTGAGGGCTCACCAAGGAACAACTTTGTATTACTGCTTTTTACTTTAGAGTAACCAACAATAAATTCAGATTTTCATGTTGTACCCTGGAGCATTTTATATATCTTGATCCCTACAATATCAAGGAGCTCCCTGAACCAGGTCGAGCCTATCATGTATTGTCGTTCTGGACGAGGATCCCAATGATAAAGTATGCCATGAACAAGTTGTAGGTGGGGTTCCTTTATAAACCTGAACAGGTTTCCTTTTGAGCAGGTTCATGGAATCGGATGGGCTAATTCCTGATAAACATGGGTACTTTATCCTTTTGATGAAGTATTTTATGTTAGAGAGATGGTAAAGCTCCCTATTTACTCTCCCGATTCCCCCTTTTGGTGATAAATGCACATTAATACATATCAGGCTGCACAGTATTTCATACACCTCCTTCACTCGACTAGAATTTAATAGTAATGTCCAAGGGTTTCCTCAAGCCCCTCCTGAAGAAGCTCTTCTGAGAATTGTAATATCCCTCTTCTGTGGTTACAGGCCCTATTCACTGAAACCAAATGGTTTCTCTCGACACAAAGGCAACATTACACTGTCCTAACACCTGTCGGGATATCACCATGTGCCCTTCATTGAGGTCAAGAGGATCCTTGCAGTATCACCAAACTTAAACAATGGCACCGAAAATGCCAAGCTGTAAGTATTTTGGTCCAAGTATTTTGGTCCATATTTCTCACAAAAAAATCAGAAATGAGTTAGAGTTTGAACATTTTAGCTCGATTGCTGACTCAAAACCGAAGCCAATCAAAATGATCCAGTAAACTGCACAATGATTCACTAATCTGTTAATATCAGGGGCTCTCCAAGGGCCTCCAAAAGGCAGAAGTAGAATGTATGGTGGCCTCTCAGATGGCATTGCCCCTCATTCTCTGAATGGCCCGCATCTCCTTGCACATTACATCCTTTTATAAAGACTTCAAGCCACCACATATGCTGCACACTCCTTAAAATAGCCGAGGCATAGCACATGCCGAAGGCCTGCAAAGGGCAGCCAAGAAATAGCAATGCAGCTCCGGATCTCACCCAGTGTACGTATTCTCAGGATGCCTCACTGGAATAGGAAGGCAGGCAGAGGTACCAGGTATTTGCCTGATGATGTTCCAGCTGATGTTATGGTGAAGGACTATCATGCTTAACCTGGCATAAATTTGTAGATGATTTCATTGAGTAGATGCTCTTATTGCGTTCTGTGGCTGAGGGATTTATGCTCTTCCTGCCTCCGAGGTTATTTCAAGTTTGATACGGTATTGTGTTTCAGCCCTGATGAGCAAGTGTTTGGTGCTTCCTGAAAGAGATGCCAGTGATCCCTTCCAGAATAAAAGTATGTCGTGGCCAAACACGTCTCAAGCTTTAGCAAATGCATTTTAATGTAGACATCGCCTCACTGTCCCAGTAGATTTTCAATGCAGTCTGCAATGCGAATCCAAACTGCTGCAGAGGCCACAGGAAACAGGACACACTATTTTCAATATTAGCATTGTGTAAATATTTATCTCTGCACACATTCAGATCACCAAGATCCCCTAAATGTCTTTCAGCTACGAATACCAGTTAATGTAAACTACAAAAGACAAGGAATTGATGTGCAACTGATTGGAAGCCATGTTTGTAAGAAGTCAGTTACCATCCGTAATTCACACTTTTGTGGTGGCCAAAAGACAAGTATCAAAATCAATAAATATAAATTCTACTGTATCAAAATGAAGATGAGTGATGACACTTCTCGGATCGCCAGACAGTAACAATCCATCACAGTCATTAACGTTGAATTAAATCCTCTCTGTTTCAATGTCCAAGGGAGCAGCAGCACCTGACGTATTTGTACCTCTAAGCAGTATTATATATTCTTATCCTCATTTTTTCACAAATTTAGACTACTTTGTTACATAGTGGGCCAAGTGACCACACACGTGAGTTTGGAGGAGTCTGTTGCAATCAATTTTGACCTGGAGAGCCTATGTACAGTGGATTTCCACGCACCTCCTCTTCCTTAGTATGGCCATCTTAAAACCTGTGACACAGGTCATTGCATGCTCATTGATTTTACACAATACTGGGTTCCACATCTTTAATAAACCAGTCCTAATCCCAAGTAGCCTCTGCTGCATAGAGAACTACAACACATTGATAGTGAGGTGTAGAACTACGACACATTGATAGTGAGGTGTAGAACTACAACCCATTGATAGTGAGGTGTAGAACTACAACACATTGATAGTGAGGTGTAGAACTACAACACATTGATAGTGAGGTGTAGAACTACAACACATTGATAGTGAGGTGTAGAACTACAACACATTAATAGTGAGCTGTAGAACTACAACACATTGATAGTGAGGTGTAGAACTACGACACATTGATAATGAGGTGTAGAACTAGGACACATTGATAGTGAGGTGTAGAACTACAACCCATTGATAGTGAGGTGTAGAACTACAACCCATTGATAGTGAGGTGTAGAACTACAACCCATTGATAGTGAGGTGTAGAACTACAACACATTGATAGTGAGGTGTAGAACTACGACACATTGATAGTGAGGTGTAGAACTACGACACATTGATAGTGAGGTGTAGAACTACAACACATTGATAGTGAGGTGTAGAACTACAACACATTGATAGTGAGGTGTAGAACTACAACACATTGATAGTGAGGTGTAGAACTACAACACATTGATAGTGAGGTGTAGAACTACAACACATTGATAATGAGGTGTAGAACTACAACACATTAATAGTGAGCTGTAGAACTACAACACATTGATAGTGAGGTGTAGAACTAGGACACATTGATAATGAGGTGTAGAACTAGGACACATTGATAGTGAGGTGTAGAACTACAACACATTGATAGTGAGGTGTAGAACTACAACCCATTGATAGTGAGGTGTAGAACTACAACCCATTGATAGTGAGGTGTAGAACTACAACACATTGATGGTGAGGTGTAGAACTACAACACATTGATGGTGAGGTGTAGAACTACGACACATTGATAGTGAGGTGTAGAACTACGACACATTGATAGTAAGGTGTCTCTGTCAAACCTCAGTGATGCTTCTGACCTCTGCCTTGGTATCACCTCAGCCCAAACCACTTGCCTGTCCTTAAGTAGGTCCATCGTCCATTCGCTTTAGCTATTTTCTTGCATATTTGCTCTTCAAACATAACATGAGGTGTAAGGATATAAATAGGTGGCTCTGGGTTGTGAATCTGAACTTGCTCCGTTTACCCTGTCAACATTACTTTTTTCCTGCATACTTTATGCTATTAATTTTATGATTGACATGGTATATTCCTGTTTAATTCTTAAAAATGTACAGCATGAGTTCCATCAATAATTGATATTCATCTAATATAGTTTGTAGCAAACATAGCTAATGGTTGAGTAATCTTGGCTGTCCACAGAACTGCCTTGCTCTGCACTTCTTTCGTGATGTGTACGTGTTGTATATATATTGTAGTGGTATGCGTAGTGACCTTTTTTCTCTTTGGTCATGTGTGCATCAACATATCCAACTAATGTGCTGGGCATTACTCAGCATCTTGGGCAGATTAGATGCATTGCCATATTGTTTAAGCATGTTTGCTCTGGCATTTGCCGTAGCTGACCAAAATGGCATTTGGTCAGTACACCAAATACAACATTACACTGTGCTCTGCTCAGTTAGTACAAATGATGGCACAAGTGGTGCAACAGTGTCTGTTAACTACTGCAAAATAGCTCAGAAAATGGTGCATTAATCTTTACATGTGAGCCCCAATTCCATTTAACACTTGCTCAAAATATGTGGCAAATTGTCTTCCTCTACCTCACTCTGCTGCAAGAGTAGCAAAAGCCCTGAACACATGTCTTAAGTAATATGTAAAAATACGGCTACTTACCTTTCAAACGTCCACCATCATAAGCTGTTAGCTGAGTCCCTTTGATTAAATGAGTTGTATTATGTGTATCGTAGCTGCTTGAAGCTCAAATAACAACAGGCTTCTTAAACTCTGCTACAGGCGCAGCACTTAAAGCTGGTCATTAATTCTTCATCTCAGCACCTCATTCTGCGATCCACACTAATTAAGGTGCTAATACTGTTGGGTGCAGTATTGACTGGGTGCATTATTACATCATAAATCCAAACTCAGAATGGGAGATAATGATGGAATACCTCATGTTTTCACCAAGCCGAGCTTCAAAATCCAGTATCTGCAGTATTTCACTACAAACAATTCACCAATGTTATTTGGTCAAATTTAGGTATAGAAAAAGTGAAGTATTGCCACACCAAATATATTCCTGAATCAGGATTACTGCTGGATGTTGAAAGAGGTCATGCATGTGTTACACTAACTGCTGTCCTTCGGCTTCATTGCTCAAGTTAGCTGAGGCATGCTCAGGACACACCAACAATGCTTTTTGACCGTGCATCTGCAAAACAGTTATTGGGCGAGAAGGGGCAGAATAACCAGATCAAAGTGAGAGCGAAAGGGCGCTTTATTAGGACAGGCACACAGACTGTGAACTTTTAACATTACAAACATTTTATAAAACCCTGCCTCACTAATACAATAATTTTCCTGTTCCTTAAACCCTGCCAACAATAAAGTCTCCAATCCATCATCTAAACATTCATTCCTCGCCATCCCCTTTCTTTCTATTCTCTGTCCTTCACACTCAACCCAACCATCACTCCCCTGTATTCCCTCTGTTCTGACTACCCTGCAATGTCTAGCCCTTCCGGGCTGTCGCAAGCTCCTCATTTCTGCCACATATCCTAAAAGCGTCAGCTAACCAAAAGTCTGTATACCTACCCCACTAACAATTACCTCCTCCATGGATCCCCTAAAAGGAGGAGGGAGGGCAGGGACAAAAAAACCTAACACTGCCTACCTCCAGGACCACATTGAATGACTGGGACACTCCCAGGGGACACAAACCGCTAATAAGGCCCCACCATGAGCCTAAATAGCCAATGGGAAGCCCTGGTGGCCTGGACTGCCCCACCCACCCGAAGAACCCCGGTGGTAGACATCCTTTTGATGTCATCTCTAGCACGCACATCAGGCAAGAAGGCGCAGAATAACCAGACCAAAGTAAGAGCAAAAGGCCTCTTTATTAGGATAGGCATGCAGACTGTGAACTTTTAACATTACAAACATTTTATAAAATCCCTCCTCAATTATACAGTCATTTTTCTGACCACCCCACCCTTAAACCTCCCCCCAACAATAAACAGTCCCCAATCCATCATCCACACATTCATTCCTTGCCATCCCCTTTTCCTTCTATTCTCTGTCCTTCACACTTAATTCAACCATCGCTCCCCTGTTTTCCCATCTGCCATGGCTACCTTGCAAGGCCCCCAACACTTCCAGCCTGACGCAAGCGCCTCCATTTCTGCCACCAGGAAAAAACCCTGACAAGGACTTTTTCCTGTCTTCCCCCATCTTTCTGACTTTCAATGATGTGTATTGTCGACAGAAATATGGCTGTCACCCCAACAGCCTTCAACCTTTATCTTGAAGAAGAAAAAAAACAGCACAGTGTAACTTGGCTGTCGCCATAACAGCCTTTCAGCACCATATCTTCTTTGAACACGCCATGGCTAACCTTTCCCTGATTTCCAATAAGTATAGTTTGCTCCCCATAAAAGAGAGGTGAACTCCGTCCTGCCCAAAACATATAAAATATTCTTTTTTGATGTCTTTGTGTTCTATCCAAACCACTCCCCTCACAGAAACGCATCTCTCTATTCACCTCCCTCCTAGCTTTCTGAATCACTGAATATTTACTGCTCTGCACCAGACCCTTCTAGGAACCAATGCTGTCCAGAAAACATGAGTGCTTAACCACGATCTCCCAATCAAATCCAAGTCCTTCTCCCTTTCTTTTAGTTGTCCCAATTCTGACAATTATTCCAAGTCATTTTCTCCTAAATGCACAACCAAGACATCTGGACACAGTCTCACCGATATCAAATCTGATAGACAAGGAAGAAATTGACCCCATTTCATACCACCCCTACCCCACCATTCAATACTTATTTCTTCAAAAAGAAAACCCAAGTTAAGTTCACAAGACCTCTTCTCTGCTTGCTTAACTGCCCATTTTATGAAAGAATGACCCACAATCCAAATGAAAAATGCTGCCAGGACTGGTCCCACCATGCAAACTGGAATAAAAGAAAAACGTTAATAACAAGAACTCACAAATTGTCCACATTTCTGATGTAACGTAAACAGCAATCCGAGGACCATCTGCCCAATTTTCTCAGTTCCCGCATTGAAAATCCCAACCTGGCGGCTTCTGACGCCATACCGATCCTAAAAGAATGTTTACCAAAATTTGCTGGGTTCTTCCCCCATTCGACCCAGTATCTTCCTCAGTACCCCCCAGAACCTGCGATGCTGCCAGCCTGGACCCATCCGCATGTAGAAAGACTAGCTCATTGCTTGCCCCCGCCTCGCTGCCCTAAACTCAGGGCAAGCTTCCACCAGCTACACTAGTCCCCCAATCCTGTAGAACAATATCTTTGCCCCTTTTCCAACCTGGTCTGTCTTTGATCTCGCCAGAAGAATTTTTACTGATCGTTCAGTTCTTTCAATGTGTTCAACTCGGATACCACCATCTCTGTTTCTACTCAGAAACTCTGAAATCCTAAATGCCCCAAAAACTACCAAGACATGCACAACTTGAAAAATAATCCTTCAAAAGTGGAATAACAGCAACTTGCCAAACCCTTGATCACCAACACCAGCTTCTCCATTGATACCGTATCTCTCCTGAACTGGCCTCTTTTAAATGCTTTTGACCAACCTGCCAAATTCCTCTTACCCACCTCTCCAGCCGAAGGCTCATACCCCCAAAATGTTTTTCGGTAGAAGCATATTCCTGCTAGTTTCCGTGATATGGTGGTGGTGGCTGACACTGTTCTATCAATGTTATCCATAAGGAACGTGACCACATCCTCTTGCCTAGCAACTTTCCCCTCTGTGTCTTGTTCCTTGTGTACTGCACCACTTCTCAAAACTTCCTCCCATGCATGTCTGTACAAAGCTCTTGTGCTCACTGCAATGAATTTTTCCATCAACTCCATAATCCTCAGCCTGCTAGATCCCAAACCTCCTCTGGTACCTGAGTTTTCTGCAGATCCGCTCTAGGAACCAAAACACAGAATCTTTTCCACTGTGAACGAGACAAGGCGTCTGCAATGTTAATGTCCACACAGGGCACATGGTTGGCTCTAAATACAATGTTATACATCAAGCAGTCTAACATGAATCTCTGCAGTAGTTTCAACAGCCTTTTGTTCTTCGCTCTTTGGCCATTCACTAAGTTCATAACCAACCTGTTGTCCACATGAAAAGGAAAGGAAGAACTCAAAGAATGTAATGCTTCTATCCGCCTCTTTCCATTTCTAGGGCCACTTTTCTGCACACCACGACCTTCCCAGAAGAGGCCAAAACCTTCTGATCCTGTAGCATCTGAGTAGATCTGAACGAACAATGCAAAATCCTCATCCACTGACCACAGTCTGACACCATTAAAGCCTTTCAAAAACATCAGCCAAACCTCAAAGTCCGCCCTCAAATCAGCTAAAATCTGCACCTTGTGATGTGGCAATCTTGCAGTCGCCATTGCAAAAGCAAGTCTACGACAAAAGGCTCTGCCTGCCCTCACCACCCTACATGCGAAATTTAGATGTCCAAGCAATTATTGAAGCTGATGAAATTGGAGTTTGTGAGCTTTGATGGCATTCTCCAACAGCCCAACCAGTTCTTGCATGGCCGGTACTGCACTGCTAAACCACTTGCCGCATGCAATGTGGGCGGGGGTCTTTGGGGATACATCCATTGAACCCATAGATCATTGTCAGCCTCTCCCCATGGCTTCTCTGGTTTTAAAACAATTCTTGCTCTGAATTCCTTATCATAATGCAACCAGGCAAAACCCCCAAAATCCATATGTGTTTTTTGAATTGTGTCCATATATTTCAATATAGATACGAATCTCTATGGGAATTTTTCACACTCAGCGCTGGCTTAAATGAGGAACGCCAGTGACCATGTGTCAATTGTTATGGGTAACGCAGCCTCTTGGCCAGCTCCCATGCTTCTTCCCTGGACCCCTCCTTTGATTACAACTCTCTGTGAAGCAACTTAAATACATCCACATACTCCCCTTTCCAAATGTTTTCTTTTGTTGCCTTGGATAAGTGTGCCCCCGAAGGCATAGATACCCCCATGTATGGTAATCTTTTCAAACCTTCAGATTTGCTTTTTGATTCTGTGCCCCCCGATTTCTTGTCTTTTTCTTATTTGTTCTCAACCACTTTTTCAGTCTTACCAACAGTCCCCTTCCCTTCTTCACTCTTTTGGTTGTTGTGTTGTCTTTACCTGAAACCTCTTTTGTACTTACCTCCGCCAAACTGGAATCAGTGCCTACGCCCTTATCTTGTGTGTTGGTCTCTACCCCCTTATCCACTAAGTCAGTGTCCTTGACTCTACCCCACTCCCAGCTACTTCGCCACTTTTTTTAACCTGTTCTTATCTTTGTCCTTTCTGGGAACGTTCTTCTGCTCGCCTCTCTCTTTTGCCTGCTTCCAGTGTCTTCCTTATTCTGCTTCCGAGGCTGTCGCTATTCTTTCCTGTAATACAGCATTATTGCGAGATACATTAGTGGTTCCCTCGGGCCCTTTTGCTCCTGTTGAGTAACCTTGGCTTCTTGCTAGTGCGGTATTTCCCCTTCTTCCATCTCCTCACCATTATCCTCATAATCTAGCTTGCATTCCATCTCTTTATCCACCTCATAACCACTCACACCAGGACGCTCTCCATCCCCCGTTCCGCCATCAAAGGATTTTCAGTTACATTTGGTCTTTGATTGATACAGCGATGATGCCTTATTTCCATCCTTCGCTGTCGGGGTGGTTGCCCAGAACCTCTCCCTCTCTTCGAGCCGATTGTCCCAGGTTTCAGCAAACCTGGACGTATAATTTTCACTGCAGCTGATGACCTTCTGCGGTGTCTTCCTGGTGACGCCCTGCAGGTCACACCAGCCTGCGGGATCTGTGGCCCTGGTCCCTAATCTACTATCAAAAGATTTCTTCTGGGTTTCCTCTGCACTGTGATTCACCCACACCCATCTTCATTGTGGTGTACTTACTGTTTTATTTGTGGTACCTCATTTTGCTACATGAAAACAATCTCACCTCTACTACTCCATTGTGTGCTCTTAGGAGTGACTGCATGGCTAACTGCACTGTTCTGAGGCATGTATTTCACATTTTTCTTAATTAATTTCATTGCCCCAGAGGCTTCTGCCTCAAACTCCATTTTATTTTCATTTTGGGCCATTGTTTTTTGTTCCTTCACTTTGCTGGTGTGCTATGCTACGCTCTCCTCCTCGCTCCACCCCTTCAATTAGCTTCTTCTCATCGCTTTCATCAATTTTTGAACAAGCGCTTGGACTGCCACTCACGTGCAAGCACTCTGCTGCCCCCTGCTGCTGGAATTGGGCTGCTATGCTATGCATGGGTGGGGCTGACGCTGCTCGCGTCTTCCCCTTCACTGCACCCACCTCAGCTCTCAGCCGCATTTTGTGTGACAGTCGCTTCTCCTGGGGTCCGTGAGCACAAGTGCAACCTCGGCCTACAAACGCCATGCCTTCTCCTCTCTGACGGGTGAGTTCCTTCATCTCCACTGTGCGCTGCACCTCAATCGCCGCTCCCCGTCTCACTCTTTACTGCTGCCACACATTTTAATTGAATTTTAGTTTGTGGCGCACAAGCAGGCTAATACCGCTGCCGCATCAACACTCGATGTGGACCGTTTAGGGCCCATGAAGGCCTACCTAGGCCTGCGACTACATCCCAGGCCTTATAGGATCCTCTCTCCTGGCATCACATAACGCCTTCAATGCCTCCCGCACTGCCAAAGCCTTATCTGCCATAATTCTCTTTATATTAGAAGACTGACTACTCTAAAATACCTAGGCCTATCAATGGACAAAAAACTTAACACTGCCTACCTCCAGGTCCACATCAAATCACTGGGACACTCTCAGGGGACAAGGGGCACCACCTGCCAATAAGGCCCTTCCACAAACCGAACTGGCTAATGGGAAGCCCTGGTGGCCTGGACCGAGCCACCCGTCCGAAAAACACCAGGGGTGGGCATCCTTTGGATGCCACTCCTGGGACCCCCATTATGAGAGTCACTTCTGCTGGTAAACCTATGAACTAGAAATTGGAAACCGCATATTTTGCCTTGTTCTCTGTTTCTCTTACCTGCACTTTTAAAACCAGAATGTTTCTGTGACGGGGTACTACACGCAGCTGCCTTAACAACCTCATAGTTACTGGGTGGTGTCTCTCTGGTCCTTTATTTTCATTTTGTTATTTCTTGGGTGTTGCTGCAGTTGTTGGATGCAACTTCTGATCTGAACCTGGTTGCATGCCACTCCCACAACCCGCACATCTTTTGTGTATGTAGGAATTCCATGCAAACTTCATTTTATTCACACATTCTGTACAATATAATTTACTCATTTCAGTCAAGTGCACATTCAAACATCATCCTTTCAGCCATAGGGAAAGAACATTTTTAAAATGTTCTTTTTAGATTTTTTTTCTGCTTGTGCCTTGATTCTAGGATGAAATAGTCTTTGCAGCGAAGGTAGCAATGAAGTTATTTATATATTCTACAGCACATTGCAATGTAATTTTCTTATTTTATTTACTCATCAAGGGTCAGAGGTACAGGGCCATTTTGCAGTCGCAAACCCTGTGATTCACAAAATCACAGAGCTTGCAAATGTAAATGGCTTTTTTCTATTTATTAAACTTATTTTGCAGATTGGAAAACAATTTCTAACTTGTAAAATGGGCTGGCAGATCCATTCTGAACCGCAATTAGGAAGCAGAGTGAAAGTCACATTCCCTCATAAGGACATTTCAGAATAGTATAGCAATGATTTGCTACCGCCACTGCAATTGTAAGTCACTGAAATGTGACTAGATCCTAAAAAGAGGTGGTTACTTTTTCAACAAAGGGCAAGCTGTCCCTGTCTTTCCCTTCCAAACCATGATCTTTTTCTTAAGGAGCACCAATTCCTTTGAGGAATACGGGCTGCTTTAAACAAGGTTTCCCATTTGACAAACAGACACTGCAATGGCGGGCAGCTTTTGCTTGCTAGCCACCATCCCTGTGTTTCTAGCCATCAGAAGGTGGATTATTAATTTAGAAATGCAGAAATCTTACCAATTTAAGGATAAGACCCTGGTTAGGTATCAACACAAGTAACAGCAAAACTCTGCTCAACCGCTGATAGTTATGCTCAAAAAGAAGGCAATGCCCAATAAAAGCGCATGTTAAGTTGAAGCATTACTAACAATTTAAAATAAATACATCACAATTAGATTTCTGAACTGGTTTAAAAAGTTTAATGAGAAAAAAGACACCAAATCATTGAAATTGTACAAGGAAAACCAGAGATATTAATTTTTTAGTCTTAAACAAACAGCACATAGAAAAAGTAAAGCACCATTAAAAAAACAGTTCACAGTTGAGGAGGGCCTAATAGCAATTTCACAGTGACTGTGATGGAGTGGAGGTTAGCCACACAAGGCAAGTCGGTCCAGTCAATATTTTTACCTTAGAGCTTAGTCTCTGAAATGGAAAACAAAAACCATTCAGCAGGGCAAGCCGGAGGCTGAGGTTGATAAGGGCCTCTCAAAGTCAAATACATTATTATTGAGCTGCTGAAGTCACTGGTTTTAGCAACAAAATCTCTGAGTGGGACAAAGCTAGGTTTTATAGTCACTGAGCGTGTTTCATTGTTCGCATCAATTGGTTACCTCAGCCTAGTCCAAGGTTTTAACTATGACTTAGTCACTTTTTCACTTCACAAGATCTTCCAGTGGGGCAAGGCTGAAAACTGTAGCATAACTTCACAAGGATAGATAACGTTTCCGTAAGGTCATGAGTTCCCTAGGAACACTTTTTCTGTGTAGCAAAAAGTTTCAAGCAGGACAAGCCTAGTTTGCTAGCCTGCCTTGGGTGTAACTTCTCTGTATAAGCCTGAGCACCTTGTCCCAACCCTCTGAAGGAAAAGAACATCCCATTTTTTTCAACTGCTGGAAAGTTCCTTCTGGTCACTCCTGGAACGACTGCATCCTCATTGCAGGCTTCTAGGGACTAGGGGCCAGATGTAGGACCCACCAATTTGCGACTCGCAAATTGCTTAGCATTTGGGACTCTCAAATTGGGATGTATAACAGTGTCTCAGACACTGTTTGCGATTCCTAATGGGGTCGCAAATTGCATGCCTTATGAATATTAATGAGGCAGGCGCAATTTGCAACTCCATTAGGAATGGCTAGCACTCCCAGGGATGGTGGCCTGCTGGGGTCAGCAGACCACCAAGTCTGGGACTGCTTTTAAATAAAGCAGTCTTTTTTTTAAAAAATGCAGCCCGTTTTCCTTAATGGAAAACAGGATGCATTTAACAAAGAAAAATGAAACTTTTCAGTTTCATTTTTTTTAGGGCAGGCAGTGGTCCCTGGGACCACTGCCTGCTCTTAAAAATATTTTCTCACATACTCACAAAGGGGAAGGGGTCCCCTCAGTACTCCTTCCCTTTTGCGAGTGGTTTACCACCTACTTGAAGTAGGTGGTAAACTGCAAGTGTTTTGCGGCCGCAATTGCGGTTGCAAAACAATCATACATGGCATGGTGACTCGCTATTAGGAAGAGACGCCCATGCTATTTTGCAAGTCAGTGACTCACAAAATAGCATTTGTACTTCAGTTTCATTTTTTTAAGGGCAGGCAGTGGTCCCTGGGACCACTGCCTGCTCTTAAAAATATTTTCTCACATACTCACAAAGGGGAAGGGGTCCCCTGGGGACCCCTTCCCTTTTGCGAGTGGTTTACCACCTACTTGAAGTAGGTGTTAAACTGCAAGTGTTTTTCGGCCGCAATTGCGGTTGCAAAACAATCATACATGGCATGGTGACTCGCTATTAGGAAGGGACGCCCCTTCCTAATAGCGGGAGTCGCAAATGCTATTTTGCGAGTCAGTGACTCGCAAAATAGCATTTGTACTTGCCATTACCCTTTTTTGCGGTCGCAAACGGGAGGATCTCCCGTTTGCGGCCGCAAAAAAGGGTTGTACATCTGGTCCTATATCTCTTCCTGGCAAGTGTCTCACCAGGGCATAATTGTCTGTGTCAGCTGGGTCTTGTTGGAGGCAAAGGTATTTCTGCTTTTTGTGTTTTTGTGTCTCTGGAGCTGAAAACAGGAGGTCAGCCACCTAACCCATGGAGAGCAGCTCCAGTCACTCGTTGCCTGGCAGAAGTAAGAAGTCAGGAGACTTCTTTTTTCATGTAAGTCCTCTTCAAGTGTAGACTTCCCACTACCAACACTGTTCTAAGGAGGCGGTGGTGAGGTGCCTACCTTATCCTGTGCACTGGCTAGTGATTGGAGAATTCTTCCTACCCAATCATATCTACCCTTTCACCCTTTGCCCACCTCCTTTTACAGTACTTCCACCTTGCCCTGCAGTAAAATATGTAAGACGTCCAAAATTCAAATTGGCTGAAACCTTCTTCCTTCTTGAAGTGTTCCAGGCAGGCACCTAGCAACTTTACTATTTAGATGAGGTCACCCCGCACGTCGGGGTCGAAACTGGTTATTCCTCCTGTTGAGATTGAATGGAAAGAGTCTAGGAGAGCTCTAGAAATAAAGGGGAGCAGATTATGTCAGCCCCATTTGAATCTGAGACCAGAACGTCAAAAAAGAAGTGTTGTGGCTGCCCTTTGTTCTGCTATCCTGTGCCCATCCAAAACGGCTAACCCCTGCTAAGTGACCAGTTGTCAACAGAGCTACTTTCCTGAGTCCAGAGGACAGACCATCGTCTTCTGATAATCAGAGATGTTAACTCCAGCCACAAATGCTTACTGGCCTCTGGAGGTGTGATGAGTGTCAGAACTGGTTTTAAGCCGGTTCTAGCTGAGGCAGCCCACAATACATTTTTATACAACTACTTTTTCAATAAAGTTATTAGAAATCAGATTTTGACATGAAATAAGACTTTGAAACGTAAGTGGAAAATACCTTTGAAATATTTTTCTAGTATTTCTCCCAAGTAGAGATGCGGAATACATATTTTATTCACACCTAGGTCTGCCAATGGAAAATCTAACCTGTCCTATCCTACAGTGTGAAAACAGCATTTGGGCACATGTTTCAAATATGTTGTGTGCTGCTTTGTTATGTATTAGGCACCCTGCTAGGGTTTGCTTATTAATATATAAAATTAGGTTTTCTTATATGGCAAGGCATTTTAGTTTTTCAGTGTGCATCTGCAGTGCTTTCAAAGCTGCAGACCAGCCGCAGCACAGTGGTGCTCAAGGTAGCCATGTATTTTTGCTGCATATCTGCGTGATGTTAGTTCATACTGCATCCCACATATGACATGTAAAATATGACATCAACTGTATGCAAACAATGTTACCAATGCCGTTTTAGGTGCAGAACACACACTGTGGGACTGAATAGCAGTGCACAGGGTACAGACTACTAACAACAGCATAAATAAGGTCCAGAAAAAGCAAAAAATCATGGGTGACCATGCAGTGAAGGTAGATTTCGTCCACTTTTCTGCAGTACCCAATCGAGGGTTGGGGCCCCCCCGCTGTCGCAAATAGCAACCTGCTAAATTCACATTCAGGTCTGTGACCCCCTTCACTGGAGGTTGCTTCTTAAGACTGGCTGCAAAAACAACACGAACATGTTTAGATTAAATTAATGTAAACTAAATCAAATTATTGAACTGTCAAACACAGTGAGGATATTTAGTGATGACCAAACATCTTTTGTCGGTATGTCTTTGACTAATTAGCAATAAAAGCATTGCTGCCCTTAGATGAAGAAACTATATTGAGAATTGCATTGGAAGCATTAAAGTTAAAAAATCGGTTGTTCAACATGCACACACTATGAAACACAAACAGGAAGGGCTGGGAGCACACTGCTGAGCTCCCAGCACAGTTCGCCCCTTAGCATTATGGTAAATGCAGTTTGTAGTGCACGCTTACTTGGTATTTTGCTGGAATGTTCCACCAAAGTTGGTGCAGGTTAGTGCTGTACATCTCTAGACACGTGTTTCTGGATTTTATCCGTCATCAGTAGAGATCAAAAAACGATTTTCATCTGGGGTTGCTGAGCAGGCTGCCACAATTCTTACAGGTCTCAGTACCTCTCACAGGCGCACATGTGCATCTCCACAAGCTCGTCAGCTCAATGGCTCAAGGGAGCCTTTTCAAACAGGAAGGGGTGGGAGCACACTGCTGACCTCCCAGCACAGTTCACCCCATAGCATTATGGTAAATGCAGTTTGTAGTGCACGCTTACTTGTTATTTTGCTGGAGTGTTCCACCAAAGTTGGTGCAGGTTAGTGCTGTACATCTCTAGACACATGTGTTTCTGGATTTTATCCGTCATCAGTAGAGATCAAAAAACGATTTTCATCTGGGGTTGCTGAGCAGGCTGTCACAATTCTTACAGGTCTCAGTACCTCTCACAGGCACACAGGTGCACCTCCACAAGCTCGTCAGCTCCATGGCTCAATGGAGCTTTTTCAAACAGGAATGGGTGGGAGCACACTGCTGACCTCCCAGCACAGTTCGCCCCTTAGCATTATGGTAAATGCAGTTTGTAGTGCACGCTTACTTGGTATTTTGCTGGAGTGTTCCACCAAAGTTGGTGCAGGTTAGTGCTGTACATCTCTAGACACATGTGTTTCTGGATTTTATCCGTCATCAGTAGAGATCAAAAAACGATTTTCATCTGGGGTTGCTGAGCAGGCTGCCACAATTCTTACAGGTCTCAGTACCTCTCACAGGTGCACAGGTGCATCTCCACAAGCTCGTCAGCTCAATGGCTCAAGGGAGCTTTTTCAAACAGGAAGGGGTGGGAGCACACTGCTGACCTCCCAGCACAGTTCGCCCCTTAGCATTATGGTAAATGCAGTTTGTAGTGCACGCTTACTTGGTATTTTGCTGGAGTGTTCCACCAAAGTTGGTGCAGGTTAGTGCTGTACATCTCTAGACACATGTGTTTCTGGATTTTATCCGTCGTCAGTAGAGATCAAAAAACGATTTTCATCTGGGGTTGCTGAGCAGGCTGTCACAATTCTTACAGGTCTCAGTACCTCTCACAGGCGCACAGGTGCATCTCCACAAGCTCGTCAGCTCCATGGCTCAAGGGAGCCTTTTTAAACAGGAAGGGGTGGGAGCACACCGCTGACCTCCCAGCACAGTTCGCCCCTTAGCATTATGGTAAATGCAGTTTGTAGTGCACGCTTACTTGGTATTTTGCTGGAGTGTTCCACCAAAGTTGGTGCAGGTTAGTGCTGTAGAACTCTAGACACATGTGTTTCTGGATTTTATCCGTCATCAGTAGAGATCAAAAAACGATTTTCATCTGGGGTTGCTGAGCAGGCTGCCACTATGAAACACACTTTGCTTAGACACAAGTTCAAGTTTATTGTTTCAATTAATTAAAATCAAAGCAATTTCACAGCTTAAAACTATAATACAGTACAATTTATAAGATCATAAAACAGTGCACCCAGACAGGTAGTTCAACAAGTCATTCAACTTGTTTCCTGCTACCATATATCTTAACATGGATTAATAGATTAAAACTAGCACCATATTTGTGCAGATAGGCACATTTAAGATAGTACATCCAGAGAAAAAAGTACAGAAAGTCATTCAACTCTGAAAATTACATGTTTCCTGCTACAATGTATCTTAAAACAGATTGATGGTTAAGAACTGGTGAAATGTTTGTAGCCTACTTAAATAGGTACAAATTTAAATATTTACCAATAAAACTGATCACAATGATATTAAAATAGATTAAGGGAGACTCTCTGTAGGAAATTATAGTATACAACATCCTAAAGAGTACAACAATCAGTTATCCTAATCGTAACCTATTAGTAGTACAGAATGTCATAAACTAAATTGATTGTTTAAAATCTAGAGCAATGCTTGTGCACATATGCCAGACCACTATGGACTTGTTTCTGTCGCAAATACATCCCAGGCCAAGTTTATGCAATTTTAAATTACCCCAGGCTTCTCAATAAGGGGCATTGCCCAAAATTTGACAAATGTGCTGTTTAGCTGCGGGTCCCCAGGGTTGAGGCACACTATTATAGATTCCCTGCACGTACAGATGCCTATGTCGTTGAAGCTCTGCTTTAGTAGTTACAAGTGAAGCCTACGCAGCTTGAGACAGATGAGATCAAGTGATTGAGGTCCTCTTCTTTCCCTTTGCAGAGCCTACATGATGTCGGACCAATGTATTTCTAAGTTGGTTGGTTTGCTAGGGCTGTTGCCCATGCGCAAGGTCGGCTTTTGCGCTTGTGGCACCCAGGGCGACAATGTTTCTTGGTGCCCCCCATCCCTGGTGGAGGTGGTGACCACCTTCCTCCATGGATTCCCTCACCACAATCTTTTAACAGTACCTCTCAAGTCTCCATAACCACTCTCTTCTCTTCCAGGGGATCCTCATCAATAGTCATAAGCACTGAATATTCCCGCCCATGTGCGAGAATATTCAGTGCTTATGACTTTGATGAGGATACCCCTGGAAGAGAACTAGGATTACAGATAAGTAACTTATCCTTTCTGAAGCATTTAATTAGTTATATAGCGCCACTCAGACCAGTGTAGGGTATCAGAGCACTTTGTATCTCACACAGACATTACACAGAGACAATCAATCATACGTGTGTAAATCAGTGTACAGGAAATGTTACATACGCCAGAGGGGTACAAGGTGTAGGAGTGACACGTCATCCATTCTGGTAGGCAGTATAGTTTAAGAGTGCTTGGTCTGGAGAAACACAAACTCAGAATTGAAAACGGAACACCAAAGTTGGGGGTTCTCTTTAATATTAAGAATCAGTTTCTACCCAAATGAACCCTTGTGCAACATTAATCTATGCTCTAATCTATACTTTGCAGTGTGCATGCAGTTCTTTGATGACAGTTACTAATTCACTGTTCTATATTAGGATTTTAACTTGTAAACTGCAAGTAACTAAAGGATGTCTCTTAGAAAAGCAGTAACCCACTGACCTATTTACATTATATTCACTTTGTGATCTGCATGGTACACGTTCTTTGCAGCAGGCATATTAACCCTCTCTGCTATTTTCTGATCAGTCAAAACCTCAACTAGACAAAACTCTGATCTCTCTCCAGGAAGAACATTAATCACCAGAGCTATATTGACATTTTTATTGTTCCCTGGAAATTGCTGGAGGTAAGGAACACCGCTGCAGCTGCTTTTAAAACAAAAATACACTTGCAAACTTTGCGGCCTCTGAAGTCAGCACCCGGTGCGTGGCACCGGTCTCACAACCTTAGAGCCGGCCCTGCCCATGATCAGGGGCATGAGGCTACGTTTTATGCGTACTGGAAACGGAATTGCTAGGTAGGGTGCTGGGATCAGTGTGTCATAGTGTTTGATTACCATCCCATGCATGGGAGCTGAGTTTGATATTGTCTTCAAGGCAAGACTGTAGTTTTGTTGCCTGTTGGTTGCATTTTTAAAGGCGTCGTACGGCGCACTTGCGGCCCATAGTTCAGTTAGTCACAATTGTTTGAGGGAAACATTCAGGAATTTAAAGTGTTCCGAGTTCTGGTCACTATGGGGAGCTGACCATAATGCACTATTTAATGTGTCTTGGGCTTGACTGATCTTGTACCAGCTTTTTATCGCTGTTGCTCTTCTGGTTAGATCTTGCTTTGTAAGTCCAAATTTGTGTCAGATTTGTTCAGGAGATGAGCTTGGGGCAGGTTGAACGCTCGCCTGAAGGTGTTAATCTTCATTTTATCCACTATTGCTGCGTCCAGCCCTCTTATCGCCACGCTGGCGTATATGATAGTTGTTAATAACTTGGTGGAGATGACTGTTAAGAGTGGTTGAAATGACAGCCCATCCAGTTTTTTTGCCAAGGTAAAAAAGGCATGGTTTAATGCAATCCCCTTCTTCTCAATATATTGTTTTACTGAGGGAAAGTTCCACTTGAATCGAGGTATAGCCCCAGATATTTATAGTTGGTTACTGTCATCAGATGGACATCATTTAAAAACCATCGAGGCAGCATGTCCTGGTCGATTACAAACAGTCATTGTTTTGGTTTTGGTCACATTTACCTCCAGGTGGTTGATTCTTGCATACTGTGCAAGGACATTCGGTGATCTTTGTAGGCCTCCTTTCAGGCGTGGCCAGTACAGGTAAGAGCGGTGGGGTGGGATGGGGCAGTGGGGGAGTTGACAGACAACGGAATAGGGAAAATAAAATAAAAATATAAATAAACCCACTTACCTTGCGTTCGATGCATCGCGGCTAGCACAAGGTAATTGTTTTTATTTATTTTTTATTTTATTTTCCCTATTCCGTCGGCTGATGACCTCCCCCCCACCGAACCCACCCCACTGCCAAACCGCTCTTACCTGTACCCGCTGCGCCTGCCTACTTTGGCTGAACTAAAAAGCACAATGTCTTCTGCAAATGATAGATGGGTAAGGTAAAGGTGACCCACACAGGGGGGTGGGAATTTTCCTGATCCAAGGCTGGTGATAGGTCTGCCATGAAGAGATTAAAAAGGTGGGGTGCTAACACACAGCCCTGCTTTAAACCTTGGTAAGTTGGAATCTTCCTGGATATTCTCATGCCATCTCCAGTTTTTATTTGGATCCAGGTTTCTGACTATAGTGATTGGATTGCTCTTAGGAGAGTGTTGGTTAGACCCCAGTTCTTCAGCTTGTTCCACAATAATGCCCTGTTTACACAGTCAAAAACTGTTTTAAAATCTATGAAGCACGTGCAACTTTTTCTTGACCTGCTTACATTGATTGATCAGGAAGGTGATTGCTGTTTGATGTGGTACCTGCACCTTTTCTAAAACCGGTCTAATTTAGTGGGATAATGTTATTTTTATTTGACCAATCCATTAAATCTGCGAGTAGCAGGGATGCATAGTGTTTGGCCTCTAAATCAAGGAGGACGATGAGCCTGTAATTGCCTGGGTTTGCCCTATCACCTCCTTTAAAGATTAGTTTATTCTGGAGCCTCGCCAACTCTCTGGTATGCCACTGCTGAGCTGAACTTCCTTAAATAGGGTGGCCAGTACCCCTGACCAAAATTCAACATCTTCTTTGAAGATGGCTCAGGTGCACCTTCTTGATGCCTCTTGAGGAGAATTTTTTTCGACTTGTGTTGGAGCATAGAAGTTTTTGTCACTAGTTGGAGTTGTACTTACGTTTACTGGCCGCCTTCCCAGTTGATTGCATTTAAGGTGTTTGGCTCTAGAGGGTTGTGATTTACTGCAAAATATACTTGCAAGGTAGGTCACCAATGATTGTTCTGTGATATTTGAGTTATTTGTCATTTTTCCTTTTGTATTGAGATTATGGTTTCCCAAAATTTCCTTGGATTGCTCTGCCTGGTATTAAATATTATCTTAGCCCAAAAGGCATCCTTCGAGACTTTCTTATCTGCCCAGAGTTGTTTTTTATACTCTTTCTTGAGATGTTTCAAACATTCCCATAGGGAAGCCTTCAGAGGGTACACTTTCAGTAGCCTGGCAAATTTTTTTGGTCCCGCTTAAACTCAAAGAAGTGCTTTGAAAGGCGTGATTTCATTCTTAGCCTTGCTAGTGGACCTGATGTTGTTCTTTGGAGTGCTAGTGGGCCTGATGTCATTGAGGAGACTTGCAGCACCAAAGCCTAACCAAGTGTCAATTTGATGATCGTGGTGTTTATACCATGAATCGTTGAGTGTTTGGCCATAGATGCAAGGTCTGCTATAGATTCATTGGACCATCGCAATCGTTTTAAGTTGGGAGTGTTCGTCACACCAGTTTCTACTGGAGCCAGTGCATGTGTGCATGGAGTTATTCCTAACAACATAAGCTGGTGAGTGATCACTGTGTGTTGTGTATTTTATTGAGAAATGCTTGACTATAGGAATCAACAGCAGAGAAATTGATCGTGAATTTCGACCATGGTATGTGTAATTTGGTGGAGTTTCATCTATTAATCTTCTGTTTAGGACCTTCATTCAAAGAAATTCCAGCATCATGACAAATGTTTCTCCATTAAGATCTCAACGTTTGGCTTTCGAGTTAGACACATATATCTACTTACCCCATGTGCAAACTCATACATACACACACCTAATACACCTGACACACAAGCACATACACATACACCACACAAAATGCGCACACATTACTTGTGCACACGGACACATACATATACATATTGTACAAAAGACATGCACACACTACGCAAACACTAACGTACACTCACAGATACACATTTCTGTATGGCCTTGATTGTGAATCAAGTAGCTTGAAAAGTTATCCAGTCATTCATTCAGCAAGGTAGGGAACGAGGGCCTTATGCAACAAGCTGTTTTCTGTGAGCCATTGTTGATTATCAAGCCTTAGGAGTGACTCACTCATGAATTTCCAGAAGTAAGACACACGCACAGACAAAACTTATGTCATGCCCTCATAGAACTGCTAAGCACTCGCACAGTTGCAGCGCAGAGAGAATTCTTTCAGACATCCACGGAGCGGATGGACTACTTTAAGTTTCATTTGCACCACAGTCTGATGAAATACATAAAGTATTTCATCAGAAACACTTACGCAATGCATCTGTTAACCTATGGCACCTATAAAAATACCAGCAATTGTTTGGATTCGAGCTGAATGTGCAATGTTTTATCAGTTTATTCCCTTTAAAAATATATGAGTTGTCCTGGACGGTTTGTTCATCAGTGTTTCCACTTTACGCTCCCCCGATAACAGTTTAATGTCATTCTAAAGTCAAATGGCTGCTTTATGGAGTATGAAATTGAAGGAAAAATTGGCACTGGAAATAACCACGTCCCTGCTAATTTTAATGCATAATCTTAAAGCACATGTTGCCTTAGCATCCAGTAAGCTGTATTAATGTAAAATGTCGCCTCAGCATTAAAGTTATCGTTTTAGATCGTGTGAAATGTGTGGTTTTTATGCTCCTTGAGAAGATGAAGCGATCTGAGAGTGGCTAGTTGCATTTGACAGTCCATCGCACGGCCCATCTATCTCATGACACCATTAGGAACGGCTACATCTCCCACAAGTGGCTGTGTTGAAGCGTGGGTGTTTCCCAAGCGTTAAATCACCCTAATAGTGCTGGGCAAAACCAGAGCAAGAAAGGCAGCAGAAGGGTTACAAGTGTTCATAAGAGGGGCTTCAGACACTGCGAGAGTGTATTCAGTTTACAAATCTTCTTCTAATGAGCAAAGCCCATGCCTGGTCAAGAGGGAGGGGGCTAAAAGCAGTCCCAGAAATCATTTACTACTAGTCCCATAGTGCACCTGGCGAGTAACCACAACATAAAATAACATTATGGGGCATATTCTCAAGGACTTATCGCCGAGTTAGCGGCACTTTATCGCAGCCAAAGTGGCGATAGATCTATCGCACCATTCACAAGCTGGTGCTAACAGCCGACATCGCCAGTTTTCCTGCGATAGCAGCCGCAAAAAACATTGCCACGGATGACCCCGGCAACTAACGCTAATGAGATGCAGAGTAGGTGTTCCTGTGCAAAAAGCCGCGAAAACACCACATCGCAATATTCTCTACGACCAGCCAGATCGGCGATAAGATCCCAAAACAGGCGATAAGGCGTGTTAGCAGCAGGGATTTAACACCTGCTCTTACCTGGTGTTAAGTCGGACGACAACCTGCACCACAAAAGGGAGCCCAGACCAGAGCCACACCCGAAGAACAACAGATGCCATGGAGCTACTGATCATGCAGCTTGGAGCCCCAAGAGGGCCACAACACCCACCGCCACCACACCCAGGCCTCACTACTCACCGTCCGCCACCAGCGTGTCTCCAAGAGGGCTCACCACGTGCCGGTGCAAGCTCCAAGCCAGGGGCCCGTGACCTTGGCAGCCTCCACATCATGCAGCCCCGCCCCGCGGGCCACCAGGTCACACACGTGATTCTGGGTCTTGACTTCGTAATGGCAGAGATCATATCAGTGCACACGGCATCATCGCAGGCTGCACACCCGCTCAGCCCTATAGGTGCCACTAACCCTGTGAACCGTGAGGCAACGCCACGTGGCGGTAGGCCCGCGCTGCCCGGTGGCTCAGGCCTACACTGCGGTCCAGCAGGGCTCACACAAACCCTTACCAGTCCGGACTGCCAGGACGGCGCATCATCGCAGGCTGCACACCGGCTCAGCACCTAAGGTGCCCCTACCTCAGTGCACCGAAAGTCACCGTCCCGTGGCGGTAGGCCCGTGCCGGCCGCAGTGTTTCCGGTGCCACCAACTCTGTGCAACGCAAGTCATGGACCCTTTCTGATTGAGTCTCGTGATATGCCAGGCGTACGCAGCCATGTCACCTCTGGCAGTGGGGAAAAACTGGGACACGTAGCGTCGTCGTCCCCCCCCTTTATACGTACGCTGAGTAGGCTGGGTCGGCGTACGCCAGGCCAGCGTAGGGGTGTGAATAATTATCCCTGGGCTCTGGGCGTGGTTCATTTCTGGGCTGGATAGGAAACCAACTGATGCGTGTGTCTCTGTTGCAGTGTCTGCGCCACACGGCCTGCAATCGACAATGTTGCAATGTTGCATGCACCCGGAGGGCGGCCGCGCACAAAGGGATTGTACAAGGAGTGCAAGGCTGCTCGGACTCTTGGCTCATGCATGTGTGTATCGCTACTGGTGCACCATAAGCCTAAGGCCTAGCCTCAATTGCAGCACAAAAGCCACATCACATTTCCAGAATTCAAGCAGTAGTCAGACTAACATTAGGGATGAAAGCTCCTTTGTCTCAATACATAAGGCGGAAGGACATCTGCACCTCCGACCTTGGTCTTGCATGCGGCAGGCACCCCCTGAGAGAGATACCATACCAGATGATGACGACTCCCACACTACGCACAGCGCTAATGACAGACCAACGTATCCACACCCCACACACAGAAGTCCTTGCTCAAGGTACTCTTGCATGGAATGTCCTTGACACTTACGTACACTACAACCCATACGTCCAAACGTTGCACACACATACGACTCATTGCTCCGAGCTGTGGCATATCATCCACATAACTGCCGCAGGTCAGAAGAGTGCCGGTTCTACGAGAGCCAACATCGCAATGGCAGAACATCCCGGGCACATGCACAACCCCTGTCACGTGGAACTGTACCGTGCACGTATGCTGCATTTGTTGGGGGCACTGCCACTGGCAGTGCTGCGCATCAGTTACCATCTGAGCTTCCGTCTTGCGTACGTCATCTGCGTCCAGCCCTGGTTCCACTGTCGATCATGCATATTCGAGTGGCCCATGGATGTCTGCCTATCCAACACAACGGTAGCTGAAATGGATTATGACTTGTGTGTGCGCCCCCTGTTGGCCCACGACCAGGATTGTAACCGTGATACCCGTTCATGGGATGCCTTAATATTTGGCGTATGTGCTGGCAGTTGGGCATGGGAGATTGCACAAGTCCTCGTGTGCAGTGACCACATCGAAGCGCTCCCCTATTGGGCTGTGTTGCGGATTGGTGAAACGGCGTGGACGGAGCACATCTGTCCGGACCAGTTAATGGATTTGCTTGCCCTCGTGTTCGTTGAAGTCGACAACGACGTACTCTTGGAACTGATTGCCCAGGAAGCTGCGCTCGCATTTATGGACGAGTAACTACGTTCCTGCAGCCACAACTGCTTGTAACCCAGAGCACAGGTCCCAACACCTTCTTGCATCTTGGAGAAATGGTCACATATCCCACCACAACAGTGGACATGGCTGCATTTGCCTGGACTCAGAATGCATATGCGTGCACCTACGCGTGTTGACACACACCTGTGCAAGGTTAGGCAGTCCCATGGGCGGAGCTCCACAGCGTCGCTTGGCAAGGTTCCTAAGTCTGACATACTGCTGGAGGGAGAGTACACACATGGCAATGTAGTACTACATGTGACCTTGTTGGACCCTTTCACCTGCTCAGTGTCAGCAGAGCAGACAGTCTGCGCAGTCCGGTGGTACAGCACTATGCAGATCCCATGGGCTGTGAGTCGTGTCCCCTGACACGGGGCAATGAGCATTCGCCAAACATCACATGACTCATCCAGCAAGGCAAGGTGGGCTGAGACCGTTGCCATCCGTAATGATTGGTGTTCATTTTTGCCTCCCCATTTCTTGCACCTCTACATGTTCCCATGCTGCCTGTTAGTGTCTGAAGCATTGGTCTGCATGTTGTGGCCCTTGTCTTGCCCGTACTGACACGCACATGCTAATAAAGTCTACGCCACTTCACTAGTGTTCAACTGTGATGAGTGTTGATTAGAATGACAAATCGTGTGCCTCAATGAGCATTGTCCGTACACAGGGAGGGACTGACTGACGCATTTCACTTAGGGGTGAGTCCCTATTGCCAGCTCCACCTCTGTGAGCCAGACATTGTGGTTGGGATAGTTGCTGGTAGACCTGTGCTCTTACGTGTCTTCAGCAATGTGAGTATGGTGTCCATATTCTTGCCATGTGGATCAATGTGACCCATCAAAACAGGCTGTGTCCACACACTTGAGTGTGAGTAGGTATGCGAAGAGATGTTCTGTTGTCACATGTGATGGGGGACACTACTTTAGGCCTGCTACCGAATTAGACATTTTTACACACAGCCCCCAAAAAATACATGGACGTGGGGCTGCGTTGGGGGGTTGCGAGATTGTTGTTCATGAGCAATGAGGCCACAGCTAGTTCACACCTTCACAGTCATCTAATTGGCCATGTGGGTCAGGGTCAAACATGCGCATTGATGTCATTTCCCAGGGTGTACCTTTTTGTCCAATCAATGTCCCTACATTCATCCATACTTATATACTTGATTGAACATAGACATGACACATCTGTGTGATTTGGAATGTTTTATTCACATTCTGTGGAGTGTCGGAGCTGGAGCAGTGCATGGCCATGCAAACCCCATATTACATGGTTGCCCAGTGGAGGGCCAACCAGAGTCCTTTGGGAATGACAATTTAATCGGAAGAGGAAGAGTTCAGTCCGCAGCCTGATTGCTGTGTCATTGGTAACCAGAGCAGATATGGCAGTCCATGTCGGGGTCCAGGTGAATGTCGCAGAGTGTTTCGGGAGACAGTGGAAGGTGTTGTTCCCGGGCATGATGCAGAGGGCTGAACCAAGCAGGAACAGGCCATATGGCGGGGATGAATGCTACAACCTCCTCTGTCACACAGAGTCATTGCCATCCACATCTTAGTCCTCTGATATGTCTTCTGTGTCAGGTGTGTCAGGTGTGTGTGGTGGTGTTATGGCTGCATCACTGTGTGCCACTGACACATCAGGTGGCGGAGGTGGCATGGCTGCATCACTGTGTGCCACTGACACATCAGGTGGCGGAGGTGGTATGGCTGCATCACTGTGTGCCACTGACACATCAGGGGGCAGAGGTGGTATGGCTGCATCACTGTGTGCCACTGACACATCAGGGGGCGGAGGTGGTATGGCTGCATCACTGTGTGCCACTGACACATCAGGGGGTGGAGATGTGTGTGTCGGAGTTCCTGCAGCAGTCATCTGGGACAGCAATGGCAAGAGGAGGTTCTGCAGGGCATGGAAGATCCCAGCTCCATCTCGCTGGTGTCCAGCCTGCATCCGCTCCATGTTCTCCATTGTCCTCCGCATCTGTGCCAACTCTGTGCTGTCATCGCTGGAGCATGTCTGACTAGACAGTTCTTGTATCCGAGTAATGGCTCCAGCGAGGTCAGCCAAGGATTGTTGTAGAGCATGGAACGGACTGTGGGTGTCCGTTAGGGACTGTAAGTGGTCCCTGATGGGACTCATACACCCACGTATGGCATCAAGTTTGGCTGCCATGAGGTCGAAGTCCACCCGCACCTGTTCAGCCAGCCCCCTCTGGCTGTCTGACACACGGCTTTGGAATGCCATGTGTCTTTCCGTGAGGTGCTGGGAGCCTGCCGTGGTGGAGGGTGCTTCCTGCTGTGTGGGCTGTGCAGGGGGTGGGGTCACCTCGATGCAGCTGGGCTGCCCTGCTCCTGGTGGTGGGGTGCGGAGGCTCTCCACGAGCCGTTGGAGGGTGTCGGAGCTGATGGCCAGGGGGTCCTCCTCATCATCACTGAAGAGATATCTGGTCTGCTCTGCAGGAGGTGTTGATTGTCCCTCTGCAATGTAAAGGGGAGTTGCAGGTTAACAGTGTGTTCCATGTATGTTGACGCATTGTACATGTTTACATACAGACTGCATGACAATGTACATTGTGTCTGTTTTGGATAAGCTGGCTATTTGATGGGAGACTGGACATTTCGACTACATGACGGATGTGAGGTTGTACTCGTACGTGATCATCTCACAGTTTCCTGCTATGCCAGATGTGATTGGCCAGTTTCTACGCACATGCGGCACCAGTTGTGTCCTCTGTTCTGTAGTGAAAGTGTTGCACTTTGTACCACATTGTCGTCAATGTTGATGTGCTGTGATTGCTATGTGTGTGTGCTGCATTGTGGGAGAGTCGCCCCTGCAGCTCTGATTTAGCGGCCCCTTATCCCTTTGAGGCGGTGTGCCTTTGACTTGTGTGCTTTTAAGGTGCTGAGATGTTGGCGACTTGGGTCATTTGTGCTCTTGGACGGTGTTTGTACTCTTGTGCATTGTTTGTCTGCAGATGTGTTGTTGACGTCAGGGGTTGTATGTGCACGTGGATGTGTCAGAGTGTGACCTGCTCCTTTGAGGATATGATCCACACTGGGCCACCTCAGTGTCGTGTTGTGCACCATGTCATGTATTTTGACTGCAGCCATGCTATTGGTCTCATGCAGTGTCACTTGCATAGTCAGTGTGGCTCACAGAGCCGCTGCTTTGCTGGATTCAGCACATGTGCATGGGTAGGTTGTGAGATTGGTGATCGGGAGAGGGGTCCCTTTGTGCACATAGTGGACGGGGGCCTACTTGGTGTTTCTATGTGTGCTGCAGTGTGCCAAGGGTATCAGGGACATGTTCCACGATCATTGTGGGTGTGCAGTGTGCTACACATAATTGTGCATCTGTGCCATTGTGCCCATCTCCCCCCGTCCCACCAGTCCCTGGTCGTTACTCACCCTGTTGCTGTTGGGTCAGGTCATATCGAGCTGTGTCCGGACCCCCAACTCCTTGCACCGTCTCCACACTGATGACTGTGGCCACCATTTCCTCCAGCTCATCCAGCTCCTCCTGTGGCGCAGGACTCCCACCTCCAGTCGCCGTTGCTGCCTTCCGGGTGGCAGCGAGTTTCTGCTTGGTTTGGCTATTCACATCATGCCAGCGCCTCTTGACCTCCTCCATTGACCTCCTCAACACTCCGACTGCATTCACGTTGTTCACGATCGACTGCCATATTTCCGTTTGTGTTGCCAATGACACAGTGGAGGTGACGAACAGTTGTTGGTAGTGTTCTATCACCTCCGTGACGATGATCCTGTTTTCCTGCGGACTGAACCCCGTCTTCCTCTTCTCCTTGCCCTTCCCCGACCCCGAAGTTCCTTGCTGGTCGTCTGTGGCGCTTGTGGGTTTTGCGTTGTCCTCTGAACTCGGTCCGGCTGCATCCATGGTGCTACGCAGTTTATTTTTTCGTCTTTATTATTTTTCTGCTTTTGTAGTGCATTTTCCCGCATGACGCGTGGGAATTGCAGGCCTGTCGCTGGTTATCGCTGATTTTTTATCAGGGTTGGCCACATCGCCACTTTTTTCGCGTTCGTGTTTCGCGGTTTTTTGCCGTCACAGTAATTTTATTGCGGTCATTTGACGCGTTAGCGTGAGACTATCGCATGGTACCGCCATGTTGAGAATACAACGTTAGCACGGTGTTATTTTCCCGCGATGGACTGCGATGTTCAAAGTTGCGTTAAGCTAATTTTGCGATAATTATCACACGTTCTTGAGAATATCCCCCTGTGTTTTTTAGAGGACGTGTCCATGCTATGAGGTCTTTTTGTACTATTAACCTCACTAGATGTATGTTGTGACTGAATGGGGCTCATTTTTATCGAACTGGAAGGGAAAAAATAGAATTGGGTGCAGTGCTTAATTTGAGCCGGTGGTTTCTGGTGCTCAGCACTGGCACCTAATAATCAACACTGGCCCTTTTCATGAGCACCAGTTAAGGACACCTTCATTTATGGTAGGCACGGGGAGATTAACTGATTTGCTCAGAATCACAGGATGTTGATCCAACGCGCCACGATTCAAACCTGGTTCCCCAGCTCTGAAGTTGCCAGCTCTGGCCATTATGCCACATTCTCTCCCCACATTTATGGTTGGTAATTGGTTCTGTTTTAAGTGGCGCTAACAGTAGAAATGGGCTGGTGCAGGCTGCCTCCTGACGATAGCCCCGGCACTTATTTCTTTACAAATTAACCACTGCTTGGGTGCAAATTAATCAAATGTTCGTGCAACGCTGGGCAGCAAGTAAAGTTGCTGCACTGCGTTGTGTGAACAGGAGAGAGCTGAAAAGTGCCATATCTACTAAGATATGGCGCTCTTCAATTCTCTCCCTGTGCTGGTGCCCTTGAGGGTGCCTAATTCCAACGCAGTCACCCTTGCACCATGATACAAGGGTGCCTGCATTACGGGATACCTTCCTGCACAAAAACAAGCATATTTCTCTTTCTATGTGTGATGCACACTGCATCATGCATAGAAGGAGGAAGTAACAAGGTAATAGTTACAAGTAATGAGTCACTTTATGATTGTTCTGTTTAATTTTACAGGAATTCTTTTGCACTCTAGGGCTCGTCTGAAACTGGACTAGCGGGGCCCACTACCCGGTGCCTGACCTTGATTGTTTACTCCTTTTTGTGTCACAGTGTTGACTTCCATTGTACTGAGTTTATTCGTACTTTCGCCTCTTTGTACAGCGCTCTGATACCCGCAAAGGTCATGTTCGCGCTTTATAAAACTTTTCAAATAAATAAATAATAGTAAGTAGCGCCTTCCAATTGGGTCTAACAATAGGCATGCTTTACAATACATAAAGATCCTTATTACAAGTGCCCGTTAATTCAGATGGGTCCAGTGGCGGCATTACTAAGCCCACCGTTCAGTAGTTAGCGAGATATTAAAGAAAACACAGCTTTGTATATCTAGGGACTCAAAGGCTATGCAAACTCTCCCAGTCTCGTGCTGAGATCTGATTGGCTGCCAACACTCCAACAAGAACGTATTGGAAGTCAGTCAGTCAATCCACTTTATTCGATTAATTAAAATCATAAAAGTACAATACACAAAACATAAAACAACAATAATATCATTCAATTCAGATGGGCGATATACATTTTTTTTTTTTTATTCCTACAAAAAATCTATAATTCATCAGAGCTTGAAGGTTATCAAATAAAACAGTTACGATAAGATAAATTAAAAATTCATACATCATTAGTCATAGGAAATCTCCTTTTCCTAAGGCGAACAGCAGCAACAAGAAAACTAGCAATATTAAAAATGTTCCAGGTGTCATCTAACAGTTGAAGATACATTAAAGCAGGTCTTGCCTGTAAGAAACCCTTTCCCCTCAGTAGGGGGACTATAAACCTCCTCCGTATGTCATTATAAAAATCACAAAACATGATAAAATGCAATGTATCCTGTGTTGAAAAATTATCGCACTGGCACGGGCCTATATCCTCTGGTTTACACCATCCCGGAAGGCTACCCAGGGAAAAATGAATCAGATTGAAGCGGAACCTAGTCAATAGCCAACGATGATACGGCTTGGTTACAATTCTCAGGTAGGGCTCAATTAACGGGGAAGAAATAATTAGATAATGAGCTCTGACCAGAGGTTTTTGAATCTCCTGTTCCTCCCGTTCCAACATCAATATATTCAAAAATTGTGATTTTACCCAAATTACATCATCTTTTTTGATCCCATCTGGGGCATTATAAATGTCAGGTCGCCCCAGTTTGAGAAACATAGACTTAACATAAGACAGCCACGGAATGCTGCTGGCTTTCTCCAGGGCAACACAATCCCGTAAGATCTGGTGATTCAGAGTTATCTCAGGATTAAGCCAGGTTTTAATCCAGCAAACCAAGGGGGCCAGTCTCAGTGAGTCAGTTACATAACCCAACCCCAATTCCTGGTGAATAGCAAATGTCGGGGTTGATTGGAGGGTTCGTAAGAATTTATTTTCAGCCAACTGCATCCCTACCATCTGTTTATAACCCCAAATAGCAGAGCCATATGTAGCAATAGCCAGACATTTAGATCTGTAGATGGAGAGAATAGCTTCAAAAGGCCTTGCTCCCAGTCGCTGTGAAAACCCTAATAAAGCTGACGTCGATCTTACTACTGCGTTTTTTTTAGCTTTAAATTGGGGGACCCAGGAACATCTATCATCGAATAAAACCCCCAAATATGTAAAAGAGGTCACTCTAGACACCTCCGCTCCATTACATGAGAAAGTTTTATCTTTTCTTTTTCTTTGGCCCATTATCATGACATGTGATTTCGACATATTCACAACCAAATCAAGGGATTTCATGTAAACCCCAAATGCATCCAACAGTCTCTGAAGGCCTATAGCAGTTCGGGATAATAAACGGCATCATCCGCGTATAGGAGGACCGGGATATTCCTGGTCCCTACACGCGGAATATCCAAACTCGCCTGATCCAAGGTTTTATCTAGAGCATTAATATAAAGAGTAAAAAGTAATGGTGCCAATATACAGCCCTGGCGGACACCTCTGCCTGATTTAAAGTGACTAGTGCATTTGCCGTCCTGTGTGACCCTGACTGCTGCTAAAAGATCCCGATGTAAGTCTGCTAAAAAATAAACCAAACAGGGGTCAATACCCATAGCAAGTACAATAGACCAGAGCTTCGATCTGTTTACCAGATCGAAAGCAGAGGTAAGATCCATAAAAGCCATTTGTAGGGAACCTTTTTGGCTACGGTGTATTTGCCTATTAATAAATATAAATTAAGACACCGATCCATGGTACTTCTGCCTTGTCTAAAACCATACTGAAGATTGGATAAAACCCCGTTATCATTTACCCAATCAGTGACTTTAACCAAAATCACTTTACCTAAAATTTTGACGGCAGAATCAATCAATGATATAGGTCTATAACACCGTGGGTCTCCTCTCTGACCTTTTTTAAAAACTGGGATAATTGTAGACAGGGACCAAGACACAGGAAACCACTGCACAACAGAAGCATTAAACACATTTGCCAAAATCTTGGCCCAAAATTTAGGTTCACTTTTATACAGGTCTGCAGGGACACAATCAGGGCCAGGTGCCTTATTACTGGAAGTCTCTATTATTGCCTTTTCAATATCCACCTCTTTAAAAACCATCAAAGGAAAATCACCATATGTTTCTAAACTTGGGAAGGGAACCTGCACCTCGCTTGATCCATAGATAACCTTAAAATGTGCTAGCCCCTGCTCTTCTGATATATTAGTTTCCATGATGTCATTCTCTATACCCGAGAAGAAAGGTGTATTAACAATAGCCCAAAATTTTGAGCTATCCTTTAGGACTTCGACAGACATTAAAGCATTCCAAGCCTCCGATTTGATCTCACTTTTACGGGTATCTACCGCTAGCTTATAATACTTCCTGAGGCTAGCTATCTGCTCCCTGTCTCTTGGTTTATTTTTCAGGGCTTGTACTAAGATGCGATGAGCCCTAGAGCAATTTGCGTCAAACCACCTTTCCACTGGGTTAGATCTAGGTTTAGTTTTAACAGTCAGGTCAATTGCTACCTGACTGCAGATACCTTCAAAAGCTCTAATTACCTCATCCTTTGGGGTAGAATAATCAACGCATTTTGCAATATCATCTTTAGCCTTCATGCGTAAATTAACAAAAAAGGATTCAGGAATTACCTTAGACCATTTGAGCCTCCTTCCCCGGTCTCTTGGGGCCACGTGATTAACTCCCGTGTTCCTAACCAGTAAACACAAAAGGCCCAAGTCTTTGTGTAATTCAAGAATTACTGGGTTGTGGTCACTAAAGGGGGACAACTTAGCATTATAGGATACTACATTAGCTAACATTGAGGGGGACAAGAATATGTAGTCAATGATAGTATCCCTTCCCTTGGCTTTAAATGTCGGCACCCGCTCAGATACATCATTAAAACCAGGTTCAAAGAGGTCAGCTCCTGCCAGGAGATCCTCCAGGGCCTCCCCCCTTTGCGTATGCTCAAAATGGGGTGACACCGAATATTCAGGACCCAAGTGATCATCACCATAACAATTCAAATTACACAAGTGAATATTAAAATCGCCCATAAGAATGATATAGTAAAAAGTGGATTGCTTCAATCTATAAACTTCTAAAAAGCATTTCAAGCAAGAAAGGTGTTCATTCAAAGTGTCGCATTCCCCAGAATTATAAAAATTAATTAATAATATTTTGGGACAATTGGGGGTACACAATTCTAATATCAGACAGTTATGGGAGCTTACCTCCATCATCTTTACAGACCCTTTTAATTTTAAAGAAAGAAGGAGTACTAAGCCCCCTTGGCTCTACCTGCCAGGGTAGAACGTGCAGGTGAACAAAAAGATTTAAACCCATCCAACCAAAAATTGCTCTCCCTGTCCCATGTTTCCTGGAGAGCAATAATATCGTATTTTTTTATAAACTCAAGCCAGCTAGGATCATCCCTTTTAGATCTGAGCCCCGCAATATTCCAGCTGATGATCTTACAGTTGGAGGCAACTTCTAGGTCCATAGGCTGGAGATTATAACCGGAGTCAGATGGACAATCATGAGATGGCTCTAGTCAGTCATTCTCGTCTAACTGGGACAGTGGAGAAAATCTATTTAATAGGGCTATGCCCTGCCCTTCACAGCCTAATTGAGTAGGAAAAATTTGCGGGTCTATTGTGTCTCTAACATTAAAACTATCTGGGAGGATCTCCAAATTTTTAGTTTCAACGAGGCGTTGAGGAGACTGAAAAGGCCTCCTCGAATATACCTCATTATGGGATTTGACCAGTGCATTCAATCGTTTTGCTGGGGGATAAAAATAACCCAGTGGCAGGGCTCTGATACCCCCCTTCCCCTGTTCTGAGTTAAAATCCGAGGCATCCCAGAACAATCTATCCACTACATTCCGTGTGTTAAAATTAACAATAATGCAATCGCCATCAAATTGTTTCGGGCGGTTACCCACCCACCCCACCCGTCTGGCCATTATAATGCTAGAAGAAATCTCAGAATTTCCAGTACAATATTGATCACACCATTTTTTGACTTTTACTAGAAGAGCCGGAGTGGATTCATTATCATTGAAATCAAGTGGTGGGACCCTTACAAGGACCGCAACCAATGGGGTCGCTTCTGGGGGAGATTAAGACTACCACTATTAGGATTTACTGGCCTCTCATGGGATGATAGGGGCTCCCTAGTAACCAGGGTCTGGGCATTAGCTGACAATTCCACAAAATTCCTATCGCTGCGGCTAGAGTTCCCCCATCTTACTGGGCGGCCCTGGTGTGCCCCAACTCTCTCCATCAATCCGGATTCTGGCCTTACCCGTAATGGGGAAACTGGTTGAACACCTAAGTTGTCTAAACCAGTGCTTGGCCTGGTCTCTAGCTGGGCTTTAGGGAGCGTTAATGAACTAGGAGAAACATACAAAGGTTTTGAGGCCATTAAAAAGGAATCAATACGCTCACATTTTTTCAAAATCCCAGCAACGCAAGTTTTCAAAGTGTCAATAATATCTTTAGCTATGCTAGTAAGAGCAGATTCCAGCCGTGAGGTAAAAATCTGTTCCACCGTATTCCGAACTATCAGGTCAATATTTTCACTCATATCATTCCCTTGAATAGGGGTACTCTTTTTACGCCTCTGTCCCGTTTACAAGTTTTTCTAGTAGATCTCTTTTTCCCAGCGGATCCCAAAAACATCCTTTTTGGTGCCTTTTCCAACACGGGCAAAAGGTCCTTAGTGACATCAACCATGTCCCCAGTCTGAACAACATTACACGTTAAAGTGCCCTGCGCAACTGACGATGTTGTTATCAGTACCGTGGGTTCCAGGGGAACGGGTATTATTGTTGCGCGGTCAGATGTAGCATTCCCCTCATCTGGCTCTTGAGTCGTACCCATACCCAGCTCTTTTTCTGCATTGGCAATCTCCTTGTTAAGGGCTCCCACCGCCGAGGTTAGATAAGAAATGATGGATGCCGACTTCCTTGGGATTTTTGCTTTTACCCCCCCCTGATCTTGACCACACAATTGTTTTCGCTTACCCATGGTAGACGTTAAAGGGGTGTCCCAGCCCGGCCTCTTCCGGATGCTGACGGGCAAGGACGGGCTCGCCCTTGTCCCGGGCTTCCGCGCTGAACTTTATGCGCCTCCTGGCGCCTCCTGCAATCAGCTGTGGCAGCCCAAGGAGCAGTCTGGGAGCTGTAGTCTCCCCTGATAGCGCGTTGCCGGTGTGAAGCGGGTCCCGGGTGTGAAGGTGTCTTATGGTCTTATGGTTAGCCACTAGTCTGACACCAGCAATTATAGCACTTAAAGCAGGTTACTCACAGTTTTGTCGTTTTTGAACCCTCTAAACCTCAAAGCCTCTCTTGGCTTACTTGTTCCAGCTCCTCTGCCTTCAGAACACCTCTCCCACAGCTCTCCCAGCGGGTAAGACCTTATGCAGAGGGGGGGGCACTCACATAGCCATGAGAGTAGGCAATAAACAAAAAGTAGTCGTAAAGGAGCCTCAGCTGCGCTGATACTGCCAATAACGCTGATATTACCCATGCCTTGTTTCTGTACCTTTTTTGAGCACCACTCGCACAAGGGAAGAGTTGCAGTGCTTTTCTCGTTCGGCTCAGAGCAGGAGAGTCAGGCTGGAGCCAGAACCTGGAGCCGGAACCGCCTGCAGTCCTCGTTTAGCGGCGTAGATGAAACCTTTTTTTCCTCTCCTCCTGGCCGCCACGAAATGCCTCGATATGCCTCGATATGCTCATGCAGGTAGAGACTTGTGGAATGCGCTTTCAGTCAGCGGGAGTCGGTGGAAACTGACACCGTCCTCATTATTGCCATACCGCCGTGCTTTAGAGACTTTCAAAAACTTTTTCTCTAGCTGGCGCAATACAGGGGTAGGAGCTGGCAGCCATCCGGATTCAGAGCTCGGCGTTGAGGAAGCCAGAAACTTAGTCCGTTCCTCCTACCTCCTGGCTCCAGCCTCAGGCTCTGCACCCCTTCACCTTTCACCTCTCTGACCTCCTTAGCCTGCAGTCAGCCGCCTCCGTGAAAGCTCCAGGCGATTTCCCTGTAGCTTGACTATTGGAAGTCATATTGGGATTCGTCCCTGATAAAAGGTAAAAAAAAAAAGAAAAGAGGGCAGGGTTGAAATACCCTGGCCCCTTAGCTCTCCAGGGCAAGAAATCTTTTATTTTAATTTTCACCTAAAATCGTGGCGGATCCGCGAATCTGGTGAAAATAAAAAATAAAAAAAACAAGCTCGAGCTCCCGCGATTGTTGTGGTAAAAGCCCCTGGGTGGGCCTGGTCCCAGGGGCATAGTTTAAAAAAAGGAGGAGGGTGCAAGGGGCCTCCCTCCTGAGGCTCTTGGAGCTCTGGGTACCACCACCTCCCTAGGTTTAATTTATAAAGGAGGAGTAGGGCGCACGGGACCCCCTCCTGAGGCTCTTGGAGCCCCAGGGATCACCACCTCTCCGGGGCTAAATAACCAGTAATGGGGGGCCTCATGGACCCCCACGAGCCCCGAGAACTACCCCCGCCTCAGGCTATATAATGTCTAATGGGGGGCCCTGCAGATCCCCCCGGGCCCCAGGGACCACCACCTTCCAGGGCCAAATACTTTTAAAACAATGGCCCCCTCCCAGGACACATACTGCCCCGGGGACCACCACCTCCCCGGGGCTGGCCCTGAAAAGTAAAGGAGGGGGCCTGACGGCCCCCCTCCTGGAGCCATTAATGGCCCTGGGGACTGCCACCTCCCCAGGTCCAGCTCCTGCTATGTTACGGAGTGCCTACCCCTGGGACATAGCTGTTTGCTTTTGCTTGGCGGGAGCTGACAGCTCCCGCCAGACAAAAGCAAACACTCTGGTTCAAGTGGGCAAGAGCTGTCAAAGGGCTCCCGCCCGCTGAAAGTGGAGGTTTAATCTCTTTCCCTGCCCGCAGACTGGCAGAGAAAGAGAGGAAACAATTGCTCTTACACACAGGTAGCTGCATTTCCAGCAGCTCCCTGCGTGCAATAGCAATGCCGGCCCCCGGAGGAGGCGTGTAGCCGGCTGGTACTGCGGGGGTCTTGAGGCTCCCCTGCAGTCCCCATGCTGCACCCGCGAGGGGGGTCGATCGGCCCCCTCCCTTGTTTGTTTGTGGCTGGGCCCGAGGGATGGGGTCCCCGAGGCCAAAATCGGCCTGGGGAGAGGCACCGCGCTACCCCTCTCCCCTGCATAGCTGCCAAGTTTTCAAATGGCTCATGTGTGACATTTTACAAGATTCACAGTGCTTATGTGTGACACTTCTACGTATAGTTTGCTCAAAACTTTTACAGTTTAGGCTCAGGGGATGGATTCTTTGTAGTTCCAGGACTGTCTCTTTATGCCTAGTGTAATGTTGCATACCGGTGACCTCAGCGTCATTAATTTGAGACTGCTGATACAAGTTCTCAATTACAGGCACAGTGTGCCGCATGCCGCTACATTGCAGCAGTTGCTAGCTTGTCCCAGGGCTGCCTAGAGTGTTGGACGCTTACTTGTTTAGAGTTATTATGGGTTTTAATGTGAGGCCTGATCATGCCGAGTAACAGGCCGGGATCAGGTGCCTCTCTGTCCTCCGTGGTCTTCTGGGCACCTGGCTGAATTAGTTCATAAGAGTGTGCTCTCTCCTGCTCTCTTCCTGTGTCTCCGGTCAAGGCAGTGCTTCTCTCACTCACAGACCCACTCACTGACTCACTCAGAGACTAACCCACCCACCTACAGACCCACTCAGACACTCATGCACTCACTGACAGACTGACTCCACACTTGCAAACCCACTCAGACACTCTGACACCCACTCACAGACCCACTCAGACACTAACGCACCCAGTCAGACACTCATGCATCCACTCAGACAGCCACTCAGACACTCTCACACCCACTCGCGGACCTACTGAGACACTCATGCACTCACTCATACACTGAATGTCAAAGGTTACTGGTTACAGTTGGGAAATTACAATTTAAAAAACCTTAGAAATTCACTTAAAAAAACCAAAGGTTACAGTGACGTTATAGTAAGGAAATAACATTAAAAAAGTAGAAATTCACACAAAAAACACAGGTTAGAGGGATGTTATAGTTAAACTCAGATTTCACTTGTACAAAACCATAGAAATTCAGCAGTAATAGTTACGTGAGCTAACTATAACTTACACCCCCGCAATGTACTGCTTATGACCTCACATATTACATCTTTCATGACATGGTCAGTGATGTCACGGATTACATCACTGATGACAACACTGATGACATTATCCACAGAAAACACTCACACACCCACACAACCACTCATATACCCACTCACACACCCACACAATCACTCACATACCCATTTACAGACCCACACAACCACTCACACACCACTCACTCATCCATAAAGTCACTCACACACCCACTCACTTACTCATACAGCCCCTTACACAAGCACTCACTCACCCATACAGCTACTCACACAACCACTCACCCATACAGCTACTCAGACACCCACCTATTCACCTATACAGCCACTCACACAGCCACTCACCCATACAGCCTCTAAACACAGCCTCTCACTGACCCATGCAACCACTCACACACCAACACAACCACTTCTATACCCATTCACACATCCATACAACCACTCACACACCCACTCACTCACCCATACAGCCACTCACGCAAACACTCACTCTCCAATACAGCCACTCACACACCAACTCACTTAGCTAAACAGCCATGCACTCATCCATATGGCCACTTACACACTCACTCAAACAGCCAGTTACACATCCACTCAACCACCCATACAACCACTCACACACCCAGTTACAGACCCATAGACCCACACACAGCCTACTCACCCCTCATACAATCACTCATACATCAACTCACACACCCACACAACTACTCATACACCTACTCACACAGCCACTCAAAAACAAATACACACGGTCACACAGCCACTCACATAATATATGTTAGAAGTAGTATCACTCATTATTAGTACACAACATATACTAATTTAACTTTTGTGGTACTTTCGGTATATTTTTAACACTCATAAACTTTCAACAAACACTCACAATCACTGGATGATGTTATCAGTGATGTCATTTGAGAAGTCATCAGTGATGTCATTTGAGATGTCATCAGTGATGTCATGAGTGATTTCACTGACCATGTCATGAGTGATGTAATGTGTGAGGTCATAAGCAATGCATTGCGGGGGCATAAGTTATAGTTTTATAGCTAGCTCAGGTAACTATAACTGCTGAATTTCTATGGTTTTGTACTAGTGTAACTCTGAGCCTAACTATATCGTCCTTGTAACCTTTATTTTTTACAGTGAAAATATATATTCACTGAAAAAAACTGTGAATATATATATTCACTGAAAAAAACAAAGGTTACAGAGATGTTATAGGATGGAAATGGAATTGAAAAAACCTTAGAAATTCCCCGAAAAAACAAAGGTTACCGGGACGTTATAGTTAGGTTCAGATTTCACACACAAAATAGAAATTTGGCACTTATAGTTATCTCAAGTAACTATAAATCATGCCCTGGCGTAACAATAATTTCACTGCAAAGGTTGCAGTAATATTATCAATGATGTCAAAAAAGACGTCATGAGTGATGTAATATGTGGGGTAATTAGCAGTGCATGGCAAAGGTGTGAGTTATAGTTACCTTAGAGCACAAGTTATAGTTTTTGAGATAACTATAACTGCCAAATTTATATGGGTTTGTGTGTGTAAAATCTGAACCTAACTAATTTCAAAGGTTTTTTTAATTCTATTTCCAAACTATAACGTCCCTGTAACCTTTATTTTTTTCTGTGAATTTCTACGGTTCTAGATATACATAAATCTTTTTTCTTTATTAACTGCAAAACTACTGAACAGATTTACACTCTTTCCAGAACAAGATCTAGCTTTCTGCCAAATTTGGTGTAATTCCATTCAACGGTTCGGGCTATAGTTGTGTCTAAAATCCCTATAAGAAATTGCATGTGGAAAACGCATTTTGGGTTCCCCCATTTTTCTCAGCTCCTGCTTGATGGATCATCCCAAAACTTTCTGGACAGCAGTTGAAGTGAGCGGCAAGCTAGTTTTGAAAAATTTGTGAAGGTTCGTCAACCGGCGCCAAAGTTATTAGCAAAATGGAAACTAGGTTCCAACTATAACTACCTACTGGTGACCGCCAGTAGGTAATGTATATCAAATACCATTTTGCCAGCAAAGTAAAGGCATTACCGATTTAATGACCTGTGATTTAATGTTACTCTTGATGTACAGGGATGTAAGGACTCCCAATGTAAAAACTTGTGCAGTAACAAGTGATGTTCGGGAAACAACAAGGATGGTAACAGGTGACATGTAATGAGGAACCTACAACTGTAATAATGACCAAAACCTTTATAAAAGCAAGTCATCTGAATCTACCCTGAAATTACAGTTTTTAGGATGTAATTGTCTCATTAGATGTTGCATGGGCGGCTCCTCCGCTAAGGCGGAGGAGCGTCGCCCCACTGCCTTTCAGCACTGCAAAAAAGGAAAAATAAAATGATAATACCGCAAGGTTAATATAATTTTATTTTTCCGTGCTGAGGCAGTTTTGCAGGGCGGGGCTAGGCTGAGCAGCGCAGGAGGGAGGAGTGGTGGCACTCTCTAAGTCCCCATGACTATTTGGCCGGCCGTCTTGGGCTATAAGCATGCAATGTTTCCACTTTCAGTTTAGTTGGACAGTCTTCCTTCTTCTTGCATAACCTGGCCTTTATGAATAGCTTCATTTACAAGTACAGTGCACATCAGAATGTTAGCTTCAATATTGGACTACAGACATTCATCCAACCAACACAAGCTCCGCTTGTGTAAAATAGTGCAGTGTATGACATTGTGGATATGTATTTGGGAAGCCACTAAGGCTCTTGTAGTGCTGGGATAGATGCGCATGCAGAAAACAGCAGCTCCCGCAGAGTATGACCGAAAAGCCACCTTGCTTGTAAGTGAACCTTAGGGCTCTCAAAAAGTTGGTGCAGACCTGTTGGACGGGCCTGATGTTTCCCACCATAAGGCCAGACCTGTTGTTTCCCACCAAAAGGCTAGGATGGGATGTATGGCTCAGAGGAAAATCTCAGGCCCTCGCCCGCTGTTCTGTGTAATTGCAGCAGCGTATCTTTTGATGCGGGTGCGCAAAGCTCTGGTACGACCCACTTAATCAAAGGGTAGGAGATTTTTTAGAAGATAGCATTCCGTATTGAAAGCATTTTAGCCCTATCTTTAAAAAAAATCCATATATTTCCTTACTGCTGACCATTACTGACATGACTAGTACCACAGTTTCATTATTCATTTCAACTGTTCACTAATTGGTAGCCTGTGGAAAGATTGCAGTAAAACGTTCGTGGAAAATAGACTGAACTGAGAACAGAACCCATGTAGAAAATACTGGAACGAGGTAAACTGGTCACAGTAAATGTATTTTAAAATTAAAAAGAACAATGCAGGTGGGCAGCAAAAACAATCTGTATAAATTTTCGCCTATAATGGTGGGGTGGGGATGAGGGTTATTTCCTGGAATGGGTAGTTTGGGCCACCATACCAGACAAACCAGCACATTATGTGGCAGCACATTAGACATACTTCTACAATGTTTTCAATTTAAAATTATTGTAACTATTAATTGGGGTGTTTTCTATATATACAGCAGATCCATATATATATTTATTTGATATTGCCCTTACATTTAAAAATGTTCTTTGTGTGTATATATATGCCAAAGACTTTGCCACCGCAATCCTGCGGTTTACCAACAGACAAAAACAGACCCAGTTCTTGGTACGAAAGATTTTTATTTTAGACGCCTTTTCAGTCCGCCATGACGCGTTTCGGCCTTCAGGAGGCCTTGATCACATGATGCTAACGGAGGAGTGTGGGATTTTTAAAGTGACATGTGCATAAAAACAGAAAGCACATGACAATAGACATAGAGGAAACATTTGCGAATAAAAAGCTTGTGCCTTTTTTAACAAATAACAAATTATACCACAATTAAAAAGGAGCGCTGAAAACACCAAACGCAATTGTTAAAAACAGTGTTTTAGACTAAACAATGAAATCAACTGTATTATTCCTTAAATGCAAAAGATTATAAACCTGATTTCAACAGATGCCCAAAATTTGGAAGAGTATCATGACCCAAGTGGGTAGCGACTCCCTGTAGAACATCCATAATACATGATGGTAGACAACTAGGTCATACCGCGCTCCATTGCATAAATATTCAAAATTGTCATAATTAACTGACAACACAGTATATATCAAAAGCAGTAAATATACTCACGGTAACCTAAAAACATAATTCAAGTCTACCATTTATAAAATTGCTGATACACAAAGATATACAAGCTTGAATGCAGGTTTAAAAATCATGGTATAAAAAGAATTCATGTAAAGCGATTCCGCCCAAATGGGCCCCAATTCAAACCTCTATGTAAATGTGGTAAAGTGCAAGTGCTATAAAGTGCAATACAATGTGCCTGTGTAAACTAGAAAGCTAAAAAAGTAGAAAAAATTGATTAAATATGAAGTTAAAAACATAGTAGAGAGGCTACAAATGTGCAAAATTGGCTAATTAAGTACCAGAATGCCATAGAATGGCTATCTTACAGGCATGTATGAAAATCTTCACTGGCATTCAGCCCATTGGGCATCTTAGTGTCGAGCTCCAAGATATATTTAGTTTCTAAAGCTCGAAGAAAAGCTTCACGGTTACCTCCTCTTCTGAGGGGCAATATTGAGTCAATCACACAAAATTTCATTAACTCTGGGTCATTGCTGTGAGACTCTTTGAAATGGCGTGCCACCGGGTAGGAGGCGTCGCTGGTGCGAATCGCTCTGATGTGCTGGAGTATCCGCTTGTGAACCTGCAACTTGGTGCTCCCAACATATTGCAGTCCACAGGGACACTCCAGCACATAGACCGCAAACTCGGTCTTGCATGTCAGAAATTTGTGAATGGCAACCGGTGTGTCATGAAAGGGAACTCTATAAAATGTTTTGTTTATGCCATGTCTGCAGGCCTTACAGGAGGCACATTTGACGAATCCCTTTCTAGTGTTAAGCCAAGAATTCGACACAACCTGTTCTGGGCTACTTCTAACCAAAGTGTCGCTCATTGACCTGGCTTTCCTGAATGTAATGTTAGGCGTCCGTGTCATCCAGTCTCCAATGACTGGATCATTGCGAACCAAATTCCAATTGCTCTTAAAAATCCTGCGTAGCGCTAGATGTTGTCGATTTGGAGGTCAATATTAATCTTGTAGGAGCATCACCCTGGCTAGAAGTAGTGTCGATTTTTGGAGTTTTGTCAGACAAGGCATCTAATCTAGAGATACGATTTTATATATATATATATATATATATATATATATGTATATATATGTACAGTACGCAGTAAGAAAATTTTTAAGCATTAAATACATATATACATATATATGTTTGTAATTTACATACACATTTTTCTGTCTATCTATCTATCTATTATCTTTCTATTTAATTATGAAAGAATGGGCGCTCTGATGGAGATTCATTCCACTGACAGCCTTATTTTGGCAGAAGCTGACCAACGTGTTTCGACCACATATATACATTTTCTATCTATCTATTTACAAAAGTATGGGTGCACTCACAGAGATTCATTAAAAAAATTGCTTTATTTGGCAGAAGCTGACCTACGCATTTCAACCGCTTGTTTACGGTACAAAGCCATGTTTCTCCAATGCTGTTTAAAACACCACATGTGACCCACAAGTGCACAAAACATAATTTTATCACAGCCCCGTTTCTAAATAATCCAAAATAAATTACAAATCATACCTATAAATAACCAGTAATTTCTATGAATTTCATTTTCAGTTTTGAAATCCTTGATTTTATTTTAAACCACCCACTGCCAATAGACTTTGACGAAGTACTTTTGCTCATTGCAGCTATATTATGAAACACAAATAGAACAGTGTTCAAAATATGATTCCTCGTTCACCCTAATGGGTTCAATCTTCACAAAACTTCGCCAAAGTTCATCATGGTGGAGAATTAGTAATGTTTAATAAAGCATAAATTACATAAAAACTCTTATCATCATCAAGCTAATCATTCATTTCTCAGGATTATGGCAAAGTTAATATCAACAATAATTACCAAATGATCATCCAACATACTAACAGTATCCCCAGTCTCAAGTCGGTTTCTTTGGTACCATTGTATTCACAGTTGATAACTCTTTACGCAATCAAGCCCAAGTGGGTCCAAATAAGACTACAAAAATGCACTTAATTTGTGAAAACAGCGGCTCACTTCACACCCAAGTGGGCAAGGTTCCATGAAAATCATACTTCCATGATGCCCAATCTAATCTATTGTCTGTCAACATATTCTAAGCATTGCTTCTTCCAACATGTAAGGTACCAATCATCCATATCTAAAACAATATAACAATGTAAAATAAATACAAAGTTTTACATATGTTCCAGCTTCCTAGAAGGGATTAAAAGCGGCACATTATTCACAAATGGATTACATTTCTTCTTCAGTGTTCAAACCATTGTGTTCCATTGTATCTAACAGTGTGTATACCTTGACTCCAGTCTACGTAATCCTTTTCTCTGTCTCCACCCGTCATCATTCTAGGAATGCAATCAATAACTGTATATGTCATAAGGTCAAGATTGCCTTGGTGATGTGAGTGAAAAGGACGAGCTACTGGATAGCTTTTATCAGCATTTCTAAATACTTATATGTGCTGCAAGATACGTTTGTGTACCTTAAGTATAGAACTCCCATTGTAGTATTTCTTGCATGAACAAGACAACCTGTACACTGCAAATTCTATTTTACATGTCAAATTCCACATGATTCTTTTAGATTGTTTCCATTTCTGGATGTCAGGTGATTTGCATTCTACACTTTTTTACAGACTAGGCATTTATTATAACCTTTAAAGCCCATGCTCTGTACTAACCAATCTTTTTTCGATGGGGTGAATTTCTTTTGAACCAAATAGGCTTTAATGGGATAAACTTTCCTAGATGCAATTAAGGGACATTTTAAGACCGTATTCCCAACGATAGCATCTTCACTTACTAGATTCCATCTTATTCTCAACCTTTGGCTAATTGTATTGTGTTGTACACTGTAAGTTGTTATTACTCCGGGTCCCCCATTGGTTTTCTTTTTGTGCTCCAATTGAATAATAATAAATTATCCAGGTTGCTTGATCTATTTTATATAAGGCATTCTGTAATGTCTTCATATCACATCCCCCGATTGCTTAGCCTTTTGCAAATTATACCTTATTCCTTCCTGATAAATCAGTAACACTACACATATATTTTCACTCTTAGGAACTCACAATAAGGAATGCTCTATTTGATGGTTCCGGGTGCAAACTCTGGGCATGTAGAGTGCTATTGTCGGATGTCAATTTCTTATGGTTCGATGTTTGTATCTTGTTATTGACAATTTCCAGTTTCTCATCCAGGAACTCAGTCCTGTGTCACCTATTGTTGCAGTGAATTTCAGGTTCAAATGTGTTACATTGATATCCTAAATGAAGGATTATTGCACAAAGAACCAAGGCAGAGCTGCCAAATTGCGTATGCACATCCACCCACTTCGTCCGTCGGAAAGTAATTTGCAGGTACTTAGTATATTTTGGTGCTCTCCAAGCATTAAGCCTCCCTCCGCCTTTAGGAGACCAAACTGACTCTCCAAGGAGAAAAAATCCCCTTTGAAGTCCCCAAATGTGTTACACAAATGCCGAGGCACATCCAAAGTCAGTCCAAGTCTGTAACGTAGGCATTAGCCATCATCATGAAAAAGAGGAAGTCCACACGATGATCTTTATTTCCTTCTATGTGTCCTTTATTTCTTGCCAGAATCCATTACATTAAGCAACAGGCAGCCGACACGTGTTTCGTCCGAATGGACTTTCTCAAGGCTAGCAGAAATTGTAAGGCAAGTCGTAGCTCCAAGGTAGATAAGTTTCAAGAAACGATAGTAAACATACGAGTGGTTCGGAACCTGTAGCAATGGGAATCGGTGCGTGGCCGCTCCCGCTACTGCAATTCCACAATGGCTAGCCTTGATAAGCCTGCAGGCTTTGTGTAACACAATCCTAAATGAAGGATTCCACTTCATTTCGAGGTCCATTTCAAACCAAAAACAGATCATTTATAAACCTGAGTGAAAGGGTGTCTTTTATTTCCATAATTTCAGAATATTCTGTAACATAGCATATATGTATATATTACCACAAATCTAAAAATTCGGAAAATTGGAGTAGATTGCATCCCAAAAATGAAAATCTCTATTAATAGTTTAAAACCAATGTAAGGTAAATACAATGTGCTACTCACCATAAAGTGATTGAGCGTCTCGTCAGGGATAGTAAACCCTGTATAAATGCAATTACAATTAATATATTTATACATACATGTTGGTACTAGTTTCTTTTTACACTTGGCACTTTCAAAATTAAATGTATGTATATATTTGAAAATAAAATTGAATTACAATATTTGAAATTTATTTTTCCACTGTCAATAATTTTATTAAAACAAGTCTTATCTCAGGCAATCCTTAGTCTTTTTACATGTGAAGCATGAGGTAACGATCTTATCTCAAAGGGTCGTCCTGCAGATATCAAATCACCAGCTGTCGTTTTTACTGCAATCTTCCCATGGAGCCCAGTAATGTAACATCAGGGGCTCTTAGGCCTACACACCGGATGCTGAAAGCATTGCAACCATCATGGTTTTCTTTCACACACTTTATACTCTTTTCAGTCCCTAAACACCTGGAACAAGCATCTCAAAATGAGGCACTGCTGTGTAATCTCTAGCGCTGTGATCAGCACCCACATTTAAATATGTGTGTATTTATGAAAAGAAGGGGGTTCGTCTGTTTCTCCCACTCACTGCTGCCCCTTCCGCCACTATTTTTGCTCATTGCCAATATCCTGCTGCAACAGTTCTTTTTGTCCTGAAGTGGTGTGAATGCATTGCCAGTTTGTCTTTTGCTCTTTACTGCAGATTTTTGTAAAACTACAGCAAATTGCATGTTTTGCCAGTTCAATCCATAGGGCACCTAGGCCCCCAACATATGCTTCTAGTGGGTCAGTGACAGGAGCTTCCAGTCCTATCAGAATTAGAAGCTTCCATAGTTCCCCCGGGGATACCAGCTGCGAGAACAGCCCAAACCTCTGGGTGAAACTCCGTGGGAGAAGAACGTATTACATGCAGGTTTGGGCACTTTAGAGTCCCACATGAAACAACCCCCTACAGCCCCCCTTTCCCTGAAAGGTTACTGGTAACCCCAGTACTGGTAGCTTCAGTGGGATGAAGTTACAGCAAACAGATCTGTGCCACTTGCAATGGAGCCTCGAGAATGCACAAACATGAGAACCCCCCCCCCCCACCCTCTGCTACACACACACACACAGCAGACAAGGTGATAACTTAGCAATTTCCCTCTCACATGCCTCTTCTTCTCTCAGGTTGCCATCCCTACCTATTTTTCAAAAGCATCACTTTTCACAAAACGTCTTGCGTATTTGGTCTTACAAAGCAGACACAGAGTTTAAAGTCAATTTTCATGCCCTGATCTGACTTGATACACTAATCTGTCAACTCCGCGCTCTTAAAAGCATAAAACAATAGTTGGCAACGAGTTACACACGCCCGCTTGTTTCACTACTGACAGCTACATCGTAGTGACATCATCCTCTGTCATCTATGCTGAGTTTCCGCTGCAGTCTTTACTTAAGATGGCTTCCAGATAAGATTTGTGTTTTCGCAGTGGCCCGGTTGAGGCTCGGCTGCCTATTTAAGCCCTCGCTTGGTTAAACGTTCATAGAAATATAATGAGGTCTCAAAAGCTAAGCAGATCATATACTCTGTTCTATCCCTTTTCCTCTAATGCCGCGGTTTAATGGAGAAATGGATTTTAATAGGGACTTGTAAAACGTTGTGATGTGCAGAACTACCTATGTGCATTATCAAAGAAAAGCAGTGTTATCCTTCTAGAACCAGATTGAAATGATCAAAGGACAGAATTATTTCTAAAGGAAATCTTTTTTGTGAAGTAGCAACTAGCAGTGCTGCTTCAGGAATATCTGTGGCAGGTGGGCTCCATCCTGTGCACATTTGAATTTAAGGAAAGAGTGGCTGAGATAGAGTAAGACAATAAGCGAATGCATAGCAAACATATTTATGCATATATGTGTTTAGATTTTTGTGTGCTCCTTAATCTGGCTGAGTAGAAGCAGAGGACGGCTGTAATCACAGTTATAGAAAATACAGAATTACTTTTTATTGTTTCAGCAATTGTGCCTGGTTTCTATGTGAGCTGCTTTCATCTGACAGGTGAACAAGGTTCCAAAAAAGTATTTTTCTATTGATAACTTCAGACGTTTGCCAAGGACATCGGAAGCCTTCAGCAGTATGTCCACTTCGCTCTGTCTCTCCTTTGCTCGGTTATAGGTCAGACTGAGTTCAGTACTCACTGATATCTTGGAAGGAACTTTAAGGGGCATATTCTCAAGGACTTATCGCCGAGTTAGCGGCACTTTATCGCAGCCAAAGTGGCGATAGATTTATCGCCCTATTCACAAGCTGGTGCTAACAGCCGATATCGCCAGTTTTCCTGCGATAGCAGCCGCAAAAAACATCGCCACGGATGACACCGGCAACTAACGCTAATGAGATGCAGAGTAGGCGTTCCCGTGCAAAAAGCCGCGACAACACCACTTCGCAACATTCTCAACGACCAGCCAGATCGGCGATAAGATCCCAAAACAGGCGATAAGGCACGTTAGCAGCAGGGATTTAACACCTGCTCTTACCTGGTGTTAAGTCGGACGACAACCTGCACCATCAAAGGGAGCCCAGACCAGAGCCACACATGAAGAACAACAGATGCCATGGAGCTACTGATCATGCAGCTCAAAGCCCCAAGAGGGCCACAACACCCACCGCCACCACACCCAGACGGGCCCCCCTCACCCCCCGGACTACCACAGAGGCAGCGCAGACAAAGACAGCGGACCTTCAGAAAACGCACCAGCCTCACAGACTTAACACCAGAGGATGTCATTGCCCACTACAGGCTCAAAAGGACAACCATCCTCCGCATCCTGACCATCATTGCCCACAGGCTGACGGTACCAACACAGCGGACAACCAACATCCCTCCGCAGACAAAGCTGCTGGCTGTGCTGCACCTGTTGGCCTCTGGTACCTTCCAACCAACAACTGCCAGAGTCGGAGGAGTCTCACAGCCAGCCCTATCCAAGTTTCTCACACCTGTCTTGGATGCCATCATCAGCTTGGTACCCCAGCACCTTTACTTCCCACACACTGCGCAGGAACAGCTGGAGACCAAGCAAGGCTTCTACGCCATAGCTGGCTTCCCGCACATGTTGGGGGCAATTGACTGCACACATGTACTCCTCGTGCCCCCTGCCGCCACTGCACACATTTACCGCAACAGGAAGCACATGCATTCCATCAATGTGCAGGCAATAGTGGACCACCGGGGACTCTTCACCAATGTCGTCGCCAACTACCCAGGAAGTGTGCATGATTCCTTCATCTTCCGACAGTCCATCATCAACCAGCGCTTTGAGGCTGGCACCTATGGGAATGCATTGCTCGTTGGTAAGTACCAAATGAACACACCACACACCTCAACTACACAGTCATGCAACTCACGACTCTGGGAATGCACACGTTACAAACTCACATACAACATGCCAAATAACATGCCCACCTACCAGACACGACAGCACAACTTACTGTGGTAACCTGGGCTAGCCATAAACACAAGCCATCAACGGCATGGCACCTCAGCCACACAATAGCAGAATGTGGGGAGAGGTGGGAACCAGGCATGTGTGAAGGAGGCAAGTGACCCATGAATGAGAATGTACACAATGCCAAGTGTGGCGTGGATGTGCTGGCCAGACTGCAGTATGCAGACCACAGACATGTCCATGTCGACATATACTGCTGGTGTTTGGAGTGTAGTGGACAGTGGACGCAACCATGTCATCCCAGGCAGTGGGGAAGATCGCGGAAATGTAGCTTGTTACGTCCCCCTATGTAAGCGTGAGCGGAGTGGGCTGGGCCGGCGTAAGCCAGGCCAGCGTAGGGGTGTGAATAAAAAGCCCGTTGCTCTGGGTGTGGTTCTCTTCCGGAATGGCCAACGTGTCTGCCAGAGCGGCCCCTCTCAGCCCGCCACGAGGCCGACGCCGTGACCGGCGGTGCCTGCGATCCTGTGCGCCTGCTGTACCCCAGGCCGCTGGTCCCCAGACCCGTCTTGGCCGCCCCTGCGCAACCAGGCCTCACTGCTCACCTGCCGACACCGGCGTGTGTCAAAGAGGGCCCACCACGTGCCGGTGCAAGCTCCAAGCCCGAGGCCCGCGACCTTGGCAGCCTCCTCAGACCATCACGGCCTCCGCGACACAGGCCCCCAGCTCTCCTTTCTCGTTGACGTACTCCACCGCTGCCTCCGGCCTACACTGCGGTCCAGTAGAACACACATATGGAACTGAGTCTTGATTTCATGATGGTCGAGTTCATATGTTAATGGCAGCATTTATATCACTGTACTCCCTTCGATCTGGTGCCACCAACTCTGTGCATCGCAAGCCAACGACACGTGTCTGTGGGCCCTTGCTGACTACTGCCTTCGGCCTACACTGCGGTCAAGTAGGTCACACATTTGGAACTGAGTCTTGATTATTCAATGGCCGAGTCCACATCATTGTACGCAAGGAGAGGAGTAAGAGGAAGACGCGGTTCAGTCCGGAGGAAAAAAGGATCATCTTTATGGAGGTGATCACACACCACCAACAACTGCTCTGGTGCCACTAACTCTGTGTTTCGCAAGCCAACGACACGTGGCTGTGGGCCCCTGGTGAACGCTGCCTCCGGCCTACACTGCGTTCAAGTAGGTCACACATTTGGAACTGAGTCTTATTTATGGCAGAGTTTATACCATTGTACAGGCCTCATTGCAGACTGCATCCCCTTTCAGCTCTGGTGCCACTAACTCTGTGCCCCGAAATTGATGGACACTCTCTGGTTGAACTTTGGTGGCGTCTGAGTCTATGGCCTGGGGTTGTCTTTATCATCATGTAGCTGATACTGACTTGGTGTTAAAAATGAGTCTGTAGCATTCATCTCCTCCATATTGCCTGTTCCTGCTTGGTTCTGCCCTCTGCATCATGCCCTGGAAGAACACCTTCCACTGTCCCCCGAAACACTCTGCGACAGTCACCTTTGACATCGACGAGGACCCGCTCAGCTCTCGTGGCCGTACCTCAGTGCACCGCAAGTCACCGTCCCGTGGCGGTGTGCCTGTGCCGGCCGCAGTGCATCCGGGGCCACTAACTCTGTGCGGCTCAAGTCATGGACCCTTGCTGTTTGAACTTTGAACTTCTGATTGTCTGATCACTGTTGTAGTTGTTGCCAGCACCAACCACTCCCTGAGGGTTGGCTTACACTCACCCCACACCCATCCAGCACAGGCGTCACTGGACATGTGACCCTGGCAATAAAAGGGGCCGGGCGCACGTGCCCGTAGCCAGTTCCACAAACTATCTAAGTGTGTCTGTGTGGTCATTATGTATGCATGAGGGCCCCGGGCCCTACCACATGACATTGTGCTGTGTACAGCGGACGCAACCATGTCACCTCAGGCAGTGGGGAAGACCTGGGACATGTAGCTGTGTCGTACCCCCCTGTAAGCGTAAGCGGAGTGGGATGGCGTACAACAGTCCAGCGTAGGGGTGTGGATAATCAGGCCGGGGCTCTGGGCGTTGCTAAGTGTTGGCCTTGCCAAGGAAGTAACTAATGCGTGTGTCTCTGTTGTAGTGTCTGTGCCACCCGTCCCGCAATGGACAATGTTGCGATGTAGCATGCCCCCGGAGTGCGGGCTCAGCCGAAGGGATAAATGAAGGAGCGCAAGCCTGCTCGGGGTCCGGGATCATACATGCCAACTGTTGGGTGTCTCTCTATTACCGCAGCATAGGCCAAAGGTCTACCCTCAACCGCATCGCGAGTTCAGCCAGCCATGAACTCTACATCTGTGTCCGCCCTATCCTTACCATAGGCCTACACACACGTGGCCGCCCACCTTCAACGCACAACATCACAGTATTGTTGTCAGGCTTGTGGACATGCCCAGACAGGCATGTCAATGGTGTGCCGTAGGAGTGCAAGTGATGCAACCGCGCTGCGCACACTAGTAAATAGGCTCGGGGGAGGGAGGAGCAGCAGTGAGGCTACGTAATACACATTGATGCCGCTCATTTGCTACAAGCAGTACCTGTCAAACAGGAATCACTAAGTCACACATATCACACACCAATGAACTAGTGAGCCTGCCAACACATCATGCAGGACCAACTTTTGACTCATGTCTCTCTGCACTGTCACAGGTGATCAAGGATATGCACTCTGCCCTTGGATGATGACACCCCCTCCGAGCCCCGAACACACAGGCCCAGAGGCAGTACAATGCGGCCCACAAACGCACCAGGGGCATCGTGGAACGCACATTTGGCGTGTTGAAGTCACGTTACAGGTGCCTGGACATCACAGGTGGAAGGCTCCTGTACAGCCCAGGCATCGTGTGCAAGATGATCGTTGCATGTTGTGTGTTGCACAACATATGTGTACGCACCAATGCCCCATGGCTACAAGTGCCAGATGCACCGGACGATGATGAGGAAGATGAGGCAGGTGGACCACACCCCACTGCAGCAGCAGCAGGAATAGCCCGTAGGAACACCATCATTGACAATTTCTTCACATGAGCACGTCACATTGTCACAGTCCTTAGCATTCATGGGACAGTACAAAATGACCACAGGCACAGCATGTGCAAATAAATTCATTACAGCACACATTCCTTGTGTGCATGTTACTCCTCTGTACAAGCACATCACTCTGACAAGTGTAAGTGCAACATGTAGTGCTAACAATCCCACAAATTGGAAATAGATGGTGGGTGTGTCACCTCTGTACAGAGAGGCTGTTTAGGGTGTCCCGTATTCGAAATGCCATTTCTGTGTGTCAAAGATAGTACGGAATCCCACTCATCAGCGTTTCACATGTGTCCCAAATCATTACATATAGGCTGTCATTTGTGACCTACAATTGACAACAGGGCTTCTTTTGGGGTCAAATATGTACCACCATGATGCAGGGATGCACCCTGTGACTCAAGTCCCACAACATGAGCTACATGGACGTAAGGGGGAATCACTGCCCCTACATTCGTCCATGCTTTCATACTTGATTAATCATAGACATGACACATCTGTGTGTATTAGAATGTATTATTCACGTTCAGTGGAGTGTTGAAGCTGTCTTAGTACTGGGCCATGCAGACAACACTTTACAATGTTGCCCCGTGGAGGGCCAGCCAGAGTCCTTTAGGGATTGACAAGTTACTCGGAAGGGGAAGAGTCCAGTCCGCAGGCTGATTGCTGTGTCATTGTTGAGCATACAAAATATGGCAGTCCATGTCGAGGTCCAAGGTTAGTGTCGCAGAGTGTGTCGGGGGACAGTGGAAGGTGTTATTCCAGGGCATGATGCAGAGGGCAGACCCAAGCAGAAACAAGCCATATGGCGGAGATGAATGCTACTGCTTCCTCCTTACCACTAAGGCAGATTCATCCTCATCTTCGTCCTCTGACGTTTCATGTGCCTCACATGTGGGTGGTGGTGTTTGGTTTGCAGCACTGTGTGACACTGACACATCAGGGGCCGGAGATGTGGATGTAGAAGTAGCAGCAGCATTCATCTGCGCAATGTCTTGTGGCATCACTCCCATGATGAGGATCTGCAGGGCATGGAAGATCCCATCTACAGCTTTCTCGTGTGCAGCCGTGGTAGCCATTCTTTGCGCCTGCATCCGCTCCATGTTCTCCATGACCCTCCTCATGTTTCCCAAATCACGGATGACATCGCTGTAGCCACTCTGACTAGACAGTTGTTGTTGTCTCCGAGTCATGACTCCAGCGACGCCAGCCATGGATTGTTGGAGGGCATGGGGCGGACTGTGGGTGTCCGTTAGGGAGTGTAAGTGGTCCCTGATGGGACTTAGACACCCACGTATGGCATCTAGTTTGGCTGCCAGGAGATCGAACCCCACCCGCACCTGTTCTGCCAGCTCCTTCTGGCAGTCTAACACACGGCGTTGGAACGCCATGTGTTCTTCGGTGAGGTGCTGGGAGCCAGACGTGGTGGTGGGTGCTTCCTGCTGTGTGATCTGTGCAGGGGATGGGATCACCTCGATGGTGCTGGGCTGCCCTGCTACTGGAGGTGGGGTGCGGAGGTTGTCCATGAACCGTTGGAGTTCGTCGTAGTCGATGTCCTGGGGGTCGTCTCCATCATCGCTGACGTGATGTAGGGTCTGCTATGCAGGAGGTGTTGATTGTCCCTCTGCAATGTAAAGGGGAGATGCAGTTTCACAGTGTGTTCCATGTATGTTGACGCATTGGCGGAGTTTACATACAGACTGCATGACAATGTACATTGTGACTGTTTGTGAGGAGATGCCTATTTGATGCGGGACAGTGGACATTTGTACTACATCACGGATGTGAGGTTGTACTTGTCATCTCACAGTTTCCTGTTATGCCAGATGTGATTGGCCATTTTGTACACACATGCGGCACCAGTTGTGTCCTGTTGTGAAAGTGTTGCAGTTTGTACCACATTGTTGTCAATGTTGAGGTGCTCTTATTCTTATGTGTGTGTGCTGCATTGTGGGTGAGTTGCTCCTGCAGCTCTGATTTGGGTGCCCCTTATCCCTTTCAGGCGGTGTGCCTTTGACTTCTGTGCTTCTGCAGTGCTGAGATGTTGCGGACTTGGGTAAATTGGGCTCTTGGTCGAGTTGTGACTCTTGGGCATGGTTTGTCCGCAGATGTGTTGTTGACGTCAGGGGTTGTTTGTGCACATGGATGTGACCTGCTCCTTTCCGAATGTGGTCCACACTCAGTCACCTCAGTGTCGTGGCGTGCACCATGTCATGATAATTGGACTGCAGCCATGCTAATCGTCATGCAGTGTCACTTGCATTGTCAGTTTGGCTCACGGACCAGCAGCTTTGCTGGGTTCAGCACATGTGTATGGGTTTGTTGTGAGATTAGTGATGTGTGGGGAGGGCCCCTCCGGGCACATTGTCGACGGGGGCCTACTTGCTGTTTCTATGTGTGCTGCAGTATGCCAAGGAGATCAGGGACATGATCCGGAGTCATTGTGGGTGTGCAGTGTGCTCTACTTAATTGTGCATGTGTGCCATTGTGCCCATCTCCCCCGTCCCCCAGTCCCTGGTCGGTACTCACCCTGTTGATGTTGTGTCAGGTCATGTTGAGCAGTGTCCGGATCCACTACTCCTGGCATCGTATCCCGACTGATGACTGTGGCCACCATTTTCTCCATGTCATCCAGCTCCTGGTGTGCCGCTGGACCCCCACCTCCAATCTGCGTTGCTGCTTTCACGTTGGCATCGAGTTTCTTCTTGGTTTTGCCCTTCACATCATTCCAGCGCCTCTTGACCTCTTCCATTGTCCTCCTCAACTCTGCAACTGCATTCACATGGTCCAAGATAGTCTGCCATGTTTGCGTCTTTGTTGCCAATGACACGTTGGAGGTGACGAACAGTTGTTGGTAGTGTTCTATCACCTCCGTAACGATGATCCTGTTTTCCTGCGGACTGAACCGCGTCTTCCTCTTCTCCTTGGCCTTCCCCGACCCCAAGGTTCCTTGCTGGTCGTCTGTGGGGCTTGTGGGGTTTCCGTTGTCCTCTGCACTCGGTCCGGGTGCATCCATGGTGCTACGCAGTTTATTTATTTTTTGTCTTTTTTTCCCCCTGCTTTTATAGTGCAATTTCCCGCATGACGCATGGGAATTGCAGGCCTGTCGCTGGTTATCGCTGATTTTTGTATCGCGATTTGGGGCATCGCAACTTTTTTCGCGTTTTGCATTTTTTCGGCATTGCGTTAATTTTAACGCGGTCATTTGGCGCGTTATCGTGTGACTATCGCATGGTGCTGCCGAGGTGGAAATACAACGTTAACACAGTGTTATTTTCCCGCGATGGACTGCGATGTGCAAAGTTGCGTTAAGCTAATTTTGCGATAATTATCACACGTTCTTGAGAATATCCCCCTAAGTGTTGTACACCTCACTCACTACCTTGCTGGCTGAGGAATGTTAACAGATTGGGAAATATGCCAAATGTTAAGACACCAAATAACAACAAATGAAAAAATAAACATAAGCAGGCAAATAAAACTACTCAAATGACATTTGGTCAGACTGTGTGTCGTAGGTGCAAGGGTGTCTTACTTCACCCCACTCCAAAACTACACATAAGACACAACTCCTGGCACTACCATGCTCGCAACTTGTCAACAAGGCCATACAGTAAGCTGACTGTTGCCCCTAAGCTGACTGTTGCCCCCTTAAGCACATCCGTATCAAGCTATCGTTATAGGGGGCGGACGCCAGCAGTCCACATTAGAAGCAAACCCTGACACTGCTATGGGCACCACAGGGTTTCAAGCCACTTAGTTGGCACCTACACAACACATCTATATTCAGTCACAAAACTAGATCTCAACCATTCAAAAAATAAATCTTAAGTGCTACACTTCCACATGCACAAAACATTAAATGAAGCATACACATAGTTGCCACTGTCCAATATATACCACTACCTGACATATATATTACCCATTGTAACTTTACTGGTCACTACACAATATGATGCACCACTAACCATTACGAAACTTAACCTAATACAGTGTGCGCAGATCACTTTGCCTCCAGTAAGTAAAAGTCCTAAAAACTGTATAGGGTGGCCACATTACAGATGTTCTAGTGCACTGTTCAGTAGTAGAAATGTGCACATACCATATTATAACTTAACTCAACATTGACAGATTCTGTGCTTTATAAGTGAACTAGAACAATAATAATAAAACTGCTATGAAGCAGCTGAGCTCTGAGGGCTCTATAAAATTCTATATCACTTGGAACTCAAGAAGCCCTCTTTAAAAAAAGGTGCATCCATTTTAAGATAGCTGCTAAACATAAAAACTGTTTGGTAGTTGTTGGAAAGTGGATTATTGGTAGGGGCAAATGTAGGTCTGCCACTGGCAGTAAGGCCACTAACTATTGGTAGGACTCAGCATAGGTCTTAGAAAATTATTCCTATGCTCAACCCTTGGTAACGTGGCTGCGAGCAGACAGGCTTAACTTCAAAGACAGGTATGTAAAGCATTTAAAAACACCAATTCAGTAAATTATTAAGACACAACACATAATAAAAATCCAACACCAATTTATAAAAATAGGAAATATTTTTATCTTTAAAATGACACCAAAACGACAAAAATCCAATGAAGGGAACCGAAGATATGAATTTTCAAATATTTAATCAAATATAGCACTTAGAAGATTATAGCACCATATTGGGATACCTGCTCGCGATAGACCGGGGCAAAGTCAAAGTTTCAGGCCGACCGCGATGGAGCCCTGGGTGGCTACAGCTTGCGGCAGGTCCCGGTCTCAGTTTCTACCTTCACACTTAGAAACTTTTCTGGAGCTTTTCTTCCCGAGGTCCCTCGAAGCTCCCAGCCAGTCTGGATCCGGTGAGGGTTCGCCGGATTGCCTTTCGACGAGCTCCCGGTCAACTTCCCTGGAGCGGACTTAGAAACTTTTCCTTTAGCGCTTCAGCGGGGCAACCCAGGAGCTCAGGCCGACACGCGATGGAAGGCAGGCGGCTTGGCGTTCGCGGATGCTCCCGGTCCCCTTTTCTACGAGCGGACTTAGAAGCTTTTCTGGAGCTTTTTCTCGCGGGGTCTCTCGATGCTCTTCATGTAGCCGGATCCGGTGAGGGTTCGCCGGCTTCAGATTTCTTCTACTCCCGGTCAAACTCTGGAAGTCGGACCGACGGAGCTATTAGCGGGACGAACCTGGATGGCTTGGCCGGCTCGCGGATGAAGGCAGGCGGCTTGGCTGACCAGGTTGAGTCAGTCCCTCTATGGAGCTTTTTTTCAAAGTTCATCCAAAGTTCTCCAAACTTCTTGAACTTCTTCCTGAAGTTCCTCAAAGGGTCCCAAAGTGTCTCAAACTCACTCCAAGGGTCTGGAATCTCCAAAATGGTCCTTGAAAGTTGAGGACTTCAGTTCCCACAATCCACTGGGACGTCACCCTTACAAATCCACTGGTAGTTCTCCAAGGTGCAGATTTAGTTGGTGATGTTCCAGATGAGCTCTTTTAACCTGTAGCTTTCAGGGAGTCCACTCTTTAGTTCTTTTTCAGCAAAATAATCCACAGGGCTGTAGTTTCAGATGGTGCAGTTTTCAGAGGTCAGGCCTTAGAAATCTTTGCACAGCAAAACTTCTCAGCTTGGCAATATCTTGCTTCAGTAAATTTCAAGCAGCAGATCTGGAGGGCTCTGCCCCTCTCAGATACGTATTCCATGTTCTCTGGGTCAGACAGGAGGTTACTCCTGACCAATGGGAGCAGGGTAACTCCTCAAAGATATGACGACTTCCTGTAGAGTGTGGCATTATTTTGTCCCAGAGTGCATCAAATCTTCCAAATCCATAATGGCAGATTTTCCAGCAAGGAGGCAAGAGCTGGCTAAACACACCCCTAGGATGGCTAATTTACTTAGACTCTCCCCCCTGCATCTGCTCATACCTTCATTAATCCCCCCATCTGCCTGAGGTAGAAAGTTCAGAGTTGTAAATGTCACTGGGTTCTGCTTTTCTCTTTGAAGCCCATGGTTTACAACCGGCATTCCTGTGGACCAGCACACTGCCATCCCAGCCCAGCTGCATAACCCCAGGGGCTCTTTATCACCTCTCCAGGCAGGCTGGCTAATCCACTTAACTCTGACCAATCAGGGCAGACCACTGGAAGGCTGAATCTGGACTTACAAACAAGAAAGTCTTATAACTTCTTGTATGTACACTTTAGGAGAAATTCAACAATATCATATTGTTGGATTTATTAATACCTTTCGGGGAAATCTTTGAATGGCCTCTCTAGCCCTCTCCTATCAAGAGTTATTAATTAATAACTTCCTCCCATGTTAACCTATGTAACAGGAGTTTGCAATGGGAAAAATGACTTGGGCCATTTTTCCAACACCAGGACTTACAAAAACATATTTTATAAGTACTTTGCTTATATCTACAGGACCCCACCCCATGGGACAACTAGGGGAGACTTTAGGAGTTCTGAATCTGTAAAAATATTGCAGATCCTCACTTCACAGTGCTCCTAGCATCAAAGTCGAATTTGGGCAGCACTTTACCACAATGTGGGGAGTGAAATGTAAAATTTCACTTAACCCAGGGCATATAAAACTCATTTTATAAGGGTCTACCTTATAGATATCTGACCCCCCACCCCATGGACATCTAGGGGAGACCATGGGGGTCCCTAATATGCCATAACATTGTAGGTTATCCATTTTTAAGTGCCCCAAACACCAAAGTCGAGTTTGGGCACAATTTACTTTTTAAAATCAGTCCTGGCACCCAGGGCTTCTTTTAAAACTGACCTCAGGCCTCAGCAGTGCACTCATGCAAGTGCAGAAAGCTTCTGGCCTCTAAACTGTCATGCCCTACTACATACTAGGGGCTGATAGGTAGTTTCAATTCCCCTGCCCTATTATATACCAGGGGCTTATAGGGTAGGTCATGCCAATCACAGGGGTACCCCAACCCATAGTGTACCCTAGTGTATGTAGGTGTTTTAACTGTATCTAAGTGTTTTCAGCATAGCACTGGCCCTGGGCCTGGTTAGGCAAAGCCCAGGGTCAGTCAGAGTCAGTTACCACCAGTACCAGTCAGCAAAAAGTTGGGGGGTGCCCAGGGCACAGGATGACTTTGCAACATAGCCCCCCCCCCCAAACGAAAGGTGATGGGTTACTAACCTACACCCTGGTAGTCCTCATCAGCTAAGTGGAAAAACCTGGAAAGTCCATCCGCATTTGCATGAGCAACCCCAGGTCTGTGTTCCACTGTAAAGTCCATTCCCTGTAGGGAAATGGACCACCTTAACAGCTTGGGATTCTCCCCTCTCATCTGCATGAGCCATCTGAGGGGCTTGTGGTCAGTTTGAACACAAAAGTGAGTCCCAAACAAATATGGTCTCAACTTTTTCAGGGACCAAACCACAGCAAAAGCCTCTCTCTCAATGGCACTCCACCTCTGCTCTCTGGGAAGAAGCCTCCTGCTTATAAAGGCAACTGGCTGATCAAGGCCCTCTTCATTTAGCTGTGACAACACTGCCCCAATCCCTTGCTCTGAAGCATCTATCTGAACCACAAATTATTTTGTGTAGTCAGGGGCCAGTAGCACTGGTGCTGAACACATAGCAGCTTTCAGAGTGTCAAAGGCCTTCTGACACTCTGGGGTCCAAGCCACCTTCTTGGGCCTCTTTTTAGAAGTGAGTTCTGTTAGGGGCCCCACAATGGTCCCATAATTTTGAACAAACCTTCTATAGTACCCTGTCAGTCCAAGGAATGCCCTGACCCGAGTCTGGGTAACAGGAGCTGTCCAATCCAAAATAGTTTGGATTTTAGCTTGGAGAGGCTGTACATGGCCCCCACCTACCAGGTGGCCCAGGTACACCACAGAACTCTGCCCTTTTTGGCACTTGCTTGCCTTAAAAGTCAGGCCTGCCTGCTGCATGGCCTGAAGCACTTCCCTTAGGTGGCTTAAGTGATCCCCCAGGTAGAACTGTATACAGCTATATCATCCAGGTAAGCTGCACTGAACTGTTCCAACCCAGACAAGACCCTGTTCACCAAACTTTGGAAGGTGGCAGGTGCATTCTTTAAGCCAAAGGGCATTACCTTGAACTGATAATGTCCCTCTGGTGTGGAGAATGCTGACCTCTCCTTTGCTCCATCGGTGAGGGCAATCTGCCAGTAACCTGAAGTCAAATCAAAAGTACTCAGGTACTTAGCAGCCCCTAACCTGTCAATGAGCTCATCAGCTCTAGGTATAGGGTGAGCGTCAGTCTTTGTGACTGCATTCAATCCTCTGTAGTCCACACAGAACCTTAACTCCTTGGGTCCCCCATGAGGATTAGGTTTAGGCACCAGCACCACTGGACTGGCCCATGGACTCTCAGACGGTTCAATTACCCCCAATTCCAGCATCTTAGCAACCTCAGCTTTAATGCTAGTCTGACATGGTCAGACAACCTGTACAGTTTATTTTTGACAGGTAGGCTGTCACCAGTGTCAATGTGGTGCACACACCACTCAGTGATGCCTGGAGTCAAAGAGAACAGGCCAGCAAACTGCTCCAGCACTTGCTTACAGTCTCTGTGCTGCTGGTCTGTCAACTTGGGAGAGAGTATCACCCCCTCCACTGACCCATCTTGCACATTAGTGGAGAGGAGGTCGGGCACAGGCTCAGTTTCCTCCTCCACACCATCATCAGTGACCAGTAACATGGTCATGTCTGCCCTGTCATGGTGGGGTTTCAATCTATTCACATGCAGGACCCTATGAGGGTTCCTGGGGGTGCCAAGGTCCACCAAATAGGTAACCTCACCCTTCTTTTCTAAGGTTGGATAGAGCCCACTCCACTTGTCATGGAGGGCCCTGGGACCCACAGGCTCCAACACCCACACCAATTGTCCTGGAGTATACTCAGGCATAGTAGCCTTTTGAACATACCAGTACTTCATGAGCTCCTGCCTGGCCTCCAGTTTCCTGTTTGCCTTGTACATGTACTCTGCCATTCTAGATCTCAGGCCTAGCACATAGTCAAGCACATTGTCCTTTGCTTCTTTAAGAGGCTTCTCTAAAGACTCTCTCAGCAGGCTCAATGGCCCCCTCACAGGGTGTCCAAACAACAACTCAAAGGGACTGAACCCAACCCCTTTCTGTGGCACCTCCCTGTAGGCAAACAGTAAGCATGGGAGGAGAACATCCCATCTCCTCCTGAGTTTCTCTGACAACCCATTTATCATGCCCTTCAGGGTTTTGTTGAATCTCTCAACAAGACCATTTGCTTGTGGGTGATAGGGGGTGGTGAACTTGTAGTTGACACCACACTCATCCCACATAGCAGTCAGATAGCTGGACAGGAAATTCGTGCCCCTATCTGACACCACCTCTTTTGGAAAACCTACTCTGGTGAACACACCAAGCAGTGCTCTAGCCACTGCAGGAGCATCAATGGTTCTAAGAGGGATCGCTTCAGGGTACCTAGTGGCATGGTCCACTACCACTAAGATATACCTATTCCCTGATGCAGTAGGTGGGTCCAGGGGACCGACAATGTCCATCCCCACCCTTTCAAAAGGAACCCCAATCACTGGCAGTGGTACTAGGGGAGCCTTTGTCTTGCCCCCTGCCTTGCCACTGGCCTGACAGGTGACACAGGAGCTGCAAAACTCCTTTACCTTTTCAGACATATGGGCCAGTAAAAATGGTTCACCAACCGGTTCCATGTCTTTGTCTGTCCCAAATGTCCTGCCAAGGGGATATCATGACCCAAAGTCAGGATGGACTCTCTGTACCTCTGGGGCACCACCAACCTCCTGGTTGCCCCCTCCTTGAGGTTTCTGGCCTCAGTATAAAGCAGTCCAACTTCCCAGTAGATTCTATGAAACCCACTGTCATCCCCTTCCTCTTGCTTGGAAGCAATCCGCCTCAAGCTCTCAAGGGTGGGACAGTCACGCTGTCCCTTACTGAACTCCTCTCTGGAGGGTCCACCTGCTCCTGTCAGTTCTGCCAAATCTGACAGCTCTGGCAGGGGTGGAGTGCCTCCCTCAGAGGCCAGATCCTCCCCATCAGGGTTAGATTCTGCCTGCACCTCTGGAGTTCCCAGGGCTGGCTCACCAGGCCCAGTACACTTGTCCTTGGATGCTTGGCCCTTTGTTCCAGGGTCCAAGTGTCCAGCCCCTCCCTTCTGGCTAGTCTGTGACCTAGTCACAGCACATACCCACTCAGGGAGCTCCAATATTTTCATATGGAGTCCTCTCTCCACCTCTGACCACACAGAGGCTTCAAGATAATTGCCCAGTAAACACTGGACTGGGAGCACCTTTGACACAGCTACCTTCATAGGGCCTGTCACACCTCCCCATTCCAAATCCACCACAGCCATAGGATGGAGTTTGGTAGTGCTGTCTGCATAAGTCACCTGGCGAAACTCACCAGGTAACAACCTCTCTGGAGGCACCAGCTCATCCAGGACCATAGTTACACTAGCCCCAGTGTCTCTGATACCCTCAACCTTAGTCCCATTCACTTTAGGCCTCTGCCTGTACTTGTCCATGTTTGGAGGTAAGGCAGTAGGGGTTGCAATATTCACCCCACCCAGGGACACTAAGGTTGCTTCCACCACCTGACTACTCCTCACTGGGGTACCACTCTCCACCCCTACACTGACACTGGCAATCCCTGTGGATGGCCCCTTAGGGGGGAGCTTCTTGGCGCAGACAGCATCTCCCTGCTTGTGCCCTGGCTGGTTACAGTCAAAGCACTTACCCACTTTTGAGGGATCAAAGAACCTACCATTCTTTCCCTGATTCCACCTCCCTTTGGATTTGGGTTGGTTCGGGCCCCCCCCTCCTTGTGTAGGTTTTTGTGGGTCTTTGGAGGACTCCTTCTGGTTTTGACCTTCTTTCCCTTGGGCTTTCCCCTGGGGAGGGACCTGTCCTCCTTTCTTCTGTTCACCCCCCTGGTGCTGTATGGAAACCCGGGTTCTCACCCACTCATCAGTTGCTTCACCCAGCTCTCTGGGGTCTGTCAGCTTAGAGTCCACTAGATACTGGCGTAACTTCTCTTCTGCACAATGAGTCAAAATATGTTCTTTCAAAAACAAAATATACAATCCCTCATATGTGTCAACTTTGTTACCAACAAACCAGCCTTCCAGTGCCTTCACTGAAACGTCCACAAAGTGTACCCAAGACTTTGAACTCAATTTCTGGGTGCCTCTAAACTTCACCCTGTACTGCTCTGGAGTCAGACCAAACCTCTTGACTAAGCATGCCTTCATCTGCTGGTATGATTCTGCATCCTCTCCCTTCAGGGTCAGGAGCCTATCCCTCCCAGCTACTGGAATCAACTCCCACAGGAGTGCACCCCAATACCTAGAGTGGACCCTACTCGTTCTAAGGGCCCTCTCAAAAGCTGCTAGCCACTTGTCAATGTCATCCCCTCAGTGTACTTGGGTACTATACCCATGGGAAGTTTGTGATCAAATGCACCACCCCTGGACATTTCAAAATCTTCATCATTTTCACTGCCACCATTTCTTTTCAACGCCTCCTCCCTCTCCCATCTCTTCTCAGCCAAGTCCAGTTTCCTCTGCTCCAAAGCTATCAAAGCTAATTGAGCCTTAAGCTGTCTCTCTGCAAGGGACGGTGGTGGTCCTTGAGTAAGGGACCCTTCCCCACTCCCACCATCTGGATTCAATTGCCTAACACTAGTTAAAATGGAAGAGGCATCATCCTCAACCTCCTCTTGGAGGAGGTTGGGGGGACACCCTCTATCCCCCCTTGACTCTCCTCAGCTGCCCTAGCCCAGGCTTTTAGGGACTCAAGCAACCCTACCTTCCTAAGCTTCCTGCAAGTAGGAAGCCCCCTAAGCCTACACTGTTCCCTAAGAACAGTCATCTTAAACTGGGACAGTTTAGCCAGGTCCAGCTCCATGGTTCCCTAGTTTTGGGTCACAAAAACTAGAAACAACAGACTTCGAACAATTTGGAAAAATCAAAACAATGGATTAAAAACAGTTTAGTCCAAATTCCAAAAATCAAACTCAAAAGTTTTGTTCTAAGGCAGTTTAGAGGATTTTTATAATCTTAATTCACTTTACTGAAAGGTGTACTTTTAAACACAAGTCCTCATCCACACAGCTGAGCACCAAATGTTGGAAAGTGGATTACTGGTAGGGGCAAATGTAGGTCTGCCACTGGCAATAAGGCCACTAACTATTGGTAGGACTCAGCATAGGTCTTAGAAAATTATTCCTATGCTCAACCCTTGGTAACGTGGCTGCGAGCAGACAGGCTTAACTTCAAAGACAGGTATGTAAAGCATTTAAAAACACCAATTCAGTAAATTATTAAGACACAACACATAATAAAAATCCAACACCAATTTATAAAAATAGGAAATATTTGTATCTTTAAAATGACACCAAAACGACAAAAATCCAATGTAGGGAACCGGAGATATGATTTTTCAAATATTTAATAAAATATAGCACTTAGAAGATTATAGCACCATATTGGGATACCTGCTCGCGATAGACCGGGGCAAAGTCAAAGTTTCATGCCGACCGCGATGGAGCCCTGGGCGGCTACAGCTTGCGGCAGGTCCCGGTCTCAGTTTCTACCTTCACACTTAGAAACTTTTCTGGAGCTTTTCTTCCCGAGGTCCCTCGAAGCTCCCAGCCAGTCCGGATCCGGTGAGGGTTCGCCGGATTGCCTTTCGACGAGCTCCCGGTCAACTTCCCTGGAGCGGACTTAGAAACTTTTCCTTTAGCGCTTCAGCGGGGCAATCCAGGAGCCCAGGCCGACACGCGTTGGAAGGCAGGCGGCTTGGCGTTCGCGGTTGCTCCCGGTCCCCTTTTCTACGAGCGGACTTAGAAGCTTTTCTGGAGCTTTTTCTCGCGGGGTCTCTTGATGCTCTTCATGTAGCTGGATCCGGTGAGGGTTCGCCGGCTTCAGATTTCTTCTACTCCCGGTCAAACTCTGGAAGTCGGACTGACGGAGCTATTAGCGGGACAAACCTGGATGGCTTGGCCGGCTCGCGGTTGAAGGCAGGCGGCTTGGCTGACCAGGTTGAGTCGGTCCCTCTATGGAGCTTTTTTTCAAAGTTCCTCCAAAGTTCTCCAAACTTCTTGAACTTCTTCCTGAAGTTCCTCAAAGGGTCCCAAAGTGTCTCAAACTCACTTCAAGGGTCTGGAAGCTCCAAGATGGTCCTTGAAAGTTGAGGACTTCAGTTCCCACAATCCACTGGGACGTCACCCTAACAAATCCACTGGTAGTTCTCCAAGGTGCAGATTTAGTTGGTGATGTTCCAGATGAGCTCTTTTAACCTGTAGCTTTCAGGGAGTCCACTCTTTAGTTCTTTTTCAGCAAAATGATCCACAGGGCTGTAGTTTCAGATGGTGCAGTTTTCAGAGGTCAGGCCTTAGAAATCTTTGCACAGCAAAACTTCTCAGCTTGGCAATGTCTTGCTTTAGTAAGTATCAAGCAGCAGATCTGGAGGGCTCTGCCCCTCTCAGATACTTAATCCATGTTCTCTGGGTCAGACAGGAGGTCACTCCTGACCAATGGGAGCAGGGTAACTCCTCAAAGATATGACCACTTCCTGTAGAGTGTGGCATTATTTTGTCCCAGAGTGCATCAAATCTTCCAAATCCATAATGGCAGATTTTCCAGCAAGGAGGCAAGAGCTGGCTAAACACACCCCTAGGATGGATAATTTACTTAGACTCTCCCCCCTGCATCTGCTCATACCTTCCTTAATCCCCCATCTGCCTGAGGTAGAAAGTTCAGAGTTGTAAATGTCACTGGGTTCTGCTTTTCTCTTTGAAGCCCATGGTTTACAACCCCCTCCCTGGCCTGGCATTTCTGTGGACCAGCACACTGCCCTCCCAGCCCAGCTGCATAACCCCAGGGGCTCTTTATCACCTCTCCAGGCAGGCTGGCTAATCCACTTAACTCTCACCAATCAGGGCAGACCACTGGAAGGCTGAATCTGGACTTACAAACAAGAAAGTCTTATAACTTCTTGTATGTACACTTTAGGAGAAATTCAACAATATCATATTGTTGGATTTATTAATACCATTCGGGGAAATCTTTGAATGGCCTCTGTAGCCCTCTCCTATCAAGAGTTATTAATTAATAACTTCCTCCCATGTTAACCTATGTAACGGGATTTGCAAATGACTTGGGCCATTTTTCCAGTACCAGGACTTACAAAAACATATTTTATAAGTACTTTGCTTATATCTACAGGACCCCACCCCATGGAACAACTAGGGGAGACTTTAGGGGTTCTGAATCTGTAAAAATATTGCAGATCCTCACTTCACAGTGCTCCTAGCATCAAAGTCGAATTTGGGCAGCACTTTACCACAATGTGGGGAGTGAAATGTAAAATGTCACTTAACCCAGGGCATATTAAACTCATTTTTATAAGGGTCTACCTTATAGATACCTGACCCCCACCCCTGGGACACCTAGGGGAGACCATGGGGGTCCCTAATATGCCATAACATTGTAGGTTATCCATTTTAAGTGCCCCAAACACCAAAGTCGAGTTTGGGCACAATTTACTTTTTAAAATCAGTCCTGGCACCCAGGGCTGCTTTTAAAACTGACCTCAGGCCTCAGCAGTGCACACATGCAAGTGCAGAAAGCTGCTGGCCTCTAAACTGCCATGCCCTACTACATACTAGGGACTGATAGGTAGTTTAAATTCCCCCGCCCTATTATATACCAGGGGCTTATAGGGTAGGTCATGCCAATCACAGGGGTACCCCAACCCATAGTGTACCCTAGTGTATGTAGGTGTTTTAACTGTATATAAGTGTTTTCAGCATAGCACTGGCCCTGGGCCTGGTTAGGCAAAGCCCAGGGTCAGTCAGAGTCAGTTACCACCAGTACCAGTCAGCAAAAAGTTGGGGGGTGCCCAGGGCACAGGATGACTTTGCAACAGTAGTGTGGCTAAATCTTGGGCATGTAATCAAAACTTTTTGTGTGTCATCTGCAATATAAATATAGCAGTTCAAAAAGCAAGCAAAGTAGCCAGGAATCCCATGTGACTTTTACAGTGTATAGAGATAGTCTGCTCCCTGTGGCACCCTGCAGTGTGGGTGTTCCTACAGTGAGATGAATGATCGAAGGGCAACTTTAATAATGACGTTGTCAGAAAAATACCAAACTACCAAATGCCTGTGCGCAGGACTAAGCAGAAAACTCTATATACTGAAACAGGGGAACATTGTGTTTAACTCTGTGTAATACCACCAATATGTCCAGCCAGATGAAAGTGCCAGCATCACTTTCATATCACAATCACTGCAGGTAAGTGACCGCCGGCACTGATTTGTTCTCTGTTGGTGGCCAAAATCCAGCCTATAAGGGATGAAGTAGATAAATACCCTTTAGTTAAGATTGTATTGACTTTGAAAAAAAACCACTTTCAATGCCCAGATGATATAGGACGGTATTAGAATATTGTTGCCTATATTCTGAATATTGTTTACAATATTGCCCGATTTGAGTTAATACTAGAACATCTAAACACATTTACAATATATATATATATATATATATCAGATTATATTTTTGTTATCAATATTCTGACATATACAACCACAATAGATGGAAAAGGTATTTTTGATATGGTTCGGTGTCTGCTTTGGTCAAATGGCTCAAGTCAAGGTTTTTTTAATTGAATGTGTTCCAGCCAGAGTTTGTGAAATGTGAGTAGTACTGTGGGAGAAATTTGTTATTCTTGTGAGAGTAGTTAAAGTAGTGCAACCATCTTTCTTAGCAGGTTTGAAGACAAATGACCTTGTTGCTCTTCTTACCCAGTCTGGAGCTAATCTGATTAATAGATGGTGTAATGTATGCACGGCTTGTAGGACTAAGCTGCATGTCAAGTGAGTAGTTTGTGTTTTGGAGAGCACCAGGGATTAACAACACATGGTGGACCCTTGAAGTGATGATTTCCGTCATAATTATCTTCACTTTATCTTTAAAAAAATGGACCAGTTCATGAAAGAGAAGGGCTAAGAGAGAGCTACAAGAAACAGTGGAGCTGAGTGTATCAGATTTTGGACTACCTAGCAGGTGCGGCCGGTAAAGGTAAAAGTGGTGAGGCGGGAGGGGGGGCGTCAACAGACGAGGGAATAGGGAAAATAAAATAAAAAAATTAATAAAACCACTTACCTTGCGCTCACGCGCAGGGTAAATGGATGGCAGAGTGGATAGATGATGGATGGAGGCAGGGTGGTTGGATGGTAGAGTAGATGGATGGCTGGATGGCAAAGTTGATGAATGGATGGCAGAGATGATGAATGGATGGATGGACGGCAGAGTGGATGGATGAATAGATGGATGGCAGAGTGAGTGGATGGATGGCAAAGTGAACAGATGGATGGATGGCAGGTTGGATTGATGTATTACAGTGGATGAATTAGTGGTTGGATAGCAGAGTGGATGGACTGATGGAAGAATGGCAGAGTGGATGGATGGATGTATGGAAGAGTTGATGGTAGATGGGTGGATGGATGAATGATGGATGTCTGGATGAGTGAATGGCAAAGTGGATGGATGACAGAGTGAATGGATTGATGGCAGAATGAAGGACGGATGGTAGAGTGGATTGATGGATGGTAGAAGAGATGAATGGGTGTATGGCAGACTGAGTGGATTGATGGTAGAGTGGATGGGTGGATGGATGGCAGAGAGGATGGATGAATGGCAGAGGGATTAAATAGATGGCAGAGTGGATGGATGGATGGCAGAGTGGATTAGTGGATGGATGGCAAAGTGGACGGTAGGTAGAATGGATGAATGGATGGATGCAGAGTGGATAGATGGCAGAGTGGAGGGATGGATGGATGATGGTTGGATGGATGGAAGGATGGATGGCAGAATGGATAGAAGGTAGAGTGGATGAATAGATGAATGCAGAGTGGATGGATGGCAGAGTGGAGGGATGGATGGATGGCAACATGTAGGGATGGATGACAGAGTGTATAAATTAGAGTTCTCCAACGTCAGTCCTGGAGGGCCGGATCCATGCCAGATATTTAAGATAACTACATTTATCTAAACGGGGAAATGCTAAAAATCTGGCAGGGATCCGGCCCTCCAGGACTGACTTGGAGAACCCTTGTCTAGAAGGATGGATCGCAGAGTGGATGGATGGATAGTAGATTGAATAGATGGGTGGCAGAATGGATGGATGGATGGCAGAGTGGATGGATGGATGGATGGATGTCAGAATGGTTGGATGGATGTCAGAATGGATGGATGCATGGATGGGAGATTGGATGGATGGATGGATGGCATGGGGAACAATTGAATGACGGATGAAAGAATGAATGGATGACAGAATGTAAAGGTGAAATAGCGGATATCAGCAGGTAGATGGAAGGGTGAAATAATGAATGGATATATGCAGAGATGAAAGAGACAAGGAAGCTGTTCGAGGAAGGGTTCGGCTCATTTGCTTCACTTGCTTGGTGGCATCTGCGCTTTAGTTTAAAGTGGGGGGCATTTTAATTTTCTGGCTACTTTCTTGTTGTTAGAAACAGGTTTGCTGGGGAAATACCATTTTTGCGTGGTATTGCGGCAGTTTTTGCACAGGTACCAATTTTTGTACCATGTCACATGGACTAATGTCTGAAAATGGTCTTTGCCACTCTTACTGTGCAAACTATCTCCCTTCATCACACTGTTTTGTGTGTGCAGTTTCCTCACAGACAAAACAGCGAGTGCAAAATCTCTGGAACTGAGTGCAGTTTGCATCTGTGATGTTCTTTAAGTGTAATTGCCTGCTCAGACATAGTTTTCTGAATTCCACATTTAGCATGGGTCTCGAAAAAAGGCCATTAGTATGTGCACTCAGCACCTAGGACAGCTACTATGTTTTTCATCACTAGGGTTGGATAGGTACCATTCACAATTGGGTAGTAAGAACTGTTATGGTCCTTTATAATGGGCTGGTATCACATTTAATGAGGCTGTTTCTGGCAAAAGTCAATTAGTCTTTTGTCTTTTTAGAGAAACTGGTGAGTCTTAAAGGAACAATTGGATATACCAATAGCACAATGACTCAAATACGCTACTAAGAATATTTGATGCATCTTCGTATAAGCGTGAAGTATGGAGGGTGTAATATCAGGTAACAAGCCCCATCCCCTAAACATATTGGTACGAGAGTAGTTACTGTGAAGGCTTTTCTAAATACTTTTAAGCCTCTGTAGGGTCAGAGAAAAGCTGCAGTGGCTATTATTGAATTCAAAGTTGTTGGTATCGTGAAGAAGAGCATTCCTAGAGTAAAACTATCCACATCAAATAATACTTAAAATATAAAAACACCTATATGACAGCCACAGTTTAAAACATAGTTATATGCTTGGAGCCCAGTCTAAAGACACATCCCTCCTTTACATATTCTATTAAAACACTAGATGGGAATAATCACCATTTAAGGGTTACATAGCTTTCAGTCATATAGAATATTCGGCCATAGTTCGTAGAAGCCTGCTTACAAGGTATATACACAGCACAGCAATACAAGGTATACATAGTGCCAAGCAGCCATAGCCTAGGTTTGGGCATATTTCCATCTGTCGCCGCAGCTCAGTACCCGCTTTACTTGGAGACATGCATGTTTCCACACTGCGGGTTCAAACTTAGCATCTCATGTAGACATCATGGGCACACCAGCAAACGTGAATATAGCATGGTAGGGGTTATCTCAGTTTACCAAGTGGTCTCCTACTGGTTTATTCTACACATTTACAGAAAGGGAGAGAAGCTCATTGCCTGTTGGCGGAGTGCCACCAACATTCTGTACATTCAGTGGCAGTGTTGTTGCTAGATACAAAACACCTCCTGTGTGCACGCCCACAGTTAAGACTATGGTGCATCTGTTGCCATTTGATGTTTCACTCTCTTGTGGGTGGCTCAGAATGTCCTCCCAGGAGCTAATACAAATGAAGCGCTACTAATCCGACGTGTAAGCTTGGGCCTGCGGGGTGACCTCATGTCGAAGACATTCTCGTTTGCGTTGCAGGGCAGCCAGAGACCAGGATATGTCACTGTACAGTCTGCGCCCATAATCCGCAGCAATCCTAGCCGTGGTTCCTCTGAAGAGCACATCTCTGGAATGGCAGAGATTCCGGATCCAACTGTTTGCTTGCTATTATTGGGTGAAGGGGATCTTTGCTTGAAAGGCAGCATTTGTTGCATGTGTCTCCTTCACAACTCCTGTAGGGTATTAACTTCCCGCTCTGCTGAATGAGATGTGCCGCTGCAGTCTGGTCACCCTACTACACCCTGAAGCACACTGCTTCACATCCACACAAGACCCACGTGGCCTTTTAATTCATGCAGATGAAGAAAACATGCTCAGCTTTCTTTATTTAGAACCGAATGAGATTACTCAGTCTTCATATGTGTACTTCAGATCGTGACAGATTTGCAATTTAAGGTCCAGGCAGATCAAGTACTTTCTTTTCTCAGGAGGACAAACCAAGCCCCAGGGGAGATGGGCTCGGAACCAAGATTTTCATTTCCACGGTCACAAATTGAGCCACTAGAACAAATCTGCAGTGGGTTTGTCAGAAGTTTCCCCTGTTGTGGGTGCGCATTAGAACCTGGTTTGGAAACCATATGCCAGCAGCTTGTCAGCAGAGCCATCCTCACTATTGGAGCATATCTTTCATAGCAGACTGTGCAGTGAGACCCAAACATGTGACTGATTATAATAGAAGCAGGTTACCAAGGTCACTTTAGGACAATGAATAGTTTTCACTGCCCCCTCAAAGTCCACAGATCGCTCTGGGAAAGTCTGCCTGCAGAGAGCTTGCCTGAAGCTCTGGTGCAAGGATTTTTTGAATTCAGGTAAAATGATATTTGTATGTTTGGTACTCGTATTGTGCTAGCAACACCACCATATTTAAGGTCTCCAGTTGCAATCTGGCACCACTTTGCACGACCTTCCTAAAATGGCAGTCCGGTGTGACCTCAAGAAAGCACTCTGTACCACCCATGACTGACCGGTGGCATTAAGGCTGTGCCCCATGCCTGCACTGCTTGCGTACTGTGTATCTGTGTGATTGCTGCTTGCTTTAGTGAAGCATAGATTCATTTTACCAGTGAAAAAATAGACTTCTGTGAGGTCGGATGGAGACTGATTTTTTTTCTTTGTTATTTTTGTATGTGTTGTTGTGTTACAACATAACATAGAAACATCTGCCACCTGTATGGGCCTACATTGTATGAAGGCATTTACAGTTCCGGGTTGGCCAGAGTTAAGGTCCCATATATTCTACAAACCTGTTAATTACATTCAGTTTTCATAAATATTTTGTGACTCAGAGTTATGTCTTTAACAAAAAAGCATTATAAGACATTATTAAAAATACATAAATGCCACATCAGCACTGGTGTGTGCGTGTGTGTGTGTGTTGTTGTTGCCAACATCCGGGCTTTTCCAGCTGTGTATTCTACCCGCTGACCTCACATTCTTCCGTGTAACGGACAGAGCCCGGGGTAGTCGAGGAACCCTGGGCTGCCAGCAGATACTCAAGTGTTTCCGCGGCAACCTGCAAACTGACAGTTTCATTTGGGCCGTACATTACAGGTTGTACTGTCGTAAAACATGATTGCTATGGAAAATATTGTTTCAGTTCAGCGGCAGGCATCACGGATTGCAAGAGTCTAGTACTCTTTGCTTTCAAGACAGCCAGCTCATTCCAGATTTTATGAGAACATTCCGCGATATTTCCAGGGAACGACTTGGAAGTGATTGGTCCTTTTTGGTTCAAGTTCCACTGCTTTAAATGTTTGGAGCTGTTGTCATAAAGGAACTTTAAAGTTCCACCTGACATTGGTCTTGTTTAATTAAGGTGGTGCGCGATGTCTGACTACAGTGGCCCAACACATTTAAATGTAATACACACAGGCCCGGCTCCAGGAACTTTTAGTGGGTGGGCCAAGGGTGCATTCGGGTGGGCCACTGCGGGATCGATTTGTCGCTTATATGTCTAGCCAGGCCAGCTTCTGGGCCCTCCTTTATCTCTCCTTAGTCTTACGAGGCCCAGTAAAACGCACTCTTTTCCAAATCTCTTTCTAAATGTTATCACTCTCAAAAAGTGGGGTTTTTCCCATGTAATGTCCCTTTGATGGAAGAGGAGGTTTCTAAGGTGGGAGTATCAGGCAAGTGACACTACTCGGGCACCCTCTGTGCGAGCCTTCAGGGAGAATCCCTCTTCATTACTACCTCCACCTCACCCCTGACTCTGCAGCGCACTCCCTTACAGGCTTGATTATCCACTTTTCTACCACCCCTCTCCAGTGCATCTTATCTCGCACTCCCTTACAGGCTTGATTATCCACTTTTCTACCGCCCCTCTCCAGTGCATCTTATCTCACAGCTGACCTTGGGCCCCAGCCCCATATCAGCCACCATCCGGTTCCACTTTCATTATTCCCGGTAAAAAACATTAGTAAAATCACCTTCAAACTTGAAACATTGAATATAGCAGTAAATGTAATTAGCATGCACTTTAAAGTATGCTCCAAAGTTGTCCTAATCACCCGACTGTTAATTAAATAAACGAAAACAGAAAGGCCATGACAGGGCAGGCTTTAGTGCTGGTGCAAAAGTCTTTTATGGGGCCCCACCAATGACCTCTTTCTCCGTAGATACCTTTACTACCACCCTCCAACAGTGCCCTTCATCTCTCCGTAGCCCCTCCCCCTCATAACCTCCTCCTCAGACTCCCTCACTACCACCCTCCACCAGTGTCGCTCATCTCTCCGTAGATGCCCCCCACCCCATGACCTCCTCCTCGGATTCCCTCACTGCCACCCTCCACTAGTGCCCCTCATTCTCCGTAGCTCTCCCCCACCCCATGACCTCCTCCTCGGCTTCCCTCACTGCCACCCTCCACTAGTGCCCCTCATCTCTCCGTAGTTCCCCCCACCCCATGACCTCCTCCTCGGCTTCCCTCACTGCCACCCTCCACTAGTGCCCCTCATTCTCCGTAGCTCTCCCCCACCCCATGACCTCCTCCTCGGCTTCCCTCACTGCCACCTTCCACTAGTGACCCTCATCTCTCCGTAGTTCCCCCCCACCCCATGACCTCCTCCTCGGATTCCCTCACTGCCATCCTCCACTAGTGCCCCTCATCTCTCCGTAGCTCCACCCCATGACCTCCTCCCCGGATTCCCTCACTGCCACCCTCCACTAGTGACCCTCATCTCCCTGTAGTTCCCCCCCACCACCCCATGACCTCCTCTTCGGCTTCCCTCACTGCCACCCTCCACTAGTGCCCCTCATCTCTTTGTAGTTCCCCCCCACCCCATGGCCTCCTCCTCGGATTCCCTCACTGCCGCCCTCCACCAGTTCCCCTCATCGCTCCATAGCCCCTCACCCCATGACCTCCTCCTCGGCTTCCCTCACTGCCACCCTCCACTAGTGCCCCTCATCTCTCCGTTGCCCCTCTCTCATATGCATTTCATTTGTTGTATAGCGTTACTCATATCAGAGTAGGGTGTCACAGTACTTTACATCACGCACACATTATACAGAAACAATAAAATCAGTCTACGGGGAATGTCACATAAGCCAATGAGGATTACAAGGTATAGGAATCACATGTCATCCATACTGGTGGGCAATATATTTTACGAGGGTTTGGTCTGGAGAAGCACAAACTCAGGATTTAAAGAGTACTCCATTGGTTGGGGGCTGGCTTTACTGATAAAAATGTATAACTGCCCAAACAAACTCTTTTCAGCAACATTAGAATAATGAAAGACTGGAGAAGTTCTAACTATATCACAACACAAAAAAGCGAAGTTTGCATGCAGCTCTTTGATGACAGTTCATAGGTCACTGTCCTATTTTAGGATTGTAACTTCTGGACTGCAAGTAACACAAGGATCTCTGTGACAAAGGCAGTAACCCACTGAGCTATCCACATAAAATTCAGTTTATCTGCATTTAAAAACTACCAACACACAAATGATTGCTCTCCAGCAGGATCATAAATCACCAGTTATCTGAACATTTTTTATTGTTGTTGTACATCGGTGGCAGATTCACTGCGAGGGCCAAAGTTCATGTTTGGGTGGGCCAGGCTCATGTTTGGGTGGGCCTGGCCCACCCGGCCCACCCGCTAGAACCGGGCCTGAATACACATCTGCTACCTTGATAGGTCTAGCGTCTTAAAAGAAACACACACACACACTCTCTCTCTCTCTCTCTCTCTCTAGTGACACACACACACACACTCTCTCTCTCTCTCTCTCTCTCTCTCTAGTGACTTATCATTTCTTGATGATGCCATAAAAGAACATGTTCTCATTATTAGAACTACTTATGTGTTGGAATCATTTTGATGAGCTCATACCTATCGGTGAACGTGTTTGTGAGTCTTCATTGCACACAGATATGGTACACTCACAAGTTGTGATATTCTGTGTATTAGGTGCATATCTGCATAATAAACTTTGGCTTGAAGCATCATCCTTGATAATTATATATTTTTTGCTACTGTGTAGTTATATTTTTTACAATGTGTGTCACTAGACAATGGACAGTAATTCCCTCTGGCACTTTGACACTTGTAGTGAGAAAATGATGTCACTTCTCACCTGTAATAATTTATTACAGGTGAGCAGTGATATTAACAGAGACAAGCCCCTTTTACTGGACCAGCATGGTGCTCAGCGATCGTGGTACATAGGGATGCCCACCTCTCATACATAGGTGCCTTGTGACACACCATATGTCTTCTCCTTCAGAGGGTGGGGGCACTGGGGATTCTTCTGGTGTCTAAGTCCTAAGGTGCAAAAAAATGACTCAAGTGAACACGTGATAAAGAAATAAAAGGTTGGATTAGTACTCTACCTAATACTTACAGCAGGAACTTTTAGGTGGCAGAATGTGATACATGGTGTGACCCAATGGCACTGGCAAAACTAGCATGCTTTACTCCAACACACTGACCCTTAAATTACAGTTTTGAAAGTTCTTCTCAAATACTTCCCATACAACTCAATTCGTGTCCGTGCAGCAGAACAAAGTGGAAGGGTGGTGCCGAGGACGTTTAAGTGGCTTTTGATAGCTCATTATAGCCAATCCTGGGAAGGTGTTTATCCTTACTACAGATCTCTAGCAAACATGTCTCCGCGTGCTCTGCCATATTGACCATGACTATTTAGCTCTTCTACACAGATTTTCCGCTACAAGAGAAAAGCTTCCAGTAGGCATTGTTTGTCTTACCAGTGTCTAGGATCTTTGTAGATAGAATGGTGTGGGTCCAGAAACCCGTATAGGGAATATCGTGCTACCTTAACTTCGTAACCAAAATATTGAGGATAAAAATATCGACAGGTAAGTATGTTTAGAGTTTCCATACCTAACTCCACATTTATGTACCATGAGCATGTATATCTTCAAGGAGTGGCATCAAGAATAGTAAATATAGTAAATCTGTACCACTTTCTGTGCACTTACCAGTTGATATTTTTGTCCTCGATATTTTGGCTAGGATATTAAAGTAGCACGATATCAAACACACACACACACACATACACACACACACACACACACACCCCAACCCCCTCTGTCTCTCAACACTGATGGGGAAGTAAACTAACTTACTGCAAAAAAAAGAGAACATATAGAAGCAATAAGAGTTAGTTAATTACTGCATCCAACACAAAAGGCAGGTAGAGCCTCAGGGGAATAAGTATACAAAACGTTATCGTACGCAACTGTGATGCGACCAGAAATGAGCCTGTAATGGAGTGTTACAGCAGACGATGTCATTCTCACACTTTAATTGATGATTAAAACAAAGTGTGTCTTCACGGAGTTGAGCATTGAGTCCTACTTTAACATCCAGGCTTGAGTAGTAGAGAGTCGGTTGATATCATTGGCAGAGCAGATGTTCCAGTGAGCTTGGTATCATCCCTCTGTTGTTGTGCATTAATGATTTGTCTGCCAGGACTAGTCCACTCCTTCTAAGGCCCTCATTCGTTTTTTCCGATCCCTGCAAAAACTCTTGTTTGCACAACGATCAGAATTACAAGTTTTGTTGTACTTACCGTATCCCCAGCCATTTTCCACAGGTACATTTCGGCAGGTTAAAGCTGCAGAAATTTACTGTGACAAAATGCTCAATAATTACTGTCAAAATGCACCAAAAATCCAGGTTATATCCCGTTTTAAAGGGCAAAATATGTAATAGGAGTTAATTATCAGACCTGTTAGATTCCAATCTCTTTAGTATTGGATGTTAAAAGGTGCAATAATTATAGCATCCTCCACGGCCCACTGGTAACGAGGGCCTAAGTGTTAATTTGATTGCTTTGTTCAACAGTGACCTGCTGTTTTGCCATATTTGTAACTAACAACACACACTTTGTGGCGATTTCTACCGTGCGTGTTGGGTCCGGTCAGGTTTGTAAAGGTTAAGCATTGTCAATGACTTACGGAAATAGTGATTTCTATGGGCGAAGAGTAATCATTTTGTTCACTTACATAAGGACACTGTAGTAAAGGAAGGTAAGACACCAACGCCGGTAAGAAGGATGGAAACAGGATTTATTGGGAGCGGTGAGAAGAGAGAGCGGACGCCTCCAAGCCAGCACAACAACTGACTTGGAACCGAACGCCTCTCGGGTGACGAACCTAGAATGCAGTGACAATAGCGAGGCATAGTGTTCTAGAAACACTATTCCATGTATAACACATCTTCTTCCTTTCCTATAATAACAATATACATGCAGAAACAGAAGTGAAAAAAACAAAAGTAAAAACCAAATTAATAGCAAACAAAGTCTTTTAGGTAAGCTGGTTGCCTGCGAGGCCTGAGCAGGCGTTGGGACGTTGGTGTGTCGCCTTCAGTTGCACCGGAAGAGTTGGCACCCAAAGGAATTATGGAATCTCCCCCCCCTACGGTGGAGCCCGAGAAACCTCCCGAAGTCCCACCATCTTGTGCTAACAGGTACCCACTATTACCAGTACCTTCAGAACCTTCCCCGGGCTGAAAGGGGCTCTGACATTTCTTGTACAAGGCCACTCTTCGCAAATTCCAACACTCTCCATTGTTTAGGATAACTCCATGCTTGAGGATTTTCCTTATAGTGAAAGGACCTCTAAACTTTGAAAGACCTCTCCCTATTCTTCCAGATTTGACCTTAACCTGATCACCCACCTTCAATCCACACCTGGAAACCGTCAAATCCTCCACAATGTCTTGAGGGTGTTGAGGAGTGACTAAGCGTCTCATCCAAGAAGGCATCATCTTGCCACTCGGGGGCCTGCCTCGCATCAATTCAAACGGGGACTTTACCTCACTGCCATGTGAAGTTGAGCGATAGGCCCATACCATGTCGTCCACTAAGTCTCGCGCCACTTTTCCACTGACCGTAGCCATCTGAATAATCCCCTTAACTACTCTGTTAGCTCTCTCACATATGCCATTTCCCTGAGGGTTATAGAGGGCCGTGCGGTGATGAGCTATGCCGCATCTCTTTAAGAATGTTTGCATATCTTTAGAGATTAGCTGAGTGCCATTATCAGTGATAAGTGTAGATGGTAATCCCTCTTCTTTAAATATCTTCTCTAGGAGTTTTATGGTGCGCTCGGTGGTGATATTGTTAGTGAATTCGACAATGAGCCATTTGGAGAACACGTCAATAACTACTATGGCGAATCTGTCCTCTTCACACATCTCACCCATAGGGCCTATAAAATCCAAGCAAATGGTATGCCAAGGTAGTTTGGGAGTCTCTATATGTGTCTCACCTGATTTTTGGCCAATTTTCAACCTCTTTCTCCTTCTAAACACAAGGAACACTTCTCCACCCACTCCACCACTTGAGAATCTATCCCTGGCCACCAAAATGATCCTTCAAACGACGCTGCGTAAGTGTCTGTCCCAGGTGACCTTCGTGTGCCAACCCAAGTAACTTTCCCCTAATGCCAAAAGGTGGAATGAAAATTTCACCTTTGACTAGAACATGCTCCCCGCACAAGGACAGTTCGTCCAAGATTTTTGCATAAGGACGCACTGAAACTGGAAGACAACTCTCTCTTCGGGCCCCAGATTTAACTAACTTAGCCACCTCCATTAACGTGTGGTCTTTTTGCATCTCGTGTTCCCAATCTTTGGCACTAAAGGTTCCTTCCCCGACCACAACTATGTCTTGTACAGAGGCGACAGCAATATCATCCTCTAATGTAGATGTCATACCCGTGGTGGTGCGCCAGTCGACAGACAACCTGGAGAGGCAATCAGCTTGTATGTTCTTCCAGCCCTGAATGTACTCAACCTGGTATTGAAAGCTCTGGAGTTTGGCTGCCAACTTGACTAACCTTGCAGAACCTTTACCAGTCCCTCCCGGGGATAAAACCTTAATTAGAGGTTTATGATCTGTCTTTAGTGTAAACCTCGTTCCCCATAAGTAGGTCCTAAAGTACTCAACTGCCCATGAGGCAGCTAACGCCTCCCTCTCTATTACTGAGTAGTTTTTCTCTGAGTCAGTCAAAGTCCTTGAAGCGAAAGCTACTGTTTTTTCCATCCCAGCCTTTCTTTGAGAAAGTATTGCCCCCAGCCCTGTGGAGCTGGCATCTACTGTAAGGATGGAGTGGGAGTGAACATCAAAGGGGTTAAAACATTAGCATTGCATATTTCACTCTTTATGTTTTCAAAGCATTCACGATGCACCCCTTCCACTCAAAACTAACACCTCTTTTAAGCATTGTACGTAAGCATGCTGTCTTATCAGAAAAGTTTTCTACAAACTTAGAGTAGTACTCTATTAGACCCATGAAAGAACGAAGTTGATCTTTATCCACCGGGGAAGGAGCAGATCTTATAGCTTTACACAAATCCTCTTTGGGGCGGATGCCCTCTGCGCTGATTGTGTAACCCAAATATTCTACTTGTTCTACCATAAATTTGCATTTGTCCTTCCGCAGAGTTAGACCTGCCTTGTTAAGTGTGTTGAGTACCACCTTCAAAATTGTGTTGTGCTCTTCCACTGTCTGGCCGTAGACCAAAATGTCGTCTTGGAAATAGATGGTATTGCAAATCCCCTTAAAGAGGTCTGACACCAGACGTTGGAAAACGCTTGCGGCTGAGTTCAACCCGAAAGGTAGGCGTGTGAACTGAAAGGTGCCTTCCGGAGTTATAAAAGCCGTCATTTGCTTTGTGTCCTCATGGAGTTTGATCTGGTGGTATGCGCTGCGTAGGTCGAGTTTTGAAAAGAATTTTGCACCTTTGAGTGTGGTGACCAGTTCAGTAATGTTGGGAAGAGGAAATAGGTCTGCTACCACTGACTGATTGAGGGTGCGCAAGTCCACACAGAATCTCAATTTTCCATCGGCCTTCTTCGTGACGACTACTGGCGAAATCCAGGGAGATGCTTCTACTACTTCAATGACGCCAGAAGAAAGCATGTCTTTAATGAGGCTCTTAACCTCCTCTCTCACCACAATGGGAATCCGTCTGACTTTATGTTGGACTGGGATTGCGCCTTTTTAGGACAATTTGATGTACATAACCTTTAAGTAGACCCAATTCATCTCTAAACACCGCATGAGCCTCCCCCAAAATGTCTTCCAAGCTTTCATCTTGCACCACCATTACTTGCATAGGTGCTCGTGGGTTGACGATTATGTGTAAGTCGTATTGGTGTACCCATCCTAAAATGGGTGGGCCATGATCAGCAACGTACACTTTACCATAGATGGTCCGCTGCGAAAAGCATATATTAGCCTCAAAATATCCTAGAATATCAATGGTCTCTCCTTGGTAACCGCCTGGAGATATGTCTTTAGGTAATAGGCTTTTATGACCCCATGTTTCCCTCACTAGGCATTTTGGAAGAATGGTGTATTTAGAACCAGTATCCACCATCAATATTACTTCCCGCCCATCGATTATAAAACTCGCTTTGGGTCTGTTTGTTCTTTTATCTTCGTCAGATATCTCTTCTTGAGAAGTAACAACCAAAATCTTGTCTTTATGCATGTTATTCGTGGTATCGCTCACCACTTGAACGCTGGCAAAACTCTGTGTATTTTTGCTTCTACACATTCGTGCGTAATGCCCCACTTTCCCACATTTAAGACACTCTTGACTGGAAGCAAAACAAAACTTTGAATCTGCGTTATGTAAGTTACTTCCACATCTATTGCACATTCTAGTGCTGATACCCCTTTGGCTCACCGCTACCCTCGCGGTAGACGCCTTCTTGAAGAACTTCCCTTTATTCTTCAAAACTGACACGCCATAGTCCTCCTCATCTTTTCGTTCGTGGACTGAAACCTCACTTATATCAGTACTGTAATTCCTTTTTCAAGCTCCTTCATGCATCCCTCAGACTGTTCTATGACTTTCGCGAGATCAATGGCAACTTTTAGATTGGGGTTTTTAGCTGCCCACAAACGTTCTTGTATTTTCTTGTTACTACACTGGACTATCAATTGGTCCCTTATTAATTCCTCATTCATGGCGCCAAAATTACATTTTACGGACATTTCGCGCAACCTTGACACAAAGTCATCTATGGATTCCCCCATCCTTTGATGTTGGGTGTAGAACTTGTATCTATTGAGAACAAGGTTCTCCTCCTTTGTGTATCTTGCTTCAAGTCTGCACACTGCTTCTTGGTATTCGTCGGGTAGTGGTTGACCATTACCTTGGAGTGCTTGAGGGAGGAATTTAAATACCCTTTGTCCTTCTTTCCCTAAGATGCTCAACAAAATTGCTTTCTTCCTTTTGGCTGGAAATTCCTGCCCATCTAGAGCTTCTAAATAATTTTGGAACATAGGGTACCAATCTTCCCAAGCAATATCAGGAGTACCAGGTTGCGCTAGGAAAGTGGGTGGTAAAGCTACTGTAATTTGGGATGTTGCCATATTGGTGTGTAAGACTATGGGAACCCCTGGGAACTCCCCAAGTAACAGCTACTATTATGTGACACTTAGCAGGACCCACGGTGATATCCCCGCTTTAAGTTCCACTGGATATCAACAGATGTCACTCAAGTAGAGAGAGCGGACGCCTCCAAGCCAGCACAACAACTGACTTGGAACCGAACGCCTCTCGGGTGACGAACCTAGAATGCAGTGACAATAGCGAGGCATAGTGTTCTAGAAACACTATTCCATGTATAACAGACACAAGAGCTGCTTAGGAGTGCATTTAATGAAGTCAGTACACACTTTTTCATACCTGTCTGTGAGGTGGTGATGTGTGCCACATGCCGCAAGCAGACGACTTTGCAGTGGCTTCTGAGAGCATTGGACAAAATGTAAATGCTTTTTAAATGAAAGGTTATATTTGACAATTGAACTCCTCCTATCTAATACCTGTAACAACTGATCACAGTTTGAGGTATTTCGAGTAAGAGGTCAAACAGGATATGTGAAACAGAGTATTTCTACAGCTTTGCACTCTGTAGGCTCGCGGCGCCAGGGAATGAATATTCAAGACAGGGTGGAGTGAAGTCAGACCCCAAGATCCAGGTACTGCGCTATAGGGAGAGGTTTTTACCGCAACCAGTAAATACTGTTAACACACTTTATCTGTCAGGCGAAAACTGCGGATGCGATAAATATCGCAGTACACGCAATAACGATCTCTGTGCGCTTTCGTTTGCACAGGAATTTGAATTTAACTCTATATTTAGAGTCAGTGCTTTAAATGGGCCGGTACTCATCGGTACTGAGTACCGGCACTTCTTATTTTTACCAAGCCGAGTACCGGCACTTCTCCACTGTCAAGGAGAGTACCGGTACTCAGGTTCAGATTGATGAGCTGGGCACTGGACTGGAGCCCGAGGGCCAACTGTGAGCCGTTTTTTTTGGCAGCATGTTGGCCGTTTGCCGTCTGTCAGTATTATTCAGCTGTGGCAGCCTATTGGAGGCATGCCGTAAGGGCAAGAGGGCCTCTGCTCCGTTCCTACCCAAATGGAAGCTTTCCTTATCCTCACCACCCCCTTGCCAGGTGTCGATGCTGGGTCCTCCTGTTAGTGTTTGGGATAATGGCGAGGGCCTGTGCCTGACCTACCAAGGAGGAACCCAGGTAAAAAGAGCCATTTTCACCTCTTGGCCTCCCACTGGTCTGATGTCTTTCTTCTGACTCACTTGGCCCTTCAAATCCCCCCCCACCCCGCCAGGCCGCATGCTGGGACATTGAGTCCATGATGGGCAGGGTTGAGGTGGTGAAAATGGCCTAAGCGGCCTCCCTGGTGCCCAGGTGAGGTGGGGGAGGTCAACTGACCTTCCCATCGGAGGCCAGTATTGTTCTTCCCCTGACCTCTACCCTGCTGGACTCTGCACGCGCTCGGGACCCTGCTGTGCTCATTGTCTGCCATTGCAAGCTCTCCGGCCGTGGGGCCTTCTGTCGAGGGGAAAGGAGGGAGAATGGGGGTAAGTGAAGGTGAAGAGTGAGGTGGAAGGAGCAGAGAGTTTAAAGTGGAAAAAGACAGAGAGGCAGAAGGGTGAAGGGTAGATAGATAGGGGAGAGACCCAGACGGCTATCGAAAGCAGAAGAGAGGCGCGGAGATGGCAGATTAGAAATAGAAAGAGTGATGGTAGAGAGAGTGATAGGATACAATTGGGGTAAAGAGAGTGGGACAGAATTAGCTACAAACGGGAGAGAAGTGAGTGCGGGAGGGATCGCAAGATTAGAGATGTGAAAACAGATAGAGAATGTATGTTTGTCTCTGAGAGAGAAACAAACTCGTAGAGGAAGAGAATCAGCAGGTATTTGAAAACAAATGCGTGGAATGTTATTATTTGTGTGTGTACTCTTGAATATATAAGGATTGCTCCAAATGCAAGCAAGTAGGAACATTAGAATTATTATAATATTAAGAAGCTGCAAATCTTACAAAACAAGGAAATATGAACATTTGGTGTTTGGCCTTAATTTTGTGTAACGAGTTAATACATTTTGTTTATATTCATACATTTCTAACATGCTATTTTCTGTCCTGCAACCTGTGTGAGTGCCAGAGTCTCTCCTGTCCTAGACATTGATTATTGGCCTGAAAATGATAATAGTACTGTTGATGGCTTGGCTCATTCAGGGTTTTAGCTGCTGATCTGCACGTATGGAAAGTTTGAGACTACTATCCAGGGCAATGCAAGGGCAAAATGAATACTCAATAGAAGTGATTTGTATCACCATGTCTCACTCCGCCTCTAACCCCGCCCACTAGCCACGCCCCTAGCTCAATTTAATGAGTACCTGCACTTATTTTTTCCCATTTAAAGCACTGTTTAGAGTTGGAGGGGGTCTCTAGGCACAATAAAAGTCTTTGGTGGCTGGGGAAATCGACAATGGTGACCAGAAACAATGTGCTCTTACAGGCCTTCTTTGTCTAACAAAGCATAAGATACTTCCCCCTTTGCCTCGTAAAAATATGATACACACACTAAACTCTGCAAGGGCTGTTGCCGGTCTTTAATACAGCGACTTCATCTTTGTTGTATGAACACATGCTGAAAGTCTAGTCCATTCAATCCTGCTAATGCTGTAAGACCCTACCCAGTAGCGGCCGCCACATCACGTTGGTGGGGCGGGGGGGACGAAGGGGGGGGTGGTGACAGGGGTGAAAAATTCTTTTTTTTTTTAAACGTACCTCTTCCCCCCCCCCCCCCCCCCATCCCCATCCTTCGACGGCCACCTCCCGCCTCGGAGCTCTCCCAGCAGTCTCTGGGTAGTCAGAGGCTGCTCAGCCAATCCAGACTCTGCTCTGCTGGGAGAGCAGCGTCTGGATTGGTCTGAGCAGCCCTCTCTGCCGCTCAGACACTGCCTGTGAGCCTGAGGCATTTCTTTCAACCCGGCTGTGAACACAGCGGCATTCACAGTAGGGTTGGAGAAATAGAAGTGCGCATGTATGTTTGGCCGGCCAAACATACATGCGTACTTCTAAGGTCCACCACCTGCCTGTCATGGCCCGGCCCCGCCCTCCACGCATATAAAATCCAGTCAAAGAAAAATAAAATGATATTGTTTCATTATCATTTTATTTTTCTTTGACTGGCTCTGACAAGTGGGGCAGTGCTCCTCCACCACTATGGAGGAGCCGCCCCTGACCCTACCAGTCTACTAAAATACACTCTCGCCTACACAGTTACTCATGCATGTGCATTACAGTTTTTCCTGTACAGACCTTAATAAAGGCCAACCTACTTGCAATGTGCACAAACTCTCTGCGGTTTTCCCCACACACATTTTGCACAGTAAAATTAGTTTTGTGGTATGAACTTGAGGAAAACATGCAGTATTACAGGTACCAATGGAAGTAATAATGATGTATCATAATGATGTATTAATACACATCCAAGAAAAACTGATCCATGCAGTATCGGTAATTCCCCATGTCACATTATGCACCATTTTACTGGGTACTCGGAAATGGGCCCCACAGACACCCACTTGCGGCAAACTTGCAACATGGAATCACCAGCACAGTAGAATAATAAAATCGTATTACTAATGACACAAGAGTGGACACACTGGCAGTAGTGCATTTTATTCCAGTACTTCGTGCTTCTGTACCTTTGAATGATGTCAGAACAGGCTGGGAAGCCGATGCAGACCCCATGGTTTAGTGTGTGATTATACTCGCCTGCTTGTCTTCCTTCGTGTTGCACCATCGACCCAAGACAGCCAATCGCCCGGAGTGCCGATCTGCCGAGCGCTGCACCACGGACAGAAGGCGGCTGCAGACTGGCTCTCAGAGGGCTTTAATTAAAAGAAGTGGGGCTATGGAGAGCACCCGTGGGAAATGTTAGGAAAAGTGCACGTATCTGCAGAATTGCCTCACGTTTAACACACGGTGACAGCACGTCTGGGACAGCTTTTAGCAGCAGGAGAGACAGTGAGTGACTAATCTTTTTGGTGTCAAAAAAGCCTCATTAGCTTCAGGTTGCTGTGTATTTATTCTCACTGATGGTTCTCTGCCTTTGTGTCTTTAATTTTGGAAAAAAGACAATCTGTTTTAACATGATTTCAAGAAATCAGTGCTTCCTTTCAAGAGCGCTGAGTAGCTCTTATTTTAATCGGCTTGATGTGGGATCACTCGTATCTATTTAAAATTATGTTGGCACTGGAAACCGTCTTAGAAAATGCAGAACCGTTTCAGACAATATCCGGAAGGCAGCACTTTCAACGTGCTCCCGGTTTCCTTCTTCACTGCAGTAGCTTGAGTGGCAGTGTGGTTGGTGGGCGGGGCGAGGCGTCAGGTGAGGTGGCGCCCCTTGATCTCCACCGGGATCAGGCTCACTATTAGTGCATGCAAACATTCTGTTTCAATAAACAAAGGCCATCATTACCATAGCTGCCAAGGTTTCAGATTGCTTAAGTGTGACATTTTCATATTTCAGTGTAATTATGAGTGACATTTCAATGACTATGAGTGACACTTTCGCGCAAGCAAAATGAAGCAATGAAGACGAGGGAAGCATATATAAATATCAGAAATTACACACATCTGAGCAACGGGAAACTCTAAGAGGATCTTAAAACTGCTGCAATTGACCTATGGCTTTGTTGTTACTCAATATTGGTGACTGCTGTAATTTCTACTGTAATGCTCTTTGTCTATCATATATGGCCCAACACCATCGTGTAGTATCAATCATTTATATGCCTTATATCATCTATTTAATTCCTAAAGCACTCTAACATCTTTCGGTCCCTCTCTCAGAAACAGTTCATTTGCTTTCTAGTTCTGCTCATACCAATGTAGGGTGTCAGGGCACTTCACATCAGACACACTACCAACACGATGACTCTTTCGTGGGTACTCCAGTCATAATTCGTAGCACATCTCCCCTGACAACAGCTGAAGTGTTTAATAGGTACTTCATCCATCAAGCAAGCAATAGTGTGGGGTGAAACTGAAGTGCTTAGCAGTGTTCACAAGCATTCTGTCTGGTGCAAGAAATCGAGCACAAATATATAATTAGCAACTGGGTGCTCATGCCAGCAGGATATTCGAAATTGAAAAAATCCCGCAGTGTCACCTGTGACCTTAGTACTAACACAGGCCGGCACTGACTGCAGGCTGCAGTTGCCGGACCACGCGCTGCCATTCATTGTGTAAATTACACAGGATGGTGGCACTTACTTGGGCAGTAATCGTAGAGTCCGGAGGAGTGTGGCGGGTGGCGCTCTAACAATTGCTTGACACTCGACGCCGTCTCTCTGTAAGGCAGTGGCTGCAGGCTCACTTAGGCCGCAAGCCACTGCGCCCCGTGGTAATTTGGGTTTGCCGGCCGGCCGCCTCAATTATAGTCACCCTCCAAGCTGGCAGGCCAGTGAGTCCCGGGGCTGGGCCGTCCAGTGACACGCAGACTCTGTCCTGGCGGCCGCTGCTGCTACCCGGGTGGGTCGCTCACTCCTCGAGTCGGGCTCCCAGGTCTGGCATTGTTGAATTGAGGGGTTAAGTAAAAGCACGGCAGCGCCGGTGCGGAGCTGCTTGCAGCAGGCAGCGCGACGCTGCAAGCGCCATATTTGAATAAATTTGCGGAGCCGCGCAAAACACTAGGCAGCTGGCACTTTTGTTTACAAACTTCCCGGACCGGCTATGGCAGCAGGATGTGACGTCCCTCACGCGCCGGCCTCAAGCACACAACATGATTGGCCGGCTGCTCCGCGGGATTCAAGAAGGTGATACATTGTATCAGTGTGAGTCACCCTGCGAGCAGCCTTAATTTAGCTCAACTGCAAGCCTGTGAGAGCAGTGGGGGCACGGCGCGCTGCCACACTAAACAGTTTTAACAGCCAGCCAGCACTTCAGTGTCCGCTGTGAGACACATGCATTATGCGTGACAACGCATTTCAGTGTGGTGATGCGGAACACCACACTGAAATGCGTTAGCGTCACACCTGATGCGTGATACTTGGCAGGCCTGCATTACGAGTGGCCGATCATTTCCAATAGGTGTGTTAACTCCTGTTACCATACACATGGGATTTATTAGTTTTGCTGATTTTATTGCATCCTGTACACAATAGGTGCAGTGATAACTGCACTCCCATTAAATTTCGTCAATCCAAACTGCCGAAATTTAAAGGCAGAAAAAGGGCCGGAAAATAACAAGGCATGCGGATTTTGGTGCAGTAGGCATCCAAATCCACATGGTATGCCTCATCTTTGGGGAATAAGCTCATAATGGGTGCTTTTTATGGCATCTGATAAATAATGTACCCCACAGTATTGTTACTTTACAAGTGTGATAAATATTGCTCCTAACACCTAGCTGCTCGTAACGAGGGCCTTGAAAGTAGCAATCTAATATTATTTCTGCATACTGCAAACACTGTTTGAGAGCAGGCAATAGTAATCTTTATTGCTTGATTAATTAAAATCATTACAATGTGCGTATACATAAATACAATATTAATAAACAGATGAGAAGATCCATATTGGTTCATAGGAATCTAACGAGCAAACTCCCTCTTTGGGGATAATTCGAAATCAGGGCCGGACTGGGAACCGAAACCGGCCGTGGCAAACTGCTCGGCTGGCGCCCCCTGGGGTGAGGAGGGGGGGGTGCAGCAGAGCAGTTTGCGAGGGCCGGTTTCGGCCGATTTTGTTACAGGGGGCCGATATTGCCGACCCCCGGTGTTGTATTCCTCTTAGGGTGTCCGTACATGGGTTTTCCTGTATCATGTCCTTATATAGGCACAATTCGCCATGCCCTTATATAGGCATAAAATCCCAGTCCTTATTTAGGCATTAAACCGTGCACTCCAAATACAGGCATGGTCTCCGACATCCGTCCACCCTAACGTCACAACGAGTTCTTGAAGAACAGACCCTTAGGCTTTGGGAGTTTCCCTAGCACAGGACTATTGATTTCTTCAAGGACTCATCTATTATGCATGAACCGTTATACCTTGAGGGTTCATTCATGACGTCTTCCGCTGTCCGATTCACGTCAATGCTAACATTCTGAGGTACCTCTCAGGTATAAATATACCTTCCCTAGCCCTTGTAAATCAGAGGAGACCTAGACTTCAGAGGAGCCCGTTTCCCGGCCTGACGCACTGAGAAGACGCTGTCATCCCTGCACGCAGAGAGTCCAGCTTCCAGTGATCTGACTTCCCTCGCGGGGTGTTGGAGTTCGAGTCTGGCAAGAGATTCCCACCTCTCTCATTCTTAAGGTATGGAGCTGACTAGAAACCTAGAGGGACTCTTGGCATACTAGGCATACTGGGCGTAACATACTCTTAGTATACCATAGTAAGGAATACTTCACCTACTTCATACCTCTCCCTACACCTAGGTTAGGTTAGGTACATTGGGGTAGAACTAGCTTAGAAACGCATCGTATGAGTACTCGCATTTTTAGTCTATGTTATTTATGTAAATGAATATCTACTAAAGATCATGCTAGCGCAGTATTATTTATTTCTACTGCTTACGCTGTACATTATTTATCTTGCATACTGTCTTGTGATCGTAACAGCACATATTACTTACACGAGAAACAAGACTGTTCAATAAATCTTTTATTGAAACGCCCGTCTATTCTTTCTGTGTAACTTTGAGGTAAACTAAGTATGCACGAGTGAGCTGAGTGAAACGGTTATCTATTGTTTCCACGACTCTGGGACACGTTCTGATTCTAAAAGGGAAACAAAGTTGTCATATTTTGCGGCTGCCAGAAACTACTCCCTTCTTGTTTATCAAGGAGTTTCTAGTGGCCTCTGAGCTAGCTGGCACAAGTAATTAAGTTTAATATACTCGATAGGGACATACCGACCTTAGTCCTATGTCAAACCTATAGGGTATATTATTCCAATGCGCAGAGCCTATTAGGGAAATAGGAGCTACACTACACCGGTAACAAAAACGGCCTCCCAGGGGCCCAAAATCGGCCACCACCCTAGCGGCCCACCGAGGAAACGCCCGGTGCCCGCTACGGCCAGTCCGGCCCTGTTCGCAATAAAGGTCAGTGAGCGAAGAGATGGAGAAATAACAATCTAGTCCAGTGTGGTGAGGGCAGGCTTTCACAAGAGAGCATTCTGCCAACCCCTGCACAGTATATGAGCCCTGCTCACCCCAAAACAGTATCTGACGACTACTCACAAGGGTGTGATGGGGCTGTCTCTTATCTTTAATTGATTATTTGAGGTTCCCACAAAAGTTTGTTCAAATAAATCTCTGACAGCATCCAGCCCCTTCTCAATGGTCATTGACAGGGAGTGCCCTCTGAATATCGAATCAACAATATTGATGGGACTGAATGAGTAACAAGAACACAATATTGAAACTAAAATATCAACAAGTAAGTAAATCTAGATGTTCTATAAAAAAACTCCACATGCATGTAGCTATGCATACATATAACTTCAAGGTATGTAAATTTGGAGTGAGGAATATTAAAACCATACTACTCTTTAAGCACTTACCTTTCGATATTTCGTCCCTCGATAATCTGTCAACGATATTAGTATTCCACAATATTGGTGTTGATATTCAGTAGTGCAGTCCATTGTCAGGGCTTCCTGTGAACCAGCGTCAGGTCGCATAGCCCAGGCAGTGCTGCCAGGCTCTTTTGTCCGGGTTCTGCAATCCAGCTGTGTGGGGCTTCTGGCACTAATCCCATAGCCGCAGCTCATTTCAAATGAATACAGCGACAAATCATTCATATGCATTTTGAATGTGAAGCTGATATTACCATGAGTTCACGGATTTGAAAGAAATAAAAAAGACACAACAAAAATGAATAAGTCTATAGGAACATAAAACTCTTTAGTGTCTTTTAAATAGGTTTGGCTCTTGAACACATAGTATTCCCTATATCAACGTTGTCAAGAAGTGATGTAGTTCAGAATGTATACAATATTAAACTCTACATATATTGTCTCACGTGCTGTTCACCTGCATTGTTGATTACTTTTAAAATAATTGTATCACATTTCTGCCTGTTATGTACCCCTCAGATTGCTTCCCACATAAAAAGCCCAAATTGTTGGTGCTAGTCGTTTTTACTTTTGTGTGCTGCTAAGATTTTTACCAGTTTTCACTGACACACAACAAAGCACAGGCAGGGCAGCAGTAGTGCAAGCCTCCCTCTCTCTAAATAGCGCACTGGCTGAAAAGATCTCGGTGTAAACTGTGGTCAGAGTTTTGAATTATGAATTATAACATTTCTTACATTTTAAAGGACTAATATCACTATAGAGCACTGTTTCTAACTTGCCGGTCACAAATTCATATCCTATTAAGACAGCTCATTGGGCTAATGTGTTTGTTGCAGAGAGCCTTGTGTAACCTGCAGACCACAAGTTCCAACCCTGGAGAAATAACTCAGTTAAATATGTGCTTACTATAAACAGCAGTCATCTGCAAGGCATCATAGTGAATCCTTGTATGTATTAACTCAATCTTGTATTATTTTGAGGATGATAAAATGGTTTCAATTAAGTTAGGTAGTAATTAACACCCAATATTGAGTGCCAAATATAAGCTTGAATCGTGCGCTATATAAATTATTATTGTTTGTCGAAGTACATGTACAGAACTGCATACTTCCATATATACAGAATAGTTGTAAACCTACATACCTTATGCAATACACTCCCATCTCTGCAACCTTCCCCCTTCCATGTCACTGAGCAAATTTATGTGAAATGAAAAATATTGCCTTCTTATCATCTCGTTTGACTACATAGGTCTTCATATAAAAAAACATTTTCTATTTATCACTACCCCTTAATTATACCTCATCTAGCCCCTGGAATCAAAATATTAATGCCAATCATGTCTATGTAGGCATATCCATCCCACTTCTCTCTCTCTCTATGTATATATATATATATATATAAGTATATACATTTCCAAATGGCATTTGCCGCTGTGTAGGTATAGTTAGAACCAGGTTTCCACAGTAAATGAATTATTTGGTTTGCTAATAACCTTGGTGCTGTTTAGTGAACCTTCTGAAAATTTTCCAAAAATAAAAGGTACATCCACCTCAGCGCTTTCCTCAAAAGCTTCGGGGTGATCCGTGAAGTGGGGGCAGAGAAAAATGCTTTTCCCCATGCATTTTCCATAGGAAAATTGAACAGCGATACAGCCAAAACAGCTTAACAGAATGACACCAAATTTGGCAGACATCTACATCTTGATCCAGAATGCATGCATTTTTGTGATTTGGTGTAAATCAGTTCAGTAGATTTTGAGAAAGTAAGGTTCAAAAGGTATGTATATATAGCGACGCTGTACCACTGCCGAATTATGGCAGAGTACCCTGTACCACACACTCAAAATAGGCGATCCTATTGGCTGGTTGCAACCTGAACAAAACGTTGCAACCACCATTTTATGATTTATGCCCTCGGTCCCCTTGTCGTAGGAAATAAAAAACAACAAGGAATAAGGGGGCAGGGTAGGGTACTCTCACCTCCTTGTGCCTTTGGGGGGGTCCTAGAGGTACACTCCTAGGGTCAAATTGATAATATTTCTTTTTTTCACGGCGCTGCAATACCACAGTGCTACTGCAACAACCATCACGGCCCCTAAGAAAATTCACAGAAGTGCTGCAGTGCAGCAGGAAAAAAAAATAATGGGGTCCTTGGGGCATTGCATGAGCATGGGGTTTGGCCAGCAACTGGGGGTTTGGCACCTGTAGGGGTTGGGCACCCACACGGTGTTTGGGCAGACTCCTTAGCCACAGGCCAGACTCTGCGCCCAACCCCAACTCCATGCCAGCCGTGTGTGGCGTGGTGAGGGGTTGGCCACCTGTCGGGGGAAAGGCGAAGGGCTTGATCACAGATCTGTGCACGACGCAGGGTTGCTATAGTAAGTTATGGTAGGAAAATATTACTTTACGTTCTAAAAATCCCTAGAAATTCACTGAAATAAACAAAGATAAAGTGATGCTATAGTTAGGTATTGTAATATTATCTTACTTTATATTAAAAAAAACCTTTAAAATTCCCTGGAAAAAACATAACGATAACTTGAGCCTTCTCCACGCACTGCTTATGATGTCATACATCACTCATGAGATATTCTATGACATCATTGGTTGCATCACTAATGGCATCTGAAATCAAATGATTGATGACAACGCTGTGCATGGTGGGAGCGCAAGTTATAGTTTCTTCTCTTAAATATAACTGGTGTATCTCAATGATTTTTTGAGTTTAGTTTAAAACCTTACATGTTAACTGACATTTTCACCTTACTTTCAGAACGCTCTAGGAGTGCCTGTCTCTTCCATTTTATTGAGTATAAGGAAGTGGAGCTTAAATATATACATACATATATATCGTTGTCCTTCAAACTGGTCCATTGCAGCTTGGCACGTTCATTCGCTAGTGCTCGCTGGAGGGTCAGACCTGCCCCCATATAACAATTCTTAATACAAAAAGGTTGCAGCACTCCTAAGAATGATGTTTAGTTGTGTGTTTATTTAAAACTGTAACACGCTGCTGACGCGTTTCAACCCAACGCAGTTAGTCTGTCTTCAGTGGTTCTATATATAGTATCCCAACACACCAACATGGAAGCAGTATGGGAATGTAGTATAACATAAAGTATAACATAAAGTGACTAGTCCATTTCATTAATCCTGTGTCAGGCGCACTGCACTGTATGCCCCTGAAAGAAGAGAATCCTTGAACACATTAGGGGAATAGAAAACAAGGATTCATCATATGCTATAGTCAAATATTATATGAGGCATCATGATGAGAACTGGCAGTCGGGGGGCGTGGCTTGCAGCCGATGAGAACGGACGCGAGCTGAGGAGCTCCGACCGACGCTTCCCCCATAAACAATTATCCTGTACTCCGGACGCAGCTGGGGGCACAGATTTGCGCACCGGAGAGCCCAAGACACGGAAAGCGGGCAGGGGCGAGCTCTATATCGCCCAATAAAAGCCTCAAAATGCTGAAATTGGAGACGGGAGGCTCGGCGCCGTCGGCAGCAAGATGGCACCCACGCAGTGAGGGGAATAGGCTGACCGTCACAGACCCCTGAGGAGAGGTCGGAACCTGGCAGCGGAACGCACCTCGCCTACCAGGGGGTCCTGAGACACAGCGAGTGAGTCGAGGGGGCCGTGGAGCGCAGTGACACATAAGGAGACCCTGCTGGGGGGGGCGCACGGAACAGGGAGAGCGGAGACAAAATGGCACCCGCGCCATAAAGGGACCTGAATCGCAGTCAAAAGCGGCTGGGGAGAGTTCGGAATCCGGCGGCGGGACACACCTCGCTTCACGGAGGAACCCGACGCTTCATGAATGCTGGTAGGAAACCGGGAGCTTGAGGTCAAATGGGAAATGCCTGAACTGCCCAAGAGGGATTCTCTCTGCGTGCGAAGGCGTGCAGATTCCTGGCAGGGGGGATGGGAAGGAGCCGGCGAAATAGAAGGCCCAACAGAATAGGGACAAGCCACCAGACAGGAACCTGCGGAAGAAGTTCACCTTGTCCCACAGGGTAGCACTGGATACTGCAGAGGAGTGGAAGAGCCCCGGGAGTATGAGGTGGAGAGGTGTGGTGCAGCGGCCAGGGCAGCTGACTTCTGAGCACAGGGGTCACGGTTCGATCCCTTGCTCCGGCGGCAGCTCAGCTCAGCACCCTGTGACTCTGGGCAATAGCTCACTTAATTTCCACAACGGCCCCCAGCGCCTTGAGACCCGTAAGGGTGAGTAGTTCGCGCTTTACAAATACAGATTTAGATTTAGATTTTTAGGCACTGGTTTTGCAATGGAATAGCCCCCAAACTATAAAACAGGGCTCCACCAGTGCGACAGAGCTGGCAGCATGATAGGGCTCACCCCACACTAAGGCATACACAGCGGCCGCAACCGGAACTAATTGCCACAGGCCCCAACAGTGGTAATGCTTAAGAACATCGAGGCGCCAAATAGCATAACTGGAACTAGAGAATAACGGCGATTTACCTTGGTGCGCAGTGACTGGGGTGCTTCACTGTAGAGAGGGCGGCGGCTGCATGCACAGGGCAAGTCCAAGCCCAGGGACCTGTAGGAGAGTACGACACCCCCAGAAAGAAGATTGTAGTCACTTGAGGAGCAGCTAAAAAATTGGGCAGCAAAAGAGCAAGTGGAGGAGTGCAACCAGTGAAGGGGTGTGTCCCCCGGGCATCCCCAAAGAGCACGCCTCTCGAGCGGATTACAGGAGGTGGGTGCCATAGCGGTTTGCTGAACCCCTTCTGCTGACGAATAATCCCCAACGGCAGCAGCCCTGCACGCGACAAGCAGAGCTGATTCTGAGGGCCGCCCAGAAAGGGTGAAGTGGGTCTCGGGAAGCGGATAGAGGCCTGAAGGGAATACTGAAGCCGTGGAGACGGTGACGGCCTGGGGAGGTCAGGAAACACGCTGCGTACGACAAGCAGCCGTAATAGAATGAAGCAGTCACCGTGTCGCAGCACAAGCCGGGAATAGAGAAGAGGAACCGGAATCTGCCCAGGAGAATGGGGAGAACCCAGTAGAAAAGAGGATTTAGTGTCTCAGTACAGATGCCCCTGGGGCCCAGACTGACGATGATGAGGAAGCGGTGGAAGCGAGCTCAGACTCTACCCCCAGGAGGCCAACACTGGTGGACATTATGCAAGCGATCACGGCCTCCAGAGAGGTCCTGGAGGGGAAAATTGATGCAATAGGCACGGATTTGAGCCTATTAAAAGATGATCATCGGAAGCTCAAGAACAGGGTGACGTCCACTGAGAAGGAACTAGGGGGCCTACCAGCGCAGATGACTGCAATGCAGAAGACGCTTTTAGAACTGGAAACAAAGGTCAAAGTACTAGAAGTCCGGGCTGAGGACAGCGAGGGAAGGTCCCGTAGAAATAATATTCGAGTGATCGGAGTGCCCGAAAAAGCTGAGGGTGCAAATATGATACGGTTCTTGGGACACTGGCTTCGAGCAGAAGTAGCCCCAGAAGGGTTGTCCACCTTCTTTGCTCTGGAAAGGGCCCATAGAGTTCCAGCGCGGCCGCCCAGGCCTGGTGCCCCTCCTAGACCGATAGTGGCACGCCTACTACATTTCAGAGATAGAGAACATATTCTACAACAGGCCCGCCAAAAACGAGGATTAAAAATTGACAACGCAATTATGATCTTTCCAGACTTTACCAGGGAAGTCCAGTGCAACAGAACATCCTTCCTAACTGTTAAAAAGAAACTCCGCCAGCTACAATTGCCATACGCAATGCTCTTCCCTGCGCGGCTCAGAGTCGCAGACCCTGCGGGACCTCGATTCTTCAACACACCCCAAGAGGCCTGGGATTGGCTGGACATGAGACGACCTCCTGAGCGGCGCGATTCTCCAACGGAATCACTGCAACAGAGCCCTTGCAGCAATAAATCTGGGGCCAGAGCCCCATCTCCCAGAGAGCTTAGCATGGAGCGAAGAAGAGTCCTGCAGGCGGTAGTGCAGCATAGCCACAACAGTTCCAGCCCTACGTCAAGTAAGCATGAATTGGATGCGGAAAGGTCAGAAGGATCGCCAGCTCCTAGTGACAATGATACCTCTGAGACAGAATTGCCAAAACTCACTCCCCGAACGGCGGATGATATTGTTTGAAGACTAGGTCCGGACTTTCCAAATAATAATCCACTGGGGTGCGATATAGCCCTCACTTGGAGAGGCGAGGAATGAACCGAACTGGTTGCAGCATGATAGCAAGGGACTTCAGATTGCTGGTCCAGAACGAACTCATTGGTACAGGTATCGGGGGGCGGTGGGTTGGGGGTTTGGGAGCCAGCACTTTCGGCTGATCACCCCTGTAACCACTAGTGGATGTTTGCACATTTAAATAACGTTTGGAGGGGAACTAGTTCACCGGTACCTGTCCTAGGGAGGGGGAGTTGGGGGTTCTACTTAGTTCAGGAAATGTTATGTTGGGGCAGGCGTGTCACGAGGGAGGAGTTGCACAGGAGCAAGGTTTCACTAATGCAATGGGACCCTCACTAGATGTTAAATGTATTTCGTGGAATGTAAGGGGAATGCACACAATGATACGGCGTCATAAAATACATGCATTTTTGGTCCGTAGGGGGGTCCAGATTGCTCTACTCCAAGAGACTCACATGATGGCAAAGGAGGGGGGGCGCTGCAGCGTCGTTGGAGAGGACAAGTATTCTATACCAATTACTCAGCCTTTGCACGAGGGGTCCTGATCTGGGTGCGGGCGGGAGTACCCTTTCAGTGCACAAAACAAATCATAGACCCAGACGGCAGGTATGTGATAGTTGCTGGGAGGCTTGATGGCAGAGATATAATACTGGGAAGTGTTTATGCACCTAACTCGGACCAATCCAATTTTTTCTCGCACCTTTCTGGGAAACTGGCCTCCATACTCACGGGATCAGTACTATTGGGGGGCGACTTTAATTGTGTAGCGGATGTTGCCCTTGACCGTTATCATCCTCCACTCCCTGATGCGCCCACACATAAAATAGCAGAAGCACGACGAAATTGGCAACAGAGGTGGTGTTTAGTAGATTCTTGGAGAGCCCAACACCCCGGAACCCGGGATTACTACTTCTTCTCAGCACTGCATGAACTACATGTACGGCTAGATACCATCCTGTGCTCCCCTGATGTGCATCAAGGGGTATGCAGCAGTGAATACCTCACTGGGACGATATCGGACCATAATCCAGAGCTGATAAGTCTGCAATGGACACGAGCGAGGACCAGAATACCCACTTGGCGTTTGAGGCCTGAGGCCTTGGAAGACCAGGTGTTCCATGACACGATAAATATGGCTATTGGTCAATATTTCCACGACAACACTGGTACGGCATTGAACTTATTAGTAGAGTGGGATGCGTTTAAAACAATTATCAGAGGGCGCTGTATATCAGAAATGATGGGAACGCGGAAGGCACTCCTCCAAGACGTACACAGAGCGGACCTGCGCTTAAGGGAACTAGAACAAGAGAGACCGGAGAATGCTGACAGGCAGGAGGAGCTCTTGGAGGCTAGGGAAGCAGTAGTAGTGCAGGTGGAACGTCTTTGCTGCTTCGACTACAAAAACTACTTGACCCGTGCCCATTCAGAGAGGGATAAATCGGGGGCCCTACTGGCCTGGTTGGCCAATCCAGCTAGGAGAGGTACGGTCATATTAGAGCTTAGAGTGCAAGATGACGAAGCGCGATACGACCAGCAAGGCATCAATGACTTGTTCCTAGAATACTACACTGAATTATACAAGAGCAAGGTGTTCCTAGTAGAAGAAGACATGAATAGGTTCATGGGGGATGTGGAATTACCAACTCTAGACGAAGAACTCGCAGGCACACTGGGACGCGATGTGGAAATTAGGGAAGTGAGAGGGGCCATAAGGAACATGGCTAGAAACAAAACTCCAGGTACAGATGGCCTACCAATTGAATTTTACCTAAAATACATTGATCTCCTAGCTCCCAGGCTGGTACAGCTATATAATGCTGCAAGACAATTATGGCACCTGCCCTTCTCGACCAGAGAGGCGATTATCATACCCTTGCTTAAACCGGGGAAACAGCCGTGGGACAGGGCGGCATACCGTCCGCTCTCCATGCTCAATCTAGACTACAAAATCCTGAGTCAAATACTAGCTACCAGATTACTCCCGCATATGACAACACTAATCCATACGGACCAATCGAGGTTTATTCCCACCAGAAACACAGCGCTGAACGTCCGTTGCCTTCTGCGAATGTGCTGGGGGCAGACTCCTACAGGAAAGACTTGGCAACGATTTTTGCGGTGGACATAGAAAAGGCATTTGATAGCCTAGAGTGGCCGTATCTGTTCCATGTGATGAGGAAGTTTGGGTTGGGAGACAAGTTTGTGGACTGGACTGCTCTCCTATACTCCTGCTCCACTGCTAGAGTAAAAAAACGGGTGGACTAATATCTGATGCCTGTGGCGTGGGGCGGGGTACGAGGCAGGGATGTCCCCTCTCCACCCTACTGTTCGCCCTGGCGATAGAGCCGCTTGCCATTAGAGCTAGAACAGGACAGCACTATCAGGGCCTTATGGTTGACGGACTGACCCACCACATCGCGTTATACGCGGACGACCTTTTGATGTTTTTGGCGGACTCTGGGGAGGCGCTTCGGGGTGGGAAGGAATTACTCCAGGACCTAGGCAGGGTAGCAGGGTTAAGGGTGAACCGGGCAAAATCATGCCTATTCCGGACGACCAACGGTAGAGCAGGCCCAAGAGAAACTGAGGAAGTGAGGTGGGAAGACAGATGCTTCACATACCTGGGCACCCAAATATATCACGCCCAGGGGGACCTACTGGAGGGCAACAGAGGGAGAGCCATTAGAGGAACAAAAAGCAACTTTGACTTTTGGAGCAGTTTACCACTCTCAGTGGCTGGCCTAGTAGCCCTACTTAAAGTGGTGACCCTGCCGAGGTTACTATACTACTTTGGCACCTTGCCAATCTGGATACCGCCACGCTACTTCTCTCAACTCAGGTCAATGATAATTGGGTTTCTATGGGGAACGGGTAGACGGAGGGTGGCGCTTAACGTTCTAATGCGGCCGAGAGAGGAAGGAGGGTGGGCGGTACCTGACTTTGAGGCTTATTACCTTTCAGCACAGTTGAAATGGCTCACAAAATGGGTGGCGGGTCGACGAAGAGGGATGGCGGCAATGGGAGAAGACTTGGTGACATTGAGGCTACTATCCCAACTTACTTTGAAGCTTCCGGTCCGGACCCCTGCCATTCCCATGTAGCTCACTACAGCAAGGCGCTGCTGGAACAGATATCTGCGGAGGGCCAATATTAAGAGCCCCTATGCTCCAGAAATCCCGTTACTTATGTGTGAGGCCTTACCACATGGGGGTAGTTGGCAGAGATTGACGGGTTGGGCGGAACAAGGGTTGGCTACAATGGGAGACTTATACGAAGAGGGCGCCATGATCCCATTTAACGACCTGCAGGACCGTTATGACATACCTAGGGGGGACTTCTTATTGCACTCTGCCCTCACTGCGGCCATACGAAAACACTGGGGTGGGGGACTCACTGAACCGCCAACGTCATTAGGGTGCCAGTATGTGGTGATGGCGGCAGGTACAGTTAAGGCGGTCACCTGTTTGTACAGGCGCATAACGCGGGAAGCCTTACCCCCTCTATCGGAGCTGCGTCTAAAGTGGGAGGGGGACCTGGAAGAAGTTATCCCAGAGAAAACCTGGGGAGAACTGGTGGAGAGGGCCTGGAAGTGCACCAGAAATGCCAGATTCCAATTCCAATTGGTACACTTTTACATATTACATAGAGCATACCTTACCCCGGAGAAAATTAATAGGTACTTCGCGACCCAATCGGCGGCTTGTCCGAGGTGTAATAAAGAAAATGCGGACTTCAGGCACATGTTCTGGGACTGCCCATTCCTGGGGAATTTCTGGGAGGAGGTGGTTATGGTGTCGGCTGACATCACTGACAGGGAAGTTGAGGTATCTTTCAAATACTGCATGTTGCACTGGTTCCCGCACACATCCAAAAATAAAGTCACAAGCAAATTCCTAGACTTGGGCTTACTCCTAGCCAAAAGAGACATTACCATGCACTGGAAAGCAAAACAAGGTCCAAGCACAGCCAGATGGAAGAAAGAACTCATTAAGTGGGCAGAGTGTGAGGGAGTAATCAGGATGCAAATAGCAAAACGAACGGGGAGCGAGAGGGCGCTAGATGCAGCAAGGGCCTGGGAAACTTTAGTCGTGCTACTTAAGATCCCAGATGATGTTGGGGGGGAGGACCCAATAGAGGACCCCCCGGTAGGAATAGGCTAGGATACAGACGCCTGTGGGGGGAGTTAGAGCCACATGGAGGTGCATAACGGACGCACCTCGACGACGCCCTTACTGTCCGAGGGATCCTGAAGAGCTGACTCAGTCCCAATGTGCAACCTAAACTGGAGTAGAAGGAAGGAGTAAACTAGAGATCCGTAAGCAAGTGACACGCCTGGGGGGAGGGGAGAGTGGGGGGATGTTGGGGGAAGGGTGTTTTAAATCAAGAATGAGGACACATACAGCAGCTCCAGAATCGAACACTAATTGCCTTGTAGGTATTGGGGTGCTAAGAGAGGGGCGGGAAATTACGAGAACTGTAGTGACCATTATTCTGATTCCCTACTACTGTATCTTCTGTATAACGATCATGTCAATTATGATCCTGATCAATGAAGGTTAAGATGTGCTGATAATGCCTGGAATTTGATGTAAAATCCAATAAAGTTTATTTAAAAAAAAAATGATGAGAACTGTCAGTCAATGAAATATTCAAACTCACAGTTTGGAAGGAATGCCCCTTTCTTGCCCCTTCTAAATTGTGATTCAGCCTGGGTTGCTAACGGCATTTTGTGATGTGCAAAAACATTTTCTAATCTGAAAATGGTGTTGGTACATAAGAAAAAGTCACTGTTAGGTCACATGCCCTGTGATTTTGTGAATTGCAAGTCTTGGGACTGTGAAATCTCCTAGTACATCAGGCGCTAGATGCTCAGATTGGGCCTGTATTTAAAAGCTCTTCAAAATAGGAGAGCTCTAGCTTGCCCTTCCTTTTATCACATTTGGCCTACGTCATGTGGTCACTAAGTTCTTAATCCCAGGTTGGATTATGGGAATGCCCTCTATGGAGGTCTTCCACAAGATCAACCTAACCCTCTGCAGGTGGTTCAGAATGGGGACATCATCTGGCTTGTGATCTCTCCACCCATGAAACTTTGTTGATACCATCTATCTGCCTTAGCTGTCTGCACCGCACAGAATGGCATTCAAGATTCTCAGTCTAACCTATAAATGTTTCCGTATCCTTGCTCCAGTCTCCTTTGCTAACAAGAATGTGTATTTTGCTCCTGCTTGAGCCCTTTGCTGTCAGAGACAGCAGCACCTCATTCGGCCTCTGTATCTCTCTGCAAGTCATGTGGCAGCGAAGGTTTTCTGTTTAGGACTCTCTACAGCGGATCAAGCTCCCCTAACATACCCACCTTTGTTCTTCCTTACTTGCCTATAACCTGTGTTTTTTATGTCTCGGTTGTATGACCTCGGATCATTTCCCTCTCCTTATGTCCACTGTTCAGTGTCTAGATGTGATTTGTTTCGCTTTAACCGGCATTGCTTGATGTACTTTACAAAGGCCTAAAAGAAATGAACTGAATTCAAATAAAAAATCACCATAATTTGGTGTTCACATCCTCTGCCGGATAAAGTTGCACATTTCCATTAGAAAAACTAGACATGCACAGTTTTAGCAGGCAACCAATTTCAGAGGTCATCAGGTTTGCATGCATGAAAGAGCAAAACTCTCCAATGGGATTTAAATATGTGACAGGTAGGTTGCACATATATGGATTCAGCACGGAAGTACACCCATTTTTTTTGGGGGGGGAGATTTATATAGCGCAAACTCGACCCGAAGGTATTGGAGCGCTTTACATGAGCACCAGTTACGTTCCACAAGGACACATTCATTTTTTTGGTATGTACGGGGATATTAAGTGATTTGCCCAGACCCTGAGGCTCGAACGTTGGTTTCCCAGCTCCAAAGTCGGCAGCCTAGCCGTGAGACCACATCCTCTCCCCATTTGGTTACCCATCTGTCATCCCAAACACTTTCTCTTAATAGCTATATAATATTTTGCCTCATTTCATTTTTTGTATATAATTAGGGCTGCATTACCAGCGGCTTTTATTTCCTGTGGTAATGCCACGTCCTGTAAAGATCATTACTGGGGCATGAGGTATTTACAAGGTGCTGTATTAACACATCATTCTTAGTTCCCCACCTCGGAATGGGGAATAACATGGTAATAGCCTGTATTATCAACAGTAATGTTGGAAATGCACACCATGTTCAAATTTGAGTACACGATTAATGATCAATCATCGTCCGAGAGTGCGTGCTGACTGGTCTACTGCCTTGCCCTGGGTGGCAGGTGAATACTAAATCAGATGATATGGGGCAACCTTGTGCCCCAATACCAGTCGCACAGCTGAAGGTAAATGTACACATCTATTGTGAACTGTAATCCGTAATGCTCCATGTAATCCCAACTTTGCGCTACTTTATCAATCTTCAACCGCATGAATCCATAAGACAGGTGTGATGCTATTTTCCAAACTTCTCATGTCCCAAGTGTGCCCATCCGGACCTCTATCAAGGAACACGCGCAGATGCAAGGTTCGTACACATAGTACAGTATAGTCAAGAAACGGTAAAATCACGTATTCAGGTTGGAAAGGTTACTGCCTAGATTGCATGTTAATTTCACGCGTTCGATGATTGTTGAACTGAGAGTGAACTGTTTGAAGGTGCAGGAAGAGGAGCGACAGATTAAGTAGGGAGGCGGGGAAGGAGCATACAACCTGATGCTACGTAGCAATTTGCGAGGGTACGCTTTTGGTTTAATATGTTAATGGCACATGCATAATGCTATAGGTGATGGAGAAAGGATTTCGTAGTGTTTTTTGGTCAAAGCAACGTCATGTAGTCAGAATGTTTTTACATATGTACAATATTGAATAATGCAATGACGCTGAATGTTTTAATTGTCACTTACAGTTTCCCCTGAAGAAGGGCTCACGTAGCCCGAAATGCATTGGGTGTTATTAAATCCTGCTGTGTACGAACCTTGCATCTGCGCGTGTTCCTTGATAGAGGTCCGGATGGGCACACTTGGGACATGAGAAGTTTGGAAAATAGCATCACACCTGTCTTATGGATTCATGCGGTTGAAGATTGATAAAGTAGCGCAAAGTTGGGATTACATGGAGCATTACGGATTACAGTTCACAATAGATGTGTACATTTACCTTCAGCTGTGCGACTGGTATTGGGGCACAAGGTTGCCCCATATCATCTGATTTAATAGCCTGTATTAACCATTTTCTAAAGTGATCAAGCTCAGAATGTAAAGCTGTTACCCGTGCAGGTTTTACCTGGCACAAGTTATGGAGGCAGAGACCCACAGATATGTTAATTGCGACTAATCTCAGAATCCCAATTCAAGCTAGGATGGGTCGAGTGTTTACGGGCTAGCCCCGAAATTCAGTGCTTCATAAAATAGAAGCCTGTCCCTTTCAGCTTCCATTCAGTGCTGTGTCAGAGGGATCCACACAGCATTTGAGGCCAGGTTTATCACTGCAAGGTTCCTACGCTATCCAAATTATTTTCTTGAAAGATGTATCATCTCAAGGCCATTCCTGTGAATATTGTGATTTGTCAACGCCAGGTCTTAAAAGACTTTCTCTTATCTAGTTTTGAAAAATTCTCTAATCAGACCAGCATGTCGCCATAGAGAGGGGGCCAAGATTCAAGAGAAGCAGAAAATCAATAGAAAGTCATTACAATTCGGCATTGTTTTGTTATCCACGAGGTGCCCTGCCATCTATACAGTCAGGGACATATGGTTCATCGTTATATGTCCAGCTACCAGTACATCATCTGCTCAGCCCCAGTAAGAAACGAATGCATGCAAATCCAGGCACTGAGTGGTGTGTACTCGCTTTGGCGTTACATATTACAATGTCTTGTAATATCATTGCAAGTTGAGGTAGTGGTGTACACATTTCTCAGTCTCGAATGGTATAAACTATTGTTCAAGACGTCTGTCAACAGTGTGTCCAGTTTATACTTCTTTTTGTTCATAACACACAGACCATCTGCTACTAAAGCAACGTTATGTTATATGTTGTGTGCAGTTCTAGAGAGCACACACATACCCTGAAGTGAATAGAAAGATGGTGATCTCAGAGAAAGAATGGCACATCATGGTTATTTATTTATTCACTTACTTAAGGATCTTTATGTAGTCTTAACGGGTCTTCATGGAAGAAGAGCCAGGGTTTATGCTGCTTTCTAAAATGAAGATCACCTGTGGTGGCAGAGAAATATGTGGCAGACATTTCCAAGTCGTAGGAGTGAGTTTCAGAGAAGGCATGGCTACCCGCGAATTGCCTCTGAACATGAGAGGTTTTCAGAAGACTTTTAGCAATCAATTGCAGACCACGAGTGGGGGTATCGACAAACCTTTCCATAGAGGACTTTAAGAGCCAATCACATGAATTCAGCAACAATACCAGAAGGCACTGGTAGCCAGTGGAAGCGCGCAAACCCCAGAGAATACGCAACTACAGAAATTGTAATTGCTTCAAGTCGTTAAAGAATTCCCTTGTGGAGCCCTAGAAACTGAGTTCTAATAATCTAATAATCAAGTCTAGATTTGTCTAGAGCTCTGTAGGCAACAGTGACACAAAGCACAATTCCGTACCGGTGGCGAAGTCCATATTCTTTACAATCGCGGCAGACTTCAGGCATTGCCTCCAGTTCCTCCACCAAGGAACTCAATCTCCAGAGGGTGCGGCTGCCCCAAAGGCGTACCATAACGTCAGTCTTATCTGTATTAGCCACGAACAATGCAGAGATGGTGGTAATGAAGATTTAGTGGGTGTTCTAAATGAAAGCTACTACCTGCAAAAGGGGTCTTCCATGCAGTTGCTTGGCGTCCCGAGTGTCCTAGAACATGCAACCGTATTACTTGAATTCTTATGTCACTGCACTGGCCCTTTTCGATTTTAAGGGAGCAATTCCAATTGTGGCATCTTACTTGTAATGTGGGTAGCTGTTTTGGGTCAGGCCTCCTATCTTACTGTCAGTTCGGAGCTTTACATTCTACTGGAGCTAGAGAACTTCTTTGATAGGACATTCCTGGCGCACTTAATCCTCAGTCTCTGGCTCAGACCTTTGATTGGCAGCATCACATTTCACTTTCTTTCTACCGTTCCTAGCACCTTCTCCTTTTCGTCTTAAGAAGTAATTGAAGTTTTACCTGTTTGCTCGGTCATTTGGTTAATCCTCATGTTTTTTTTTTGGTTAAACAAATGTTGTGTTTGTGATCTTAGACACTGCAAAGTTAGAAATTCTGTCTAGGACTTTTACTTTTGTATTAGCGACCATCATTTTGTACTATGCATTTAATGTTTCTGTAATTTTGCTATTAAATTACTGCTACATAACTGTATACTGTGATGATAATATTGCACAAAGCTCTCTAAACCACTTGTGGCAAGATTTGCGCTTAATAAAATAAAATTGGTTGCCTTAGCTTTGTGATGGATTAGTCTCATACCCTCCTTATGAGTGGCCCGATAATTTCCAGCTTCTGTGCAAACCCACTCTGTGCAGGGTTTGGAATTGTAAGAGACCTGAATGTGATCGTGCCCGGCAATTAATTGGTGTTATGAAGTTTACATACCATGTTAACTTTGAGCACTGCCTGCTAGAATTTATATGGGGCACAATGCCCGATAATTTTTCACCACCAGTCAACACCAAAATCTGCAGTTATGTGGTATCGGGGCACTCGTAATGAGGGCCTTAATATTCATGGTCTCTAGCTAGAAAAGATCCTGAAGAATGACAGCCACATTTTGAAGCTTACAAGTATTTAGGATATGATTAGAAAACTAAAAGTTACCCGTTGTCACAATTTTAGCTTGGAATATCAAAATATTATCCATAATTGAGAGCGAGCAATTAGATCACACTCTATTCATAAACTATGTTCAGAGTCACTTACATTTGAATTGATGGCGGGAAGGGTGGCTGAAGACCATGGGCCAATATTTGTATTAGAGCACTCAGCCTTTGTTAAAACGTATCATAGGCATAGGAACATTTATTATGATAGGTATAAAGAGTGGAGAGGCCAGTTTCTGAATGAGAACTTTGATGTTTAGTCTGACACACTAACAGAATGTCATCTTAGGTAACATACTCAAAAGTTTTGCTCCAGTGACATCCTATTTAGTAATAATGTATCTACAGTATCCAGTAAAAACAAGCATTTGCAATGCAATCGGTCTCGCCTTTGGGACCTTATATGTATTTAGCTAAGCAGCAAATTAGCCTGGGTGCTGAAACATCTACTGTTCTTTAACATGGAGGGAAAGTAAGCACCAAACTGCGTGACACGCCAGGTATGGGAACACATGGAGAGAAATATTGCCTTTCAGCAGGAAATGGTATAGTCCAAAGCTCTGTTTTTAATATAAAATCAGGGCCTTCGGTGGTCATATCACTGAAAATACAAGATTTGAAAAAATATTATTGTCTATGGGCGCTCCTGGAAGACAATTTCTATGGACTGGAATCTAGAGAATGTTAAAGTGATTCTGGTATTATACTGACTTCTGCTGGTCGTTTTCTATCAAGAAAGTTAAATAGAGGCAGTTGCAAGAAAAATAGAAAAAGAAAGTCCCTCAGCAGAAAGCAATTCTGGTATTTTACTGACCTCTGCTGGTCGTTTTCTATCTAGACAGTTCAATAACGGCAGTTGAACAGAAAAAAAAGTCCCTAAGCGGAAGCAGACTAGTCCTAGGGCTGATCTCCAGAGCCCACAAAGTACATACACATAAGTATATACTAAAGTATATAAGTATATACTAAAGTATATACAAGAGGTCTCGAATGCTCGACCTAAAAAGTATCAAATGAGGTGAAAGACTGTTCGGAAGAGACTTCTGAGCATTTGTACAAAACTTGTGGTTGGAATCAGGCTGATTCGCAGAATCGGCCCATTTCCGACCGCAAAAAAGCAATGTCTAATGTACTTATACCTAACTGCAATTCAGTAACTTGTTACCGAATCGCAATTAGGTTTACCTATTCGATATTTGGAAGGGGGTGTTTAGGATATCTCTTCCAAATACAGAATCGCAGTGATACGTATGAATGTCTTGCGGTCGATTTACAGTTGCAAAACAATTCAGATTTACCGACTCCTCAAAAGAGGTGGTAACCATTTCCAAATGGGATGGGGTTCCTTGGGACCTCTTCCCCTTTGTGAATGTTGAAACCAATATTTTTTAAGAGCAGGCAGTGCTCCCAGTGCACACATCCCATTTTCCAATAAAGAAAATGGCTGTATTAAAAAAAAAAAAAGATTGTTTTAATAAAAAGCAATCAAAGACATGGTGGTCTGCTGACCCCAGCAGGACACCATCCCTGTGATGGCTGCAAATCTCAGTGGCGTAGCTAGACCATTTGCTGCCCGTGGCGGTCCCTGCGGCGGCCGCATATAAGAGCGGGGGAGTGCTGGCGATTCCGGCATTTGCCGCCCCATGGCGTCTGCAGGGTAAGAGCGGGGGTGGTGCCACCGCCACCCCAAAACTCATGCTGCACGGGGCGGACCGCTCCCCCTTGCTACGCCATTGGCAAATCCTAATGGTTCGCAAACTGCGACTTACCTCATTAATATTCATGAGGGAGGTTGATTCGCTAAGAAAGGCATTTAAAAAAATCGCAATCCCTAAATTGTGTACATCTGGTCCCTCATTTACTTAGATGATGTAGCAAATTATGCATATGGATTGCTGAAGGTAAATAAAGCTATAAGTTACAATTACCAGCACCTGTGAAGGCATGATGGGCATTGAGTTATTAATTTGGGCGGGGGGGTACCCCTACCAAATTAAAACAGTCTGGTTAGGTCACAGCACAGTTCAAAGAGAATCTCTGCTCATCACCTTTCAGCAAGGGCACATACAGCAGTCAAATCCCCAAAGCAATGTGTAGTAAGTTCTAGCAGTACCAAAATGTTTTAAAGTCAAGTTCACACATACCACAGTAAAATGTTTCAGATGTGCTGGGAGCTTTTACCCAGCCTCAGAGGAAGATTTTCAGAGTTTTTTGTGTGACACAGCCAAGGTTTCAGTCTTGGTCCTGCACAGGAAAGAACCTACTGGAATTAATATTTGGCAGGCCTCCCTAAATTTGCAGGCTTTCTGACACCAAATGGTCTGCCAAATGAGTATGCCTGATGACGGGCCCTTCATCAGTCACACTGCCTTCCTTCACTCTCTAAATGTGGCAGAATGCAGAAGACGTCAGCAGAAGACGTCAGCAGAAGACGGCAGAGAGGATGTTGGCCATTTTTGATGCACGTGCTGTTCCTGATCTCTCAACAGGGCCCTGAGAAGATCAGCACACCACTTTAGCCGTAGTCTAGGTAAGATTAAAAAACAATAAAAATGCCATTTCAATACTTTACTCAATATGTAGCTTTTTAGGTTTATTGGAATCACAAAAAGCTTTTTTTAAACCAATTATGCGTTTCGCTTTCTTCTGTTGTTTGGGGTTCTTAACCGTTTCCTTCTACTTTCCACACAAGAGTTGTTCAGCATGAAAGTTGTTCTGACCATCTACATCTAAATAAACAATTAGGGTGCTGTAAACATAGAGGCACCCATGTGTAGGAAGGAACTGCAACCACAGTAGTAGGATTGTCAGGGTTGTCTAGTTACTGCTGTTATTTCCTTTAGAAGTATATATATTTGTGTCATAGATGTAAAGAGCATTTGCGTCAGCTGCTCTATATTAAATTCACACAAAAAGGATTCTGATGCCAATGTCTTCAACATTTGTATTTAATACAATAAAAACCGGATTTAAAAATAGAAACCTGTTAGCTGAACTTCTAAAGTACATACGCTTAATGGCAGTCGTCTTCCTGCCTTCTGAGAGATTATAGGTTCCAAAGACAAAACCTGGTAATCACTTGAATTTCACAGCACATACGCGGCCCGCTCATTCCAATCATCTGTGATGGAGTCACACACAGTCCGTGTGCCTTCTGCTCCTCTGAAAGGGACTTCACCCCAGATGGTTCCCTCTTAACCAATGTAAAGACTATACATAGAAGATGTTGTGAACTGAAGAGAAAACTTCTAGCCCATGATTGTTATCACAGCATTCGGTTTGAGATGTAAATTTAGTGGATAAAGATTATTATTATATCAGCCGAAACGCTGTGTTGGATTTTCGACTTTACTCCGGTCTCTGGACACTTTCCAATTCAAAAATATTTCTAGATTTTTTGTTAATTTACTTGGAGACATTTTTTTAATACATTTTTGCCCATTACAAGGGGAATATTTAAGTTTTGATGAGGATGTGTACATTTACTTGTTTATGTGGAAATAAAAAGCTCAATGTAAAGATGCATTCTTGATCTTTTATGTTATTGTTATCTTGGTACTTTCCATTTTGATCTGGATGTACAAGTCATTTAAAATAACTTGGGGGCATATTAACAAAGCCAGGCGATAAATATCGCAAAGCGCGCTTAGCGCATGCATATTTATCGCCGGCTATCTCTGTAATTTATCGCCCGGTTAGCGCGTTATCAACAACGCGCATCGCTGAGGCGATAAAATTCCAGCGATAGCGTGGATATTGCCGTTTTCCATGGTGGAAAACGGCGATATCCTAGATGATAGGGCCTGTGGTCTTAGCCACAGAATCCACCCCCCATGTTAAGTATGCCTTAGTCAGGAATTTAACAGACGTTAAATTCCTGCGTTAAGGCATACTTAACGCGATTTAAATAATCGCTAACCCTCCTTGATAATATCGCGAAGCTGCCTTCGCGATATCCCTGTTTGGTTTCACAGCCACGCCTACTTTGCATCTCATTAGCGATGCAAAGTTAGGCGTGCTGGGAACGGGCGCTAAGTCAGCAAAACACGCGATAGCGTGTCTTTGCTGATAAGGCGATGAAATTATCGCCGCTTTTCGCCCGAAAACGGACGCAAAAGCGGCGATAATTTCATATCGCCGCCTTGTTAATATGCCCCTTGGTTAGTGTGGTCAGTGTGTGTTTTGTTCATGTTTATTAGGAAAGGGTGCCAAAGTACCTTTCCTGACCATGACTTGTAACTAGCTGGTACAAGTGAAGAAGTGATGGCCTGTTGTGCAGCAGCCACCACTTTGAAATATATATTGTCACCCTTGCTACTATAAGTCATGCATCTATGCATGTAAAGGGTAGAGTGTAGCGATTCGTTTGATGATGCAGCAGAGGGGGACTGGACAGTGGTGTTGAGAGGAGCAAAAAGCCAGAAGCATCAGTCACATGTACGTTGACAGAGCAGTGCAATCAATGTAGGAAGGTGTGCAGATGCCAGTGCTTGGGTGCAAGAGTGTGGAGACAGGAACTGGATGTATATTTAGGTGCCATGCCAGATGTCAAGCAATGAGCTTAGATCATGGCACAGTCAGCAGGATGCAGGGCTATGAAGTTAATTGAGACAAGCATGCCATGATGCATTGCATGACTAAGCTCAGTTGGTGTTTCACCATGGCGTAATTAGCACAGAGCAAATAGACGAGAAGTGGAAACGAGGAACAGAGGGACTGGAGGATGAAGACGTTTGGGTAAGAGGGAAAAATTACAGTTGAAGAGAAGTAGAAGAGAAAGAGAGGGGAACGTGGTGTGACCTATTGGCTTCCTCAATGCTTGCTAAATACTACAGGTTCTGAGACCTGGAGGGACCCAGTCCACTCAAATCCTAGTATCACAAGTGTAAAATTTCTGTGATATGTCGGTTTCGTCATAATCGAGACCGAACATTTCCTCAATCCCCAGATATCACATCTCTTCCCAATCTACATATTTCCCCTGTTGGTGATAGAGAGAACAACAGCCATAATAAGGACATAGAGCAGGAAGTAGAGGAGTCACAGGGTGGCGAGAGAGGGCACGTGCATCCTGACAGAAGAAAACCTGTGCCCACCAAAGTGTGATGTCTGTCAGCATGCAGCTCATGCACCATAAGTTGCATGTATGGAGTGTGGTTCATTTATAATTCATTGCAGCGGTCTGCTCCCTTCTGCTCACTTGCAAATAATTAAAGAGCTCACTTATGCTCACTTCTATGTAAATAAAAAGCCAGGAGTCACCCAAGGCACCAAGCAAGATGAAGGACAACATGTCACATGTTAGCAAACTCACCTCTCAGATGTACCAGGAGTCCGTCAGCCAATGTGGCAGACGTCCTGCCTCTAGAAGAATTCATTGAAGCAATCACGAGGAATCATTTAAAGTGTCGGGACTGTGCTACTCATAATGGGAGAAGAAAATATAAGGATTTATTTCTGATAATTATAAGTGGTCTTTTGGAGCCGAACAATAGAGGAAGAGTAAAGAGAGTGTAACTAAACACTGATATCCGTATTTACAAGATCTTGATGCCAGTATTATCCCCCAATGGCCACCCTTTGAAGAAATTTCATTTTTGTGTGGTACTGAAGAAGGTCTTTAGATGAAATTATTTTCCACACTGAAACGTGCATCGACTGTTTTTAGGAGTGATCCCAGCTCACAATGTTACAACGGTTAAAATCAAATACCGTTCCCTATTGCGTTTTGATTTGTGTATGTGTAGAGTGGCTGAGTGTTAGAAATGGGATCTCTGGTTGGCTAAGGCTTGCGCCAAAGCCAGGCAGAGACCACCCCTCTAGTCAGGGCAAGGGAGTTACACACCCAAGATAACCCCTGCTCACCCCCTTGGTAGCTTGGCACGAGCAGTCAGGCCTATCCCGGAGGCAATGTGTAAAGCGTTTGCGCAACACACACACAGCAACAACATACTAGGCACACCACAAAAGGAACTCCACACAAGGTTATATCAAAAATAGCCTTTGTATTCTCATAACACATTAGAATAGTACTCACATAATATACATGGTGCCACCTGGCACTAGGTCATATTTACAAGGGATTATTTACACCTGGCAGGGCCCACTGGACCACTGTCAGAACCAGCACAAAGCGAACTTAGTAAAAGCAAAACAGATCATAAACGTACAACCAGTAATCACTGGTAACCACTGTACTCAGCATCACCCTGTAACATAAACCACATTATGCACAGCATTACATTAGGCGCGAATTACATTCTGCGCCAACCTCATCAGTCTAATATCTTAGACCCTAACCTCCTAAGTATAACTCACATTAGGGGCATAACTCACAGTAGAGAATAACTCATACCTAGACCACAGTAAAGAATAACTCAACATAAACATAGTATGTCATAACTCATAACCTAAACGAATTAGGGAAGAATAAACTCACAAGCATAAACACATTATGCAAAACCTCATAATCATCAAACTACCTTTAGAGGCATAAAACAGGGTGCATAAATCAAAGTAAATGCATCACATTTCCTGGCACCACATAAAGTACATTAGCACATAAATCACATTAGGGCCTGGCGCCCTATAAAACTATAAGTCCCCCATGGCCAACTGGCCATCCCTAAAGGGGCTCAAATGCCCTATGTCCAAAAGTCAGGGCGCGCTGCCAATGCACCAGAAGTAAAGGGTGCGCAATTGCGCAGACCTAAACGTTGCAGCTGCCCACTACTTGCTGGGCAGCTGGGAAGATATGGGGCAAAGGAGTGCATCTCACTCCTATCTCCAAAAGACATACCCCCAAAGAAAGAATGGCCTAAACGTAGCAGCTGGCACTAATTGCTGCGCAGCTGTAAAATAAAGATGTGGGCCACTGACACCGATTGTGCCCTGCAAGCAATTATGCCCAAACCGTTGCAGCTGCCCTCTCGCAAGCGGGGCAGCTGGGATCATGGCAACAGGGGAACAGCATGGGCCCTCTTAAGATAATTATGCTATTGTTGGAGCCACCGAGGCTCTAAAACAATTACGCCCCTCGTAGGAGCCTCGCAGGCTCTAAAACAACTATGCCCCTTGTTAGAGCCATCTGGGCTCTGAGACAAACTATGCGCCACGTTGGAGCCACACGGGGCTCTAAAACAATTATGCGCCAGGGTTGGAGCGGCCAGCTGCCAGACGGGGCCGCTCAGAACTAAACACGGTGCCTGGGACAGGCACCAAGAACACTCGTGAGGCCCCTACTCACCGGTGCCAGCGGAGAACTCCTCTCTCTCCTTCAAGGGCGGCTGGCTGCGGCGCGCTCTCCTTCGCCCGGTCCCTCTTCTGGGACCGGGACTTGCACATGAAGCCTGCGAGGTTCCGGACGGGCAAACCCGCCTCCCTTCCTCTAAGACGAGGAGGGGGGCGGAAATGGAGCCTGTGAGGCTCCCTTCTCTCCTCACTTCACCCGGGCCCCCTCCTGGGACCCGGGACTTCGCTATCGGCTCGTGGAGGCGGGGTAGGCTCCCGTTCTCCTTTAGGCCAGCAGCAGAGCTTCCCTCGCTTCCGGCCATAGGCTCCGCCCCAGGCCAGGCAAACACGCCTGGCTTCCGGTTTTGGTGCTTCTCGGGCCGCGGCGGTGATTTCTCTCGGCAATACGGGGTAGGCACCCGTTTTAGACACAGCATAAGCGGGGTGGGCACCCGCATTTTTAAAATAATCATAAAGCGGGGTGGGCACCCGCATTTTTAAATAATCATAAAGCGGGGTGGGCTCCCGCTAGGATCGGCATCACGGGGGAATCCCTACGTCGGGATTCCCTCGGGGATAACTGCAGCTCAGCGCTGCGGAGCCCTCGTGCTCCTTTCCTCCAGGGGACAATTAGGGTAAAGCCTGGCGCTCACAGGGCGCCAAAGAGTGCAGCAAAGGTCCTGGGCCCTGGGGGATGCCAAGAACAGCAGAAGGGACCTAAAAAGAAAGTCCTCAAGGCATCAAGGGGGCAATGCAGGGCCCAGGGGGGGCAAGCCCTCCTGGCAGCCCCCTCCTGGGCCCCAGCAGCAGCACGCCCCGGCAGGAACAGCACACCAAGACTGACCACACTGCTCCTCTCATACCAGGAATTACCATGGACACACTTATCCCCCATGCATTCCTATGGGAGGGCAGGCCAATCTCACCACAAGCACACAGAGAGCGCACGCACTTTCCACTGGACCACAGTGCGAAAGTGCTCAGAGGCCTAAAATCACCAACACCAGGTTACAGACAAGGCAAAAAGTTCAGGGGTGAACCTGCCAAAAAGGGCCAAGTCCAACACAACCCCCTTCCAGCCAAAACGCAGGGCAAACCAATCACTACCTTGATGGGCTTCCCTGCTTCGGGCGATAGAACACGGACGCAGGCCCTCACTGCAGGGACACCCTCCGGTTCTACGCCACTCTGAACCCATGTGGTTCCCTCTGAAAAAGAACTCTCAGGCCCAACTAGGCTACCCCACTGGTACTTCCTAGTTGTCCACGGCCAGGACCAGGCCCTAGGCCACCTAGACATCACTGGTCCTTGCCAATCCACAGAGTGGGGGGCAGTAACCCCTGGCACATAATAGCCATTTTCCACTCTCCCTCTCAGTGTAGTTCCAAACTACCACTGATCCTCCAACCTAGGGTCCGCACCCTCAGGCTGACCAGAGGTCACGGGCGAAGCATCTCCTCACCCTACCTCTCTTCTGGGGTTACGCACCCTCCCAGGGAGGCACCCACCAGAACACAACTCTCCCACCAGTTCAGGACCTCTCTCCATCAACTGGTCTACCACCTGGGATCCACATTCACCGGATGCACTGGGGTCAGAGGCGAGGACTCCCTCCCTCTGCACCCCCTTCCAGAGTTCTGCACCCTCCCACTGTAGAGCAGGGTCCCTTCACTTAAGATGGGCCCCACCTGCTCTCAGGGTAGTACTACCACATTCAGCCAGGGACCCTAAAGATCCCGGCTAGGCCTGCACCACCCCTTCTGGGAAACACAGGGTCCCTTCACTTAAGATGGGCCCCACCTGTGTTCACAGGGGTACCCCTAGAAGGCAAACCGGCCAGGACACTGATTACAGTCGCCCTGCCGTCCAGGTCAGGAAACACCTGAACCTGGCTCCCCAACCCAGGGACGGTACCCTTTGGTCAGACAATTGCCCGGCGAACCAGGACTTCCTGAGGGTGACACATATCTAATGTGTCGTGTGACAGTCTGCCTGGCGCAGAGCTCACGACCTCCTGTCCTTCTGACAGTGCGTGAAGATGCCCCAGCAATCTGGCGCAGAGCTCACGACCTCCTGTCCCTCTGACAGTGCGTGAAGATGCCCCAGGACAGAAGTGCGTCACCATGGCCAATCAATGGGAACTCAGCCCTTCTGGCTGGCCCCTGACCCACTGGTTCTTCCACTGGGGACTCTTTCCCCCTCTCACCCCTCACTCTGGACTTCTGCACCCTCCCAACTGGAGCGGTACTGCCAGACACTAGAACTGATGGAGGTCTGATTACAGGCACTCCCAGCTCACCTAACACGGGGAGATCCCCTCGAAGAACGGTCCAACAGGACAGACTAGGCTCCCTACCTGTTGTTCCCTCTAAGAACCAACCAGTACTGGAGACTGAGGTGCGGGCACTTCGGGACACAGCCCAATCTCACTCCTTCTCCTGCGAGACAGGATGTGAGTCCCTACAACCTCCTCACTATAAGGTCACCTAGCTGGGCTACTCTGAACCACTTCCACCACTCTGGGTTGGAAGACACCTGCACCATTCCTCTATTCTCACTCCCCAATGCAAGCTCCCTTGAATCAAAGAACTCACACACTCCAACAGGTGCTGGCGCGACTCCGGAAAACAATTACGGGGCATGTTCTCTCTGACAAAACAGATTGAACAGCCCTTTAACACCATTTACCGTGCTAACCAAACACCCAAACGTCCAGTGCATCACAACATTCATCCACACTCCCTCCACAAGACTGGTGAGACAGCATCTTACTGCCCCTGAAACACAACCTGTCCCCCTCTTAACTGGGAACCAGGTACCATACTATGGGAACTGGGAATGGGACTTCCTGCACTGGACTACATATTGCTGCCACCACTGGATCCCATCCTTACTGGGAATTCCAGAAACTAACACTGCACTTAGGGGATAATCTACCCTCCCGAGCTAGTTACTCCATGCCAATTAAGTTACCACTGTAGGCCAACCCTAGAAATAGCAGACAGCACAGGGGCAGTCAACTCCTCCAGATTCTCTGGTTTCTGTCCTTGGCAGGACACCCAACTCATAGTGCAACATAAAACACATTTCAAAAAGAAATGACACTTAAAACAAACTCAGAGACAATAATCCCCAACATGTGACTATCTAAAATGCAAAGCTTGTAGTGCAACCAGTTGTCGCTGCGGTATTGAGCAAACGCAAGTCCTATCCTCACCGCTGACAACCAATGTTAGAAATGGGATCTCTGGTTGGCTAAGGCTTGCGCCAAAGCCAGGCAGAGACCACCCCTCTAGTCAGGGCAAGGGAGTTACACACCCAAGATAACCCCTGCTCCTATCCCGGAGGCAATGTGTAAAGCGTTTGCGCAACACACACACACAGCAACAACATACTAGGCACACCACAAAAGGAACTCCACACAAGGTTATATCAAAAATAGCCTTTGTATTCTCATAACACATTAGAATAGTACTCACATAATATACATGGTGCCACCTGGCACTAGGTCATATTTACAAGGGATTATTTACACCTGGCAGGGCCCACTGGACCACTGTCAGAACCAGCACAAAGCGAACTTAGTAAAAGCAAAACAGATCATAAACGTACAACCAGTAATCACTGGTAACCACTGTACTCAGCATCACCCTGTAACATAAACCACATTATGCACAGCATCACATTAGGCGCGAATTACATTCTGCGCCAACCTCATCAGTCTAATATCTTAGACCCTAACCTCCTAAGTATAACTCACATTAGGGGCATAACTCACAGTAGAGAATAACTCATACCTAGACCACAGTAAAGAATAATTCAACATAAACATAGTATGTCATAACTCATAACCTAAACGAATTAGGGAAGAATAAACTCACAAGCATAAACACATTATGCAAAACCTCATAATCATCAAACTACCTTTAGAGGCATAAAACAGGGTGCGTAAATCAAAGTAAATGCATCACATTTCCTGCCACCACATAAAGTACATTAGCACATAAATCACATTAGGGCCTGGCGCCCTATAAAACTATAAGTCCCCCATGGCCAACTGGCCATCCCTAAAGGGGCTCAAATGCCCTATGTCCAAAAGTCAGGGCACGCTGCCAATGCAGCAGAAGTAAAGGGTGCGCAATTGCGCAGACCTAAACGATGCAGCTGCCCACTACTTGCTGGGCAGCTGGGAAGATATGGGGCAAAGGAGTGCATCTCACTCCTATCTCCAAAAGACATGCCCCCAAAGAAAGAATGGCCTAAACGTAGCAGCTGGCACTAATTGCTGCGCAGCTGTAAAATAAAGATGTGGGCCACTGGCACCGACTGTGCCCTGCAAGCAATTATGCCTAAACCGTTGCAGCTGCCCTCTCGCAAGCGGGGCAGCTGGGATCATGGCAACAGGGGAACAGCATGGGCCCTCTTAAGATAATTATGCTATTGTTGGAGCCACCGAGGCTCTAAAACAATTACGCCCCTCGTAGGAGCCACGCAGGCTCTAAAACAACTAGGCCCCTTGTTAGAGCCATCTGGGCTCTGAGACAAACTATGCGCCACGTTGGAGCCACACGGGGCTCTAAAACAATTATGCGCCAGGGTTGGAGCGGCCCGCTGCCAGACGGGCCGCTCAGAACTAAACACGGTGCCTGGGACAGGCACCAAGAACACTCGTGAGGCCCCTACTCACCGGTGCCGGCGGAGAACTCCTCTCTCTCCTTCAAGGGCGGCTGGCTGCGGCGCGCTCTCCTTCGCCCGGTCCCTCTTCTGGGACCGGGACTTGCACATGGAGCCTACGAGGTTCCGGACGGGCGAACCCGCCTCCCTTCCTCTAAGACGAGGAGGGGGGCGGAAATGGAGCCTGCGAGGCTCCCTTCTCTCCTCACTTCACCCGGGCTCCCTCCTGGGACCCGGGACTTCGCATCGGCTCGTGGAGGCGGGGTAGGCTCCCGTTCTCCTTTAGGCCAGCAGCAGAGCTTCCCCTCGCTTCCGGCCATAGGCTCCGCCCCAGGCCAGGCAAACACGCCTGGCTTCCGGTTTTGGTGCTTCTCGGGCCGCGGCGGTGATTTCTCTCGGCAATACGGGGTAGGCATCCGTTTTAGACACAGCATAAGCGGGGTGGGCACCCGCATTTTTAAAATAATCATAAAGCGGGGTGGGCACCCGCATTTTAAAATAATCATAAAGCGGGGTGGGCTCCCGCTAAGATCGGCATCACGGGGGGAATCCCTACGTCGGGATTCCCTCGGGGATAACTGCAGCTCAGCGCTGCGGAGCCCTCGTGCTCCTTTCCTCCAGGGGACAATTAGGGTAAAGCCTGGCGCTCACAGGGCGCCAAAGAGTGCAGCAAAGGTCCTGGGCCCTGGGGGATGCCAAGAACAGCAGAAGGGAACTAAAAAGAAAGTCCTCAAGGCATCAAGGGGGCAATGCAGGACCCAGGGGGGGCAAGCCCTCCTGGCAGCCCCCTCCTGGGCCCCAGCAGCAGCACGCCCCGGCAGGAACAGCACACCAAGACTGACCACACTGCTCCTCTCATACCAGGAATTACCATGGACACACTTATCCCCCATGCATTCCTATGGGAGGGCAGGCCAATCTCACCACAAGCACACAGAGAGCGCACGCACTTTCCACTGGACCACAGTGCGAAAGTGCTCAGAGGCCTAAAATCACCAACACCAGGTTACAGACAAAGCAAAAAGTTCAGGGGTGAACCTGCCAAAAAGGGCCAAGTCCAACACTGAGTCATGGTGTGTATGGATAGTATGACAGGTGTTGTTTCTTGATGTATGTAGGAGTGAGTGGATTGTTGGATGGGGGTTCAAACAAATTTATCTGTACAGGATGATCGTTGCAATGTGTCTCATCAAAGTTGTCTATGAAATAATAGTCAAATGATGTTAAATCATTAGTGATATGTGATTGAGGCATTTATTGGAGATATTAAGTAAGTTAAATAAACAATAAATTATAATAAACAGTGTTCGACAAATTAGTTTGCATATTGTGTAGAGTTTTGTGGCTCAGTAGAATAAGCACCCTCCAGGCATAGAGGAAGAAATATACGTCAAGTGGGATTTATTTTTGCTTTTTGGTGTTGTCTCCCCCTTTTCCCAGATGTAAAATTATATTAGTAGGAGGTACCTTCCTGCTCAGGTGGCAAACACACCGAAACATGTCTAGGAAGAGCCACTCACCTTGACTGCAAAAGAATGCCTAAAGGAGGGCGCACAAAAAGCAAGCTTCTTTCACAGTACCAACAATATATATGTGTTATGCTTGTGCCACTCCCATTGGCGGCTGTCATGCACCAAGGGTGGTGGGGTGGAAGGCACAAAAAATTAAATAAAGATAAATAAAATATATTCACCTTCCTTGTGAGCAGCACATCGTCCTCCTCCTTCGGGTGTCTTCTTGAAGCTCCAGACCCAGGAAAGTGCACTACCCAATCCTGGTGCTGCTCTCACAGCATTAGTGAGGCACCAGGATTGAAGGCAGCACTGGAGGTCTGCTCTTTCTCTAACTCAGCTGTCTAAAACAGCTAGGTTAGAGAAGTTTAAAATGTACGTGTCTGGCTGGCTGTCACAAGACGGCCGGCCAAAGAGACATGCGCATTTTAAACTTTAGCACACAGCTCCCTGCTGCTGCCGCTCGGCAGTAATGGCCCCGCCCCATCCTGACACTTTGTTCAGGACAGGTTGCTGAAAAATAAAATGGTAATAAATAAGCTTTATTACCATTTTATTTTCAGCTCTTCGGCTTGTGGGGCGACACTCAGGGCCGGACTGGCTGTAGCGGGCATCGGGCGTTTCCCCGGTGGGCTGCCAGGGTGGGGGCCAGAAAACGGCCCTAGCAAACAGCTTGGCCACACCCATCCTTCTTCCCCCCAGGGCCGGCCGAGCAGTTTGCCAGGGCCGGTTTTGGTTCCCATTCCGGCCCTGGCGACACTCCTCCACTCAAATGGAGGAGTTGCCCCTGGCCACTCCTCACTTGCATAGCCAACACAACCAAGCCAGATTGCCAATGCCCATACACTGCCACTTACACTATCCAGGCATGCATATCACTTAGTGGTACATGCATGAATGTATTATGTAGCATATTAGCAAACCAATGTCCTTTTACCTGGACAATTCTCTAGACCAGGGCCCATCATGGGTCTTCTCTTAATCACACCAGGCAGCCAAATGGGTACTAGTATGACGTCACCCAACAACCCAACCTCCTTTTGGACTTGAACCCACTAATAACAATAATAACTTGCCCTTGTTTCCTGTCGATCAGGCTACCCCACTCACAAACAGAAATAAGGAAGAGGGTCAAGTCTGCAGATCCAACATTCATTGTCAAGAAAAGTCAATGAAAATTTTACTAGAAATCAAGGCAAAAGAAATTATTTTATGTTGTTGGATTTTAATTTAAAACATTGTAAAAGTCTAATGTTTTACACACAATGTCGTAAACAGGGCAGCAAACATGTTGGCCTCCATGCTAGCGTGATTTTTTTAATAAGATCGCTCATTCTAATGCCAATTGGTATTCCACGCAGAACAACATAGAGTGCCTTGTTGTGTAATAATATAAATAGGCACCAAGATCAATTTAAAGGATCACTTATATCCGTGCCTTGGTGTTAAAACAAGCGTAATGCCAGTTTTGCAACTCCTAAATTATCACTTACAAGGAGCAAAAAGAAAAGAAAAGAAAATGGCGCATGCTCCTATTTTGCCAGGGCACTTACCACTAGCCCATGCAAATTGTGGTGCCTAGGGCATAATCACACACAAAACTGGCCCAACCCCTGTTAGGCGTGCACTAATCCGCATAATGAGCCCTCAACCTTACATCGGTGCTAAAACACCTCAAGCAGCTGGTGCAGATGTTAATTGCTCCGGGGTGTTTAGTTCCGCCTTCAACGATCGGTCTCAATCAGCAGCTTAATAGAATGTAATGAGGAGCCTTGGGATGGAAGAGGGGGTATTGGTAAAGTGACAGTGGCGAGATGGATGCTCTTACTTGTCTGGTCCCTAGAATCGAACATCTGGCTCGTAGACAGGTGTAAGCATCAGATTTTCACACTTTTTGGCAGCGGAGGGGTCTTCGGAGAAGAGCTCTTGTCAGAGTGCCGTCGGATGCTGACAGTCACCAACGCCATGGTGGTGGTATGTGTTCACTTCTCAGCGCAGCTCTCTGTTGCTCCCTCGCAGAGCCTCCTGGATGTGGTCACAGGAACTGACCGCCATGTTATAAACTTCTCTTCTGCCAGGGCTGTACATTATGGCAATGACAGAAAAGATTGAGAGGAATGTATTGCGCTGCTATTATGAAGAGCGGTGTCTTGATACCCCAGATGGCCTCATTACGAGTGCCCGCCCCCTTAAATACCCTGTTAACTCTGCCCACAACCCCTTCCACTGAGTTACCAGCACCGGGGTACTGGTAGCTTCAGGGGGTATGAGTTTGACCATTGAGTTCCTCGAAAAACGTGGAATTACAGAGAGAATTGTAAATAACACATCTCATTCCTCTGGCAATATCTTATTTTCAACCTGTTTTCCTTTCAGAGCCCTTGCCTACTTGGAGCAGGTGAAATCTCTGGAAGGTAAATACGGGTTCCAGGGACCTGTTAATCCCAATGGGTTCAGTAACGAGAGTTATAGGCCAAGTCGGAATTAAATTGTCACTGTTCTTTTTTTTAATCATTTGTATTCGGTCTCTTCGACATATACATTATTAATACTTTGGAAATAATTAAATGTGATTAAATGGAAAAAAATGATTTAAATGTATCAAAATGATTAAAGTATAAAAATAATCAAGTCGACAAAGAATTAATTGGTGATAGTCTTGAGTGTGCAGATAATTTTCATACCATCCCCAAATGCTTTCAGCTTTATGGATTGCATTTCTCTGCCTAAACACTTTTGTCATTTTCTTGATCCGTAATTGGAAATGTGGGGGTCTTTCGCTTCCCAAAAGCTGTCATTATCGATCTAGTGACTAATATAGTGATGAACCACCACCTCCGCTTCCCTCGAGGTGATATTCCTAGAGGCTGGGATCTTCCTAATAATACTCAAACTGCTTTGTAAACACCATTCGCTATAATTCCTGAAGCAGCGCACAGGTTCCATGACCTTCCATGTTCCGTGACATTGACATCTAGGGCATTGGTCGGAAATATGCTGTTTGCATTTATGAAAGTAAGACGGGTACAACAGGCTACCCACTAAGCAAATAGCTGCATTCCTTGAAAATTAGCCTTCATCACTGCGCGCAAAAAGTGATCATAGGCTTCTGCCCAGCAACAGAGTAAATCTGGAGATCTGTTTCCTTCTTCCATTTGTCTTATATATTGCTCATGACCGCCTGTGTGTGTGTGTTTAATGGAATTAAGTAGACACCCCTAATGAAGCCCAGCAATGTCTGTACCTTATGATGAAGAAGCAGAGTACACTTGGATGGTGGGATAAAAGGTGGAAGATAAGAAAATGGGTAAAAGCAGCTGTGCAAATCCCCACTGGCCATGCATGTTCTTTGATGCAGCCATCAAACTCCTTAAACAGTGCTGTGCGACGTTGAAGAAACTCGTGGCATGACGTGATGAGGAAGACAGAGCTGGCTGTGGCTATTGCGGAGAGCCGAAGTTTACTCAGAAGGGAACCTGTTTGCCTTTTCCCTTATGTCCATTATGTTGTGGAAGCCGAACTCCTAGATTTTACTCTACCCCGATATTTCAATCACTTCAAAAAATACCCCCGGCAGCTCGGCTCCAGCACCCTTGATCTAGCGATAAGAGTCACTACCCTTTTTTACATCAGGCCCACAAAATCAGCTTAGCAGAGTAAATAAATAATGACTGGGACCACTCAATTACTGAGTTCTAGATCACTGAAAAGTTAAAGGGTTTTATTACAAAATCTTAAAATAGGCCAAATACAGAGGAAATGCAAACTATATGCCATGAAGGCTCGAATAAGGAGTACATAGAAATCAGAATTATTCCAACTCTCAAAAAGAAGTATAAATCATAAATGGAACAGACTGCATTTGCAGAGAAATAAGAAAGTCACCCTCAAAATCAGGGGTTTTTGTACACATTTTACGCATAAGTAATAAGCAAAACTGCTAATTCAGCATGGCATACCTAGTGGTAACAAACACGAAGGAACCCCATTGGGTTCCTATCAAGCAACCCATAATGGACAAATCAGAATCATGAACGTCATAGAAATATTATAACACTAACTCGTTCCATTAGATTCCACAACAACAGCACTCTGGAAATATACAACACAATTTGAAACATTTTCAGAAAAAGACACTAATGTACTAGGAAGTCTGCATCGAAACTTCCAGTGGAATTATCCTTCAGAAAGTTTAATTAGAAACACAATGAAAATGTTTCATTCACAATACATGCTCTGGAAGGAAAATAACCTATTACATCACACTGTCCTGTGCTCTGCAAAAACTGTGGGGAGAGAAGACTCACATAGGGACATTGATTGGGAGGTGTGATGAGCAGGAGCAAGATGAACAGAACACCAGAAACAGCATGCATTTTAATAAAATGGTGTCTCAAGGAAAAAGTGGCACAACTAAACTGTGTTAATAAACATTCTTCTAAGCCCCTAAATAAAATTGTTCAATCATTAGTATTCACAAATAACTTGTCTCCCAAAATTGCACATTCAGAAAAAGCTTTAACAATGAAGAGCATTTTAGCTTTTAGATGGGCTAGTTCTGGCCCAGAGATGTGTGTTGTTAAGCTTATTAAACCAAACTCATGCTGTTTTGTTGCTGTACCCCTAATCATTTCCAGCCTCAACTGATTCTGCCCTGCTTGAATGCAGGTAATAAGGAGGCATGCACATACTCCTTATTTGTCCGCACTTTTAAATAAACATATTTTCCAGAGTCTGCAGCAGCAGAACATTGGTGTGTGTGTATTTATTTCCTGCCAAGTCTTTCTACTGAGACATGGAAATTCGAATACAACTATTATCTACTTTGTATTAACTTGATAATTATTTTTACAATTATACATTTTAATCTTGTGTTGCAACTATATGTCAGGTTCTGTACTATTGCAAGCGTTAATTTGTGCATGTATGAAAGGAAAATACTCATATCACATGATTTATTCATGTCCGGTTCAATATATTTTTACCCTTAATAGATGAATATTTTAAGGAAACAGTTGAACCAATCATCCAATGACATCATCGAAAATGTGCTTATATCTGCCTTTTTGGCATCTGAAGTTTAAATAGCTGCTGTATTTAGCCCTCTCTCTGTATCTGGAGGTAGCTGAAGCAGCTGTACGAGGCAATGACTGTGTAGGTGACCAGAGAGTGAGTGGGAGGCCTCCTGGCACTAGTAACTGTGTTGTGACTGATTAACAATGTCAGTGTCAGATGCCTCAAGATATAGGAATAAGATTCCAGCAGAGCAGTATGAAGCCTTGCTAGTAAGAACATTATTTTTTTTCTAAACCGCAGAAGACCTCTAGCTTCTGAAAGGAGGAATTAGGAAAGAGAGAAAGAGAGGTGGGAAGAAGAGTGAAGACAATAGAGATAATAAACATTCCTAGCACTGAACACGAAAAGGGCGAGCTTAGATTTTTAATTGCTGTGCAAAATTATAGTAACTTTTTGAGTACCAAATTCGCACTGGTCCTGTCTTCAGAACTGAAGTCGACATGTAGGATGTATTTTCTGCATGTTTGCTACAGAATTTCGGGAGTACAATAACTTCTCAATGTTTCCACTCTTCTAGGAGTAGATTGATGCCCCACTAGATTTTGTACCATCTGCCACGCACATTGATAGTATCATCGGCCCAACCTTCTGTGTATTGCGTGGCAGTTGCTGCTCTATCAATCAGGCCGTGGGGTGTATTTGTGCCATGATCCTTACCCCTTTGTGTAATCCACCAATAGAGAAACCATTCCTACATTTCAACAAGCTGGTTCATGCTGCAGGATCACAAAACAGTAGTGATGACTTAGTAGCAACAAGTACACCACCACGATTTGTACAGAAATTGTGGTCTGGATCCTATTAGCGATGGTAATCTGTATTTCCACAGTAATATGCGGTTCCCACAGTGTCCTATTAGAAATAATCCCAACTCACAAAAACATTTAGAGGTCTGCACAGAAGTCAGGGATGTTTTGACCCAGATCCGAAGTCTTGGTGTCCACAGTAATTTGCCAGCAGCATCTGAAGACTCTCTATGATCTACTAACTCACCACATGTAGCAAATCTCACTCAGGGTTAAATACAGGCTTTTCCTGCCTGAGAAAGCCGAATCTAAAACTATATTTGTTTCAAACTTGATCTTTTTAAAAAAAAGAATCCAGGTGTCTCGACTTGTCATGCATCTCAAACCATTTAGCTATTGCATACATTTCTTCTACCCAATTCTTTCCACTTTAGCATGAGGGAGACCCCAATGAACCCCTGTAAATCTCCCATGACCAATGATCCTCAATGCTTTGCTCCCTTGTTTTTCATATTCTTCTTTGCGGCACCCAATTTTGAAGTGATTCGAGGCGTGATGACCATCAGACCTTTTTGGCATTTGTAGGCCCGTAATTCTTTTTTATATAAATGCCCTCTTTGCATTTCAAGTTCTCAAACTGTACCAAGATTTACATATTTGATACTATTTTTGGGACGCTGCCACTGTCTTGCCATACTCATTATGACTATGTCGAAGCATAGCTTGAAAGCATTCTTTGCAAGCAGACTTACAAGTTCTAGGATGCTTTAGTCATGTGCACATGTAGACAAGAATCAATTTTGCACATAAACACTCTGGTGTGACGCACTGTTGTAGGCATTTCTAGGCCCAACGATAAACACTCTCTATAATTTAATTGGTTTGCTCATTAAAGATAACATAGAGGGTCATAGCCTTTACAAAAATTGTGTTATTCTACCTTTACTCAATCTAGCATAGGGGTGTCCATTACGTACTCAGCCATGGCATATTTTCCAGATAATCAACATTTATGTCAAACATTCCTATTTAGAACTAATTTATGGATATATAGCTTGTGTGGATATTCTGAAAATCGCTCATGGATCCACGCCATAAGGACCAACATTGAACACCCATGAATAAATGCAATAACTTTATTTATAATACAGTGACAGAATTGATGAAATTGTCATATGGTGAACAGGAATAGCTCAGCCATCATATTGGAATCTCACTGCAACCAGAAAGAAAGAGGTCCTTGCTCTTTAGCCAATTAATGGGCTACATTATTTTCTATTTTATTAAGGAGGGGTGAACCGAGGCAATGTTGCTCCTCTCCAGTTAATGTTGGACTGAATCAACTGTTGAAACATTTCAGATAGTAATACACACAACAGACACCCCATTCTGTATGCTGTAAAGTTAGAGTTGCCATCAGGAGGAAAATCTGGGCTTGCCACAATAAAACAGTCTTCCGCTTGCCTGACTAATCATTTTTTGTGTTTCTGTACCTCAATTTCAATCTGAAAAGGGGTTTTAGTCCTATTCCTTGCACCAGACTCCTGTATTTTAAGCACATGGTAAACTTTGATATAAGTGTAGCCTATACATCAGTGCTTAATTTGTAAACGCAAGAGTGCTGGTGCCCGAAGCTCTGCTGAGAAGTCTGCGGCTGGTGCAATTAAACGTCAGCGCTCAGAATACCGTGGCTGGAAGCCTTAAATCCCCCTAATGCAGAGGTCTTCAAACTTTTTTACTCTGAGCCCCCCCTAAACAAAATGTTTTGAGGTCGGGCCCCCCTCCAAAACTTTATGGCAGGAGTGGGAGGGACATGGCTACGTGCAGGGAGCGGTGCTTATGAGAGGATTTCAGGAATACTTTTTCTATAGCTTATGAACCGCACTAAATATGAGACTTATAAAACAGCAAATGCATCAAACAAAAACAGATATCCCAAACAAACTGCTCCCCATAATTGGGGTGCTGTGAGCCCCTCACACTCTTTGACCCCAATGCAACTATACCTGCTGCACTAATGATAACTGCAGTCCTGAGTAGCAGGCTATCTCCTCTGCATCTTTTACCTCTTCCCCACCATGACGGATCTTCACCTCGGTCCTAATGTTTGAAAGGAAAATAAGCTTCGATGACCCTTTTTTAAAGGTAGACAGTCATAACTGTGATGCAGTGGGCCCCTCAAATCCCTGGGCCCCAGTCCTGCTGCATCTGCTCCTTAATGATAACCAGCAGTGGCCACTTACACACTTGGCAGCCATAACAGCTTCACTAATGAATGTCCCTTTAAAAAAAAAACTCAGATTGTCCCCTTCTTTGGGGCATCTCTCTAAAGGAGCTGCCTCTGGCCATTTGTACACACAAAAATGAGTCCACATACAGTGCTCCCTATTCTGGGCCTACTCTTTGACAATATCTATGAATCTCGCTCCTTTCCTCTGTCTCCTAGACCATTACTGTGAGGTCCCAGGGATTGAGAGGATTAGGGCTCTGCATCTGAATGCAACCCTTCTGGCCTGCCACCTGCCACCCCATGGACTCCGCTTTCACAATGCCCCTGAATGGTTAATACTGACTTTGAGATGCCTCTGCCTGAAATTGAAGGGTGTGGTGGTAGTGCAGAAAGTTAAAAAGAAACCAGCCTTCTTACCAGCCATTAATTGATTGAGTCACTTAAAGCCAGGGCCACTGGAATTATGAGTTTCTGCAGCAGCAGTGTTTTCCACATAATTATCAGTTTACTGCACTTGCTACATAATCTGCAGATTTTTAACAAAAAAACTTGATTCTAGCTCAAACGGAACAAAAGTTACTTAAAGCGTGACAAAATGTTCCTGAGCAGTGGAAGGCCCTTTGCAAAGATTGACTGGTAATCTTGTAGTTGCTTACTGCTGTATTTGGGTGTTAAACTGGTACTAATGAGGTGAAATATTTCCCCTGACAGCGTTACCTTGAGTTAAAATGACAAAATAATGAAGTAATGCTGACCAGAAAATGTGGCGCATTGTGCAGCATAATTTACCTTTTGTTGCTGCATAATTTAGTCAAACCTGCCGCATAATATTGTCCTCTTCTGCTGAATAATTCCAGTGGCTCTGCTTAAAGCTTCATGGTGGCAAAGATCTATTCTTTTTGAGATGTGATGTAAGGGTGTTATCAGCTGAGATCTGGAATAGTGGAGACACTTACAAAAATGTCTGCATTAGATAATGTGATTAATTATTACTAAAAAGTATATTTTGTAAGAACTTGTTATCTCAATCACTGCATCATTTTGCAGCAGCCTAGCTTAGAGTATGTAAATACTGTTTTAAAATAATGACTTACATTTTCACAGTGCTTTCTGCCACAGGCTGGGGCCTCATAGCACCATAAACAGGGCCATTGGAATTATGCGGCGGAGAAGGCCAGATTATGCAGCATGGTTGACTACATTCTGCAGCAAGCAAAGGAGAATTATGCTGCATATTTTGTGATAGCATTACTGCATTATTTTGCTATTTTTACACTTGTTAACACTGTCCTGGCCTTTATTGCCCCTCATAAGTATCACATTAACACCCACATATAGCAATAAGCAGCAGAAAGGTGACCATTCAACCTTTAGAAAGGGCCTTCCACTGTGAGGTAACGTGTTGCTGCATTTTTTTTAATCTGCATATTATGCAGCAGATGATGGATTATGTGGCAAATGCGGGAAATCCATAACTATGCGCTGTGAGTGCAGGGTGAGCGTGAAAGTGAAGGGTGAAAATGAGGAGTGAGTTGTCTGAATGCAGGGTGCATTCCCAGACATTTGAAGTAAATCAGCATGTTATTGACGGGGCGTAGGGTTTCAGATATAAATTAAACAATTGCTATTATTGCATTAATTAGGGATCGAGGGTGGAGGAAATAAATAATGTGCTGATCCTGCAACACACTTCCAGTCTTATGATTAGGGTTACCAGCTCATTATTTTGATGTCGCAGACGGTACAAAAATAAACAGTCACCTAAAGCCCTATTTACAGCACTTATCTGTACGTACTTCGAAAAGCAAATATAAATAGAAAGCATTTTTAAATGTGTTCTAGGGCTGCCTGAATGATTCATGACTGAAAATAAAGGGAACAGACAGAAAGTCAGATTACAAATGAATACATACTTTTTCATTTAAAACCCTGTTTATTGTCAAAACAAGGTCTTTGCAGGCTTTTTCAACATACATGGCTGGCATTTTTCTATTGGCAACCCTTTTTAGATTCCTTTTCATGAAATGCATTTTCACACTACAGCAGTAAATTTAAAATACAAATGTAAGGAATAGGCAGAGTCGGGGCCCAGGGGGTACTGGAAACCGAAAGGAAAACTAAGCCTCAGTAAACAGTTTCCAAAGGTATGCAAATTGTCCTTAAAGACCTTTGAAAAACTGGGTCATGCCGGAGTCTTAATAAGACTCCAGACACTGCCCAGCGGAGCCCCCAGCAGCACACTCACTGACCTCTGGCCCCACGGCACTCTGAGGGCTTTGGAGTAAATGAAGACAGCCTGGAAATACAGCAAATAAACATCGCTGCACTTCCAGGCGTCTTCATTTACATGTGCTTGCAGAGGCCTTTGCGCCCCCCTGGGAACCCATCCACGCCCCCCCAGGGGGGCGCGCCCCACAGTTTGAAGACCTCTGCCCTAATGCCTCTTTAATCCACTACCAAACACACCCTGCCCCTTTATTTCACTCTTACAGGTTTCTGCTTTCTCCGTTGGTGATTGTTTTTTCATCTTTCTCTTCCGCCACCTTTTTGATTTGTGTGTTTTCCCCTGCCTTGATCTCGGCAAATGTAGGATGGGGAAAAATAAGTGCCGGTCCCAACCACCAGCTCAAATTAAGCACTGACTATATGCCATAGATACTGGAACAACTATTATTTATTATTATTATTATTTTAGAGTTTTATATATAGCGCTAGCTAGACCCGAAGGTATCAAAGCGCTTTAAATGTTATGCAAAGAAGTTCACTTGAGATACATGTGAGGATTTGTGTGGGTCGTAACAGTCATTCATAGCAATGCAGGTTTAGCTCAGATAGGCACTCTTCGTGCCACGGTATAATAAGGGAGACAATACAATGTGCCACTCCACTGCTTTCCAGAAGTACACATATTAAATTAAAGCCGAGGGAATTGTGTGGATACAGTTTTCATGATAGGGACAACAATAAAACTCACCTTACCGCTTAGTGTCATACTTAAAACAAGCATTGGCATAGCCAATAGGTCTCGCCTTTGGGACCTTATAAGTGTTTAGTTATGCAGCACAATATAAGAATTATAGCGAGTCTCTTTAAAGTTACATCACAGGCAGTGAAGGGTGGCACTGCTGCAGAGTGAAGACTTTTTTTTCACACTGAGGGCAAAAATGGAGAGCCTGCTAGAGACCCGTCTCAGCACCTGCTTTTTTAGAACTGCCGCCGGTGCTGAGCACCGGCAGGACCCGGCCCACTTAAAGCCCTGGGCTCAAAAATACTTTGGTCTGGGTTTGGATGTGTCGCTGGTTATAAGGGGTAGAGAAATGTGTGCATCCTACGAATCACGACACAACGTGCTCGTAACTGTGTGCGGCACATTCTCCTCTTCTTCAATCCAATCAAACTGAAAAAAGGTTTGCTCCGAGCGTCCTCCAGTATGATAAAACTGCAGTGGTGTAATAAACCAATTTCAAGTTTATTTAGGTCTTTTTACGCTGGGTGTTTTGAAGAGTGCTGTGATGCTATCTGCCACTTCTGAGCGCTAAGCCCGATAATAAACAAGTTTAAGGTCCTGGTCGAGTTACAAAGTGTATGTAGTCCGATCGGAATGAAGGCTGTGCCCAAATTCTCGATATATCCACACCGTCGAGTGCTTAGAAGCCAATATGAAGCGCTGTAAATACCACAATCTTCCCACTGACGTCCTAAACATATTTTCTTTCATATATTTGGCGAGAGAAGCAAGGGTAAAACGCCAGGTTCTGCTTCTGTTTTTTAAAAACAAAGGGTTGGACCTCACAGTGCTGACGTTTTTAAAATATAAGCTTCTTCCTCTAAATTGCTTTCAGTGCTCCTTCGTCCACACATTCAAATATGCCCGACTTCCACACGGTGCCGCGGTCCGCTTAAACAACACAAACGGGGACGGGCCGGAAAACAGAGAGAGGAGACGGAAAACAAACAGCTGTGTGTGGCAGACGAGTCCGATGCTTTGGAAGTGCTCAAAAGCGGCACTGTTTGTTTGACCGGAAGCTCTCCGCAAAAAACACAGCTGCCCGAAACTCGCACGCAGCGTGTGACTCGGTGGCTGGCGGCACTTGTTACAAACTGTAGCCCCCTGGTCACAGTGTACGCAAGAGTGTATCCTCCCCTAAAATACATGGCCGTATGTGATGCTGCAGCATGTACGGGACATAACGGGGGTCACAGGGACACAGAGTACGATTACAAGAAGAAACGGCTGCACTTAACTCTACACCTTGTGAGTTTATTCTCTTTATGTCGTTCAGAATCCAAAACGAGGGTGAGACAGGCAGGGGAGAGAGAGTAGAGAAATGTAAACAAGCGCGCGCGGCCACGCTAATTAGAAACAGATGGCCGCTGCTCGCTCCCGCAAGGTGGATGCCGCCACACGCACGAGTGTTAGGAAAGTGCAGACCCATTCCAAAAGGTCATCTCCTAGAGTAGCGCATGCGCGCTGCGCTAGGCTCGACCTAAACAGCTTTTTGGAGCGTGTGGAGTTTTATATTGTTCCAGCTAAACTATTATTACTGTGTTCTGGTCTTACACTAAGACTGTACTTGTCTTCTCCTGAAGTTTTCAGCACCAGAGCTGAACACCAACTTTAAAATTCTCCAGGACAGTCCGCCTTTGCTTTCTGGGTTATTTGTTGCCTTGACAAAATCTTAGCTTCAAGAATGGCACCTCGAAGCAAAGAAACTCAACAGAATTTCACACGGAGAAAATCAGGGCTGAGGGAAAATATTTTACTAAATGCATTTTGGTGAGTAGATTGAAATATTGCATATTAAAAATGAATCTCGTAGATGTTGTCATGAACCTCAGGGTGGCTGCATCTAAATGTACTAGACTGGCAAAAATTAAAATGGAGGACAAATGCAGTGTATTTCTCAACAGAAAGAATTATATGTCCCGCTGAAAATGCTTATGTTGTGGGACCACATACACCCCTTCTTACGGTGGGCCACTGACATCTGTGCTGTGAAAGCTAATGCACTTGTTTCTTCAGTAACAACTATCACAATCGATGACCAGCTTATTCTTTCTTGGACTAGTATGGTGACAAAGAACTTATCAATTTGGAATTCAATCCATATAATTTCTTGGCTGCTAGTGGTACAAAGTGAGCGTCACAAAAACATATTTTGCATCTCTGCTAAATGTTCTCACCTATTTCAACTCAGCATAAGACTAGAAGTAAAATATTTAGCTGCACCCATCCTAGCCTGGAAGTTTACCGGTCGGGTGCACATTGTGAAACTTGTAGATTGTGTACTGGCGTACAGTGGTTATGTTCAGAATCTGGAACAATCTTCCTGCACAGAACTGAGAGATGGAAAGCATGCATTGTACAGTTTGGGATACCTTCAGATACCACTTTTGCACTTTTTCTGTAATCAGTTTTATTGGGAGAATAATTTTGGGGGATGCATCAGTCAGAGAAGCTGGTATTTTGCCAGTGTGCTAAAGGTCTGAGAGCTGCTTTAAGAGATGGGTCTCATGGCTCAGCTATTAAACCACAAAATGGACCCGTTCTAGGCACAGCCTCCTGCATTGATGGGGCTGGACCAGGGGTTTTGCCATGGCTGATTTTGGATTCCAGTCAGGCCATTTTGTGGAACATGGCACGAGTGGGTCCCTCATTACCAGCCTCATGTTGCGCGAATGAACACCACATCTTCCTCTACTTAGCAATGAAACCCTGAAAGCAGCCCCTGCCCTCGAACCTATTGGAGTTACCCCTTTATCGCTTGTGGCCTGTGCAGCATTGAAATGAGAGAAGGAGTCTATACCTTCGTACCAAACAAATTTGTACTGAAGCTTATTCATTTTGGGGTTTTGTGTTAATGGCACCACAGTGGCACACTGAGGTGAAACGTTACGTGGAGGGAGCTCAATGGCACATTACTGAGGGACACTGAACAACCAATTGCTACGTAAGGGGGAAACGCCTATGCCAGCAATGCCCGCACTGCCTCTGCTGTGCATGCAAATGCCCTGACGCATGTCAAATGGAAGCAGATAGTGGCTCACCTGAGGTCGGTGAAAGGCCATGTCAGAATTCATCATAGGGCAGTGCAAGGGTACCATCGGTGACGAAAATGTCCCCCAGTCGTAGACAACATGGTAATCACGAGCGCAAGTATAATAAAAATTAACTTAATACCATACAAGGGTCTGTGTCATCAGTTACCTGCCACTCAGGACACTACATCCACGTACCAACGCATCCCCCCGCCTGCAGATTTTCCAAACCCATCACCCCCTCCCTATTCACCGAGGCCATGAGCCCACTCACTTCCCCCTGGACCTTTAACTGTTTCCAGCCTTCCTCTTCTCGTTTGCTTCGTATCTCTGGCTTGCACCCCCTACCCTGCTAGCTAAGGTGCTGCTGTGTGCCCCTCCTCTTCCTGGGACTGCCAGTGACTGCCTGGATACATCTTCCACCATTTCACCAGGATGCCTAAGCAAACCCCATTTCCTCCTTTCACCAGACCACCATCCTCACCCTTATACAGAACCCAGCACTTGGACACTACTGCACGCAGGCAATTCCCCCAATATGCTTATCCACTTTGGTTATTTCTTTGTTGAGAATGCTGGTGTGTTTATTGTATGGTGGTTGCTTGTTGGAGATGCTGTGATGCAGCATTCCTAAGCTCTGTATGTATGTATAGTTCCAAAAATAAACAAGAGAATAACTGCCAATTTCGCTCTGATTAATGATAATATTTGTTTTTACTGACTGGTGGGAAATGGCACATCGGCTATATGTTCTGAGTACATAACAATCTGTAACAACTGCCTTTTTCAACAAAATGGGATGTCTTAATGGACCAGAAACACAGAGACAGGTGACAAGCCCAGATTAGCCAATTTCAAATCATTCTCTCCAGGAATATATTGGTGGCAATTCAACAAGCCAAACAGTCCTGCCACAAAGCTTCATCAAAGAGAAAGTATGCTAAAGGAAATTGAGCCAATGGATTTTACTTTGTATTTAGAGTTTTCTTCAGAAATTAGAGGACTTTGTATTACCACCAAAGACTAAATCTGCCTGAAGATCCACATTTAAACTTTAGTGGGCTGGCCACCAAGCATCCCTGTGGTGAAGATAGTGGAGGGAGATGTTGGCTCTGTAGATCAGGCCACTACGCAGGTGTACAAAGTTGTCATTTCTGCGTGCAGATCAGAGTCTCTGTTTATTTGCCAATGAGCTGCGATAGATGCCCCTCCCCCCATTTAAATTCCCTTGCATGACCAACAGGGATTTTTTGCCAAAAGTGTTTTTGTTGACATAGTGCTTCTTGTCTTGTGACTTGTACTCTCTCTTTCTTATTTATAGTGTGTGATTTTAAATTATACAAATAGGAATTTTTTATATGTCTTTGTTATAATTCTATGTACAAACATTAACTACATTTTGCAAAATTGTCTTCAATATCTAATTGTGTACCTTTAAGGGTTTTATTAATAAATCGATTTGTATTTTTATACAACTGTTGTTGTCAGGATTATCTGTTAGGAATATATGGTCTCACTTCCAAAGAATTTAGAGGTTGTGAGTGACAGAGAATGAGTGGAATAAGTTTGAATATATAGCAGACACAGGTATATTTTCCCCAAAGGATAAAACTCTTGTAATAATTTTGTTGACATTGCCACAGCGCTTTCAGCAAAACAAACGAAAAAAGCAAAAGATTGACTAATCAATCAATCTGGGGTTTATAAAGTGCTTCATCCAGAGATTTATGTGTTACAATCACTAGGTGTGGTAAGTACATGGACCCATTTGGTGTACTTAAAAGACCCCTCACACACCAACCTGGTTGGTGTCATGCTTCATCATTGGGGTCCCAACCGGGTGGCCGAGTGCCCCCCGGTTGTGCTACGACGCCTGATTACAGCGGAGCTGGTGTGGTGCAAATATGTGATGCGTCGTGAATTATTTAAATTAAAAATATCTCTGAGAATCCTTGCCTCTAGACTTTATTATTGGCGGCTCAGGATATGGTTAAAAATATATGTGGTGCAACTAACAGGAGGTTTATTACCTATAGTTGACTATGTGTTGTGGTCTACATGTTTCAGCCCGTAAAAGAATGTGTGGAAGGGCTTTCTTCAGGACCGGGTTAGTGAGACTAGTGAGTGGCAAAGGTGAGAACAGCCACGTGAAAAAAGTGAAGTACCTACACACGCGCTAAGGTGTGTGGTCTGAGTGTCGGCGTACTTACTGACACTTGTCAAAAAACCTGTTGGGGAGAGAAAGGACAAGACAAGACACATAGATTATAGCAACATAAAATGCAATCTTAAAAGGTGCTGTAGTCATTGTCTTGGTGACTACCACAGTGATTGTTATACTTCATCCAGAGAAAGTTTATAAAGTGCGACTACTCATCCGTGAGGGTCTCAAGGCGCTGGGTGGGGTTGGGGGGGGCTGCTGGCCCTTCTGGGTGTGGAGGATCATTTAAAGAGCCAGGTCTTAAGGTCCTTCTTGAATTGGGTCAGCGACGTGGATTGCCTGAGGTGGAGGGGCAGGGTGTTCCAGGTCTTGGCGGCGAGGTAGGAGTAAGAACTTCCTCCGGTTCTGGTCTTGTGGATCCTGGGGACGGAGGCTAGGGCGCGATGGGCGGAATTAAGTTGTCTGGCGGGAACGTGGAATGCGAGGCGGTGGTTCAGGTATGCTGGTACTATGTTGTGGAGAGCTTTGTAGGCATGTGTGAGGAGCTTGAAGGTGATTCTCTGGTTGAGCGGGAGCCAGTGGAGTTGCCGGAGGTGTTGGTGATATGGCTGCAGTGGGGGATGTCGAGGACCAGTCTATCAGTGGCGTTATAGACGTTCTGTAGTTTCTTGAGCTGTTTCTGGGTAACGCCGGTGTAGAGTGCGTTGCCGTAGTCGAGTCTGCTGGTGATGAGTGCTTGGGTGACAGTCTTTCTGGATTCTGTGTAGATCCTTCTGAATGTCTTTCGAAGCAGGCGGAGTGTGTAGAAGCAGGTTGAGGAAACTGCATTGATTTGGCAGTTCATTGAGAGCGATGAGTCCAGTATGATGCCAAGGTTGTGTGGGTGGTCCATAGGAGTGGAAGGGGGTCCCAGAGCGGCTGGCCACCAGGAGTTGTCCCAGGCTGAAGGGGTGGGACCCAGAATGAGTACTTCGGTCTTGTCTGAGTTGAGCTTGAGGCAGTCGTCTTTCATCCAGGTGGTGATGGTCTTCATTCTGCTGTGGAAGTTGGTTCTGGCGGTTGTGGGTTTGTTGGTGACCATAGTGGCACAGCAAACTGTTTGCCGTTTTTTTAACTTTCCAAACACAATCCCCCAAAGCTGGCGTTTGTTTTCAGAAAAAAATAACTATTTCTAACATGGTAGGGGTTTTCTCTCAACACTTGGGGGGCATTTTTGTGCGTATAGAATGCATTTGATCAGCAAAAATAAGATGGTGGGTTGGACATGGGAGGACAGCCCTTGCATGCCATAGTGGCGAGTGGACAGCAGGAAGACAGAATGTTTCAGGCGGAGGTTCTCCACCTGTAAATGAGGCAGGGGAACTGAGAGTTGGGCGGGTAGGTGTTTTTTGGCAGCTGACCTGTAATCACTCAACTCTGTATGAGTTCCTGAGACTTTTTTTCACTACATTTTAATTTAATGGAACTCTTTCCCCAATTCCCTCAATTTCAATATTGGTTGGTAACTGAAACCTTAATATTTTCATTCCTTGGCTCTTGTAACTTCCTCTGCTTGGGTCTGCCCTATTACCTGATCAAAGAGTTTTAGCAACTTCAAAAAGTTGCTGCTGAACTTCTCACGTTCAGTAGTTATTGCATCACATTTCACCCCTACTTACTAGGATCCCTGGCCTCTCGACTCATTAACACGTTAAGGTTCAGTCACTGTGCTTTGTGCACAATGCCATCATTGTCCGATTCCAGCGTTTGGGGCCTACAGATGGTCTAACTGGGATGTCTCACCTCGGAAGAGACCATATGCAGGGCCGGACTGGCCATTCATCCCACGGGGCATTTCTAACGGGGTCTGAAGCAGGGCCGGACTGGGAACAGCAACCAGCCCTGGCAGGTTGCTTCTCCACCGGCCCTGGGAACGGGAGGGGAGGGGGATGTTAGCGCTAAGCACTGCTCCCGCTTTTCTTACAGAGGGCCAATTTTGCAGCACTGCTGCAAAACCGGCACCCTGTAAGAAAAGCGGCCCCCTGCGTCCACAAAACCGGCCCCCACCTTTCCGGCCCACCGGGGAAATGCCCGGTGCCCGCTACGGCCAGTCCGGCCCTGGTCTGAAGCCATTGGAGCCTGGGTTTGGGAAGGCCAAGGCCGCTCTTGTCGGCTCTCTCACTCACTCCCGAGATTAACTGCAACAGGCAGTGTGTGAGCTTCAGTAGAAAGGGAGACAGGAGAGGGAGGGGAAGGGAGCAGAGAGAAGAATGAGAGTGTGGAGAAAGGAGTGGGAGAAGAGTCAGTGGAGAGAAACGAGAGAGAGAGAGAGGGGGGAGAGGGAGAGATGGAGAGAGCCATAGAATTGATGGAAGAAAAAAGAGCTACGGGGCTTATTTACAAGCCCCTTGCGCCGCAGGTACGTCACTATTTCCCATGTTAAAAGTGACACCGGCGGCGCAAGGGCCTTGTAAATAAGCCACCTAGAGTGGAGGACCGGAATGGGGCTGTTTTAATCATTTTTGCCTTGACAGCTTTGGCTTGCCAGGCCCGCCTTGCCTTTTGGATGGATGTACGTACTCGGAGTAGTCAGTACTCTGTTGAATGATCAACGCCGTCAGTCGGGTCTACGGGATAACCATACACTGTTCTGCAGACAGACATTTAGAAGCCTGGTGATTCCCCCCTCAAGTCACAACGCCCGCCCTCCCCCCTAGTCAATCTGTGAGTATGCTTCTCTGTCAGCTTTAGAGCATGGAGGCCTTTGTCAGGCGATAGATTTACAAAGTGCAATAACAACGTACTTACTGTTAGATAAATACAAAGAGCGAACAGAGTATTTTAATTTCTGTGTGAGACTTGCTCTGTGCAAGCATTAGTCGGATGTGTGCCCATTGCCATAAAAGTCGTGATTGCAGGCGGTTGCTTATTTTACCCCGCGGTGACACGTTTCATGCAGAACGGAATCGCGTTTCAATAACTGCGCCTAGAGCACCACCAAGGCAGGCATTAGCGGTGCCTTCCCACAGGCCTCGCAGCATTGCCCATTGCAAGGATTCCAGCACATCCAATCAAAGAGGCGCTGGTGAATGTCACTGAATGCGCGCCTGCTAATAACATCTTCTCCAGTGTCAAACAGTTTAAAGATGTCCAGGCTGCTAATTTACTTACAGCGTCTGACGCTGAGCAGATGGGCTCACAGTAGGTTTGCAGCATGCGCGCGCCGCGCCACATTCGTGCACCTCCTGGCGGCCTGACAGAAAGGTTTTACGCATGTCAGTCCAGAAAAAGTAAGTAGGAGAAAACACTACTTTGTCTGACATCGTTTTGCGAAACCATGCACAATATGTGCATTTCTGGCAAAGAATGAGGTGGAAGAATTCATATCCACTTCTATAAAAAAATTACTTACGCCTTCCTTGACCATAACATCTAATACAATTAAGAATAAAATTGTAGTATTGGTTATGGGTGATTTGTTGCAGTAGTATTAAGTGAGTTAAGCGTGAAGCAAGCAGTTGCAGCATGCTGTACGTTTCCCATACCTAATGAAAGAGTGCACCATGGTGTGGTGCTGTGTCTGACTGATTACAGACTTAAGTTTTCCTCCTTGTTATTGGCTGGTTTACTACTGTAAATTAGGCAGCCATCTTGAAATGGTGATTTTCCTCACAGACTGAAACAGCTAACACTTATGTGCAAGGAAATGTATAATTCCTGCAAATATAGTGTCAGTAAACCTAATAATATCTTTTTTTATACACAGTAGCACATATGGCATTTTTGAAGAAAATTGTTTTATTCTTAATCAATTTGCATACTGTTCTGAGATATTGTAATCACATTAGGATGAAAGAAAGACAAATGTTATTTTCTTATTTGCATACCTTTTGATGCATGAAAATATAGATGTTTTCTTTCGAAGCATCCCTCAAACAGCATAAAGTTTACTCAGAAGTCAGAGTGAAGCAGTGAGAAAACACCAGGCCCAGCGGTGTGGTGCACAACAATCCCGGTTTATTGTCTCTCTGACTATTCTTACCTTAAGTCAAGCTATGTTTCTAAAGGGGAACTCCTGACTCTGTGGGGAGTTATTCCTTGCGTTTGGCATTTATTATATGTATCTACACAGTGCAAGAAAAAGGGAGCGGTGTTTTTCAAAACTGTCTGTTTTTTTCAGAAATGAGGTAGCAGCCACTGATGTGAGATCACAATAAATCAAGTATTTTAGGTTTGGGCAGGGCACTGCCAAGAGAACGCACCTGCCTGGCTGTGTTTTAGGGCAAGCGTGCACTGCTGCTGCTCGTGCTGAGTATGTTCTGTTGGGGTAGGGGATTGCTGCCTGTGCTGTGCCAGTGTTGGGTCATTGATAAATTGTTTCATTGCTGCTATGAGTGTTTGTGTGTGAGAGAGGATTGGGCCAATGCTGTCCTTTCTGTGCCTATCCTGTATGTGTCAGGTAATCTTACACATCTGTGACTCAGCAATGTGTGTGTGAGGACACACCGAACTCCACTTGCCTGCTTCTTACTCACTCTGTGACAGGGAACGTTGCGTTGCATTTACCCATGTTGTTCCAGTGTGTGTGCGTGTGTGGGGGGTGTATGTGTATACTGTATTCGTGCAATGTGTTCCAAAGAAGTTGTCACTGTTTCTGGCTGTGCTGTTTGTGTGAGAGGAGCTCGCTCTAATGTCAACAATGCTTTACCCATTTTGTGTGCATGGGTGTTTAGGAAAACTAGGGCTCTTGCTGTCTGTGCTGCACCTGCTGTATCTCATCTCTGTGTTTAAGAGACGACTGAACTGTCTACTGCCTTTACTGTGCCTGTTCTGTATGTGCATGTGCGTGTGTGATGCAATAATTTATTTTTTGTTGAGTTTTGCCTCCCTTTACAGACATCAACTGGATGCACTAAATAGATCCGACCTCAAAAATCTCAAAGACATCAACACTCTGCCTTCTCTGATGTTAAAAAATCCACCATCCAGGTGAAAATAATCACAATTTTACACATGACACAGTATATTTTTTAACCTTTTCAGTACTTTCTAACTACAACACACTTGGTCCACAAACTCAAAACAAGGAATCCTCTCAGACATCTTAGTCTCTCGCAGCCTAGCCAGTGCAGCGTACCTTGATTTACTCAAGTTTCCACTTTCCAATTTCCAGACGCCTCGGCTTAAGGCAGTAGCTTGAAGGAACAGGAGGAATGTGTGGCGATCCACACAGGGCACCTGCTGGCCCTCCTCTCAAAATGTCAAGTGAATCTGATACCCTTGCCAGAATCTTGAAGTAATTAACGCTCTTGGGCAGGGCTCGTGACTGTCTATACATCATTAGGTCAATGAAACAATTTGTTACAATGACAAATGTCCAGTAGACTATAGATTAATTTGTAGAATTCCTACACAATTCAAACAAGCTTGTTTGCCATCACATGTGTTGTTTTCCTGACCTTTACTAATTCATTTTCAATCAATAAGTTAAATTAGTGAGTTAATGCTCCTGCTGCAAAGATCTATGTGTGCTTAAAGATCACAGGTGCGAATTACTCATGGATTCACTTAGCCTTTCATCTTGCTGTGATTAATAAAGCGAGCATGGTTGAGGCACATAGTTAAAAGGCATGTTAACACCCTCCTAACACAAATTAGCTTACTGATGCAATTTTTTAAATGCTATTATGGAATTTCTTTGACCCATAATTTCTGCGCTGGCACATCATGGTATTTATAAATTAGTGATCACTTTACTGGCAATGCGTTGCTAGGTTAGTTTAGGATAGGTTAGGTTGGGTCAGACTGCATTAGGATTGTTTGTGTTAGGTTACGTAAAGGTATGCTGCTAAACACTAAATTATATTAGAGGATTGTTATTGTGGGACTTTTAACTGAATCGAATCTGCGAAATAGCTTCAAAAATGTCACTGGGTAGTCCTTTTCCTAATTTTACATTGAGTACTTTTCCAATAACATCTTAGTCTCGTTATAGGTTTTGACCCAAGAGACAAAGGGTATTTTGGGACAAAATTGTAATTTGGAACTGTTCTGGGTAGGGTACCTATACCAATTTGTTATGTGTTATTTCTTTATCAGCAATGCAGAAAAAAGAGAAGCGACTGCTGCAGAGGCCAAAATTCAGCTGTAGGCAACTCTGTAAATGGCTCTGAAGCACGCTCATTAAGAATTAAAAATAAATGAGGGCTCTTTAAAGTCATGTTTTGTACTTTAGGCTAAACGGATCTGGCTCGGATGGCAATGTAGAAAAGCTCCCTAATTATTTATTAGCTTTTGGAGCATTATTCAAGTGCTTTGCAAATGTTTAGAGGTCAGTAAATCAGTGTTCTCCAATTGTAAGTCATTGTTACTAATATAACTCGTGTTATTGTATCAATAGTAGGCAAGATGAGTGGTATAATTCTATAAACTACATGAAATAAATGTTCTATTTACATATGCCTAAAGTTCCTTGTTTTCTAAAATATAAAATTATTTTTCTGTGAGTAGGAGGGACTTACTTTGAAATAGGTGTCACTAATTTAGAATCTACCACCTGACTTCTTTGAAACAGAGGGGCATATTTACAAGCCCCTTGCGTCGCTGGTACGTCACTTTCAATATGGGAAAAAGTGACGTACCGGTAACGTAAGGGGCTTGTAAATAAGCCCCAGAGCCCTTTTGAAGAACTGAAATCTAAATCACTGTCCGCTAGCAGCTCCAGGTCATCCTGAAAGAGTAGGCCCATCTGGTGCCACAGCCATTTTTACTCAAGATTAGTCAAAAGCTGACTCTTCCCCACATGATGACTATACTCACAACTCAAGAATGTACCACAACAGTGTACTCAGACATGTCAAACTATACTTCTCATATTATGGAAAGGAGCTGTTGTTTTAAAAGTACACCTCATTGTTCCTTGAACTATGCCTCCTGTTATAAGCAGATACATGTATATAAGGGAAAATTGTATATTACACGACAGGATGCATATGTATATCAGACTATGTCAAAATTGCTACTTCTGTGTTCATATAGGGACATATATAGAGGATTATGCCTTCTACTAATAACTACAATAGGTGGTATGTGTATATATAAGTTAATTACAGTTATTTGAAAGCATAAAAAAGTACCACATAATACAAGTGGACAGCAGACCATGTAGATATTGCCCTTCAATGTACATCTGGGTATTTATATAGAGAAGTCTAATCAAGTAAACACAAATTTACACACACACACAAACAGACATATATATAATCATTAGTAGCCTTTCTGACTGACTGACCGAGATCTTATAAAGCGCACTATAGCCGAGGCGTCTTGGCGCTGAGGTAGGTGAATACCGAAGCCTTCGCTAATGATTCTCGAGCTAAGGAAAGAGCCATGTCTTTATCAATTTTCTAAATAGAGCTCTGTTCAATTGTAGTCTGATCAGAGTGGGGAGGGAGTTCCACAGTTTGGCCGCTTGGTAGGCGAACAGTTTTCCTCCCCATCTGGCTCTTTTTATCCTAGGGACCAGGATCAGTCCTGTATAGGCTGACCTGAGGCAGCGTTGTGGCGAATACCGGGGAAATAGATGCTGAATATCCGCAGCTCCTCCTCCATACAGAGCCTTGTGTACAAGACAGAGGGCCTTAAAATCCACTCTCTGCCGCACCGGAAGCCAATGAAGCAGTTTGATGCTGGCAGACGTGGGGTGATGTTTGGGGAGATCAAGTAGTACACGAGCAGCCGCATTCTGTAATGATTGGAGTTTGGTGATCTGACCTTTATCTGCTCCCAGATATAAGGCTTTGCAGTATTCGACTCTGGAAAGAACCAGAGCTCCAACTACTGTTTTCCTAAGGGTAAGTGGAATGAATGGCAGAATCTTGTGCAGAACTTTCAGCGTGAAAAAGCAGGCAGAAGATACTTGATTAATTTGTTGAGCCTGTTTTAAATCACTGTCAAACATAAATCCAAGGTTCCTAGCCTTGGTCACGGGGACAGGACAATTCCCGCCCTCAGGAGGCCACCATATTTGGCTCCATACAGAGGGCTTCTGACCAAATTCAATGACCTCAGTCTTTTCAGTGTTGAGCTTTAAAAAGTTTGAGTTCATCCATGACATCACTGCATTTAGACAATTGCGGAACCTGACAGCTGTAATGTCCACACTTTGCGTGACTGATACCACTAACTGGGTGTCGTCTGCATACGACACCAGCATGAGACTGTGGTCTTTAATTAGTCTTGCCAGAGCTGTAACATATAAGTTAAACAATGTCGGGGACAGGGCAGAGCCCTGAGGGACTCCACATGGGAGGCAGAGGTTTCCTGACTTAAGGCCATCCCAATGGATCAGCTGTTCCCTAGATGCCAAAAAGGATATTAATAAGGTTAGAGCCTTGTCTCTAATGCCTGCTGCCTTCAGCCGCCGTAACAGTACCGCATGGTTTACGGTATCAAATGCCGCGGACAGGTCAAGCAGGATGAGAACGGCTCTTCCCCCTCCATCCATCAATTTGCTGATCTCTTCTGTAGCCATGATCAAGGCTGACTCGGTAGAGTGCCGAGATCTAAAGCCGTGTTGGGTGGGGTCCAGGATGTTGTTGCGATCTAGGTAGTCTGTCAGTTCCAGGTTCATAGCTTTCTCCAAGATTTTGGAAGGTAGTGGAAGACAGGAAATTGGGCAATAATGTTTCGCCTCCGTAGGATCCAAGGTAGCTTTTTTCAAAATAGGCCTGATACAGACCTTTTTCTAAGAGTGTGGAAAGACCCCAGAACTAGTGACCTCATTTAGCAGGGGGGTCAAGTAAGCACTGACCTCCTTGGGGGCCAGATGCAAAATAAAAGGGGGACATGGGTCCAAGGGCGAGCCGGACTTAGTCTGTGATAGCAACTCTGCCACTTGCTCTGCCGCTAAAACAGAGAAATGTGACAGACTGCAATGTGTAGAGATGTCCTGCAACTGATCTTCACTGTTCCCCACAGGGTCAGATGCTGTCTTTGGAGTTCATTGTAAACTGTCTGAACTTTGTTTTGAAACAAGAGGGCAATTTTGTCCACAAAATTTGGTCGGGTGCAAATTGGGTGTCACATGGACACTTTGATAAGGCTGTCAGAGTTTTGAAAAGCTCCTTAGAGGAGTTCTTTGCTGCCTGGATTTTAGTAGTAAAATATACAGTTTTGGCATTTTTTATTGCTACCTTGTATTCCTCTAAGGTTCAGTTGTAGTCCTTTTTATGTTCAACATCGTAGTGCGTTCTCCAAATGCGCTCCTTGCGTCTGCATTTGGCTTTGATCTGTTTGAGGTCAGCTGAATACCAAGGTGAAGAAACTTTTTTTCTCTGGGAGAGCTTGGTAACTTCAGGGGCAAGCCCATTTACTGATGTCCTGAGCCAGTCTTCAAAGTTTCTGGCTGCGCCGTTGGAGTCTGAAACCATCTTAGGAGGATTCCTCGCCAGGGCTGTTACCAAGTCATTTTTTTGAACTAATTTCCATGGACGCGATTTAACCATAAGAGGTCTAATCCGGTGGCGCTTGCTAGTTATTGGGATTATTACATTAAAATCTATAGCACTATGGTCGGACCAAGGTACGGGCAACACACTAACTATTTCAATGTGTTTGTTGTTGGTGAATATACCGTCCAGCGTGTGACCTGCTAGATGAGTTGGTTCAGCTACAATCTGTCTCAACCCATAGCCTGCGAGGTTATCATTCAGCTTAGCAGTGTCAGAGTCATTGTTCGCTTCCAGATGGAAATTAAAATCCCCTAATACCGTAAAGGTGGGGGTATCTAGGCAGGATTCCAGAAAAGTCTGAAGTGAGCTGGTGAAAGAGGCCCTCGTCCCTGGAGGCCTATAAATAAGTAGCCCTGGGAATAGTTCGGAGTTGTTAGCTTTAATGCTAAAAGTCATCGCCTCTGCTTCCAGTGACGATGCTGGCTGGGTCCTGACCGTAAAGTGGGATCGGTGGATAATAGCTACCCCCCTCCCCTTTTATCCCTAACCTGTCTGCATGTGCTACAAGATAGCCTGATGGTACAGCTACATTCCAGTCCTTTCCATCCAACTAACAAGCACACACGACCATTACTTACAAAAAGAACTCACTAATTCCCCTTTTCAAATCCACTCCTATCATTCTATCCTACCCCAAACTCTACTGAAAACACAAGAAATCAAGAACACAACACTAACATAATTTATGCTCAAGGAAACACGAAACAAAAAAAATTATACTAACCTTCTAAGTACTAATCTTGGGTTCTGGAGTAGTGTGCTACTGACCGAAAGAAACACTTCAATGCCTTATCTGGGGTCATAGGGCCTATATAAATACATTTACAATTTAAAGGGAGGTTTTCAGATTTGCTGGCCACAATCATAGAGTTTAGTGGAAGACTTTTCGAAGCACTTTTCAAAGTCCTAGCCTAGTTGCCCAAGGTGTAGAGCAGAAAAATTGAGGTGCATCAAGTTGGCAGTTGGCTGTCATATGTGCAGTTTGTGACTTTGTCCTTTGATGGCACAATCTTTGAGTCTGATGTCAAGAGAAGACTTGTAATGTATCCTAATAATGGGAAGTCTGATGCAAGAAGGAAAAATGCCTTTGTCCCACTGTCCTGATATGGCGATTTAAAAGAATCTGTTGAAACATCTAAATACAATAAGTCATTTGAACAAGAACTGTCACTACCGACTGAGAATATCTTGGGAAACCAAGCCAGAGGCACACCATCATAACCCTAGCATACTGCCCCAAAGTACTCCAGTGCTCACACAGCAGCTCAACACAGATCTTCCAACTCATAATGTCTTACATCCAGATATTCATTCACTTGACTTTTTCATAACCTGGGGAGGTTAATGGCCCCAATTAATAAACCTTTAGTATAAGAGCTTTCCCTTAAAGCCATATTGAACTGTAATGTCAGTTATATTGCTATTAGAGTATTATAGTTTCTTTTTGCATTAAAACAAGCAGCCTTGCAGAGAAGATACCTTGATTCAGTTAACTCATATTTTGGGCTGTTTGGCTTTCATGTCCTTGCAGTCTCTTTGATTTTAACTGCCCAAAGGGAGCTCTGGGATCCTGTAAGGTAGCGAAATAAAATATAAGTGGACCCGATAAAGGCTTCTTCTTTGTAAATAGAACCTTAGTTGTTGGCCAATCTGTGACCCCAACTTTTTAGCCAGAAAAAATGACTCATGCCCACCTACACTGAAACTTGTGGAATGCATAGGGATCAAGACAGAGGATCACTTGCAAATCACTGCTCTGGTGTCACTCTGTACTTTCCTGCTAAAAACGTGTCCAAACATTGAGTAATATAGGGGGCCCCTCCGTGCCCTACAAATGAATAAGTAATTATTACTGTTGTGTTCCAAAATTGGAAATGCCTATCTGGGAATCATGTAAGCCCTGTGGTAAAGAACAGATCCCGGCACAGAAAGGGGATAGAGGGAAAACCAAGCCTTACCAACTCTTTATTTATTTCTAAGACAACTTCGAGGGCAGATACAAGGAAAATGTTAGCTACCACAATTCTGTCCCCATCCTGGTGACAATGAAACACAACCTACTCTATATCAACAAAAGAAATTGAAGACCATCTCGGAACTGCAGCAAATAATTTCAGTACTGCAGTTCAGATCAAAGCAAAATTAAGTTTAAGCCTTCTTCTAGCAAATAAACCGGATCATCTTCGATGAATCACATTTAACAACTAGGGGCAGTAAGCAATGCTTTTTGACAAATGGCTTAGTTCAGTAGGAAAAGTGGTGTTGAAAGCTGTTGACATGAAGAAAATGTGCATCAAAAGAGATTCCCTGAAGCAGGAGCAAAAACTTCCCTGCTGCCTCGTGGTTTTCTCTTCCTCATCTACTCTAAATTGTATTGTAATTGATGTCTTTTTCACTGTAACCATAGTGGATTCAGAGCCAGACAAGACTTAGGGGCCGATTCCGATTCGGGCAGGAAATCTCTCCGACCGAGCCGGACCCGGAGAGATTTCCGACCGAATCGGACCCCAGCAGTCCGACCGAACGAGTACGATGCGTTCGCATGCTATCGTTCTCGATTCGGTCGGACTCCCATTGAAGTCAATGGGAGCCGGCCGTACAACGCGTACGCGGGCTCCCATTGACTCAATGGGTGCGAGGCGAACAAGGGCGCCCCCTATAGCGGGTACGCGTCGAAGCGGGTCGCGCCTTACACGCACAGGTAGGGGGGACACATGGGTCCCCCCCCTGTGTGCGACTCGCGCGGCTAGTCGTACAGGGGGGGTCCGACACGGACCCCCAAAGTGCGGCTCCGACTGCTCTCTCGAGCCGGACGGCGCGAGTCGGTCGGACTGCTTGCGGCGCGCATCGTACTTACCCGGCCGGGGAACGTCTCCATTGCGCGGTGCGAGTCGTGTCCGTGCGAGTCGGTCGGAGCGGTTGGGTCCCGCGAACGAGTCGGTCGGCGATTTCGCGTACTCGCTCGCCCGGACGCACGTCCGAATCGGTCGGAAACAGGGCGTCCGAATCGGATCCGGTAAAGCCGAATCCGATTCGGAGCCCTACCGGCCGAGATCGGAATCGACCCCTTAGAAGGAGAATATTTACAATTTACAAGAAAAGCTTTTTTCTTGGCCTTAACCTTATTTGAAACAAGTGGGCTTTGTGGCACTGGTCCTGTTATGGGGATTTCGCTGATCAATAGACAAAAGGTCAGTAGAGCAATCGGCTTGACTTAATGAATCAGTAATGAACCCTGATGATAAACTCAGTATGACTGGAGCCACTTTAATCCACTAAAGCATGCCTGTACACTTTTGAACAGTTGGGAGAGGTCAAATCAAAATGGTGCACTAGGACTTAATTTGCAAAAGAAAAAGTGCTGGGCCCAAATTTTTGTTTCAGAAGTACGCAGCATGTGCTATTGAAGTCCAGGGTACAGAATACCAAAGCTACGTAGTCTTGATTCCACCTCATGTCTCTATAATCTGCCACCTGACACTCCCTGCCCTTTTATCTCACTCTTGAGGGTTCTTTTTCATCTCTGCTTTATTCCTCTGTTGCTGTTTTTCCATATTGTGCTTCCTCCTTCATTCCCCCATATGTGTTTTCCTCTCTCTTGCTTTGTTCAGGAAAAATAAGTGCTGGCCCCTAAAAGGAGTTTTGGGGGGCCCCACCTGCACCCATCGGCTCAAATCAAGCACTGGAGTGGACATTAAAACATTTTGATAATAGCAATATCAGAAGCTTCTGCTCAAGAAGTTCTGTGTGAACTACTCGTGTGGAGCCAGCAGAGAAGTCTTACGAATTCCCTGCAGTATGGATTGGAGCAGTAGGACTGATTTAATTCTAGAGACATTTTAAAATTCCACCTACTTTAGGTGTCCCATTTAATTTTAGCAATGTGCAGGTGTGTCAGATTTGTCCATTGCAACACAAGTTTTAGGGCACTTGCATGATCCCTCATCAGTACTGACCAAGATATCTGGGTGAAGTTATCACTCAGATTTGAATTTTGAATAGTCTCAAGTAGGGAGGAGATGTCATGCTAACATCCCTAATAGATGAAATACAAATGTCTGTGTGACCCATTAAGTGGGATTTGCAACCTCAGATAAAGTATCTGCCAATTGTAAAGTGGACTCTATGCACAAGGGTGGCAATGTTTATGATTTTTTTTGCTAATAAATATTTGATTGAAGTTCCCAGTGGGCAGGAAGCGTCGGGTACGCATTAACAGATTTCCAAACAACTGCTATTCGTAATAACTACAAGACGAAAATTAACTTTGTGTTTTACTTTAGCACAAGATTCTAGCAAAAACGCCGTTAAAAAGACAGTAAAATTAGTTAAGCAAAAACTTCAAACTCAGACCGCATGTAGCAATGAAAATAAAACAAAACATTGGGTACAAGAACCTGCCTTCCTGCCACTTGCATGTCTGCGACACAATGTGTGCATTGACGCATCACAGATGCTGCCCCCAGCATCATGCAAAACTTTTGCATAAATGGAACTGCAGCAGAGGAAGGAGTGTGCACTGGCAGCCAAGCAGGTGGCACGGGGGAGGGGGCCCAATATCAAAGGGCACCACACCCAGGGCAGGAACCGGTAAAGATACCTTCAGTTACTTAGTAGCATAAAGGGGCAAGTGCAATACGCAAAAGCAGTTCCTAGCACTGATGCTGACGGTTAGCATGTGAAACTAGCAAGGAAGGGAGGAGGGGCACAGTAGGTAGAACTGGAAGGACCCCACGCCCTGCACAGGCAACAGCACAGATCAAGAACCATTAGTAGCAATGCAAACATTAAATTCACTAATGCAACAGCTGTTCTCAGCATCAGTGCTCCAAGTCACTGGCCAGGTGCTCCTCCATTCACTTAGCAGCAGTACAAAACGTGCAGTAGCAGTTTTCCTCATGTCAAAAGCGATTTTTTTAAAGAGGCTTTTGTATTGTTACAGAGCTACCTCTGGCAAATGCCCGTCTTTTCTCAAGTTTCATTGTCTTCTTTGTAAATCCCTACAACTCCTTTTTTCATCTTCTGCTAAACTGCTTCTTTTATCTATAATTATTCAGTCTCATCAAGGTCTGTCGTTAACTAAATCATTTTGTTTTTTTCAAAACAAATGCAAAATGCATTCATATACATAAATACAGAAGCTTTCAGTCGGCACTCTCCATCCATTCGTCGCTGCCAGTTTCATCCTCATTTGGTTCTGCCCACCGCAGCATTTAACGTTGGGCAATGGGTCGGTTCACTTGAGCCAATGGCCCACCTCGCTGTGAGTGACAGCAGTTTGTGCACAAGTGCAATTCTACCCAAAAATAGTTCCCTTAAGAGCCCGGAAATGCTGGGCCACATGAGTTTTTTCTTCTTAAAAAATATGTATTTCCGTTGTGTTATATATTTGACTTTACGTATTTTTTTCTTTCTGCAAGGGCCTGGCATTGTCAGAAACTGCTACAGGGCCTCTGCTGCTGCTCACAGTGCACCACATCCCGCGTGCACACTGTTAGCCATCTTGTAAAATGTCTTCGTAAACCATTCTCAGATGACATGTGTGCCATGTATGCACACGGGCAGTAATCTTAGAAGGGTTTTTGTTGTTACTTTTCAAAGATGGCCGTCAATCAATCAATCAATCACAGAATTTGTAGAGCGCACTACTTACCCGCGAGGGTCCACTTAAAAACGTTTGCAGATGCATGAGTGGCTTTCTTAGAATGCATTTTGTAAACGTTACATAAACCGTAGCAAGATGACTGCCCATGCATGAGCATGCACATGTTTGCACGTGTGGCTTTCTTCAATTGTTTTTTAAAATAAAGTTTTACATAAGATATTTCAAAAGAAATCATGCACTTGCAAAGCCAATGCGCTGTTGTCACGTCTGTACTTGTTTCCTCAGTCTATTGTACTTGTCTATTCTTACAGCCAAGCATTGGAGCTTTATCTATTTCACTTTCTCCTTTCAGTTCATCGATATTAGTTTTCATAAACTGTTAAAAATGGTTGTTTCCCACTTCACTTTACCACCTTCACTCTTTATCCTGGGGCATTTGCTGGGCCAAACAAGTAATGTATTCATTTACAAAAAGAGCCTTTGGGTGCCATCTGTTTGGGTAGCTGAGTCTGGAAAGATGTGAAAGTTGAGATATAGTCAGTGCCTTACATGGAAATATTGAAGTGTAGGTACTCACTATTTAGTGTACCTGTTTGCTACTGAGAAGTGCCGGTGCTCACCAATTAAATGCGTGACAGCCGTGGTGAGAAGTGCAGGTACTCTCCCTGTCAAATTAAAGAAGTGCAGGTACTCAGTACTGGACAGTACCTGCCCGTTTAAAGCACTGGATATAGTGAACACGGTTGTTCAAGGAGTTTAAGTGAGATACAGCCGGATCAGTACGGGTGGCCACTGTAGCTTAAGGTTGAAATCAAGGCCGGTCGTAAGCTCGATGATAGACTTGTCATCGCCTTCCCTCGGGCTGGTTAAGACTCTCGATGTCTGCCCCCTGTCAGTGTGTTGTTTGATAACAAAGAAGTGGCTTTCAGCAGCCCCCGTCTGACAGGGCGTGGCGCAGTCCTCCTGTCAGTAATGGCGGCTCGCGTTTCCCGGCTCCGCTCGTGCTTTTGCTGTCAATTGACATATGTAAAGGGGAGATAAGAGAAGCAGACTTTCAAATGAGCGCGTGCGCTGCGCGCGGAGTGGCGCCGAACATTTCCATATTTGTGCAGCACGCTGCACTCTCCTGGGCACATTTGCATTATAATGCCATTCGCTTCCAGCTTGGGCTGTTGTTCCTGCTGGTGTGTCAGAGCTTCTGCCTGCAAAACCCACAGTGGGCGAGGCGGACACGCAACACGTGCTGCGTGAAGTGCATTACGGCCTCACTGCCAAAACCGATGTAAATCGCTTTTACCCTTGACAAACAATTTGCACCGATTAGGAGACTATTGCCAGGGTGTCGTTGGAGCTCAGAAAGGCGCTCCAAAGTCATTTGAAATTAAGAGTAATCACTTTAATTGGACATGGTCCTTTCCTCAGACTGGCAGAACTGGGTGTGAATGCTGCATGATACTATCCGCCATTTGTTGTTTATCTTTAAGTGTGAAAGGAGCAGATGTTTTATCCCTGCGTGATTGTTTTTGTGGAAGGCAATGAGACACACTGCATTGATAAAGTCATTTATATGCCCTTTGCTACCTGTGAAGTGTACAATGGGCTCCTTTAGTCTGGCCGTGCTCCAGGGCAGGTTCACATTTGTCATTCATCCAGAGGTAACCCCTCACAGATGGATAGTGGTACGAGGCAGTGTGCCTTGAAACAGGTCCGCTTAGAGCCTTATGTGAGTGGCTTCGCTGTCCGTAGCATGCGGTGTGCTGCGAGTCCCAGATGTGTTAAGTTTACATATCTGGCTGAACAGAACAGGTGGGCCAAGCTCATGAATATTAATGTCCTTGCTGCAAGTTTGCATTGCTCTTGGGATAGCAGCGCCTGGAGACCACCACTTATACGCTATTTCTTCTAAAAGGGCCAGGAATATCATTGGAGTTGGTGAAAGGTAATGAGTAGTTGGGGAAGGGTCAGATCTCCTCCTCCGTTCTGCAAATCGCTAGTTTGGTCCCTGCAATATAAGAGGAACGCATCAAGTGACTGAAGTATCCTAAAATTCTGCAAATGCTGCCAGTCGCGGCCGGCACGACTCGCGGGTGGGGGGGTCGCGGGGAGGGGGGGTCGCGCGAAGAGAGGGGCGTCGCGCGGAGAGTTGGGGTCGCGCGGGGAGGTTAATTTAATTTAAAAAAGTATATATAGATAATTTAACTTACCTTTTCGACGGCCGGGTCCCGCTTCTTTTCTGCTCTCCTTGTCTCCAGGAACAGGAAGCAGAAGCAGGCAGCCAGGCTCCCTCCCTCCCCTAAGCCAATCACGATGCTGCTCAAGCAGCGTTGTGATTGGTCGGGATGCCGACCAGCAAGGGGCTAATGGGGAGGTCATTTTTTCCATATAGGCACATGCAGCCTACATGGAGAAAAGGAAGAGTGTGCATGACTGGTTTGGGTGGCCCCAGGGGGTCGACCAAACAGTCTTTGCGCACTCGGGAGTGGGCAGGCACACCACTCCTTCCCTCCTCTGCTCTCAGGACAGCCCCACCCACCTGCCCGCCCACAACCAAACATAAAATGGTAATAACTTAAAGTTATTACCATTTTATGTTTCTGCTTCTCGCACTGCGAAAAGCAGTGGGGCGACGCTCCTCCTCCCTAGTGGAGGAGCCGCCCCCAAATGCTGCCTCAAGATAGAGCCTGTGCCAATCACTTGAGGGGGGTTCGCTTACAAGACGGTGGGGGGGACAACTGTAGGAACTCCTTAGTCTCAGGGTACATAGTCTTCACGAGGAGCATGAGATCTACAGTGTGAAGTGTATCTTGCAATTAAAGGTTCCACAACTGTTCCAGGAGGTGAAAAAGGGAAACCTCAGGTCACAAGAAAAAATGCCTGGGACAGATTACTCGCACAGATACTTGAAAACTTTCATCTTTACACTATGTCATATCATAAGGAAACTAGGACCCTGCAAGACAGAGTCCTCCCAGGTCCACAGCCAGGACACTGGACACCACTTCTAGCCCCAGGACCTGGACAGGTAGAGTGGGGAGAAGCAGAGCAGTCTCGTCCAGTGCAAGGTAGGGAAGAAGGGGAACAATGGTATAAAGAGGGCCCCCAAAGCTGCCCGAGAGTCTTTGTTCACCCTGTACACCAGGACACAAGGAGAAAGAACCCATGTGCGTTGTGAGCACACCATCTTGCAGATGGATAAAGCAAGCAGAACCCTGACGACAGCTGGTGTGAGTTGGGAGCATCCAGCAAGGTGAGCAGGTCGAGCACTTGGAGGGAGAGTTGAGGAGACCAGATTTTGATGCAGTTGCTGTCTAGGAGAGCGAATAACGCTTCCGTAGCAGCCTGGCGGGAGTGTGTGCTCAGTGATACAGGCCACTGGTGCTGCAACTGCCCACAGAGAAGCATTGGACAAGGAGGCTGCATAGAGCCCATGAGCAGTGTTCTGAGATCTCCTGATAGCAGAGGCTGTTCTGGGAATTACACAAGCCATCCGTGCAAAGGGAAATTGAGACAAGGGACATCGCACTAACTCATAAGGCTCTGTAACCAATAAACTGGAATGGGCGAGCTCAAACTAACATGAACGAAAAATAACAGGAAACAGCAGATATTTGAATACAACCCTAAACTAAAAAAGCCATTTATGAGTGCAAATGGTATATAGGGTAACCTGGGCACCAAAAGAGAGGGTCAAGCAAATACCTATGTGTAAGGTAGTGTATTATTATTTGGGGTCAGCGGTCGCCCATCTCAAGGAATAACTGAGCTGAATTGTCTGGCTGAACCCCCAAAGTCATTTAAGAGATATACACAACACAAACTCCTTGAAAAAACACTCTCAACAAAAGAAATCCTCAAGAGGGCGAGAGCTGGTATGTGGGCCAAAGTAAGAGCATCACTCTTCAAAGCCAGAGATGAAGCCTGGAAAGAAGGGACACGAGCACCAAGAGAGGAGAGTGAGGCAGCGTCTTGGTCACCCAGTGACCAAGCCAGTACAGTCACAAAAACATCTAGAAGTTGGATGTCACATGAGACATCCAGCCTAACAGACACCTCTGAGGAAGCGGCAAGCAGCAGCACATTCCATAAAAGTGATAAGGATAACAGTCGCCCCAGGAGGAGAGAGGAAGAAACAATCCACAAACGATCTGTTAATGTTACCACACCCTGGAAATCAGTACACATATAGACCCAAGAAAGACACAACAGAGAGGAGGAAACTGGGAGGCACCAGTTAATGTCACGTGAGAGGAATACAAGAAAGAATCACATAATCCAAAGAGAGGGAGCAAGAAACACACAGTGACAGTAGCAACATCAATCATCAGACTGAAATGATAAAGAAAGTGAGCCTGGCAGATCCAAGCAACATTCATCAGCTTCAGGTACCTCACAGGATGGAAGTTCAGATGAGCATAGTAGAGGTGTGCCAGTGTAATATGGCCTGGTTCCACGTTCCATGTTCTAGCGTGGAACCACGGCCCCGGGGGTTCTGGTCTGGGCGGTTGATGAGTCGGACGTTGGCTGGGGTTGTTTAATAAAGTCTCTCTCCGACTTTACTCTGTGGTTTTAACGTTATTTCACTGGCGACGACTACGTGTGCATCAGGGAGAGAACAACCCCAACATCGGACACCGAAGGATGAGGAGTGAATGCTAAGCGTTTGACGACAGGGTCTGGAGAACGAGGGAGCGGTAACTAGTAAAAGAAAAGAGGCATCTACCTGGCGGTTTTCAAGTTTAGGAAGTCCTCTGCGGATGCGCTGAGTGGATGGGCGAGGTAACATTGCCGGCAGAGATCGGAGCTTCTTGTGGCATTACGCTTTGAAGGTGAAACGCATTGGACCGTCTGCGTGTCACGAAGCGTGACGGAGCCCTATTTCCCTAAGAAAGAAGACCGAAGGCTGATTCTTTCTTCTACAAGGAAAACAAGCCCTACCAGCGGTGAAGAAAGGGCTGAATGTTTACGTGGGCACGTTGGCGGCCATTTTAAAGTGTGTTTTGCCGATTTCAAGTCTTAGCGATCCTTCATGACAGAAGGGTTTGTGCTTTACCTTTACTATTGAAACCTACGGCTTGGCATTACGGTGACAAGCACACCTTTTGGTATGTGTTATTGACAATATTTTCGCTACAATATGGTTTTGGAGCTTGTCATCACGGTGACAGGCACACCTAAAATTATTAGCGTTTATATTTGCGCCACCTTAATGGTTTAAAAGCCGGTCATCACGGTGACAGGCACACCTAAATTTGAATAATGTGCTAATGTTGTGGTGAAAATCTGTAGTGTTGGGTTAAAGAGGGTGTGGTTTTCACAATTTTATTTTCAGTATTTTTTTTATATGAATGATAGTATACATTGTTACTATTGTGAGGTATTGTAAGCAAAGAAAGTGATAGGGCTTACTTTGAAGTGTGTTTTCAAAATATTATAAATATTCTTTTATTTATTTATTGACGTTAGCTATGCAAAATGTAACTCCGCCACCGTTTTTCCTGACTAATCTTGGGGAACCGCCTGTGAAGTGGAAAAAATGGAGAACATTTTTTGAGAATTATGCAAGAGTTTGTGGGACTACTTTAAGTGCAGAGAGGAAGCAAGCACTACTGCTTCATTGTCTAGGTGGTGAGGGGCAAGAGGTATTAGAGAACTTGCCACAGTTGAGCCCTGCGCTCCAAAGGGGGTTGAATGAATATGAGATATGCATAAAACAATTAGACTTGCATTATCTGCCCAAGGTGAGCACCATCATGGAGCAATATTATTTTGGGTTGAGGGAACAAGGGAAAGAAGAGTCTGTAGAGGAATTTGTCACTGCGCTACGCAAATTAGCTTCAAGTTGCAAATTTGGGGAGTTTGTGGAAGAGAGAATTCGAGATCAATTTGTTCTAAGATGCAGCAGCGACAAGATAAGGGAAGAGCTCTGGTTAAAGGATGAGCCACCTTTAGATGAAGAAATGATTATTGGTAAGCATGTGGAACATATGCTCAAATGTGTTGGGGAGTTGAGTAAGGTGGGAAAATCATCCAGTCACATTGAGAAAGTGGATGAGGTTGTATGTCAGGCTGTACAAAAATCTGATTATGTCAGCAACAGAGGTAGAGAGGATGAGAATAGGACAGCAAACACTACTCAGGAGAAGAGAAGCATTATGCCTTTTCAGGGAACATGTTTTCGCTGTGGTAAATATGGTCACAAAGCGAATGCAAGAGAGTGTCCTGCTCTCAAAGTTATTTGTAGTCATTGTGGGAAAAAAGGACATTTCTCAAAGAACTGTCGTTTTAGAAACAAATCTGACAGCAGGAATGAAGTGAGAGAAGTCTCTTTTCAAGTGAATGAGTGTGGGGTGGAACATCCTTCTGAGTGGGTCAAGGTGGGAGAGGTTCAAATTAAGATGAAATTTGATTCATGCTCCCATCTTACATTCATATCCAAGGAGGAGTTTGGAAAGAATTTTACAAACAAGGTAAAATTGTTAAAATCTGATGTAAGACCTACAGGCTATGGTGGAACTCCCATCAAAATGGTAGGATACTTCGTGAGTTGTGTTGAATGTAATGGAAGATTTACGGATGCTAAGATTTATGTGGCAGAGAATGGTGACAACTTGCTGAGTTGGACTCACCAGGCACGTTTGGGAATCATTCTAAATCCAAATGGTAACCCCCCCGTGCAAGTGCAGGCGATTGAGTATGTTAACAATAGGTTTGTGGAAAGGTTTGAGGGTTTGTTCAAAGACACTTTAGGTTGTTTGAAAGGTTATAGTCATAGGATTAGACTTAAGCTTGGTGCCAAACCTATTGCAGCCAAAGTAAGGAGGATTCCGATCAGTGTGCAGGAAGCGGTACAGAAAGAGATCGACAAGTTACTTGTTGCTGGTGTGATAGAGCCCGTGGAGGCCACTGAGTGGTTGGCTCCCATAGTCATAGCTCGTAAGGCCAACAATGAGATTCATCTTTGTGTGGATCTTCGCGCTCTTAATAAGGAGGTTGTGGTTGATAAGTTCCCACTCCCCAATATTGATGAAATGGTGTCGACTCTAGAAGGTGCACGTTATTTTAGTACCTTAGACTTGGCATCAGCATACCATCAGGTGCCTCTCAGCAAGGATTCACAAGAGCTGACTGCCTTTATAACTCCCATGGGGGCATTCAAGTTCTTAAGGATGCCTTTCGGGTTAGTGTCAGCCGCCTCTGTTTTCCAAAGAATCATGTGTGATGTCATCAAAGGGATTCCAGGCGTCAGGTGTTACCAAGATGATGTGCTGATTTATGGAAAAACTGTTGAAGAACATGATGGCAGAGTTGAGAAGGTGTTAAATAGATTACTTATAGCTGGTCTGACTTTACGCCGTGACAAGTGTAAGTTTGGAGTAACTGAGGTTGACTATCTTGGGCATCACATTTCTGGTAGTGGTGTAAGGCCAAAAAAAGAGTTGGTGGAGACCATAGAGAAGTTGAAGGAGCCGTGTTCAAAGGAGGAGTTATCCTCCTTCTTGGGCATGGCTGAGTTTTATAGCAAATTCATTAGAAGTTTTGCTGATAAAACTGTTCAACTCAGGAGTTTACTCTGCAAGAATGCTGAGTTTGTGTGGGATGAAGCGTGTAAAGAAGAGTTTTCAGGAGTTAAATTAGATCTCAAAAATGCCCCGAATTTACAAGCATTTATACCTGGTGAGGTGACATACATCATAACTGATGCTAGCAAAAAAGGATTGGGTGCCTTATTATTAAAGTTGAGGAGTGGGCACGAACAATTGATTGCATGTGCTTCAAGATGTTTGAAGGGGGCCGAGTTAAATTACTCGGTCATTGAAAAGGAGGCTCTTGCCATTTTTTGGGCACTCAACAAGTTTAAGAAATTTGTTTGGGGTACCTCTTTTGTTGTCAGGTCAGACCATAAACCGCTTAAGGAAATTTTTGAGAAAAAAGGACTTGACTCAATCTCCTCTAGGATCAGAAGGTGGGTGATATCTTTGCAAGAGTATAATTTCGTATTTGAGTATATCCCTGGGAGCTCAAATGTGTCTGCTGACTGTCTCTCGCGTTTAGTAGACACTGTTGATTCAAATGATCTCTCTTGTGAGGAAGGGGTGGAAGATGAGTTTGAGGTAAGAGTGTGTGACATCACATTAGGTGTGATAAAAGAGGATGAGTGGAAGGAGGAATTAAAGAAAGATTCAGAAATGTTGGGTGTAATGGACTTGTTGTCACAAGACAAAGGTAGCAGACTTGGGAAGCCATGGTCGTTAGTGTCTAATGAACTAGCTATCGTTGATGGCATTCTTACTAGAGGCACCAGACTTGTTCCACCTGAGAGTTTAAGGAACAACATTGTCCAAATGGCGCATGAGGGACACATGGGTATTTCTAAGACCAAGGAACGCATTAGACAAGACTTTTGGTGGCCCGGTTTAGATCTCATGGTGGAACGTGCGGTGCGTGGTTGTGTCCCATGCTCTGCCAGTGACAAAATTCTTAAGCCCAGACAACCACCTATGGTTTGTAGGAGACTACCCATGTGTCCTTGGGATGAAGTGGCTATAGACATTGTTGGTCCTCTTCATGGCGAACACCAGACTCCTTTTTTGATTGTTTTGTTAGATTTATACTCTCGGTGGATTGAAGTGAGTTCTGTGAGGGACATTACGACGCAATCTATAATCAAGTTCTTGGATTCCATCTTCAAGCGTGAAAGTTTTCCATCTTCATTGCTATCGGACAATGGGCCTCAATTTTGTTCAAGTGAAATGGAGGATTATTTGGTGAAGTGTGGGATTGAGCATAAGAAAATTTCACTTTATCATCCTGAGTCAAATGGCGCTATTGAGAGATTGAATAAAACCTTGAAAGAGAGCATTCAACTAGCGCGAGTCAACTGTTTAAACTGGAGGGTTGAATTACAAAATCGGATTTCTGCTTATAGATTTACACCTCACTCTTCAACTGGGAAGACTCCTTTCGAGTTATTCAGAGGGAGATCTCCTAACACGATTTTGTGTCCAGGGTGGATGATTCTGGACAAAGGTCTTAAGGACAATGGCATCGGTGAATGGAGGGACAAAGAGTTAGCTCTCCAACAGAAAAGGAAGACCTACTTTGATGCTCCCAGGTCTTGTAAAGTGGTTAAGTTTAATGTTGGTGACAAGGTCAAGATCAAAGCCCCTGTAGGATGCCAAAACTGGTCCAAGTTCACTTCTGTAAAGAGTGTGATTAAATTGTTTAAGAACGCCGTTAAAACCAATGATGGTCGCATCTGGAACCACAGTCGTGTTGTTCATGTTGGGCCCGAAAACGGGAATATTGAGGGGTCAAAGTTCTTGGACAGAACCTCTTCTCGTTTGGTGTGTGAGCCTATTCGTAGGAGTGTAAGAGCCTACAAATGCCCGAGTTATCTAAAGGATTTTGTCAGAAGTTAATTTTTTTGTTTTTTCAATTCACTGTGTTTTATGGTTTTTCTTCTCCCATTTTCCTTTGTGCATGTTGAGGGAAAGTGGGCTCATGTTTAGTTTCTTTCTCTTATCCTTTTGTGGAATGCAAAACATTTTCAAATGTAAGAAGGAAGAAGTGTAATATGGCCTGGTTCCACGTTCCATGTTCTAGCGTGGAACCACGGCCCCGGGGGTTCTGGTGTGGGCGGTTGATGAGTCGGACGTTGGCTGGGGTTGTTTAATAAAGTCTCTCTCCGACTTTACCCTGTGGTTTTAACGTTATTTCACTCATATGAGCATAGTAGAGGTGTGCCAGCCTGAAAACCACCCAAAGACTCATGTATCCCTTCATCTTGTTGTGCTGTATTGACTGAACACCATCCCGTGGACACATTAGATTACAGAGCACGTCATCACAAACTTGGGGATCAACTCAATCAACAATCACATCAAACTCAATAAAACACCCCTGCAGTCACACACCATGGTCAAGAAACCATCCATGGAAGAGAATCACCAAAATAGACGTCTGACTCAGAGAATGTCTTTCATTGTGAGAACAGCACACCATATTCTGATGACACAATGCAACAATCAACTACAGGCCTCAATGTGACCCATCAGGTAAAGCAACATGAGAACATGAACATCACACTATCCTCAACAATAGGAGCAGCTCTGCTGACTCAACGAACACCATGGTAACAAGATAAGGTGCATGAAGATAAACCAAAGGGCTTTCCTCATATGTGGGGGGGATGTTATGAAAGGGGTTGTGTTGTTTTCTCGAAGAAGGAGAGAGCAGTCATGTTGACACCAGGACCATGCAGGACAGAGTCTTCCCAGGCCCACATTCAGGACGCTGGACAACACTTCCTGCCTCCGGACTAAGACAGGAAGCGTGGGGAGGAGCAAAGCAGACTCGGCCAGGGTAGCACAGGGACAGCATGGGTGGGGATAAGCTTCCCCAGAAGTAGTGAAACAAATATAATACAGAGGGCATCCATAATAAAGTATACTTTACCCCACAAAGCTGTCAGCGAGTCTTTGTTTACCCTGCATACCGGGACACGCCACACTGCTATACTGGAAATCCATTGGCTGGTATCCTGGCATTTTTCTCTCCACAGAAACCTGGGTTTACTTATATTGCCTCCTATGCTAACTATGTTGCCAACAGATGAATGTATTTGATATGGGAAGCAACAGAGATCCTACAATAGTATGTGCTACATTCATGTTAAATTGAGTTGCAATGCAGTTCCTGTTGACTGCTTTCTCTAATTAATGTGTAGGAGCTCGATTTGTTTTGTATCTGTTTCGTTTGACATATTGATTTGGTTTCATTTCTCAGGTCGATTTCTGTATGGGATCCTTAATGTTCCCAAGTTATTTTTATCTCTTGCTGAGTGCAATTTTCATGTCTGCTTTGCTGAGGCTGCGGAATGGCTAAATAGACCTCAATGAACATGGCAGGCAACCCTTCTTTCCTACTTTACATCTGCCTTCTCTGGGCATTGTTTGTTTGTCAAAACGATATTAACATTGGCTGATTCTCGCTGAAGGCACTATCAGCTATGTTTGAAAGCTTTTGCATTATCGTTTTTTACGTGTTAATACAAAAGCGTGCACCCTTAATATATATGACAAGTAGGGATTTGAAACTTCAAACAGAATTTTATACAATCAGTATCAAATATCACGTTGTCCGAGGTGACACGCAACATCACACAGGTCCGGGTCTAGTGTATCTTTTCAAGTTACAGAAAACCGATTCAGTAAGCTATGCTGAAAGGCTGTCATTGGGGTGGTTTCAGGTGAAGACGAGGTGTCATGGGGACCAGAAGGTTGTAACTTTTTTCTGAATCAGTCCCAATCAATACAACCAGAAGCAATATGCCTGTTGATCACAGCAGGTTTCTAATGCTGAAAATTGTTTGCTAGTTGTGGCTTCCTTTCGTATGAAAACAGTAGCATGTTTCTAAACTTAGTTTCTTCGCAGCATATAAACAAACGTAAAATGACATAGGTCTTGTTACTTGTTTTGAGATGCTGATCAGAAGGCATCAGGTCTGTTCCACTTTGAAGATAGCTTTGTAAATTCATATATTTTCTCAAGGACTTCAGATACACCAGTCTAGTTTCAAGAACTTCAATAATCTTTGTTGACAAAATCTCACAGGCAAGCACACCTTTCTCAGTGTTCCTATAATACAATCACATCTTTCCTTCAAAGCCTAGTCTCATGTAATCAGCACAACCACTATCTTGCTTGCACAACACTAGGGCTGCCTCTAAGCATATGGATAAGTGCTTGTCACATATGCTGGATTTACCCCTGCAATAGGTGTTCATTGAGTCCAAAATAAAGAAAATATTATTGAAAGCTTACATTGACCTTACTAACTCCCATAAATGTATGTTCTCTAATTACAAGACCATCAAATGCATCAGGAGTCTTGGCCAATTCAGCTTCTGGTCTAAGATTGTACCAGTATCGGGATCATGCCGCACTGGCTGGTCTTGTGGTCTTAAGACTGGGCTGGCCTTTCCAAAGAAGACGACCTTGGCATAAGTGATGGCATTTGTGCATGACTTGACTAATATTGTACTATGTGCTGTGGGAATCTGACATTGGCAATCTCATTGAGCCATTTATGTCACTGCCAATAATTCCAGATGAATCCTTAGTACAAACCTCATCCTGTCAATGGTATTTATCACTATAGAGCACAGAAGTTCTTGCTTCGCATTAGGAGGTGTATGAGGTGTATCACAACTTTGGTTTATCTTCCTTCGCAACATAAATTTTACTTGGTTCTGCTGCTCCTGTTTGTGTTTCTGATGCACTATCATTGATATAAAATGATATTGACGACCGCTGGCTGGTTAATCTCCATTTTGGTGAATTTTCAAAACAAGGAAATATGCTAGAGAAAGAGGATGAGGGGACAGCAAAGCAGATGAGAAAAAGGTAGGAGTAATGAAAAGGAAGGGGGAAGAGTTACCATGGTAAAGGTATGGCTGGAGATTTTGGGGTTTAAGAAGGATAGAAGTACCAGGACATAGATAAGGGTAAAAATACTTAGGACCTGATTTAGATCTTGGCGGTCTGCCCTCCGGCCCGCCGAAGCGGCAGTCTCTGAAACACCATAGAGCTGATGTTGGTCTGCCTGCCCTATCTAGATATATACATGATGGACAGAAGACCGCCACGGCGGCGGTCTTCTGTGCTGGCGAACCGCCCACCGTTGCCGTCCTGACGGTGGGATACCGCTGAGCAGATCTGGATGTTCCTGTTGGCCTGGCCGTGTCCTGTCGGCGGAGTACTGATGGGGGGCTGACCCTGGAGGTGCGGAGACATGTAAGTGACATTTTCTTTTAACATAAATCACATATATGTTGTGTAGGTGTACATATGTGTCTGCAGGATATGTGTTGCATGCACTATGTGTACATTCTGCACTGCACCCCACCAACATACATACCATGCAATGTATACCCACACACACCATCAACACTTACCTCCAGTCCATCAAAACGGGGTGCTGGCCCATCTCGGTCAAGGTGCAGCAAAACAAGGGGGACCTGGACGAGGGAGAAGAGGAGGAAACCACAGCCTGAACTCCAAATAAAGTTGAGTATTCACCCCTTTTTGTCCATTTCCCCGACTTGAAGTTGAGGAATTTCCATTGGAATTCCCGCCGAAACAAGCCAGAACCAAATACCGATGGCGGTAATCCTGGCTGGAGTCCCGCAGCAGTCTCCCACAGCCCATCCTGCTGAAGGGGTGGGGGATGAAGTCCTGGCAGAGTCGGCAGGACCGCGGCCGTCTTCTCACCCATTGCAATGCAGCATCTAAATCAGGTGGGCGGACCGCCAAAAAACCCACTCCGTCGCGGTCCCGCCAACATCTAAATCAGGCCCTTAGATATTTGTAGGGGTGGGGCACTGGGGTGAAAGTAGCGATAGAGGCATAGAGGGGTAGGAAGAAGAAAAAGTTCTACGCTATATGTAGGGAGCGATATATTAGGCTATAGAAAGTGACAGCAGTATACTAGGCTATAAACAGGAATAGGATGTGTATATAAACATACTCTCTACCGGTCACTTAAACTAGGCAGGTAGAGGGAATGTGCATCTTCAGCGGGGAATGTTGCATCATAGTTAGGTCAGACAAAATATGGCAGTGGACATATGCCAAACACAAACTATAGATACCACTTCACTCTGGATGATAATCTATTGATTCTCATGCCATCTTTCCTGAGATGCTCAGAATGCTCGCTAAGCCACATTGCTCTGAGAATTTTTCCACGTATACAAATTGGATTATATCATGAAATTTGTTGCTTATTTGATATAATGCTATTCTCAAGGGGGCTGAGCATTTTCTGTTAATGTGAACGCAGGGCGGAGAGAGAGAGGAGAAATTTGTTTACAGTTTTATATATGCGAACTTGGCCCAAGGGAATTAGGACACTTTACAACTGAGGCAGATTCCATTACACATTTGTTTCTTTATTTTAGGCATGCAGAGATTAGGTGATCTCCCCAGAACCACAGGATGTTGAGCTGATGCCAGGATTCAAACCTGGCTTCTCAGTTTCAAAGAGGGTGACACTAGCCGCGGGGCCTTCTTATGCCAGTATATTCTCTCTACCCACACATATGTACACATATCAAATAGACGGACCGGCTCTGGTGAAGAAAATGTATTCTTTCCTTAATAGAATTGATCTCTAGTGAGCATTCTCAAAAAGGATGCAACCCGTCACCCGCACTGGGTGGCATTCTTCATCATAGGGATACTCCTTCGCCAGCACCAATTTACTAGAGATGGTCAATCAGACATGGATTTTAGACGTGCTCTTTACTGAAAATGATGTATCAATTAGAAAGTTACCGATTGATAACGCATCTTGTAGCTCGATAGACATTCCTAATACTCAGTTGATCTAGATTTATGAGAGGAATGAAGAAAGTTGTGTTTCCCATATAAAGGCCTTCGGCAGAGATTTTTGGCTAGTTCTGGAGGCCATATTTCCCATGAGGATAATGATGGACCTCTGAAAGTTTATGGATGGAAATAGGAGCTAAATACATTAGAATAGGTGGGGGCAATTTTCAGTGGAAGTTTACTCTTAGATCGAAAGCTCGTGATATGAATATAAAATATTTACACATATTTTATGAAGGTGGTGATACATGCATGGAATAGCCTTCTACAACACATGGTGAAAGATCACCAGGAAATTAATTCATGAAGACTTGCTCAGAAACCGAAGGAACTGGAGCAAGGTCACAGAGGAGGACCTCAACTCTACCTTCGTCCACGACCCCCCCTCCGCCACGACCGACGCTAACTCTGCAGCCACAGAACTACACCGCTGGATCTCCAGCTGCGCAGACAAGCTCGCTCCCCTCCGCCGCCCCGACAGACAATGCCCTCCGAAGGCCGCCTGGTTCACCACCGACCTCCAAGAAGCTAGACGCTCATGCAGATGGCTCGAGAAACGATGGAGAAACAGCAAAACAACTGAAGACCAGTCCACCTACAAGCACGCCTTGACAGAATACCACCAACGCATAAGAACCACCAAGAGGACCTTCATCACGAACAAAATCCTCACCAACGCCAGCAAATCAAAGGAACTCTTCAACATCATCCAGCAGTTCACCAAACCCCCCAGCGAAGCCACGGACATCACACCGTCCCAGGACCTCTGCAACAAGCTCAGCCCCTACTTCCACCTAAAGATCAAGGCCCTCTACGACAACTTCAGCGAACAGACTCCAGCAACCACCCTCCCCTCTGGCAATGACAGCCAACCCACCATCACCACCTGGACACCGGTCACCATCGAAGAAACCACCATGACCATGAAAAGCACCCACTCAGGAGTCAACACGGACCCCTGCCCGCCTCACATTTTCCACTGAGCCGCCATCGCGCCCGAACTACGCCGCACCATCAACGCCACCTTCAAATCCGGCATCTTCCCCAACGACTGGAAGCGGGCTGAGGTCAAGCCCCTCCTCAAGAAACCCTTGGCTGACCCGACAGGCCTGAAAAACTACCAGCCCATCTCTCTCCTTCCCTTCGCAGCCCAAGTCACCGAGAAATTCGTCAACGCACAACTGACCACCTTCATCGAAAAGAACGCCATACTCGACGCCTCCCAGTCCGGATTCTGCAGCAACCACAGCACCGAGACCGCCCTCCTCGCCGCCACCGACAACTTCCGCATGCTACTTGACCAGGGACACATGGCGGCCCTCATCCTGCTAGACCTCTCCGCTGCCTTCGACACTGTCTCCCACCGCACTCTTGCAACCAGACTCCACGATGCTGGCATACAAGGACTCGCCCTCGGCTGGATACGCTCCTTTCTCACCGGCAGAACTCAATGGATCAGACTCCCCACCCTTGCTCTCCGAACCCACAGAGATCAACTGCGGAGTACCCCAAGGATCCTCGCTTAGCCCCACGCTCTTCAATATCTACATGGCCCCCCTCGCCGCCATCGTCCGACAGCATGGACTCAGCATAGTATCCTACGCAGACGACACCCAGCTCATCCTCTCCCTCATGAAGAACCCCGAAGACACCAAACTCAGCTTCCAAGAAGAAATTAAAGACGTCGCAGCCTGGATGAGCGACAGCTGCCTAAAACTGAACTCGGAGAAAACAGAGGTCCTTGGACCCTCTCCCACCACATGGGACAGCTCCTGGTGGCCCTCCGCTCTCGGAAACCCACCCACCCCGACGGACCACGCCCAGAACTTTGATATCATTCTAGACTCCTCCCTCACCATGACTCACCAGGTCAACGCCGTCACCTCCACCTGTTTCAACTCCCTCCGCATCCTCCGCAAGACCTTCAAGTGGATCCCACCCGAAGCCAGAAAAACCGTCACCCATGCACTCATTACCAGCAGATTGGACTACGGAAATGCCCTCTACGGGGGAATCAACAAATCCCTGCTACAGAAACTCCAGACCATCTAAACACTGCAGCCAGACTCGTCCTCGGCACCCCACGACATTAGCACATGATCCAACACCTGCGAGACCTCCACTGGCTCCCCGTCGAGAAAAGAGTAACCTTCAAGCTACTCACCTTCGCCTACAAATCCCTCCACAACATCGGACCCAAATGCCTCAAGGAAAGAATCTCTTTCCACGCACCCAAAAGAAACCTCCGCTCCGCCGACCTCACCCTAGCAACGACCCCGCGCATCTGCAGAACCAGAACCAGGGGTAGAGCCTTCTCCTACATCGCAGCCAAAGCCTGGAACGAACTCCCAGTCAACATCAGACGCTCCCCCACCCTGCGCACCTTCAGGAAGAGCCTCAAGACCTGGCTTTTCGGCTGACCTAGGGCTGCACCCCCCCACGCGCCCCCCACCCTCCCCAGCACCCTCATGGTTGAGTAGCGCGCTTTATAAACCCCCGATTAATTGATTTATTGAGAAACCCGGACGCAATAGTTCGAGAAAAGTAAAGTTTAAGCAGCATATCTCTGCAGCTTCCTCAAGCAAAGTCCTACTCAAGCAAGACATCAAGTTGGCAACAATGGTTGGATCTACAATTGCATGAGAATGCTAAAAAAAAATAGTAACCAGCCTGGTTGAGCAACACATAATATGTTCACCGCTGTACTAATTCCTGTGATTCCTGTAAACAACCCGACCTGAAAATACACTCAAAGGTGACAGCATAGACAGCCAAAGTTGGTTGGTTAAGTGTGATCTAGTAGGTGAGTTGAGCCTCATCCAACATGATAAGTCATCAAATGGGAATAGTAGATACTCACCTTGCAACAGAGCCGGCTTTAATGTGGTGCGACCGGTGGAGCCACATCTGACGTTGACCTCGGGGGCACTGTGTGTAGAAATAACGTATGCGTTTAAAAGCATCTGCTTCAGAGTTCCTTGTGTGTCCAGCAATTTTTAGGCAACAGTAAAAATGTTAAGATAACGCCGGTGAATAATGCTCTTGGTGGAGAGAGATCAAAGTTTCGTCTAGTGACAGTTTTGACTCATCATAAGGTAGCGCAGAGGGTTAATATGCCTCCTGCAAAGAACGTGTACCATGAGGATCACAAAACTGTATTCTATGTGGATAGTGCAGTAGGTTACTGCGTTTGTCACAGACATCCTTTTTTTACTTGCAGTTCATAAGTTACAATCCTAATACAGCACAGTAACCTATGAACTGTCATCAAAGAGCTGCATGCAAACTGCATTGTATAGGTTAGAATGGTATATTTTTCCACAGTCATTCATTGTCCTAATGTTGCTAAAAAGGATTCATTAGGGCAGAAATACATTCTTTTTAGTAAAGTCAACCCCAACCACTGTGGTACGTTATAAACCCTGAGCTTGTGGTTCTCCAGACCAGGGTTCTCCCATGTCAGTCCTGGAGGGCCGCATCCATGCCAGATTTTTAAGATAACTACATTTATCTAAATATGGATATGCTAATAATCTGGCAAGGATCCGGCCCTCCAGGACCGACATTGGAGAACCCTGCTCCAGACCAAGCACTCTTAAAATATACTGCTGACTAGTATGGATGACGTGATTCCTACACCTTGTATCCCTCATTGTCTTATGTAACATTTTCTAATGAATGATTTACACATGTATGATTCTTTGTCTCCGTATACTCTGTATGTGATGTAAGGTGGTCCGACATCCTAAACAGGTATGAGTAGACAGTGCTTTAATTGGGCTGGTGCTCACCTGTACTGAGTACCGGCCCTTGTCAGTGTCAGAGTACCGGTACTCCTAGAGGCACTCTGGGGTCGGACTCTGGGGTTGGGTATGGGTACATGCAGCGCAGGTGCTGCTGAATACGACGCTTTCAGAGGGAGTGTAGAGACAACAGTGAGTGTATTCCAGCGCTAGGTTGCTGCTGCAGCTTTACACTCTAACTTTGGCAGCGTGACAGGAATAAGGTGATATATGGCCTGACGTCTAGAGCCCCCGACATGGGAACTGTTGCACTGCCAATTAGAGTGTAAGGCTGCAGCGCTGGAAACCACTTGCCATTGACAGTCAGAGCTCAGAGCGGCTAACGCCTTTCACACAAGTTTGGTTCATGTGTACAGTGTGCAAGTGGTACTTTTTTGCAGTTATATATAGCGCACACTTGCACGAGGGCATTAAAGCTGTTTATATGGGAAGACACCTTGACGAGGGGCAAAAGAGTGGAGTCTCTTTGGGTTTAGGCCCATTGACTGTAGTAGCTGGATACCTTAACAGCGATTATTGCGAGCATCTTAAAGTGGTGCATTTTTAGTTCTTTTTTTCATGCGGATGTGTCTTTTTATAGGTTTACATTTTTAGTGGCATGTAACCCCAAATCAAGGAAGCACTGTAAAATTACAGACACATTACAATTTCATGTGCATTACAATAACACACATTACATATAATTATTAAATTGACAAAAGAAAATGAAAATAACCCTATTCAGAAAAAATACAACGTTGTCTTCCTCTCGTCGGAGCTTTAATGCTGAACTTCAGCCTAAAAACTCTAGGTTTTAACCTTGCATTTTAGCTAAAAGTACACACTGCTTTAATTTTTAAAAAAATAATGTGACGTGACAGAGCCGTGTAGTCGGGCAGTGCACTGTCTGTGCTATACAAAGGGATGTCTCTGCCTGTGAGGTGTGATGGTGCCAGAAGCTGCGCATGCGCGGTCCTGCGTGTATGAGCGGTTTGTCTGGTGGGCTTCACCTGTTGGAACATGTGACTGTCAAGTGTTTTGGAGGCTAATGTAGATTTTCCTAGTATTTTATGCGGAAAGTCTTAATTTTTATTAAAGACACGGAGGCGAGTATTATGCTTATTTTTCTTGCCTTTATTATAACAGAAGCCAATAAAAGTGAAAACTACAGTTCCCAGAGGGCCTAAGGAGCGTAGGCCAATGGGAACAGTAAAGGAACAAAACATGTAACCAATGAGCAGTCAGTTCTCCGATACTACGTCACAATCTGACTGCGAACAGTCCTCTTTTCGCTGACGAGCAGCTCAGATAGAGTCCATAAACAGAGGAGCAATAGATAGAATGATGAAAAAGGTCAAAGTCCAGGAGAACAAATCTTGACCGAAATCCAACCAAGACGAACAAGCATCAGGAAACGATGTGGCAGCAACTGGAATTGAAACAGGATGAACACCAGGAGAGGAAGGATAACTTCGAATAACCTGGATCTTCTTATGACGATGCGGGAGGCAGCGCTGGATTTGCTGTAGGGAGGGAGAAAACACACAGATTAGCAGTGTTGAGGCGGGATAATACTCGCCTCCGTGTCTTTAATAAAATTAAGACTTTCCGTCATAAAATACTAGGAAAATCTACATTTTATGGCAAGACCGGAGGCTCCTATTATGCTTGATCAAAGCATATCAATAACTAGAGAAGTAGCAGTAACAACCGGTTTACAATAAAACATGCGGAAAACATTATCATTTGACCAATCTGCTGATCTCAGAATGTCCTCTAATCGAGAGCCTGCCCAAAAGGCTTTGGAGGCCATGGCACCCCTAGAAGAATGGGCTCCGAAAACGGAGACGTCAATGCCCGCAAGGGACATGATCCATCGGACCCATCGGGCTAAAGTAGCAGAGGAAACAGGGAGATGGGGCTTCCGGAAAGAAATGAGGAGTTGGGAATGAGAGGACGTTCTGAGATCGGAGGTTTTTTGTTCATATACCTTGAGACATTGACCTACACATAGTTTGGGATGGGAAGGGAAATAGGGGTAGAAAACAGTGTTCAAATTTGTTTTGGTACGTTTGTGAACTTGAAATAAAACACCTGTAGGAGAAAATTGGCGAGAGGAAAAATCCAGAGCCTTAACATCTGACACACGTTTGATAGAAATTAGACATAGTAACATGGGGCCATATTATCAAGAAGGCCGTTAAAATTATCGCCGCTTTAGCGGCAGGAAACTGCCACTAAAGCGGCGATAATGGGCTTGATAATATGCCCTTGAGAATTCCCATAGAAGCCCATGTTCTGGTGTGAACATGGGCTTCTATTGGAATTCTCCATGGCATATTATCAAGCCCATTATCGCCGCTTTAGCGGCAGTTTCCTGCCGCTAAAGCGGCGATAATTTTAACGGCCTTCTTGATAATATGGCCCATGGTAAGTTTAGCAGAGAGCATTTTTAGAGAGAGAGCAGAATTATCTGGCCAATCAGAAAACAATTGAAGCACCAAGTTGACATCCCATAAACTAGAATACTTAGCCAAAGGAGGTTTGGAAAATCGCACTCCACGAAGTAGACGGCAGATGAGAGGGTGAACTCCGACAGGTTTGCCATTGATAGGACAATGATTGAGGGAAATAGCTGATCTATACAGGTTGACCGTTCTATAAGACTTACCTGCACTGGCTTCGGAAGCCAAGAAATTAACCACAAAATTTAAAGGGGCTGAAAAGGGATCGATATGTCTTTCCAGACACCAGCTTGACCATAAAGACCAAGCAGACTTGTAGGCTTTGGAAGTACCTGGAGCCCAGGCTTTACTGATAAAGAGAGAAGCTTCTTGTGAAAAGAGGAGGTCAAGAGGGACAGGCTGGAGACCTTCCAGGCAGACAGGACCAAGGAATTGTTCAGGATGAGGTCGTGCGGATGACCCAATGGATTCAGAAGCAGATCGTCGGAAAGAGGGAGAAGAACTGGGAAGTCTACCGACATCTCCAGAAGAGATGGGAACCAAATCTGTGATTGCCAGAAGGGAACTATCAGGACGAGGGAGGTCGATTGGCGACGAACCTGGGAAAGTACTCTGTTGATCATGAGAAAAGGAGGAAAGGCATAATTGAGATGAAGGGACCAATCTTGAAGAAAAGCATCCGTTGCCAAAGCCAGAGGATCCGGTCGCCAACTGAAGAACAAGGGTAATTGGGCGTTGAGGCGAGAAGCGAAGAGATCGATGTGAAAAGGGCCCCATTTTTGAGACAGGGATTGGAAGACGGATGGAAGCAGCTTCCAATCGCTGGAGTCTCGGAGATGGCGTTGTAGGGCGCGATAGTGAAGCGGCCCTGGAAAGATAGCCTGGATGGAGGCGGAGAGGAGACCTACGATTCGAGCTAGAGATCTGAGGGAAATCAGAGAGGTGTGAAGGACCTGAGAAATTTCTGTCTTTATGGACGAAATTTTTGACGGAGGAAGAAGAAGAGATGCCGTGGAGGAATCCACTAGAAAGCCCAGAAATTCCATGTTCTGAGATGGAATGAGAGAAGATTTCTCGGTGTTGAGAAGGAAACCCAGATCCAGAAGGAGCGACTGAGTCGTGTTCAGTTCTGACAACAGCTTCTGTTTGTCTCCATTCATAAGAAGAATGTCGTCTAGGTAGATGAGAAGTCTGATCCCGAGGGAACGTAGATAAGCCACCACTGGTTTCATTATCTTTGTAAAGCACCAAGGTGCTGATGAAAGGCCGAACGGAAGGGAGCAAAACCGGTAGGAGACGCCCGACCATTGAAACTGAAGGAACTTGGAATGAGAAGGGTGAATGGGAACGATTAGATAAGCGTCTTGTAAGTCCAATCTTGTGAAAGGCAGCGAGTCTTCTAAGACCCTCAATGCTGCCCGGTGCAGGGTTCCACCTCTAATTCACTTTGGGTTCGCTATCAAAATAATGAGGCAAGCGCTGGAAAACTGGAAGACAAGAAAGAGGTTTATTTCTCATGAGGAGATCACGTCAACTGAGACACCGGGATGTCTGAGGGAAGTGTTCTGCTGACAACTCCCTTGGCTCTTCCTTTTATACAGGTTTGACACAATGCATTTGTTTGATCAACATGGTTACAAAAGCTTGGGGTCCCCGCCCCGGGCAGGTTGTCACACAAGCCCAACAGTAATTCTCTTCCCACCCAGGTCAAACAGACAATCTTATCTTGCAGCTGGACCTTGCTTCAGGGTCTAAAACATGTGAGACCGGCCAGATCTAAGAGTCCGTTCTGTTGATAAAAACAGGTCCCATTGTTGGTAATAACAAGTCTTGTAACAAGTCTTGCTGTTTGCAGTGCAATAAATCATGTTGCAAGAGTCTTTTTGGTGTTTGGAACCTGTTTGTGTAACTAGGTGTAGTGAGGGGTAGAGCGTCCAAAGGCTTGCCTGAAAACAGGGATGAGAGGAAAAACGAGTTTGTGGCAGCAAGTGGCGCTGAGGTTTGTTGTGGCAATAGAGTTTATAGCCCCCAGCACAGTACCAGGTCGGTCAGAGGGATGCTAGTAAGGGCAGGGTGAAACAAAGGTGACCAACAGAGTACAAAATGGCTGTGATAGATTAAAATGACTGTAACTTATGTGCACATAGAATTCCACCAGACAAGATGGCGCAGGTAATGTTCATAATTGTCATTTTGCTTTTAACAGTGGCCCCTTTGAACATAACTAGCCAGCTTGTCAGTCTATTTCGATCTCCATAATGTCCTGTATCTCTTGATCATACATTACTCTCATTTTTGTTAGCTGAGTGTCCATAGTCTTAGGGTGCAAGGTAGTTATGCAAAGATAACACAAAGGTGGTATACAGTGTATACCCAAACAACAACCACATATTGTCAATACTGGGACCAAGAGAATCATTGATATTTTCCAACCCCACTCCTTCAAGATGCCCCAAAGCCAACTTCCAATTGTCCAAGTCTCTGATCCTTGATGAATTTCAGAAGATAGTCTATGGAGATGTTCGATTGCTTCATAGACAGAAGGTGAATTATCAGGCTGCGTCGAGGAACTGTGATGAGGCAGAGTTTGTTTGATGAATGTCTTTAGAACGCTTTTCTCAATGATGCTCTGCAGGGGCTGTGTAGGTTGGTGGTAGAACAAAGGCGATGTAGCACGTGCCCCCCAAGTTTCCTGGGAGCCAGGTGCAGGCTTTGGTTCCACAAAAAAAGTACATATTGGGTGATGCAACAAGCGCTGGGGGGTTGGCAGTGTTCAAAGTCCCCACAATGCTACAGGTGCTGTGACCCACATTCTCAGTCCCACGGCCTTCAATGCATATAAGGCCAGAGACGTTCACCACAGATAGGGCCACTGTCAGTGTTGCAGCAGTTCTTTTCTTCAGGTAGGAAAATGTGGCTCTGTTAGGATTATTGAACACTTGCATTTCCACTCGTTCTTTGGAGGGGACATTAATCTGGAATGTCGCATTGAAGGTGTGAGGGCAGAAGGGGCGGCTGTCCTTCCTGTTTTGTTTCGCCAGAACTCGTTGTAGAACTGGGCGATTGTTCCGTCGGAAGTGGCATTGTCTTTGTAACTTTCTTGTAGGAGCATCATCCAGGCAAGGCAAGATCCGTGAATAGAAAAGGGCGAAGGGATGAAAGGGATGGAATGTTCAGTGGCATGTGGTAACAGCCCACAGACCCAACAGTTGGTAGCATTGGTGGCAAGATTGTGTTGGTGCAACATCTGCACAAAATAATTATTCCAGAATTCTTTGCGTCGTTCTCGGAGATGTGGCGGTAGTGATACCAGGTAGTGTTCTTTCTTGGTGGTTGGTTGCATGGTGGGTGACAATGTTCTGTATGCAGGTGCATTCTCTTCAATGATCCAGAGTGCGACCATTAGCAGGAGACAGGTGAGAAATGCGGCTACAAGTGCAATTGTCTTTGTGCTGTGCAGGTTAGCAGTCTTGGTGTCTTTGCGGTGGTTTTGCAGGTGTTCAGTTTCTTCCATCATCTTCGAGGAGCTCAACAACTGTTAGGACCACAGACTTTTGTCTGGCGTTTTCCTGGTAGCGTTGTTTGACTGTGCTACCGATCTGAGACCTTGACTCAGTTAGTGGCCTGGTCGTTGGAGCTCCCTCCTTTCGTCGATCTTAGGTTGTACCCTTTCCTGGATGGCACCGTGGGGTCGGGAAATTCTGATAGTTCGAGGGTGTCTTCTTGTGGGTAGCAACTCAGAGCTGGTCGGTCTCTCGCGAGTACTTCCTCTTGCACCTCCACCCCTTCTAGGTTGCCAGGGTTGGAGGGACTCGTTTGCAGTGATGGGCATGTAGCCAGTTTCGTTTTCCTTGCACTCGGAGGGCAGTTCGGGTGGTGATCAGGACTTGCCAGGGGCCCGTCCACCTAGGCTCCAGATTCTTCGTTCTTTGAAAGTTGCGAATTAATATATGGTCGCCTGGCTTTATTTCATGTCCCGGGCCCCTGGATACGTCAGGCAAGGCTTGCTGCACCTGTTGGTGGATAATTGTTAGCTCGTTTGTCAATTTATGCAAGTAATCCGACATTAATATGTTCGGGACATCGTTAATGGAGGTGGGTCTTGGTGCCACCCAAATGCTCATAGGCCTGCCGAAGACCACCTCATACGGGGTCAGTCGGTGTTTGGTTGGGGTGGAGCGCATCGATAACAATGCCAATGGGAGGGCGTCGGGCCATTTCAACCCGGTCGTGGCAACTATTTTGGCTAGTTTTAGTTTCAAAGTTGCATTGTCTCTCTACCAGGCCCGCTGATTGGGGGTGGAAGACGGCATGGAACTTTTGTTTTACCCCCACCCCTCTCAGTATGTTCTGTATCACCTCGGCTACGAAGTGGGGGCCGTCGTTGCTCCATAAAATTCTGCAAAGGCCGTATCGGGGGAAGAATTCTTTCAGCAATACTTTTGCAGTGGCTAAGGCGGTATTGTCGCGGGTGGGATAGGCCTCCACCCATTTGCTAAAAGCGCACACAACCACCAGGACATATTTTAGACCAAGGCATCTCTCTAGTTGAATGTAATCCATTTGAAGGATTTCAAAAGGGGTGGTCAGGGACTCCAAACCCTCCCCGTGGTACTACTGTCCCCTTCCCGGGTTGTGTTGTAGGCAGACTATACATTGTTGTACTAGGCGTTTTGCAGCTTCTGCTATCTTGACGTTATGCCATACTCTGGTGATTAGTTCAATCATGGGGGTGGAGCCTATGTGTGCTGGTAAATGTGCCATGGTCAATATGGGGATGAGGTAGGCATTGGGTAACAGCCATTTATTTCCGTCTTTAGTTCTCCAGCAATCTTCCTCGTCTTTTAGTCCCACCTTTTCCCACTCGGTCAATTCGTCTTGTGTGCCTGTAGTCTGTATGTCCCTTACAGTGGTCCTAGCGTCAGTCCATCGTTCAGCTTGTGACCTGGTCATATACATTCGTGTCGTAGTTCTGTCTCCTGCCGTGGCTCGGGCAGTAACGTCTGCTAGTGCATTTTCCCTGTCCAATGAGATCAGTCACTTTCCTATGTGCTTGGCATTTTATCACTGCTAACTTCTTGGGGAGGAGGACTGCTTGCGTCAAGGCGGAGACTAAATCTCCATGCAGGATGCGTGTACCGTGTGAAGTCAGGAACCCTCTTTCTTTCCATAAGATCCCAAAATGGTGAACCACCCCGAAGGCATTTTGGCTGTCGGTGTATATGTTAACTGTCGTGTCAGTCGCTAAGATCGGTCGGGACAAAGGGTTGGTGGAGGGCGTACCGTCAAATCCTATTGAGGTCATATGTGAGCCTGACACGGGTGCCCTTGAAATCAGTCGTTTGGATAGTGCACTACGTGTTGCTCCCGTGTCTACCAGAAATGGCGACTTTGTGCCCAGGACCTCAGCGGTAACATAAGGGCCTTGCTGATCAACATAGAGCTCGACTGGATCCCTCCCTTGCCCCTGGCTGTCCTATGCAAAGTCGTACGTATTGTCATAATCTGTCTGTTGGTACTGATTCTGTTTGGGATGGTCAAATGTGTTCACTCTTCCTGGCCTTTCCTCGCTTGCTTCACTCGCGTACCCTCTCCCACGTCCTCTTCCTCTCTGTCTACTTGCTATTTCCCTCGCCCCTCTGCCCCTACCAGCTCCAAAAAAAAAAAAAGCCGGGCATTGGGTTTTCCAGTGTCCATATTCTTTGCAAAATGCACATTGATCCTGTCCTAGGTCTTGGCGTCCTACATATGATGTCGATGAATTGTTACTAGGTGGCTATACTCTAGGGGTATTCTGCTGGTATCCTCCCCTATATTGCTCCCTTCCTGTATTCGCCCCCTGGAGTTGTGCTACCATTACCCTTTCCTTCAAGTCCTTCTTTTTCCTTTCTGTAGCCCTGTCATTTTCGTTTCTCTGATGCTCATAGTACTGGGCCATTTGGAGAATGGCCGCCGGTTTAGATGCTGCCCAACTACTTTCGCTGGCTTGTAATTTCTGGGATACATCTGGCAGTAGTCCTTTGACATAGTTCTGCACAAATAAGTGGTGTCCGGTTGCGGTGGACATGTCTTGTCCACTGTAATTGGAGAACACCGTTTCAAATCTGGAGAAATACTCTGAGACATCCTCTTGTGGTTTCTGGCGGCACGCGGTTACTATGGACCAGTCTATCTTTTTCTCTGGGATCAGCGTTTTCACTTTCTGCACTATTTTGTCAGGGAGGTCCAATATTGCTTTAACCGGTTTTTGACCAGGGTTCCGCTGTTTATCTAGTGTGTTGAGTTGTTCCCAGGTATGACCAAGCAGTTCGGTATGGTCTATTTTCCTAATCTGTTTCCACACATCTGCTGGCAAACATAACCCGAAGAACAAGTCTATGTCGGCAAGTGTCATTATTGTTGATCCCAGAGCGGTACCTAGCTCGGTGAAAAAGGCGGTGGGGTTCTTTCGTAAATCCGGTAGAGATTTACGGAACGTCAAAATGTCCTGTCTGTCCCATGGTTGATACACCCAATTGTAGACCACCCTTCCTCTAGCGTCTTGATGGTTCATATCGTCATGAGTCCCTTGTCCTCTAGGAGGTACCCAATAAGGGGCAGCTTCTTTTATCGGCATCATGCTATCTGGTTTTTCCACCGGGGGTCCTGCTATCTTAGATGTCCTGTCCTTATCTATCCGTCCTTGTTCCACGAGGTGACGGAATACCTCCAGTGTGGATGAAAAGAGTTCTGTAACATCGTTGTCGCCTTCATCTCCGGTGTCTACCTTCCTATAGAGAGCCACTAGCCGCTCGGGCCCTACATCTTGGTACTTCTCTTCATATGCAGTAAGAGTGTGGTAACAGAGACGTACAATAAAGTATCGTTTGCGGTTTTCAACATAGGAGTTGCATATGTCAGTTACATACTCTTCTGTCTCCTTCCTATCTATGAGGGATTTAACTACTTTATCAATGCCTGCTCGCTCATTTTTACTTAATCGCAGGACCCTGGGCGCTCCTTTTTCTTTTGATCCTAACTCTACTACTGTATCCTTTGATGAGGCATTTGGTGTGGGTGACTCGGTGGGAGCAGAGGCGGTGGAGACTGAGGCGATCGTGCCATCTCCGGCTATACTTTGGTGGTCCTGTCGTTGTACTGCGGGATGAGTAGGGGCGTAAGGGGGTGGCATGTATATGATTGGGGGACCTAACAATAAATCATCATCTACCCTTTGTTTTGCTGGTAACTTGGGGTAAAGAGTCGAGGGCGTTCTAACAGGGCATTGATCTGATATTTTTGATTCCTGTTCCTTTTTATCGATTTCCTTTTCTTTTAGTTTTTCTTCTAATCTTTTACAGGCTTGGTAAGCTGATTTTCGCGTTTCTTTATCTTGTCTAGCTTCGTCCCTTTTCTTTCTTTGAGCTGCCTCTTTTCGCCATAAGCCAAAACTGTCAAACATGGCTGGTCTAGTTTTCTTTTTGTGGAGAGCTAATTCTAACGTTTCTATTTTAGCGGGATCGAAAGATCCCGTCAGTGGCCACTGATTTACCCGGTCCTTCCTAGTGTATTTATGCCATAGTTTGCTATAAGCTACGCTGGCTAATCCATACTTTACGTACATGTCCTTGTTAGGGGTGCCTTCCGGCGGTGCCGGCTGACTGACCTCTAACAAACGGTCTGGTCCAAAACAATTACAATCAAACAATCTAGAGAAAACAGGCATGACGTATTTATCGGTCAAAATGAATATCTCAATCAATCAATTTAGACAAAAAGTCTGCACTACCTGTCCTTCGCTGCCTGCAAAGAGAGAGAATATTCCTATTCTTTGTTGTTTGCAAGCAGGGAAATGTCGCAAATAACTCGATATCAAAAAAAGGAATACTAGTATTTCAATCAAACTATTCAATCAATCAATCAATCAATTTAAGTTGTTTTTTCACGACCTTACCCGGACCGTATGGACAGTTCTTAGTCTTCCCCTTCCAGCGCCTGGTTGTCCTCTCACTCCAACAATCAATGCGGCGTTCCTCTAAGGTCCCAGTCAGGACCGCAGGTCACTCGAGAGAGGTCCGTTCGGAACCGGTGAAGTTCAGTCGATCGGCAGCCAGACAAGGGTCTTCTCAGGCAGGTATACCCCAATCGTTTAATCGTTCACTCCGTCGTTAGGACCTCTCTACCGGACCCACGCGTTGCTGATGGGCCCCTACGCTTGGGCGCCAATTTGTGAAAGGCAGCGAGTCTTCTAAGACCCTCAATGCTGCCCGGTGCAGGGTTCCACCTCTAATTCACTTTGGGTTCGCTATCAAAATAATGAGGCAAGCGCTGGAAAACTGGAAGACAAGAAAGAGGTTTATTTCTCATGAGGAGATCACGTCAACTGAGTCACCGGGATGTCTGAGGGAAGTGTTCTGCTGACAACTCCCTTGGCTCTTCCTTTTATACAGGTTTGACACAATGCATTTGTTTGATCAACATGGTTACAAAAGCTTGGGGTCCCCGCCCCGGGCAGGTTGTCACACAAGCCCAACAGTAATTCTCTTCCCACCCAGGTCAAACAGACAATCTTATCTTGCAGCTGGACCTTGCTTCAGGGTCTAAAACATGTGAGACCGGCCAGATCTAAGAGTCCGTTCTGTTGATAAAAACAGGTCCCATTGTTGGTAATAACAAGTCTTGCTGTTTGCAGTGCAATAAATCATGTTGCAAGAGTCTTTTTGGTGTTTGGAACCTGTTTGTGTAACTAGGCGTAGTGAGGGGTAGAGCGTCCAAAGGCTTGCCTGAAAACAGGGATGAGAGGAAAAACGAGTTTGTGGCAGCAAGTGGCGCTGAGGTTTGTTGTGGCAATAGAGTTTATAGCCCCCAGCACAGTACCAGGTCGGTCAGAGGGATGCTAGTAAGGGCAGGGTGAAACAAAGGTGACCAACAGAGTACAAAATGGCTGTGATAGATTAAAATGACTGTAACTTATGTGCACATAGAATTCCACCAGACAAGATGGCGCAGGTAATGTTCATAATTGTCATTTTGCTTTTAACAATCTGACCATCCAATCGTTGGGGCGGAGAGTATCCCGCAAATGAATGATGGTTTCCATTTTGAAGTGGCGATACACCACGAACTGATTGAACGTTTTTAGATTTATGACAGGACGCATCTTCTTGTTTTTCTTTCGGACAAGAAAAAGGGTACTGAGAAAACCTGAAGGATCTAAAGGAGCCGTTTGAATGGCCTGTTTTTGGAGAAGATTTTGAATCTCTGCAGAAATGAGATGAGACATGTCGTGGGAAAAGACTAAAGGAGGGGGAAAAACTGTCTGGAAAGGAGTTGCGTAAAGCTCTATAAGATAACCTTGGATTGTATTTAGGACCCAGGGATCCGCCGTGAGGGTGCGCCATTTTTGGATGAACAGTTTTAAACGACCTCCCACCGGGGGAAGACCTACCTTGTTGGGTGGTGTTGTTGTGACTGAAATTCTTTTGACCGCAACCTCTGTATCCACGACCTCGTTGTGGGTAAAACTGAGGTTTGTATTCCTGGTAGCCTGAATTGAAGGAGCCTCTGGAGCCTTGATTGGGATAGGAACGGCCGGAAGAGCGACCCCTGCCTCTGCCGGCCCGTCCAAAAACCCGAGGGGAGAAGACTTTTTTAATAGACTGTTGCGCTTTGTCTAGAGAGGCAAAGGTTGAGACGAATTTGCTGAGATCTTTGATGAGGGAATCCCCGAACAAAAGACCATCCGCCTTATTGCCAGGATCTAGAGGAGCCAGGTTAGCCAGTTTTGGATCCAGCTTGATGAGAAGGCCTTTACGGCGCTCATGAGTGATCGCAGCGTTGGCGTTACCTAGCAAACAGAAGGCTCGTTGGACCCATAAGGAAATATCTTCGGCGTTGCGATCATGACCCTCCAAGCGAGCAGTTTCTGCCAAATCGAAAATGCGAGCCAAAGGGCCCACGATATCTAGAACCTTGTCCTGGCAGGTAGACCAAGCCTTATCAACCCCCTTACGGGGATCCTTGCCAAATTTTGAGAAAAACGTAAGAAGGGGCTGGTCTATGGAAGGAGCCACAGTGATGTTAGAAGGTAAAGAAGGCTTAGGGCACTCAGACTTCAATTTAGCCCGGGCAGATTTGTCCAAAGGAAGGCGGAGCCTAGCCAAGATGTAATCGCCCACATGGGAAGCCGGAAACCACTCCGTGGAGTTGGGAGGACGAAGGTTGGAAGGATCAAACATGGGGACACCCTCTGAGTCCAGAACAGGAGAAAAAGCAAAAGAGTCGGATTTTAACTTCTTGGAGGGAGGAGAAGGAGGGTCAGAAACATCAAAACCATCAAGCAAATCATCAGTTGCATCACCCATGTCATCGTCTGTGTCTAGAATTGTGGAAATTACCAACGTTTTGGGTACCTCTGCGTGCTTGACCTTAGCTTTTTTCTTTCCGTCAACAGAAGATAACCCCTCCTTAGAAGGAGGGCTGGGAGGAGCAGAGTCCTCAGTCTGGAGCGAGGAAACCTCGCCAATCAAGCGTGACGCACTTTTGGTAGTATTAGAAGACACTGAGGGTACCAATTTCCTTTTTCTGCTATCCCCCGCAGAATGGGCCAATGCTTTAAACAACAGACTGAGCATAGAATTCTCCATGCCTTTGGAAAGGCGTTTCATGGAAGCCTCAACAGCATTCTCCACTGAATTATTAATGAAGGTATTTAAATCACTTTTAAAGGCTAAGCCTTCATCATTATTCATGTCTGAGCCTGGTGAACTGTCCAATTCCATTGTGAACAAGGAAAATGAAATTTCAGGGAAAGAAAGGGTTAAAAAATTAAGGAAGCTGAAAGGGGCTGAACTAGGTTGAAACCACTCCCCTACAAGGCGGAGTCAAACCGGAGCGCAGGACGAGGCTCCAGAAGCGTGTAGGAGGTCGAGGAGAGCAGACGCGCCGAGGAGTCTCCCAGTGAGTTTCGCGCTTCAATGCTTAAACTGCACACGTGCTTCAATGTGCGCACAAGCACTGGGAAGGGAAAGGAGCAGAAAGACGTCGCGCGCCGCGCTGGACCCAACGGTCGAAGCGCTCGCGCGAGTCAGAGAACCAGGAAACAGCCGAGCGCAACAGCACGTGTGAATACAGCCAAAAACGGTAAGCGCAAAGGCACCTTGACAGCGCTGTATAACAAAACTGAAGCGCATTAATAATACAACACAAAAAATCATGAATAAACACAGAGCAATGAAGAGAAGGCACTTATCTGACTGCGAGCAGCAAGAAAAGAGGACTGTTCGCAGTCAGATTGTGACGTAGTATCGGAGAACTGACTGCTCATTGGTTACATGTTTTGTTCCTTTACTGTTCCCATTGGCCTACGCTCCTTAGGCCCTCTGGGAACTGTAGTTTTCACTTTTCTTGGCTGCTGTTATAATAAAGGCAAGAAAAATAAGCATAATAGGAGCCTCCGGTCTTGCCATAAAATTGCGTATCTGGATCTGAAGAGGGTGGCCAGAGAGAGAGCATGTGTCAGATACGTGTGAGAAGGGGAGAGAACGCAAGGACTGATTTGGAGCACACATTTAAAACGTGGCAAAAGGCTTGAAGAGACAGAAGACCTGAGACATGTATTTGGAACACAAGCACGTGACATGCAGGCTTAACGAGAAAGAAAATGAGCGAGAAGAGGGCTAGAGTAGAAAAAGTGATGTCTGGGTAGAAGCTCAGCGCCGATTTATAAAACCTATATGTTTTAGATATAATGTATTCAGTACTAATGATCTGAATTGATTAAATCACCTCCAAAATAATTTGTATGTTATAACTTGTTTACATTTGTAATTTTTTTTTTACCATTGTTTTAAAGAAGTTATGTATATGAACCACTATATTTAAACACAGTACTGATTTTGTACATATTTTATATTATTGATCTCTGACGAGGTCTAAATCAATCAGTAACTAACTGATAACTGAGAAAAAGTGATGCAGCTTAGATGAGAACAGCAGTTACATACTCTGAGACCCAAATACAGAAGGACTGGGTTTTGCCCGGGTCGACCAGTGATCTTGCTGTAACTGGGACATGCATTCCTTTTAGCACCTCAAGGCATGTTGGTTCGCAATATGCAGTACACACATGCCGCATAGACAGTGCAGAAAAGGAAGGGGTTCCAACCAGATCCTGGATTCGGCAACTATTTTTGAGCTAGGTCCGTGGCTGGCACCAGTGGGATATGCTGCATCTCTCCCATAGTAATTTGCCAACACCAGGACATATTTCGCAGTACCCGCCTGTTGGCTGCTGTTTGTGCTGAGCAGCAACCTGCAGACGGTGAGGGATCTTTCGAATGTTCACTTCGAGCTCGGCCCAAAACAAAGACTCCATTTATAGGGCCATGGTCTGGGAGCTGACTAGAGCCTAACACTGCGATGCCAATGCAATGGAAGGAAACAAAGGCACACAGCTTGTTTTCACTTCACAAGTGCTCAATCTAAGCTATGATTTGGAGGCAGGTTGACTTTGTTCTACCCTGTATGCAAGAGGCTAATGCATGGACTGTAAGAATGTAAGATGCATTGGTCTGCATGAGTAAATACAATAGCAAAGATGTAAATAGCATTTACTATTTGTTTTTATTTTTTGAATTGTGCTACTCATCCCGATGTAGAGTGTCAGACCGCTTTGCATCACTCACACACATTATAAAGAGACAATAAATCATACAAGTGTATAAATCAGTGTGATATCACCTTGTGATACTGGCCCCTTACAGGGAGACTGTGTGAGCAGATGGTGGGACCAAGTCTGAAGAGCCATTGTTCTTTCCTGCCTTTTTTACATTGGATATTTATTGTCCTTGCCTTTGGACTACAGCTTCTTTTTGTTTATTTTAGTGCAAACGTCAGATAAACAATATCCTAGTAATCGGTCGTTATTATTTATGTGTAGACTTTGCAGTTAGACATGAAGCTGCCAAGAAGTGATGGTGCATGCCTTTGTTTTTACTTTTTATAATTGGGCATTTCGCTTAGCGCGCTGATGAATATCAGCTCAGTTGCATTTTATTATTTCTCTAATTAAGCTTCCCCACAATAGTGTTCTGCAGCCAAATGTGTCATGCAGTTTGTAGTGGAATAGGATTAATGTCTTCTGTCACAATTATGCAATTATTGGGAACTACTGTGCCTTAAATATTCAGGCCAGTGTGATGAGGAACACAAAGAGCCGCCAATTTGCCTTTACTCTCAAGCTGCAAAGCGACATGAGCACTGTTTCTGAAACAATTAAGACTTAAGGCTTACTGGCCTTGAGTTCCTGTTCCCCTTTCTGTACCCTTGTTTATTTGTAAGGGCATCAGCTGTAGGTAGGCAGTAACGGAGCAGCACAAATCGACAGGTGCCAGTTTGCAAAGTTATAGCTTCCCCATCTTGGTTAGGGATGGGAGAACTGCTGTGTTTCTGACAGCAAAGATTCAGCCAGCTCCACTGTCAGAAACAGCCGTCCCTCTGCTAGTAGGAAAAGGACCATTCCTGCCTGCATTTTCCGTAACCAGCACCCCCATGCCAAGAAAGGTACAATACTCTCAAATTATCACAGACATTGTTATTTTTGTATTTCAGTAACTTCTTCTGTTTTATTTAACGCATAAAAACTAGTGATGGGTGATAAACTCCACTCCGCCGGCGGAGTTTGCGTAGTTTTTCTCACTCCGCGCTCCACTTGGAGCAACGAGTTCTGGAAAACTCTGCCAAGCACCACTTGGCAGTATTTTTTCTCGCAAGTGGCTCGCCAACATTAAGGTGGCAAGCGTGAAGAAAAGAACAAACTGTATCAGAGCTGCACCACTTTTCAAGAAAGTTCAAATTCCTAAAAACCATAAATGTTCAATGTAGCAAAAAGGTAGATGTATGAGGAGTTAGTTTTTCTCTTCTTTATTAATTTATTCCTTAAAGGCAGACAGCCAACGCGTTTCGTCCTTAAGCACAGGACTTCTTCAGGGCTGTAGATTTAAAAACATATAAAAAACTGCATTTACAATACATAAACCATACACAACAGACAACATTAAACCATACATATAAATGGACAATTATACACAATAACGTAAAAGTCACATATGTTCTAATGAAACATTCAGAAAGAGAACATATGTTAAAACACTTCTGACAAGACCATACCCCACATTCTTCGTATAACAAGACATTTGTTGAAATCAAAACAATATGTCCTAATGCATCATGAAATGGACCCACAAAAAATAAACCCACAAAAAATCACAAACACCACATTAGAGACACATTTAACCATAAAAGAGGGATCACTGACAACATTTAAAAATACAACAAAAAAAATTATATATATATATATACATCCAACTTTAATACAAAACAGATTAAAACCGTTACTTGATAACAATTCCAAACAAAGTTAATAGTTGGTCTTTATAAAATTAAAAAAAACACCAACAATAAAAAATAGGTATGGATTCCCCAAAAGGACCCAGCAGTGTACTGTGTTATAAAAGCCAAATGCAAGCTCCTTGCTTTAGTCTGGCCCCTATCTGTCCTCTTTGCTAGTGTGCTAGCTCTTGTGACCTTCTGGATACGTTGGTCAGCTTTACTCAAGATCTCTTCTTTATAGCCACGGTGCCTAAATCTATTTTTCACAGTTTGAATATTGTCCCTAAATGTAGAATCTGTACTGCAGTTCCTGCGAACCCGTATCATTTCCCCAAAGGGAATGTTCTTAATTACAGATTGGGGGTGAGCACTAGTGGCATGTAATGTGCTATTGCATGAAGTGGCTTTACGAAAGATGGTACTGTGTATAACATTGTTCTCAATATAAAACAATATGTCCAGAAATTCCATGCTGCTCTGACTGTGTTTGATAGTTAGGCATACATTGTTAGTCTCCCTAACAGATAACGCAAATCAGCAGTTGAGTCACTGTCTGGAGAGAGTGGTAAATTGGATGGCCAATAGCCATCTGAAATTAAATGGCGAGAAAACGGAGATCATGCTATTAGGAAAATCCACTATCCAGGCACCCCTGACACAGTGGCCCCCTTGCATGTGAAACCCACCTATACCCAAACCAGTTATAAAAAAGTTAGGGGTCTGGATGGAGAACTCACTCACGATGGATTGCCAATCCAGGAAACTGTCAGGAATATGTTTCTCCCTGCTTAAAATACTAAGGAAGATTATTGAGGTGATCCCGGAACATCTGAAAAAAATGGTCATCTAGTCTCTTATAATCTCGCGCTTGGACTATGGAAACTCACTTTATGTGGGCGCGCCTAAATATGTGACGAAGAGACTACAGGTAGTACAAAATGCGGCAGCAAGACTCCTTCTAAAAATCCCCAAATGCACTTCGACTAAAGAAGCACTGAAACAGCTACACTGGCTCCCTATTGAAACAAGAATAAAGTTTAAGTCCCTATGCTTGGCATGTAGGGCTGTTAACAAAAAAGGCCTGTTAGACTTGGCATCTTTTGGCGTGTTTCCCCTGACTTTTTGCTTTCTGACCTCCCGGTTTTGACTCTGTTTTTGCTGGTGTAATGATTCTGCGCACTTTCCTCACTGCTGTCCAGTGGGAAAGTGCAAGTGCTCCTGTATAAAATGTGTTATGGATTGGCGTTTCCATGATTGGCCTATTTGGTTTATGTGTCAGTCCCTTGTAAAGGGCACTGTGAGTGCCAGGGCCTATAGACCAAATGCTGTTGGTGGGCTGCAGCACTGGATTGTGCCACCCACGCAAACTTCCCGTAAAGTGTAACTCGGGCCTGCCATTGCAGAACCTGTGCGCAGCCTGGGGCTGCCATGTCGACTTGGCAAGTGCGCACACTTGCAAGTCCCTAAACCTTCCCTTTTCTACATGTTAGTCACCCCTAAGGTAGGCCCAAGGTACCCCTGTGGGCAGGGTGCGTTGTATGCGAAAGGTAGGACATGCCCTGGTGTGTGTGGCATGTCCTGATAGTGAATTACAGCCTAGTTCGTTTTCACTATTGCAAGGCTACCTGTTCCCCCTAGGCCAGAACGGGCAGTTTTGATTATTACAGCTTATAATCCTAACTGACCCCGGGAACATGGTAGAAATTCGAGTTTAGTATGCCTGGACTCAGAATGATAAAATGCATCTTTTAGTGAAGTTGGTTTTAACATTCTGTGTTTGAAAATACCACTTTTAGAAAGCGGGTATTTTCTTGTCTAACCATTCAAGCCTGCCTCTGCGAGGTTGTGTATTCCTTGTCTGGAGTGTGAGTGACAGGGGCTGGGGGATGCCAGGAGACAGGGTGAGTCAGCACAGGGTTGAAGAGCAAGATCTACATGTAGATGGGTGGAAGGGGTTGCACCTGGGCCCTGAATAGGACAGTGCCTTCCCTCCACAATGCTGGCTCCACCTCCTGTGGTGCGTCTGATGTCCCTGGCCTACTCACTGAAAGAAGGGACGGAGACTTGTCAACAAAGTGCTCCAGAACTGGTTTGGACTAGGCAAAGGCCTCTCTGCCTTCAGAGAACAAAGGAATTTGGGATATAAATATTGGGGCCCTGACCCCATGAATTTAGATCTCGCTGGAATCAAGGAACCTGCCAAGACGAAGAGCTGGAAGACCTGCCAGGAGGAGTACTGCCCCTTTGCTGTGTTGTTGCTTTGTTGGGTTGGCCTGCAGCTGCTGCTTCTGCCTTGGGCAGTGAAAGGACTGAACTTTCTACAAACTTGTGCTGAGTCCAAGGGCCTGGAACCGAGCTGGCCTCCTGTTAAGAAGTCTCAGGGACTACAAAGACTTCACAAACCTCTGAGTACCGCTTCTGGAACGCTGTTTCAGTTGCCACAGAGGAAGGGAACTGCAACCGACTCCGTCAACCGAATCCATCCCTGGCCGGTGACCTGTTTGCACCGCAGACCGCATCGCCCCGCTTCGCATCGCAACCCTGGTCTCACCGTGGGCGACGTCCGACGCCGCCAACACCGAGCCGCTGCTTGCACCGTGACCTGTGGGCACCGCAGTTCGCATCGCATCGCTTCACTGAACCAGCCGGACCCGACCGACGCGGTCGCTGCAACTGGCTCAAGAGTCGTGACCGCACCGCATTTGGGGCACCGCTCGCACGTCTGCGACGCACTGCTCCGACTCGCACCGCTGTCCGACGCCAGCTCCCGCATTCCGGCTTGGTCGCCTGCATTGCAACCTGTCAGCACCGCATCGAGCATCGTCTCACCCTGCATCGCACGCCTTGGACTCACCGACTCCGTCTGCACGACGCTCATCAAGCCGCTGCCTGCACCGCATCGAGGGACACCGCACCTTGCATCGCTCCGTCTTGCACCGCAACCGCGACGAACGCCGACCGGCTCGTACACTCCGTACCAGCCACAACGAGAAAGGTACTGTGACCGAGTCTGTTCACGACTCTGCTGGCCCGTAGCGACGCGGCCGGCTGGAACTGTTAGACTCTGTGGTTTTCAGCATCGCGGTAGGCTCGGACGGAGCTACCGACTCGTACGAACTTTGTTTTTGGACTATTCCTGCAAAGAAGAAGTTACCTTATCAAGTATTCGTTTTTAAAGTATAGTATTGTGGATTTTTGTCGTAATTGGTCTTGTCTTGAGTATATAAAAATTGGTTATTTTTCTAAACTGGTGTGGTGTCCGTTTGTAGTGCTTACACTGTATTACTGTTGGTTATGTGCAAATGCTTTACACACTGCCTCTGAATTAAGCCTGACTGCTCGTGCCAAGCTACCACGAGGGTGAGCAGGGGTTACTTCACGAGTGTAACACCCTTACCCTGACTAGGAAGAAGGGTCCCTACTTGGACAAAGGTGCAAGCCCTTGCCAACTAGAGATCCCATTTCTAACATTGGTTGTCAGCGGTTAGGATAGGACTTGTGTTTGCACTTTACTTACAGTGATTGGTGTGCACTACTACCATATCGCAGACCATTACGTACCACATACTGGTTCTTTTTCTTTTGGCCTATTTTTGATCTTGCCAGTTTTCAACTCACTACTTTTGTCATGCCTGAATCAACTGCATCATCCGTTGCATCTCTGGAAGTTATCTTTGAGGAGGATAGGTTGGAATCCTACGCCGTAAAGGAGCTACGAGCGATTTGTAAAAACCTGAAAGTCCAAATTAAAGGCCTCACAAGGAAGGAGGAGCTACAGAAGGCGCTGAGGGCCTGGGTAGCAGCCAGACATGCCAGTGGGCAGCCTGGTAATCTCAGTGAGGAGGTGGAGGAGCCTATTTCCAGGGTGGATGTGCTTTTGGGTAGGGGGAACCCGCCAGGTCAGGCAGCAGCAGTCTGTCCCCAGAGGAGCTGGAGGACAGGCGGGAGGCAAGGCAGTTTGAGCTGCAGAAGCTCAGGCTGGAGAGTGAGCGGGAGGAGAAGAGATTGGCCATAGAGGAGAGGAAGATGCTCTTAGAGCATGAGAGAGAACTGAAGGAGCTAGAACTTAGGAGTAAGTCAGGCTCAGATGGTGGCAGCAATTCGTCCAGAAAGGCAGACAGGATTGTGCACATTCCCAAGAATGTAGGCAAGGAGTTCAAGAAGGGGGATGACATACAAAGGTGGTTTCAGGGTTATGAGGCAGCCATACACATGAATGGGGTCCCTGAGGAGAATTGGGGAGCAGGATTGTGGCCACTTTTCCCGGAAGAAGCAAGGGATGCTCTGATAGCTTTGGGTAAGGGGTATCACCTCACCTATGCTGACATGAAGGATGCCCTTCTCACGAAGTATGGTCTTACTCCTGAAAAGTACAGGGATCAATTAAGGTCCAGTAAGAAGTCTGATGCCAACACTTGGTTGGAATGTGTGGATGTGTTCTGCAGGTCTCTGGATGGTTGGGTAAAGGGCAGTAGTGTAACAGATTTTCAGGGGCTCTACAACTTGATTGCATGGGAGCACTTGTCTAGTCTATGTTTTGCAGATCTGCGCCAGCACCTAGTTGATAGTAAGCTAACTGACCCCAGGAAGCTTGCTATGGAGGCGGACCGCTGGGTGAGTACCAGGGTCCACAAGAAAGCGTTTGGGGGAGACTCAGCCAAAGGTGGGCAGGGTCCCCAGCAGAAAGGTGGGGGGTACAAGGGTAAAGCACAGGAGTTCTCTAAAGGGCCCCAAACTAGTACCAAACTAGTACCCAGGGTAAAGGTTCCCAGCCCCCCGGTGAAAAGAAGAAAGTGTTATGCATGTGACCAGGTAGGTCACTTTAAGGGGGACCCCAAGTGCCCGAAGGGGACACAGCCACCCACCGGTGGACAGTCCAAAGTGTTGGCTAGTGTAGCGCTTGGGGAGGAGGGGTGCCCACAGGAGGGTGGGGATCCCGCAGAAATGACCCTTGTCTCACTAGGGGACAGTGAGATGGTCCCAGGAAACCAGGTGCCCCCTAACACAAAGAAATATAGCACCTGGGTGACCATTAATGGGAACAGGGTACAGGCTCTCAGAGACACTGGAGCCAGTGTGACCTCAGTCCGGTGTCACCTGGTGTCTGAGAAGCAAGTAGTCCCCGGGGCATTCCACCAAGTAGTTGCTGTAGACAACTCAGAGTGCCAATGTATGGTGGCGCAGGTTCCCTTTGAATGGAGGGGGGTCTCAGGTCCCTTGAGGGTGGTTGTGAACCCTACCATGCCTGTAGATTGTCTGCTAGGAAACGACCTGGAGCAGTCCTTATGGAAGGATGTTGAGCTCAGGTCCCACTTGGAGATGCTTGGGTTGCCAGAGTGGGCATGCGTGTCTACTCGGTCAATGGCAGCCAGAAAGGGTAATCAAGAGTACTTGGAGCCTGGAACAGTGGCCCAAGTCCCTGCCAAGAGAAAGGGCAGGGGCGCGGGAAACCGGCCCCCGAAGTTCCCACGGACCGGGAGGAGGCGGACCTCGAGGGGGACGCCCGGTGCCTACAGGGGAGCAGGTAGCCGAACTGGGAGACATCTCTGAGCTGACCCATTGGCAGCAAGAAGGGGGTCCCACCAGGGAGGAGTTCTGCAGGGAGCAGAACGAGTGCCCTACTCTGGAGGGTCTGCGGCGGCAGGCTGCAGACCAGGCAGCTGGTAATCAGTCCGGGTCACATCTGATCTACTGGGAGAGTGGTCTCCTATACAGTGAGCCTAAGGTTGCTGAGCCTGGGTCAGCCCGTGTGCTGGTGGTACCCCAGCGCTTCAGGACCTTCCTACTGGGTCTGGCTCATGACGTGCCTTTGGCAGGACATTTGGGGCAGGACAAGACCTTTGACAGGCTTGTCACCCCCTTCTTTTGGCCCCAAATGCGAAGGCAGTCAGATGCACACTGTAGGTCTTGCCAAACTTGCCAGGCAAGTGGTAAGAGTGGGAGGAAGGTCAAAGCTCCTCTCCAACCTTTTCCTGTTGTTGGAACACCCTTTGAAAGGGTAGGGATGTATATTGTGGGGCCACTGGATCCCAAGACAGCCATGGGCAACAGGTACATCCTGGTTTTGGTGGACCATGCCACCCGGTACCCGGAGGCAATCCCTCTCAGGACAACGACGGCGCCAGTGGTGGGCCGGGCGTTAATGGGGATCTTTTCCCGTGTGGGATTCCCCAGAGAGGTGGTTTCTGATAGGGGGACCAATTTCATATCCAAGTATATGACATCCCTGTGGAAGGAGTGTGGTGTAACCTACAAGTTCACCACTCCTTACCACCCACAAGGAAACGGTCTGGTGGAGAGATTCAACCAGACCTTGAAAGGCATGATCAAGGGTCTAACAGAACCCATGAGGCGTAAGTGGGACGTCCTCTTGCCATGCCTACTCTTTGCATACAGGGAGGTGCCTCAGAAGTCTCTTGGGTACAGCCCCTTTGAGCTCCTGTATGGCCATCCTGTCAGAGGACCTCTGAGTTTGGTAAAGGAAGGCTGGGAGGCAGCTCCCAGGAAAACTCCCCAGGATGTATTTAGCTACATGCTGGCCTTTAGAAACCAAACTGCCCGCTTCAGGAAACTCGCTCAGGCGAACCTAGAAGCAAGCCAGGAAGAAATGAAGAGATGGTATGACCAGAATGCCACTCTGGTCGAATTTCAACCTGGGCAAAAAGTGTGGGTCATGGCCCCAGTGGCACCTTGTGCCTTGCAGGACAAGTGGACTGGGCCATATGAGGTAAAGGAGCGCAAAAGTGACGTCACCTACCTGGTGGATTTGCAGGCTCCAAGGAACCCTTTGAGGGTCCTTCACGTGAACCGCCTCAAGCCCCACTTCGAGAGGTCCGAAGTGAGTATGCTCTTGGCGACAGATGATGGGGTGGAAGAGGAGAGTGAGCCTCTCCCTGACCTCCTGTCTACCAAGGAGCATGATGGGTCAGTAGAGGGTGTGATCCTCTCCCCTACTCTGACTCAGGAGCAGCAGGGGGACTGTCGCCAGTTGTTGGGACAGTTCACCCCACTGTTCTCTCTGACTCCCGGTGTTACTCACTGGTGTACCCATGACGTGGACACTGGTGACAGCCCTCCTGTGAAGCACAAGATTTACAGGTTGACTGACCGGGTCAGAGCCAGCATCAAGGAGGAGGTCTCTAAGATGTTGGCGTTAGGGGTGATTGAGCCCTCCCACAGTCCTTGGGCCAGCCCAGTGGTCTTGGTCCCAAAGGCTGCTGCGCCCGGTGCCACTCCAGAACTCCGGTTTTGTGTGGACTACCGTGGGCTCAATGCCGTCACCAGGTCTGACGCGCACCCCATCCCCAGAGCTGATGAGCTCATTGATCGGTTGGGAGCTGCCCGGTTCCTCAGCACGTTTGATTTGACGTCTGGATACTGGCAGATTGCCTTAACCGATGGGGCCAAGGAGAGATCAGCATTCTCAACCCCAGAAGGTCATTACCAATTCCGGGTGATGCCCTTTGGGTTGAAGAATGCCCCTGCCACCTTTCAGAGGTTGGTCAATCAGGTGTTGGCTGGGCTGGAGGATTTCAGTGCCGCCTACCTGGATGACATTGCTGTGTTCAGTTCCAGCTGGGAAGAACATTTACAGCACCTTGAGAAAGTGTTGAGGGCTCTGCAAGGTGCAGGCCTCACGATCAAGGCCAGTAAGTGCCAGATCGGGCAGGGTTCTGTGGTGTACTTGGGACACCAGGTAGGAAGCGGCCAGGTGGCGCCCCTACAACCCAAGATTGACACCATTCTGGCTTGGGAGCCCCCCAAGACACAGACAGAGGTGAGAGCCTTCTTAGGTCTCACCGGCTACTATAGGAGATTTGTTAAGGGCTATGGCACCATCGTTGCCCCCTTAACAGAGCTGACCTCTAAGAGGCAGCCCAGGAAAGTGATCTGGACTGAGTCCTGCCAGAAAGCTTTTGATGCCCTGAAGGCAGCCATGTGCACGGCGCCCGTGCTCAAGGCACCCGACTTCTCCAAGGAATTCGTCGTGCAGACTGACGCTTCAGAGCATGGTGTGGGAGCGGTGCTCTCACAACTGAACGAAGAGGGCCTGGATCAGCCTGTAGTCTTCCTTAGCAGGAGACTACTTCCCAGGGAACAGAGGTGGAGTGCCATAGAAAGGGAAGCTTTTGCTGTGGTCTGGGCGCTGAAGAAGTTGAGACCATACCTGTTTGGGACTCACTTCCGGGTTCAGACAGACCACAGGCCCCTCAGATGGTTGATGCAAATGAGGGGTGAGAATCCAAAACTGCTGAGGTGGTCCATCTCCCTACAGGGAATGGACTTTACGGTGGAACACCGTCCTGGTACAGAACACGCCAACGCAGATGGTCTGTCCAGGTTCTTCCGCCTTAGTGAAGAGAACTCCAATGGGGTTGGGTAGTTCTCCCTACTTTCAGCTGGAGGGGACATGTGTTAGACTTGGCATCTTTTGGCGTGTTTCCCCTGACTTTTTGCTTTCTGACCTCCCAGTTTTGACTCTGTTTTTGCTGGTGTAATGATTCTGCGCACTTTCCTCACTGCTGTCCAGTGGGAAAGTGCAAGTGCTCCTGTATAAAATGTGTTATGGATTGGCGTTTCCATGATTGGCCTATTTGGTTTATGTGTCAGTCCCTTGTAAAGTGCACTGTGAGTGCCAGGGCCTATAGACCAAATGCTGTTGGTGGGCTGCAGCACTGGATTGTGCCACCCACGCAAACAGCCCGTAAAGTGTAACTCAGGCCTGCCATTGCAGAGCCTGTGCGCAGCCTGGGGCTGCCATGTCGACTTGGCAAGTGCGCACACTTGCAAGTCCCTAAACCTTCCCTTTTCTACATGTTAGTCACCCCTAAGGTAGGCCCAAGGTACCCCTGTGGGCAGGGTGCGTTGTATGCGAAAGGTAGGACATGCCCTGGTGTGTGTGGCATGTCCTGATAGTGAATTACAGCCTAGTTCGTTTTTCACTATTGCAAGGCTACCTGTTCCCCTAGGCCAGAACGGGCAGTTTTGATTATTACAGCTTATAATCCTAACTGACCCCGGGAACATGGTAGAAATTCGAGTTTAGTATGCCTGGACTCAGAATGATAAAATGCATCTTTTAGTGAAGTTGGTTTTAACATTCTGTGTTTGAAAATACCACTTTTAGAAAGCGGGTATTTTCTTGTCTAACCATCCAAGCCTATCTCTGCGAGGTTGTGTATTCCTTGTCTGGAGTGTGAGTGACAGGGGCTGGGGGATGCCAGGAGACAGGGTGAGTCAGCACAGGGCTGAAGAGCAAGATCTACATGTAGATGGGCGGGAGGGGTTGCACCTGGGCCCTGAATAGGACAGTGCCTTCCCTCCACAATGCTGGCTCCACCTCCTGTGGTGCGTCTGATGTCCCTGGCCTACTCACTGAAAGAAGGGACGGAGACTTGTCAACAAAGTGCTCCAGAACTGGTTTGGACTAGGCAAAGGCCTCTCTGCCTTCAGAGAACAAAGGAATTTGGGATATAAATATTGGGGCCCTGACCCCATGAATTTAGATCAAGGAACCTGCCAAGACGAAGAGCTGGAAGAGCTGCCAGGAGGAGTACTGCCCCTTTGCTGTGTTGTTGCTTTGTTGGGTTGGCCTGCAGCTGCTGCTTCTGCCTTGGGCAGTGAAAGGACTGAACTTTCTACAAACTTGTGCTGAGTATCTCCAAGGGCCTGGAACCGAGCTGGCCTCCTGTTAAGAAGTCTCAGGGACTACAAAGACTTCACAAACCTCTGGGTACCGCTTCTGGAACAGCTGTTTCAGTTGCCACAGAGGAAGGGAACTGCAACCGACTCCGTCAACCGAATCCATCCCTGGCCGGTGACCTGTTTGCACCGCAGACCGCATCGCCCCACTTCGCATCGCAACCCTGGTCTCACCGTGGGCGACGTCCGACGCCGCCAACACCGAGCCGCTGCTTGCACCTTGACCTGTGGGCACCGCAGTTCGCATCGCATCGCTTCACTGAACCAGCCGGACCTGTCCGACGCGGTCGCTGCAACTGGCTCAAGAGTCGTGACCGCACCGCATTTGGGGCACCGCTCGCACGTCTGCGACGCACCGCTCCGACTCGCACCGCTGTCCGACGCCAGCTCCCGCACTCCGGCTTGGTCGCCTGCATCGCAACCTGTCAGCACCGCATCGAGCATCGTCTCACCCTGCATCGCACGCCTTGGACTTACCGACTCCGTCTGCACGACGCTCATCGAGCCGCTGCCTGCACCGCATCGAGGGACACCGCACCTTGCATCGCTCCGTCTTGCACCGCAACCGCGACGAACGCCGACCGGCTCGTACACTCCGTACCAGCCACAACGAGAAAGGTACTGTGACCGAGTCTGTTCACGACTCTGCTGGCCCGTATCGACGCGGCCGGCTGGAACTGTTAGACTCTGTGGTTTTCAGCATCGCGGTAGGCTCGGACGGAGCTACCGACTCGTACGAACTTTGTTTTTGGACTATTCCTGCAAAGAAGAAGTTACCTTATCAAGTATTCGTTTTTAAAGTATAGTATTGTGGATTTTTGTCGTAATTGGTCTTGTCTTGAGTATATAAAAATTGGTTATTTTTCTAAACTGGTGTGGTGTCCGTTTGTAGTGCTTACACTGTATTACTGTTGGTTATGTGCAAATGCTTTACACACTGCCTCTGAATTAAGCCTGACTGCTCGTGCCAAGTTACCACGAGGGTGAGCAGGGGTTACTTCACGAGTGTAACACCCTTACCCTGACTAGGAAGAAGGGTCCCTACTTGGACAAAGGTGCAAGCCCTTGCCAACTAGAGATCCCATTTCTAACAAGGCCCAATAAAACTGAGACAAATGTTGTCCAGGTATATCCCGACCAGGCATCTTAGATCAGCTCAGCAACAGCTTCTTAGGACATCGAGAGCCAAAAGAGCCAGGTGGGGGGGAAGATCATTTGCCCACCTGGTACCAAAGATGTGGAATGCCCTCCCATATAAAATAAGAATTGTACCCAACGAAACAGTTTTCAGGAAACATCTCAAAACTTTGCTGTTCCCCTTGTAGATGCACTATGGATAGAGCTTGTAAACAGCACTCTTTAGCGCTGGGAAGCCCTCGGGCAGCCACGCGCTCTACAAATTTCTAAACATAAACATAAACATTGTTGTTAAGAAAAGAGTGATATTCAATCAACTCTACAACGGAACCTTTCCATAATAGGATGATGTCATCAATATACCTCCCCCAGAACACAATCATGTCCATCCAGGGGGAGGCATATTTACCCCACGCGTGCTCCCTCTCCCACCAGCCCATGAATAGTCCGGCATAAGAGGGAGCAAATCTATCTTAGTGGTCTACTTAGAATCTCCAATGGTAGGTACCCTTACTTTTTCGGTTGCCTCAATATGGTGACTGGGACTTTCTCACTTGGTCTTTTGTGAGACACACACATTTTTGGGCATTACAATTGGTAGGCTTTATCACGTGCACGCTTGAATTTTTTATTTGCTGGGTCCTTTTGGGGAATCCACACCTATTTTTTATTGTTGGTGTTTTTTTTAATTTTATAAAGACCAACTATTAACTTTGTTTGGAATTGTTATCAAGTAACGGTTTTAATCTGTTTTGTGTTAAAGTTGGATGTATATATATATATAATTTTTTTTTTTTGTATTTTTAAATGTCAGTGATCCCTCTTTTTTAGTTAAATGTGTCTCTAATGTGGTGTTTGTGATTTTTTGTGGGTTTATTTTTTGTGGGTCCATTTCATGAAGCATGAGGACATATTGTTTTGATTTCAACAAATGTCTTGTTATACGAAGAATGTGGGGTATGGTCTTGTCAGAAGTGTTTTAACATATGTTCTCTTTCTGAATGTTTCATTAGAACATATGTGACTTTTACGTTATTGTTTATAATTGTCCATTTAGATGTATGGTTTAATGTTGTCTGTTGTGTATAGTTTATGTATTGTAAATGCAGTTTTTTATATGTTTTTAAATCTACAGCCCTGAAGAAGTCCTGTGCTTAAGGACGAAACGCGTTGGCTGTCTGCCTTTAAGGAATAAATTAATAAAGAAGAGAAAAACTAACTCCTCATAAATCTACCTTTTTGCTACATTGAACATTTATGGTTTTTAGGAATTTGAACTTTCTTGAAAAGTGGTGCAGCTCTGATACAGTTTGTTCATTTCGTTTCCCCTATAAGTAGGGGAGTGCTCTGGGACGGGGGGCACTTTTGGAGAATTGCACACAGGATCATTTTGTATTGCCGAATTACAATTGGTGACTCTTGAGATTGGTGCCTATTGGTTCCTTTTGGTCCACTGTCCTATTTGTGTGTTTTCAAGGTGGCAAGCGTGAGCGAGAAAATTGAGCGCTAGAACGCCTCCCGGTGAGATTTCTCAATGTGGCAGGTCGCTACTGGTCACACTGAGAAAGCTGCCTCTCAAGTAAAAAATCTATTTGAGTGGCAGAAAAAGGCAGCACCCTCTGGTGCGCCATGTGGTGCTGTTTGCGCTGATTTTACAGTGCAAAACAAGCCCCTGACACTACAAACCAGCGTGAGCAGCATGATGTGCCGAATTCCGCCGCTCGAGGAACCAAATGGAATCTTGCAGAGTTTTTATGTACCTCCCCGGAATCCGGCCCACCCCTATTAAAAACTGGCAAGAAGGTCTCCAAGCTGCCATGATATGGTTGGCAGGAGATCAATTTGGGTTTGCCCATAGTGCTCCTGCCATTTTGTCCAAAGCATTGTTGGCATATCTTCCTTGTCAAACAGGCAGGGAAACTGTAGATGGGGCAGACTGACCACGGTTGGGTACGAATAGGCTGCCCCAGGTGTTTGGTGGCCGACCTGCAGACATGTGAATGAGGTTCGGAATATAAGCTTTCCTTTACTAGTGTACATTTCCTCTTCCTCCAATAACCTTGTTCTAATACTGTTCTATTTCAAAGCGGCCCACTGGGACATAAGAATCAGGTAGCCCAAACAGGTTCTGTGTGCAGTATTTATTGCTAAGTTTGCTAAACAGGAATTGGGCGACTTTCAGTCATCACCAAACTCTGAATCAGGCTCTCGTCTGGAGCAGACAGCAATTTCCCTGGACCTCTTTGTAGTCTCTTAGATATAGACTGGCAACACACCCCTATTTGGGGCTTTGTGGTCTTTATCCCTATCAGTGGTTTTAATGCTGGATGCTGCAACTAAAGACCTGTGTCCATGAATTTTCACTTGTGCACATTGAGGTGTGCAGCCAAAATTGTATCCTGAATGTTCATGAGGTGGGAAAAGGGTAACTCGCTGCTTGTCACTCTTTTAAGTGTCATGGATTAGTGCTTCTGGCCTAGTGTGAAAAGAAAGCAAAAGAGGAGCCTGGCATCTTCTTGAGGAACAAGGCCACTGTCTGCTATGTGTTGTTCATCATTGTGTTACTTTGTGCTTTTATTCCAGACGGTGAGGCATCAAACACCTACCACCTTAAGAATACAGGGGCATATTAGCAAGACCCACGTTAAAATTATCGCCGTTTAGCGGCAGGAAACTGCCGCTAAAACGGCGATAATGGACTTGCTAATATGCGTTATGGAATTCCAATAGAAGCCCAGGTTAGATGTCCTGCACATCTAACCTGGGCTTCTATTGGAATTCTATAACGCATATTAGCAAGCCCATTATCGCCGTTTTAGCGGCAGTTTCCTGCCGCTAAAACGGCGATAATTTTAACGTGGGTCTTGCTAATATGCCCCACAATGTGAAGGTGGTGAACTGCAACTTTTATCAGGCAGATGTTTATAAACAGATGTGTAGTTTGAAAGAACCAGAACATACAAGCTGGACTTTTCAATCACATTCCGAATTCTAGCCCTCTTTCACGATGATTATGCACATTTTGTTTCTACTCAAAAGACGAGAAAAATTGTGACGCACTGGATTAATTGGCAAGGTCCAGGAGTTTTCTGAAGATCACCTCTGATCCCCAGAATGGCTCAGTCTGAGAATTCTTCCAGCTGGAGAAAATCTTCCGCCCGGCCAATATTAGCTGATGGGTGTCCAATGCAAGCACTCAGGCCTTCATTGCGAGGCTGAGGGTCATGCAAATTTGGCAGGTAACAGGAGTTCGGAATCCAGTTTGCAATTCCTTATTTTTCAGGGATGGTCAGAGGCAAAGTCTAAATACCAGGATATTCCCACCCTTCTAGGTGCTACCGAAGAATGTGGTATATGTAATTCCAGGATAGGAAATACTGCATTGGTACGCTGAAACCCTCAAAATGAGGGCCTTTCTCAACTTCACACAACTTTGCATGACATCAACATTTCCTACAAGAAAACAATTTAGAGATAAGATTTTCCCTTAGATTTATCTTTGCTGGAAAATTCTCAAAGGAAATGTAGGTGTTTGCATAGTTTTTAGGTCTCGCCTACGCAGCGCACATGCGCTGCATAGGAGGAGACCTCTTGGAATCGATTAGCTTTTTCAAGCAAAAACGTGCACGCGTTGCATTGCTTTCAATGGCAACGCTTGCACGTTTGGCGATTCCCTTGCGGGATCGAGCTTTGAAACCATCTGTTTGTAATTAACTTGCAAACAGATGGTGCCCCTGCTCGCTCCCGCAAGGGAAACGCTGTGTGTGTCTGTTTTTCCCTGCTTTCGCTTTCTCCGCATCCCTTAGCGCGATCGGTTTCACTTTTGCCCACTGCCCTGACGCCTTTTGTTTGCGTGCGTTCCGCGTCCCTCTCTTTACTAGCCCTGCCCTACACTTCTCTTCCCACGCTCCCTCATCTTTCCTCTCACCCTCTCCATAGCTTTCCTTTTCCTACGCCCGCTCTCTTTCCCTCACATGTTTCACTCTCCCCGTGGGTGGCGCACCAACCTCCTCTACTCGTCTTCCGCGACAATTCATTGGACGGAGAAGAGGAAGTGACGAACAAAGAATGCAGGCAGCACAGTGAGCAACAGCCAACAGGGTATGGTGAGTACCGGCACTTCTTAAGACCGACGTAATACTTTTAATTGGAGAGAAATTGGAGTGTTTCTCAGAAGCAAGCAGGTACTCTGATACGGAGTACCTGCACTTCTATTTTCCTATTTCAAGCACTGTATTTATCGATATACGATATTTCCCGGAACCAACACCTTGTTGATCATTTTCAGCTCTACAGCTAGAATAAATGGTCGTGGGCAATGCTGGCTGGATAGAGTCCAAGGTGCACGTTAACCCCCCCCTCCCACACACACACACACACACACTCTCCCGTCTTTTAGACACTGGAGTCAAAAAACGTTGTCAGCGCGTACAAGCTCTTCCCTCTTTGTGGGCCATGCATTTTATCTGAGGTGAGTGGGAAGTCTCCTCTGACAACAGATAGGTGCCCCTGCTTATTAGAGTTACCCCGAGTATGCACTCCCTGCAGACTGGCTGCTTGGGGACACAGCTCACCGCTGGACCTACCTGAACCTGGGAGCAGGCGTCCCCCCCCCCCCCCAGCGAGAGGGCACGGGGGACCCGGGCATCGCAATAAACCAGCCCCCTGCCACCAGGCTGCAGCCAAGGGGGCGCGGAGCCCAGTCATCACCCCTTCACGAGACCCCCAGTATGATGTTTTACTGGACACCCCGTTGCCCAGCCAACAGCAGAATAAAACACTAACACACACACACACACACAAATCACCAACTGCTAAACTTCTTGTCAGAATAATGCAAGCACCTGCAGAACCACCAAGGGGATGTGGCGCTAGAAAGGAACGTGAGGGAAATTTAAAAAACAGGAACTCGAGCGGGCGGTGAAACATGAAGCGGCAGAGAAGCGAAAAATGATGCCGCGATTGTTTCTTAAACGGGGCAAATTAAATAGTTAGACCTGAGATGCTAGGCGCAAAGGGACAAGCTCGCAGGACTGAGGCCACGGTTTTACTTAATAACATGACGTAGGTTTGCTAAGGGTTGTATGGGCGCTCGCTCCGCGCACTTCTGCGCTGTAGCAGTAGGGTAAAGAAAAAAGGTCAGAAAATTGACTTCATGCTTCCAGCGCCTCCGCAAAACCTTAATAATCCGGGATTTTTGCCACACCCACACTGAACAGGTGTGCTGCAGCTTCACACAAAGAAAACACACACCCTACAAAAAAACATAACGCTCCGATGTAAAACTAGCCACCACTTGGTTTGCCCCCTCTCCCAGGTGCCGCCCTTTCCTTTGAATCGGGTGACACAGGAGCGCACGAGGAAGGACCGCGCATCTCTCATCACAATAGTCCACTCTGGTCTCTCTTGGTTCGTTTCCCCTTTTTAAATCTTTTGAGAATGGCCACACCAAAGACCAACATCTCCGCACGTTCCAATGTGAGCACCGCACAGTGCAAGTTCGACACGTTCAGCTTTGCGCACACTTCCACGCTCTCCCATACCTCGGCAACTGCACTTCTGTATTGTGTATTTGTACAGATCACACCCACATATCATGGCGCGGAACAACATATGTTTATTGTAACCCAACTCACTACTACAAGTTTGTTCCACTTTGGCAGGATGAAAGGCTGAAAACAGCCCCGGGATTCGAACCTCTGACTATGATGTCAAACGCAGATCAATGCAGTGGATGCAGCAGCCACCCGCACCTACAGTTACCTAGAGTAACCGGACCTACACCAGAAAGCGTTGACTATCCATCGGCTGTTAAAAAATCCCAATCATCTATGCACAATACACAGTGAGGAGTTATGGGTTTGCCCCCACCCCAGATCACATCTTCTGGGACCTTATAAGTGTTTAGTTATCCAGCACAATATCCTTGGTGCAACAACATCAAGTGTTGCATGGCTAAACACTTATAAGGTCCCAAAGGCGAGACCTATTGGCTATGCCAATGCTTCTTCTCATTTGAAGCCTACTGCGGTGATATTTTCGTGACACTTTTTCAAATGTTTCAAATTTGTGAAGGCTTGCAATGGTTGAAAAAACACTTAAAGAAACGCCTACAAGCTAAATCATATAAATTCGCATGCCAGTGACCATGGTTTGAGCAAGAGTACAGGCTTGTCGGGCGTTCCTTCTTAGGTATAGAATACCGAGAGACCTCTCTAAGAGCTCGCACATTTAGGGATAATTGCCCGCCGCTCACTTAGTAGTTACACAAATTAGGCCCAATATGATTTATTATTTAAGCGATGTATCTATACAAACACTCATTTCTATTTAAAAAAAAAAAATAAGGATAGGAATAATACTAGTACATTAGTATATTGCCTCATCTCTTAAAAGCTGTTGGGAACTCATAGTGCTCGACTGCACTGGAATTTACGATCAATTCAGAAGTCTGTCAATGTTATTTCTCTCATTCACGAGATCGTTTTAGGAAAATGTCAATAATATAATCCTTCACAATTCACAAAATGTGCTTCCATTCCTCGTTCATAATCCTGGACTTCGTTCGGGCTTTTGACTCTTCTCTTTGTTTTTCTTGCTATTGGTATGTTTCTACTTTGTTTTTGTTCCTTATACGTTTTTTCACGGATATTTCATTACTTCTGAATGAGATATGTAAGCAAAATACAACACGCCAGTTACTGAAAGTTTGATGCCAAGTCAAACACTGACTTTTGAGACTTTTTAGTGTTAATTAATGTTGGAAAAATAAAATTTGGGGATTAATCAATGAGTAGATGCATTTACTATATAAAGTAATTAATGATACACGTACATGACTTATTAACAAAAGACGCCGTTTCCAATGCGGTGGCCTTCTTTCGGATGGGAAGCAACGGCAGCAAAGAGATTTAAACGAGCAGAACACATTTCTGCAGTCGATCTATGAATATGTTGAAGAGTAATCGGCAGCATTTGTTGGACAAAGCGTCTCCGTTTCCGGATGTTCTGAGACGGAGTAGCAGTGTCCACAACAGCTGTCGCTGCTGTCGGGGTGGGAGCCCTGTCTGACCAGCTGATTTCCTGGAGCAGAACTCTTTGCAGGGGATGTGACGTCACCGCTAAGCAGCATTAGATAAATGAACAGCAAAGTAGCTTGGTTGCATTTAATCTGTCCAGAAATTAGACGTCTATTCTGAGAACAGTTTCCATTGTGCAGCGTCGAAAATAGAACGATGAACACGGTGCGCGTGGCTCCATAATCCAGGGAGGTATAGCGCTCGAGTTTTATTAGGCCCCTCATCAGAGTGGAATACCGAGCTCTTGTCCGGTGCATTGTAGAAGCAGATAGGGGCAGGTCAGGCAGAAATGACGAATAAGAGTGGACCTCTCAGATTGTAGCTCAAATACCCCGAGGGTGGAATCTTGCATTCATTGTAGATGCAGCAGGGCCACGTGCTTGTGTACTGTCAAAGCAGTTCCATTTATGAAGGACAAGTCATTACAATGTGGATGTTTCGTAACGGCCAGAGCTGCCGGCTTTGTAGCTGGGGAACCAGGCTCGAGTCTTGGCGTGGGCTCAACATTCTGTGGTTCTGGGAAAATCACTTAATTGCCCCGTGCCTACCAAAAATGAATGTGTCCTTGTGTAACGTAACTGGTGCTCATATAAAGCGCTCCTTGTGTAACGTAACTGGTGCTCATATAAAGCGCTCCTTGTGTAACGTAACTGGTGCTCATATAAAGCGCTCCAATACCTTCGGGTTGAGTTTGTGCCATATAAAACTGAAAAAAAACATGTTCAAGGATGATTACAAAGGAAAACATCCATGTAAAGTAGCTTGGGGCACAGAGAGCCTACCAGTGCTTTCAGTGGTCAGGGTCCTGCCGGTACCGAGCACAGGCGGTTTTAAAAACAGGCCATCTAAATGGGTCCCTGTCAGGCTGTTTTCAAGCCCGACTTTTGTGTGCCATGCCCTGGCAATACAGACTGATGAGGGCAGGCTTAACAAAGATGGCTCACGCATTGTTACGAGTCACACCTAATACTTCTGACATGAACCTGGAACCTGAAAAGTAATGGTGAGAGGAGGGTTGTTGTTTTAAAGGTGTCCTGGCCAACTGTGCCTCTTTTCTCTGCTGGAATCAGCAGCATGCCTAGAGTCACTTTGTTGCCAATTGCAGCTGCCCTGCTTGATTTTGTGTTGACCCCACCTCTCTATGCTACATGCCATGACCACTGCTTTGCTGTGGATGTGGTGGTGTTCGAAACCGAAAGGGACACCGCATTATGCGAGTCACAGGCGGGACTTGGCTGGAGCTAGCCAATTTATGTAATGCTTTGAAGACCCTGCATTTCCCTTTTTTGTCGGGCCTTACCATCCGCCTGCGCACCTGATATTGCCGGATCACAAACGCATTTGCAGTTTAGCCTTAGGCTGATGTGGAGCAGTGAAGGTCTAATACGCCAAATGTAACCATAAGGAAACAAGTTCTGCCGGGCATGAGTCAGGATTCTGGAAGTTTCACAGATTGTATTGTAATCTACGTGGCATGGAGTAGAGGCTTGTCGGAGGGCATTCATTGTTAGCATATTATGTTTATTTATTCATTGGCTGGCACTGCCATTGCTCAAAGGCAGGCTGGTTAGCTTAGAGTGTGTCAGGCACCACCACCACACACTCAACAATGAGATGGAGGCTTGCTTTCAACACACAGCACACTGATGCGCGCATGCTATTTATAGCAATTGCACATGTCGTTAAGTAAATATCAGTATTTAAGGAGTTACATAGCTGGCTAAGCTTCCCCTGGGACCCCCTTGCCTTCTGCATGCACGTCCAGGGACAATGTGTACTCGGTATCTGATGTGGTCAGGAACAGACTGTAAATGTAAACTGTGCAACAAACATCATGTTTGAACATGATAAGTACAAAACTGCATTTCTTTAAGATGAAGCAGCATAGCGTCTCTTTGAAAGGCTGCCATGCTACAACCATTTAACCTCTAGCCTGTGCCATTACCCACTGCCTACACCGCTATTGTTTTAAACATGCAAATTTGTGTCTCTTGCCTCATTTCTCCTGTAACATTTGACTATTTTACTATCCTTTGTTCTTAATTTCTTAAGCACACCATTCTAGTTCTCATGATTTAGGTTGTGCCCCAATTCAATCATTTTACCACACCCCTTTTAGAGACCCTCCCGTTATTCATCCCATCTAAAGCCCTGGAGCCTACTGAAAGATTTGTGTATAACCTGCTAATTGGCACATCGACAGGGGTTGCCTTGCAAAATATTGTGTACAAAATTATCAGAACACAAATATCGTGTCAAAAATATGTTTCACTTAATATCATATACTTATAATGAGAACACTCAAAATAACATCTCAAAAATATAGTAGAAAATAATATCGACCAGAAACAGGTAGGACTATCGCATTTTTAATAAATATCACCTTTAAAGTAATTTATTTAAAACAGTTAATTAGTTTAAAATAATATAAAGTTTAATGAATAGTTTAATCCATTATTCAATTTTCATATACATATATATTTTAAGTATATATACATATATATATATTAAAAATATAACATCAATAAACATACAGTTTGTAAAATAATGTAGATTTTCCTAGTAATTTATGACGGAAAGTCTTAATTTTATTAAAGACAAGGAGGCAAGTATTATGCTTTTCTTATCTTGCTTTATTCAATAGCAGCCAAGATAAACAATAAAAACTACAGTTCCCAGAAGGCCAAGCAACCAATTGGCCAATGGGGAAACTTGGAATCCAACACTAATAACCAATGAACGGGCAGTTAATGCTTGTCCTGACTGCGAACAGTCCTCTTTTCTTCGGCAAGCAGATTAGATACTATCCATAAACAAAGGAAAAATAGAGAGAACAATTCCAAAGGCTAAGGTCCAAATAGAAACCTCTTGACAAAAATCCAATAAAGTCATTCTTGAAGCTTGAACTGGGATCGGAGGATCAGAGATGAAAGCTGGAACAGGACATTGCAAATCAGAAACCTTCTGCAGGCGATGGCCCCGGTCAGGAAGAAGTTGGTGGTAGAGCTGGAGTTGCTACAGGGAGGGAGAAGAACACATATTAAAAGGTGTTGTGGTGGGATAATACTCGCCTCCGTGTCTTTAATAAAATTAAAACTTCCCGTCATAAGTTACTAGGAAAATCAACATTTTATGTCAAGTCCGGAGGCTCCTATTATGCTTGTTCAAAGCATATCAACAACCAAAGAGGCAGCAGTAATAACAGGTTTGCAATAAAACATACGAAACACATTATCATTGGACCAATCAGCCGATCTCAGACTGTCCTCCAACCTGGAGCCTGCCCAAAAAGCCTTGGAGGCCATGGCTCCCCTGGTAGAATGGGCACCAAAAACATCAATACCTGCAAGGGACATAACCCAACAAACCCAACGGGCTAAGGTGGCAGAGGAAACAGGACTATGGGGTTTACGAAAGGAAATAAGGAGTTGGGAATGGGAGGACGTTCTGAGATCAAAGGTCCGTTGTTCATACACTTTGAGGCATTGACCTACACATAATTTAGGCTGAGAAGGAAAATAAGGATAAAAAACAGAATTCAAATTAGTTTTGGTACGTTTGTTAATGTGAAACATCACCCCAGAAGGGGTAAACTGACAAGAGGAAACAACCATAGCTTTGACATCAGAAACTCGTTTGATAGAAACCAAGCACAAGAGCATAGTAAGTTTGGCTGAGAACATCTTCAAAGAAAGAACCGCATTATCTGGCCAGTCAGAAAAAGGTTTGAGAACCAAATTCACGTCCCATAACTTAGAATACTTTGCTAAGGGAGGCTTGGAAAAGTTCACGCCTCGTAGAAGACGACAAACCAAGGGATGTTCACCCACTGGTTTGCCCTCAACAGTATTGTGATTGAGTGAAATCGCCGATCTGTATAGGTTAACCGTTCTGTAAGACTTACCTGAACTGGCTTCTGAGGCCAGAAAATTAACAATGTAAGTTAAATGTGCTGAAAAGGGATTTACATGTTTTCCCAAACACCAGCTTGCCCATAAAGACCACGCTGACTTATAAGCTCTTGCTGTACCTGGAGCCCAGGCTCTGCTAATGAAGAGAGAAGCCTCTTGCGAAATGAGGAGGTCAGGGTGGATAGACCCGAAATCTTCCAAGCGGACAGAATGAGAGAGTTGTTCAGAATGAGGTTGTGAGGTTGACCCTAGGGATCCAGTAAGAGATTGTTGCAAGAGGGGAGGAGAACCGAAAAGTCCACAGCCATCTCCAGAAGAGACGGGAACCAAATCTGTGATTGCCAGAAGGGAACTATTAACACCAGAGAGGCTAGCTGTCGTCTGGACTGGGCAAGAACTCTGTTGATCATGATAAAAGGAGGGAAGGCGTAATTCAGATGAAAAGACCAATCTTGAAGGAAGGCCTCTGTGGCAAGAGCCAACGGATCCGGACGCCAACTGAAGAAGTGAGGAAGTTGGGAATTGAGGCGAGAGGCGAAGAGATCGACTTGCAAAGGGCCCCATTTTTGAAACAGAGATTGAAAGACGGATGGAAGAAGCTTCCAATCGCTGGAGTCCTGTAGGTAACGAGAGTGCCAGTATTCGATGGAGTTGAGATTGCCTGGAAGGTATTCCGCTCTGACCGAGATCTTGTTGAGGAGGCAGAATTCCCAAAGACTCTTTGCTAACTCCGCAAGAGGTTTGGACTTTGTGCCACCTAGATGGTTTATGTAACGGACCGCAGAAACATTGTCCATACGAAGGAGGATAGCACAGCGAACTCTGTCCTTTGCGAGGCTTTTGATTGCAAAGGAACCTGCCAGCATCTCTAAACAGTTGATGTGCAATCTCGACTCCTCGAGAGACCAAGTACCTCCAGTCGATTGCGCCACAGCGTGCACCCCATTCCGACAGGCTTGCATCGGATTCTAATACAAGATCTGGGGCTGAGGCGAAGATAGTTCTGCCGTTCCATGCATCTAAATGGTCTATCCACCATTGAAGTTCTAAACGAGATTCTGGATCTAAGGAAATCAGATCTGAGTATGCCAGGCCTTGACGCAGATGATGTATTTTTAGGCGCTGCAGAGCTCGATAATGCGAAGGCCCTGGAAAGATCGCCTGAATGGAGGCCAACAAAAGGGATGTATGATTGAACAACTACTGCCTAAACCACGAATTCCTTAACCACGAAGGCTAAACAACGAGCAATGCCAAACAACTACATTGCTAACAACGAGTTCCTAAACCACGAAATATATTTAAATTGCTCATTACCCGTTTTCACCACTATGTTCTTTTTAATCCACATGTTTTGGACATTTAAAAAAAAAGAAATATAATAATAGATTATTTTTTTAATAAACAATAGTCTCTTGATAATCCTTAAATTAGCGTATATTCTAATAGATAGTCATATTTTTGAAAACCGAACGAACTACATAAAGTCAGTAATAAACGCTAGGAAACACTGACCTTAGCAGGCGTTTTCCACCGGTCCTTGTCGCCTGCCGAGTGAGTCATGCCGGGGGGCAATGAGCATGACAGTTCTTGTGAGGCGGATGGGAGAGACCCGCAAACGCCCTGTACCCAGTCACCAAACCACCAGCACCAAAGCCAGACCATTCCCTGCGACGCTATTCCCCCGACGTGCTGCCAAGCTGGAATGATGAAGTCCGGCTGCAGCCCCGCAATGGTCTGTGCCCGAATGCCTGTTACCGAAAATTTTAGGCGTTGCAGTCGTGGATTAAATCGAGGTGCTAAGCAGGACGCTATTCCCCCGACGTGGAATGATGAAGTCCGGCTGCAGCCCCGCAATGGCCTGTGCCCGCATGCCTGTTACCGAATAAGTCATGTTTTAGGGGTTGCAGTCGTGGATTACATCGAGCTGCTAAGGATGAAGGCAGGCTGCAGCCCCGCAATAGTCAGAACACGCATGCCAGTTGCCGAGTGAGTCATGCCAGGGGGCAATGAGCATGACAGTTCTTGTGACGCTATTCCCCCGACGTGCATCCAAGCTGGAAGGATGAAGTCCGGCTGCAGCCCCGCAATCGTCTGAGCCCACATTGGGAGTGCAGACGTGGTTTAAATCGAGCTGCTAAGCAGGACGCTATTCCCATGACGTGCCTGTGGTTTTCGTGGTTTAAGTAAGTCGTTGTTAAGGATGTCGTTTAAATGATGTCGTTGTTAACGGATTGGTCGTTGTTCGAGATTCGTGGTTTAGGCAATTCGTTATTCAAACTTCGTTGTTTAGGATGTTTCCCCAACAAAAGACCTACGATTCTTGCTAGAGATCTGAGGGAGATCGAGGAACTTCGAAGAACTTGGGAAATTTCCGAATTTATGGCTGACACTTTTGCTTGCGGCAGATGAAGGGAAGCAGTGGAGGAATCTACCAGAAAACCTAAAAATTTGATTTGTTGAGAAGGAATGAGCATGGATTTTTCGGGATTTAGAAGAAAGCCCAGATCTGAAAGGAGAGACCGAGTGATGTCCAAATGATACAGCAAGGTTTGTTTGTCTAAGTTCATTATCAGAATGTCGTCGAGATAGATTAGTAATCTGACCCCAAGAGACCTCAGATATGTCACCACTGGTTTCATTACTTTTGTAAAGCACCATGGTGCTGACGACAGACCGAAGGGGAGGGAGCAAAATCGATAAGTCACTCCTAGCCGTTGAAATTGGAGGAATTTTCTGCGAGAAGGATGTATAGGAATTGTAAGGTATGCGTCCTGTAAGTCTATTCTGACCATCCAGTCGTGAAGACGGAGAGAGTCTCTGAGATGAATAATGGTCTCCATTTTGAAGTGACGATAAACCACGAATTGGTTGAACCACTTCAAGTTTATGACAGGACGCATTTTTTTGTTCTTTTTTCAAACCAGAAAGATGGAGCTGAGAAACCCCGAAGGATCTAGAGGGGCGGTTAGAATAGCCTGCTTTTGAAGAAGGGATTGCACTTTTATTGAAACAAGATTGGACATGTCGGTTGAAAACACAAGAGGAGGAGGGAAAACTGTTTGGAAAGGTGGAGCGTAGAACTCTATAAGATAACCTTGGATGGTGTTTAGAACCCAGGGATCTGCGGTTAGAGTTCGCCATTTTGGAAGAAAAAGACTTAAACGACCCCCGACGGGGGAGGCTCTGAGAGACTCACCTTGTTGGTTATTATTTCTGAAGTTCTTTTGTCCACGACCTCTGAAACCACGACCTCGTTGAGGGTAGAATTGTGGCTTAAACTCTTTGTAGTTGGAGTTGGAGTTGAACGATCCTCTGGAGCCTTGGTTATAGTATGCACGGCCGGTAAAGCGACTCCTGCCTCTACCGGCCCTTCCAAAAACCTGTTGAGAAAAGACTTTCTTTAGAGATTGTTGAGCCTTATCAATAGAGGCAAAGGTAGTGACAAATTTACTCAAATCCTTTACTAAAGAGTCACCAAACAAAAGACCATCGGCCTTAATACCCGGGTCAAGGGCAGCCAAGTTAGCTAACTTGGGGTCCAACTTCATAAGAAGACCCTTGCGTCGTTCATGAATGATAGCCGAATTGGCATTACCAAGGAGACAAAAGGCTCTCTGGACCCATAAAAAAAATGTCCTGAGGATCCAAGTCCGAACCATCCAAACGAGCAGACTCTGCCAAATCAAAAATACGAGCCAAGGGCCCCACAACATCCAATAACTTGTCTTGACAAGTGGACCAAGCCTTATCCACTCCCTTACGGGGGTCCTTACCAAATTTAGAGAAGAAGGTTAGTAAAGGCTGGTCAATAGTCGGAGTAACCGCAATATTGGAAGCGAGGGTTGTCTTGTCCAAATGTAGACGAAGTGTAGCCGAAATATAGTCTCCAACATGTGAAACAGTGAACCATTCAGTGGAATTTGGATGGCGAATAGAAGCATGGTCGAATATGGGAGAACCCTCCGAATCCAGAACAGGTCTAGAGGAAAAAGGATCGGTTTTGGTTCTTTTAGGCGGAGGGGAGGAAGGGTCATTGTCTTGAAAAACGTCAAACAAATCATCTGCGTCACCAAGATGATCATCAGTGTCCAAAATCTGTGAAATCACCAGTTTTTTAGGTACCTCAGAGCTTTTTGACTTAGATTTACTTTTACCATCAGAAACAGAAAACCCCTCCTTGGAAGGAGGCCTGGGAGGCACCACGTCCTCAACCTTACGTGAGGAAACCTCACTCAACATATGTGACGCATTAGACATATCAGAGTTAGTGCTGGAAGGTACCAATTTCCTTTTTCTGCGATCCCCCGCAGAATGGGCCAAAGCTTTGGACATTAAAGCTAACATGGAATTTTCCATATCTTTTGAAAAACGCTTCATAGAGGCTTCCACAGCATTTTCCACAGAGGATTTAATAATAACATTTAAATCGTTTTTAAAAGCCTCTCCTTCCTCATTCTGCATGTCTGAACTGGGAGAACTATCAATTTCCATACTCGAAGTGCCAACAGACAAACGAGGTAGCTAAGGGTTAACTGTAAGCTGGAAAGAGCTATGGGACCGCCCTTGGGCGTGAACCGTATGCTGGACTACCGGGGAGAGAGAGAAACCACACCCAGAGGGGTAGGACACAAGGCGGAGCAAGAGAGTGAAGGAAAAACGGCTCCGGTACGTTGAAAATGAGCCGAACTGAAGCACGCTGAGGAAAGGATCGAAAACCAGCTGGGCTCCGGAGCGGAGGTGAGTCGAAGGCAGAAAATGGCCGCCTCGCGTCACGCTGAGGAAACAATCAGCGCGCGCGAGCGGCGGGGCAAAGCATTAATTACAGAGGCAGCGGGGGAGCGCAAAGCGCGTTTGAAAAGTACCAATGCTTGAAAGCAAAGCAAATAATCAGCGAAACACTGAGTCCTGAAACCAAATAAGTTACAATACCAGAATCATAACAAACAACCAATACAATATTGAAAAAGTAAGGAGCGCATGTACTTATCTTGACTGCGAGCAGCAAGAAAAGAGGACTGTTCGCAGTCAGGACAAGCATTATACATGGGACTGCCCGTTCATTGGTTATTAGTGTTGGATTCCAAGTTTCCCATTGGCCAATTGGTTGCTTGGCCTTCTGGGAACTGTAGTCTTTATTGTTTATCTTGGCTGCTATTGAATAAAGCAAGATAAGAAAAGCATAATAGGAGCCTCTGGTCTTGACATAAAATTTAATTTTAAATATTAATAATAAAATAAAGTGAAAATTAGCAAACATATATACAATCAAGAAAAATATGTAATATTTTAAATATTAAAATAAACACATAAAAATGGTTTGTTTAATGTTGTACTCTAAATATAGAAATAATATACACATACATTTTGTTTAAAAAATGATAAGAATATTTAACAATTTAAACATTTACAAAAATAATGTTAACAGAAACAAAAAATAAATTCAAAATGTATAAATATAAAAATACGGAATTAAAGTAATGTAATAAATATAAAAAAAATATTAAAAATATTTCCCCTAAAATAATATAAATATTTGAAAAACTAAATATTAAAAAAAGGAAATAAAATTAAACAACAGTATTAAAAATGACATAAATCCACTCTATGAAAAAATAACAAAAGGAGGGAGTGAAGAGGTCTACAGATAGAATCTACCTCCTGTACAACTTTTTATAAACAATGTGATTCTACCCTGTGTAGTAACCAGTGAATTATTTTTTAATTTTCTTCGTGATTCTGAAAAGGGGTGTGTTTTGCTGATCCTTGAGATGTCAGGGAAAGGCACTGCGTGTTTTTAAAAATACCCCTCACACACTACGAATCCCATAGTGTCATGCTTCATCATAGGGGTCTTCCCGTCCCTCTACGGGGCGGGGCGTGCTGCAACCTACGAATACGCGGGAGCACTTGGTGTTTATGAAAATAGGCTATGTGTAGTGAAGGAGTGAGAGTGGTAGGGTCAGTGAAAGATACAAAAAAAGGGGTTTAAATATTCCCTGGCTAGTGGAAAAAAACACATTTTATTCACTTCCCTAGCTGGAAACACTAAAATGGGGTTGTGTAGGGGGTGTACCCTAATGTGATACCCCCTACTGGGTCAACATGTTTCGTAAGCAGTCCCCACTGCTTTACTCATCAGGACCTAGTATGATCCCTACTGCACTCAAAATATAATATTTTTTATATATGTAGTATGCCTATCTTTCAAAAGTCAGTCTGCAAAAATAAGCCAGACTGAAAAAATAGGGGGTGAATGGCCCCTAGTAGTAAAAATAACCAAATTGGTATACTATTTAGAACGATTGTCAGGCATCATGAGCTTGCACTGAAGGGGAGGTTGCCTTGGATTAATCAATGAAATAGGATAATCCCTCTCCTTTCAAAACCTCCGCGCTGCTCCGTGGCTTGGAGATAGGCATGTGTAGGTACACCCCCTACACAACCCCATTTTAGTGTTTCCAGCTAGGGAAGTGAATAAAATGTGTTTTTTTCCACTAGCCAGGGAATTTTTAAACCCCTTTTTTTGTATCTTTCACTGACCCTACCACTCTCACTCCTTCACTACACATAGCCTATTTTCATAAACACCAAGTGCTCCCGCGTATTCGTAGGTTGCAGCACGCCCCGCCCCGTCGAGGGACGGGAAGACCCCTATGATGAAGCATGACACTATGGGATTCGTAGTGTGTGAGGGGTATTTTTAAAAACACGCAGTGCCTTTCCCTGACATCTCAAGGATCAGCAAAACACACCCCTTTTCAGAATCACGAAGAAAATTAAAAAATAATTCACTGGTTACTACACAGGGTAGAATCACATTGTTTATAATAAATCCACTCTAACCAACATTATGTAACCCGGTGGGAGATTCAGAGGTGTTTAATTTACTACTTTCCCTCCAATTTATGCAACAATAAAGAAGGTGTTGGCTTTCAGAGGGGTTAGATTAACTTTTTCCACTCCAGTCTAAACAACAGTAGGGAAAGCGTTGGAACGTCAGAGGGTTTGGATTTACTATTCCCACTCCAGTCTAAGTAACAATAGGGAAAGTGTTGGACTCTAATTTAGATTTAATATTCCCACTCCATTCTAAGAAAGTGTTGGACTTTGGAGGATTACATTGACAGTAGGGAAAGTGTTGGACTTTGGAGGATTACATTGACAGTAGGGAAAGTGTTGGACTTTGGAGGATTACATTGACAGTAGGGAAAGTGTTGGACTTCAGAGAGGTTAAAATAAATGTACCCTTCTCACTCCGGTCTAAGCAATAGTAGTAAAAGTGTTGGACTTCGGAGGAGTTAGGCTTACTAGTCCCCCTCCAGTGTATGCAACAGGAGGGAAAGTTTTGGACTTCGGAGGGGTTAGGTCTATTATTCTCACTCCAGTCTAAGCAAAGTAGGGAAAGTGTTGGACTTCAGGGAGGGTTGATTTACAATTCCCACTCCAATCTATGCAGCAGTATGGAAAGTGTTGAACTTCAGGGGGGTTAGATTTACTACTCCCACTTCAGTCTAAATAACAGTAGGGAAAGTGTTGGACTTTTCAAAGGCTTACTTTCCTATTACCACTCCGATGTATGCAACAGTAAGAAAAGTGTTGAACTGCATAAGGATTATATATACTATTTCAAATCATAATTCTTTTCTAGAAAACATTGAAATACCAAACAACAATATTTGTTGAAATCAGATTTTATATAAAAATGCATACAAAATAAACTTTAAAAAAATAAATAAATAATTGAATTAATTGAAATTAAATGCATTTTCCTCCCTTTTGCCCAAAAAACGATAAACACTGAAACTATTAGAAACATTTACATTGAAATCTTACTTAAATTAAGCAAATAAAACAAAAAGAAATAAAATAAAACAAATAATTTAAATAATGAATGAACAATTTAAAATATAAATTATTAGCAGGAAACCAATTGAACAACTTTTCACCAACTGTAGTTGGATTAAATTAGTGAAACAATTTAAAATGCCCTGGGGTAGAACCATGAATGTAACTATAATATTAGAGCAAACACCGAGCCGGAGACTCACGAGAGACACCTGTGTCACAGTCACTAAAAGAGGAACAGTGGTCATTACCATCCTTAGAAAATCTCTGAAATGTAAACAATTCTTAAGAGCTAAAATAGTTCTGAAAATTGTGAATGGGTTTAGATTAATTCTCATGTCATGGTCCAGCCTGTAAACTTAAATTTGCAAAGGACTCACAGTGAAGAATTTCTAACCCATGGAGATATAATTCAAATTAAAAATCTCAGGTTATACATTACAGGTCTCAGTTATGTCTTTACAATTAGTACATATTGTGACCTTCACAATAAAAATCCTCTCATCAATAAATGTATGTTTTATAAAATAGTACATTATACTTGCAAAGACAGACACCAGGAACAAGCACAGAATAATCAAACTCGTATTCTGGCCCTAAGTAAAAAAAATTGAATACATTTAGAGAATGCACACTTCCATACCATTTTTTCTATTTACAGTGCTTGAATATGTTTTGGAAATCAATTTGAGAGAAAGAATAAATGAATTAAAAGCAATGCCAATGAGAACGGCGATTTAAAATATATTAGTGTATGTAGAGTTAAGAGCTAGAACATGGACGTTTTCATTTAGTGCTGTGATTCACACAATACCCTTGACAAGGAAATGAAGATAACAGATGAAATCTCTAGTCAAGGAGGCCCTTGTCAGTTACGTAACGTAACAAAGTAGTTCTCTAAACCTGTTTGCAAAGAGATCAAGGAGAGAGTTCAATCAGTGGGAAAGAGAGGGAGAAGGGTGGTGAGAAATGCTCGTGGTCTGAAAAACATTGAAGTGGTTGAGTGCCTTAAGGTGATGACAACTACTCCATGCTGTGTGAAGGGTTAGTTTCACCTTTACTGAGAGCTAATTAACGAACACCATATTTTTAGTGTATTTTGAACATTAAAATAAACAAATCAGATAGTGAAGCACTAATCACAAGACATATGTGCAGCTTGTTTATTGTAAACCAGCCAAGAGGCTGGTCCCAACTGTCTGAGCTCTGAGCTTAAGAGTCGTGTTAGGATGCCTCAAATTAAATGTCTTTTTTAAAAATAATGTGATGATATTGCAAGTACTGCCATTGCCGAGGAAGCCTAGGACAGAGTGCAATCATCAAACAATAATTTAGGCCAAAGGCCTTGTTTAGAGCTTGGATCCCAGGTGAAGCATGAGAGAAGTCTTCCTGGCCAGCTCTGCTTTCCCCGCGTTAATGTGAGGGTGGAGGAAGGTGGGTTTCCTGATGCCAGGGCCACTGCAATCTCTGTCTCGAGGAGCACAGCCAGGAGGTGGTGACCCCACCGGAAATAGCTTGGGAATGGCTGCCAATTAAGGCATGGGAGACTCTCACCAATTTTTTCACTACCACCTGAGGAAAAAAATATCAGTCAACCACGGTACTGTTGTGTAAAACTGTAAATAAAAAGTGTTCATGAACTGCTGGGAATAAACTCATAGCACGTTTCCAGAACCCTCATTGAGTAAAGGCAGTCCAACAAGTGCTGCACAGTAAAACTGTAATTGCCCATAAGGAGTTTTTCTCCAGTAGCGACTTGTCCCATGCTATCAGGAGCCACCTTGGTAGAAAAAAAACCACCTTTGTGGAGGGAAACGTTAAATGCAAGGAACCTTCCTCTTTAACTGTGGCAGAAAGGGCCGAACCAGGTGAGCCAATAACAGCCCTGGCAAAAATGCTCAAACCAGCCCCACTGTCTTCGTCTCTTCATGCAGTTGGTCGTTTTCCTTCCAGCCATTCTCTCTCTCTCTCTCTCTCTCTCTCTCTTACTCTCTCTCTCTTTCTCTCTCTCTAACTCACTTACTATCTCTCTCGCTCCTTCTTTCCTCTCCTCTCCTCTCCTGTCTTTCTTCTCCATCTCTGATCACTTTCTCTCTGCCTTCCCCCTCCCTCCCTCTCTGGCATGAAGCTTCCCCATGGCTGCTGCAATTAACCTTGAGGAGCTAAGGAAAGTGTAAGGGTCAACCCTGGGATTTCAAAACTGGCCAGCAAGCGTCCCAGTCCACCAGGGAAATGCCAGGTAAAATAAAAAGCCTGTCTGTCCCTGGTGGCAGGGGGTTTACTAGAAAGTGGTTGGATGGCTCTGCTGCCACAGTTTTAAATGAGCCTTTGTGAGATCGGAAATGTCTCTGTGTTCTTTTGACAGAAAACTCTCAACAAAAATAAACAAGCAGTGGCAACACCAATAGATCTCTCCTTTGTGAACTATTGGCTTTGCCAATAATTGCAGCCATGTTGCACAGCCTCCATGGGCCACCGTCATCATTTTGTAGCCTCTCACCATGCATGTGCATGCCTACAAAATGACGCAGGTGTTTCTCTTCTGTTTTAGCTACCAATCTAAGGTAGATCAATACCTAAAAAGAAGAGAAAATGTGCAAAAGCATTTTTTTGTAAGCGGGTGGGTGGGAGGACCAGAAGCAACACAGTGAAGGGTGGGGAGAGTGGAAAAGCAACACAGAAGAGAGTGGGTGCAAAGAGTGAAGGAAAAATGGGGAGTGTGGGGGGTAACGCTGTAGCAACGTAAGAAGGAATGCAAAAGCAAGAGAGGCGGGAAGGGCTGGAGGAGATGGGAAAACAGCAGGGTGGAAGGGTGGAAAGGTGGAAGTGAAAGCAACATGAGGGTTGGGTGACAATAACACAAAGGGCGTGGGTGGCAGTAGCAATGGAGAGAAGCAAACAGGCAAGAGGGAGGGGTGGGGAGAAACAATTGGGTGATAGAGAACAACACATGGAGAGATGTACACAAAGGAGATAGCTCGAAAACACACAACTTTAATGGAGTGCTTCACACAAAAGAAAAAAGTAATGCTTGAAAAGCAAGCAGTGGAAGCAGCAATGCCAGCCAATTAAAGAGATTTTAAAGAGGCAATGCTCCATGGGAGAGTCAAACACAAGATTAACAAGCTGGAACACAAATCAGAAGTAGGCAAATGACAGTGGCAGAATGTCAACCAATGGAAAGCAATGGGTGGACTTCATGCCCCTCTATGTTCTTGGTTAGCCGCAATATGCCTCGTGACAAACAGATCATGCACTGTCTAGTAGGCTTGATCTAAATAATTTAAATCTCATCCCATTGATCACACGGTGTGGAGGACACAAATTACAGTGTGACATTGCAGTATCATTCATACTGAGAACCTCTTTCCAGCAACAATGAAAGTTCTTCTTGCAGTGTTAGAATTCAAAGCAAACACTGCTTCAATTTCTCAGCAAATGTATTATCTCACTGCATGACAGGAGAGCATTAACAAAATTTAATTGTATTTTTAGAAAAACACAAAGTGCACTGATTTGCATTCCTCCGCATTGCTAGAAACTGGAGGATGGTGAGCAGGATATTTTGAAACCATGGTTAGGTATCAAACAAAGGGATCCACCTTTTGGAAAAGAAAAGTAAGTAATGTTCCTCCAGACCTAGTGTGTCTCCTACTATGATGGAAAGCACACAGCTTTGTTAAAATACCCATCACCCACCAAAAGGGCCCTTGGTGGCATGCTTCATCATCGAGGTCTTCCCGTCCCGCTGCGGGACGGGGCATGCTGCGACCTACGACTACACGGGAGCACTGATTTTGTAACAATACTATGTGTGGTGTAGGAGTGTGAGTGGACGAGGAGGGAAAATTAAATAAATAATTAATTTACGAGTCCCCCCCACCCTGCCCCACAGCCCCACCACTCTTGCCTGCACGGGCCGCTTCTGCTTAACTCTGATGGTTTTGGCGCCTTGTTTTGTCCTCATAAATTTGATTTGGCTTATCTGGTTGGCACTGATAAATCTGGGGTTACAGCTGAAGATGTAATGGAGGAATTACTGTGTTATAGGGATTCGGGACCATTGCCCCAAAGGTCTAATACATTGGGCTTAGAGATTCAAATGTAATAATTTACTCCGAAGGAGCTTCTTTGGGGGCTGCGAGATATAGGCCATTCCCTTCAGATTCATGCAATATCTTGCTTGCTTCTGAATTGTTTCAGCAAACCTTTCCATGTGTTCTCATGTAAGCAATACTACAAGAGTCTAGGCAAGACAGGATCTCTACGCCAGGGATTTAAATACAGTGGTCACTTCAAAGCCCTGGGAGGATTCTCCTAAGCTTAAACAGGCTCTTTTGCAAAACTGAGATCTGTTAGTTGAAGTAGAGGTCTGAATTATTCCAGACTCCACAATTGCTTAATTTCCTCACTGGTTGACACCGGGGCTGCTCCCTGTTCACATGGCCAGATGAATGGAAAGGACATATACGATGTCTTCAGGATCTCTGCCTTCAACGCATTACAGCACAGGCAGATCGCCTTCATTTAGGCGATGACTCTTAAGCATTCAGTCATTTTGTTCTACTGCTCTGGTTTATTCTCTAGCCCAATGTGCACCTGCAGGTCACCACACACACATTGCAGTGCAGATGATATTTCATGATCATTTCCACCAGAAGCTGCACATTGATGTTGGGTGAGAGGAGAAACTGAGGTGACCAATCCTGAGCTATGACCCCCAATTAATTTTTTCAGGCAATCCAGTATCTCTTGATTGTGTTCCATGCTAATAACCAGACAGGAGTAAGATTTCATGCTGATCAACATTGAGAGCAAATGTTAGCCAAGCTGGTCAGCATCCCTCTGCCTGGTCTGAACCCTGTTTGGGAATCGTAAAGGATATTATGATTTTTGCATACAGTTCTGTAGCTTTCTGGTGACTCTGTCTTCTGTGATCTTACTCTGCACTAGAGATTTAGTCTGGGGTGGCAATTACCCAGCTTTTGGGTATCATTGTTTGCTTCTTTATCAGACAGTTTATTAGAGCTTAGTGGCCCCTAGAAGGGAACCTCGTTGAAGGGATAGACTGAGTTTTACTGTGATATCAGAGAAAAATATGACATTTCTTGCATAAGAACATATACACATATTTCTCCTTTTTTAAAGGGGATTCACTTGCTCACCAACCAGCTAGAATAAAGTATAAACTGGCCTGCACTGTGCCAAGAGCAATCCGAATATCTGGAAGGTAAAGAACTCATAACTCATAAAGCAGCCATTCAAGCCTTATCTGGCACAAAGTCCCTCTCTATGAAACTCAATTCGAGCCAACCTGTGATAGGAGGCTTCAATAATACTATTCACAAGAAATCTGAAAACACATCTGTTCAAACAGTGTCTTGTATGAACCCACGTCCTCTTTATTCTTGTAGTCTGTTGTCATTATTATTTAGTTGACTACTTCGCTCTCTACCGGTTTCTCCCCCTCACTTTGTTTCTCTGACCGCAGTTGCACCCCATGGCGCTGTTACCCAGTCCTACCACTCCTTTCCTGACATGTGCCTATGTCTTTTCACCTTTGTTTCTACTTCATTAGCCAACTTAGTCTTCTTAACTCCAATTTACACTCTTATCTGCCGTTTTTCATTGTCAGTACTATGACGTATAACTCTCATAAATGACTTGAAAGTCTAATTATTTTGTTCAAATCATTACTGTGTTCCTTGTAAAGGCCATTTAAAAATAAATTTGGTGACTGCACCACACCCAGATACATCCCAGTTGAGTAGCACTTTAGAAAATGGATACATTGTTTTTCTGGATGACTATATGAATCTTTGATTCGAAGAAGTATAAGGTTGTTGTGTGACTTTATTGCATTTCTTCTGCTGGCTTTCAGTTGAGTGAAAATGTGGAAGAATATGATGCTAAGATGGAATGGCCTTGTACATGCTTCATCTGTAGGTCATGGCTCAGACCGGTCCAGAGGGAGTGGGAAGGGTGCTACATTGTTTCTTAGAGGAAGAGGTAATAACAATTGTGGATGTTTAATGGGTCTGGAAGCCACATGTGTATTAGGGTCCTCAGGAGTATACAGCTCTGAAGTGGTCCAAGTGTCAGAAATAATCGAATGTCCATCTCCTTGGACTGTTGAGGTCAGTGATGTTATATGTGGTCCAGAACCTCTGCACCGTCACAAATGAGCCGTCATGAAGGCAGAGGGGCCGAGCCTAGGTGAGCTAAGCTCCAGGTCATTCTTTTTCCCGTTGACTGGGGCTTGTCTTGCACACATCTTGAAATCAATAGCAATTAGGCCTACGTGTCTGTGGGATGTTTTGAAGACCATAACACTATAGCTAAGCAGAGTAATATGACAAGTAAGTATGTCCTCCGAGGGGCACGCAGTTGAAAAGGAGAGAGGGATAAAGTAGACCCCCTAGGAGTGAAGAGTTGGAAGCAGGAATACACAGCTGCAGGGAGGAAACCGGTGACTGGGGAATGAGGACTTGTGCTCCAGCTGGATGCAACAGGTTGGTGGAGCACAGTCCAAGAGATCACTTGCTCACAGATAGTGGGATCTGCACAGAATCTGTTGGAGCCTGGAGCAGAAAGAGTAAAGCTTATGATCTGTCTGATGAGATCTAGGGAAAGCTAGTGGGCTGAGTTATACCGAAGGGTGTTATCTTCTGCATCAACTGGAAGGCTTAGCTGTGGGGCATATCCAACTGAGAGGGCTGTGACCCATGGGGTCCCAAGTTCTGAGAGAGAGATGTGCCAGGACAAGCGGACAGAGAAGCTTTAACCTGAGACGCCTCACAACCCCACCAGGATACATCTAAAAGCAAAAGAGGTAACTTGCTGGTAACTGTTTGGGACTGACACAGGGAACAAGATCTCGGATGCAGTCCATAGGGGGAAAGGAGCAGGTTGGCACTGCAGGGGACAATTCGTGGGTTTGGGAGAGAGTGTCATGAGAAATCAGCCCCCATAGGGAATTTGAGTTTTTTTGCCGAGTCACTGGGCCCCTCGTATGTCCATCTTTGACTTCCGGAGGCACCACAGCAGTCCTTCAAGGAATATGAGGACTAGGTTTCCTTGATGGCTGGATGGCACAAGAAGCATGAATCTTCAGCTGAGAGTGCAAGCAATCTGAGAAGGTTGAGCTAGAGGGCTGGCAAAGCTGCTCAGTGAGTTAAATGTTTGAAGACGAGATATGTGTTCAAGGGTTCAAATCACATAGCAATACTCAGGCGTTTAATCGTCCAAAGTCAGTAAATTGTGCACGATTAGAAAATGGGCGAAGAACAATTTTTTTTATTTGCAGCACCTAAAAGTGGCAGAAGCACTAAATAAGTAATTGTGATGTTATTTATAATTTTTGTGTGTGTTTTTTTCTCATGTTCTGGTGTCTGAATTATTACCCATTGATTCCAGAATGCATTGGAGAATTCAGGGCGTGTGCACATTCAATAAGAGTTGCTGGTTGTTCCTCTACTCATTGTAGAAAGAGTTCTTTAAGTGAACTTTGTTATTTTTGTGTCAATCTGCATTCATGCAGTGTTCATATGATGACTACAGTGATGACACTCATTCACATGGTTCCTCATCCTCTTGATCAGCAACGTTGAGTGCATTTAAGGCAATTGAGGTAAATTGGGATGGAAGGGAGGGAGAGTCTGCTGTCATCTGTCTGCTCTGTGTGCAGATAAGTCACTTAAATACATCATGAATGTTTGCAATGTCAAACAGAGGGATGTTACCAAATTATAGTGCCCTCTTTTGGCACACCTAAAATATGCACCAGAAGTAAGACAAAAGTTAAAAAGACATAATGTACATTCTATGGTTACTATATAAATAAAATAATGAAATATTTGCATAACACGACTCTATAGACTGAATTGCCCCATGGTTTAGTTTAGTTTGGATTAGTGAGTGCAAAAATCATCATGGACGTTATTTAGGCCACAGTTTATGGTTAAGTTTAACCGAAATAAAGTTTATTGAAGGCGACCCCTGACTTGCCCCTTGTGACTCCTTACACTGCCTTTGCAACCCCTGGCCTCAAGAAGAAAAATCAGTGGCTAGAACATAGGGGTGGCTTGCCCTTATGGGCTCAGGGACTCTGCTCTCCTTGTTTTCTGCCCATTTTTAAAAATTAAGCTAATAGTGAATAATATTCTGTTATTCACTATCGGTGTAATAAAAAAAAACAGAGCACCAAAAGCTGGAATGGGACCTTCGTTGGCAGCAGAGTTAAGTGTAAAATGTTTTACATGCGTGATGTGTTCATGTTTGCTGGTCAGTGTGTTTTTGTGTGAGAGATTATCTATATCTCAGCGTGTGGTCTGTATGTGTGAGCATGTGTGCTTCTACGTAAAAGTAAGTGAGAGACACTGACAGACAGTGAGGGACAATTAGTGAATGAGTAAGGGTGATTGTAAGTGGCTGACAGTGGGTGAATGAGAATGAATAAGAATGAGTATAAGAGAATGTTAGGGAGTGTGCATGAAAATGAGAGTGAGTGACAGTGAAGGAGTGTAACTGAAAACTAGTAAGTCAGAATGAATGAGAGTAAGCAAGAGTGAGTGAATGAGAGTAACAGTGAGTGCAAGTGAGTGTGAACAAGAAAGTCTGATTGAGTGAGTGTCAGAGTCAATGTGAGAAAGTGTGAATGAATAAGTGAGAATGAGTCAGGGGTGAATGACAATACATTAGAGTGAGAATGTGGGAGTGAGATTAAGAGGGAGTGCAAGTGAATGGGAGTAAATGAGACAGTGTGAGTGAGTCAGAGCTTGAGTGAGAGTGAGTTCAAATGAGTGCGAAGGAGTGAGTGACAATGAGTAAGTCTTAGTGAGTGAGAATAAATGAGGGAGAATGTGTCTGAGGGAGTAAATGCAAATTACTGTGATTGAGACTGTGGTGCCATACATGTGAGTCTACCATTGGCCCTGGGTTACTGAAGGTAATTCTTGTCTCATAAATACACCCATGGCAAAGTAAAGGTGCTGGCATACTGGTGGCAGTTCTTAGTATAGCAAGCTCTTCTGACAAAATACATACAATGGCATACCGGAGGCAATTCATAGCATTAAGGAAGTCCAGCTTGAAATACTTATAATGGCATACTGGAGGTAATTCTTGAAATAGGTGGCACCCATGGCAAAATGCTAGTGCTGTCACTTTGGAGGTAATCTTGGCATAAGGACAACTATGGCATATTGGGGGTGGGGGGCAACTATGGCAACTATGACAACATTCTGGTCCTTACATACTTGCGGTCATTTTTGCCATAAGGGTCACCCATGGTATTTGGACAGCATTAATGGCAAAATTCTGGCACTGGCCTGTATGTAATTTTTGGCATAAGGGGACAATAATGGCATAAGAAGGGCACCCATGCCGAAATGCTGGCCATGTCACAATGGAGGTACTTTTTGTAATCCGGAGGCACCCAGAGCACATTTTGAAACAAAATGTAGCAACTCCTTGGGGGTGTCCGGTTTCGTTGGGGTGTCTCTGCAGTTAAAAGGCTTTATTATTTAATGAGTGTCTTTGAAGAGGCTGCCGGATTTTTAGACAATTTATGGGAAAGTTGTGCTTTAAACTGTGCTATATGACCCCATTTGTTTCAAAACTTTCTTGGATAGAGAATCGCCCTGAACGCCCCTTGAAGAGTTCTGGCACACTCGCTTCACTTGCTGCAATTCAAGGCAAGCATTACACCCCACCACTTGCCAGCAGTAACACTCTAATATAATTGGTCTCTAAAATAGCCATTTGTCTGTGTTGCTATATTATTCATGCAAGTATTATAGAAAATCAGCACAGTTGATTATTGTGATGTCACCAGGGTTAAAGTCATGTGACTTCTCTTCCTGTGAAGATTCAGGGTCATATGATGTCACTTCCTGTGATGTCTATAAGGTCAAAGAGTTTGTGATGTCACTTTCGCTAACCTTGGTATTTTGTTGAACCAACATCCATGCTAAACTTTTAGAAAAGATTAGTCTTTTTTTTTTGAAAGGCGAGGTGATGGCTTAATTGCAGATGGTTATAGGAAGCATGCTCTACCCAGGGATTGAACTGTTAAGAGATTACCTTCTTTTACTTTGAAAGTTGTATGGAGGAGGTGGAGCTTTTATGTTAGGACAATGCATCGATCATTCAGTGCTGTTTTTAGTGCTGTAACATGAAAGTGGTGTATTTTGTCTCCTCACTGTAGATGCATTTATGTGCATGGTAGGACTTGGATTCAAATCAGGTATTGATGGGAATAAAGTGGAGTAATCTCAGAACTAGCGAGATCTGATTTAAAATTTTAAAAGCTACAGAAATAACTTGTATATAGATAAACATTACAAAATTAAAAGACAGAATTGCACCAAGGCTCTCTCTGAACAGGAAGCAGTGGATCATTGCAATGCTTTGATGTCTTTTTGGCTACCATAGAGTAACTAATAGATTCTTGAGTCCAATTGATCAGGTTCTCCTTGATGAATATTGTGCAATCATCCTGACTTCTCACCTGTAAAGCACCTATAAAACCAGGAAAACAATTATTAATAGAGGAAAAGTTGTGGGAGGACCATTCCATTGCTTGCTTTAAAATGTGAAATAAGCACCACAGCTAACAACATTGCTCATTTTTGAAAAATAGTTAACTTTTGTATACTATTCCACTCTTGAATACAACTGTTTGCTTCCGTTGCCAATCATGTCTAGCATGCTGGGTCAAACAAAAGTGGTTCTATGGGACTTACTCAAATTTCCCCATGAAGTAAAAATACATGTTCACGTTTGATCATCTACAAAATCACAATTTTTGTTCTTTACGTAAGCTGCCAGACAGTATATCAATAAAGAGCAGAAGGCACAGTGCCCATAAGTGCAGCCGTGCAACAATTCAAATATGATCCATAAGTACAACATGGGTATCCATAATTCAAGCTTATCAGTCCAGTATAAATACTGATCCAAAATACAGAATTACTGTGAATGATCCCTAAGTCAGTGTTGACGTTGCGATCCGCAGATTAATTATAGTGAGGTTCCTCAGGAAGAAAATCCATCTGACCAAGCACCTCTCAAGCGGTACCTTCCTGCGCAAAGAGCAAAAACAAGGAGAAATAAAAGTATTTCGCCTAGTTGAGCCACTTTAATGCCTCCCCTGGGGAGGCGTTAGAATCTGAAGCATTCCCAGGTTTACAAAACCTTGTAAATCTGGGAATGCGTCAGAATCCATGGGCGTTGCGTGGGATCACCCACAGCAACACCCATGGAACGACGCCCCTTTCACGCAGAGCAGTGCGTGAAAGGGGGCCATATTTACAAGGCCATGAAAGTCACGCAGGGTGGCTTTGCTTAGCCATGTAAATATGGCTCAGCATTGTGCGCCACCGAAGTGTCAAAAAAAGTGATGCTTCGGTGGCTCAGGGGCCTTGTAAATATGCCCCTATGTACTCAGTCTTCAATGGACTGTTGAGCTTCCAAGCTCTCTTGACACTCTGGACAAATGTGGACGACCAGTTAAGGCTTAGTTCAAAGAAGGTGGCTTAGCGATGAATATGAGTACAGTACAACATATTACCACAGTTTCAATAAAGATATACATATCTAACAAAGATTGTCCATTTATGAAAAGATACAATGCCCCGAGAAAAGCTTAAAATATATCAATATATTTATTGTTAAAACAAAGGTAGAATACTAAAAAATATCACTAAAAATACAAAATAATACAGTTATGCAAAACAAGATTGTGTGAAAATCAAGACCCATGAATGAATGAATGAAGTAGAATTTGTAAAGAGCACTGTCACCCTAATGGGGCATCTGTCTCTGAAAGACAGACCATCCACAGAAATTAGAGAGCAGGACTAGCTCAGGAAAAGCAAAGTTTTTCTTTGCATACGGAAATCTGATTCCTGAGCTAGGGACCATAGAGCAAGCAGAAGGGAATTCCAAAATGTGTCAGTGAGGAAGGCGAAAGAAAGCACGACTGTCCGCTCTCTCACGTCTGAACTGGGGAAATGAATATAAACATCAGAGACTGTTCATGGGTAATAGATGATTGTGAACACTGGAAAACATCTGAAATCAATGACACATTGATGTTACTCTAAAACAGTTGGACGTATTTCACAAAAATGCAACAATCACCATGGCTAGCCAATCACTAACTTCATACTGCAAAATGGGAAATTGGAATTTTCTCACCAAAACAGTTTATTTTTTGTTTCAAGCTTGGAGACCTCATAATTCATGATCGAAATATTTGTGAAACAGCCAGCAATACAGTTATGTAATGTGCATACACCCCCATGCTAAATAAAACATGAGAATGGCAATCAGAATATTATGCAGCACCGTTATCTCTGAAATATCTCTGAGTTTTGGAAAAATTAAGTAAACTATGGAAACAACAGTCTATTTCCCAGTTTAAGTGTAGGTGGTATTGACCCTTTAAAATGTGGATTGCCCATGGCATGCGACTCAGTGTCACTGGTTCTTTACTCAGAAGTCAGTTGATAAAGGACGGCAGATTGCAGTCTGAACCACAAGAAGAAGTGTGTAAGACCATAGTTCACAAAGGGTGCCCACTGGGCTACTGAAGCCCTTCTTGCTCCAAATAACGTGCAGGGCAACTAGGTGCTTGTCCTCTGCATGCAAATGGAGAGTCAGTAAACAACAAAAATGTGGTTTAGGGAGGTAGTGTACCCACCAGGAAGAATCACCAATCAGCTCATCTGCACTTTTATCAGTTGTTCTTGGGGTAGACCTTTGATCTCTGCTGAGGGGAGAGATAGCTTCTAGGTGCTGTATCTGTGTCATTCTGTTATGTCAATTATACTTAATATACAGTGCAACTCACCCGGAGGGGTTTCTCGGCCCTGCAGACAGTCACAGGCCAAAGTGAATTTAGTTAGAATAGAAATGATGTGAGCATTTTCTTGAATTTGTGGTATTCCATGCAAAGATGGACATGAAGAGGTAAGTTGTTCCTGTAAACTGGAGCTAAGTAAGAAAAGGCTCTGCGGCCGCATCTAGTCAATCGATTACGGGATGCATTCAGCAATGCTTTGTCCATGGACCTTAGATTTCTGGCAGTGAGGTAGCGTTTGACATTCTGCTGAAGATAACTAGGGCCTTTTACTCTTAAGGAGTTATAGGTAATGCAGCAGATTTTAAAAGTGCTTCTCTGCCTGACTGGTAGCCAGTGTAAGGATTTCAACAGCGAGGCACAAGGGTGCCCAACGGAAGGTTGAAAATAAGCCTGGCCACCGTGTTTTTCACTACTTGTAATTTGGCTATAAAGGTCTCATTGGCTGCGGCCAGTAGTCCATACCATAGTCCACTCTGCTGATTATTAGCGTTCTTCTGGATGAGATGGGGAGATAAGGAAAGGCTCTTTGTAGTAAGCGCATGGTATGAAAACAGATACCAGTAGTCACCTGGATCTGCTCTTTCATAGACAGTGCTTGATATATTTTTACACCAAGATTTTCCACTGCCTGTCAGGGGGTCGGAACTGCACCCATTTCAGGGGGCCACCACACATCAGACCAGAGTGAGTTAGCCTTGCCAAACAGCATGATCTCAGTCTTACCGACATTGAACTGTAGACAGTTGGCTGTCAACCATCTTGAAATGGCTAACATTCCCTTTGCAAAACAATCTTTTGTTTTATCCTGATCATTATCGAAAGAAAAGATCAGATGTGTGTCATCTGCGTATGAAATTATTTCAAAACCATATGACTCTGCGATTGTAGCAAGGGGGACCACGTATCTGTTGAACAACGTGGGGCTCAAAAAGGAGCCCTGCAGTCATTTGGGAACTTCAACACGGACACAGTTAGAAGCAGTAGTGCTGACCAGGAGAACCTCACCAGGGCCTTCAGGATTCCTCCCAATGGTTAGGAAATGGGCAGCATTAAATTCCACATGAGGGTGTTGAAAAAAAGTGGCTGTTGTACAGCAGTACACTGCCAATCACATGCAATGCATTCTTTTAGTTCAACTATCCAACCAACCCAAAGGCATTGTTTCCTCCTCGGAGGGGCTTTCAGGATTGGTCTTTTCACCATATCTCTACTTAAAATATACAGGAGTGGCCATTGTTTATGTGCAACTGGCCACGTGCAACATCCAGGGGTTGACTCTGGTGGGAAATCTTGTGCATTCCTCACAGACATATCCCAAGAGACAAAAGAATAGGAGACGAAGAACAAGGGGAGGAATGGACTCTCCCTCGAGATCTACGTGGACAACAGTCATCCTCCATCTAGCAGCCATAATTTGTACAAAGATAAAATTTTTATCAGCCATGTGCACCAGTTGTGATTGCAAACTTCCTCCTGCTAGCATTCAATCTCACTTTGGTGATCATTATTGAAAACCTTATGCACTTAATGTTCTTAAGCATTTCCATTCATATATAAATATCAGTGGGCTCCAATCTACCCTAAGGCTCTTAGGCAAATAAGCATCACCTGTGGGTTGTAGTAGCTACCTGGTGAGGAAACCAGTGGAGGGTGTCATCATCTTGTTGTATGCCAGTGGTGCCCCTAGAGAGCACTAGGTTTGCAGATTCATGGGTCCCTCAGGGTCAGGGTATGCCCAGACGTGGGTCCCTTGCTCATTTTGCCACTGGATTCTAGCTAGCCTGGCTGATGAGGGCTGTTAGCCTGAAACCGGTCCCAGGATGCTTTTTTTCCGGTCCAGGGAAGACATGGCTTGGCAGTTCAGGCTGGACTGTTCCCATGAGGCACAGGGTCAAGACTGATTTGCATATAGCTGTGTCTGAACTGGGGTGGCGAAGTGAGCTAAAGATCGATGATGGATTCAACCCAGATCTGTGACTGGGGGTGAGTGTCTGAAAAGTTTCCGCGCTGTGTCCATCATCTCCCTGTGTTTGCTTTGTTCGCCCTAAGTTGGCAGGGTATGCCCAGACGTGGGTCCCTTGCTCATTTTGCCACTGGATTCAAGCTAGCCTGGCTGATGAGGGCTGTTAGCCCGAAACCGGTCCCAGGATGCTTGTTTCCGGTCCAGGGAAGACATGGCTTGGCAGTTCGGGCTGGACTGTTCCCATGAGGCACAGGGTCAAGACTGATTTGCATATAGCTGTGTCTGAACTGGGGTGGCGAAGTGAGCTAAAGAACGATGATGGATTCAACCCAGATCTGTGACTGGGGGTGAGTGTCTGAAAAGTTTCAGCGCTCCGTCCATCATCTCCTTGTGTTTGCTTTGTTCGCCCTAAGTTGGCAGGGTATGCCCAGACGTGGGTCCCTTGCTCATTTTGCCACTGGATTCAAGCTAGCCTGGCTGATGAGGGCTGTTAGCCCGAAACCGGTCCCAGGATGCTTGTTTCCGGTCCAGGGAAGACATGGCTTGGCAGTTCGGGCTGGACTGTTCCCATGAGGCACAGGGTCAAGACTGATTTGCATATAGCTGTGTCTGAACTGGGGTGGCAAAGTGAGCTAAAGAACGATGATGGATTCAACCCAGCTCTGTCCATCATCTCCTTGTGTTTGCTATGCACAGACTGTTACCAAAAAGGAAAACATATACAGGTGAACATCAAGGACAGAGGTAGACTGGCCGAGATGTTAGAGCTGCACAGCCTCACCTAATCCTTACACTGATTGTTTACTATTTCATATTGCTGTCTTGCAATCTTGCTAGAATTCAAGCGTGACACATCCAGGCTACACATGATGACAGCAGCAAGTGCTGAACTCAACCCATGTCATAATAAAGTGGGAAACAATTTAGCAGTAGGTCCATATTTTTATTTTAAGGCATTATCTGAAAAAGTGCTCAAGTATGTCAGATGTAAAGGTAAATGAATTTACTTAGCAATATGCTTCATTGTGAAGTAAGCGAAGGAACATATGGTGGTACTTAGCAAGAGAGCAAGCCTGGGGCCCAGCCGAGATTCACCCAAGCGTTTTAAAGGCACTCAGTACAGCTTCTGCCTCGTAGGAATATAACATTATTAATGAATCAATGAAAACAGGCTGATTAGCGCAAGACTGTAGATGTTGGGTTTGCCATGTTTTTTACAAAATGGTGTAGAAAGTCGTTCACAAAAGTTGTTCCTAATACTGTGTTAGGCAATAAGATGAATCCTAAGTGGTTTAAGTATATGTGTTTTATTTGAAATTACGATGCTCACATTGCCCATGAATAGATTATGAGAGATAATTTGACAAAAAAAGACAATTTTTCATTTCTAAAGGTGGTATTTTAAGTGTTTCTGTAACGCAAGAAACATTTTTTCTTGAAATGCTATGTTTTACATGAACTTGCAATGCATGTAAGAGTAAGGTCAAGATTTACTAAACTTTCATGCAAGGCAAAAAAGCAAGGAAACTTGCTGCGCTACATTGCATGAAAGGGAGAGAGCACAAATGTGCCATATTTATAAAGATAGGACATACTTCTGCTCTCTCTCTCCCCTCTGGCACACTTTGGCAGACTAATACCAATGCAGTCACTCTTGTGCCGCAACGCAAAGGTACCTGGGTTGTGGTCAGAATCATTTTTTTGCAGGAAGGTCTGCCTTCCTGCACAAAAACTCTTCTTAGAGGCTTAGTCCTCTTTTCATGTGTACTGCAGAATTCAGCACATATGCAACAAGCATTTGCAATGCAATAGGTCTCACATTTATGAGAGTTTGAGCTATTGGCATTGTAAATGACAATGCCTTTTATTTATGTGTTATTAAAACAAATAAATAAAAGGCATTGTCATTTACAATTGACCTGTTTAAGGATTATTATGGCACAATGAGCAGTGCTACTAGTACATTAAACAGGAACCACTGTCAAAATGAGATACAAACAGCACCAATTGCATTCTTAGCACGCATAGCATTTTGCATCCCTACCAAAGGTGCACCGAGCATCTCTGAAGTAATAAGTAGCACCAGTGACAAAACTGAGCAGCGCCACTGGCGCACTGGGGAGCACTGCGGACTCAGTACTCAGAGTAGGCATCGTTAAAATCACTCTGGGCACTTTAGCATCACATTTGTACTCAGTACTCAGAGTAGGCATCTTAAACATCACTCCGGGCACTTTAGCATCACATTTGTACTCAGTACTCAGAGTAGGCATCGTTAAAATCACTCTGGGCACTTTAGCATCACATTTGTACTCAGTACTCAGAGTAGGCATCTTAAACATCACTCCGGGCACTTTAGCATCACATTTGTACTCAGTACTCAGAGTAGGCATCTTTAACATCACTCCGGGCACTTTAGCATCACATTTGTACTTTAGTAAGTGCTGCTGCAATACTGAACAGCAGCTTTGCGCATTTAGCTACTGTGGCATATTTGAGCAACACCTGCGGCACCCTGAGAAGCCATGTCACTTTATACCAGCCATGGGTTGTTTGTGTGTATCCCGGTACATTATGCAGCACCAAATAATGTTCGAGCAGTGCTCTTTAACATTAAGCAGCACCATTGTTGTATTACAGCAACCCTGAGTATCCATGCAGAATTCTGGCCTATATGAGCACCTTGCACAGTGAACAGTCCCATCGGGAATTTTGAGCTACACATTGGCATAAGTGGATGCTGACCTTTTATTTTCAATATTCACTCTAGAATTTTAGTATAAAAGCAGTGACACACTGAGCAACATCCAGGGAAAGAAAACAGAGGAAGAGTAGGCTGAGTCATAAAAAAAGTGAATTAAGTTTTGGCACATGTATTGTTTTGTTGTGCTAAATTATTTTCTCTGAGGCAATCATTGTTTGAACTTATATTCACACATGCATTGTCTCTATGGGTTTAACTAAATTGGATGTTCTCATAAATCCTAATTCTTCAGATTTACACCATGCAACATTTTTTTAAATATGTTAATACGACTGTTAACAATATTACTTGATCATATCTAGTTTAGCCTAGTTTTTTCAAAGCATAAACACGTTAATGAAACAAGCACTAACAAAGCCAATCTGGCCGGGTCTTGTTTGGAAACATATGCGGTACAAGTGTAAAACCAATAAAAAGAAAAAAATGTCGCCATCTAAAGATGGCATAGATATGCTTGGAAAAAAGAAAAAAAAAACCTGTAGCAAAAATAAATTATGACAACATGAAACAATTGCCGAAATCGGCCTGCCAATCCTGGCATTGAAGTGGACAACTTTATTTGACGAGGACTAACATGCCAATACTCACAGTCTAGGAAACTAGTGGCTTAACTGAGGGAACTCCGCACAACTTGCTGTAGTCCAAGGGGGACGGAAGAAAATTGTGGAGCAGAGCACTACTACTACTACTACTACTACTACTACAGCGAAAGGTGCTACGAAGCTGTGAAAGGCACAAGGTTTCTTACCTGGAAAATATTATTTACATGCTAAGAAGCTATGAGAAAAGCACATGATGCCTAACCTGAAAACTATTTACGAAAAGTAGTTATCAAAAATGGACACTAGGGGTCAAAGGTTGAGCAATATCACTTCCTGTTATATTTTGGAAGTCAAAAGTCATGTTACATCATGTTGTGTGAAATTATCTGGTCAAAAGTTTGGTAGTGCCATTTTCGTTATCCCTGTGTTTGCTGTGCGTCTTTGAAGAAGTTTTCCACATGTGTACAAGCTAGATAAACACACAGGAGCACTTAACAGGGACTTCTTGGGGAAGAGAAAAACATGTAGCGCCATGGATACCTAACTGGGGTTGTGAAAAACGTAAAGCGTCTTACAACAGTACACTAATGAACTCTTGCTATTTTACGAGAAGTCTCTGAAGTATTTTGCTACAAAATTATATGTCTCCTGGTTTTTAAAAATGTTCTCCTGTCATTATATGTTCTAAAGCAATTTGATACCTTTGGGCCATGTCCGTGCTGTATAAAGTTGAAAAAATAAATAAATAAATAAACTTAGATAAAAAATGCACGCTTCTGTCAGTTTTTAAACATGTGAGACAGCCCTGCAAGGGTTTGTTTACTCTGCCATCAATCACGGGTGCCTTTTTATCAGCAGCAGGAATTTGGTGCCTACAAACTAACATATTACTCACCTTCGTTTTAGGCAGAGCTCGGGTTACCTGCTCCCTTGGGGGCCCAGCTGATGCAAAACCCTGTGCATGCACTCTGCCTGGGAAGAAGTAGGAAGCAAACTTACATGAAGCCATCAATAAAGCGGTTATCTCTCTGAGGGGTGGTGGTGGGATTGCGAGGGGCGTCTTGTTGTGCTCGTAAACATTCCAAGGCGGCCGGCCGCTGGGAGCGCGGATTGCCATGTCCGTGCCGTGCCCTGAGAGGCTGCAGCAGCCCATGCAGCTCGCACCTTGCCAGCGATGATAGGCGGTGTTTGTTGTGCCGGATCTCTGCTACGTCACGGGAACAAAGATGGCGTCGGCCTGTCGAAATGGGCCGTACTAAAAGAGGACAAGGCGGTAACAAGTAAGCCCAATTGCCAATCACGCGCCATCGTTTAACATAAACGCTGACGCAAGCCAATTAAAAAGAAGGGCTTGGCTTAAAGTCCCCTTCTCAAGCCATATCGATTCCAAAAAGCCCTCGCAGAGCGAGCATCGCATGCGCGCTGCAACGCCAGGCGAGACCTAAAAAGGAAGTAACAAGGAGAAATAAAGATATTTCTACTCATTATGCCAGCCTTGGGTAGACACACCCTTTTGGAGAAAACTCGGGTTTACAGATTTTTAGTAAGTCTGGGTTAGCATCAAAATCCATGGGTGGATACACAGCAACGTCCATGCTCCACCCATGGAATGCCTACCCGATGCAAGGTAACACAAGGCACTGTCTTGTGTTACTTTTTTTTCAACTAGGCTAAACAAAGCCATGCAAATCGGGCTTAATGTGGCTTAGTTAATCCCAACATACATTTTGGGCCATGTTAAAAATGTATGCAATCCCAATGCAAAATGTTAGTAAATCTGGGTCTCAGAATGCACTTTCATTTGTGTTAATGCTGTGCGACTGAAAAACTGCAAATAAAAGTTGACGTTCATATGTGCATATCAATAGCATGTTTGTGTGTGATGCTGCATATGAGGTCATTGGTTGTTGATTCACACTTCTAGTAGTGTGGTGAGCAGTAATGGCGATGGGTTACAGTATGGAATCATAAATTTACTCGAAGTGGGTGGAGAGTTCTTCTGTAAGGAAGGGCTTAGGGCCGTGTGGTACCCCAGCACAAAGCTATGGCATGAACAGTGCTTAATACGTAAAAACATAATTGCAGCGGCCATGGGTTAGGAGCCCAACAGAGCTTCTTTTTATCAGATGATGCTGAATGACATGTTTGCCTAGTGTAGATTCCACCTTTTGCCTCTTTGTTCCACCTCCCAACACTTCCTGCCTCCTTACTTCTCACTCTTGCAGGTTCTTTTTCTTCTCTGCTTTCTCCCTTTGTCACAGCTTTGTATCTTGCTCTTTTTCCTTCTCTCCCCATTTTCAGCCTTTCTCACTCCTTCTCTGGATCAAAGTCTGATGTCTCCCACCTGCAACCACCAACTCAAATGAAGCACTGGGAATAAGCCAGTGTAAATGAAAATGTATGGCATAGACCAGTACAAAAGTGTAAGGTACACATTATGGCATAAGATAATGTAAAACATTAGGTATGACATAAACCAATGTAAAAATGTAATGGTGAATGTATGGCATAGAGCAATATAAAGGAGATGGTATGGCATAAACTAGTGTAAAAGTGCAAAGGAAAATGTGTGGCATAAGGGATTTTTTGAGGGTTTTTTTATCTCACAAATCTGGCCCCAGTAAATTAGAGCACTTTGTAACAAAACCAGACCATGTTACACATTTCCTAATTTTAGAGCTAGATCTACAATAATTAGGTATTGCGAGTTACAATTTGCAGTTTCTGCTGAATTGCAATCAGGAAATCGCAATTCCTAATGTAAGAAACCTTAGAACCATTAATTAACCATTAAAAATCGACCTACCTCATGAATATCAATGAGGTAGGTCACAATTTGTGACTCACTAGGAATCGCTGCCATCACAGGGATGGTGGGCTGCTGGGGTCAGCAGACCACCATGTCTATGATTGCTCTTAAATGAAACAATTGTTTGAAAAAATTGAGCATTTAAAAAAATTGGACATTTTTAAGTTTCATTTTTAGGTCTCGGGCCTAGCGTTGCAGTGCGCAGTACTGCTCGCACAGCCCGAGACCTCTTGTATGAGCTTTTGAAAGCTGCCCACACGCTCGTGCGTGTGGTTTTGCTTTCGGCGGCGGCCATTGGCTTTAGCGTGTTCTTTTAAAAAAAAGTAATGCACGCAATTGGGCAAAGGCGGACGCATGTCCCGCCTTTGCTCCGCCCATTCCCGTCCGTGGCTAGCACGCGCATCAGTGCGCGGCACAGACGACAGGCTCCCTCGCCCCCCCCGCTCCTCTGTGGTGCGCGCGCACCACTGGTTTCAAGTTCCGCGTTCGGCTCCTCTGTGGTGCGCGCGTACCACAGGTTTCGATTCCGTGCGTGTTATTTCTCTGGCGCGGCTTCTTCTTTTCGGAGCTTTCATGTGTAACGTTTTTCGTAATCTTTCATTGTATTCATTCTTCGTTGGATGTGTATTTAAATAATCCCACTTCCCTTGTAGCCTGACATTATTATTATTATTATTATATATCTGTGCACAGACATGAGCTGGCGGGCCCTGTCCTCAGACAGGAGGCAGGCGCAGGGCGTGTAGGACCCCGGCCAGGGAGCAGATGGACAGGGTTCGGTTGAGTCGTTTGCAGACTGGTCGCCGACCGGACTCCATGTGCAGCAGCAGGGTGTAGCTCCTCGTCAGGCAGCCACCTCCACCCGAGCCCTCCATGATGAAGTATAATAAGGTGAGCCATGGCGCCGTTTCCTGGGAGGTACCTTGTGTGCTGTGCTGTGCTGCCTGCAGTGTAGGGCGAGGAAGAGCTCCTGGGGGGACTTTTCCCAAGAAAAAACGCTCCGTAGGGCGCTGGAATGGTCTGAAACCCCCATTGCGCTTAATCCCTTCTTTCAAGAAGAAGCGCCTTGAGGCGGGCGGGTCGGATGTCAGTGCTGCGCTGTTCGGACCTGCTCGTTTATTCGATGCCACCGGGTCCCGATTGCCTTCCTTGTGAGAGAGTGGGTGTCTTCTTTGGTGACTAAAAGAGCATTGCCCGGTGCTTGTGGCTGTGCTTTTCCTGGCAGCGTTTCGTTGCCATACTGTGGGCTCCTCTGATTTCTCAAGATTTCCGTACTGTGGAATGTGTGGCCGCTAGGCGACACATCTCCGCTAAACCCCGCATTTCTGTGGAATGGCTCTTCTCCGCCTCTACCGCTGCTGTCTTGAAGACTGTAATGCTGTGTAGAATACAGTTTCGTGCTTGCTTCTTACAGTCATGTTAAATTATTCTTAATTACTCTACATGCTTGTTATTTTTTTAATGCCTTATTAGCAGTGCTGTCTAAGCGTATCAGTGTGTCCTCGTCCTGCACGCAGGTCTGTCGCTGTAGTACCGTTTTGAGGTACCTTCCACCAGATCTCTCACTTATGAGAATCTCCCTGACTGTTGTCCTCTGTTGTTGCTGCTGATTTTGTGCATGTAAACCCGACTGTAATCGCCAACATTGTATAGCATACTTCTGGACAAAATAATAGATCTCCCCAGAAAAAAACCCATTGAAAAGCCACCACTAACTCCCAGAAATAGATAAAAATCACAAGAACGCGAGAATGTATTGGTCGTCTAAAATATGTAGTTTGTAACAAGTCTGCACTTCTCTAAAATCTGATTCTTATCCGCGGCTGGCAGCGAACGAGAATAATTCTTGTTGAAGGATAAGCGATGTATATTTACGTGTGTGGAGGCTGCACAGCTGTTCCTTGATGGCACCAGCAGGGTGCGGGTGCTCAAGGGTTAACCTGGATTTCCGCGTTGTTGAAATTGCATTCTTCTGAGACGAAGTGGGTCTTGGAAGCTCGGCTGCTGGAGATGGGGGAGGGTGTGAAACAGTGTAAAGCGGTACCACATACAGAAAACAGAATAAAAATCCGGAGGCAGGCCAATATTTCCCAGTTTATGTTGGAAGTATCGCAGCAAGTTTTATTCTTTGTTATTGCTACTGATTTAAATTAAATGTTATTTTTGTTGTTGTGGTTGAGTATACCATGTAATCAAGTCTAAAAAATAATCATTATATTTACGCTTGAAGCACTGTAAACTGGTGAGCTTGCTCAACTGTACCTGTTGCAGCCAGATGGGTGGTCGAGCAGAGTCTGGGTGAACAGTCATGAATTTGGAATGTTTTATCCTTTGCTGCCCCATCCCCTCCACACACATATTAATTGATTGCACGTTTCCCTCTTGCAATGCAATATGTCTTGCATTATTAAAGTTTGAGCTATTGGCATTGCTAAATAATACAACACCAATAGCTCAAACTTTAATAATGCGAGACCTATTGCATTGCAAATGCTTGTTTAAGAGCAGACAGTGGTCCGTGGGACCTCTGCCTGCTCTTAAAAAATATATATTTTTCACATTCTCAAAGGGAAGGGGTCCCATTGGGACACCTTGTCATTTACGAATGATTACCACTATGTTTGAGTAGTCAGTAAAAAACGAATGTTTTGTGACCGTAATTTGGTCGCAAAAAATTAATACATACCTTACTGATTCAGTATTTGGAAGGGACCCCTAAACACTCCACTTCCAAATACCGAGTCAGATTTTTGTCGCAAACACAAATGGTGATTCAGTAAGAAGGTACAGAACCACACTTTGGAATTTGTTTATTTAAAAAAGCATTTTTGTGGTCGCAAATGGCCCTTTGCGTGCGCAAAAATGCTTTGTACATCTTGCCCTCAGGCACTTGGAGATTAAGTCATTTGCCCAGAATGTTGAGCCAAGGCTGGGATATGAGCCTGGTTCTTCATGTTCCAAAGCCAGCAGCTCTAGTCGTTAGGCCACATCTCCACCCCCGTTTAGCACTGAGCACAAGCCACTGTAAAGGAGAAGGTATGGCATAAGCTAGTGTAAAGGAGTAAAGGAAAAATTATGGCATAAGCTAGGGTAAAAGAGTTAATGAATATGTTTGACATAAACCAGTATAACTTAAATGAGACATGGTTTAATATTTATTCTATGAAATTAATTTTACATTGAGTGTGGATGAACATGAATGAGGTCACTCAGAGAACAAAACAGTTTTCTGAGTTCTCACATGATTGCCATTTACAATGCTTCCCTTTACACGCCCACCGTGAATGGACTCCACCAATTGCTTTATTGAAATTATTGAACTCCTATGACTACCCTAGACTTGGCTTAAAATCATTTGCCGTTTGTGTTCAACCTCCCTCTGAAGGGAATGTTCCATGTATTCACTTCTTCCTTCGCAAAAACAACTATTTTCTAAAGGTACTTGGGAGACTCCACTCTCAAGTCCCACATGGTGCTGACCTACAATTCTTGGTGGAAGTGTCGCTCAAATAATCCATGATTTTCTTGCTGTGTTTATTCTATTGAAGAATTTTACAGTTTCTATCATTGTCATCTAGCCTCACCTTTCCTCAATACAAACAGGATTAAATAGCAGACTTATTCTCGCCTGCTTTGTGCTTTTAAACATTCCCCATTTTGGTAGTCAGTCTCTTCACTTTTAATTTCCATCTGGAGGTGCGGCCTGCAGAACATCACAAAATAGCGCACATGTAGCCTAGTCAGTGAAACACACAGTGATACTCTAACTTGCCTTTTTCTGTTTGCTCTGTGTCTACTTCTATGTCTCCTGATAGTCCCATAGTCCTATTTACTCTGAGGTCATCCAGCTATGGAAACTTAAAACTCTCTCTAATTTTGGGTTTAGTTTACACATGTGACTTCTCTACTTTTTATCCTCTGTTGTCCCGGGGTAGACCAACACGTCAAGTGCATCCCTAGTTGTTGCTTGCATTGAACCTAAGCTAATAATGGCTTCTTTGGGCCTTTCTTTTAGGGGTCAGTACTATGACATATTTCCATATCATCTAGACACCCCATGCTTCACTTACCAACTGCAAATCAAAGCTACCTATTATGGATGCATTTATGACAACCAATGAAATAAGTCATGCACTTAGCAGTTCAGTTGGCACCTCTCCTCAGAATGGACTCCAGTCACCAGTGTTCTTTGCTTTTGATCATTGAGATACTGCAGTTCAAAACACTGCTTCACTTTCAAAGAAACCAAACCAAAGAACTGCACTAATCCCAGCTTCAGCCCACCTCCACACACTGCTCAAGTAGGAAAAGGAAAAGAGTTTAAAAGAAAGAACTTGGACACAACTCTTCCCACCTATGCCCTCAAATTCTGGGAGAATTTTCTCCAAATGTTGCTGCCTTCATCAAACGACTCATGAAAGACCTGAAAACCATCCTCTTCAGATGACATAGTCTTCAACCTATCCCACACTAACACTCTCGGCTACCTCAGATTGACCTGTGTACTACATAATCCACCTCTACACACGGTATAGTATCTGTTGTCCCAACTTTCGTAGGGTTATGTGACGCTCCCTATGTCGGGATAACATTTTATTGCCATTGTTGTAAAGTAGTTAACAGTGTACCTATAATGGATTTCTTTTCCTGTGGTACAAGTCCCTGCTGCGAACGTGGTCTTATGCACTTCGCACTATATTTTCTCATTTCACATGCATGATTGTTGTTATGAAGAAATAGTGCTCTCGGCTACTGGCGCAGACTAAATACTGACTTATTTAAACACAGACGCTTCGAGACTGCTGTATAACGTATGTTCTTAGACAATGTATTTACAACACTGTGCTTTGGAAAGCACTGTTTGGCCTCAAATTATTCAAAATTTACTTGCTGGAAACCCCTCTCCACTCAAACCTCAGTGAGAGAAATGGGGGCTCCCTGTAAAGTGGGGCTGGTGTACACTTGGTATTGCAGCTGCTGATTTGAATTCCCATTTCTGGTCGAACCATGCAGGAGTAGAGGATTTCAGGAATGTGCATACATATGCCCATGGATTCCCTGACACTGCGGTGACTGCTTCTTTCTTTCAATCAGCAGCATACGAGGTTTGTTCGCTAACTGGCTCATGTTCCGTGTCTCTGAGCTGTTGCTGATGCAGGCAGCAGACAACTGGAACAAATCCAGCCCAGGATTGAACACAAAGCAAACATTCTATGTACAAAAATATAAGAACAACATGATGGCTGGTTTAGCCGCCAGAGCGCCATTCCGTCCATTTGCTTTTGTGTAGTACTAGTAGCATCATTTTATTTCATTGTTTACTTGTGTTTTTTCCGGTTGTGTAGAGCCTTGCATTGTTCTGTTTTACAAGCACTATGATAACAATTGTTAAAAGTGAGGCTTGTAAAACTGCCCTAATACAAGACCACTGATGCTTGGCTTGACATAAAAGCCCATTCTAGCACATTTTAGTGAAATTGTTCTTATAGTTTAAAGGAAAAATGTGTTTACTTTTTATCCAGCTGTTAGAGACACACTCTCTATGATGCGAACCGATCTGAGCGTATAGAAATAAAAAAAATTATAGAATTTTTTGCTTGTTTTTATAAGGAATTAAATTCTTATACTTTTGTATTGTAATTTTATATGTTTATAAGGAGGTTGATTTCCAATAAACAATACGCTATAAGAAATCAATCTATCTATCTATCTATCTATCTATCTATATGTATATATATATTTATTTATTTTACTGAGAAAACCAAAGATTACAGGGACATTATAGTTAGGTTCACGTTTTACCCACACAACACCATAGAAATTCAGCAGTTATAGTTATACTTATAGTTATACTTATGTTAAGAAACTATTACTCCATGGCCTAAAGTTAGTAAATGGCACGAGTCAAGTTTCTTCAGCTGAGTATAACTATAAGTATAACTATAACTGCTGAATTTCTATGGTTTTATATGGGCAAAATGTGAACCTAACTATAAAGCCCGTGTAACCTTTGGTTTTTTTTCAGTGAATTTCTATAGTTTGTTAACATAAAGTAATGTATAATTACCGTACATTAATACAACCATGAGGCGGTACGCAGTGGGGAGGTTCTCTTGTGGCTCCCACGCTCCCTGCAGCTAATCACAACTCTGCAATGCAGCGTTGTGATTGGTCTCAGCGCCGTCACACGGCGCCCATCCAGGTGCTGTAGGGGTGGGCATGTTCTCCATGCAGGCTGTAATGCCGCCTTCATGGAGAACATTGAAAGTGTGCTTTACTGTTTTGGGCGGCCTGAGATGGCCATCCAAACAGTCATTGTGCACTTAGGAGGGTTGTACCGCTCCTGCTCTGCTCTTCAGCTCTGCCCGCCCCCTCACGCAAGCTGCCGCAGCAGGAGGACAACATAAAATGATAATAACATTAGTTATTATCATTCTATTTTTTCCTTTCTTTTGCTGCTTTGAGTCAGAGGGGCGACGCTCTTCCGCCTTAGCGGAGGAGCCGCCACTGTACTTTTCCCTCTCCCAGCCCAAGCAACAAACAAAATGGGGGCCGCAACTTTCCTGTCAAGTTGCCGTCAGCCAACCAGGACCTTGCTTTTCTCCTGGATCCGCGGATCCCCCCAGATGTGTCCTATGGGGTCAGGGTACCTGTATCCTGCCCCTTATGTGTTTTTACACTCTATTTTTCTCTCCCCAGGGCCAACCAATAAACAAAATGGCAGCCACAACTTTCCTGTAAGGTTGCAGCCAGCCAATCAGGGCCTTGTTTTTCCCCCCAAATCCACGGATCCCACGTGGGTGGATCAGTGGAGGAGCCGCATCCCTAGATATCTATAAATTTCTTTCTTTAATAACTTCTAAGCTACTGTACAGATTTACACCAAATTACAAAAAGGTCTCTTTCTAGACCAAGATCTACCTTTCTGCAAAATATGGTGTAATTCCATTCAGCGGTTCAGGCTGTAGTCGTGTCTAAAAACTGAAAATCCCCATAGACATTAGCAGGGGGAAAAATATTTTGGGACCCCCCTTTTTCTTGGCCCGGCTCGACGAATCACCCCGAAACTTTCCACACAGCAGCGGAAGAAAGTTGTACGATAGTTTTGAAAATTTTGTGAATATTCATCAAAAGGCTCTAAAGTTATTAGCAAAACAAAAAATGCTTTGTCTATGGGAAAAGTTGGCCCTAACTGCCCTAACTAGAACTACCTACTGGCTACCTACCGCCAGTAGGTTACATATATATATATATATATATATATATATATATATATATATATATGTACATATATATACATGTATGTATGTGTGTGTATATATATATGTATGTGTGTGTATATATATATATATATATGTATATCTGAAAGAAACACGTTAGTTATAGATTCCCCACCTTAGAATTACCCCCAGGCGTCAGACTGGATCCGGAAAGTTTTTTCGTCAGCAGTAGCTCTGCGCGTCGGAAGGTGGCGTCGGTCGGCTCCGCGTCCGTCGTCGGCGTCTTGGTCACCGGGATGACGTCGCGGCAGCTACTTAGCTGCCGCCCTCGCGCGCTGACGTCAGTTCTTTCTTTTTCCGCGCCAGCCAGCGCAGATCCGGAGAGAGCGGTACCTCCAGTCACTTTTTGACTGACTTTTTTGAGCGACTTTTGTCGACGTCTTTTTTTGAGTCTACGACTCCTGGTGCACGAGGGATGCCCGGCTTCAAGGCCTGCAGTTCCTGTAACCGGCTAATGTCGGTTACGGATCAGCATCGCGTGTGCCTCTTTTGCCTGGAGCGCGACCACGACCCCAAGTCGTGCTCCGACTGCCGGTCGATGGCGCCGAAGGCTTTGCGGGAGTGGTCCCGAAAGCTGCTTGAGCGCCGGCAGTCGGCTCCGCGCCGTTCGACGTCCCGGTCGCGAAGGAGGTCTAGGGACCGGTCGTGGAGCCATCACCACTCATCGAAGTCTTCGCACTCGGGGTCGGGTAAGTCGAAGCACAAGAAGAAGTCGAAGAAGCATCGTCGCTCTTCGACTTCTCCCCGTCGGTCGGCTGACGCGACGATTGATGCGGGTGGTGCCCCTCCCGAGGCTCCGCGCTCGGAGCCCGAGGAGTCGACTCCGAGTTGCCCCCCCTTCCCGGGACACGGAGCGACTCCCACCCAACTTCGTAAATTTTACGAAGCGATGCATGTCATCTTCGGGTGACCCGAACCCGCCGGCGCGCCTTCGGGCCCCGCAGACTCGGTTGGGGGGCCTAGGCCTACTCCACCGTCGGCTCCGGCCTCGGCGCCGCAGGCCCCCTGTGGATCCAGGCCTGGATCCGGATCGGCGCCGGTTGACCTTATTACACCTCCACCGGCGCTGCTTCCTCCGGCACCGCAACCGACGCCGGTCGTGTCCCCGGCCGGCGTCGACCCCGGCCTCCATCCCGAGTTGACCCAGAGCCAGACCGGCGTCACCCGACGCCGGATCCGGCGCCGAGTGGGGTTTTTGTGCCCCTGTTCACTCCTGGGGTCCCTTTTCGGCCAGATTGGCAGCCTGAGGATGAGGAGGACGACTGGGAGGGGTCAGGTGACACTTTAACTGATCAGCTAGGATCTGAACAGGACTGGAGAGAGGAACTGGGGGATGCCAGTGGTCTTGATACTTCCCCAGACCTTGGCATGTTGTCTCCTCCTACCGTGGCTACGGAGGAGGGAGCGTTATACGCAGTGGTGTTGCGTAGGGCGGCCGAGGCCCTCAACCTCAAGCTTCATACGGTGGCAGTCAGGACTAACCTCCTGACAGAGGTGCTTCAACCGGCTGGGAGCTCTTCGGAGCCCCTGCTGCTGTTTAATGAGGCCCTTACTGATGTCCTTTTGGGCACGTGGTCCAGTCCCAACACGGGGGCTCCCAGGGATAGGATGATTGCCCGACGCCACCGCCCGGCTCCGGGCGACCCCACTTTCCTCTCCCAACACCCCACCCCACCCCAGAGAGCTTGGTGGTCCAAGCCTCCACTTCCAAGAGCGCATTTCCTACCGCTCCCCCGGAAAGGGAATCCAAGAAGCTGGACCATCTTGGGAAGAAGATTTTCTCTTCCGCCAGCTTAGGACTGTGGTCGGTAAACACCGCATGTCTCTTGGGCCGTTATTCCCACTCTGTGTGGGACTCGGTTGCGCAAGTGCTGCCTCAATGTCCGGAGGAGGCCCGGGCAGTGCTCTCCAAGGCTATTGCCGCCGGGAGGGATGCGGCGAAGTTTACCATCCGTTGTGGGCTGGATACCGCCGACTCTCTGGGCAGGACAATTTCAACGTCGGTAGCCCTTCGTCGCTACGCCTGGATGAGATCGACTGGCTTTTTGGGGGATGTCCAGAACACCTTGATGGACATGCCCTTTGATGGCCGTCGCCTTTTTGGCGACAAAGCGGACAACGCTCTAGAGCGTTTCAAGGACTCACGGGCTACGGCCAAGTCCTTAGGCCTCTCCAGCCGCCCAGCGCAGTCTGCTTTTCGCCCCTTTTGTGGCTACGGAAGGGGTGCCCCGCTACATTCCGCCCAGAGCCACAGGCCGCAGCAAGTTACCCAACCTTCGCGCGGCCGGGGACGTGGGAACCAACGCCGTGGTTCAGGGGCCAGCGGGCAGGCCAGTCCACCAACCCCCCCGCTGCAGCAGCCTCCAAACCTTCCTAGTCCGACTTTTCAGGCCCATCACTCCCCCACTAGCGCACCATCACGTCGGACAGGTGGGTTTTGCAAATAGTCCGAAGTGGCTACTCCCTCCCCTTCGAGGCTACCCCTCCAGCCATGCCACCTCAATACCACCGCATGTCGGAGGATCACCTGGCACTTCTCCAACAGGAAGTTTTGGCACTCTTGGCCAAGGGAGCCATCGAGCGCGTTCCTGTCCCAGAAGTAGGTCGTGGTTGCTATTCCCACTACTTTCTGGTACCCAAGAAGGACAAGGGCCTGCGTCCTATCTGGATCTCAGGGACGTCAACCACTTCCTCCAGAAGGAGAAGTTCAAAATGTTGACGCTCGCTCAGGTCTTGTCTGCCCTCGACCCTGGAGACTGGATGGTAGCGTTGGACTTGCAGGACGCTTATTTTCACATCCCCGTCCTAACGGCCCACCGGCATTACCTGCGGTTCACGGTAGGCCACGAGCATTTTCAGTTTACCGTGCTCCCCTTTGTCCTTACCAGCACCCCTTGGGTGTTCACGAAAGTGATGGCGGTGGTCGCAGCTCATCTGCGCAGATCAGGGGTTCCAGTCTTCTCCTATCTCGACGACTAGCTGTTGAAGGCGGGCTCATCCCAGGCAGTCGTCGCCCACCTCCAGACTACATCCGACCTCCTGCATTCCCTGGGGTTCTCCATCAATGTGCCGAAGTCACACCTGATTCCCTCTCAGAAGCTCCTCTTCATCGGAGCGGTTCTGGTCACGACGCGGTTTCGGGTTTATCCTCCCGAACAGCGAGTCCGGGATATTCGGGCTATGATTCCGATCTTTCAGCCTCTATCCCGGGTTTCGGTCCGGATGACCCTGAGGCTGCTGGGCCTCATGGCCTCCTGCATCCTGCTGGTCGATCATGCCAGGTGGCATATGCTGGCTCTGCAGTGGGATCTGAAGTTCCAGTGGGCACAGCATCAGGGGAATCTGTCCGATTGCGTCCAGATCTCGGAGGGCACTGCTCGACAGTTGCAGTGGTGGCTCACGAACCAGGATTGGGTCAACGGCAGATCCCTCTCCCTTCCCCAACCAGAGCACACGGTGGTGACGGACACATCCCTTCTGGGATGGGGCGGCCACATGGGAGAGGCGGAGATCAGAGGACTCTGGTCTCCGGCGAAGTTCGGGCTCCACATCAACCTTCTGGAGCTCCGGGCGATTCGTCTTGCACTCAAGGCATTCCTTCCCTCTGTCCGGGGAAGAGTAGTGCAGGTGTTCACAGACAACACCACCGCCATGTGGTTCTGCAACAAACAGGGCGGGGTGGGGTCGTGGACCCTATGTCAGGAGGCCCTCCGCCTCTGGACATGGCTGGAACATCAGGGCATATCCCTGGTGGTTCAACACCTGGCGGGTTCCCTGAACGCCAGGGTGGACAAACTCAGCCGCAGGTGCATGATGGATCACGAATGGGATCTTCCCTCGGAGGTGGTGCAAGGTCTCTTTCAACAGTGGGGAGAACCTTGGTTAGATATATTCGCCACCGAAGTGAACGCGCAATGTCAGCAATTCTGCACATTGGAATTTCCAAGGCGGCACTCGCTAGGCGATGCTTTTCGTTGCGAGTGGAGTTGCGGTCTGTTGTACGCCTTTCCGCCTATACCACTTCTGCCCAGAGTGCTGAAGAAGATCAGGCGCGACCGGGCCCAAGTCATTCTTGTGGCTCTGGATTGGGCATGAAGAGTCTGGTATCCCGAGCTGCTCAACATGGCCATCGATCCTCCGACCCGTCTGCCTCTTCGGGAGGATCTTCTGTCTCAGCAACAGGGGACGGTCCTCCACCCGAACCTGTCCAGCCTCCACCTCCTTGCGTGGCAATTGAGCGGCGGCAGCTGACGTCTTTTGACCTGCCTCCCGAAGTTTGTGACGTAATCTTGGCAGCCAGGCGTCCCTCCACTAAGACGGTATACGCCTGCCGGTGGAACAAATTTGTGGCATGGTGCACAGCAAAGGCTGTGGATCCCCTCTCTGCCCCTCTTTCTGAGGTTCTCTTGTTTCTCCTTTCTTTGGCCCAGCAGGGCTCTGCTCTGGGCACTATCAAGGGCTATCTCTCGGCCATCTCTGCCTTTCTTCAGCTTCCAGATCAGCCTTCTCTTTTCAAGTCCCCGGTTGTTAATCATTTCTTGAAAGGCATAACTCATCTCTTTCCTCCTATTCCCTTCATTATGCCTCAGTGGGACTTGAATCTAGTTTTAACCTATTTAATGTGTGCTCCCTTTGAGCCGCTACACAACTGTCCTTTTAGGCTTCTGACGATGGTAGCCATCACATCTGCCAGAAGAGTGAGTGAGCTCCATGTCCTTTCATCTAAGCCTCCTTTCCTGTCTGTCCATCCGGACAAGGTAGTTCTCAGGACTTGTCCATCCTTCCTGCCCAAGGTCGTCACTGCCTTTCACATCGGGCAGACCATCACTTTGCCCACCTTCTTTCCGCATCCTTCGAAAGAGGAAGAGAGGCTCCACCATCTGGACCCAAAACGTGCGCTTTCCTTTTATCTGGATCGCACCAAACAGTTCCGGGTGAATGCCCAGCTCATTGTTGGCTACGTGGGCGCCAAGAAAGGTCGGGCCGTACACAAGCGGACTATCTCCCGATGGGTCGTTTTGTGTATCAAAGCCTGTTATTCTTTGGCAAAGAAGGAGCCTCCAGTTGGGCTGCGCGCCCATTCCACCAGGGCGACGGCAGCAACTACTGCTTTGGGACGTGGCGTTCCTCTGAATGACATTTGTCAGGCAGCTACGTGGGCTTCGTTGCACACCTTTACCAAACACTACTGCCTTGACAATCAAGTCCGGAGAGACGGCTTCTTTGGCCGTTCTGTTCTCCAGGACTTTCTGCTGTGATCTTGGTTCGCATACCCACCTCTGGGGTTGGTATTGCTGGGGTATCTATTCTAAGGTAAGGAATCTATAACTAACGTGTTTCTTTCAGATGAACAAGTTACTTATGTTCGGTAACTATATATCTGTAAGAAACATTAGTTAGTTATAGATTCCTTACCGCCCCACCCATCCTCCCCGTTCTGCGAACTGATTTCTAGGGTTAAGGATATCCTTTCAGGGCCCTAGTTTTGTGCACCAGTGGTCAGTGTCTTGCATAGCTCTGCGTATCTGGCGCGGAAAGTCGTGTACAGAACTGACGTCAGCGCGCGAGGGCGGCGTCTACGTAGCTGCCGTGACGTCATCCCGGCGACCACGACACCGACGACGGACGCGGAACCGACCGACGCCACCTTCCGACGCGCAGAGGTACTGCTGACGAAAAAACTTTCCGGATCCAGTCTGACGCCTGGGGGTAATTCTAAGGTAAGGAATCTATAACTAACTAATGTTTCTTACAGATATATCGTTACCGAAGGTAAGTAACTTGTATATAAATATATATATATATATGTTTGTATATTATATATATATATTTAACACATATAACACATATATATATATTTTAAACAAGGCTTTCTCCTCCACACCCTCACTTCAGAGGCATAGTCCATGCAATAGGCACCTTGAAGAAAAAAAAGAGGCAAGTGGTGACAAGCAATAATATGGCAGTGCATTTCTCCCAGAACCTGCGACTAACCATATATATATAGTGGCAGTCGCCACAGGGCCATTATAAAAAAGTACTCTTTTATGCAAAGTTTCTTCATGGAAAGTTTCAGGGTGATACATCAAGCAGGGCCCGAGAAAAAGGTGGGGGGGTTCCAAAAGGCAAAATCCCAATGCATTTTCCATAGACTTTTGTGGAATGCGGTACCGTGAAGACTGCTGAATGGTATAACACCAAATTTGGCAGGAAGCTCGATCTTGGTCGAAGGCCATGTGCGGTGGGGGGTTGGCTACCCGCAGGATCAGACGCAGGGCCAGGCTGTGTCACATAACTATAACTTGTGCCCTAAAGTAACTATAATTCACTGTCTCACCACTGTTTATGACCTCACATATTACAACACTTATGACATGTTCAGTGACATCATTGATAGCATTACTGATGACAAATGAACTTACATCATTGAATGCAACACTGTTCATGGCAGGGGCGCAAATTAAAGTTACTTTAGGTGCCGAGTTATAGTTACTTGGGATAACTATAACTGGTGAATTTCAGTATTTTGTTGAGTTTAAAATGTTACGTTGTCACTGAAATTTTCACCTAATTATAACGTTACTTTAAGCTTTGTTTTTTTTTCACTTAATTTCTAAGGTTTTTTTTAAAGTAACATAAGATATAATTACAATTCCTAACTTTAACGTTACTTTACTCTTTGTTTTTTTAAAGAGTGTGTGTTTGTGTGTGTGTGTTTATATATATATATATATAATCATTAAAATACATGACAGGTTTTGATAGAGAAACGACAGTTAAAGTTGTAAGAGAAAGCAAAGTTTATATGCAAAATTCACACTTTATCTTATCTTATGTGCCACCCTTCTCAAGCTCTATGATGTTACCGGCCACCGCTTCCAATGCAGGGAGACTCTGCCGCAACCCAGTTTGGTAGCACTTCTGGGGACATCACTATTTTTACTTCTGCGTCACATAGCGCTCTTAAGTGACCATGGCAACACAGGCAGCATCTCCCCTTTACTTATTGCCGGGAAGCATACACGACAGGGAAGAGCAGCAGAACCCCCACCTTGTGCTATATACATTTATGTCTAAAAAGACGTAGCAGAGACTACTGTAATTATATAGCACAATACATGGCTTTTGTTAATAGAATACATTGTAAATTACTTTGAAAGTAAAACGGTCTTAAAAAAAGGAAAAACTGACATCTATAGTTTTTCTCCTTCAGATCTATGTTTCCAGCTTCGTATGGTTTGTTTGTATGGGAAAAAATGCAGATTATGGTGTTCCAAAGGTGGTACAAGGAAGGAATGTGCCTTCCATCTAATAACTCTGAAGTCTAATAAAGAATGACTAGGACGGAAATTTGAGCTATTAAAAATTGTAGGTGTGCGAAGATGTATAGGTGATAGAGAAAGTAGACCACAGATGTTAGTAAATTTGGTGGCCATCGTGAAAAATCCTAAAGAAGCATTTATGTCATAATCGAAAGTGTGAAAGTGTGAAGACACTGGGAGCTAAGTGAGGAGACAAGTAGGGGAACTGTGGAATTTTCTCTACCTACCCATGGATGTCATTGTGTTGATGTGACAGCCCTCTTACAGGAAGAGATCCCCTATTGAAAAAATATGACTACCTGACTTCCGGGAGGACACTGTGCTGAGCCCTACACAGGCTGCGGTCTCTGCTGCCCCAGAGGATGCATGCCAAGTGCCACAGGGAGTCTGCGTGTTGGAGGCCACCCTATGCTGCAGTAGCATAGTTTCAGCTCTGCAATACTGATAATACATTAGCAGAATGACACCAAAAAGGAACAATCAGAAAATGACATTCTGTAAACAGGCATATCCATTCTTAAAGCCCCTCTATATATTGTCTTTTCTGCATTTTTGTTGGCCTTTTTATGCTATCACATGAGTTCTGGCAAATATGGAATGTACAGGACTGGAAGCATGAAACAAGGAATGCGAGTTACTCTCTGAACTAAATTTACAATCATAGTTTGTTTTTCTGTGTATTTGGTTTGGTTCTTTTTGTTCTTGTTAGTAAATTACACATTAGAATAAATATTTCTCTTTTTCACCAAACCAAGTGTAAGGGGACCATTTTAAGTTTCTTCTCTAGGTGCTTTTGTAAACAATGCAAGAACCTGCCATTACTAATGGATTTTCTCTCATTTATCAAACGTTTTAAGCAAACTACTTATTTCCCTTCCTGTGGTTTGTAGAAGCTGTGCACACAAGGGCGTATGAACTACTAAATAGAAAGGGGTTAATGGTGCATCTCTTTCTTCCTCTCACTGATGACAAGGTTCTTCTGTTTCCACTTTCTCGGTTCTACCCTATTCCAAAGAACTCTAGCATGACATGCTTGCCTTTGATTGAAAGTAAGATAAATACTTTTACGAAAACGTCTTGCACATAACAGAATCCCAAATGACATGTAGCAAGACCATTATATGTGATATTAAATCACTCACTCGCTGGGGAGCAACACCAAGTCAACAGCTGTGTGGATATTGGAACAGGCACACTGGTCTTTAGTTTTCATTGTAAGTTAGTAGAGGGCAAACCATTTACAACCTGTCCTTTGTGAGACTGACTGGAAAGGGTGAGGGAGAAATCATCTGAACCCCAGCTTTCTTCACTCAGAGACTTCATGTGCTGGCACTGGTGATCCAGTTTTCTCAAGGCTTCCCAAGTCGCTTGAGTTAAAGCCTCAGTCTCCATCACTTGATGACTTCAAATCTTTTGAGTTACAGTGGTGCCCTATTATATTGGAAGCAAGTGGCCGTAGCCCTACTGCATGAGGTACATATATAGTTTAAATCAATAATGTACCATTAACTTATTTAAAGAGCATTCAAATATATCCTCAAAATTCAAAGAAGGCACACACTATTGCTTTTTGGTGACTCGTATTTTATTCGGTCACTTTTCATAACATATTATCATATTCAATGTTCAAGATAAAGGGGTGGTTGCTCCAAGGAAAAATGTGAAGAAAGAAAGTGCTCGTGAAGTAAGATAGAATAAACAAGAGGGGGATCCAATCAAGCAAAACAATGATTCATCATTATTTACATTACAATCTCATAAGCAAAACTGGTCGTGATTCATGATTGCACCAGTTCTACATTAGGGCCTGTCCAATGGTTAATTCATAGTTATTCTTTATGTTCTTTCTCAAAAGTTAGCAAACAACGTTCGTCTGTAAGCAAGTAGGGCTGGGATAGTATACAGTACAGGCCCCGAACAGGGGAGAGTGTCGACGTTTCGACCCTAGTGCTACTACTCGAGCAGACCAGCTGGATTCCCCCGGGCTGTGCGAAGATGATTCATTGAGACGCTGTGGGCGATTTTTCTCACCCATTGATTGAAAGTAAACTGCTGTTACCAAGCCGCAATTCTATTGCGGACCTTTAAATCCATAACTAGGGGCGGCACTTTTACTGTGCATCACCCATGATCAGTTGCTCCCCCATCCCTCCTTTCTGTCTTGAGGAAGACCCGTTCGCAGAGGATACAAACTGCCCTCATTGCACTAGGGTCGAAACGTCGACACTCTCCCCTGTTCGGGGCCTGTACTGTATACTATCCCAGCCCTACTTGCTTACAGACGAACGTTGTTTGCTAACTTTTGAGAAAGAACATAAAGAATAACTATGAATTAACCATTGGACAGGCCCTAATGTAGAACTGGTGCAATCATGAATCACGACCAGTTTTGCTTATGAGATTGTAATGTAAATAATGATGAATCATTGTTTTGCTTGATTGGATCCCCCTCTTGTTTATTCTATCTTACTTCACGAGCACTTTCTTTCTTCACATTTTTCCTTGGAGCAACCACCCCTTTATCTTGAACATTGAATATGATAATATGTTATGAAAAGTGACCGAATAAAATACGAGTCACCAAAAAAGCAATAGTGTGTGCCTTCTTTGAATTTTGAGGATATATTTGAATGCTCTTTAAATAAGTTAATGGTACATTATTGATTTAAACTATATATGTACCTCATGCTGTTTATGATTGTTTCAGACAACTAAAATTTAACATAAGTCTAGGACCATTGTTTTTCTATACCAATTATTACCCAGGTCCATTGACTTCTATGGGTTACCCCATTATATCTTAATGGTAGCCCTACTGCAGCACACATTTCTAATTTCTGTGGATTTAAATCATTTCAGCCATATTTGTTTGGTTGGTGCTGTGTTACCACGCGAGTGATGTGGAAGATTGGAAGATTACTACTAGAAAGAAGCTGGTCTTAATAGTAAATGTAAAAGCAAACAGTGTTATGCAGGGTGACCAGAATTTGGTAAACATAAACAGGACATTGTACAAACATAGAAGTAGGACTAGAATTCCATATCGCTCAAGAGGCACACAATGACTTATTTCATAGTGATCAGTTAAACAGACAATGTGATACTGATAAGAATTAAATTAAACTTTTACACTCTGCATTCTCTGTTTAAACTAAATCTTTTTCCGCCCAGGGCTGCTAGATAGTTCTTTTCTGAAACACTTGAAAACGTGCCACCTGTGTTCAGTCAACCCTCTTTGAAAACCTAGGCTCAGCTAAATTTACTGAAATTTGCTGGGGCAAATGGCGAAAAACTGGGACTAACTCAGGAAATCCAGGACGCCTGGTCACCCTGAGTGCTATTACATTCTATGCTTTTTTCTACCAGCAGAAGTCAAAACTGGGTCGGAATGCCCAGCTTATTCCCATCATTGTGTATACAGTTAACACTTTCAACATGACACAATTCAGTTTAGCATTCAGAGCTTTCACAGATTGAGTGGTGGACTGAGTTTTCTTGATATGAAAATCATCCGCCTATCTGGATCTTCACTTGTATATTCCCAGTAAAGATTTGAACATAAGTCCAGGCCAGTCATTCTCACATTAGTAAAAAAGCTGCTATTGAAATGTATAAAGAGACATGTCAGGTTTTCAAAATGTGTGTTTTCAGGACTGAAGATTGGATCCTTTCAAAAGGGGAAGGTGAAGGCAGACAAATCTAAATAAATATTTTGTCTTGGTGATCAAGAAAAAAGATAAAGACTAAAAGATGAGAATAATGTACTTACATTTCAGTACAACTTTGACTGTCAGTGCTTAAAACAGAGTCAAAAGCATGCTTTAGAATGGCAGTAGGCTAGTAATCCTTTTTCGGTCCTGATGTAATAGTAATCAACAGAGTGTTAAACAGACAAAATGCCTCTGATGTTGTAAGGATGAGTGTTGCTATAGCGCCCTTGAAATTATTCTTATGCAGCTTAGTAAAAGAGCTGAAAGATCTTATATAAGATTGAAATACCAGTTGGAATCGAGAAATTTGACATTTGGGATACCACTCAAAAAGGTGGAAGAATGGTTAGGAACACAGTCACTGAAGAGCTCGGTGCAGCCAAGAGTGCAGCCAAGAACTAAATCCTGTGTTCAGAGTAAGACATTGTAGATGAGCAGTAAAAATTGTGTGGTGATGTCCTAAAGAACTTTGGGTTTCCGAATATCACAAATCATTTATGGGTGCAAAGGTTAAGATATTGGACCAATAAAAAGGAGGGTTGTGTTTGTAATTTGTAAATCATTCAAGGTTTCCTGTGAAGTATTTCATTCAGTTATAAAAGCAACTTTTCAAGAAATATGTATTAACATTTCTACGTATGCAGGCAGAATGTTTAAACTCTTCCCATGGATAGAGGAGGAGTGCCTGTTTCTGGACTAACATTACAAGTTAATCTATGACAGGCACTACGCTCCTCTCAAGATTAATTGGATTTTCCCTACTGCCTCACAGTTATGCTGGAGGGGGCAGGGGTAAATAGGGGATACTCTGCACATCTGATGGAGTTGTCCTACACTTGCTCCTTGGTGATCTGATGTAGCCAGCCACTACTGCACATAATTTCTTGGGTTTCCACTTACCTCTTGCTGCAACAATGTATGCCTTAGGCCTGAGACCGACCTATTATGAGCATGTTTCCAAAAGAGACTCGCACTTGACTCTACAATGCTTGGGAGTGGCAGACACCCTTCGCATTCATGTGAAAAAAGCCAGAGCCACCATCATCATCCCACTGTTTCTACTTGCTTTGGACAATATTGGCCATAGAGAAAGTGGTAAGCAACCTGGAGACTGTTCAGACCACTTTTGAAAAACCACTTATAGACTATATATCAAAGGGGATGCCAACACTGGCACTCTCACTAAGATGGAGAGCTGTAGACTGGTTACCACAAGCAAGTGGGTAATAGCAAATTATCATTCATAGCTAGTGGAATAGATATATCTAGTAAAGCATATTAATACGGCAAATAACTTATTCTATTGAGCTGGCAATAGATCCTGGGCGGCGGGGTGGGGGGCTGTGTTTATGCGTTATGGGATTGGCTCTGCCTTACACCCCTTTCACAATTAAATATTAGACCCTTGTTAGAAACTTGTTTTGCGCTGGAAAGTAGTCATAAAGTAACACAAAGTAGTGCTATGTGCTACTTTGGTTTACTTCAAGGGGGTGTACCATGGATGGTACAAGGGCTTTCCCATGCAAACCCCATGGGTTTTGACATTTCTATCTATTAACATTGGTAGACATGGATTTGTGTCAAAAAACTATGCCTCCTCAAGGAAGGGAAAACGCTGGATAAAAGTTTTTTTTTGTCCAAATATTTCCGACTTTGCATGTGTGCTCTACTGTGCAGCACACATACAAACTTGGAAAAATATTAAACTTTGTCTAAGCATAGAATTGTGTACTAGAAGGGTATCCTTGCGCACACCCTCACACTTTGGTGCAAGGGTGTGTGTCTGTGCCACAAGGCACCAAAAGTGCACCAGGGGTGGGGGAGAAAGAAACAGCGCTATATCTTAGAAGATGTGACAGTGTTCTGCTTTCTCCCTTTGACTCAACGCAGCACAAAATCTTTGGTTGCTGCACTGCATTGCATACTTCTTTGTCAATTACCCCATTATTTGTGTGTTGCCTGCCTTCCTCATTACTATTAATTAATAAAAATATGCTTGGATTAAAATATATTCTCTAAGTAAATGACGACAAATGTATGTAAACACTTCCCCGAAGAAATTGTAGACTTAAAAAAGATAAAATTAATTTAAAAAAGAGTGGGGTCAGCCATGTGAGGAAAATGCCTCTAAATACATGGGCCAACAACTCTGGCAAGCCAAGCATCCTCTTTTGTGGCCCACTGACTCATGGCATGCCGATTATTGAGGGACTTACTGCCCAGAAGGTGCCCATATCTCCCTCGCTTGTGTTGTTCTGGCTGCACACACATGACTGCTCATTGATTACATGCACAAGTGAAAAGTGGCCCGGAAAAAATATCATGGTTTGTCAGTGAACATTGTTCTTCCTTCAAGCATGCTCTCTTAATGGTACCTGGAAATTCTCTGTAGCCTTTAGAATGACAACTTCTGCTCTTGTGCAGAGAATGCCTCCCCGATGAAAAGCCACTCCGTAAATGCTGCTTTTCTTCTTTGTAAGAGAATGGGAACAGTGGATTGGTGCAGATCTTCACTACAGATACCAACTAGGAATGTGTTACGAAGCCAGACTGTCATAGGTTTCAGTAGGATTTATTGGCTTACAGGCAGACCACCAACTCCTGCTGCCGGCCTCTCTGCTCTCCTGGTTCTAACCGTCTCTCTACGAGACTCACCATGGAGACAGAATCTTCAGGCACGAGCAGGACATAGAATGATTACAACACTTCCCCTTTACTCAAAACACAAGGAAAAAAGGAAAGAGTAAAGAGCAAGAGGAGAGGAGAAGGAAGGAGAAAGAGAATGCATAAGTCAAAACATAGCAGTGCAGTAATGTAACAACAATACAAAATATTTCAATTCATCACATAGTCGTTATAACGCCTAGGAGGGCAACGAGACCTGGAAGAAGGACTTCGGGGACAAAGTGGAAAAGGAACAGGAGCACCCATGGTTGAGTCCAAAGCAGGCAAAACATCTGAACCTGAATAGCTCGGTGACTTGTCACCATGGAACTTCACCAAGCGGGACATGCTCCACTTAGTGCCATTATTAACAACAACAACATTCTTGAATACAGAAGTTATGACAAAGGGACCCATAAAGTCAGTGACACCCTTCCTATGCCACCTTGGTTTTTATAAGTACCCACTCACCAACTCTCCAAGTTGTGGCCTTGGTTGATTTTTAAAATCAAACCTCTCCTTGTACTTCCTCTGGTAAGCCTTAATCTTCGCTCCCACCTCCTCCTTATCCAAAACAGGACCTTCAATGTGGGGTAGCCAACCAGGATTAAGTTTGGACAGAGCCACCCTTCCCCTTAGTATGTGGAAAGGCGACTTTCCCAAAACAGTATTGAGTGCAGTTCGATGCGCCCACCAAGTATCCCTCAGGACACTTTTGAGAGGTACTTTCATCTCCACAGCCCGTTGGACACATGCCTTTACCACCCTGTTCATGCGTTCAGCTAATCCATTCGCCTGCGGCGCATAAAGCGCAGTCTTTTGATGGATAATCCCAAAATCCTTTAAGAAGTCATGCATCTCTTGTGAGATGAACTGCACCCCATTATCTGTGATGAGGAAACGAGGAACACCCTCACTGGCAAATTCATCCCTAAGAAAATCAATAACCACCCTGGTACTGACAGAATTGACGCATCTGGTGGAAACCCACTTGGAGGAGTAATCCACCAAAAGAATCACATACTTCTCAGAAGGCCCCAACAATTCAAAGGGACCCATGAGATCGAGACCAAGCTTGACCCAAGGCTCTCGAGGGACCTCAACAGGCGACAGGGGAGCTGGACTGATGACTTTTGACTTGTCATTGGAGGCACATTCGTGGCACTCCTTGACTACCATCTCGACTTGGCTGTCCATTTTAGGCCACCAGTATCTTTCACGAAGACGAGATTTGGTAAGGTTTCTTCCCAAATGCCCATCATGTGCAAGATTCACTAACTTGGGTCTTAGAGTAACAGGGGGTACAACTCTCTCACCCCGCATTAGGTAACCTTGACAAAGTGTAAGTTCATTTCTAATCGACCAGAAAGGCAATAAATTCGGGTCCATTTTTTTGCAATCAGGCCATCCCTTGACAACAAAATCAAAAATAATAGGAAATAAAACATCTTCCGACAAGGCTTGTTCCCATTCAAGTTCCTGAATAGCAGGCTCTTTGACCCAGCAAACTCCAACAGTTTCATTGTCCAAGACATTTTGGTAACAGTCAATGGGTAACCTTGATAGACAATCCGCTGTCTTGTTAGCAGAGCCTGGAAGGTATTGTACTTGAAAATTAAATTCTTCTAAACCTTCACTCCAGCGTTTAAGTCTGGGTGTTAGTCTTTCACTCTCTGCACACGAGAACACTTGAATTAAAGGGCGATGGTCTGACCTTACCAAGAACGGTATGCCCCAAAGGTAGAACTTAAAATGTTTTATTGCCCACACAATGGCCAAAGCTTCTCTCTCGATGCATGAGTAATGTTGCTCGGGTTTTTTTAGTGTTCTAGAGGCGAATGCAACAACTTTCTCTTCATTGCCCTCAACTTGAGAGAGCACCGCTCCAAGGCCATACAAACTGGCGTCAGTTGTTAGAACAGTTTTCTTTTTTGTGTCAAAATGACCCAGAGTGGGCATCTTACCTATTGCTTGCTTGATAGATCCAAAAGCAGCATTACACTCAACCGACCAGGTAAACTGCACACCCTTCCTCAAAAGAGCTCTGATCGGTTCCACGGTGGTGGCAAAGTCTTGGATGAACTTTGAATAAAATTCGGCAAGGCCAAGGAAAGACCTCACTTGCTCTTTATCAACCGGGGCAGGAGCCTCAATAATACTCTTTGCAAGATCCAATTTTGGTTGGATGCCTTCCCCAGAGATAACATGACCAAGATAAGTGACAGAAGACACTCCAATTTTACACTTATGCTTATTTACAGTCAAACCTTTGTCGGCTAGCTTTTGTAGAACAACCCTCAAAACGTTATCATGCTCTAAATCATTCTTTCCGTAAACCAAGATGTCGTCCTGGAAAAATAAGATGTTGGACACATCTCCCAGGACCATCTTCATGATGCGTTGAAAACAGGCAGCAGCCGAAGCTAACCCGAATGGCATCCTGACAAAACGGAAAGCACCTAGTGGTGTTACGAAAGACGTCAAGTGTTTGGAGTCTGGATGGAGAGGCACCTGATGGTACGCTGCGGATAAGTCCAACACACTAAAGACTTTCGCACCATTGAGCATGTTAATTGATTCAGCAATGTTGGGTAGAGGTTGGCGGTCTACCCATATCCACTTGTTTAAGCTCCTCAAGTCCACACACATCCTAATGTTCTTCCCACCATCTTTGGGAGCTAAAACCACTGGGGCCAACCATTCCGAGGACTCAATTTCCTCAATAACATTCAAACACATGAGCCTCTTAAGTTCATTCCTCAGGGGTTCTACCATCATGTTAGGGACCCTCCTGACTTTGTGAACAACAGGTGTTGCATTGTGTTTTAGAACAATGCGATGTTCAAAGTCTTTGAGCAACCCCAAGCTGTCAGAAAAAACTAGAGGGAACTCTTCAAAGAACTTGTTGGAACTCACACAATGGTCAATCAACATGACCTGCTCGGAGGGACAACGAGCATTCGGATTTAGCATTATTCCTAAGTCTCTTTGATGCCTCCACCCAAGGAGGTTGTCACCCCGTTTGGCAACGTAAATCTTTCCAATGGTTTCCCTCCCTTGAAGTGAATTTTCATGATGGCAAAACCAATTACATCGATGTGGGAGCCGCCATAGCTGACTGGACTAATGTCAGGAGCAAAAAGTTGAGATTCCGGAAAGGTTTTGTCCCAAAGTTCGTTGCCCAACATGGTAAAAGGGGAACCTGAATCTGCTAGAACTACAAACAACTTATCATCAATTACCACTTCACATTCCGGCATGGTGATTGTGTCTGCATCCACCACGCCGTCACCTCTTACGCTCAACATAATAGTTTTAGAAGTGTTATTGATAGTCTCAACACTATCCACTGTGCGTACTCTGCCACCAATTTCAACATTTTCTACTGCGCGTACTCTGCCACTAGACCTGCATACCCTGGCATAGTGGCCTTTGATTCCACACTTGAGGCAGGTTGTGCTTCTGGCATAGCAATTGGGATAGTTAGAAGAATGATTAGAGCTTCCACATCTATAGCACTTCATCTTTGAGAAGTCTGTGGGAGGTTTGATTTTAGCCCCACGTGCTGTCTTGGAGACACTGTCAATGGAGTCTAGAGATGGTTCTTTGAGAGATAACTCATGAATGCTACTTGGTGTGATATTGTCATCCATTGTTACTTTGTGTGCTTTCATCTCCTTGACCCAGCCTGAGGTGTTCTCCATTCCTTCTACAATAGCTACAGCTTCTTTGAGAGAAGGGTTTCTAGAAAGCAGTTTTTCCTGCACTCTGGAACTGTTGGTGCACCTGACCAGTTGATCACGTATCAACGAGTCCGTGAGTTCACCAAAGTCACAGGTACGAGCCAAAGTCTTTAGCGAAGCAATATAATTCCCTACCTTTTCGTTGTGTTCTTGTATCCTCATAAAAAATTTGTGCCTCTCTAAAACGACATTGATGCGCGGGCCAAAATACATTTCTAACATTTTTATAGACATCTCAAATACATCAGACGGTTCACCCTCACCTTCACCAACAGGAAGTGTGTCAATGCTTTCGTAAATGTTGCGCCCTTCAATTCCTAAATTATGAAGAAGGATGGCTTGTCTCCTATGAGCTGAAAATTTTTCACCCCCAATAGCTATTAAATAGGAGTCAAATAACAGTTTCCACCTTTTCCAGGGTAATAGCGGCTCACCCTTTTCGCATAGGAATGGAGGTGGTTGGCTCATGGAGGTGGTTGACATATTAGCAGAGTTTTTGAATTATTTCTTTAAAACTTTTGGCACCAAAATATGCAGAATATTGGATAAGTCAAAAATTAAAGTCAGCAATGTAAGTATAGCCAAGTATATCCAATAAATGTCAGTGCAGATGCTAGTACTCAGGAGAGTTTGCGAAAGCGCGGCATACAATCAACCTTTGTGAAGAAAAAAAAATGAAAAAATAAAAAATAAAATTGTAGCGCTGGACTACAAACTCTAAAATTAACGAAAGTACCTGTGGTGTTCAATATCTAAGTCCAAGTGGTTGCGCTTTTATTTCTAAATCGTTGCGCCTTAATTTTGCGTTCGTGTGGCTCTGTGTGGCTCTGAGGTGTTGTCATGGAGATCAGACAACAAGATGGGGGCACGCTGTGGTAATCTGACGCGCGATGATGTTATGACGTCGTGCGCGTCGAGCGTAGCAAACAGATGAGGCAGGACACCGTCGCGAGCCAAGTAGAGCCGTTGGAGGGAAAAGTGTTGAAAATCCCTCAAATCCAGTGCAAAACTTTCCCGAGGATGGGAAAAAAACCCAGTGGTATGGCGCAGACTCCGGCAGACTCCGGGAAGCAAGGAAAGAGGCCTCTCACTGGTCACGCAACTCCAAGTGGCGTGGTGAGAAAACGAAATCCGTGGGTTCATCAAGAAAGGAGTTGGAGGTAAGGTTGCTCGTCGCCAGTGTTACGAAGCCAGACTGTCATAGGTTTCAGTAGGATTTATTGGCTTACAGGCAGACCACCAACTCCTGCTGCCGGCCTCTCTGCTCTCCTGGTTCTAACCGTCTCTCTACGAGACTCACCATGGAGACAGAATCTTCAGGCACGAGCAGGACATAGAATGATTACAACAGAATGCACTTACATCTGTATCCGGTTTCTTGGCAAGAAAGAGAAACCAAGAGGGCCTGAGTGGTCTCACTTGGCATCTCTCATTTCAAACTTCCTAGTTAATGTAGAACAGAAAGACCAGACCAATACTGAAGGAGAAGGGTCATCATAACTACAATGGCCAGCCTGGAACTTCCTGAAACCTTATGCTTCTAGCACTTCCCCATAAGTAAGGGGACTTTACCTATGTGACTAAAGAACCTCCACGCAAAAATAATCCTTAAACTCTAAACCCAAAGTAGGCCCTTACTCCAATCTCTCAGCCATTAGGACACTGATAATAAGTATTTTATTTCAGTAAATGTTTTTCACCACTTTAACAGGCTGATATGTGCAAACGGGTAACAAAATTGTAACCTTTGTCAAATACTGAGGTGATGTTAATAGGGTGCAAAATACCCAAAGGAATTACCACGGAGTCTATGGGAATACTGGAGTGAGAACACTTCAATTTACCATAACAAGAGCCTAAGTATTTCTCATCCAGTAAGGCACTATGCACACTTGTAATACTTTACGGTTCAAGTTACACTTTATCTTTAATCTAATCTAATGACAAAAATAGAAGTGACAAATAGTCTATTGGCCAGCCATGCAGGCCAGGTGTTTACTTCTTCTCAGATGTACGTGTTATCTTGTTCTGTAATGTTATACAGTTTTAGTGCCACGTCTCCCACTATGTTGGCATCTTGGAACATAAATTGATTAAAAAAATCACGAGTTTTCAAAGCAATATCAACTTTTAATTTCTATAAATAGACAGGGGCGGCTCCTCCGCTATGGCGGAGGAGCGTCACCCCACTACTTTTAAGCAGTGCACTGCAAAGGAAACATAAAAAGATAATAACTTTGAGTTATTATCATTTTATGTTTCCTGTTGCTTTGCGGGCGGGGTTTTGGGCGGGGCTGCTCTGCTCTCAGAGCAGGGCAGGAGAGGAGTGGTTTGCCCACTCCTAATTGCGCAATGACCGTTTGGTCGGCCCTCTCAGGCCGCCCAAACCAGTCATGCGCACTTTCCCCGTTCTCCATGCAGGCTGCATTACAGCCGTGTGTGGAGAACAAGCTCAGGCCCCCATTATCTGGTTGAGCGTTGAACCAGGACACTCAAAACTAATCACAATGCTGCATTGCAGCGTTGTGATTGGTCAGGGGAGCCTGGGTGCTAACCAATCACAACGCTGCATTGCAGCGTTGTGATTGGTCGGGGAGCCTTTTCCGTGCTTCATGTGCCTGGGAGAGCAGGAGCAGAGACACGGGACCGGCGCGGCAAGGTAAGTGTTTCTTTTATTATTATAATTTTTTACCGTTTCCCCCCATCTCCTCTTGCGACTCCCCCGCGCACCCGCCCTGCCACCCGCGAGCCATGCCGGCTGCCACTGTAAATAGATGCAGTGGGTCCATCGAATAGAAGTCTTTTGAGGCAGTCTCCGACGCTGATAATCATTTTATTCTTTGATCTGCTACTGATATACTATGTTTGCAAATCTGAAAACCTATTTTCCATAGGCTTCTTTTAATTTGGATTGTGTGCTTTGTTCCTTTTGCAACAGGCTTTAGTAAGACCTAACATGTTACTTAATTGCAGTTGACACTACACAATGGGTAAAGATAAAATAAAAATTGTAAATAAGCTAATAGTTGGTGTTAGACCTGTCGTCCTTAGGGTGGCCTTCCCCCAAATGTTTTGCTTTTGACCTCCACGCTTTGCTGTTTTTTTGGTTGGCCTTAGGACTCTGGACACTTTATCACTGCTAATTAGTGCTAAAGTTCATGTGCTTCTTCCCTAAATGTGTGTAATTGGTGTATACATGATTGATGTTAGACCTGGCATCTTTTGGCGTGGTTTCCCCAGTCTTTTTGCTTTTGACCTCCTGTTTTTGACTGTGCTGAGCTTCGTTTTTGCTTTTTTTAGGACTCCGGGCACTTTACAACTGCTGACCAGTGCTAAAGTGAGCTCTGTATCTAAAATCTAATGGCATTTGGTTTCTCCATGATTGGCATATTTGATTTACTAGTAAGTCCCTAGTACATTGCACTACATGTGCCCAGGGTTTGTAAATCAAATGCTACTAGTGGACTTGCAGCACTGATTGTGCCACCCACATGAGTAGCCCTTCAAACATGTCTCAGGCCTGCTACTGCGGAGCCTGTGTGGGCAGTTTTAAACTGCCATGTCTACCTGGCAAGTTCACCTGCTTGCTAGGCCCAAACCTGCCCTTTTACTTGATACTTTAAAAGTTTATATCTCGTGAACCAATGATTGGATTTTTGTTGTTCTGGTGTTGTTTTATTCAGTAAAGAGTATACTATTTTTCAATGCCTGTGTGGAGCCTTTTTGTGGTGTTTTCATTGTGTTACTGTGGGTGTGTATTGCACAGATACTTTCCACATTGCCTTTTAGATAAGCCAGACTGCTCTGTGCCAAGCTACCAGAGGTTGAGCACAGGTTATTGTCTAGTGTATATCTAGCTTACCCTGACTAGGAATGTGGTGTCTGCTTGTCCAGGATGCATACTCTGACAACCAGAAACTCAATTTCTAACATTGGTGATCAGCGGTGAGGATAGGACTTGGGTTTGTGCAATACCATATAGTAGCTCACTGTTCACTATAACTCTGCAAAGACCATTTAGATTTATTTTTCAATTCTCCCTGATTGGCCGTGTGATTTTTCTTGCTAAATTATGTCTCAATCTGGAGAAGCTACGCCTGCAATTGCACCTGCACCTGAAGTTTTGGAATTTGATCTGGCCAGTCTAGAATCTTACACTATGGCTCAGATGAAGAGTGTTAGCAAAGATTTTCAGTTCTTCATGAGAGGCTTCACCCAGAAGGTGGAACTGCAGAAATCCTTGAGGGCCTGGGCAGAGTCCCAGGTTGCAGGGGATGACAATCTAGATGAGGTGCAGGAAATTCCTGAGGAGCAGGGTGACCTGATTTTGGAGTCTGAAATTGCTCTGGAACTGCCTGTGGAGGGGGCCAACAACTCGCGAGGAGCAGTAGTGGTTACCAGAGCAGGGAGCAGTGTCTCCTCAAAAAACCTGTCCCCAGAGGAGCTGGCAGACAAGAGGGAGGAAAGAAAATTAAAGTTAGGCTCGTTAAGAAAGGAGGCTGGCCATGGAGAAGAAGAAACGTATCCATGAGCTCAAACTCATGGAGCTGGATATCAGAGCCCTGCAAGTAGGGCCCAGCAACAGTAATGGTGGCAGCATACCTGCAGTGTCTTCACAGGAGTCAAGGGTCAGAATACCCAAGGATTTGGTGCCTACCTATGTGGTGGGGGAAGATGTGGTCAAGTGGTTTGCAGCCTATGATGTGGCACTAAGAGTGCACAAGGTCCCAGAGGAGTTCTGGGGTGATAGTCTATGGAGGTACATGCACAAAGTGGGGAGGGACACTCTTCTTACACTAGACGTGGGGGACCAGAAATGCTACGCTGCTATGAAGACCATCTTGACCAGTAAGTTTTAGATGACACCTAAGTAATACCGACAGAGGCTCACGGCTAGTCGCCAGCTATCCACACGGAGCTGGGTTGATGGCTTAGACCATGCTAGTAAGGCAGTGAAGGGCTGGTGAGGGGCAGCAAAGTAAATGGGCTGTACAACTTAATGTTGAAGGAGCACATGTTTGATATTTGTTTTACAGAGCGGCGCCAACATCTAGTGGTTAGTAAGCTTAGTGATCCTAGGAAGCTTGCTAAGGAGGTGGACATCTGGGTCAGCACCAGAGTGTCCAAGAAAGCATCCCAAAAGGGCGGTCAGGGTCAGAAGAAGGAGTGGAAAGATAAAAAGAAGGAATTCTCTTCAGGCCCCCATAACAACTCACAAGGGAAAGGGTCTAGTTCTCATTCTCATTCCAAATCTGGCCACCAGAAAAAAAACTACCCTGACAAACGTCAGCAGCCCAAGCCCACTAACTACTGTCAGTGCTATGAGTATGGACACTACAAGGGGGATCCCAAGTTTCCAAAACGAGTGCAACCTCCCACTGAAGGAAAGGCTCCAGGGGAGGCTAGTATAGTGCTGGAGGAGGAGTTTGTCCCAGTTATTGTGAGGGAGTTTAGTGGGGTTACCCTAGTGTCCCTGGGTGACAGTGAGATGGTTCCTAAGATCCATGTGCCATCAAATACTACAAAGTATAGGCAATGGATCACAATCAGTGAGAAAGGTGTGGAGGCTCTGAGGGATACAGGAGCCAGTATGACTATGGTAAGGAGTCAGTTGCTTTCCCCAGAGCAGTTAATTCCAAATGTATTCCACCAGGTTGTGGTGGCTGACAACAGAGGGGGTCACTATCCTGTGGCCCTGGTTCCATTTGAGGGGGGTTTGAGGTCTTCTGAAAGTTCTGGTGAGCCCTGTAATGCCTGAGGACTGGTTGTTAGGTAATGACCTTGAGCAGACTACGTGAAAGGAAGTGGAGCTCAAAGCTCATGTGGAGATGTTAGGATTACCTGATTGGATCTGTGCTACAACAAGGTCCATGGTGCCCCAGGAGGGGTGTCAAAAAGGGCTGGATCCTGGAAAAATGGCCCAGCCAACTGCTAAAAAGGGAAAAGGCAAGGGGCATGGTAAACCAGCCCCTGAATGTACCTCAAGTGAGATGCATGGGGCACCTGCGGTGGCTGCCCAGGAGTCCACAGCAGAGGGTATTGCTCCCCTTGGTGACCTGTCTGTCATTGCCGGATGGCATTTAAAAGGAGGACCTAACAAGGAGGAGTTCTGTAGGCACAGAGGGAGTGCCCAACCCTTGAGGGACTGGGGCAACTGGCTGAAGCCAAAGCAGCAGGTGATGCATCTGGTAGTCACCATATTTACTGGGAGGACATCCTCCTTTACAGTGAGCCTAAGGTTCCTGTGCATGGGACAACAAGGGCCCTTGTGGTCCCCAAATGCTACAGGGCCTTCCTACTGGAGCTGGCTCACGAAATTCCCCTGGCAGGACTGCTGGGGCCAAGACATGACCAGTGCATGGCTTGTCCCACACTTTTATTGGACCAGGATCAAGACTACCTCAGATACGTTCTGTAGGACTTGTGTGACCTGCCAGGCTAGTGGGAAAACAATGGCAGAGGCTTAAAGCCCCCCTTAACACACTTCTTGTCGTTGGCACACCCTTTGCGAGGGTGGGCATTGACATTGTAGGTCCTATGGATCCCCAGACTGCTTCAGGCAACAGGTTCATCCTGGTTCTAGTGGATCATGCCACTAGGTACTCAGAGGAAATCCCTCTGAGGACTACTACTGCATCCGCAGTGGCAAAGGCCCTGAGGAGTATTTTTACCTGAGTAGGTTTCCCCAAGGAAGTTGTGTCTGACAGGGGCACAAACTTAATGTGTGCATACATGCAGTCAATGTGGAAGGAGTGCGAAGGTACTTACAATTTCTCCACCCCTTACCATCCACAAACATGGGCTTGTTGAGAGGTTCAACAAGACCCTGAAAGGCATGATTAGAGATCTACCTGAGGCCTTGAGGAAGAAGAGGGATATCCTCTTGCCATTCCTGTTGTTTGCCTACAGGGAGGTACTGCAGAAGGGAATGGGCTTTAGCCCATTTTAACTTTTGTTTGGGCACCCTGTTAGAGGACCCCTGAGGTTGGTCAAGAAAGGCTGGGAGCAATCTCCCAGGAAATCTCCCCAGGATGGAATGAGCTACATGCTGGTCTTCAGGAGCCAAATAGCTAAGTTGTGGAAGTTAGCTTCCAACAACATAGAAGCCAGCCAAGCTGTCATGAAGGAGTGGTATGACAAACATTCTACCACTCTGGATTTGCAGCCTGGTCGGAAAGTGTGGGTGATGGAGCCAGTGGAGCCCAGAGCTCCCCAGGACCGCTGTACTGGCCCATCTGATGTGATTGAGAAAAAGGGTGAGACCACCTACCTTGTGGATCTCAAGAACCCTAGGCAACCCCACAGGGTGCTGCATGTCAATCGCCTCAAGCCCCACTTTGAGAGGTGCTGCTGGTGACAGAAGGTGAGGAGGAAGAGAGTAAACCTCTCCCTGACCTCTTAGCGTGTAAGGAGAAAGATGGGTCTGTGGCGGGAGCAATCATTTCCTCTACTTTAACTCCTGACCAACAGAGAGACTGCCACCAGGTCTTGGGGCAGCACTCCTCTCTGCTCTCCATCCTCCCTGGGACTACCCACCTGTGTACCCATGATGTGGACACAGGGGACAACCTCCCTGTTAAGAATAAGTCTTAGAGGTTGTCAGATAAGGTGATGTCCAGCATTAAGGCTGAAATGTCCAAAATGCTGGAGTTGGGGTGATAGAACCCTCCAGTGGCCCCTGGTTCAGTCCTGTGTTTCTGGTACCAAAACCTACCACACCTGAACTGAGGTTCTGTGTAGATTATAGAGGGCTAAATTCTGGGGCTGAAAGGCCAGAACAACACAGGTACCACAAGAATTTGGAATGCACCTCCTCCAGATCTCCGTATCTCACCATGCCTTGTAGCATTCAGAAAGAAGCTAAAATTCCTCCTGTTTTAACATTTTGATTATATCGAACGGATTGCAGAGGACCTAGACTTCACTCAGTTTCTTACTTGCCAGCCTCTGTGTACCTCATATGCCATTGTAGTTGGCTGTTACCCTTGTGCGTTGTCTCTCCCCATCCTTATTCACCACAATTTGTAACTGCCTATTTTGACCCTGGATTTGTCCTGTTTGTACACTTACTATTCCTGTGTATCCTGCACTCTATATATGGGTTCTTTTGTACAGCACTCTAGTACCCTTGAGTCAAGTTCGCTGTACAGAAAACAGCATAAATAAATAAACAAATAAAATAAAATATTGCTGTTGCAGAAAAAGAAGCATGACTGGTTTGGGTTTCGGAACCTTATTATACAACAGCACAATAATCTGAAATGGCATTTAAAATGACATTTCATGTTTGCCATCAATACGTTGTAATACTAAAATAGAAAAAGGAAAGGTGGCAGGCTCTTTACTGCTATAAAAATGTGAATTGCTACTGATGCAAATCATTACTATTGATTAGTTCCAATCTGAGCTACCAAGGATAAGCCTGGCAGCTGAGAGATAGTTTGATGAAAGCATGTCTCTTCAGACTATGTCAACGGCCATTTCGAAAATCTGAAGCAGCATCTGTTTTAAAGCCATAATATTTGCTTGTTCTAAATGTATTGCTTGAGTGGCAGTGATAGTTTGAAGAAGGAGAAACACTTGTTAGGAACCTTTAACACCAGTGACCTCATTACAGAGGAGTTAGAAAGACAGGTATTGCAGGCGGTTGAATGACCTCGCTCCCCAGGTGGAGAACCCGCAGTGAAAGATTTTAAGTCCTCATTGCAGTCAGACATATCCCATGGATGGTGCAGGTAAAAGAATTTGGCTACACCCCTGAAGTCAAGTGGTCAAATTCAGCAAGCATTCTGAACCACTGGATTTCATGGTGAGCTTAAACAAAACCAAATTGCAAAGTTGAAAGTCACCAGACTTCGAAACTTCACACATCTCTGTGGATGGATCCATTTCAGCCTCTGCAGCATCGAAACACTCTTATGGCGAGCTTATTTAAGGGTCAACTGAATGAAACACTTAAAGAACAAGCACTGGCAAAGCCAATTGGTCTCACCTTTGGACCTGTTGGCTTTGCCAGTGAGAATTAGTTATGCTGCACAGTATCCTTGACACTGTGCAGCATGGCTAAAGCATTTTAAAAAAACGGATGCGGATGGCCCCTTCATTGTTCTAGGCGAGCTCACCATGCATGTGCTCCTAGAAAATTTCATGGGCTCTCTTTTAAAAAAAAATGTTTTAACGATCCAAGCTGGATTGGTACCTAGAAAAGAAAATAATGCCAGGGTGGGGTGCAGAAGCAACATGGGGAATGCAGGAATTTGGGGAAGCAGAACAGGGAGTGTGAACAGGGGACATAGGTATGAGGGAAGCAATATGGGGAATGGAAACAGCATGGGAGTGGCAGACAAGCACACGAAGACAAATCAGCATGGGGGACCGTAGAAGCTCACAGTGAGACAAAGCAACACAGAGACGGGGGAGCCCGGAAGTAGATAGATAAACAGAGCAACATGGATAAGGGGGGGAAGCAACACAGGGAATGGGACAAAACATAGACAAAGATAGAGCAAAACGGAGACGAGGAGCCCAGAAGCACACAGTGAGACAGAGCAACACAGAGAAAGAGATGCAGAGAAGCACACAGCAAGACAGAGCATCATGGAGACAAAGGGCAGAGAAGCACAAGAGGGAGACAGCTGAAAAACACACGCACATTGTAGAGTACTTAACTAAAAAGAAAAACCTAGCACAAAAAAAGAGCAGTGTAAGGACACAGTAATGGTTACACGCTCCAGGTACAGCTCCTGACGTGGAAGTAAAGCCCATAAAAGACATCAGATATGAAGCAAGCAAATGAGAGTGACAAAGAGGCCAACCAATGGTAATCAATGAGCTGACTCTAACCCCAAGGTAAGCCACCAAAGGTTTTACAGCAGACAGCACGTGTCCTGTGTCAGGTGAGACTTAAAAATTAGTAACTACATGGAAAATTGAGCTCAGTTCTTAAAATGTGTTTTACCCATTATACCTCTTTTCTGGTGTGCTTCTTTTATTTTTCCGCTGAAATGAGCATGCTACTTTTTAAACACTATACCACAAATTGAATTTGAAATAAAGTGCTTGTCCACCAGCAAACTCAGCAACCAACATCCCTTTTAATGCCAGTACGGGACTGTTTGGATCAGTCTAGCTGCTGCATTTTGGACCATTTGAAGTCTTTGAATTAGGTAGGCAGGAAGGCCCAGATAGAGACTATTTGCGTAGTCCAAATGGGAGGTTACCAGTGAGTGGACCACTGTCTTACGTGTATCCTACAGGATGAAATGCAGTAACTTCTTCCGTGATTTGAGTTTGGCAAAGCAGATTGATGGCACTTGTCTAATTTGGGTGGAAAAAGAGAGGCTCGAGTCAAATACTAGGTTTCTGGCTGTGGAAGCAGGGGGCGGGGTGGATTCATTTCCTCAGGCCACCAAAGATTAGGAGGAGGTGGGCCACATGGACCAAAGAAAAGAATTTCAGTTTTGTCAGAACTGAGTTGGAGAAAATTGGCATCATCCAACCAGTAACTCCCTTTAGACATTCCTTGAATGTATTGAAGGCAGAATCCAAGTGTTGCTGGAAGGACAATAGTAGTTGGATATCATCTGCATAAGACACCACCTGCACACCCCAAGACTCAATCAGCTGGGCCAGTGGTGCTAGATAAAGATTGAACAAAGTAGGACTCAAAGCTGAGCCTGGAGTACCTCCAAATAGAAGAGGCTTAGAGTGGGATGAGAAAGGATGAAGATAAACCCGCTGAGATCTATCTTCCAAAAATGACTTCGGCCTAGAGAAGGGTCTGCCTCTTATACCAGCCGCATTAAGTCTTTGCAAAAGGGTAGCCAGTGAAACCATATCGAATGCTGCTAATAGGTCCAGCATAATCACGTTCGCTCCTAAAATAATAACACAATTACCATAATTAATTACCAATTAATAATTAATTAATAATAAATTACTTCCCACAATTAATCTAAATTATATATTCAGTCACTTCCAATAAGGCAGTTTCATACTCATACCTTGTCAGAAACCAGACTGTGAGTCATGCAACCAGCCATTAGATTCTAGAAAGGAGGAGAGCTGGTTATTTACCAATTTCTCTAAGAGTTTGCTTGCTGCTGGTAAAAGGAAGATGGACCTAAGGCTACTCAAGGTGGCCAGATCTGTAGAAGGCTTATTAACTAAGGACTGGAGAGAACCTTGTTTCCAGTCAGAGGAAAAACCGCCAACCTCTAGGGAGGTGTTCAGAATTTTTTGGAACAGTGGATTGATGGTAGAGGCAATCAATTGTAAGATCCAAGGTGGGCTGCGATCTGCTGGGGATCCTAATTTACATTTCTCAAGTTCTTTCAGCAAAACTTCCTCTGAAATTGCAAGAAAATTTGAGAGTAGATGACTGTTTTACCTCCAACTCTACCGGCACCTTTAGTGTTATACTTGTGGGAAAGGTTGCATAAATATTTTGAATTTTATCATGAAAAAATGATGATAGATCGTCACAAAGTTTGCAAGAAGGGCTGATTTTACTATTTACCACCTCAGTAGTGAGAAAAGAATGGACAATTTTGATACCTCACATGAGGTATTTCAAGCTCCCAAGATTTCAGAGGAAGAAACTCTTTCTGTGCTTTATGGGAAGATTTGCAAAAGGTTCTCAGAGCTTCTTTGTATTGATCCTTAGCCTTTGGGCAACAGGATTTTCTCCAATGTCACTCCAGCATTTTACAACGGCTCTTCTCTTCCCTTAACGTGGACGAGAGCCACGATGTGCACTGTGTTTTCTAGTAATGTAAGTTGGAAATGGCCTATGTGATTAGAAGGTAAGTTCATTTTACACCATCCCATCCTAATTTAAGCTGACCAGTTGGTAATTAGAGCCAGGGGCTCAGCTCATGAAACACTGAAAATTTGAAGTGTGCACTTTGCCAGTTAGTCAAGATTTTGACCATAAGCGTGGCTTCCCACAGCTTGTCATGGTTTTATTTCTACATAGACCATCTTCACTATAAGCTGTGCCCCCTCCTAAACTAGGTGGCATTCAGAGCTCAACTGAACTCTGATAGAGGAGAAGGGAAATGTGAGCTTGGGAACATGACCAGGATGCATAGATAGTTTCAATAGATGAGCTCAATTTTTTATCTTCTCCCTCACATTATGATTAGAAGTGGAAGCTTAAATGAGCCTATGTTTGTTCTGTTATAGGACATGGGTCAGTCCGACCAAGGAATCCCTTATTGCATGCGAAACAGTCCCATTTTAAGCAGGGGGTCATTCTTTCATTGAGCATCTCTGTGTCTGCATTTGGTATTGGGAAGACAGTTCATGCTCCTCATGTGCAGCTTTATCCCCAAATGCAAAATGCACAGGCTAATCACAAAACATATTTGACCTCAATTGAATGCCAAGAGCGGCTCCCCCTCATAAAGGTATAGCACCTGCTGTCAGTGTATCCTCACGATGCTTAGGTTAAGTCTGAAATGTTCAGCCCACCATCCCCCACAAAAGTGTAACCTCAAACGACTGCTACACCCTCCCCTTGTGCAACTTAAGCTCTATATGCAGAAGGTAGCTTCCGAAGTGCAAGAAGGTCTCCGTTTTACCAGCATAGATTCTCCACACACAAGTAATACACCAAATGACCACTGCAGCCTCCCCATGGTCACAGTGCAGTCTTTTTGTTTTTCCTCTCTTCCCTCTGGCTTGTGAGTGGAAGCAACAGCCAAAATATTTACTACTCTTCATCCACTTCAGCACCAAATAGGCCGGTAAGAAAGTAGCGGCAGGAGGCAGCATTGGAGATCCCATGTTGTTCCCCATCTTTACACCCTCAAAGTCCTTCTTTCACAGCAGTGGGGAAAACTATAGGGGGAGAGGATGGAACTTTAGAAGTTAACCAGTGGCGTAATGAAACTTGAGGGGGTCACCCTGCAAGGTCTATGGAGGTTCCCTCCTCTGGACTTAATCAGGAGCTCTCAGGTCAGGGCACTGTGCTGAGGGGGCCCCTGGAGCTTGGGCCCTTCCCCCACACCGCGGGGGATACAAGGGCCTATGTTACGCCACTGAAGTTAGCATGTTTACCTTCTATCCTTGGCATTGTCTATGCAACCAATGAGGCCAGACGCCATAAGGGCACCAAACAGTGAGTCAGGTGTAGTTGCTGCAACAACTGTTCACCCTTAATTGGCTTTTATTCTCATCAAGATAATCACCTGCTGATGACTTCCAGTGTGACTTGCAGTTCGAGAGTCGAATCCTAACAGGTTCAGATCAATCTTTATTTGATAAATTGAGTACTGTTAGTTTGGGGAATTGCAACACCTATAACTTACACTACTTTAAAATGGCTAACCTGTGAAAAGATGACACATAAAATGGCTGTGATTGTTATTGTGTGTATAATGCATGTAAACCTGTAAAAGTATAAAAACTGTCTCTAATTGTGGCTTCTCTAGTCACCTGTAAGAAGAAAATGAGGTAGTTGCTCATTTGTAAAAATGTGTCACAATAGAGTCATGGCCTCATATTACTCGCTGCCAGAGGCAGCAGCTAAGGTGAAAGACAGGTCATAGGGCATCATTACAGCTGAAGTTCTAACAAAGAACATGAGAACGGGCTTTTCAATTTTTATGATTTGTTTTTTAATGTACAGTGATCAGCAGAAAGGAGAGATGTATGGTAACCTGTTAATTTAGTGCTCAGTGTTCATTACAGGAAAGAATGAATTTTTCTGCATATTACTATTCATTTACATTAAACTGATCATAGTATTTCTTTGAAACAAATTACTAACTGATGATAGGTATGTTTAATTTCTCACTAAAGATTCCACATTTATTCTACATGTCCACAACCATGCTATCTCTTCATAGGAAGATGCAGGACTAAAAGGGTTTAAGAGGTTTGTGGGAAGAATGAAAGTGACCATCTATTATAAGAAATGTAATACCCTCTGCCTTATGTTAAAATGATGTTGCGCGTCATCTCGCTGTTTCCATGTACTTATAAAGAAGCTCATCCTTTGGCCTCGTTCCTCTTCATGGTCACAGTCCTCCTCCCAGGCTTGCAACCCTCTTATAATGAACAGCAGGAGGTACTTTATCCAGTATATTCAAAAGAGTCAAGCTTTTCATTCCTGACTAAGGGAACGTTAATTAAGTTCTTCGCCACCTGTTTGTGATGCTTTATGCTTCAGGAGGGGGCAACACGATTCGAAAGGGAATAGCACAGTACAGGAGCACTGTGCAGTACGGATCTCTGCCCAGGAAGGCAGCTGCATCAGAACAGTATTGTAAACTCTGTATGGGCATTTCTACTTTCTAATGCAATGTAACGTTTTAGAACAAAGAGTGCTCGACAAAGTCTGTATTAAGAAGGATCACTATGGAAGGTATTTTTAAAAATAGAATTTTGTAGTGTTGTTTCCAATTAGCTTCCCATCCCAAATTCATCCCTATAAAGTGTCAGAAAAGCAGCCTCAGACTTAGTAGGTCTGGGTAGGTTTCTGGGTGAGAATCTTCAGCCGTGATTAAATGGCATTTTGAAACTCATCTATTCCGGAACAGGCCTACAAAGTAAAGTTTTTCCGAACAAAGGGGCATATGTACAAGGAACTGCGCAGCGTGGTGCTGCAGCAACTTTTTCAGTGCGGCGCTGCGTCATTTACAAAACTCAGGTATTTACAAGAATACGGCGCATCCCTGTGTTTTCCCTTGCACTGGTGCTAAGATAGCTGCCTAGCTCCAACACAGACACTCTTGCTCCATAGTGCAAGAGTGCCTGCGTTGCAGGGATGATTGTTTATGTGCCAAAAGCTGTCCCTTCCTGCACATAAACAATCAATAATGGCGATTTGCTTTTTCTATCTGTGCTGCATTCTGCAGCACATATAAGTAGCAAATCGCCATTATTTAAATATTGTTTTTGTGCAGGAAGGGACCCGCTCCTGCACAAAAACAATCATTAATAGCGTTTTGCTCTTTCTATGTGTGCTGCAAATGAGGAGAAATAAAACTATTTCTTATTGTTGCCCCAATCTAATGCCTGCTTTTGCATGGCTTTAGTTTTTGGCCCTGCCTCAGACTTACAAATCCTTGTAAATCTGGGGCAGCGTCAAAAAGCAATGGGTGTTGCAGCAACACCCATTGCACGCCCCTTTCACGCAGATACCTGCGTGAAAGGGTACCATATTTACAAAGCGGCGTTCAGCCATGGAAAGTGGCTTGACGCCACTTTATAAATATGGTGCAGGGCATTGCACCACAGGAACATCGAAGAATGTGACGTTCTGGTGGCGCAATCCCCTTGTACATATGCCCCCAAGTCTTCCTAAATGAGCGAACCTTGCAATAGCATCCAGAGGCATTGCAGGACCAGACAGTGATATCTATAATATTCTGAACTGGACTTTGGTGCAATCAAAAAGCTTCAGTGCTACCTACTGGTGCTGCAGAACACAAGATTCCTTGTCCTGATGTTACCATAATTGGTGCACTTTACAGATATTCTAAGTTTGAGCATTTTAAGTAAATAAAGGAGCAAGAAACAAGCTACGGAAGAACAAGTCTCTCCATCCTTAAATCATGCGCCTCCAGGGCACATACCCTGAAGGCTCCATGACAGGGAATCTCTCAAAGTGCACAGTAGATGCAGGCTCAACTCCTGCTGCTCTCAAATGCTAATCTCGGGTGTAGCTGAGCACCATTTTCTTCTCACATGAGCACAGAGGATGAAGGTGCCACACCCCCTGCCTTTCCGATGCACACAGTACATGCAGGCTCAGCAACTGCTGTCACTCGGATGTGCACAGAGGATGAGGGCTCAGCAACTGCTGTCTCTCGGATGTGCACAGAGGATGAGGGCTCAGCATCCCCTGTCTCTCGAATGTGCACAGAGAATGAGGGCTCAGCATCTGCTGTCTCGCGAATGTGCACAGAGAATGAGGGCTCAGCAACTGCTGTCTCTTGAATGTGCACAGAGAATGAGGGCTCAGCAACTGCTGTCTCTCGGATGTGCACAGAGATTGAGGGCTCAGCAACTGCTGTCTCTCAGATGCGCACAGAGGGTAAGGGCTCAGCACCCACTGCCTGCAGGTGCAGGTGCATGCAGACTTGCTGCTTTTCAGATGTGCTCAGATGATGCAGTTACAGAACCCGCTGCCGTTCAGATGTGCACAGTTGATGCAGGCTCAGGACCTACTGCATTTCAGATGTGCACAGAGGATGCAGTTACAGAACCCGCTGCCTTTCAGATGTGCACAGTTGATGCATGCTCAGTACCTGCTGCATTTCAGATGTGCACAGAGGATGCAGTTACAGAACCCGCAGCCTTTCAGATGTGCACAGAGGATGCAGTTATAGAACCCGCTGCCATTCAGATGTGCACAGTTGATGCAGGCTCAGTACCTGCTGCATTTCAGATGTGCACAGAGGATGCAGTTACAGAACCCGCTGCCTTTCAGATGTGCACAGTTGATGCAGTCTCAGTACCTGCTGCATTTCAGATGTGCACAGAGGATGCAGTTACAGAACCCGCTGCCTTTCAGATGTGCACAGAGGATGCAGTTACAGAACCCGCTGCCTTTCAGATGTGCACAGTTGATGCAGGCTCAGTACCTGCTGCATTTCAGATGTGCACAGAGGATGCAGTTACAGAACCCGCTGCCTTTCAGATATGCACAGTTGATGCAGGCTCAGTACCTGCTGCATTTCAGATGTGCACAGAGGATGCAGTTACAGAACCCGCTGCCTTTCAGATGTGCACAGAGGATGCAGTTACAGAACCCGCTGCCTTTCAGATGTGCACAGTTGATGCAGGCTCAGTACCTGCTGCATTTCAGATGTGCACAGAGGATGCAGTTACAGAACCCGCTGCCTTTCAGATGTGCACAGTTGATGCAGTCTCAGTACCTGCTGCATTTCAGATGTGCACAGAGGATGCAGTTACAGAACCCGCTGCCTTTCAGATGTGCACAGTTGATGCAGGCTCAGTACCTGCTGCATTTCATATGTGCACAGAGGATGCAGTTACAGAACCCGCTGCCTTTCAGATGTGCACAGTTGATGCAGGCTCAGTACCTGCTGCATTTCAGATGTGCACAGAGGATGCAGTTACAGAACCCGCTGCCTTTCAGATGTGCACAGTTGATGAAGGCTCGGTACCTGCTGCATTTCAGATGTGCACAGGGGATGCAGTTACAGAACCCGCTGCCTTTCAGATGTGCACAGAGGATGCAGTTACAGAACCCGCTGCCTTTCAGATGTGCACAGTTGATGCAGGCTCAGTACCTGCTGCATTTCAGATGTGCACAGAGGATGCAGTTACAGAACCCGTTGCCTTTCAGATGTGCACAGTTGATGCAGGCTCAGTACCTGCTGCATTTCAGATGTGCACAGAGGATGCAGTTACAGAACCCGCTGCCTTTCAGATGTGCACAGTTGATGCAGTCTCAGTACCAGCTGCATTTCAGATGTGCGCAGAGGATGCAGTTACAGAACCCGCTGCCTTTCAGATGTGCACAGTTGATGCAGGCTCAGTACCTGCTGCATTTCAGATGTGCACAGAGGATGCAGTTACAGAACCCGCAGCCTTTCAGATGTGCACAGAGGATGCAGTTACAGAACCCGCTGCCTTTCAGATGTGCACAGTTGATGCAGGCTCAGTACCCGCTGCCTTTCAGATGTGCGCAGAGGATGCAGTTACAGAACCCGCTGCCTTTCAGATGTGCACAGTGGATGAAGGCTCAGAACCCGCTGCCTTTCAGATGTGCACAGTGGATGAAGGCTCAGTACCTGCTGCATTTCAGATGTGCACAGAGGATGCAGTTACAGAACCCGCTGCCTTTCAGATGTGCACAGAGGATGCAGTTACAGAACCCGCTGCATTTCAGATGTGCACAGTTGATGCAGGCTCAGTACCTGCTGCATTTCAGATGTGCACAGAGGATGCAGTTACAGAACCCGCTGCCTTTCAGATGTGCACAGTTGATGCAGGCTCAGTACCTGCTGCATTTCAGATGTGCACAGAGGATGCAGTTACAGAACCCGCTGCCTTTCAGATGTGCACAGTTGATGCATGCTCAGTACCTGCTGCATTTCAGATGTGCACAGAGGATGCAGTTACAGAACCCGCTGCCTTTCAGATGTGCACAGAGGATGCAGTTACAGAACCCGCTGCATTTCAGATGTGCACAGTTGATGCAGGCTCAGTACCTGCTGCATTTCAGATGTGCACAGAGGATGCAGTTACAGAACCCGCTGCCTTTCAGATGTGCACAGTTGATGCAGGCTGAGCACTCACTGCCATTCCGATGAACTTGTACTCGACTTCTGAGTCTATGTTTCAGAAATCAAGGGGGCATTAAGTATTTTTTGTTTTTTAATACATTTCTCACATTTTCACTTCTTACACAAATCACAATCACTGCGCCATCTTTGTAGCGATGACTTGTCATGTAGTTTCTTTAGCATTATCTTGTACAGTAATTAAATAACCGTTTCTTCATTGTTATAAGTCTGCACCTATTTATTGCCTAGGAAGCACGGGTTTTGAGCTTCCCCTGAGGGAACCATTGATCTTGATATCATTTATACATCCAGGTTCCCAGGAATAGCATGTGGCCCCGTATTTTATTATGATTTCTTGGATGTGCATAGCGAAGGCAGACTCCAGGCCCCTTGCCTCTTGGATGTGCACAGTGGGCGTAGGTGTAGCACTCACTGCCTATGGGATGTGCCCAACTGATACAGGCTCAGCATCCTTTGCCTCTCGGATGTGCACAGTGGACGTAGGCTCAGCATCCTTTGCCTCTCGGATGTGCACAGTGGACGTAGGCTCAGCATCCTTTGCCTCTCGGATGTGCAGCGAAGACAAAGGCTCAGCACCCTCTGCCTCTCGGGTGTACACCATGGACGCAAGCTCAGGTGTGCACAGTGGAAGCAGATTTTAACACTCGCTGCCTATGGGATGTGCACAACTGATGCAGCCTCAGCATCCTTTGCCTCTCGCATGTGCACAGCATCTCGTAGGCTCAGCATCCACTGCCTTTCAGGTGTGCATAGAAGATGAAGGCTCAGTACCCATTGCCTCTCCGACAAACATCATGGACGCAAGCTTCGCACCCTCTGCCTATCTGATGTGCTCGGTGAATGCAGGCTCAGCATCCTTTGCTTCCCGGATGTGCTCAGTAGATGTAGGCTCAGCATCTGCTACCTCTCCGATGTGCATAGAATATGAAGGCTCAGCACCTGCTCCCTCTCATATGTGCACCATGGATGCCAGTTTAGCAGAAACTGCGTCCATGTCTGGAAAAGAAACAGCCAAGGGCTCAGTCGTCTCCAGTGGCACCCCAGTGACCGACAAAAGCGGGGAGAAGTGCTCGATCAATTAATCAATCAATCAGTATTTATTAAGCACGACTATTCACCCCCTAGGGTCTCAAGGTGCTGGGGGGGCTGCATATCTTGCTGTGCGCTGAGGTTCAGTCGATGAACCAGGTCTTGAGATCCTTCCTGAACTGGGTTAGTGACGGGGATAGCCTGAGGTGGAGGGGCAGGGTATTCCAGGTCTTGGCGGCGAAGTAGGAGAAGGATTTTCCTCCGGTCCTGGTCTTGCAGATCCGAGGGACAGAGGCAAAGGCCAGTTCGGCAGAGCGGAGGTGTCTGGTGGGTACGTGGAATGAGAGGTGGTGGTTCAGGTATGCTGGTCCAACATCGTGGAGGGCTTTGTAGGCGTGTGTGAGGATCTTGAGCGTGACTCTTTTGTTGACTGGAAGATAGTGGCGTTCTCGCAGGTGTTCGGAGATGTGGCTGCGGCCGGGTATGTTGAAGACCAGACTGGCTGCAGCTTTTTGAACGTTCTGTAGTTCCCTGAGGAGTTTCTGGGTGATGCCTGAATAGAGGGCGTTGCCGTAGTCGAGTCTGCTGCTGATGAGTGCGTGAGTGACTGTCTTTCTGGCCTCAGTGGGGATCCATCTGAAAGTCTTTTGGAGCAGGCGCAGGGTGTAGAAGCATGATGAGGAGACAGCGTTGATCTGGCGTTTCATCATGAGCAGGGAGTCCAGTATGATGCCAAAGTTTTGTGCATGGTCTGTGGGTGTGGGTGTTCCTAATGCAGCGGGCCACCAGGAGTCTTCCCAGGCGTAGGTGTTGGGCCCCAGGCTGAGGATTTCGGCCTTGTCTGAGTTGAGCTTGAGGCAGCTGTCTCTCATCCAGGTAGTGGCGGCCTTCATCCCACCGTGGAAGTTGTTTCTGGCGATTTTGGGTTCGTAGGTGAGGGAGAGGATCAGCTGGGTGTCGGCCGCGTAGGAGACGATGTTGAAGTCCGTGGTTCTTGACAATGGTTGCGAGCGGGCCATGAAGACGTTGAAGAGGGCTCAGGGAGGAGCATTGGGGGACTCCGCAGCCGATCTCCATGGGTTCTTTGAGGAACGGTGGGAATCTTACTCGCTGTGTTCCACCGGTGAGGAAGGAGCAGATCCAGTCCAGGGCTTTTTCACGGATGCCAGCGTCATGGAGTCTTGTGCTTAGGGTGCGGTGGAAGACGGTGTCGAAGGCAGCCGAGAGGTCCAGGAGTATGAGGGCTGCTGTTTCTCCCCGGTCGAGGAGTGGGCGGATGTCGTCAGTGGCGGTGAGGAGGGCGGTCTCAGTGCTGTGGTTGCTTCAGAAGCGGACTTGGAGGCGTCCAGGACGTGGCTTTGATGAAGTCGGAGAGTTGGGTGTTGATGGCCTTCTCGATGACCTTGGCTGGGAAGGGGAGGGGAGAGATGGGTCTGAAATTCTTGAGGTCTGTCGGGTCGGCGGACGGTTTCATCAGCATGGGGGTGATCTTGGCGTGTTTCAGTCATCGGGGAAGGTGGTTGTCTCGATGGAGCAGTTGATGGTGTGGTGTAATGCGGGGGCGATGGAGGTGGCGGCTCTGTGGAAGATGTGGAATGGGCAGGGTCCAGGAGTGCTCTGGAGTGAATGCTGTTCATGGTCTTGAGAGTGTCGTCTGTGGTGAGTGGGGCCCAGTTGAGTAGGATCTGTTGGGGGGGTGGCGGCTTTGCATGTGGTGTTGGTGGGTGTGATGGGCGGGTCTTGGCTGTCGAAGCTGTCGTAGATCTGCTTGATTTTTTGGTGGAAGTAGGTGCCGAGTTTGTTGCAGAGGTCTTGGGAGGGTGGGACTTCTGTGGTCTCGCTGTTGGGTTTGGCGAACTCCTTGACGATGGCGAAGAGTTCTTTGCTGTTGTGTGCATTGGCATTGATTTTATCTTGGAGTCTTGGAGGGCCGTTTTCTTTGTGGTTTTGAGGAGGAGGTGGTGTGTGGTAACGGAGGCTTTGAAGGCTGCATCGCCTTCTGGGGTTTTGTTGTTCCTCCATCTCTTCTCGAGCTGTCTCCAGGTACGTCTGTACTCGTGGAGGGCAGCAGTGAACCAACTGGCTTTCGTGAAGTATTGCTTGCCGGGTGCTTTCTTGAGGGGCGCCAGCTCGTCCGAACAGTTGGAGATCCATTGTGGAAATTGTGAGTTGCGGTGTTGCCGTCTGTGGATGTCGGCGGTGTGGTTGTGCTGAGGGAGTCAGTGAGATGTTCTTCAGTGATCTTGTTCCAGTTACGGCGGGGGAGGGGGGTGCGGGGGGGTGCGGTGGAGTACGGTGGGTTTGCTGAAAGCAAAATGCAAGCATTAGTGGTCGGTCGAGAGGAGTTCAGAGATGTGGCTGGAGGAGATATTTTCGCTGGTGGTGAAGACGGAGTCCTACTGCGTGGGTCTGAGAAGTGACTAGCTGGTTGAGTCCGATGTTGGCGAGGTTGTCTACAAGGGATGCAGTGTTCTGCTAATTGGGGTTGTCCAGGTGAAAGTTGAGGTTGCCGAGTAGGATGTAATCAGTAGATGCGAGTGCATGGGGTGCGATGAAATCGATAATGGCATCAGTGAAGGGCGGGCGGGGGCCAGGAGGTCTGTAGACAAGGGTGCCGTGGAGGGTGGTGTTGGGGTTGGTTTGGAACTGGAAGTGGAGATGTTCCATGTCTGTCATAGGGTCGTCCAAGTGTGTGGTCAGGCGGAGGGAGTTCTTGTGGATGACGGCGATGCCTCCTCCTGGTCGGTCGGTGTGGTCCTTGTGGGTGATCTTGTAAGCGTCGAAGATGGCAGAGGCGATGTCTAGGCCCGAGCTGGGGTTTATCCAGATTTCCGTTAGGAAAGCGATGTTGGGGAGATGGAGTCGAGGAGATCCCAGATTTCTGTGGCGTGTTTGTGGAGGAAGCGCGTGTTGAGGAGGATGCAACTGAGCCGGTCTGGTGCGCTGTGGGTGTACCGGACGGTGGGAGGAGCTGAAGTGCGGAGGTGGGTGAGGGTGCAGCTGCAGTTTCGGCATGAGAAGTGTCCTTGGGTGTCCTTCAGCGACACAATGTGACAGGCGGTGGTGTTAAGGGCGAGGTGGGTGCTGGTGTCGTATCAGTGGAAGGTCCAAGAACCAGGGTCCAGGGCGCTGGGCGCGTTCCAGGTGCGGACGGGTGCAGACGGGCTTGCCTTTGGTGCACCTTCAGCATGGCCAGGCAGCGGCTGCCATTAAGTAGTGGTTGGGAGGCAGGAAATGTGGCGCTGGAAGGGGGTGGGGCTGCGGGGTTCAAACAGTGGCAGGGGCACGGTGCAAAAGAAGAGAGTGAGAGAGTGGAGAAAAAGTGAAAAAGTAAGCAAAAAATTGAGAAAACGAGAAAAAGTCAAAAAGAGTGCAGATGCAGAGGGGTGAAAGAGGCAGAGTCAAAAAGTCCAAAGACAGAAGGCAGACCAGCAGCAGAGCAAAGATGCTCCCCACTAGTCCACCAGGGATGAGGCGCAGGCAGGAGCCTGCAGGTGGAGGAGGGCCCCGAACACTAAGCAGCAAGGGTCAGTGGACCTGCACGGGAAGCAGCTACTAGGCAGAGCTGCGCAGGGAGAGAAGCAGTTCACTGACCAGGTCGCTCAATGTCAGTAGTACATTAATATTGTAACATGAATTAGTAGCCGAGCACTATTTTTATGTTGAAACTCACCTTGTATTGCTTACTGTTCCAAGTAAGATTCCTTTATTGATTGAGCCAGCGGAATTAGAGAGAAGAAAGCCCCCTATGCCTGCTCCAGCAAGAATGGCTCACGGAGACCCAAGAATTGTTTTTCCTCGTGTCCTAACTCAAAAGCATGAAATATTTTTATATTTCAAGAGCCTTGTGCTTCTATTTTAATCACATTCTGTACTGGCTGAACAAGAAATTATTTTAATAATTAAATACATGTCCCCTCGATAGAAATACAGCCAAAGGAGTGGAAAGAATTGGTCTCTGGGAAGTTGGCCAAAGTTATATTTTAATTAAGGTGAAGCTGGACGCCACAGCAGCACTATGCAGTGGGACCCAGGGGGTTGGATGAATACATCCTGTGGAGCAAATGTCTTTTTATATTTACAACACACATTGCTTACCGCGCATTATGCGTCTGTGCAGCCATTTGGCTTAAGAATTAGATGCGGTTCCTTGATGTAATGCTCGTCTCTAAATTGAATTCTAAGCGCCTTTGTTCCCAAGCATTCTGTAGCACTTACATTAATAGGGCCCTCCTTGTCCCTTCCAATCACCCCTTCCTCAAAGTTGAATTCAAAGAACTATAGATGGAAATTATATTTTCCATTAGGCTTTTATTTCATAACCACGTCCCGTGCTGCTGACATTCTGTATTAAAGAGAGCTTATGGATTATACATTAGATGTTGCTAGTAAAAGCCATGTCTTGTCTTTTTTTTGCATTTTTCATCTGATGTTATTATTTTATGAGACTTCAAGCTTAGCGGCATCCTCGATCCGTGCAGCCCGGATGCCCTTGGAACACAGGCTACTTCAAAGAGCTGGATAATGTGACGAATGCAAGAGAGTTCGGGAAGCCCACTTACCTTTCTGGCAAATGTAACTCACCAGAGTCCTTGCAGTGTGAGGGTCCAAGTCAGGGATCTCCAAAGTCGGCCCTGCAGGGTCAGATCTATGCCAGATTTTGAAGATAATTAAACCAAGAGAGGGGGACTATGGGCTTTGTCAAGGTCCAGCATACAGGCCCAATAGAAGTCAAACAAAAAAGGGTATGCAGTTCCTAACAGGGCAAGGGGAGCAAGGTCAGCTAGGTGGGGGAATGCTATCCCTTAATGGCGGAGGAAAAAGGGGATTCCTCCTTTCGGAATTAGGGCCCTCACACCAAGTCAGCTGGGTGTCATGCTTCCTCATAGGGCTTGCTCCTCGTCAGGTCGGCGCTGCAATACCTGACTGACTCCCTATGAGGGGCTCTTTGGCGGAGATCTTTTATTCCATGCCGTATGGTGCCGTGGGTGTGAGGGACCTAAAGGTGTAGATGTGTGGAGTGAGGGTCAATGGACCGTGCAAAGGTTAAAACAGGTAATGAAAGTCCAAACAGAATAATTTTAATGAATATGGCTTCCAACCTGGCTAAAAAGTCAAAGTGGCGCACTCCTGATATGATGCGTCAGGATACCACGCTCTACTTATGTGGTCGACATGTTTCTTGCCTTGGTGCCAAAGAGATCTAGCAGCAATTCATCAGGACCTAAAGAAATAATCTATCTACACTATTTGTGCTATTCTAGTTAAATGACCGTGATAGACCACAGAAAGCACCTCAAATGTGGTACTTGTAAATGTGATGGCCAACCCAAGTTCGATTGGTGACTCACACCATCGACTCCCGGCAGGAAAAGACAGCTGGTAATTCCAGTGTCGTGGCGCCAACCGGGAGATCGTCAGTGGACCTACCCATACGCTGCCGGGGCCGTTTAACTAGAATACCACAAATAGTGTAGATAGATTATTTCTTTAGGTCCTGATGAATTGCCGCTAGATCTCTTTGACACCAAGGCAAAAAACATGTCGACCACATAAGTAGAGCGCGGTATCCTGACGCATCATATCAGGAGTGCGCCACTTTGACTTTTTAACCAAGTTGGAAGCCATATTCATTAAACTTATTCTGTTTGGACTTCCATTACCTGTTTTAACCTTTGCATGGTCCATTGACCCTCACTCCACACATCTACACCTTTAGGTCCCTCACACCCACGGCACTATACGGCATGGAATAAAAGATCTCCGCCAAAGAGCCCCTCATAGGGAGCCCGTCAGGTATTGCAGCGCCGACCTGACGAGGAACACGCCCTATGATGAAGCATGACACCCAGCTGGCTGGGTGTGTGAGGGCCCTAATTCCGAAAGGAGGAATCCCCTTTTTCCTCTGCCACTAAGGGATAGCATTCCCCCACCTAGCTGACCTCGCTTGCCCTGTTAGGAACTGCATACCCTTTTTTGTTAGATTTTGAAGATAACCACATTTATCTAAGTGGGGATATGCTAAAGATCTGGCATGGAACCGGCGGCTCTCCAGGACCGACTTTGGAGAACCCTGGTCTAGGTGCTCAGGAGACAGGAGACACCTTAGCCTCCTAGCCCATATTACAAAGGCCCCTGCTCTTGATGTTGTATCCACATAAAATATGCATGCATTTTAGAAATCTAAGCCATTACCTGCTCTAAGGTACGTATATCCCGAACAAATAAGAATCTGTATGTAGAGAATACATAAAGGGTTACTGTTCTAAAGCACTCTTTGATGACGTGATATGTCAGAAGCTTGTCCCTGTTGTTGTTATTAGATATCATCTGAAATCTGAGCATGTGGGTTCTTAGCCTTCAGCAGATGGGTCCATGCAGGTAACAGCAGTGGGGCGGTGGGGCAGCGTGGGGGGAGAGGGGGATTTTGAGTGACGATGCCGAGGCAAAACTAAATAAATAATTAATTTTCCCTCGGCATCGTCCCTCGAAATCCCCCCCACTTGGCCCCACCGCTGTTACCTGCACGGACCGTGGCTGCGCTAGTGTTGAGCTTCATATATATATTTGGAATCAGAGCTTTAAGTCGGCCGAGTCCCTCCGGATTCCTTTAAGATTGACATTGAAAGGGGTCCCCATTAGGCACCATAATTATATCCTTAACCTTACAGGCAAAAACATTGATCGATTTCTGAACAAAGAAAGTAAAACATGTTAAGGTAATACAAGTCAGCTATTTAGTTCCTGTTTAGATTTCACTTGTTTTATTTACCTTATCTTCCATTCCGTAAGAGGTCTCATTATTTCTTAGTTTTTGTGTTTCTGTAGTTTTGTGAAGCATATTGCTGTCCTATTGAGCATACTTTGAACTTTATTCCATACTTATGCTTATAATGGATATGACTGTGACTTCTGGAGTTGAGGTTAAAGGCAGTGAGAGTTTCTCACAGTGGCTGTCACTGGGTCAAAAAGGTGTTCAGCATACATGGTCATCCAATCCTTGGCCTCTCTTCAGAACACACAGAGCAATCAATGGTCACGTGTACCAGTGGCAACTGTGATTCTGTGCGTAAAGGAGATAAACAGTGGCCAACATTTTGACGAGATGTAAATAAAAGAAAATGCACCGTTTAACAGTGTTTGAGGGTGGTGAAGTAAAGGAGATACGAGGAAGTATAAACAGGGGAGAGTGAAAAGATGGTGATGAATGGAGGACTTCAGAAAAATGTGAAGAGAAGAAGGGCACGAGTGTGTAATATAAACAGCAGAGGAATGTGGTGTGAAGGAAAGCATGACAGTGATTTAGACACTCTGAAGACCACTGCTCCCTCCACAAACATCAGTAATGTTTAATTCACAGTCTCACACTTTCAGAATTTAAACACTTTCAATATTATTTGCAACAAAATTGTTGTTACTCGCTTATCTCATACAGCTAGCAACCACTAATAAAGTCAATAGTCCTGGCTTGATGCAGGTATATGTCATTTTTTGTGTTACATATCTGGATGCAATAGCAGAAATCACAGAGAAGCAGCAAAATACCAGTCGGACGGCACACTACGGGAAGCACAGATTTTTAGTTTACATGTTTAAGCCATGCCCTGAACTACATAAACAACACCCCTTTTGGAGACCCCAGTTTTTACATACCAATAAAGCCCTTTGGAGTGATGTCCCTCTTTATCTGGCCCAGCACATCCACGAAGAATGAAATTGAGGTATGGTCTACACCCACTGCAGGTCCATATCGAAGGTGTAGATTCTCACCCTGGGAATCAAATTGGGCCGCTCCCAACTGTCACGACTTGTTCTAGACCTCCAGTTTAACCCCCTCCCCTATTTGTCTGTGATTCCATGTCCCTTGTCCTCAGAAATATGACCTACCTAGAAAGTGCAGTGGTTCAAGCCTTAACCTTTTTCATATTAGACTACAGGAATTCAATAGTGAGGCCCTCCCAAAAATCATACTTGCACTGGGTAAACGTCCCTGTGACCAAACAAAACCTTTATAAATCTCTCTGCATTGCCCCCTTCCAAGCACAGTTCATAAAAATAAAAAATAAAAAAACAGCCTTCATAGCCGGCAAAGTCATCCCCCAATACACTCCAGACTCTCTTTAAAAAAAAACGCCCTACTTAGGCTTGGAAGCATGACATGTAACGACCCAAGGTTAGGTGAGGATGTCTTTCACAAGATTTAGCCACTCACTAACCTAAGATTCGTGGGTATACCGGAAGATCTTGAAGCAGGACAGTCACCTGTCCAACTAATAACGGAACTGGTGCGCAAAGAGGTGCTCCCCAAAAAAGCACAGGACTCCAGCAATCTTATTATAAACAGAGCACATCGAGTACACGGTATCCGTCCTTCAAATACAAAATATCCGAGAACAATTCTGGTCAATTTCGTGGATGTGCGGATTAAAGAACACATTTTGACTCAGGCAATCCAAAAGAAGTCCTTTTCTGCTCTGGATAACTTTTCATTTCGAATATATTCGGACACGTCGATACTGGCAGCACGAAGACTTAGAGATTTCATTGGACTGATAGATGAATTTAAACGAAACAATGCTCCTGCCGGTATAATTCAGCAATCCAAACTAAACGTTTTGTACAAAGGTCGATCCCATATATTTCAGACAGTTGATCGGGCTAAAGAATTCTTGCTTATAGTTAAAGGGGGTGGGGGAACAGGAAATAGAATTTATATTAGATAGGATCTGAGAAGGAATACCCGTTAGCTAAAGATCAACTCTAAACTGAATTAAGATAACTTGAGAATATACCTACCCAAGATCTTTGTTTGCATTTTTTTTTGTTCCAGCATGGTATTAGGTGGGCTGGCCGTGTTGCACTACCCTCTTCGGAAGGAGCTCTAAGTACCCTTCCAAGGTACTACTCTATGGGGAAGAGGCGGGGGAGGGGAGGGTGGTGGATGAGGGCACGGGTGGGGAACAAGCCCATGATGGGAGGGGCTGTGACCAAAGGGAGGGGGAGGATATTGGGTCACACAGAGGTGGGGGGTAAAAAAGAAAATGGTAACTACAGGCAGATGGAGGAGCAATATGCGAAGGCCTAGGGCCGGGCGTAGACGAACCAATTATGGTAGGAGGGCAAGCCATATTAAATTGGAAAGGAATACCCAGATCGAGGCTAATCCTGAAAGAATTAGCTAATACTAATGTGTGAGAACCAGACACTATGGGTAGCCTCATGCAATATAAATGGGGCCAACAACCAAACTAAGTTAAAATCTTCACTTCAGTGGCTAATGACAATACAGCCGCAATTTATCCTGCTGCAGAAGACCCATTTTAAGGGCCATTCATTTCCACCTAGGTGGCCCAATTTTATTTCTCAGGCCTTCCTGACATCTGCTGACACAGCAGTCAGGTGCGTAGCAATATTAACACGCTATTTTCATGGGGAAGGTCTCCAGACTATGAGTGATCCGGAAGCTAGATGGGTTATAGTCAACTATTATGGCCCTATAGAGAACAAGACGGCAGCACTTGTAAAAATCTGCAATATATTAATTCCATTACCTGGGCTAGTAGTCATAGGAGGAGATTTTAATGTATTCAGAATATAGGGCTAGACTCTTCCTGCAAAAATAAGGTACAAAATAAACCCCAAACTTGTAGGCAATTTTGGAAAATAATTCGAGATTTTGCACTAGTAGGCCCCTGGAGAGCCCAGCATCCAGCCACAAGAGAATTCACTTGCTTCTTTAAAAGACATAATTCAGTGTCACAAATTGTTTTTTTTTAGTTTCCCACCAGTGTGAAAAGGGAAAGTCCTGGATTATTCCAAACCCTTTCTCGGATCATTTGGTCCCCGTGACAGAGCTTAAAATTAAGACAAATCCAGGGGAACGCCCAAGGTGGACACTGAATAAAACTCTGTTGACTGATGAGGGCTGGGACAAATATGCAAACATTGCTTATTAAATTTTCCCAGTGGAAAATAGGATCAGCCTCACACTTTCCGGTCTGGGATTCCTGTGAGGCCTTCATTAGAGGGGAGGCAATATCTCGTAAAGCAAACATCGTTAAAAGTAGAAAGGAAACTGCCAGACAACTACAAGAGCTAGACCAGGCAAGCCAACTCCACTCAAGAGTCTACTCACAAACAACAGAATCTAGATTAAGAAAAGCTAGACAGAGTATTAAAATGTTTTATGATCTTCAGGCAATAGCTAACCAGAACACGTGTTTAGAACAATGGTATGAGGAAAGCGAACATGTGACAAATTTTTGGCCTGGTCAGTAAAAAAAGAAAACAATAATGCTGCCATCAAATCTATTTTTGACGAGGATAAAGGGCAAGTAGTACATCAAATGGCGGAAATCGATAAAGTCTTTCTAGCGCATTATAGTAGACTGTACTCCGCTCCGGCACCAAAATCTGCTGAATAGGTAAACAACTACCTTAACACAATGGAGTTGCCTACATTAACCTGTACCCAAAAGGCTCAGGTTCTGGAGCCAATCCCTGCTATCAAGGTCCAGGAGGCTATCAAAAATACTGCAAGTGGAAAAGCTTGTGGTAGCGATGGACTACCCATCGAAATCTACAAAATACTTATGCCACAGATAACAAATTTGTTGGTATTGGTATTTAATGCAATTCTAGACAGATGCCAGATTTCCAAAACCTTTTCCGAAGAAGTTATAGTTAGCTTCCTAAAGAAGGGTAAGCCCTCGGATAATCCCGGGTCATATCGCCCAATTAGTTTACTGAATAATGATTATAAATTATTTACTAAAATTATGGGGACTAGAATAACTCTACCAGTGCAAAAGCTGGTGAAGGGGGATCAATGTGGTTTTTTGCCAGGGGGGATTCTTGCCCATAATACAAATTTTTTAGTCCAAGCTATAGATTTCTTTTCAAATAATGATATAAATGCGTCAATCATTAGATTGACGCAGAAAAAGCTTTTGATTTAGTTAATTGGGATATTTTGTTTGCCATTCTAACCAAATTTGAGTTTCCTTTGCACTTAGTCAATATGCTTCAGAAATTATATGACAAAGCAGAGGCCAAAGTTATAATCAATGTGCATACCGCTGGTTCAGTCAATATTCAAAGGGGCACTTGTCAAGGGTGTCCGATGTCCCCGGTTTTATTTGCTTTATTTATTGAACCATTAGCTTCCTCGATACGTCAGAACCCTTTAATTAAAGCACCCGTTGTCAGCTCACCAAAACTTAAGCTGTTTGCGGACGGCCTAATTGTGTATTAGGAGGCAGATTCTCTAAACATCAAGCAAACCTTTGACACAATTAGAAGCTTCTACGATTTAGGGGACTACAAAATCAAGAATCAAAAGTCAGAAATGTTACTGTTTAATTGCCCTGATCAGGTTTTACCTAGTGATCTCCAAATGCAGGTTTCCATATCAAACCTAATTCGCTATTTGGGCATTTTGATTTCGCATGACTTTTCACAGCTCTTTTCACTTAATTATGCACCAACATTAATCAAAGTTAAGAATATTTTAATCAATTGGCAAGCTCTACCACTTTCAGTAATTGGGAGAACCACCCTGATAACTTTCAAATGTCATTATTAAGGTTCCTCAAAATTACATCTCTGAAATACGTACATTTCGTACATTTATTTGGACAGGCAAGAAACCTTGCACCAAATTAGAAACTCTACTGCTGAGCTTGGAAGAAGGTGGGCTCGGGCTACCCCATATAAAAAAATATTTTCAAGCAGAATCTATGGATTGCTTTGGACGTGTAGCTACGTCACACGACTATGGAGTACATTTTTATCTCCAGCAAATTTTATTAGAGAATAACATACAGCTAGTACCCTTTATCAAGTTCCCCAGATTACCCAAACATACTAGATACAAGACCCCGCACATAATTTTATGAAGGTTCACCCAAATGAAGAAAAAGTTTCAATTGACCTCAATTCACCCGGATATAAGGATACAACATTGCAAGAATCTAGGACTATAGTTGGATTTGCAGACTATAAGGAGTTGGGAAAGGATGGGAGTTTATCAAATAAAAGATCTATTGATTGAGAGGACGCTGAAGACCTAGGAGCAAGTTAAAAGGGATAGAGCAGAACCACCTCTGGCTCTGTCCTTCTCCTATATTCAGTTATGTAGTTTAGTAAGAAAATGTAATCTTCCAGATGGTCCACTCCCCACGGCAATTAGCCATGCAGTTTATGTAAGGGAAATGTTGGGGATAGGGAATTGGTATTGAATCCTCCAGCGGCAATGCTACGATCAGTTAGTCCCCATCACCCTGCAAAAAATACAGGAGTCCACGGGATGTTGGATAGATGCATCATTGTGGAAAGCTTACAGCTAATGGTCTAATAAGGCCATACGAGGGGCCAACTTTAACCGTATGGTGCTTTTTGTAAGTGGCAGCTATATATCACCCTGTCGAAGCTACAAAAAAAAAATCCAGAATTTTCAGTACACTGTTTTAGATGTAATCATTTGTTAGGAGACTGGACTCATGTCTGCTTTACTTGGCCAAATTTGTCAGACTACTGGAACCATATTGGGTTAATAGAAAACTCTCGATAAGTTTAGTCCCCGATTCTTTGGCAGCCCTATTCGGGATTGTTAACTTAAATTTAACAATTCGACAAAAACTGTTTGTTTATATTGCTTCTCTAGTAGCCAAATCCCTCATTCTACAAAATTGGAAAATGCTAGAACCACCAAGATTTGGCCACTGTGAGGCAAAGATGAGCCAAGTTAGAAATAAAGAAAGATTGTATTCTCTAAGGGTTGGGGCTGCCCATAAGTTCGTCCAAATTTGGGGAGAAGATTAAACTGTCCAAAGATTAACTGCGACGATGGGGTAAACAGGAATATTCAAGGAGAGCAGTGGCGAGGGAGAGGAAACCTTAGAAATATTACGCCAAAGTTTTATGGGGTTGATAAAGTTTACTGGAGAGCTAAAATAGAGAACCTAAGATAAGGAAAACGGTTCTTTCTTAACATTGCAATATCAAATGTTTTTGGGACAAAAGGTTTTTATCGCAATAATCAATTATCTTTGTTGTAATGCTATTTATTGCTCTTGATTTTTCACTTTTGTGCCATCTGCCTATGATTATATTTACAAATAAAGCTTTTAAAAAAAAATAGATTTAGCCACTCAAACACCCCTAAATTCAGTTGTGTTCTTCTGCAGGTGTCTAAACTGGCGGTAAAGGTAAGACAGTTTGGCAGTTATCTGGAGTTTGGCAATGGAAATGTCTTATGATTGCAAGGAGCACATGAAAACCTAGATAATAGTCCACTGTGAACAGATGCAGTGCTCTAAAATTAGAGGTGAATATGCCAATTTACTATATATATTTACACGTCCTATGGCACTATTATGAAATCAAACTTAAGGATATTCAAACTGGAAGCTTCTTAAAACACTCCCCATGTGATTTTTTTTGTTGCAACTTGATTTGAAAATGTTTGTGGCACAGATCATTAATGCAGTAGTCTGACTGATCCGATGAGCAGACAAACTCATTTTAATATAAGGCCAAGATATGTATATTAAGGGCAGCACCACTCTGCTTCTGTATTATGGGATATTCACACCTCAAAGTAACTAAGGATTTATGTTGTTGAGCATACATATAATCCTTTATCAACATAATCTTAGAAGACAATACAAAAAATCCCTTTTTTTTTTTTAAATCATACAACAAAAAATACATGGTGTCAGCTGTGCAACATGATTCACTGAATTCTTCTCCTCACCCTATCTCAACAAAAGATAAATCAGTAAATTAACTAATAAATAAGTATGTACAAAAAAATCTTACAAATGAAAAAGATAAGGAAATTAAAAAAAAGAGGGTAACACGGGTGACGGACTAGAGTAGAAGAGGCGATACTTATGCATAAAATTCATCAAAAAAATACCTGTAAGCAATTTAATTTTTCAATTACATTACATCAATTGATCACTTTTTCTAAGGAAGAAATCACCTAGGGCACTTCAAACCAGATGTCCACATAAGGTTTAGTTTTGCACAGCAGTCCTATGATTTGATTGAATACATTGGTCAGGGTGGTGCTTTATTTGGGGGTGGAGGGATTGGGGAGATTCAGCTGATTGGCACTGTGGTGCTATTTAGCACCATACAACATATTGAAGTTGTTGTTACTCTAGAGTGAAATTCAGTGCATTACACAGTAATGAGACATATATGAAGGTTAGTCGATCATGTGTAGTGAGCAATGTAAGATAAGGGGATTGTCAGGGTGTTTGAATTCAAGGTTTTTGTCACTCCGTTGCCATTTGCCATGCTAAATGCCACTCAATGACTCGACAAATAACTAGACTTGCATCCCTGCAAGTGTCTATAAAAATGATTCAGTCAATATGTTTTTCCAGAACTTAATATTGTAGGATTGAATGTGGTGCACAAAAAGCACATCGTGATACTACTATCACCACATCTGTGTTCATCTTTATAACTTGCCAGTGTTGTAGATGGAGAGTAATTGAATTAACCAGATGCAATTAACTCGTAAATGGAGAGATCATTCCTTTACAGATCTAATAACATTACATGAATTGTTCTTCAATGCCCTATATCACCAACACTATTCAACATATACATGACCCTTGATCTGAAATGCTAGACGCCTGCGAGATAGATTAGAGCATGTAGGGGGACAATATTCAGCTTCATCTTATGCTTAAAAATGAACGCTTGTGGCTTAACAAATGTATCACTCTGTCTATTGCAAGTTTGCCACAGGATGCACAAAACCTGCCTCTGTCTGAATGGTAAAAAAGTGGAAATCAGGAACCTGGGGACAGTCAATCTAATCCAACTACCTTTCTCCTGCCCCGAGTCTGTGGGCTCTTTACAGCTGCCATTGGAAAAAGCCTCATATTTTGCCTGGTCTACTACCATGAATTTTCCTTCACACTTCAAATAAATGCTGTCTCCAAATCTGCTTTCAATCATCTACATCTGCTAATACATGTCCTTCCCCTCAGTCACTTCTCTCAAAGAATGGCCTTAATCCCGACCCCACCTCAATCATTGGGATAGCCTCTACATTGGCCACTCCAAGAAATCACTGTACTACTTGGCCAGGTTGTTCATCCCTTATAGGCCATCTGAAACACTTTGATTAGCAAATCACAACTCACTTCCCATTCAGCCATTCTGCTACAAGAAATTTGGTGGAAGGACATGTCCTGTGCGTGATCATCTCTTCTCCCAAAGCATCTTAGACATGAAACTCACTTTCTTGGATTCAGAAGGTATTTAAAAACATTTTTATTCAGGCAGATGTTTGAATAGTGATTTCCAAGTGCCAGCTTGTCTGTCGCCACTCTGACTTGGGCTATCTATAGATACTTAAAACCAGGGACTGTCCAGCTCATAAAGTCAATTTCAGACTGATTCCTTTTCCTAAGGCCTTCCCACCTTGTTACCAGCAAATGTGGTTCATTGTTTCTGGTGTGAGTCTGGGCGACTGTTGATTGCTTGCCGAACTGATGCATCTGAGCCAAAGTGCTCTTAGACTACCACAGGGTGATTGGTAAGCTGCACAAGTCAGACAAACACAAACACAGTGCTTGGGATAAACCCTCTAGCTACCAAATTCGTTATTCTCTAAATTAGTTAGGAAATAAGTATGCATTGTGCACTGATCAAAGTTAAAGTAGAAGAGTTCATTATTTTTTTTAATGAATACGAGCTGTCATCACTTCAGTAGAAATGACCTTGCTGATACTGACAGGTCAGCATAGCCTCTTGGCATTTCATGATTAGCAACACTTAATGAGCAGAATGTTCAATTGATATCCTTTGAATCCAGCTTCAAAGGCCTGCTATTTCAAAATGGCTCTCTTTGGCTGAAGTCAGCAGTAGCCAAAAGAGTTCGAACTTTGCTGTAGCTTGGACAGGTTAAAAAAATATAGAGCTGTGGTCTGTGACTCCAAAGGCATCCTTAATAAGTATCCACGTGGGCAGATCCAAGGAAGTTAAACTGCAATATTACAAATCAATCTCTTCTGAAGTGAGTATGTTAGGAGAATTTCACACAAAAAGGATTTGCAAAGTTTCTGGTTATTTTTGTTAATGATGGCAGGGCAGACAGTATTCTTATTCATTATTAGCTTGTCAAGAATGGAGAGCCTTAGAACTGTGTAAACCAACTACTATGAGAACTCAATTGAGTTGTGTCCTTGGAAAATCAGAGTAAAAGTGATTCCAAGAATGCATTTTACATTCAGGTTATAATAGTTCTCAAGATGAAGCAGTAAAACATAACTAACTGTGAGACAGAACAGAGCGATGTGTCACTAACGTCACTGTGTGCACTCTACCAGATGCAGATTCACTGTGCACAGCTACCTAATCCTCTCTATGTATTTTTTTTAATTCAATGCTTTCATTAATAGAAATTTTGAACCAGAAGCAAAACACAGAGCAAAGCAATTAGTGCATGAAATAAAACATATAGGGCCCGATTCACAAAGGTAAGCCTACACTTTTGCGTAAGTTTACGATTGTTTGCTATTCGCAAAGGGATTTACGAGTATATATTCATGAGTGCGGAGTCCCCACACATAAAAGATAGGTCTTTTTATGTGCGCAGACTCCGCACTCGTAAAGATACCACTCGTAAAATCCCTTTGTGAATAGCAAGCAATCATAAACTTACACAAAAGGTAAGTTTACCTTTGTGAATACGGCCCATAATCAGTAAATCATGAACAGTCTAGCTATTACTTATAGCACCTTTCCTTCCCATCTGCCAACAGCAACTCACGATCAAACACAAAAAGTAAATCAATAATCAAACTCAAACGAATAAATACATCAGTAGGTAAGATATTTTCGAAAAAGATAAAGAACAGTAGGGAAAAGGAAGAGAGTTACACAAATGAATGGAGTGGAAGAAGGGTCGATAATTAATCAAAACAACTTTATGTGAATTTACATATTTAAAAAGCAGCAGAACGACAGCGGACCGACTTTTCCAAGGAGAACAGCATTGAAAGCTCGTCCAGTCAGATGTCCACGCTTGGTTTAGTTTCTCGTAGGATCCTAGCGTGATCTCGCTTTTCTTAGAGTCCTGTGGCTAGAATGAGTCAATTGGCCAAGTGGTTCTTCTTGAGGGGTGCCGGGGGTTTCCATCTATTTGCTCTATGGTACAATTTACCATTGTACACCAGTGACAGCTCCTCCGCAATGGCGGAGGAGCGTCACCCCTCTGGCTCAGAGCCAGCAGCTGAAAAATTAAATTATATTTTATTATCGTTTTATTTTTCAGCTGCTGGCTGAGCCAGCGTGTGCAGGGAGTGGCCTGGCTGGGCTATGGGAGGGGGGAGGAGGAGTGGTAGGTGCACTTTTAAGGGTGCATGTCAGTTTAGCCAGCCGCCTTAGGCCGGTCAAACTGACATGCACACTTTTGTTTCTCCAACCCAGCTGTATTGCACAGACAGGTTGGAGACAGAGACGTTTTAAGGCATGGGCAAAGTGGGCTCTGGCCCAGGGCCCCAGCCCTTAAGGGGGGCCCTGAAGGACCCAACTGTTTTCTGCAGACTTTGTTACTCTGATGACCTTGAATAATTATTTTAAACAGATTGTTTTAAACACCTTTTTCCTTTAATTCATTTTAATGTGGGTGATCTGTGAGAGTCTATTACAGACATTTTGCAGAGAAATGTTGTGTTTATGTGTTATTCAACATCCATAAAAAAAGTTTCTTTTAGTTCAAAACAGGACCTCACATATGAGAAGTGTGAGGGTGCCGCAGAGATTATTTGCAGTAATACTAGTGAGCTGCTGCTGTTACAATATTTTCACTTTCCCTGAATATTAGATGTAAACACATTTAGAATTTGGACGAGTGTGCCTGGGGACTGTCCTTGACCTGGCTAAAGAGGGCATGAAAGAACAGAAATTGGATTATAAATTCAAAGCTGTTCCGAACAGGGGCCCCCAAAATACGTTTGCCCAGGGCCCCCAAAATGCTTAAGATGTCCCTGGTTGGAGAAACAGCAGAGACTCCCTGTGCTTGAGCGAGCGTTAATCCAGCCCGCTCAGGCCAATCCCCACGTTGCTATCATGCTTCAGAGGAGCATGGGGAGTTGGATGGGGAGTCCATGATGCTGTCCCAGGGACTGCTGGGACCAGGAACTGGAAGCAGAGGAGCGCAAGACGGCCGGCAGCACCAGGTAAGTCTATTTTTTTTACTTATTAAACCCCAGCCCATGCTCCCCCCCCACGCGCTCCCCCTCCCCACTTGCCCTCTCCACCCGCCTCACCACTCTTTATTTGTGTTGGCTGCCACTGTTGTACACCATATTTGCAATTTATTTACAATATTGCTGACTTTCTTTTTGCAGCTGTAAGTGCTGTTTTGTGACTTTTCCTGTATATTGCGACTACAATAGGCACAAACAAACCTTAATCTATGCTGCTGCAAAATAGCACTGTACCATTTAAAAGCAAACAGAACAAAACGCATTTTTCACAGAGTGAAAAATGGAGCTAAATAGCACCTTCGTTCAAGTTAACGAAGATCATGTAAAATACCCCACCTCCCCGGAAGCAGTATATGCAAGTGAGTTTTGTGGACTTCATATTTAATTTCTGATCATTAACCCTGGAGAGGTAACATAATAATGGATAGGGATGTTTACTGTATCTCTGAGAACAAGCACTGTATGCGCCAATTACAGTGAAATAAAGGAGTGCTAAATGCCTGCAATTAATGATTCCGACTTTATTTACGGGGCCAGGATGAGGCAAACTGCAGATGCGAAAGCCCATCACGTGAGCAGTCAGTCCACGAAAATCACCGAGCGCCATTGGGTTTGATCGTTACTGCCCTTCTCGGCCCTCTTAAGGGAGAAGATGGGCCTTGTTCTTTTAAAGTTTGTTTCTCTTGCTACCTCCCAGGCAGTTTATTGGTACCAGCAGCATGTGTCCTTTGCTTCCCACTGTAAAGCATCAGCTGATGCCTCCTTCAAATGATCTGGACTTGTGTTAACGCAGGGATGAAAAGTGGATTTTAAATGTTGAGAGCCTAGGCCACCTGTATTCCTCATATCATATTATGATTCTAAATGGTCAGTATGATTGGTCGGTATGTTACAACCAAGTAAAGCGCACTGAAACAGGCACCATTATTGCTTTAAAATGTTATTTCTAATTTGGAGGTATGGTCTTCAAACCTGACCAGTTTTCACAAACTCTATTTAATATAGTATACGTAATTGTTGTTGTTTAGTGACCGCACTTCTTGGAAATCCGAAAAGATTACTTGTTTCTGTTCCACAGTTTTCAAAATAATCTTAAGGAAGAGGCAGACAAATGAGCGAGACAATGGTTTCTCCCAGCTAATGACATTCCCAGTGCCTTGTTTCCTGCAGAGGAAAGGTGTGTTTGGTGTCTAGCTGGCAAGCAATACCCGTTGCTGCTGTACTGAGAGTTATATGTTCTGAGTGACTTTGACAGCGTGAAGAGCTTTAATATGAAAGGCAGACAGTGTTTCCTCTATTCATGGTGTAAGTCTTCCTTTTGTTATCCCTTCTTCTTTCTAGACAACATGTGCTTAGTGCCTTCCTACCATTGATCTGGCCATCAATCTGCAAGTGATGTACTGATGCGAGGACCTTCGGGAGGTGGTTGATTGCCCTAGCCCTGCTCTACCTGGAACTATTTTATAGGCCCCATGGCATTCGTCAAGCCCATACATCAGCAAAACTGATAGAGCGAAATGTTCTTGTGAATTGTAGGGGTGCATCATAATCACTGATAGGCCGCACCCACATGTATTCAGACATATATTCGTTTATATTCATTGTATATTCATGTATGTTTAGCAAAGAATGAATAGTTCACTGAAACGAAGTGAACTCAGCAGTATAATGGTGTTAGGATAATGATGTAATGTAATGCTTTTTAAATTGTGTGAACATAATGCATAGAGGAATTAGTTCGTGTATGTAATGTAATTGCAGTAGTTTAAACGTGCACCATATTAAAGTTGCACATGTAATTCATTGTTTGCATGTGAAGTGTAATGAAAATGTTCATAGGGAAAAGTAAGATGTGTGTTTAAAAGTCATATGTAAAGGCCTGACTACATATATGCTTAGGGAAGGCCTGGTTTATTCTTATGTTAGCTTATTTTGTAGGCAGAGAAAGGTTTCTCTTGGTAAGGCTCTCTGGGCACAAACGGTAGATTTAATTAGCACAGTAGAAGGTTTCTGTTGATCGTATCTTTTGTTGCAGGTGCAAGGACACATGTCTCGTTAGTAAAGACTAACTCTTTGTTTTCAAAAGTTAGAAAGATGGGAGGCATGGTACGGGGAGTGCAATGGAATTTAGGGATGATACTTTCAGCGGAGAAGGCGCCTGGGACTCAAGGTCAACGAAACTGTCCAGGATGAAGTCACCGTTTCTATGGAAAAGCACAAGAAAGAAGACCTGGCCAAGAGGGCGTAAACAAGGCGTGTACCTTTGTAGTATGGTTTTGTATTAGGGATAGTGCCCTGAGGGAGGAGGCGAGAGAAGCGGTAGGGGAGACCTGAGAGAAGGACAGAGCTGAGCTTAGGTATATGGTGATTGCACTTCTTAGGAAGTCTTCACAGCTGACACCTTTTATTCTTTCTTGCCTGGGAAAATCGTTATGCAGGGATGTCACTTAGCGTTAGTGTAGGGACAGCAATTGATTTTGAGCTTGTTTAGGCCCATGAAGAGCAACTTAGAAATAGGAGCAATCATATTCTGGTTGGTCCTCCTAGAACTGTGTATTCTTCTTATCCTGAGTCGGATGAGACTCCTGCGTAGATTATTATTTGTATTAGTGCCCATCTATTTCTTTAACCTCGTGTTGAGGTGCCTGCACGTTCAGTTATTTTTGGCGATAATAAATTCTCAAACTTGAATTCGGAGTCAGTGGTCCTTTCAGACAAAATGAATGCTGATATCTAACCTGATGAGATTCTCTCCTTTACACTATTCAACAGGTAAAAAGATCTTGGCGGCCAGAAGGTTCTTATAGATAATTAGATAAGAATCGGCGTTATCAGTTGGTAGCAGAGAGGATGGTTACCTTTGATGGTAAGGGGAGATCTAGAGCAAGATAAGAGATTAGGTTGCCCCATAGAGCCCGAGTGACGCAGATCCAGAGAACCGCGAGAGACGGATGTCGGAGGTCGTGGAAAACTGACGGAGAGTGACGGTGCGGCGGAAGTAGCAGTTCGTAGTAGAGTGAGTATGAAAAGAGTGATGGTTGATAGATTGCGGTGTTATAAAGTTGTGTGATGTCTTGCGGAGTTGGAACGAAAGTTGTGTGAGTGAGAAACGGACCGTGAGCGCGCGCGGGACCGGGAGATTTATTGTGGTGTAGAATACACCCAGAGTTGAGAACGTTGACCAGAGTTGTGGGGGTCACGAGACGTCATTGACAGACCCACAGAAGATAGGGACACATGTGTGAGTGTGTGAATAACCAACGCAGGTCGTAGGTTATTGTGTGCAGAACATTGAGTGATTGAATCCTATCGAGTGTATTAGAGGCGATTGTCCGGTCGTTCGTGGACAGACGGTTGCCAGATTGAGGTCAACAAGCTCAAGAGGCTGATCGGTCATTGGTAAGACTGACGGTCAGAGAGGTAATTGTTCGGTAGGACGAACATTATTTCAGAGTATAATTGGGACGGATGCGAGTGAGAACAAGTGAATTAGAAAGGAGGGGAACTGCTGCGAGCGGAGGAAACGTGACGTCAGACTAGTGCCGCGCTGCGATAGGCCGGTTGGTGTGAACCGCGCTGGGATTGGAGGATTGGAATCAGGAAGTAAAAGCGGACATTTTGAGTGCAAATACAAAGTTGATTCATCATGAAATGTTTTAAAGCTTTAAGGGAACTTTGCAGAGGTGATAGACATGTGGTTGTTCGGGAGGGAGAGGAAGCTCCTCCTGAGGACACACCAGCACATTATATGGCAAAGAATGTAGGATTGCATACTATAATTTGGCTCGAGAATTGGCATAAAATGACAGAAGCAGAAGGAGAATTGTCGTTCCCTCGATATGGTACTTTCAGGTTAGAGGTGCTGTACCAGCTCAAGAGTGTAATGGCTTCATTACGACCACTACCTAGACCAACACAGTTTGAGGCACTACATGCGTGGGTAAGGGCAGCGTATGATAGGAAGAAGGACAGATGCCAAGAAAGGGTGAAGAAATCGGTCAGGGCATTTCAAGATGCAAAATGGGATGCCTTGGAGAAAAGGTGGAGAGCAGACACGATCGAAGGAGATAAGTTATACCCACTGCTGATACAAAATGGAAAGATTACAAGAATCGATGAGGACGACAGTGATCTAGATGACAGTTTGTTGGATAGGATGTTGGCAGAGAGGCCACCACCATTTAACCCAGATTCAGAAGAGGGAAAGACGACCCCAGCAGTGGCAATAGTTGATGAGAGCCAGAACCAGACTAGCATGAGAGTAGTGGGAAGAATTTCCACAGGAACGGAGGGGGCTACGGCGTCTATGATAACACAGCCTCCTGCGGGGAACACAAGATTACCGGACTCCTTGACAGTACCGGTTACCATTGGCCCTATAGTACCGGTATATGACCCAGACCGAGTGAGAGAAGGGAGCTCCGTGCCGATGAGAAGGGAAGAAGGAAACAGTGAGAGTGGGAATGGGTTTGGAGTAAGGGTGGTTCATTTCCCAAGACCAATGGAGTCAAGTACGCCGTTACCGGCTACAGCAGACTCTTCCTTCAGGAGAGAAGAGGAGGGACCAGAAAGACCGAGGTCTTTACGGGAATCTAAGTCAGCTTTGAGGGAGTGGACACCAACAGTATCGAACCAAGAGGATAGGATGCAAAGAGATAGGGCACAAAATGTCTCGGAAGACAGACCAGGTTCCAGGAATATGGAAGGGAATAGGTCCCAAGGACAGAATAATGATTGTGATGAGCGGGACGGCTCAGGTTGTCGAGATGTACTGAGGAGTGCAGTACAGGCAAGGTTGCTAGACGTAGTGAGGCTGAAAGCAGAGGTAGACGAAATGATCAGTGGGAGTCTGCCTTTAGAAAGGATAGAAATCTATGGATCAGATGAGCTGCTGTTTGTAGCAAAAGATGTGACTCGAAAAGCTAGAATGGCACATGATAGATTGAGGGATTTGGCCAAAAGATATGAGGTGGACCTGAATAAAACTAAAGCGTTACAGGGACCACATAGATTGCATTACAGTGATCAGGAGTTGGAGGAGAAAAGAATCACAGGGTTGAAGACACACACCAGAGACCTGATCATAGGAATGAGAATATGGATTTTGTTGGACAAATGGGAAGAAAGGTGGTCCAAAAAGAAACCAGTAAAAAGAGCAGAAGGGGAAACGCCGCCGCCAGGAGGGGGGCGACGGGAGTTGGAAATTTTCCTTTACGGGAAGTACAGAATGGAGGGTACGTGCATGTGCCGTGGAATAGAGGTGATTTGACTGCATTTACAAATGATTTTCCTCGGCTGAGGGAAAAACCGGTGGAGTGGTACAAGCAGGTTGAGCGGTTTGTGAAGATTTCAAAAGTATTGTGGATTGATTTGAACACTTTGTTTGACATAGTGGTACCAGGAGATTTGTGGACAGCATGTAAAGTCGCTATTGAGTGGCCGACTTCGGAACCGAAAAGAGAGGCGGTTACAAATGGTCCATCACCGGATGTCATGAAAAAATATGAGCAGGTGATTACATGGTTGAGGTCGAAGATTTCACCTCAGGATATAGATTGGGTTAAGATAGATCGGACGGTACAGGAACCCAAGGAAACGGTGCATGAGTATTACGAAAGACTTCTGCAAGTTTTTAAACAGTATAGTGGGTTGGATGTTTTGGACCCTAAGGATATGGGACAGTTTGTCTCAAAGTTTGTAACAGGTCTGAGAGGGGAAATCAGCCTCATGATACAGCACCATTTGATCTGCTGGCAGAACAAGCCACTAGATGAAATTTTGCGGTACGCGAGGTACTGTAGTGATGAGGTGGATTCAAAACATCGAAAGCTAAAAGACAAATTGATGCTTGTCCAGATGCAGACAGCACAGAATCAGCCTAGTGGAGGGACCTTGGGGAGAAAGCAAGGAAATTTCCAGGGAAACCAGAATGGGCAGGTACAGGGAAAGGGAAAACCAGTAGACCCCAAGACAGGAGTGGACGTGGCTACACTAAAGAAGACCACTGCGTGTCATCTTTGTCGCCAGGTCGGACATTGGAAACGCGAGTGTCCTTTGAACCCAGCTAATCAGGTACAGGAAGAGGAAGAGGGGGCTCAGGCACCCGCGCAAGAGGTGGTTAACACAATAACGAGACCTAGAACGATGAAAGGGGGGTTTACAATTCTCAAGCTCAGATTCCCCAAGCTCCAAGGTTTTCACAAGGAACACGAACATATCAACAGATGCCCCTGTTCGAACGATATGCTGAGGATAGCTTAGACCCTTTATCCTGACGGTGCCTGAGAGGGGAGGAAGACTGCACACTTGGAGCGGTCTTGGAGGTAGACCAGAGAGGACCTTTTGTAGAGGCAGAGATTGAGGGCAATCCTGCAACACTTTTGGTTGATACTGGAGCTACCCGGTCTACTGTAAGATCTGCAGTAGTCCCTAACCTACCCCTCTCGGGACAATCGATCCAGGTTGTTGGAGTAGCGAACAAGAAGATGAGCAGCCCATTGACAGAACCGATCTTAGTAAAGATAGGTACTTTCCAAACTAGACATCAGTTTGTAGTATGTGACACGAGTCCAGTTTGTCTTTTGGGAAGAGATCTGTTGTGCAAGTTGAACTGCACGATTTACTGTACACCACGGGGAGTGGAGGTCCAGACTAGAGATGATGATGCTGACTTTAAGATTGCCAATCAGCATTTGTGTATAGATCTGTACCCAATGGTGACTGTGGAAGAACTTCCACATGATCTGAGAGACGCAGTGTCGCCTGTGGTGTGGGATTTCGCAGGAGACGAAATAGGTTTAATCAGAGGGGTTGAACCAGTGCGGATTGAGGTGAAACAGAATGTTGATTTCCCTAGAACACCTCAATACAATTTATCGATAGAAACGATTGCAGGAATAAAACCTGTGATCGAGACTTTCATTGAGAAGGGTATTTTGAAGGAGATCAGAGGTAGTCCCTGTAATTCGCCCATAATGGGACTACAGAAACCGAGCGGGAAATACAGGATCGTGCAAGACCTGCGAAAGGTCAACATGATAGTTGTCCCTTGTTGTCCAGTGGTACCGAATCCTTCAGTAATACTGTTCCAGATCCCATGTGAAGCCGAGTGGTTTACGGTTATCGATTTGTGTCAAGCCTTCTTTTCGATACCGCTCCACGAGGAAAGCCAATTTCTTTTTGCGTTCAGGCTAGAGAATCGCGTGTTAACATGGTGTCGTATCCCTCAAGGGTATACGGAAAGTCCATCGATCTTTAACCAGATCCTGAAGAAGAACCTTGAGAGTCTTGTGTTGCCGCAGAACTCAGTTCTCGTGCAGTACATAGATGACTTGCTCATTGCCTCAGAAACAGAAGATGCTTGCAGAATTGACACAGTAGCCTTGTTGAACCACTTAGCAGAGAATGGACATAAGGTGTCCCCGAACAAGCTGCAGTACTGTTTGAATGAGGTACAGTACTTGGGACACAGATTAGAAAAAGGCAAGAGGAAGGTGTCACCAGATCGAATTGAGGCAATAATGAGCATGGCGGTACCCACTACACAGAGGGAAGTTAGGATGTTTCTGGGAATGGTTGGCTATTGTCGACAGTGGATTCCTAGTTTCTCCTTGAGAGCAAAGCCTCTGCAGAGGCTTACGCACAAGGATGTGAGTGATCCGGTACCATGGGACGAGGAGTGCTTGATGTCATTCCTGCAATTGCGAGATGATTTGTGCAGGGCTCCCGCACTGGGAATGCCTGACTACAACAAGGCCTTTTCATTGTTTTGTTGCGAGAGAGGAGGATGTGCATTAGCAGTGTTAGCTCAGAACCATGGAGGTGTCCGTAGACCAGTTGCTTATTTTTCAGCTACTTTAGATCCAGTAGCTTCTGCGTTGCCCGGATGTCTAAGATCCGTTGCTGCAACAGGTGTCAGCATTGAAAGATGTGAAAGCATTGTAATGGGACATCCATTGACTGTACATGTACCACATTCGGTTGAGTTATTAATGACCAGGACCAAGACCCAGCACCTAACGAACAATAGGTTAACAAGGTACGAGCAAGTCATACTTGCCGCAGAGAATGTGACTCTGAAAAGGTGCTCCATCTTGAACCCTGCGACATTGATGCCTATACCGAACACAGATGATGAAGATTGTGAGGACCATGACTGTCTCGATGTGACCGAACTTTGCACCAAACCGAGACCTGACATTGTCGATGAGCCATTGGATGACCCAGATGAAATTTTCTTTGTCGATGGTTCATGCTTAAGAGACAGTGTGGGGCAATTGAGAGCAGCGTTTGCTGTATGTACTATTTCAGGAGTGGTCGACGCCGCTTGCCTAGAAGGAGTACGCTCCGCGCAGGTAGCTGAGATCATTGCCTTGACCCGTGCCTGTTTGGCCGCTGATCGAATTCGAATCACAATTTACACAGACAGCCAATACGGCTTTGGAGTGGTGCATGACTTCGGGCAGTTATGGTCTCAGAGGGGATTTTTGACATCATCTGGCTCACCCATTCGTAATGGAGAATATGTAAGACAATTGTTAGAAGCATTACAGCATCCGAAAGAAATTGCTGTGGTAAAGTGTTCAGCCCATGGGAAGGGGGAGGATTTTGTATCCTTGGGTAATAACTATGCAGATGAGGTAGCCCGCTTCTGCGCAGAACAAGGATGCATATACACAGGCAGGGAGATAGAAGAGAGCCAAGAGGGAACCGATCTCAACATGATGTTGGCCATGGCAGACACTTGGGAAGAGCTTAAGAGATTGCAAGATGAAGTCTCAACCAAGGAAAGAGAGGGCTGGATCAAAGCTGGGTGCGAGAGAGGAGAAGTGGATGTGTGGGTATCAAACGATGGGAGAGCTGTGTTGCCGGAAGAATTGCTGAGTCCGATGGCAAGATTGATACATGGTCAGGCACACCTGGGTAGAGACGCAATGATGAGGGTGTTCAGACAGACGTGGTATAACCCACGGTTCCGAGCAATGGCTGAGACGGTATGTCAGAGGTGTGTTACATGTCAACAGATGAATGCTGGAAAGAAAACTGTAGTTACACTGAGTCATATTGGAAGGTCAGGAGGGCCCTTCAATAGACTACAGCTGGATTTCGTGGAGATGCCTAGGTGCAATGGCTTGAGGTACATTCTAGTGATAGTATGTATATTCTCACGGTGGGTGGAGGCATACCCCACACGAAGGTGTGACACTCTGACAGTGGCTAAATTACTGTTGAGGGAGCTTATCCCTAGATTCGGGATCCCGACCTCTTTGGAATCAGATAGAGGTGGGCACTTCCATAGCGAAATCATGAAGTTACTTTGTGCAGCATTGAACATTGACCAGAGACTCCACTGTAGCTACAGACCAGAGGCTTCTGGGATGGTGGAACAAGTTAATGGAACTTTGAAGGCCCGGATGGCAAAAATGTGTTCTTCAACATCCCTGAAATGGCCCGACGCCTTGCCACTGGTGCTCATGAGCATGCGAAGTGTCCCAGACAGAAAGACCGGGTTGTCCCCCCATGAAATAATAATGGGGAGGGCAATGAGACTGCCAGCAGTACCAACTACAGCCTTGATAAACATCACTGATGATTTGATTCTCGATTATTGTAAAGGACTCTCTGATGTGGTCCGTTCTGTATCCCAGCAGGTGCAAGCAGCTGTGGTTCCAGCCTCGAGTGATCTGTGCCACGACTTGTGTCCCGGTGACTGGGTGCTCGTCCGGAAGCACGTGAGGAAGAGTTGTTTGGATGCCCGTTGGCGTGGCCCGTACCAGGTGATACTTATCACGAACACAGCAGTAAAGTGTGGAGGATTGCCGAACTGGGTGCATGCTTCCCATACCCGCAGAGTTCCAGCACCCTTGGAAGAAACAGCTCCTCTCGCAAATGAAAATCCAGCTGATGTGGCAGGGCCACATGAGAGGACAAGTCAAGCTGTAAGGGTCGCTGACACAGCTGGTGGTGCACTAGAGCAAGCTGAAGGGGGTTCCCACAGTTCGAACACTGATTCAGGCACCGAAGAAGGAGAAGGTGCAGTGGGCGGAGAAGAGTCAAAGGCAACAGAAAGAGGAGGTAGTGCACTGGGTATAGAAGGGGAAGGCAGACGAAAGAACAGAAGTGCTGAAGGTTGGCCTGAAAGACAGAGGCGACTGAACCTGAGGTTAGCACCTGAGAGAGACCTTGCTCCAGTGTCCGAAGTATCTGAAACCGAAGCAAGCGACGAAGACCAAGCACAAGACAGTCGGCGAAGGTCTAAGAGAACAAGAGTGCCTTGTCGCAGATACTCTACCCCTGAGTGGACTTACACTGTGTTTGATGCAGGGGGTGGTGAATACAGGGAGACTGAAGTCAGTGGAAGTGTTCAGTCGGAGCCCGAACCTGGTGGTGAAGGTGGTGCTGCGGATGCCAGGGTTCGAGATAGACGGAACACTGACACTCACGATTCCGAATCCCCCACTTCTGAGTGAAGTCCGAAAATTGCTTTTGCATCGGGTCGAATTCCCGCCTTTCGGAGCTGAGCCGTTTTCACACGAAGTGCTGCTTTTGCGTCTTGAACTTTTGTATCACGTTCTGGTTGTGCTTAATGAGGATCTCATTATGGATCAGTAATGAACTGTAAATAAAAGTCTGAAAGAAGAAGATAACCTAGGTCCAAGTGGAAGAAGAATAAACTTAGGGACTTCCCACAAGAAGAGGAACGAAAACTAGGGAAATCTTTTTCTGGACTGTGTAAATAAGTTGTGATCGGAAAGGGAAAGCCCGGAGATTTCATGGTTGTTCGAGCTGGTTAAGCAAGTCATAAATAAATGACAGAGACTTTTCTGAGTTCTTTGCGATAACCAAGACTTTTTGAGAACTTTCGAAATCATGGAGCCGGGAAATCCCAATCGAAGAGCAAAATGGATTATAGGCATTCTTATAAGTAGTGTGATAATTTCTATAATCATAGTAGTTGTAGTCTCATATACTGGTTCGCATGAGCCAGAAGTAGAGGCAGTGACAGGGACACCCACACCTATCACACCTAGTCAGAAGGGGGTAGACAGGGCAGCTGATAGAGCTATGATTTTAGAAGAAAGTCGTAGATTACATGTAGATTTGTCTAAGGGTGATTTTAAGCTTAATGCATATGCTAAGTTGTTGTATGAGTATGTTGACGTGATGGATGCGAAAGATTGTTATGTGTGTATGCAGTTGCCTACTTCGGTGGATGAGGGTATTAGGTATCATCATCTTCCACTGACTTATGGTATTTCATGTAGTCTTTTGCTTAGTTTGTTTTATGAGAGAGATCAGTTCGAGTATTTCTTTTCCAATTTCGACGCAGTGCTTCCTGAAGTCCCAGCTTACAAGCATTTGAATAAGTATGATTATTACAAAACCGAGGACAGACTGAGAAAGTACTTCATACCGAGTTTGGAATTGGATACAGCATTCGCACACAGACACAATCTGACCTGTTTGATGTCGGATGTAGAGAGAAAGTTTGTAGATCAGGTTGAAGATAGGTATAGAAAGCTGACTGAATCCCGAGATTTAGGGCATCACAGGACAGATTGGACAGAGGAGGAACGGTTGCATAAGACCAAGGGAAGCTATGGTCCTATAGCGTTGGATAAGGAGCAGAGGGGTAAGTTGTGTATAAGGCGTTATCAGACTTACTACGAAAAGGTTCCAGTGGGACAGAGTACTTGTGATCACGTTTTCACCATGGCAGATGAGGCAAAAGATTTTCTCCAAGGTCCTGTACAAGTGATACCTACGGTGTATTACGTATGTGGAAAGAATGCTTACGTGAGGTTGCCTGCAAATTGGTATGGAACATGTTATTTGTCAATAATATTTCCAAAGATTTACCATACAGAAGACTTAAATCTTCTGGAGGGTGGAGAGCATTCAAGAACGAGAAGAGCTGCAAGTGCAGGAATCGTTGTGGGGGATATCTTTGGAGCTATGATACCTAGTCTAGGAGTAGTCTTGAATGATGTGAAGATCCGGAGGTTAGCGACTGTGGTGGATGAATTTTCGATGAACACAGCAAAATCGTTGGTGTTGGTGGAAGGAGAGATGTTGTCGATAAGGGGAATGGTTTTGCAGAATCGCCTTGCTTTGGATGTCCTATTGGCAAAAGAGGGCGGAGTCTGTAAAATGCTGAAGGTTCAAGAGTGCTGCACTTATATACCAGACCGAAGCAAGGATCTGGAGAAATATATAAGTAACATCACTATGATCCACACAAAGATAGCGGATTTGACCGAAGAAGGGGCCTGGGAAAAGGTCGGAAAGGGTTTTGGTCAAGTGGGAGGTTGGTTTGCAAACCTAGGAAAGGGATTCCTTGGGTACTTCCTGAGACCACTCCTTATCTTGGTGGTTTGTGTGGCTGGCTTGTGGATTATGATCAAGGCCTACAAGTGGTATCGAGCAGGCAGAGTCAAGAGAGCTTTGAGGGAAAATGACATGAGATTGGCAAGATTGCAGGACAATCAGTATCAAAGGCTCAAGAGCATGGAGAACTTCAGATCAGGGAAGATGGGAACAAGTTCTGTTTAGGTCGGTTCCTTCTCCGAGGGAGTAGAATGAGATGTGATGACAGGAGTCATCAAAGGGGGAACTGATAGAGCGAAATGTTCTTGTGAATTGTAGGGGTGCATCATAATCACTGATAGGCCGCACCCACATGTATTCAGACATATATTCGTTTATATTCATTGTATATTCATGTATGTTTAGCAAAGAATGAATAGTTCACTGAAACGAAGTGAACTCAGCAGTATAATGGTGTTAGGATAATGATGTAATGTAATGCTTTTTAAATTGTGTGAACATAATGCATAGAGGAATTAGTTCGTGTATGTAATGTAATTGCAGTAGTTTAAACGTGCACCATATTAAAGTTGCACATGTAATTCATTGTTTGCATGTGAAGTGTAATGAAAATGTTCATAGGGAAAAGTAAGATGTGTGTTTAAAAGTCATATGTAAAGGCCTGACTACATATATGCTTAGGGAAGGCCTGGTTTATTCTTATGTTAGCTTATTTTGTAGGCAGAGAAAGGTTTCTCTTGGTAAGGCTCTCTGGGCACAAACGGTAGATTTAATTAGCACAGTAGAAGGTTTCTGTTGATCGTATCTTTTGTTGCAGGTGCAAGGACACATGTCTCGTTAGTAAAGACTAACTCTTTGTTTTCAAAAGTTAGAAAGATGGGAGGCATGGTACGGGGAGTGCAATGGAATTTAGGGATGATACTTTCAGCGGAGAAGGCGCCTGGGACTCAAGGTCAACGAAACTGTCCAGGATGAAGTCACCGTTTCTATGGAAAAGCACAAGAAAGAAGACCTGGCCAAGAGGGCGTAAACAAGGCGTGTACCTTTGTAGTATGGTTTTGTATTAGGGATAGTGCCCTGAGGGAGGAGGCGAGAGAAGCGGTAGGGGAGACCTGAGAGAAGGACAGAGCTGAGCTTAGGTATATGGTGATTGCACTTCTTAGGAAGTCTTCACAGCTGACACCTTTTATTCTTTCTTGCCTGGGAAAATCGTTATGCAGGGATGTCACTTAGCGTTAGTGTAGGGACAGCAATTGATTTTGAGCTTGTTTAGGCCCATGAAGAGCAACTTAGAAATAGGAGCAATCATAGTCTGGTTGGTCCTCCTAGAACTGTGTATTCTTCTTATCCTGAGTCGGATGAGACTCCTGCGTAGATTATTATTTGTATTAGTGCCCATCTATTTCTTTAACCTCGTGTTGAGGTGCCTGCACGTTCAGTTATTTTTGGCGATAATAAATTCTCAAACTTGAATTCGGAGTCAGTGGTCCTTTCAGACAAAATGAATGCTGATATCTAACCTGATGAGATTCTCTCCTTTACACTATTCAACAGGTAAAAAGATCTTGGCGGCCAGAAGGTTCTTATAGATAATTAGATAAGAATCGGCGTTATCACAGAGTGATGTATAGCACAGGCACACAGAGGGATAAATAATTGTAATTCATTGGCTGAGCTCTAGTTTTCCTGTCACCGCTGAGCGCCCTTCATTCACAACACATGGATTGATACCCACACGTGTGGGTATCAATCCATGTGTTGTGAATTTCTGTCAGATGAAAAAAAAACAATTACAAACCCGTTCTCAAAGAAAAGGTCATGTTTGAACGGCAAAACCATCAAATGTCAATCAGCCTGTGCTTAAGGTACGCATGGCAAGCACCAGATAGAACCAGCTTTCAATCTTGTAGCAGAATCAACCCAGCATCCTTGCCAAGACAGATTGCTGCAGGTAGTGAACCTTTCAAGTCTACTGCATCTTTCCTGATTTAATTCAGATTTTTACTGTAAGGGTGGTTTTGCGAGTCAAGGTCCCTGCTATTTTATGTTTCCATTTTGTCACATCGTACACAGCTTGTCAACATGGCATCCACAGAGTTGACTGTTTTGCAGTTAAATTACCGTGTACTTACTTTGCTGCCATTTTTCAGGATGGCATTTTGAAAATAAGCTCTTGCACTGGTTGAGTTTTAGTTATTTATCTCGCGTTTTTATAGGATGCAACAACTCTTCTTTTGGCTTTTTCAGAGTTTTTTGGCGGAGTTTTTGTGCCGCGAAGAAAGGGAATCAGTCTACTATTCTGTAGTTAATACCTCCGGGACATGAAGTTTCATTAAAATCAAGCATGAACAATTCAATTGTCTGTTAATTGCTGAACCTGATTTTCTATAGTTTGGTGGCAGCCTCAGGCTCAACACAGTGAGTCCATCAGCCTGGATGCCAAGGCACACAGAAATCTGCCTCCATGCTTGTTCCTTTTGACGGCTCATTGAGAGATAAAGTTTGTAATTGATCATCAGATGTTTCAGTTGGGTGTGTTGTGGTGGTCATTCTCTGCAGGTGCCCTGGTCCTATGCCCAAGTAAGGCCAAGTAAGTATTCTTGGCAAACAGCGCTTTAAACGTTATTCCTACATCGCCTGGGAGCCACTGCATTATTTTTAATACTACTTTTAAGTCGTTGCTTGGCCGCAGACACACACATGGCCACTTCATTATGGAAACTCTGAAGCCTTCCAAGGAGTATCTTTGAAAGCCTGATTTAAACAACGTTACATTAGTCTTAGCAGACGACTGCAAGGTCTTACCTTCATCCAGGAGGAGTAGGACTCTCCGGAGTAGGGAGAACTGTAAATGGATGCCCTTGATCACTGCATTGACGCGGAACAAAGAAGAGTTCAGAGTCAAATGTGACACTTCATTTCAGCATGATAGAACGTGATGCCCATAGCCTGGGGGTCAACTTAGATGGCAATGAGGTGGATTCTGGTCCTCACGAAATAAAGATGTCAGTCTTCGTCTGATTCACCAGTCGGTTTTTAACTGAAAGTGGATATGGGCATACCGCAGTACAAGCCTGAACATCTAGAGCATCAAGCTGTACTACTCCAGGAACTGCTCTAATAGGTCCACATAGATGTCGAAGAACTGCCATAAAACAGATGAGCTGCTCCAAATAACACCTTTCAAGGTGATCAATCGTCTCAAGGTGATCAATCGATTGGCTCACTCAAAATTGTTGGCTACGATTGTTGAGCAAGGTCTAGAACCATTTCACGGAAGAAATAGTGACGTCAGTCTGTTCATCTTATGTTCAGCAACCCATAAGGTTCATTCTCCTTAATGTGTACCTACCCTACAAGGTGGCCAGTGTTTTTATATGATGCGAAGCTCTTTTGATTTGATTATAAGTATGTTACGGGACGAAAGGGTTTGCTTTTTTTGAGGTCAATGAGGGTAAATTACATACTTTCAGGTGAATGACCTGTGATAATGGATAAAGAGTTGAATGAAGGAGTGAAGTAAGGCATGAACCTGCTTTATATGAAGCATTTATCAATGTGAAATCATAACATTGTTTTAAAACACTCCACAACCACAATTAGTTAAGGAAATGGCTTGAGATAAGATATTCTGAATGAGCATTTTGGGGGAATTCAAGGGAAAGTTTAAACCTCATTAAAACATTTTTGAAGGACCTTTTGTCTGTGGGTCTTCACCAGGGCAGTTCACTTTCTTTTCAGTCTCGGCAAGATTTAGAAAAAAAACACTTTGAATGATTTTCCATGTTGCCCCACACCCAGCTATGACCTGTTATGCTCTAAGGCTAGCTCCTGATCTATACAGATTCAATGGAGTCAGCATCACTGATAATGACTTTTATGGAGGCAAAAAGTAATTGTTCCACCTCACTGCGATTATAAAAGTAAATAAGTGGACATAATAATTGGTCACGAGTGAGGATTTTTTTGCTTGAACACTATGTCTATTTCCACGACTTAACAGGGACAAGTGCGAAAGCACTTTAGCATGCCCCGTTCTCAAAATATATCAAGTTATGAAGTATCCCCCTGCAGCAAGTCAAAGCAATTGTACTGCTTTGAGAGATTGTTTTATTTTTGGTCTCTAGATATCTGATTATGCAGATCGTTTTTCGTTTATACCAGTGAGCCAAGCTGGGACACTTGCTGTTTATGTGCAAAAGACGTGCAAGACCTCTTACTGTTAGCAAAGTGAACGTTGGCCATTGAATAGATACATTTCTTTATTCGGTTAAATAATTACCCATAAAAGATATAAAACAAGATAGTGATACAATAAAAACGGATGCATAAAAACAAGACTCATTATACAAAATATATAAAAGCTAATTGAACCACCCTCAAATACAATTTTACAATGCATCATAAATACAAACTTCACCGACTGCCCGCAGATGGCAGTTAATCCGGAGTATATCAGTAAAAACGAAAACATACTTCCAGAAAGGCCCATACATCATGGCCATTACTCTGCAGCATTTTTAAAAACGTCCTTTCTCTTAAGGCAACTGCTCACTGTTGTGTAACCTTGAAGCAGCAAGAATGGAGTTGCCATTTGAGCCACCGCTGCACCCCACTAGCCTGCTCATGCCAAGTTATTGACCCCTTTGTTTCTTGCACCATTCTGGTGTCCTCCTGCTTCCCCTCCCCCCAATGCATTACCACCCCGCTGCACTGAGTTTCAGTCCCCCTCCCATCCCCCACCTCCAATGGGTTGTAACCACCCGCCTTAGTACAGTCTCCATGGCGTTGAATCTAGGTTGGGCTTTACAGTCCACATAGTCATTCAAAATAATGATGCCATGTCCACAAGGTGACGGATAAAGTACCGCTAACCCTACAAATTTAGCAACCACTCTATTCTGATAAAACCTGAATTAAATGTACCCAACACAACATTGCTATGTAAGCTAAAGTTTACGAAGCCAGCCAATATTTAACTCGTGACTGATATATATATGCAGATGGTAAAGGGAGTTGCAGAAGTAAGATGACATGGAAAATCACACCCATTACGACTGCTAAAGGAAGAAATATCGCAAAATCATCACTGCTTGCAGTGCCAGCCTAAACAGAACTCGAATCAATATCCAAAAGAACATTTTGTACTCACTAATACCTGGGCCTCCACTATGAAGAGAAGGCAACTATCTACCCTAAAAATTTGGAATTCCATTGTCCTTTGTCTTGAACTGGGAGCGCAGCAGGACGCACCTCACTGCAATAACCCATAAAAGGTGTCAAGAAACACACATCAGAAAGTGAGAGTCAACTACAGGGATTAATTATCCCACTATCCATACCAAGATAGATTGGTCCTGTTCAGGACCATTTCTCATAGTTTTACATCTAACTATAGACATCTACCAATCCTCAAGCTACATTTTGGTATGAATAAGCAAGTCGAAGGAAGCACACATTGTTTTTTTCCGGGAGTTTCAACACCACTGTGCGAGTAAGAGCTACAAAAGCAGCCATTGACAGGCCTAAAAAGAATCCAGGACAAGTCCAGCGTGTCTCCCAAGCATCTTGACTGTACTACTTTATCCAAAAGGAAGCTTCGCCATCGTCCTTGCTCAGATTTTTCTGCCTGTGTCAAGAGGGTGAGGGGGTTGCTCCTTCCAAAGCATACGTCATCATTAAACTACCCTTCGTACGTCCCTGTAGGAAACAGCTAGAAGAATGGACAAGAGATGAATAGCGATACGCATGGTGCCAATTTATATTTATGCAAAGGAAACTCATGTTTAGACTTGGTTAGGCAAGTAACAGAGTGTGACCTCTAGTGGGTGGGTGAGAGAAGTACAGGTACCCCAGCAGCCAGACTCTCAAGCCAGGCAGAGTTCATTGATGCAGGCCTAGCCTCAGCCAGAGGTGGAAACAAACAAATGTCAAGCCAACAACTAGGCTTGGCTTACTCCAAACATTTGTTTATACATTTAAGAAATTATGAGACAATTAAATTGCTAAAAACTGCAAATCATGGGGTTAGACTCCAGAGCATAAAATCAATTGCTCCTGCTACATGGAAGCAGACTGAGAGACATTGGGATGCCAAGATTAGAAGCTCACATTTTTTACTTCACCCATTTCACCACCTCCTGTTCAGCTGACTGTATTTACTCTAAAGCAATGAAGCTGGAGAAACTATCGAACTGAGATAATTCAACCTCCTTCAAACATCCTCACCCACAGCTCCTCCCGGAAGACCTAGTGTCCAGAGAAGTGACTGGCTGTGAATGCTGTTTTGTTTATGGGCATCTGGGAAAGTGCCCTCTGAATAGGCTCATCCTTAAAAGCTCAATCCAGTAAAAATATCCACAGAGAATTTGCAGATATTTTTATAACAGACACTGAACTTTATGGGTGCCCGATATAAACTTTTATTCTAAGACACTAAACGTAAATCCTCACAAGATATTCTATTTCTTTATAAAGAATAGCCTCTGGTAAGAAATTCTCAAAGATGTCTATTGTTTGCATCTTAAATTATTCTTCGCTTAAGCTGAACTTCCCATCACATGTTGCTGGGGTTTCAGTCTTGAGGTTGGCCGCTCTAACAAAAGGTGATCTGAGTTGGAAATTTTGGATACTTGGTTCATCTCTGTCCATGAATAGTTATGGCCAGGAGCTGTCGCACCCTGGATATGGCTTAGCAAGAATTTACCTTCTCTCCAAAGATGGACCCACTAGCACTAGCCTCACACCCACCACCACACAATATAGTTAAAGCACCATGACTTAGTGCAGAGCCAATTTAATGACACTTCCAAAATAAATACTTCTTAAAATCTGACCTGAGTTTCATAGTTTACTTAAAATGAATGCACTTAGCGGCTCACATTGTTTAGCAATTAGCAAGCATCATAAGGAAGTAGGAGGGTTTGAGGGACCGCACGAGGAACTGGAGGAGGTGAACTGAAGTGCGTAAACACGAAAACTTTGGGTAGTGTACCCTTGGGAGAAAAAAGTAGATGAGGAGTGCAGCTTGAACGTACGATGCATTCCAACTGCAGTTTGCATGACGGACGAATGGATGAATGATTCGTGATTTATTTCAAGACTTTTGTATGGTATTGCTCAACATAATGTTTTGGGATCAGTTTGTTGTTGGGTATTTGCATAATTGAGTTTTAGTTCATTTTGTGAAGGGCAGTTCTGGGGATGGCTGTCAGTGCGAGACCTATGAAGGCAATGGCAGAGCAACTGAAGGCATGTATATCACTGCAGTAAAGCATGTGTGCACTGGGCGCTTTAGACTATCCCACATTAACTGCTGATGCTGCGCTCTGTAAGTCTCAGTACTAAAGGTTCATAAAAGACCTCTGTTGCTGTGACTGATGGCAATGAATTATTCAGTGCAAGCAGTTGTCTTTAGGAATGAGCTAGCCTCAGTAGCTGGACGTTTCCCACATAATGTTGGTATAATATTCCTAGTACACAAAAGAGCCATTAGCTTGTATTGGTGGTAGTTTTCAACGTTTGCCAATCTTTTATTGCTTTACAAAGGTTTCCTATTTTCCATGCCGATTCACTGCATGACCCTCTTTCTTCCAAAGAAACTGGGCCACCCAGGAACCAGAAATGTTAATTATGCAGTCATTAGGTAAGGTTATATATAACTCATCAATTCTGAGGGCAAAACAAGAAACTGTTATTTGTCAAATCTAATGCACTGTCTTCATTGTGATCAATATATGAACAAATGACTGAACTTGTGAATTTCATAAATATATATTTACATAATGATAAAAGACACTCCAGGTTGTTTTCGTGGAGCTGTTCTGCAGTGATGAAGATGGTGCATTGCTGCAAGATCTTGCAGTGTTTCTAACCAGCTAATATTTCACACTCTACCTGAGTAGGCAGTAAATATGGGGAGGTAGGTGTTATCAAATTTGGCAATGAGGGAATATCTATCTATCTATCTATCTATCGAAAAGTCACCTTTTGTTTTCTTACCAGCTTTGGTGCCGTTTCATAAAACGTTCCAAAAGTCATTGCTCTTTTCAAGCAGATTGCCTGGGGGCATAAAAATAGCAGCAGTCCAAAAGTGGTATTTTCAACTTTAACGCCTAAAGGATCCTTTGCTCCCCGATACGGAACATGCAGATTAAAGGAATTACACAAAGAGTGACATGGAAATCGTTTTACTCAAGGAAGTGACTTTACTTAGTTTGGTTTAAATCAGTTCAGAAGTTTCTGAAAAACCAGCGCTTAAATTATGTTGGTCTGGCCTTCAAGAAATTACATTTGATAGATATGTGATCTCTTAATCAAAAGAAGATTTTAGACTCCAATTAAAAAAGTAAAGGCATGTCATTGGACTAGGGAGATTTTTCGCCCATCATCCATTGTAAATGTGAAAATTTGCCAAACTGTGACTGACTGTCTAAGACAACTGTGTGTTGTGGCCACCGTTACCCCACACAAGCATTATGGTGAACATACCCAGATCCCCAGGCTGGGGGAGGACTGCAAAGAGACCCTCTGAAAATAAAATGATTACAAAAGAAAAAGGTTTTATCAGAGGATTTGCAAATCCTCTGCTAGATTTCCAGACCCTGCCCCCTCTGGGAGGACTGCAAACCCTCCTGGGCCTTGACATTTACAAACCCAGCATTGACCTTGCGAAACCTGTAAAAAGTTATTTCAGTGAACTACTAGTGCAACTGGCAAATGTCCACAAATGGAGGTTTGCTACCCATGGAGGGTTGGGTGCAAGGTAAAAGGTTGTGCACTTCGGGGCTTGGCCACCTGCAGAATGTCGTGCATAGGGCCAGGCCTGAGGCTAGGTCCTGCAGCCAACCCCCCGATGTACAGGCCGAAGGCCATGTGCTAAAGGCGCTGACTGCCCAAAGAGGGCAGAACTGAGGGTCTGGCCAAAGACTAGCCCCTACAGCCAATCCTCACTGAGCACGGATAAGGCCACAAGCATTGGGAGTTGGTCATCTACAAAATTTTGGGTGCAGTGCATAGCTGGAGGCCATGCCCTGTTGCCAACCCCCCATTGTGGACAGGCAAAGGCTGGGCATTCTAGGTGATGGCTACCAGTGGAGGCTTGGGCGCAGCATCAGCTCCTCACTAAACAAGGGTGACGCACTTGGGGTTGGCTCCCACCGACGGTTGAGTGCAGGGCCTAGCCATTTCAGTGCACAGTCTGGCCAATCCACAGCCATTCAACTTAACAGCGATTTGCCGCCCACAGTGGGAACTCTTGGATGTGGTGTATGATCAAAAAATGATTGGAAAAACTCAATGGTTCAAGTTTAGTTATGATTAGCTTTGGTTATAACACCTAAGTGTATGTTTAAAAAAATCTCAGAAATTCACCAAGAATACATTTAAATTGCATTCACGTTTATGAGCAAAAAATGATAAATCACTGAAACTCGCAATTTATTTTCAGGAGCACAATCCATAACTTGCACAACAGTCACGCAAACAATAGCTCTCATGGAATCCAATTGAACTAATGGAAGCAGTCAGAGGTTATCTTGAAAATTTGCATGAATCTGGTCCACCAGGACCTATGCTATGCACATCCTGCCTTGGACCACTGATGCATATTCTTTGTGAATCCACTGATGCATGTTATTGCCTGGCAAAATTGATGCTCATTACTGCCTAGGATTGTGGACAAATCCCGCATAAGCACCATCCCTCTTTCTCCTTCAAGTCTATCTGAGAGGAAGCCTTACATACTCAGATAAGTGACAGGCTCGTGCAAGTGAACATGCGTAACACATGTATACTAGGTACATGCTTAGAAAACCGTCTCTCTGAAACCCACGATGGTACGTTTTTGCCAAAGCCTGGGTAAAAAGATGCCATTTTGCTAAATGTTTTTTTGCATTTAAAATATGTCATTCATCCTTATATAAATAAAAACATTTTCCATTTCATTACGCTTATCAGTGTAATAGATAGCATGTTCTTTGGTAAAACAAACAAAAGTATGTGGTATATTCCCCAACTGAGGTTTTCGAGCTCCATAAAACACTGAACCGTTGAATTTCTTGGTTTATGAAAGTAGATTCCCTCGAAGAAAAATCAATTATAGAGTAACGTCTGTGAAACTTGTATTCCCTTTCTATTTACATTATCAGTATATTTTGCAGAGGCCGTAACCCTAGGCTGAAGGAGTCAAAAGCCACTGATTTATGATCCTGGAGATCACTTCTATAGCTTTACTCTCATTTGACAAGATATCCATTACCACTCTCTGTCAGGGGGTTGGTCAGTATGATTGGGGGGGTGGTGGGGAGGGGGTAGCTTCAGATTTCCCAAATAATCATGCTGGAACAGCTTGTTAAAACACATTATATGAGAAGCAGGACATGAGGGGGGCTTAAGCAGCAGTGGAAAGAGGGAGGAGTGCGGATTGTTAGGTGTACTTAAAACACAATATTTTTCAAACTAATCAACATTTTTTAAGGCCTTCAAAACATAGACGAAAGAGAATGTGTGTGTTTTCGTCAGTGTCAACATGTAAAAATACCAGGTGAAATCCGACAGACACTTCATTTTACCTGACTGAAAGCACTTGTACCCAGCAATTTATTACAGAATACATTTTTTAGGGGGTAACACCTCAAACACCCCCACCCCGATCTACGCCCCTGCTCTCCGTTTCCAGTGAAGCTGGCATGCTCCCTTACATTCATTGTCTACTCCCACCAAATATCGGGAAGCCAGGGAGAATTACAGATGGGCATGGAGGGTATATTTAAACAACATAAAAAAATATTAAAATCTAGAAATAATGCATATACAATACCCATTCCAGTCTGTGGAACAGTAGGGAAAGCGTTGGATGTCAGAGGGGTAAGATTTACTATTCTCACTCCAGCCTGTGCAACGGTAGGAAAAGTGTTGAACTTCAGAGGGATTACATTTACTATTTCCACTCCATTCTTTGCGAATGTGGGGAAAGGGTTGGATTTCGGAGAAGTTAAATTTACTATTCCCACTCCAGTCTGTGCAACAGTATGGAAAGGGTTGGACTTCCTAAGGGTTAAATGTACTATTTCCACTCCAGTCTGTACAACAGTATGGAAAGGGTTGGACTCCGGAGGGGTAATGTTTACTATTCCTACTCCAGTCGCTTCAACAGTAGGGAAAGCATTGGACTCCGGAGGGGTAGCACTTACTATTCCGACTCCAGTCTTTACAACTGTAGGGAAAGCATTGGACTCCGGAGGGGTAACATTTACTATTCTCACTCCAGTCTGTGCAACAGTAGAGAAAGTGTTGGACTCCGGAGGGGTAAAATTTACTATTCCCACTCCAGTATGAGCAACAGTAGGAAATTCATTGTACTCTGGAGGGGTGAAGTGTACTATTCCTAATTTAGTCTGTGCAACAGAAGGGAAAGCGTTGGAGTCCAGAAGGGTAACATTTACTATTCTTACTCCAGTCTGTGCAACAGTAGAGAAAGTGTTGGACTTCAAAGAGGTAAAATGTACTATTCTCACTCCAGTCTGTGCAACAGTATGGAAAGCTTTGGACTCCGGAGGGGTAAAACCTACTATTCCCATCCAGTCTGTGCAGCAATAGGGATAGTGTTGGACTTCAGAGAGGGAAAATTTACTATTCTCACTCCAGTCTGTACAACAGCAGGAAAAGAGTTGAATTACGGGGGGGGCGGGGAGGGGTTACATTTACTATTCCCTCTACAGTCTGTGTAACAGTAGGGAAAATCCTTCACTTCAAACATATAACATATATGAAACATAACCCTATTAATTTACAAATATAAAACTCTTATTATGAGCTTTATTACTTTAAAAAATGCATATGAAAATAAAAAAACAATTAAACAATTAACATGATTAGTAAACAAATTAATAATTAATTTTCAATTTGAAAAATTGCCATTTATTTATTACTTAATTAAATTACCACTTATACCCCTACAAACCTACCACCCCATACTTAAAATATAACTAAAATAAATAAATGTAACACAATTAACATACTTCAGTCATTTAAATATTATTTAATAACGTAATAATGAAGTTTTAAATAATTAATTTCTAATTAACTTCCCACGCTATACCCCTACAATCCCTGCAGCTCTCACCTAATATATAACTTAAAAAATACAATTATTTCTTCTTAATTTACAAAATGTATAATGAATTAATTAATTAATAATGCATTAATAATTGTTAATTATTACAAACCCGGCAACCCACACCTAATATGTAACTGAAAAAACTACAATTATTAGACAATATGCATAATGAATAAGCAATTAAATAATTAATAATATTTTAATTAATTATAATTAATTAACTTCCCACCTTACACCCCTACAAACTTAACAACCTGCTATGACAACATAAATTACTATTAACATTTTAATTAATTAAAAAATTATAAATCACTTAAAATTACAAACTATATTCACAAATATTATTAACAATTATACAAACAATAATAACATAAAATTAATGTATGAACTAACACACATAAAAATACTTAAAAAACAATATTTTTACAACTACATTATTGAAAACGTGTTAACAACAACGATAATCTTTAAAAAAATATAACTTACCTTAAAAATTGAATTTCTTAACAACGATATTTCTGCATTACAATATTTTTGTATCACGATACTTTTTCTCCAATATTTCTGCAGCTCGATATTTCTAATCCGATATTTTGTCCAAACACCTGTGCACCTATGTTCAGGTCAGGTGTACTAAAAAAACCTTGATCACAGACCAAGGATTAGCAAAATATTACTCTCGCAAGTTGCACTGTTGAATGTGGAAATTCCACCAGCATAATCAAACTTCTCAGGGGATTTTGAGCCTTTGCTGTCGCGGGCAACAGATTGAGCTACACAACCATTTTTTAGATCTCGCCTAGCGATGCAGCGCAAAGCGCTGCTCGCTATGCGAGATCTATTGTTGTCGACTTGGGTCGGAAGGGGGACAGGACATGTGCACGCATAGGGCACGGCCTGGACAGGAGATGTGCACGCGTATGGTGCGAGCAGGAGTTGTAATAACGCCGCAAGCCGTACGCGTGCACATCAACTGTCTGTGCCGAAGCTTAACAGACAGGAGATGTGCGCGCGTACGGCTCGCGGCGTTATCACAACTCCTGCTCGCACCATACGCGTGCACATCTCCTGTCCAGGCGCGGCGCGCTTGCATGCATTATCAGCCGGTATTTAACCACCTGCAGGCTCCCGCTCAACCCCACTCACCAGCTGTTGTGGGGACTCTGCGCTGCTCCTCGGCTGGTCTCCTCGGTGGCAGGGGGGACTCGCCTCTTCACCCGGTCATCATGCGGCATTCACGAAGGCGGGGTGGGCTCCCGCCAGACTTCCTCTACTGCTTGTTGTGATGTGCACGCGCCCGGACAGGCGATGTGCACTTGTACGGCTGGCGGCGTTTTCAGGACAATGCGCGCATGCGCGCTTTCACTTTCCCTCCCTCTCCCCTGTGATCTCCTCCCCGTCACAAAGTCACTGCTTGTGTGAGGCACCGACTCCCCAATGTATCCTTCAAAATACAGCCTCAAACGGGCCTCCAAGAGCAACTGAACACATTGGATGGCTGTATATAAAGAAATGCTTTTGCAAAATCAAATAAATATAACTGCGACGATAGCTTCCATTTTGAAAGGTAGGCTGGTTAAAGTGCAGTTAATGTTCTGACTTGGTTCCTACTTTACTTGCCTTTAATAAATTACTCGGGTATACATTTTTTACTCACTATCTATAATTTGTTATCAGCAGATACATGTATAACTTTTTATTTATTTAACATTGTTTCCTTATTATGGATTTAAAACAAACTACTTTCCCATAAAAGTTCAACTATGGAGAAAAGACGAAAGTGCGTTCACTAAATTGGTGTATATTTATTCCTGATGATGTGTGCTCTGTTCCTGTAGTGGTGCCAAGGACACAAAGCGCCACTTCTGCCCTCCCCCCCTCCCCCCCGTCTGTCTGCCTTGCTGTGCAGGCCCGAAGCGCTTCTCTCTATGATGGCTCAGGAGCCTCAGCAACACAACAACCCCCACTAAGGAAGGGTCACATCCGTACAGGAGCCTCCGCCAGGCTGAGACGGCAGATGTACCGGGGCAAGGCGGCGGGATGAAGCTGCTGGGAGGCGCACATTCCCAAAGTTTGAAGACCCTCCAGCAGAGCGCTGTTTCCACTTTTATCCCACACAGTCCCGCACCCACACACACATCTTCTCCTCCGAGTGACAGTCACTGTACAGGTCTCCCTCTGCCATCCTCCGGGTGGCTCAGTGCCTGACTACACGTTCTCACCTGGCCCCAGGTCCTATGCTCCCCCAGTCACTCTCAGCATTTCTGTCCCCCTCGAGTCCCAACTCTGTCACTTTTCTCCCTCATTTACCCTTTTCTGACCTGTTTTCTCTAAACTCCCCCCTTTGCTGAACTATTTCCTCCTTCTGTCCCTTCTTTTTCGCCCTGGCCTCCTGTCCCACAGGGTGGAAACAAGAGCCAGTGGGGAAGCAGAGCGTAGTGTTGTATTATAGTATTTGTATAAGGGCTTTAGGGGTCGCGTCCACATCCTGTGATTCTGGGCAAATCACTTAATCTCCCCGTGCCTGAATGTGTAATGTAAATTCGGTGCTCATGTAAAGCGCTCCAATACCTTCAAGTCTAGTTCGCGCTATATAAATATGCAAAAAAAAAAAAAGTGGGATGAAAAAACTGCAGGGTCTCTCAAAGGGGCGTGGCCAATGTAATTAAGGGCGTGGCTTACAAACACGTCCGCTAAGAATATGTGCTTAGCATAGTGTGCTGCCCAAATTGTATTTTGATGTTTCTGTCATTGCATCCAGATATATGATACAACAAGTAACATCATACCTACAAGTCAGGACTATTGGCTTTGTCAATGGTTGTTAGTGGCGTCTCAGCTGGCACCACGGAGGCACTCATCTCGCCGCCAGTGGCACACACTGATTGGAGGAGAGATTATATTTGCACAAACCCAGACTGTAAATACCCTTTGTTGTTAAACACGGCGGAGGCTCACGAGATAATGACGCCGCGCCTTAGCCGGCCCACGGAAAGAGTGCGGGGAGTGGCCCTCATTATCCCCCAGATTCTAATTAGCCCCATGAATAGGAGGGGGGTGGAGGGGTGGAGAAGGGTGCTGGGTGACGCCGGCACCCTCATCCAGCCTCTTCGTAGGAGCGGGCAGAAAACACCTTCCAGCTCAGGGTTCACAAAGGAATCGTTGCCATGCCTCAGAGAGCCCGTGATCTTCGTCAATAATTCAGTGTCGCTAATAAAGGGCGATGATAAGTACCGATGTGACTCATATGGAGAGGCTGGGTGCTGGAGGGATTCGAGGCAGATATGTCCATCACTTGAAGCAGCACATGTACAGAAGTCAGCTTTTTGCATTAGAAAGGTATAATTCTTTTTTGACATGTCTTCAATTGTATTCGGAATTTAATTCATGTAAATCGTTTTTTCACCCAGTGTTCTTTTTATGTATTTTTAGAGTGTTTATAAGGACGAAAAGCAATGGAATATAGTAATTAACAAGGTGCGTCACAGGCAGAAGCACACACCTGCCTCCACCTGTGCAGAATTGCCCGTCACCTCACCCTGTTCTTTTATACGCATCATTTTAAGACTGAATTAGAGGAATTTTTCTCCCTTGCAAAAAAAAAAAAAACCTTCAAGAACGTTAAAAGGACTTTCTAGCTCAATGAAGCATATTAGGCGAACACTGGTTCATGGTACTGTGACATTTGCACAACAGAATTTGCATTGGTTTGTTGGGTGGACACCAGGGCTTTAAGTGGAATGAAAAACCTGGGGCAATAGGTCTGGTATTTACAAGAGTTTGAGCTATTGGCATTGTAAATGACAATGCCTTTTATTTATATGTTAATTATCAAAACAGATAAATAAAAGGCATTGCCATTTACAATGCCAATAGCATAAACTCTCGCAAATGCGAGACCTATTGCATTGCAAATGCTTGTTTATGATGTGTAAGAATGATGGATGATAGGTATTTCCCTCACAGAAATGTGAGAAAACTTGGAGCTATGGTCACAGTTTAACATTTGACGGGCATTCTGGGTAACCACAGGTAGGGCCTGATTATGAGTTTCGGCAGTCCTGGAGCGGGCGGCACGGAACCTCCATGACACCGCTGGCGGTGAGGAAAGTTGTAATAATGGATTGAGGAAAGTTGCAATAGGCTTGGCGGTGCCTCAGGGTGCCACCAAGCATATTGCAGCCCTCAGACCACCATGGCACCGCCACCACTGCAGCCCCGCAAGTCTGGATGTCCTTGGAATGCCAGACTCGAAATCAGGGCCTTAGTGTAATCCACCCAAGACAAATCACTGTGGACTTCCCTGCCTGTCTCATTTTCAATAATATCTTGGTTTAGGAGGCCTACCTCGGTGCCTGACAACCCTTGGCTCATATACTCCAGTCACTCCTTAACTGAAGTCTCCGTTGACTGTATTTGAATGCAGTGTCAAACCTTTCCTCTCACATAGAGAAGGAACATATATACTTGCTAGGGTCACTGAAGTGGAGAAAAGCGTGTGAATAATAAATGATGTAAACATTTTTCATTACAAATAAGTACACATATCACAGATACCAAAATTCCCTTGACACTTCAATTTTGTGTATTGTTTTATTCTCTTGACTATGAAAGTATACCTTCACCCATATATTGTGGCATGCTTCACCGTGGAATCCTGCCATCTAGAACTGGGGATCTTCCTTTTGTGTTGTTTGGCATTTTTTTAGCACAAGTTCCAAAAGCATGCAGAGTTTAAAGGTGGACCTAAAAGCATGGTTTACAAAGGTGTGTGGGTTTGTAGTATAACCTATGTGAGTAGTGGTGAGTGCAGTGATCTGTGAGTTACTCCTATCTTGACCATCTGCCTTCTAAAGACATGAGATCCGTATGAAATGAAACCTTAGCGAAGTTTTGACTATGTTTCCATGTCTCAGTCTCACTCAGAGTCCTGACTTATACTGTGCGGGTGCCAGTTGAATCTTTACTAATGCCTACCCATGGCAGCTGGCTCAGGAAGATTTGTGTTTCATATGCCTCCTCCAGGAACACGTCATCCACAAATTGTTGCAAGTAGTCAATGGACACAAAATTTGCAGTATTGACTTCACATCAAGCATTGCCAGTGAAAAGAGGAGTTTGAGGCAGGATTCTAGTAGAGGCCTACCAAGCGAACACTCTTCCTGTGTAGATCACTGGCAGAATATTGAGGACAAAAATTTTATGTGGACAGACTATTGCGTAAAAAATATCAAGGACCAAAAACCCCGGTGCAATGAAAGGCAAATGCAAAATGATGGCCTTCATTTTCCTTTACCTGGGGGGGACAAACAGTGATGGATGTGTAGGGGGCACTATCCCCTCAGTGAAAGAAACACTGAAGGCAATAATAGGGGTAGGCCCTATGCCAAGGGGAACAGCTCCCACCAAAAACAAAACCCTGATGGTCTAGTGGTCCATTCCTGCTTGGTGATCACGTGCCCAATTGAGATCCCTGAGCAGGAATCCATGAGTTAGTTGTAAAGGGGAGACTCTCCTCTTCCCAATGGTGCCACTGATGCTGAAATGTTCTCTCAAGGGCTGCCACAAGGTCCCTGGGTACAAGCAGGGCAAATGTAAATGGTAGCCTCCATTTTCTCTTCCCTGGGGGGGACAAACATCAGCTCCACCAGGAAAGGGGAAATATTAGATAATAATTCCACCGCCTCACTCCCGGAGGATCTCCCCGTTCTAGGATGCCCCTGATGATGACATTTTAACTGAAGGGTCGGCACAAGACTCCTTGACATAAGCAGGGCAAAAAGAAAATAGTGACTGCATTTTCCCTTTCCTGGGTGGTGGCCGATTGGATATGACTGGGGCCAGATTGGCACATAGGGAAGGGAAAATATTATTTAATAATTGTCCCCATGGGGAGTCAGCTTTTTTGGTGGGGGGGTGACTCCGCACAAAAAAGAAACTATGCTGGGCCAGTCATCGATTGCTGCTCAGGAATCACAGGCCCAACCACAATCTCTAAAGAGGAATCTATTTGGTAGAGACACCACTGGAAAGGGGAAACTCTTCCCTTGCAATGATGCCCCTATTAATGAAATGTTTCCCCGTGGAGCGGCACAAGGCCCCTTGGTGCAAGTAGGTAAAAAGTAAATGGGCTCTGCCATTTTCCCTTCCCTGTGGGATGGGACAACTAGTGGTGGGGAAGGGGATTTGGGCTCGATACCCCTTCCCCAAAGAAGGTGAAATAGTCAAACATTTCTTATCCCTATTGGGGAGTTAGCTCCTATGCCAAGGGGCTAACCACCCACTATGGCCCCCCAAAAAACACATGTTCCTGGTGTCTATTAATCCATTTGGGGTGATATCATTGGAAAGAGGAGCAGGTTACCTGGGGGCCCAAGATCTAGCTCTGGAAGTGGACCACAAAATCTACCTGTGTTCTTGTGGCCCCAATCTGGGGCATCAATGATGCGTTTTTCATTGGCTTCAGGAGGGGGCACAGCTGACATGGAAGTGCTTCCACGTCAGCCCCATGTATAGACTCCATCAGGGAAAGCCCCCAACGCAAACACCGGAAACTTCCCCTGCAGCTTTCAGAGAGCGAGAGGTTCACATCCTCTACAGTAGAGAAGTACTGTGGAGGAAGTGAATGCATCATCCTCCACAGAGCCGGCTTTAGCACTGGTGCAACAATGTTTGTTGGCGCCCCACAAGTTCCCTCACTGCCACCCTTTAACAGTGGCCTTCATGTCTCCATAACCGCTCTCTCTCAGATGCATTTAATTAGTTTTATAGCGTCACCGACACTCATACCAGTGTGGGGTGTAGGGGCACTTACATCACACACACTACACAGAGACAATCAATCATAGATGTGCGAATCATTGTATAGGAAATGTTACAAAAGACAGAGGTCTACAAGGTGAGGAGTCACGTCATCCATACTGGTAGGCAGGATAGTTTAAGATTGATTGGTCTGAAGAAGCACAAACTACGAATTTTAAGCGTAACACCATGGTTGGTGGTTTTCTTTAATAATCAGAATTGATTTCTATTCAAATTAACCCTTTTTCCAATATTAGGATAACGAAAGACTGGGGAAAACATCATAACGCTCTAATCTATACCTTGTAGTTTCCATGGAGCTCTTTGATGACAGTTAATAGCTCACTGTTGTATGTAAGGATTATAACTTATAAACTGGAAGTAACTAAGGGTCTCTCAGACTAAAACAGCAACCCACTGACCTATTTACATTATATGCACTTTGTGATCTGAATGGTACACGTTCTACGCTACCTTACCATAAGTCAAAACTTCCACTAGACAAACCTCTGATCTCTCTCTAAGAAGAACATTAATCACCGGAGTTATCTTGACATTTTTATTGTTGCCTGAAAATTGCTGGAGGCCAGGAATACGGCAGTAGGTGCTTTTAAAACCATAATATACTTCAAAAACGACGCCCTCACCCGAAGTCAGTGCCCGGTGTGGTCGCACCAGTCGCACCGCCCTAGAGCGGGCCCTGACCCTCCATATTGAGGAGACTAAGGGCTCATGCTCAGTGAGGTTACAGAACTCATTAACAGCTTAATACAACCTGCTATCTTAAAGTTACAGGTAGGTTATCTAATATCGTATGCGCTACGGGAGGGATTTGTTTCTAAAAATTTGATCACGTTGCGATGCATAAGATTAAGACTCACTTGACATGTCAGTGTGATGGTGTTAATCAAGTTTCCTGGTGTAATGTAATTATTACATACCAAGTTTATTGTTAAGAGATGGTTATGGTTTTACAAATGGTACATTGAGGTTGTCAGGAATGGCATTCTGAGCCCCATGATTACACATTAGTTCAAGCCTAAATATTTCTCAGAATTCTAAGCAGGAGAGCTTCTACAAAAGGAAATGTTTATTCATAAAATAGGTCATGATGAAAGCAATCTACAGGACAGACAAACAATAACTATATATTTATGTATATTTCAGGAAGAAGCTCGTTTATTGTTCATGGTGGTATATTCCTAAATTGATTCGGCCCTCTCAGATATTTACTTCTGGAATAAATACAACTTGATGTTCTAGTCTACTTAATTCAATCTCTGTTTAATGTTAAATGGGCTGCTCACAGCTCATGATATTGAACAGTCTTTCTGGATGCTTTAACAAAAGTCTGAATGTTTACATAAGGACCTTAGAGTACCAAATGGAAGTGGAAATGTTTAATGAAACAAATGCTATGCTAAATTCTATCAATGTAAATAGTATACAGTTAGATAGAAGCAAGTAGCAACAAACAATACTAGAAACTATAGAAACGATTTTTGGTTACACAGAACATAGCATTCTGTGGCTAAAGCTCTCTCTTCCACTCACTACCTCCCAGCCCCTTGTGTATATTAACTTATTTAGGAAATTGAGAGTAAGCCGTAAGAAAACAGTAAGTGTGCTCTCTGAAAACAGCACTGATATGGCACACTGTGCATTGCCTTGTATACTTCATATCTTTTCATGTTCCTCTTTTGTCATATTAAGTTATTATATAATACATGCACATTGTTCAATATCAAATGATGTAAAGACAGGTAATAATAGTACAGTGATACATATCATCTTCTCTGGGGCATGATCTGAGTAGAGTCTCCGACACGAGTACATCCCTATGAGTGCTGAAGTCTCTGAAGACATTTCATGTACGTTATGAGGACTGTGCTTTGCATCCTGTGCACAAGTTTAACAAACACTATGCAAATATGATTTGCATCCTCAGAAGGAGTCTCACATGTACCGTGGGGTTTGAGTGTTGTTGTTCCCGATGGAGTTGAAACCCAGTATGAGACCATATGTTTGTCAAGAGGCTTGGCAGTGTAGCCAAAGGTGGTCCTTAAGTCACATGTGTTGAAGTTTTTAGCTTCAGGTGAAGTACTCGTGCATGTCATGAAGGTCCGATAGTTGCAACCTCAAATGGAGTCTCCCAAACAGCATGATGGTGTTTGCGTGTCAGATGGACCCTCACAAACATCATGAGGATTAGGTTTATTATCCGCAGAGCTCCTCTCGTATCGTAATGTTCCAAGAGTACTTAAACTTTCCAAGATTTAGTGATCTGAATTCAATCTGCATCGGCAAATTTTGCAGAAATGTGCATTTGTGCATCTGTTTTTCACCATTCACTTGTAAGCTTATTTCTGGTTTGGAAACATTGCTTATGTGCTGCCTCTGTGGGTGGGAAACAATTTGCAAATTATTTTTAAATGCCGACAAGCATATGAGTCACTCCTCCCCCTTTCTACACGCAAGTCTAAATCTATTGTGGTGAATAATCACCCCAAATTGACAAATTTTCTGCCATCACATGTGAACTTTGCACTTTAAGAATTCACTAAACTTGATTGTGTGAATTAGGATGTAAAACTTCAAAGTGTACATTTTTGCAGACCTAAGTCATACTATAGAGTACAAAAACCATTTTTAATATCATGCCTAATTTTTTTACTACCCTGTCTATTTAAAATTCTAATCGTGAACTGCCCTCTTTGATAAAGCATTTACAGATTTGGGTTCTGGGTACTCCTGTACACTCTACTCAGTGTTATAGAGCATTACCTCTCTTTGTTGAACTCGGAGAGTTTAGCAGGAGACCAGTCGGGCCTGTTAACAGTAGAGAAGAGGTTTCTTTTGAATGTGTAAAGCTCACCTACCTTATGTCATAAATATGAAGGTGCTTGGCGGATGTTGGAGCTCTTCAGTGATGCCAAGCTAAGCTTTCTTTCCACATCCAACAAGCAGCTCTATTTTAATTTCCTCAATTTTCAGTAGCATATTACACTATATTGACCTTTCTTCTAAGAGAACAATAGGTTCATAGTAAAGCCTTTTAGCTCAGAACCTATGCATTATGGCATCTGCCTCTTGAATGTCGAGGAATGATCGTGTGAATACGCTTAGCCAGCGATGAGAGATAAGCGGCTATCAGTGAATTAACGTATCTAAAAGTATCTAAAAATGAGACAGCTGTGTGCCTTCTCTCAATGTAGCAAATTGTGTTAATGCTTTGGCAAGCTATCAAGATAATGAGGCTAGTCTCGGGGGGGGGGACAAGTTAGTGTGCAATGATTTCCTGGGGAAAGAATGTTGCTGCCATGGAGAAATTAAAGTTTAATGTTTCACAGATAAGTGTGGACGAACACATTCTCAAAATGTTTTCATCCTAATTAGGTGAGATAGGTGCCACCTTAAGCAATGACAACGCTGGATATTTCAAACTTAATGTAAGATTTTACATTTTAGGGACAGTACATTATTCTCCAACCTCTGATTTCATGGCGAGAATGACTTACGAAAATATACTAAACATTTGTAAATCAATGTTTTAATCATTTTATCAATCCCTGTTCATCTCTGGTAACAAAGCTGAGGCTGTGCATTTGATGGCAATATATATTACATCACACATATTCCAGACTAAAATAGAGGAATGAAAATAAAAAAAGCAAAGTCTGACTGGATTAACCAAAGTGTGACCAGCATCGCTATCGACTTCACATTTATTCCCGTTGTTATTGCAAAGAGATCTTGGTACAAAATAGGAGAGATTTGGGTGAAGGTCCTAACACTATCTCGATTTGGGTTTATGAACTATTACTGTTTTGTATTCTTACTTCTTAATCTAAGATTTTTTTCTTTGCAACATTTTGCAGTTTATATATTTACGCATTATTCTCAAATTTTGTCCTTGGCACTTTTATGCGTTGCTTTAAAAGAATGTATTTTTTCTCATAAAAAATATTAAAAAAATGTTTACACTATTTATTGTTCTGCTTATTTTAGCTCACAAAAATTAAGAAAAGTATTACTACAGAGAAGCAATAGAAAACAAGTAATGAATGGCCAGAACTGTTTGACTATTTTCAGACAGAATCATATATCTCAGTGACAGTGCTTTGCACGTCTCTCGAGAAGTCGCTTTTGGTCTTTTATAGCTTAACGATTTTAGTATCGTTTAAAAACAATGATGGAATAATAGTAATTTACAGATATATACATAAAAGTCAGTGCTTTGAAGTATATTATTAATATGTGTAGGTACAATGATATAGTCGAGGCCCAATAAAACAAGTCCTGTCCCTGTACCTAACTAGTCAGTCTCATCTTTGTTTTTTTTCCTAAACCGATTTTCATAGACTGTTCTAGTAAAGTACAAGGCAGCTACCATTTGATGACTTGGGGCGTGTATGAAGACAGGAAATATTAAACTAATCCTGAAGTGCTTACATGGCCGGTAATGAAGCTCTCCAGTGAGTGCAGCGTTTAAGCTGAAGCTCCAGTTGTCTGATATGATGGCTCTTAAAGTCTGCTGGAGCAATTGTGTAACCTTTAAGCTTGTTTTCTCAGTGAAATCCATTATTTCCCCAGTGGTGTCTTTATGACTTTGAGGATTTCTTATATATTTTAAAGATGTGGATTAAATATATAACATAATTTATCACTGGGTTGTTTGTACTCATATTTCAGAAGCTAAAAACATCTAAGTACAACGTTGCAACCGTCTAAAGAAATGTAATCATGTGACTCCACGTTTGGGACACCAGAGACAGATAACTAGATTTATTGGGGTCAGGTAGATTGTGCAAACTAGATTTATTGGGGCCAGGTGTATTGTGGCTGATCAAATGCACACCGTTGTGGTGCTGTGTCAGAACAAACCATAGAAATATTGTTTTCAGGAAGTAAGGTGCCCCGAAAAAGAAACACTTTCTAACTTAAGACCTGAGGCAAACTTTCCAATCAATGTTCACATCATTGGTATTATTAAATGGGGTTTGCCATGCAGTAATGTTTATCATAATTACACAGGAAGTTGCTGTGACAATACATCGCCTTTGACGAGGCACATGCCATTTCCAAGCATGTGGCATAATTATGTCATAATTATATTCTAGACGAATATCAGTTCTTACCATGCATGCATTTACCTCACATGCCTTTACATCCTTTAAAATGCAACGTATTGTATTACATTGTGGGTCTTTAAAAAAAATATATATATAAAATTCAATTCACCTAAACACCTCTCCCAATCCCACTACCCTTAAATCCATTACTACCCCGTACACTCAGTCATCCTTCAACCCATAAAACGTAGTTAACCTTTTACTACTCCATACCCTTGCCCACCCCTAAACTCTAAAAAAAAACCTTTAAAGCCCCTTACTGCCATCTACCCTTACCCATCCCTGACAGCTAAAACCCTTAATACCTTTACCCATCCCTGAACCAGGAAAAAAACGACATGATCCCTGAAACTTACATTCATTTACCCTTACTCATCCCTGATCTTTAAAAAAAACCTATTACCCTTATCTCTAAATACACCTTACTACCCCATACTGTTACCCATTCCTCAACCCTAAAAGCTCCTTCCTTCCCCTTATGACCCCTAACCTTACCCACCCCTAAACCCCTTACAGGCAGTAAGTACCCTTGCACAACCCTGAACCCTCACACCCCTTATTACCCTTACTTCCCCTTAATTCGCTTGTTAAAATGTGATAACAAAAATACTTACTTTGTGGTAAAGACCCGTGTTGCACTTTGCCAGAAAATATCATGTGTAGTACTTGTTGCATAGTAATGACCACGCTGTACATGTAAAGCGTGGTAACGCCCGCACTGTAAAGCCTGCATAGAATTCTGAAAAAGTGAGTCAAATGATGCACCGCAGTGTTAGCCCTAGCCCTATGGGCTTTTATGGTGGATCCCTCAAGAATCGAGGGCAGCATTACCTAAAGGTCTGTGGTTGACAGTAGGACTGGCAACATGGCAGGTCTTTTATATTTTAGGAAAATCAGTGTGGGCAGTGGCATCAGGCTACCTTCAGCCCTTACTCTTTGCTTTATGTTCTCTTGACTTGGTACTTGTTTATGAGCACACAGAATGACAAACACCACAGAAACTATGTTATTCAGCCATTCAAAAAGCTTTTGTAGTTAAGCTGTTATATGGACATTTCTGTCCTCACTTCAGGAAAACTTTCCCTGTGATGGTGAATGTCTGAAAGACTTCCTCTGAGTCATACAAGTATGAACTTCAGTAATTTAAGACGGGGCCGCCCTGGTAACTACAATCAGGGCCGGCTTTAGCACTGGCGAAGCCCAGTGCAACAATCATTTTTGGCGCCCCCACATCCCATGACCGCCTCCTCGGATTCTCTCACTACCAACGGGCAAACGTGCCCCTCATCTCTCCAACCATAAGTTATTGCTCAACACAGCGCCCCCCCGCCCCCTGAGGTCAGCGCTCCCTCCACAGTTTAGCAGTTTAGCGCCCAGAGCGGCCGCACCAGTCGCACTGCCCTAAAGCCGGCCCTGACTACAATCTTTGTAACAGCAAATCCTATCCGCATGAATAAACTTGGGGGCATATTCACAAGGACTTATCGCCGATTTATCGGCACTTTAGCGCCGCAAAAGTGGCGATAGATTTATCGCCCCATTCACAAGCTGGTGCAAACTGCCGACATCGCCAGTTTTCCTGCGATAGCTACCGCAAAAAACATCGCCACGGATGAGTGCGACAACTAACGCTAATGATATGCAGAGTAGGCGTTCCCGTGCAAAAACACACGAAAACACCACTTCGCGAGATTCTCAACGACCAGTCAGATCTGCGATGCGAACCAAGAACAGGCGATAAGGCGCGTTAGCAGCAGGGATTTAACACCTGCCTTTTGCTGGTGCTAAGCCGGACGACTACCTGCAGTATGAAAGGGAGCCCTACCCAGAGCCACATCTGAAGGCCAACAGATGCCATGGAGCTACTGATCATGCAGCTCGGAGAACCAAGAGGGCCACAACACCCACCGCCACCACTCCCAGGCCCCCCGGACCACCCCCACCGGAGTACCACCTAGGCAGCGCAGGACAGCAGACGACCCTAAAACGCACCAGCCCCAGAGACTCAACGCCAGAGGAAGCCATTGGCCAACACAGGCTCAAAAGGACAACCATCCTCCGCATCCTGACCCACATTGCCCACAGGCTGACGGTACCAACACAGCGGACAACCAACATCCCCCCGCAGACAAAGCTGCTGGCTGTGCTGCACCTGTTGGCCCCTGGTACCTTCCAACAAACAACTGCCAGAGTCGGAGGAGTCTCACAGCCAGCCCCATCAAACTCCCTCACACATGTCATGGATGCATGTCCACAAAAGCAACGGCGGGCCCCTGTATCCGCAACACACGATAGTTCCAATTCGTAGTGTACCTGCACAACCAATCCAACGCCAGCCGTGATAGACGCCTCCGTGCCCCAGACCCAAGATCGTAGTAACCGAAATGTGGGTGCGCCAGGTCATGAAGTCCAGTAGTCAACAGTAGTGTAAAAACAGAACTTTATTACAAATACACAAACAAACAAAACGAAAAGCTCAGCCAACGCGTTCCATTCCCAACGGGGAACTTCAACAGGGCAACGTGTCTTCAGAAACCTGTGGGAGAAATGGTGACAATGGTCAAACTTCCGTATAGTCACATGCCTAATCTGGTACAGTGTACTGCACTTGGACAAACCGGAATGCCCACAGGCATGATAAATCATGCATGAGAAGACCGTAACAGAAGTTCATGTGGTCGTAACCGTCGTAGGAATGAAAAGGAAGGTAACGACCACACGAACTGCTGTTACGGTCACATCATGCAGGACTCATCCTACATGAAAGCATCACGGTGTGTGTCAGCTCGATACCCCTGCCCCTCACTCCCCCACACTGCGCAGGAACATCTTGAGACCACGCAAGGGAACTACGCCATAGCTGGTGTCACACATGTGTTGGGGGCAATTCACAGCACACGTGTACGACTTGTGCCCCCTGCCGACACTGCACACAATCACCGCAACAGCAACCACACAATTGCCATCAATGTGCAGACAAAAGTGGACCACCGTGGCCTGTCCACCAATGTCCGCGCAAACTCCCCAGGCAGTGTGCATGATTCCCACATGTCCGCAAGTCCGCCACTAACCAGCGCTTTGAGGATGGCACCAATGGTAATGCACTGCCCATCGGCAAGTACCACACACCACACACCACACACCACACACCTCAACTCCACAATCCTACAACTCACAACTGTGGAAATGCACACGTCACTAATCCACCACCAAAGTGACTACTGCGTGTGTCTCAGTCTCCGCCATAACCTGTCCATAGGCCTACACACACGTGGCCGACCACCTTCAACGGGCAGATTCACACTGGAGACGAGGTGGCTACGTCCCAAACCAACCCGCGCACATCATGTCATCGCATGCAGGGTCGTGTCTGCCAGGGCTGCGCCCCCCACCCAGCCACGAGGCCGCCGCCGTGACCGGTGGTACCTGCGCAATCCTGTGCGCCTGCTGCACCCCAGCCCTGGTCCCCAGACCGGTCCGCCGCCCAGCGATGACTGGCCATCCCTGCGCAGCCAGGCCTCAATGCTCACCTGCCGCCACTGGCGTGTCTCCAAGGGGCCCACCACGTGCCGGTGCAACCTCCTCAGCCGATCGCTCACAATTCAAATCGAAGCACGATTAGCAGGACGGCTCATCGAGGCCTACGCATCATCGCAGGCTGCACACCCGCACAGCTCTTCATGTGCCACTAACCCTGTGCAACGCAAGTCATCGTCACGTGCTGGATGGGTGTGGTGTGGGTGTTAACCAGCCCTCAGGGAGTGGCTGTGGCATGCTGACAACTAGACCAGTGATCAGCAGATCACTACAGGGAAGATCTGGGACATGTAGCTTTGTCGTCCCCCCCTCTGAGCGTAAGCAGAGTGGCCTGGCCTATGCCAGGCCAGCGTAGGGGTGGGAACAATGACCCCGGGGCTCTGGGCGTGCTTCAGTTCTGGGCTGGACAAGGAAGTAACTGATGCTTGTGTCTCTGTTGTAGTGTCTACGCCACACGGACCGCAATCAGCAATGTTGCACCCTGTGACTCAAGTCCCACGACATGAGCAACATGGACGTAGGGGGGAATCACTGACCCTACATTCATCCATACTTTCATACTTGAATGATCAAAGACATGACACATCTGTGCGATTCTGAATGTTTAATTCACATCCAGTGGAGTGTTGCAGCTGGAGCAGTACAGGGCCATGCAAACCCCACTTCACATTATTGGCCCGTGGAGGGCCAGCCAGAGTCCTTCAGGGAATGACAAGTACATCGGAAGAGGAAGAGTTCAGTCCGCAGTCTGATTGCTGTGTAACCAAACAGAATATGGCAGTCCATGTCGAGGTCCAAGGTGAGTGTCGCAGAGTGTATCGGGGGACAGTGGAAGGTGATGATGCAAAGGGCAGTACCAAGCAGAAACAGGCCATATGGCGGAGATGAATGCTACTGCCTCCTCCTTACCAGTAAGGTTGATTCACCCGCATCTTCGTCCTCTGATGTCACATGTGCCTCACACGTGGGTGGTGGTGGAATGTCGGCCGCACTGTGTGCCACTGACACATCAGGGGCCGGAGGTGGATTGCCTGCCGCACTGTGTGCCACTGACACATCAGGGGCCGGAGGTGGATTGCCTGCCGCACTGTGAGGCACTGACATATCAGGGGGCGGAGATGTGGATGTAGAAGCAGCAGCAGCATTCATCTGCGCCAGGCCTTGAGGCAGCAATGCCATGACGATGTGCTGCATGGCATGGAAGGTCCCAGCCACATCTCGCTGGTGTGCAGCTGTGTCAGCCATTCTTTCCGCCTGCATCCGCTCCATGTTCTCCATGAGCCCCCGCATCTGTCCCAACTCCCGGCTGACATCGCTGGAGCCACTCTGACTGGACAGTTGTTCTTGTCTCAGTATCATGACTCCAGCGATGTCAGCCATGGATCGTTGGAGAGCATGGAGCGGACTGTGGGTGTCCGTTAGGAACTGTAAGTGGTCCCTGATGGGAATCAGACACCCATGTATGGCATCAAGTTTGGCTGCCATGAGGTCGAACCCCACCCGCACCTGATCAGCCATCTTCTCCTGGACCTCTAACACACGGCGTTGTTCGTGGGGGTCCTGGGAGACAGCCGGGGTGGTAGGTGCTTCCTGCTGTGTGGTCTGTGCAGGGGGTGGGGTCTCCTCGATGCAGTTGGGCTGCCCTGCTCCTGGAGGTGGGGTGCCGAAGCTGTCAATGAGGATTTGGAGGGCTTCGGTGTCGATGTTGGGGATGTCCTCATCGTCATCAGTGAAGAGTTGTTGGGGCTGCTCTGCAGGAGGTGTTGATGCTCCCTCTACAATGTGAAGGGGAGATGCAGTATTACATTGTGTTCACATGTATGTTGACGCATTGTACAAGTTCACATACAGACTGCATGACAATGTACATTGTGACTGTTTAGGAGGAGCTGCCTATTTGATGCGGGACAGTGGACATTTCGACAACATCACGGATATGTGTTTGTACTTGTACATTGCCATCTCACATTTCCCTGCTATGCCAAATGTGATTGGCCAGTTTCTACACACAAGCGGCACCTGTTGTGTCCTCTGTCCTGTTGTAAACGTGTTGCAGTTTGTACCACATTGTTGTCAATGCTGATGTGCTCTGAATGTCATGTGTGTGTGCTGCATTTTGGGAAAGTCGCCCCTGCAGCTCTGATTTTGCTGCCCCTTGTCCCTTTCAGGCGGTGTGCCTTTGACTTCTGTGCCCATACAGTGTTGAGATGTTGCAGACTTGGGTGAATTTGGGTCTTGGTGGGAGTTGGGACTCTGGGGCATGGTTTGTCCGCAGATGTGTTGTTGACGTCAGGGGTTGTTTGTGCAGGTGGATGTGTCAGAGTGTGACCTGCTCCTTTACGGATGTGGTCCACACTCAGCCACCTCAGTGTGGTGGCGTGCACCATGTCATGATGATCGGACTGCAGCCATGCTGATCGTCATGCAGTGTCACTTGCATTGTCAGTGTGGCTCACGGACCCGCAGCTTTGCTGGGTTCAGCACATGTGCATGGGTTGGTTGTGAGATAAGTGATGTGTGGGCGGGCCTCCTCTGTGCACATAGTCGACGGGGGCCTACGTGCTGTTGCTATGTGTGCTGCAGTGTGCCAAGGGGATCAGGGACATGATCCAGAGTCATTGTGGGTGTGCACTGTGCTCCGCTTGATTGTGCATGTGTGCCATTGTGCCCACCTCCCCCCGTCCCCCTAGTCCCTGGTGGTTACTCACCCTGTTGCTGTTGTGTCAGGTCATGTTGAGCAGTGTCCGGTCCCCCAACTCCTGCCACCATCTCCCCACTGATGACTGTGGACACCATTTCCTCCATCTCATCCAGCTCCTCCTGTGGCGCTGGACTCCCACCTCCAGTCTGCATTGCTGCCTTCTGGTTGTTGGCGAGTTTCTGCTTGGTCTTGCGCTTCACATCATTCCAGCACCTCTTGACCTCGTCCATTGTCCTCCTCAGCACTCCGACTGCATTCACCTTGTCCAGGATGGACTGCCATGTTGCATTTTTTGTTGCCAATGACACAGTGGAGGTGACGAACAGTTGTTGATGGTGTTCTATCACCTCCGTGATCAGGATCCTGTTTTCCTGCGGACTGAACCGCGTCTTCCTCTTCTTCTTGTCCTTGCCCTTCCCTGTCCTCGAGGTCCCAGGCTGCTCCTCCGGGGGGCTTGTGGGGTTCTGCCCGTCCTCTGTACCTGCTCCGACTGCCTCCATTGTGCTTCGCTGTAGTTTGTTTTTTGTTTGTGTTTTTTTTTCCTGCTTTTGTAGTGGTTTTTCCCGCCTGACGTGTGTGACTTGCAGGCCTGGCGCTGCTTTTCGCTGATTGTCTTATCGCGGTTGGGTCCATCGCAACTTTTTTCGCGTTTGGGTTTGGATTTTCATCGCCGTCCCGGTAATGTTATTGCAGACATTTGACGCGTTATCGGGAGACTATCGCATGTTACCGCCGTGTTGAAAATACGACGTTAACACTGAGTTATTTTCCCGCGATAGACGGCGATATGGAAACTTGCGTTAACCTATTTTGGCGATGTTTATCGCACGTTCTTGTGAATATCCCCCTTGGTGTTATAAGATGCAGGTAATGCCCAGTAATTGCATTTTGTAGTGTGGCTCAATGGTTAGAGCGGCAGACCCTGATGCAGAGATCTGGCCCGGGACCAGGGTTCAATTCCCACCTCGGCGGGTCTTGGGCTCAATTTCCTCGGACCTGATAATTCTCGCCTCGGTGCCTATTCTAATCATGGGTCTAAATCCGTATTTGTAAAGCGCGAACTACTCACCCTTACGGGTCTCAAGGCGCTGGGGGCCGTCGTGGAAATTAAGTGAGCTATTGCCCAGAGTCACATGGTGCTGAGCTGAGCTGCCGCCGGAGCCGGGGATCGAACAGTGAACCCTGGGCTCCGAAGTCAGCTGCCCTGGCCGCTGCACCACACCTCTCCACTCTGCAACTCTGGGCAATAGCTTGCTTAATCTCCACAACGGCCCCACCAGCGCTGGGATGCCTGCCTTCACCTTGGGGGTGCCCAGGAGTGGACATTTCACAGGGAAAAGCCAGGAAGGGTTCCACAGCGGTATGCGTACAGCGCCAGGACACCCCTTTGGGGGTATAAGTGTGCTTTACAAGTACGAATTTCATTTCATAATATGTGTATGGTAGTTACACCTTCATTTAAAGAAGGTTAGAAACCATAATAGCATGAATCGGTAACAGTGGGAAAGCATCTGAGATTAGATGTGTTTATGCATTTTTATCACACTGGCAATGTTAGCACCAGATTTTTGTCACACTCTGTTCATGTGACAAAATCGCCACTGATCAAAACTAAACCTTGCTCTAGAAACACATGAAATAAAATGCTCAGATTTTTTGCTCAGATTTGTTCTCTATACAGCAATCTCATCTATATGAGGCGCTTTCCAATAAACAATATCTGATGGTGAGGCAAAGGCTGTTTAAGATCTTCAGAAGATGAGACGTCCCTTGTATCAGTTGCTGCAGGAAATAATACCATCCTTCCTAGTCCGCATCAGTGGCATTCTCACTACACCTGCAGCTTTGAGAGCAGTGGCTTTGGCATCGGAGCGCTGCGAAGTCTGGGCGCAGAGCTTGCAGGATTCCTACCCGTGAAAGCTAATTGTAAGTGATGGGGCCAGCAGGAGAGTGGCAGGTGCAGAGATGCAGCCCTGCACTGTCATTCAGCACAGTGGGGGGCAGCCAGGATGCTGCTTTGAACTGCGTAGACTTTACAAAGAAAGACTTCCTCGTTAGACTCCGGGTTGCCATGGCAATGCCAAGTGTATCCCTCCCACCCCCAGCCTCCCATCATGGCGCCATATCTCTTTTGATGTTAGCAGTGCTGGAGTCCTACGCCACTTAGAGCAGCACTGGTGAAAGTGGGGCACCCGGAAACTCCCCGGCTGCTATTTTTAACATTTCAAGCTTGACCTGACACTTTTGCTGTGGTGGGTGGCAGCGCGCTGTTTCCGAGAGATGTTGGCTTTCTGTGGGCAAACAAGCACCTGGAATGGCACCTGCCAGCGGACTACTGGGTGGCATTTATCCGAAGAAGAGTGGCAGAATTCATTTTCAATACACTTACGGTATTGAAGTCTAAAATACTCAAATTTTACTGAAATGTAAAATGTCGAGCTTTTGTGTTGTGAAAATATTGGTGGTGTGGCAGCAGTGTACGAGATGCACAAATCAATAGTACTCCGTCACACAACCTCCATTGTTATTTTAATGATGTGGGTGGAGGGTAGAGGGTGTGGCTCATACAATCCAAACCCCCATAGTTTTTATTTTTGCCTCTTTACGTTTCCTTTATTTTGATATAATATTCCTTTTTGACACATTCACAGCTTTTATGAAATGTGCAGATTGCATTTGCCACACACAATCCCACTACGTTTTGAGGCGGTGAATATAGCTGTGATTTGTATGTGGTTATTGTATTTGCTTAATGTCTATAAAAAAGATCAAGAAATCACTTAGAAACCCTGAAAAGAATATGACAATTAATTTTATTCGAGAAAACAGGAAAAAGTCTGTGACTAGGACGCAGGACTATGGACAAGGTGTCCTGAGTTGCATCTGCTATGCGACCCAACTAGTACTTTAGGATGTAATGGGTATGCTAAACAGAGATGCCATTCACAAGAATTAGTAGAAACCCTACCCGATTATTATTGACGAGGCAGGATTAATTCTTGTGACTGGGTACAAATGTTGAAATGGAGGCCCGGAAGAGGCAGCAGACCTCCATCTCTACATCCACATTCGAAGCGAGGTAGCAGATCCCCGAGGGATATACACATCATGAAATGGATGGCGGGATATCACACAGCGTTCTCCCCACTGTTACCAGTGGGCGATCGCACAGGCGAAGGTGTCCATAGGGACAACTTCCACTTTATGAGTCGTTACTGACAGACAAGGGCAGGTTGTAATATTTAAATATTTTAGGACTTCATGAACAGTCACAAAACAGTGATACATTTAGGGGCATATGTACAAGCCCCTATCGCCACCACAACATCACTTTTACCGACGTTGTAGTGGCGATAGGGGCTGCACCTTATGTACAAGGCAGCGTTAAGCCAGTTAACGTGGCTTAACGCTGCCTTGTACATAAGGCCCCTTTTCACGCTATGGTTAGCGTGAAAGGGGTGGGCAGTGGGTGTTGCGGTGTGCGTTTCACCGCAACACCCATTCAATTTGACGCTGCCTCCTATGTACAAGGGTGGCGTACATAGGAGGCAGTGCCAAAATTAGGACCAGGGAAAACCTGGTCTTAAGTTGGCGAAACGAGGAGAAATGCATTATTTCTCCTCGTTTTTGCTTTTTCCATGTGTGCTGCCTTGTGCAGCACACATGGAAAAAGCAAAATGCCATGGTTTGTTTATGTACAGGAAGGCGTACTTTCCTGTACATAAACAAACCTTTAAAAAAATGCCATTTTGTCACTTTCATGTGTGCTGCTTGAAGCAAGGTCTTGTGGCCAACCCCCCAGCATGGGGTTGGCTGCATGCGGGGGGTTGACCGCAGGGCCTGGACGCTTTGGCCATGCACGGTAGCGGTTGGATTAGAACATGGTAATCAAAAATTACTTTATGTTAAAAAAAACCTAGAAATTCACTGAAAAACCCAAAGGTTACAGGGACGTTATGGTTAGGAAATAGAATTAAAGAAACCTTAGAAATTCACTAAAAAAAACTAAGGTTACAGGGATGCTACAGTTAGTTTCAGATTTTACACACATCAAACCATAGAAATTCAGCAGTTATAGTTACAGTTATCTCAGGAAACTATAACTGATGCTCTAAGGTAAATATAACTCGTGCCCTCGCCATGCAGTGCTAATCACTACACATAATACATCAGTTATTGCATCTACTATGACGTCATTGATAATATCACTGCAACATTTTCAATAAAATTATTGATGAAAAACTGTGCATGGTGGGGGCGCGCGTTATAGTTACCTTAGGGCACAAGTTATTGGTAGAGGTGCCCCCACTTAAAAAAGCATGCCATAGTCAATATTAAGCAGACAGTGTGCAGCAGAGATGTGGGCTTTAAGAGGGCAATATAGGAGCTACTAAAAAGGATTTAGGGGCATTGACAATACAGGAGTCATAACTGCAGTGATGCAGAGGGCAAGATCATTGGTGTATGCTGTTTTCCCCTGTTTGCATTCAAAACAGCACTTTACGACTGGTGATAACTGAGGGGACAGTAATAAATGGGAGTTGATATTTATTTAGTTTATTTCTCATTTATATATTACGCAGTGCTACCTAAGATAGCATCAGTGAACTTTACATAAACATCTTCAATACTGTAGTGACCAGAATCTCTTTCCAGTAACCTGGGAGACAAAGAAAAATTCATTACAGCTTAAAGTAAATTCAATATCAAACACAGAGCAGAAACATACAGAGAGAGAGGGTGTTGTGTTAAAGGGAGGAGATACAAGTGAAAGCACTTAGGAATGGAGACAAGGGAAGACAAAGTTAAATTGAGACTTGGAGTCAAAAGGTCATGGTGGGGTTAAGCATGTATGTTTTTTATTTTTGTGTGTAATTAAAGGAGGTCTCCATAGTGACAAGGTCTTTGACTTGGCTGTTTCAGGAGGATGGAGCTGCATCAGAGAGGACTGGGTGACAGCTAAGTGGGATTTGAATTTCTTGCTCTCAAGTCTGAAGATCTCTTTGCTTCTGAAGTTTTCAAGTCCTTCTGAAATTTTTAAGGCAGCTAATGAGTAGGCTGATTTAGCTTTGAATGTGATGCAGGCAAGTTTGAATTTTATTCTGACTTCAACTGGAAGCCTGTGCAAGTCACGATAAATAGATGCAATGTGGTCCAATTTTTGATTCCAGAAACTTGTTTTACAGCAGAGTTCGTCAAAGCTTTCAAGGGAGCCAAAGTGGACTTGTGAATGCCTATCAGAATTGAGTTGCCATAATCCAGTTATGCGATGACGAGACTTTGAATGACTATGTGAATGTCTTTAGATGTATATAGGTGTTTTAATTTTTAGAAGGTGAGGACAGTTGCTGTAACTGATTTAAATGTGTGGTTGGTGTGTGATGACAGGAAGAGGTGGGACGCTAGACGAATTACCAGAGAATTAACTTCAGAGCTACAGTGGGTGAGAAATCAGCCAACTTCATTTCCGTTAGCCAGTTGTAGTTAAATCTGGATTCATGGTGGCAGCAAAGAGGATGAATTTCCACCTTGACAGGGTTCAGTTGTAGAACGTTGTTTGAAATCCAGTTATGAAGCTTGTAAAGGCAATTTTCCAGAAAACAAACACCATAAACGGAGATTTTCACATACATTTAGGTGTCATCGTGATATTAGTGGATTGTGACCCCAAATACCCTTGACATGCTTTCAGTGATTTCATATTTAATATATGCCAAGTTAGAGCCAGGACCGAACCCTGGGTAACAGTGCAAGCAATAGGTACTGGATCAGAAGCAAGATTTCCAAGACTCACTAGTTGCTTGCAGTTGATTTAGAAATAACAAGCGAAGTTATTCATCTATGTTACAGAGGATGTGGCAAGCACCTAGTGATGAACACTTACTTGTCTTGGCAGCAGACTTTCGGGTGTGCATTGGCGAGCATATTTATGACCTGGTTTGTGTTGCCTTTGCACCTCGTAATATGGTACATGTGCGACGCAAAAAAATTAAACGAATAATGATGGCCAGGGAAACCAACTGACGCACAATCTCGTGTAGTTAAGAGTATTTTAGAGGCACATAAACAGTTTGCAATTGCCCACCTCAAATTATGGTTCGCCACCATAGGACCACAAATAATTAAACATTAAACAAAAAGCTCTGAGAGGCAACATGGACAAACTTTAGAGTACTGAGAGCACAAATGCCAGACATGCACACATGAGACGAGAGGATATCTTTATGTATTCGATCCTTTATTTCAAATGTTATAATGGAAAGCCAATACAGCCAACGCGTTTCGCCCGTGGCGGGCTTCTTCAGGGCTGCAATATATACAAACATAACATACATTACATAAGGAAAACTACCAACATACACATATTAATACATAGAGTGCACAACAAAACAATATGGACAGGCAAGCGACTCATTAAAGGATACATATAATAAAGAGATAACGATACATAATCACAAGTAATTGTTAAAAAACATTGAATTCTATTTTAACTGCACAGAACAATATCCATCAATTAGTAACCACAAATAAAGCAAAACCTTCGAACAGTTAAACAATCCAGGTGAGAAAGAGCAAAGATATACTACAGTCATTGGAGGGATACAGAAGCTGATGTTGTTGATGAAGCATACCAGAAGGCAATAGTGATGGAATATATACCGCATTACTCTAGACAAAACTGTCGGCATTCATCACAGCCAACTCCATTCTATGCAAAAATACCCTTCACTTACCATCCAAGAAGAAAAGAGCTCCTTGGCATAAGTGTTCGGTTTCAGTGCAAATGATAATTAGGGAGACCCAAAAGCTAGGAGTTAAAGAAAACAAAGAGAGAGAGAAAACAGATCAATATCAAGTCATCCATGACATGGGCCATTGAAACACCGTACACACAGTGAAAAAAACTGATCCATTAGTTGACTTTGTGGCATTAGCTCCAAAACATTAATCCTCACATAGAGGCTATATCAATCAGGAGCCACAAAGAGGATAGGCGTGAAAATACTGGCATACCTGTATTTGACAAATGTCTTTCGTATAGTCCAGTATTGACAAAGGATGTATAAGGATAGTGTTCCTCCAAGCTCTTCATTGGAGGAACACTATCCTTATACATCCTTTGTCAATACTGGACTATACGAAAGACATTCGTCAAATACAGGTATGCCATTATTTTCACGCCTATCCTCTTTGTGGCTCCTTATTGATATAGCCTCTATGTGAGGATTAATGTTTTGGAGCTAATTCCACAAAGACAACTAATGGATCAGTTTTTCTCACTGTGTGTACGATGTTTCAATGGCCCATGTCATGGATGACTTGATATTGATCCGTTTTCTCTCTCTCTTTGTTTTCTTTTAACTCCTAGCTTTGGGTCTCCCTAATTATCATTTGCACTGAAACCGAACACTTATGCCAAGGAGCTCTTTTCTTCTTGGATGGTAAGTGAAGGGTATTTTTGAATAGAATGGAGTTGGCTGTGATGAATGCCGACAGTTTTGTCTAGAGTAATGGGGTATATATTCCATCACTATTGCCTTCTGGTATTCTTCATCAACAACATCAGCTTCTGTATCCCTCCAATGACTGTAGTATATCTTTGCTCTTTCTCACCTGGAGCGTTTAACTGCTCGAAGGTTTTGCTTTATTTGTGATTACTAATTGATGGATATTGTTCTGTGCAGTTAAAACAGAATTCAATGTTTTTTAACAATTACTTGTGATTATGTATCGTTATCCCTTGATTATATGTATCCTTTTATGAGTCGCTTGCCTGTCCATATTGTTTTGTTGTGCACTCTATGTATTAATATGTGTATGTTGGTAGTTTTCCTTATGTAATGTATGTTATGTTTGTATATATTGCAGCCCTGAAGAAGCCCGCCATGGGCGAAACGCGTTGGCTGTATTAGCTTTCCATTATAACATTTGAAATAAAGGATCGAATACATAAAGATATCCTCTCGTCTCATGTGTGCATGTCTGGCATTTGTGCTCTCAGTACTCTAAAGTTTGTCCATATTGCCTCTCAGAGCTTTTTGTTTCATGTGCGATGCAAGCCTTAAGTGAGATTTATAAATCCATTCAAGGCCACTTTGCGTGGCTCCTTAAATCTGGAGTGAAGCCACGCAGTGCAAATCGCTGTGTTGCCTTTCTCTGCACTAGGGAGCCGTTCCATGCGCGTTGCGCTGGTGTTTCCACACAACTTCCATGGTTTTTGACACATTTCCAGATTTACCAGAACTAGTAAACCTGGGAATGCGCAAAAAAGATATGCCTTCCCAGGAGAGGTGTAACGAGGAGAAATATATTAATTTCTCCTCGTTACTTCCTCTTTCTATGTGTGCCGCATTCTGCAACACACATTAAAAGAGGAATATGCCTCTCAGGATTGTTTTTGTGCACGAAGGTGTCCCTTCCTGCACAAAAACAATCCTGCATGCAATGGAAGCACCCTTGCACCATGGTGCAAGCATGCCTGCGGTAGCACTAAGTTGTCAAAAGGGCATCAGCACAGGGGAAAAGGCATAAATGCGTTGCATTCTTTTAAATATGGCACATTCCTGGCCTTTCCCTGTCAAGCAGTGCAGCTCAGAAAGTTGACCTGCTGCGCTGCACGGCATGACAATCTCATAATTCTGCCCCTGGGTGTATTGTGAGTTTCTCTAGGATTCCTGGGGAGTGATTTCTCCAGCCCAGTGCACTACCCATGATGTGACTACAAGAAGTGTCGGGCCTTCTTGTGCATAGCAAAGCTGTGGAACTGGGCATGAAAGAGAATCAGAATTCAGAGATTGAACATGGGAATAGAATCAAAGGGAGAGAATGCAACACTCCGCAGAATAAAAGGACACATAAGAGAACGGTTTTAAAGAGAAGTAAGCACGGGTCATATGGAAACTAGGATACAGTGTTTGCAACCATCAGAACAGCTGACAATTCAAGATGATAGAAAAGCAGAGCGCATTACAACCCAGGAAATGCAGAAACAGGGACAGAGTGTGTGGATTGCTTCAAGGCTGCTTCAAGACTGAACATAAAGAAGAATGAGTGCCTGAGAGAAAATCAGTGACCTTTATCAGTAGGGAGAAATTAGCAATAATTATTATAAGTGATTAATAAAATAGCTTCTAAGAGATTTCACAGCCGAGACCTTTACAACTTACGTATGTATTATGATTGTGTCTCTTGTGGATACAGTAACATGCAATGTCTGTCTCTTCTTGCAAGGATGTCCGCTTAAGGACAAGGGTGCATGCAGTACAAGGACAAACGAATGTCACATCCGGCGGATGCAGATTGCACAGTGGACCAGGTGATGTAAAAATGCAGCAGTCATGGAACGCGCCAATATGTGGTGACCGGCAGGGTGAGATCCCAGGCTGCTAAATGCAGAGGGCCAAGTGCCGGGCAGCCTTGTCAAAGATCCCTACTGCAGAGTTCGGAGTAATCTTATTAGCCTAAGTCTGCGGCTTTATAGTGTATCTCAGGGGAGTGCTGCCGGGTCACTAACACCCTTGAAGGGCAGTAAACAGCAGAACTTGTGAAGAGAAAAGGAGATGCATCAGGAAGCAGGTGCCAATGACATGTAGCTGATGTTAGATCATGTTCCAGCACCGCTAGCCCATCTGGGCTCACCAGCAGAAGAAGATTATTTTACTTTAACACTTTATGTTTTGGATCTGCCCCATTTCCAAGAAACACAAGTTTCATCTTGTAAATAGTGAATTTCGTTTGTGATATAGATTCCTTGGTTTTAAACGTGATCACTGGGTGCTAGCTTCAATGATCCCTGGTAGTGTCATGTGCTACCAAGCAGGACATTCCAAGTGGAACCTCGTCTCCAAGAATGTGGGTGCTCTGGAGAGATTATGCCTAGTGAAGGTTCTATCCAGTGAGAAGTGCTAAACTGCTCCTCAATCTTACATCAACAATCACCAACATTATGCTTCCGCAATGTCCTTCTGTTTGATGAAGTCTGTTTGGTTTGTAAACTCTCTTGTGGCATCATTTGCTACATAGTCCCTTTAAGGTGAAAGCCTGACAGTAAGGAGTGACAGCTCATCATTGCTTCAAGCCTTCAACTGCTCTTGAACTGCTGGAGAGCTGAGGAAATGGACTTTGAACATAAAGCCAGTGCAGCCTCACCCCTCTGAACACTGTAGCTGCTGTGGTCCAGAGGCTGCCAAATACAGAGCACATTTGAGTCCGTTGGTAGCGGGGAGGGGGTGGGGCAGGAACACAGGAGCATCCTTTGCATGGGGCCCAACGCAATCCTTCATGCTCCAAGAACCTGCGCTCTGCTTTTGGTTACTTGCTTCTATGTGACCGAGAACGTGTAAAAAGTGGTGTGCCATGAACAACACAACTCCATGAGTGTAGTCTGTATGTAGCGTTAAATATTACACTTCTAGTCACACATGAGACTATTATACCCTTCATGTCACTCAGTGTACTGGAGAAAGGCCGATCTAGAATTTCCAGTGTTCGAAAGCGTCAACTCCAGAACACCGCATCATTCAGGGGAGCGCTGAGCCATCCTCCCAGCTACTGATAAAGAGAGACATATTACAGATCCAGTGGCTTCTATATTGACACGAAGTCACTAGCTATTAACATTGCCGCTATATATTTCTCAATAGGCTAATACTTCTCAATAGGCTATTGATGTTGATACTCTGACGCTGATTGTGATGGTTATATTCGTAATAAATCTGTATTCTATTAACAGGCCAATCATCCAAGCACTCTCTAAGAGCATGATGACAATGTCATCTATATCTACAAATTCAAACGAGGAATGTGTATCGACATTTGTGTTAGTTTACTTTTATTAAGGAAGGATCCTACAAAAAACAGTCTTTCAGCTCCTCTCTGGTAATACGCCCTGAACGCCTTAAAATATACATACAAACTAGTCTAAATGTATGTGGAACGAAAAGGACTGCCTGTTCACACGCTGCAGTACAGTACCATACGTTGAAAGCCTGGGCACAGTTCCAGATGAGGACAATGTGTTGGTTTAGGGAGTGAGCAGATGAATGTAGTTATTTATAGAGTAACTCCATAATTTTCTGTGATAAAGAGTTAATTGGTCCCATCACGGTGAATTGAACCTAACCTCAGCCTTTCGAAAATGCAATGCATGTGATATAATTGTGAGAAAAATGCATTTGACCCATCATGTATGTTACCGTCTTTAATAGGTAAAATAGGGTGAGTTCTATGCAACACCATCTTGCATGTGCCTCGCCCTCAAATATCTTGGCTTGTTGCTCGTCTTGATTATGCAAGGGCCAGTGTTTTCGACTGGATGTGGTTAAACAGCCATACATACGTGTTGTATGTTGATTACTGCACATATGATAGTATGGCATGTTCCACAATGTCAAAGAAGATGTGTTGCAACGCTGTAGAAGCAAAACATAGAAATCTCTCCCACCTTTATACATCCTACAAAAGCGAGGGAACAAAATATGAAGGTGATTGGGAGTAATACCAAGGAAAATGGTTTTCTATACAAAGACACGAACTGCCTGTCCTTCTGCCTAGGGAGCCAGGGATGATAGTACAAATACCAAAAGATGGGGTGAAATGTTCTCAGGCCTATTAACTGCTGAGTGGTGGTGATCTGTAACATTTGGAGATGCAAAAAGATATTATGGAAATCCAATTACAAACAATTGACATAAGACAGGCAAACAGCAGAGGTGGCAGTGACTGCTAAATATGTACTTCCATATTATTTAAGAGAAAGCAGATTCTCATGGTCCATTGAAAGGATTCCCTTGTGAACCATCAAATATTTGACTTTTTGGCACCTAGTTTTAACCTTCATTGAGGGTTGTTGCAACCATCTTGCCTCAGTCGCTGTGTACTTCGGTTTTAATGGACCAACTCTCCCCCTTGTGCAGATCACACTGCTACCATGGATGTAGCCTTGCATTACAAAGACATGAGGATTTGTAGGCCAGGAAAAAACATGAATTGGTTGCAGGGCAAACCCCACGCCTGGTGCAGGCAGGTTGACATACTTACGTATGATAAAAAATATTACTTTATGCTAAAAAAAAACTAGAAATTTACTGAAAAAAACTAGGTATGGCGATAATATGTTACTATGCTTTAAAAATCCTTAGAAATTCTCTGAAAAAACAAAGGTTTAGGTGGCATTATAGTTAGGTGAAAATGTCACTTTAAAAATTTTAAACTAAAGACAAATGCTGAATTTCAAGTTATAGTTATTTCAAGTAAATATAACTCACGTCATGCACTGCTCACAACCTCATGACATGTTTTATGAGAACATTGATAACATCAATTAAGACATCTGAAATTACATCATTGATAACAACACTGTGTATGGTGGTGGCATGAGTTATAGTTGAATCAATCAATCCGTATTTGTAAAGCGTGAACTACTCACCCTTACGGGTCTCAAGGCGCTGGGGGCCGTCGTGGAAATTAAGTGAGCTATTGCCCAGAGTCACGTGGTGCTGAGCTGCCGCCGGAGCCGGGGATCGAACCGTGAGCCCTGTGCTCCGAAGTCAGCTGCCCTGGCCGCTGCACCACACCTCTCCACTTACTTGAAATAACTATAACTGGTGAATGTCAGTGTTTTTTTAGCTAAAAATGCTAAGTTTAAAGTGACATTTTCACCTAACTGTAATGCCACTTTATCCTTCGGTTTCTCGTACAGGATATGCTTTCAACTAGAAAGAATGTCAAGCGCTCATATTTGCTCACCGATATGTTTATTCATTCATCCCGAACATGGCATCCACGTCAACGCGTTCCAGCATAATCATGCCTTGCTCCCGGCATAATCACCTGATTACAAGCGGCATATTTCACTGGATATGTGTTTAAACATGGAAGAGTTACAATACTCATTACACGCAAACTCATAAAAAATACTAACACAATATTTAACAATTCATGTGACATGAACAATAACATATATTTAATTCTAGCAAAAGGGCATGCAAATTTAATTTCATGATATTATACATTGCATAATATTTTTTCCTTAGAAAAGGGAGGGAATCATCTTCATGTAATTCATATATGTTATAACCCGTCATTGAGCTTCACTTGCCGCTCCTGACCTCATAGCGCTCACTTTATTTGGGCAACACAAGGCAGCATTTGATATATATATATGTATGGGAGGTTGATGAAGGCTGCAAGGACAGCCAAAACGCGTTCCTGTCTAAACATGCGCTGCCAGTGATTAAATGGTATTTTAAATGAATTTGAGTGCAGGCCTTCTTTGAAAGTGGAGAAAAGCGTTTTTCTCTATATGTATATATATACACTTCATTTGTAATCAGAAAATAGAATAATAAGATAGGAGTGGTAACTCTGGATGTGGATTACATTGGGATTCAGGCAAATCGCAACAATATTCGAAATATTGCTGATCGGGTGTGACAAAAAGGAACCAGCAGAAAGACGCACGAGCGCACGATATTTTACATTAAATGCCTACAGGTTCCCTACCTTATGAACAGCATCCACCTCCACTCCATGCACATTAGGAATCATAGAACTGTGCATTGACGTTGACAGGCGCCATTTTGTCAAGTCTCCTGTCAGTATAACTTGCGGTGTTGCTGCAGCAAAGGACCCCGACAGCAGTCCGTCGGTATCAACTGTCATACACGGTTCTTTCTGTTCAGGAGTCCTGTAAACCTGGCGCATTCGACCCGCAGCAAATGAAGTGACTGAGGCCAGCGCCGCTGCAGCTAGGCCTGCTTCGTGATTTGATTTGTTCTGCTGCAGGCGAGCTTGGAGACACGCGCTCCGTAGGACTTACCGTGACCCCAGCCAGTCAATAGCCAGATGTTTATTTTGACTCATTCCAACTCCTAACAAGACAAAAAGCGAGATTAAGTTTATATAGCAGCATATGTGCTGTTGTGTGAGATAATAAGAGTATTATCTCCCCATATACGTCATATGCAGTTCACAGGTCTATTTCTACAGACCGCCTCCTCATTCGTTACATTAAATAGAATGATGCTTCTCTCTTTCATCAGCTCTAAAGGATAGACTTAGGACCCCTGCCTTGCCTTGACCATCCTAATGTATCAGTGACACACTTTGAAGGAACACCCGATTCGTAGTGGGAAAGTAACACAAATGCTTGAGCACTATAGAAATGACACTGCATTTTGCTTGGAATCAATCAGTGCTATGACAGGTTTAAGAAACAAATGCAGTGATCAAATACATAGGATGAAGGCAGACAGCCTAATTCATATGTGATCATCCGGGACACCTTTGATAAATGTAGGCCCAAACTCCAAGGGCTGGGTAATTCTTCCGCAGTTATCAGCTTAATTGAGAGTTATGACAAGGCAAAATGTCTGCCAAAACTGGCTTGGTTATGGGGGAAATACATGCATGTGTCAGTGAGAAGGGGTAGGTTACCCACGCCAATACCCACATGGAGGTTACACCCTTCATTGCTGGAAGACACCGTTTTTCACAGCACTCTCGGAAAGGCCATCACCAATTATTTTGTAGAAAACGACAATACAACTAACTCACGCCAAATAGATTGGGATGCTTTTAAGACCGTAATAAGAGGAGTTGCTATCAGCACAGGGGTGGGAGAGCGCAAATCCCTATTGAATAGACTCACAGAACTAGAAAATAGGCTAGGTACCCTAGAAACGGCAACACTGACTGATGATACACGCCAGACAGACTTACAAGAAGCACGTATACGACATGCAGAATTGCTAGAAGACCTTAGACTACTGGATTACCGGTCATACACACAAAAGCAGCACACGGAAGCGGATAGGGCGGGGCCGCTACTTGCAAGAATTCTCAAAAACATACAGTCGGCGTCTCCTATATTGGAGGTTGCCAATCAGACAGGGACGGTAGTGGACTCCCAATTAGATATTAATACAGCATTTAAGACATATTATGAGGCTCTGTACGCAGCACCTCCTCTACTATCTGACAGTGACTTCGCGGACTTCTTCGAGGGTCTTCAGCTCCCGCAGTTATTGGAGGAGCATAAGGAAGACCTGGAGAAACCCATAACAGAGGCGGAAATTAGGGCGGCAATTAGAGCACTCCCTAGAAACAAAACACCGGGATCGGATGGACTGCCTGTGGAATTTTATGCGGCATTTATGCCCCTAATAACACCACACCTTAAAAAGCTATATCAGGCATCACTGGAGACCGGCACGTTACCCGACACTACACTACAGGCAATAGTGGTATCCCTGCTGAAACCAGGGAGAAATGGAATAGATATGTCGGGATATAGACCCCTGTCCCTGTTAAATACAGATTACAAGATCCTAAGTAAATTATTGGCCATTAGAATACAGCAATTCATACCACACTTAATACATGCAGACCAATGCGGATTTGTACCAGGCAGAAGTACGGCACTGAATATCCGCAGACTATATCAACTAATGACGAGTGCAACCTCGCCGGGGGAACACAAGGCTGCATCTCCCTGGACCTAAAACAGGCGTTTGACTCCTTGCATTGGGCATACATGTTCAGAGTACTACCGAAATACGGAATCCCTGATCAATATATAAAATGGATGGCTTTACTGTATATCAATCCAACTGCACGTGCCCGTACTGGGCCATACATATCCACACAATATGTAGTAGCAAGGGGAACGAGGCAGGGATGCCCGCTATCACCCTTAATATTTATCCTGGCTATGGAACCCTTATTAGCTAAAACACGACTGCTGGCGCCGCAATATGGAATACATCTAAGAAACGACGTTCATATTGTCTCGGCTTACGCTGATGATATTATTCTATACCTGGAGGATATGTACAATGACCAGGCATTGATCCCGGAGACTTTTGAGCAGTTCCGGCGATTATCCGGACTCTCTATTAATGATACCAAGTCCTATGCATATTCATTCCGACATAATGGGGCACATGAACCTCTGCAGTTTGGTCCTTGGACCTTCCAGATGGCACAGGACACCTTTGAATACCTGGGAATACATATTTACAGGGATCTAGACAAATTGATAGATGGCAATATTACTAGGGCAGTTAATTCTATTAGATCACAAATTAAATTCTGTCCGTCTCTCCCACTGTCGGTGGCGGGTAGGATAGCTATCACCAAAATGGTGATGCTTCCCAGATTGTTGTACTATTTTACGAACTTACCTGTAGTGATCCCAGCACATATATTTCAGGCGCTAGATACACTCCTGGTGGAGTTAATTTGGGGCAGTGGCCGGCGAAGGATAGGGTTACCCAAGCTCAAACTCAGTACTAATAGTGGTGGAATGGGAGTCCCGGACTTCAGGACATACTGCTATGCCAGCCAATTACAATGGATGGCAAACTGGCTGTCAGGTCGGAACCTGCAGGAAATAGGTATGACGCAGAGGGAATGGAATCGGGGTACACTGCACGCAATGCTGATGCCGGCTGCCAGACTGCCATCAACAGCATGTCCGCTCCTAAAAGTGGCCTTGCAATATTGGAGGAAGACGCTGTGCTACACTAAACAACGAAGGCCGTATGCCCCTAATATACCCTTGATGGGCATACCACTACAGCTAGAAATAGTATCGCGAAGACGTATTTCAGTGTGGGCGGCAGCCGGGGTGGATACAGTGGGAATGCTATTTGTAGACGGTACACTAGTAGATCACGATGCATTTGTGAGGGAGAGGGGAGTACCAAATGCTCTCTTTCTGACACACACACACATATTAAGGTTTGTACGCCGCAGGTGGGCACCGGATGGACAAGAACCACAGACGCATGAATTGATGAATATGGTGTACCTCATGGGTAATGGCAGTCATCTAATGAAATGGCTAGCGCTTGGGATCAAAACACATACAGCAGTACCACTAGTGTCCCTGAGAGAAAGATGGAGTGTGGAGAGGGGGAGAGCCATTACAGAAAAGGAATGGAAACTCGCTCTGGAATACCCCAGGACGGTGTCGCGAAATCCGAAATTTAAATTCATACAATTAATGATATTACACCGTGCATATTTAACCCCCCATAGATTGAATACGATGTTTGCCGGGGTGGCGGATGAGTGCCCGCGTTGTCAGGGGTCGAAGGCCGATTTAATTCACATGCTGTGGTCATGCCCACGCCTTTTAAGTTATTGGTCTACAGTACAACAAATATTAACAACAGTGGCACCAGGGAGGAGTCTGACTAACTGGGAATCTTGTCTGTTAGGCATGGGCCTCACAGTCAAGGCTGGGAATCCTACAACTCGCTTCCTTAACTTGATGCTAATTATAGCGAAAAGAACGATAACAAAGCGTTGGAAAGCGAGGAAGGCGCCAGCGATACGGGATTGGTATGAGGATGCAATTCGATGGGGCACGGCCGAAGGTATAGAAATCCAAAGAGAGGAAAGACGTGGGTTGAGGAAAAAACCTATTTCACTAGACTGGAATGTGATAATGGAGGAATTTAAAGCGATTGACATTGCAACACTAACATAGCTATGCTGCTGTTTTGTAGTTATGCAGAGGGGGAAAAGGCATACCAACAGTATGTACAGGATGCATTGATATTCAATAAGGTATAATCATTGGCAGAAGTTAGGAAAATGTGGAGGAATGACTTGAAGAAATTGCCCGCTGTACCTGCATAGACCAATAATGTGGCTGAACTGGGAGGGAGGGGGGGTAAAGTTTGTAAGGAAATGTTTAGATAGTTAGGTTAGACAATGGATAATTAAGTGATATATTATGGGAGGGGCGGTTTAATCCAGATGTATTAAAGTTACGTACTATGCAGAATATCACCTCTTAAGGTGTAATGCTAATGTAAACTGGATACTAAACTTTTGGAATACAGTAGTTCTGTAAATACAGCAGTCATACCTTGGAACGCACAATAACACTACTGTAGCGGGTTATCACAGACGCAAGGATGTGCCGTTTTGTATTATTTGTATGCGATGGAAAAGTTTAATAAAATATGTTTAAAAAAAAAAAAAGTGTCAGTGAGAAGACACTCAATCCCATGTCATTCTCCAGACTAACCATCATGGCTACATTCGTGAAGTACCGATACCCATGGTATCAGTACTTGGTAGTGCGGGATTACCATTATTAGAGTGACCGAAAGTAAGAGCAAGTGGGACTCTATCTTTTTAAACACCAATCACTATATAAAGTGACAAAACCTATTGGATTGAATAAAAGGCAAGGTCAGGCTCAGGGCTGATAAGAAAAAGCCGTGTGCCCTGGTTTTGCTGGACCTGTCCGCGGCATTTGATACGGTCAACCACGACCAACTTCTGTCGTGGATTTCGGAGCTAGGCATCCAGGGCACGGCCCTTATGTGGCTCACATCTTTCCTCAGCGATCGATCCCAGAGAGTACAGCTGGCTGACTATGTGTCCGATCCAGGCAAACTCTCATGCGGGGTACCACAGGGCTCGGCGTTGTCACCCCTCCTTTTCAACGCCTCCCTCCAGCCCCTGATAGCCGCTTTGAACCTCATGGAGTGTCAGATCTATAACTACGCTGACGACACTCAAATTATCATCCAGATAGATAGCTCCCCGGCCGCCCACACTAGAATGCAAAATATTTTAAAGTTCATTGTCAACTGGATGACGGCCAACTCCCTCAAAATAAACCCGGATAAGACCGAGGTATTGGCCATCACCACGGATTCCAATCCCTGGAGCGACCTCTTTTGGCCACAGGAGTGGGGCACTAACCCAGAGCCAGCCCCGGCCGTAAAGAGCTTGGGCATCAAAGTTGATGCCAAGCTCTCTATGACCCAGCAGGTGTCTGCAGTAGTAGGAACTTGTGTCGGCCTGTTGAGACAGCTTCGGAAGCTTGCCCCCCTTCTCACATTTGCCACACTCAGGATGGCAGTATCGGCCATGATAGTGTCCAGATTAGACTACGGAAACTCCCTTTACATCGGCCTCCCGGAAATTCTGCTGGCCAGACTACAGGTTATCATGAACGATGCTGCCAGATTAATCTTTAGATTGCCTAGGAGGGCCCATACCTCCCCCCTCCTACGTCAGTTGCACTGGCTCCCAGTCTGGCAGAGAACTAAGTTCAAGGGCCTTTGCATTGCGCATAAAGCCATCTTCGGCCAAGCCCCAACTTACATTAAAGATCGCTTAACCCACTACATCCCTAGTAGGGTGCTTCGGTCCTCAGAGGCCTGCTTGCTGGCCTGCCCCCGCTTCAGCCTAACTTCCAAAGGAGGAAGAGCCTTCTCAGCCTCTATTCCTCCACTCTGGAACAAGCTGCCGGAGAACTTGCGTAAGGAACACGCCCTTCTCCCTTTTAGGAAGAAGTTAAAAACAGTCCTTTTTGCGGAAGCTTGGGGCACACCCTAATCAATAAACACCCCCCCATGTGCTAGGGCCTGGCTCTCTCTGACAGCGCTTAGAGACCTGACGGTGATAACGCGCTCTACAAATGCGAATTACATTACATTACATTGTATGACAAAACAGAAAAACAATTAGGGTGCAGTTTAAACTGATCATCCATTTTTTGAAAAATGGCATGGAAAAATTGTGCTTTATGATGACATCCGAAGGCAAAGACTTTCAAATCAGGATCAATGAACCTACTAAAGCAGAAGACAGATGTAACATTTTCAAGTAGGCAGCACACCTCAGCATTTGAACAGCCCTGCTCTGCTGCCATCTCAATGGCACAGATAGATGTTTTGCATCACTTATGATTTCCGGGCATATTGTATTGCCTAAGTCCCTGTGCAATGAATTTGCTACACAAAGAAAACACAGTTGGAGCATTAAAGAAGGTGGTTGCCACGGGTATTGATCAAAACCCTGTGACTTGCCCTGGCACAAGCCTATGTCAAAAATGTGTTTATCATGGTCAAGATCAAGATCAAAGAAGGCTTTATTCGATTGAATAAACAAACAGTCATAAAAGCTCAAAGTTAAAAACAATCTTCCAATTCATACAGACATAATTTCATTATTAATTACATTCATAAAAGTTAAAAAGATATTAAATTTACAAAGCCATCATACAGTAGGTTTTTTATAAAGATCCATAACTCATTAAAAGCAATTAGGTACACTGTTGTTTCCTCAGACTCAAAACAGTTTTCAGCAAAGTTGTTAATCTATAAACAGTGTGCTCATTCTCCAAATGTTGGAGAGCCAAAAAAGCAGGACGGCATTGACGTAGCCCGCAGTGTTTCAAAATAGGAACAAGAAATTAGCTCCTAGGTGGAGAGTAAAACCTACAGAAAAAAGTAACATGTATCGTAGATTGTGGGGAAGTATTATCACAAGGGCATGGTTGGAGGTTTTGAGACCAATCATTCCTTGTAGGGAAAGTAACCAGTCTGTGAAAAACCCCCAGCCTAAAACGAGTTAAAAGAAATCTATCATAGGCACTAGGTACAAAAGTTAGGTAGGGTTGAATATTAAAAGTAGTTAAAACCATCTGATTGCGCAGGACTGTGGGTTTTAATATCTCAGATGACATTCTGATGGTGTCCAGATGGAGAATACCCTCACGCTTTAATTCCTTCCTTGTTATTGCCCCGATTGTAGTAGGATTAGTAAAGTAGTCTAGATGGCCAAGATCCTTCAAAAAATTTGAACATAGTTTAACCATGGAATCCTCATTGCACCTTCCAGTTTCAAAATGTCAATAAGGATGTCCCTGTTCAATTTGGCCTCAATTTTGGTCCAGAGTCTGTGCCATAACAGGACAGGCTCAAGCCTGATTAGATCTGAAATAAAAGGTAGACCTAGCTCGGCGTGACAGATACAAGCTGAGGTACTACTCGGGACCGATAAGATGTATCTTAGGAAGGAGTTCTCTACTCTCTGGATTGGTAGCGGGTCAACATGCCCCCAAACCCCGCTCCCATACACTGCAGCTGAAACACACTTGGCTTTATAGATTTTAATAAGCTCGTCTGGGGGTTTTTTACCTAATTTTTTCGCGAAGGCAGTAAGAGCAGAGGTAGTACGTAAAAGTGCCAGTTTTTTTGCTGCAGCTGCCTACGCCCAGCTATCATTATGGGAAAAAAGAATGCCCAGATAAGAAAAAGTCTTTGTAACCCCAATCTTTTGTCCTGCCACATACATATCTTTGCATTTCTTTATTCCCGAGCCGCAGCGCATAATAAAAGTTTTGGAGGAGTTTACCCGTAGGCCTAAGTCTTTCAAAAAAATGGAGAAACTATACAAAACGCGCTGAAGGCCTACTTGCGTACGGGACATCAGCACCGTGTCGCCTGCGTATAGGAGGGCTGGGATGGGGCGACCGGCTACCTGGGGAAGTCCTGACTGTCTTTAATAAGAGCTTCCCCAATCCATTTATGTATAGGTTAAAAGGAACGGAGCCAGGACACAACCCTGCCTAACTCCGCTCCTAATTGGAAATGTAGCCGAGCGCTCGCCCTTCAATCCGCAGCGGACGCGGGCCTTGGCGTCGCAATAAAAACGTTTAAGAAAATAAATAATATTTATATCAACCCCCAGGCCTTCTAATATTGACCAAAACTTAATGTGGCGCACACAGTCAAATGCGACTGTGAGGTCAACAAATGCTAGAAAGAGATTCCCTTTTTTTGCCCTGGTGTACTTCCCCACCATGAGGGAGAGGTTTATGCCCTGTTCAACAGTCCCCACACCAATCCGAAAACCATACTGAAGGTCAGACAGGACAGAATTCTCATCAGCCCAGTCCTGAAGGCGTTCCAGAACAATTCTGCCCACTACCTTTGTTATGGCATCCAGCAGGGAGATTGGTCTGTAACAACCTGGATCGTGCCTGTCCCACTTCTTAAAGATGGGCACAATAGTGGACTCCACCCAAGTGGGAAGAAAATCAGTGCTACAGCTGGCGTTGAGCACCTGGACCAGCAGCGGCCCCCACAAGGAAATGTTTGATTTAAACATATCCACGGGAACCCCGTCCGGACCAGGCGCCTTACCGCCTTGGCTTGCATCTAGAGCTCGTTCCACTTCCTTCAAAGTAAACATAAGTTCCATGTGGTTTTTTAACTGATGATTTGAGCCCTGCACCCGATAATCTTGGATATCCGCTGTGTCAGGCGGACCCTTTCCCTCAGGGTTTCCCTCACCCTTATACACTTGGGCAAAATGCCCAATCCACTGCTCTTCCGTTATGGCTATCTCAATTGACGGGCCAATCTCGGTGGTAAGAAATGGTGCCCGGATTACCTTCCAGAAGGCCGCCGTGTCTCTAGATATTGAGGCCACGTGAAGAGCCTCCCATACCTCCTTCTTTAATATGTTTTTCCTGTTCCTTATTGCTTGATTATAGTACCCTCTCGCTAGCCTTATCTCCAATGTGTTTCTCGGGTTTTCATGAAGTACCTTCTTTAGTTGGGAGTAAGCTTTAGTGCATCTAGTGTCAAACCACCCTTTCCGAGAGCTATTCCTCTTTTTGCGCCTTGTAAGGGACTCTCTTATCGCAGTGGTTATTGCCATAAAGGAGCTTAAAATTATGTCAGGGGGAGCTGTTTCAGTCAAGCATATCTCTATGTGTGGTTTGCATTTAACTACCACTGGCTTAGTTACGGCAGCTTGGTCTACCATGGCCCATCGAAGAGAGTACCCATTGGTACTACCAATGGATATGTTTTCTAACAGCCGATCGTTGTTAACATTGAATCTAGAGGTTTTACTCGATGGTGACATAATGGTCAGACACAGGGGGAATTGGTCGCTAAGTGAGTTCTCTGAGACACGAAAAGAGTGTAAACTATGTGCATGGTTGTTTGATACTAAAATATAATCTATGGTGGGGCAGAGGCCCCTACCGTTGAAAGTCCATGGCATTGGGGCTGGTTTTGGGCATATTTCATTGGCAAATCCCAAATCAAGGCTAAAAATAAGTTCATTTAGCTGCTCCCCACGGCAGTATGCCTGAAATGAGATGAGCATACTCCTTCTTCAAAACCTCCACACAAGTTATCTCCAGCATTCTCACATAGCGCACAATTAAAATCCCCTGCTAATATAAGTGTTGTGTCTTTACTCATGGTATTACCTACTGATCTCAACTCTTTGAGCATGTATCTAATGACGGTGCCCACTTTCCCAGGAGGAATATTATTGTAGAAGTTGGCCAGAACTATAGATGATGATTTGTTAAAATCCATTCTAACTAGATGATAATGCTCGTCACTAGCAAGCATTGTAATGTTTTTTACATTCAAACTGCTAGATATGTACGTGTATAAGCCACCCTTGGCCCTTCCGCTCTGAACATTAACTGCTGGGGTGTGGTAGGTCCTGTATCCATTTAGGTGGATCGCTTCCTTGGACCAGGTCTCCTGAAAGCATAGGACCTCGAATTGTAAAATAAATTCCCACCACAATTGAATGTTTAACTTGGAACGAATCCCAGCAATGTTCCAAGATACTATGTTACAGAGGGGAGGTTTAACATCAAAAGGGCGGTTACAAGGGTGAGTTACTGACCCGGATAAGTCATCATTTACATGTATGGACGGAGAGGGGACAGTTAGAGTGCCCTGTGGGTTAGTTTGAGCCTCAGTCTGTAAGCCCATTGATCCATATGCCTCCGGACTACTATTAACAACCAAACATACCTTTGGATCACTAGTTAGGAGAGAGACTTTTGGGATATCATGGGAGTCACCCTGTATCTCCGTATTCAAATTCAAGGGCCCTTGAACCAGTACACTATCGTTACTAACTTGATAGTCACATCTAGTGTCATCATTACTCGTTAAATTCGACCCAAGATGACTCCTGCTGGTTACATGATTATATGATACGTGAAACCTAGGATCCAGTCAATCGTTATCTTCCAGGGAATTCAGGGGATCAAAGCGATTACAAACTGGGACAGAATGTATAGGCTGCCTTAGTCTAGAGTGATTATCTCTCTCATGATAAGGTCCCTGATATGATGGCAAATGGGATGGGCAGTAGAAATATCCTAGTGGAACTATGTTTATATCATTGGGATTGGAAGGTCCACTGTTACCCCTTTCTAGGATTGTATGCACCAGTAAGGGTGATTTAAAGGTTAGTACAATACAGTCCCCACGGAAAGATTTGAATGAGGGACCGACCCACCCAATCCTGCGTGCCATTTTAAAATCTGAAAAAAGGGGTTCGTTTAAATCAGTCCTTCTGGTTAAGAAGTGAAGGGACTTATTCTTTAAGGTCGACCAGTGTTCAAAGGCATTGTTAGTTAAAGGAGGGACATTCGCCAGAACTACCGTATATGGAGTCGCTTCTGGGGGCAAGTGTAAATTAAATGGTGGACTAAGGAACTGGTCTTTCTGTTCTTGCAGTTCTCTGCCCTTCCTAATTGTTTTATTTCCGCCTGTTGCCCCCTCAGCCTGTGCTCCCCTTTCTGAGCCAACGGGATTACTGGGAGGTATCATTGTGGGTCTATCTAGACTGAGGTGGTGGCCAGCATTGGCAGGTGGATTCCCTACTTTAGAGGAAGTCGTATGGGAGTTATTACTCCTATTTGATGTTTGATCAGTAGCTTTCGAGCTGGTAGTTGGGGCAGCAGCCATGCCCACCCCCTTATTGGACAGATTGTGTTTGTTTAAGTTAGTATTAGCTATCGATCTAACTGGGTATGTACTACCAACCAACTCCTCTATTTTTATAAGTCTGGCTTCTACAGTTGATACCTTTAGCATAATGGGTTCCAGGAAAGTTGACAACATTGTCTCAAGTCTACCCCAAAAGTTCCCATCGAGTACATTATCAACAGCTTTATCAGTCATACTCTGTTTAGTGGTAGTCGAGGGACCCTTATTGGTTTCGCCTTTGTCAACAGCTGGTTTCCCCTTGTTCCCGTTTACCCTCTGTGTGGGTTTGCTCTGTTTTAAGGTGGTTTTGCCCTTCTTTTTATTTCGAACGCATTCGGTGGCGTAATTTAGCTTGCGAGTGGCCTTTTGCCCTCTGGTGGTAACTTTAGAGTTGACAGGGCTTGATCCACAATCAGGAGGCGAAATAGGGGCAGAGTCCGATGTTATGTCTATTGTTGCTTGGGCCGAAGTGCTTGGCGGTGAAGATAATGTCTCGTTGTTAGTTATCGTAGCTAGATCTGTAAGTACAGGTGTAGTGGAAAGTCTACGCAGGGAGGGTTGGGGTGTTAAGGAGAGTCTACGTTCTATCAATTTAATTTCATTTATCAGGCATGATTCCGCCCTTTGGAGAAAGGCATCTAGTGTCCCGGTGACATTTGAACCTTTAGTGTACTTTAGTTTACTCATGTTAGGCGGTCACTAGCCACAATGATAGAAAGGAAGTTAGCAATGCAGTTACACTAAATACAACATTGGCCCCATTAGAAAGAAAAAGAAAAAAGAAAAACTTAGGGGGAATGGCCCAGCCCTGCCTCTTACTGCCTCTGACGGCCCGCCCTTGGCGCTGCGTAAGCCCTGCTGAAATTTAAAGCGCCTCCGGGCTCGTGATGCAGGCGCGTAATGCAGGCGTCGGTGGCGGAGTCAGCCGCTGGGGAGCCTGGGACCTGCAGTCCTGTCCCGCTCCTGCTCTCCCCCTTCAAAGACGATGGTGCTGGCAAAAAAGGGCTTCACGTGCTGCGTGAGCCCTGCTGAAATTTAAAGCGCCTCCGGGCGCGTGATGCGGGTGTCGGTGGCGGAGTCAGCCGCTGGGGAGCCTGGGACCTGCAGTCCTGTCCCGCTCCTGCTCTCCCCCTTCAAAGACGATGGTGCTCCTCTCGGCGATGAAGCGACTGCCAGCCCGAGGATTAGCTCCCTGCCGCCGTCCGGGGTGTTAGCTCCTGTAGCTCAGTCCCCCAGCAAAGGCACACTCCAAGATCACACACAAGGCTGCGGTGCACCCGGGCATTGTGCTCGTTCTGCCGTGTCAGACAACCTTGGCTGTCCGTCTGAAGCGGGATGTCAGCTTTTGTCAAAAGCCCCTTCTCAGGCCCGGACACATCACACAGGACCGGGGCTGGGAAGCAGAGCTGCCGTGAAAGCTGCAGCCAGAGCCAGTGTCATGGTCATAAAATTCAAATTATGGAATTAGCATTCTATGCCCCCCCCCGTAATAGATGTTTTCCTGTAAGATATTGGACATATTATTATGAAGATGAGGAATTACTGAGCGTTTGGGACTGACAAGTACATCGTCCAGGGATCCGAAGGAGTTAATTGAGTGGTGGTTCTCTTCAGGGAGTTATTTGAAACTGGTAAGATACAAGAAATTTGGAAGATCTGTAATTAGAAGTGATCCATTTTTTAGGTGTCAGTGGTCGCTGCGGCTACCAAAATTGGAATTTGTTAGCTTTTATTTGGACATAGAATTGACCCCAGATAAAGGTGGGAACCCATATTTAATGCTAAGAAGCAATCAATTGGAGCATTGCCCAGCTTTCTCCTCTTCAACCATGTACTTGGGGAATATTTGATCATGGCCTTAAAAAAGGCCTATTTGGCTGATGTAATGCCAATGTTGACTTAGACTGCAGAGACTTGGTTCCCAAGATGTAAGTCAACTGTGATGCAGTTGAAGCACTGAGCTGCAGGAGGGTGTTGTGCCTGTGGATCACAGTACCAATGTAGTACATACAGCTGTAATTGTCACTTGCCAGTCCTGATCAAAACAGATGCTTGATGCATACTGGCATATATATAACGTTGGGGTTCTCTCCTGAAATCTGACATGCATACAGGGCCGACTTTAACGCAGATGGCGCCTGCTGCGACAATCTTTTTGCCCCCCAGACCTCCTCCTCGGATTCCCTCACTACCACTCTGCAAAAGTGCCCCTCATCTCTCCGTAGCCCGTCTCAAATAAAATGCATTTGTTTTAAAGCTCTGGCAAAGGCTGGCTTTACTAATCCACTCAGCTATCCACATAAAATACACCTCTGTTCTTTGCAGCAGGGATTAACCCTCTACGCTACTTGATGATGAGTCAAAACTGCAACTAGACAAAACTCAGATCTCTCTCTAGCAGGAACATTAATCACAAGAGTTATCTTCACTTTTTAATTTCTTCCTGAAAGCTGAACACACAAGGAACTCTGCAGCAGGTGCTTTTAAATCATAAATTATTGCTAAACACTGCGCGCATCCTGAAGTCAGTGCCCTCCCTCCCCAGGTCAGCGCCCAGTGCAGTCGCACCGGTCGCATCGCCCTAAAGCCGATCCTGCGTGTATAGATGATGTTCCTGCAAGGACTATTTCCCTTCTTACAGATTTCAGGCTCATCGGTTGGTATTAACAGCAATTAAAGAACCTGATAAATGTACAGGAAACTGGAGGAGATTATCTAGCATATTGTTATAAAATTCTTTATTCTAAATAACCATAGGGATGTGATCATTCACAAAACTTTCAATAAAATAATTATTATCGATGGAGAGCGTATTAGTTCTTTCTAAGAGAAATGTCACTATCATTTCTTTTTTATTATTAAGTCACTAGAACATTACTAAATCTTCTAACATAATTTTTATAAAATTAAATATGTAAATACATGTAATGATTGTAACTTAAAATAAGTCTATGTGCTACGAGCAAAAGTGCATGCTAGGCACTACAGAATCTGCACCAAACTTAACTTAAGTGAGATGTCCTTTGTGCAAAAACATCTCATCAATTACCCAGTGGAGCCCTTAAAGTGCTTTTTGTAAAGTCTAATGCTTGATTCACTAAGTGATAAGGCAGTTCTATGTCTAATTCTTTGAAATTTCCGATACAGTGAACTTTTCAGCCTGAAACCATTTTGTTGATAATATAATTTATTCCATTTATATAATACTTCTGATAATAAATGCCCAGTCATAGACTCGATGAGGGTTTTGATATTTCCTTCGCTGCACAAACCAAGGTCTCACCACCAAAGATCCCAAAAGAAAAAGAACAAGCATTGGCATAGCCAATAGGTCTCGCCTTTGGGACCTTTTAAGTGTTTAGCCATGCAACAGTTGATGTTGTTGCACCAAGGGTATTGTGCTGGATAACTAAACACTTATAAGGTCCCAAAAGCGAGACCTATTGGCTATGCCAATGCTTGTTGTTTTGACCACTTGTTTACTGTGCTTGGAGATGTCTGTTGCAACAGCTCGGGGTTTTGCGTATAACTGGCCAAAGCCTCCATAAAAAGGAAGTGTATTCAGTTTTTGAGGATTAGAGTTCATGACCTAGGAAAAAACAAGAACCAAAAGAACTTTGTTTTGGTTTCTCAACTTGTGATCAATTTACAGAGTCAGCTCTTAATCTGCTGGCACCAAGCAGGATGTTTTGGACTAGTAACTAAGGCACATTTCCATTAACTTTTTATCGCAGGACAATAAAAATACATTACACAGTAATTCACATTAATAAGCTTTCCGAAGGGTCAGCATCTGGGGCCATTTTTCAAGATTATGAGCAATGTGCACAGTTTTTGGGGCAGTCGGATACACCGAAAAATTAAAGCCCTACCAGATGTGCAATTGAAAGGTTAAATCACACTTGAGGCAATATATCGGCACTATACTAACTTGCAAGCGAGGAGTTGGAGAATTCTGAAGATGGTAGCCTCCTCCACTCCCAAAAGTAATAATGTTTGACTTGTAATTGAAGACCTCTTGCTAAGTGCCTTGTAATTCTATTACTCTTTATGCTCCGCTACGACCATTAATAGCTGCAGTCATCTGTCATCGGAAACATTTTAAGAAAATATAATATGCAATAAAATTACAGTTTGCGGGTTACACAACACTTAAACTCTGATGTCCAAACCGAGTTTCCTGATGCTTAGGACAAGTAACTGACTTGGGTATGGCATTTTGTTCTTTCTGAATGGAAGATGTCTCAGCAGAGGATAACGTATTTTGTACCATTTGAGTTGCAGCATAGCAGGAGACCCCTACTCAGGCTGTTTTTTTCTGGATTGACTTATTGGAAAGGTTCTGTTTGCTGGCCTTAGATGTTGCACATAAACATTACTAAATTACTAAGTCAGATGAGACATAGCAATGTACTTATGACTGCTCTGGAAACGCTGCATGAAGAATATGAAGAAGGAATGCTGTCTGATTATCCAAGAGATGTCTATCCTCCTAAAGATATGACATTTTGCTGGCTGTTAACATGGTTTGCCTTTCGCAATTATCGTCAATGTGAGGTCATTATCACCATAACAGGTTTAAGCATTTTTTTAATCATTTATGAAATTTAGATTTTGGCTGTTATGATAATATACAGATTCATGTTAAAATTGTCAGAACTTGAGAATGGTTGGGGGAGAGTGAATTGGAGATCGTGTATGAATGGGGCAAGTTAAGGTGTATACGATGAATAATGGCAGAAAGCTATTTTCACCCCAGATTTAAGAAACGTTAATCTGCACCGTAAATATTTAAGTGCCGTCTTTGCTCGAAGTGATGTTTGTTAGGAAGAAGGAAGTTTATTTGACTGATTTTTGACATAATTACAATCCAGTCCCTTACTGTTCCAATATACAGTGTGGAAGACCATGACTTGGTCTGGGCGGTGACGACCTCATATGTGAATTGTAGGCGAGTGCGATGAGGACTGAGCACGAGGCGAGCCAGCACGAAGCGAGCCAGCACGCTAAATTTTTTTGCCATTGAGCAAGTGTCAAAAGAAAAAGAAAAAGCAAAACGAAAAGCGGAGTGCATCCCATCATTTAGTTTAAATGTATTTTTTCTGTCCTTGTGGATGGTTTGCACCCAGAAGTGAAAAAGTAAAATGATAAACATGAACGTTACTTGGGAATCGGCTAGTCTCACGAAGTACATCGGAGTCATACTTGGAGAGAACAATGGACTTCTCATTACACAATATTAAGAAACGTTTTGGTTTAATTTATTCTGTCTTACTTAACACAATAGAATCCATATTATTTTAAAAGAAAAAGAGTTCGATTAATTGTATTATAATAGTTTTGAAAGGTAGTTTTTCAGTATTTTTTCAGTGTTTATTAGGTTGAACTGGTCTGTGTATCACGTGGGGTGCTTCATGTCACTTCGAATTGTTTTCACCTGAGGGGGCATAAAAGGGCGTTCAAGGATTAGTTTACTTTGAGCATAACCCGAGTAGAAGCAAGCAACAACAGGTCACGCTGTCGGATGCAGCGTTAACAGTAGAGAGTTACATCATACATGAGCAGCAGAACTGTTTTCGGATGAAGGGCGGAATGATAAAGTCAGGGCTGGTACAAGTTTAGAATTTGGGATACATCTTTGTGGTCAAAAGCAGACAGTTAGCGGTTCATGTGGGGATTTAAAAATGGCTTTCTTTGAAGAGGGACACGTTGAAATGTGGATCGTATTGCAGGGTATTATGAGTATTAAAAACATGTGCATGGTTAATGAATTTAACGGGGTACATTAATGATCACTTCTGGTAATCGATGGGCTTTGTGGGTTTGATTGGGCACACACATGTACGGTTCCCAAGGATTCAATGGGAATTCCAGCAGGCAACAGAATTAGCCTGGATTGGCATTTCTGCAGCACTTTAAACATGGAATCACATTGTTTTCTAAAAGTATTGGAGTAATCATGGAATAAACAAGCGCGCGCGCCATGCACAAGTAGGGGGTGGGGGGGAGTGCGGCCGAGAGCAGGCAGCGTTTCCCTTGCGGGAGCGAGCGGCGCCAGGAGAGATAATTGATAACACATGGCGAAAAAGCTCGCTCCCGCAAGGGAATCGCCAGACGTGCACGCATTGCCATTGGAAGCAATGCAACGCGTGCACGTTTTTGCCCGCAAAGCTGTGCCGATGGCTAAAGGTCTTTTTCCTATGCAGCGCATGCGCGCTGCGTAGGCGAGACTAAAAAGGGTATCTATGGAAAATAGGGCTGATGCAGCCTCTTGGAAAAAGGTCAAGAAAATAACCTTAGGTTCTGGTAGATGTGAATCACTCAACCAGAAAAGCTGATGGGAAGAACAAGGAAAAAAGATAATCTCAATTAAAAGTTTAAAAGATGAAGTGATATGATAGACTCTACCACATCACTTTGTCTTGCTAAAAATGCATGCCCTCTTTTTGTCAGCACGTCCTAGCGCTTCATTTGAAGCTGTACTTGCACTGCTCCCTCGAATCAAGCTAAGGATACCAACTTATCGCTTAGCCTCCGATTTCCAATTCCTTCGCATTTATCGATCATTTTAAAATTTAAATTTTTATATTTTGATTTTTGTATGTGTACATACTTTATGACTCTGCTAAAATTATTTAATTTTCTAAGCAGTCATGGACCCCCTGAGTATGCGTCGTGGACCCTCAGGGGTCCGCGGACCACAGGTTAAGAAAAGGTTGCTATTCAACTAATTTGTGGTGAGCTGCAATTTTGCTTTTCATCAATATGTGGAGAGGATATGGCTTCACGGCTAGAGCTGCTGACTTTGAGGCTGGGAACCAGGTTCGAGCCTCGGCTCAGCATCCTGTGATTCTGGGCAAATCACTTAATCTCCCCGTGCCTACCAAAATTAATGTGTCCTTCTGTAGCGTAACTGGTGCTCATGTAAAGTGCTCCAATACCTTCTTGTTGAGTTTGCGCTATATAAATCTGCAGCAAAAAAATATGTCCTATGTCCGAGAGTTGAGCTAATGCTGAGGGAAACATACATTTGTATCTGCTTTTCATCTGGCTTTGATCTATTAAGATTCCCCTTGTCGCATTTTAAAGTTCTTTTGCACCGTTGCTAGTACTTGTTAATATTTTCATAATAGGAGTGAGCTCTTTTCATGTGTGCAATAAATGCAAGAACCTACATGAGCAATACCCCCCACTGCATCAATATCAGTAGACAAAACTGTTAGTATAGTTGGCATTGTCATCTGTTTGTAGTTCTTCATAATGTGCATGTCAAGATTTCTAGATCTGCACAACCCCACTCAGGGATAGCTACCAGTGGACCTTCGCATCCAGGACCCTTTTAGCGTGGTTTCGCTGTACGATATGGTGGTATCGTGGCGGCTGTCCCTTCCCAACCATGGCGTATTCTGTGTTCTTATTTAATTACTCATTGGATTACTAATAAATATATATTTTTTTTAAATCTTGCAATGTATTTCTTAACTAAGTGTACTTTTGCAATAACTGGTAATGGTAAATGTAAACATCTCATATCATGCAGAGTTCTCAGCCACTTCCTGCTAGACAAAGGGCTTCATTAGGATCACCCCAGTATTTGGACAGGTAATACCTCACCCAGCAACTACAGAAAACATGGGTTCGGTATGTACTGTGTGCAGTACTACTTCCCTCTTCCACACCTCTGAATGGGGAATAACATGCTACTACTGCATATTTTCCCCTGTTCCAAGTTACTAAACTCAGAATAGTATGATGTTTCCTCAGTTAAATTCCAACAGGTTTTACCCAGGCCCAGAATGGTGCTACTGGGCACCGAGATTTTCCTGGTGGGCTGGCAGGGCGGGGGCCGGTTTCACTACTGATGGCAGCCGGTTTTGTTGCTGAGGATGGGACGGCCTTATTTCCTATCTGCAATGCTTCTGCGTCTTTTTGTACTTATTGTAATTGCAATTTGGACTCAAACTCTCTTTTGCATTATTTGTAATGAGAGCCAAAGATCAGATGTTGCTTCATCGATATGAAATCCATTCAACATATAGAACGATCACCTTAGCCACTTAAAACATTGTTGCTATAGCACCTGCTGGCAAAAGTCTTGCTATCTAACTAGCCTAGTTATTATTGCAACCTGATTAAAACCTTGATTGGTGGGTTTTCACTGTGATCTTGCGAAGGTGTAGGCTTCATCCCTGCAGCTTTCGGAGATGAGAGTTGTCATGCTTTTGATGTTCTGTTTAGGTTCTGCTCATTAGATCTGGCTTGAGCTTTTATCTGCTGCTTCACCATTTCTTTGCACCCAGCATTGCGACTACATTGGCATTATCATTGGTTCTCATTTTTTCCAGGGCCTAAGATGCTCTGCAGCCATGATGGTGTGGTACCAGGATATTGTTCTCAGAATACCGTCTGATCGAAATATTGTTTCCAAAACATTGTCTACAAAGTATTGCCTCATTTGAGTTAATGAATCCTGCTTTTATTTTTATTTTTTTAAACACATACATATATATAATCTAACTCCTTTCCCACCAAGTCCTGCAGTTCCATGGAATATATCAGAGTAATTTCAAAGTATGCGAGCGGGGGGTATACTGATCTTTCAGCTATTTTATGAAGCTTGGTGGAAACTGATGACAGACCTACCAACTGGGCCATTACATGTCCCATTGTGAAAGATAGCAAAAACAAACTTGTTATCACCTCTCTTTGAACTAGTCTTCAGCCCAGCCCAAAAGTAAAACATCTAAGAGTCAGTTCCGATGCTGATATGGCCTTGGTTTTACATTGCATCTTCTGGTACATAGCCAGGGGCGGCTCCTCCATGTGGGCGGAGGAGCGTTGCCCTACTGCTTTCTCGCAGTGCGAGAAGCAGAAACATAAAATGGTATTATGAATACCATTTTATGTTTCTGTTTCTAGCACTGCGAGAAAGCAGAAGGGTCTGGTAGGGGCGGGCGGGTGGGCGGTCCTGCTGCAGGGCAGGGGACGAGTGGCTTGCCATTTGTTGTGGGCGCTGACTGTTTGGTCGGCCCCAGGGCCGACCAAACCAGTCATACGCACTCTCTCGTTTTCTCCATCTAGACTGCATGCAGCCTGCATGGAGAATACGGCCTCCCCATAGACGCCTGTGTGGCGGGTGTCCCAGCCAATCACAATTCTGCCATTGCAGCGTTGTGATTGGCTTAGGGGAGGAGAGGGAGGCTGCCTGCTACCTGGGACTCAGAGCAGAGAGAGGAGATGCGACGCGGGACCGGAGGCGAAGGTAAATTTTCTTTTTAAATTAAACCCTCCCCGCGCGACCCCTCCCCGCGAGTCATTCCGGCCGCGACTGTACATAGCTGCATTTCTGCTCTCCCCTTTACATAAGGTGCTTCCTTCTCTCTCTCATGGCCACAAGGCTCAAGTAAGAGGGATACCTGGTAACTCTTGCGTAGAATATGGCAGCTGTCCTTATTTGCAAGCCTCTAACATGCTTCTAAGCAGGCTTTAGGGAGGCCTAAACTAAACTGTGTGCTTCGTCTGTGGCATGGAAGTGACAAGGCAGGCTACCCGTAAAACCTGGGCCGTCTTAACAGCATTATAGGCCCCCTGGCAAGGCAGTGCACTGGGCCCTGCCTACACAACCACTCACATGAATAGAAATGTTTAATGGGAAATGAGTGTTAAATTCTGGTCTGCATTGGGCCCCTATGCTCGTGGGGCCCGGGCAACTGCCTAGCGTGCCATGCATTAAGATGGCACTGCGTAAAACATCAGGATCCCTTTAAAATAGCAAGCCTCATTTTTGATGCGCTTTCGATCTGGCCCCAGACTACTTAAACTTATAAAATCAGCTACTACAATCCCTCGCAATCTCTCAGAAGCTTGGATCACTACTATTTTTGCTTTAAACATGGAGCAGAGGCACTCCATGATAAACCCAGATTACAAGCCTTTCAGCAAACCAAGCACCGCCACATCAATATGGCAATGGCTACCAGCAAGCCTCCTTTACCACAAGCCAGCTGGAACCCCACATCGAAGTCATTTTAGACCAATTTTAATTCAACAGCAGGCATCGTAAGCTTTTTCTTAATCTTTGCTTTTACATTTTTGGCCAAATTAAAAACTCTTGAGTTTTTTTTAGAGTTTTATATAGCAATAACTAGACCGGAGGATATCAGAGCACTTTACATGAGCACCAGTTTCGTTACGGATGGACACATTCATTTTTGTTAGGCACGGAAAGATTAAGTGATTTGCCCAGAATCACAGGATGTTGAGCGTCCTTGCCAAGACTTGAACCCGGTTCCCCAGCTTCAAGGTCGACCGTTCTAGCTGTAAGGCTACATCCTCTCCCCTATGACCGAATCAATGGGATAGGTGGAGGGGAAATTGCTACTTTGCATAGGCGATGGACGCGAGCATGAGAGCTGAACGGGGGTCGACTGGGTTTATAAACCTCATGGACTTCCCATCCAAAGACTTTACCCCTGGGTGCGGACCCTTCAGGAGAAATCTCTCAGTTGATCTCGCCATGATTACAAGGAAAAAATGATGGCCCAGTGTGTTGAAACCCACGAGGCATCTGACGTCCTCACCTCGCTCACCCCCCCCATGCACACTACAGCCTCAAGCCTCTTTATGATCCTTTTTGTAACGTGTGTTCTTTTGTCCACATTATTTCAGTTTTGTGGAAAGGAGCTGTAATGCTCTCATTTATGATTCCAACCAATTATATTTTGTTCTTCCTGTTTATATGACAGTGATTCATGGGTTCTCCTGATGTAATTTAATTTGCATTTCAAAGATCATTAGAGAACCTGATGGTTTCAGGGATTTATTCTTTGTCAGAACCAGAGAAGGTAATTGGGCATTAGGCTGAGTGGCACTGGTGTTTTCAGGGAAAAGTCCATGTCTACGGGTGTTACAACCTTGGTAAAGAGAGGGAAAGAAAGTGTGCTGTGGGGTCCTGGCACTCGGTGCCCTGTTATCAGGGCCGTAACACTGGCCCCTGCAGCACGGGGGGGACCCCATCCCTTCAGGTCCCCCCTCTAGCCCTTCAGCGGGCCCCCATTCAGCGCCAAGCATATGAATATTTGTGAGATATTGGCTACTCAGAGGGCCCTTACCACATTCTGCAAGGGGGGGCTTCATTTTGCGTTACGCCACAGCCTGTTATTGATATGGGAAGCAGTACTTTTGGGAAACTGATGTACACCAGGCCTCAAGGTGTTTGTAAAAGTGGAGCAGGCCCTACTTGCTGCTGACTTCAGACTGTGTTAAACTGGCACACATTACCACATGCATAAAAGGTACTGTGAGAAACCCGCCGGGTCAGTAACCTAGAAAGCTCCTGCTGTGCTTTAATTACAGGTTAAGGTACACAGGAGTAGGCCTGCTACCATTTCACACTGAAACCAGTGACCTATGACTAAGCCTCCACACTTAGGATTATGCAACAAGATGTAGTGTCGTTTTTCAAATGTGAGAAACAAGCTGCTCCGAGCGCCAGGGAGTCCTAATCACCTTAAAATAGCACTCAGAGCTCTTCCTGTGGTGAATCAGCCCCTTCTTCTCCAGCTCGCTTGTGCTGAATGTGTTTTCCTATATTCTGTTTCTTTTAATTATGTTTTTACTCTTTACTAATTAGTGATGTTACCATTATGTCCGGTCTATGCACATGGACCACTGATTGGAGAAAACAGAGGAACTGAGAAGGAGTCCGTGAATAACACATAAAACATAATAGTGACCTCTAGATTCTCAACTTTATTTGAATCAAAGTCTGATTAAAATGAAGAAGATCAAGACACTTGGGGGGAGATTTACAAAAAAGTCGCGCAACGCAGCGCAGCCCCCCGCGAGGCTGCGCTGCGTTGCGTGACAGGGAGGGAGCAGGAGAGCGCCTTATTTTTAGAGCTATGGCTCCCTCCTCCCCTTTCCCTTGCGCCGGCACTGAATTCAACAGCCATGCGCCATGCACACACCTTAGTGCTGTAGCGCTAGGGTGTGTGCATGAGTGTAGCATAGGTTTTGTACAGGACTCGGTTGGGGGGCATAGGTCTTCGCTGCCGGCGGCTCCAGCCCCGGCGCCGCAGGCCCCTCTTGGATCCAGGCCTGGATCCAGATTAGCGCCGGTTGACCTCGTTACGCCTCCACCGGCGCCGCTTCCGACGGCACCACTACCGCGTCCGACGCCGGTTGGCCCCCCGGCCGGCGTCGACCCCGGCCTCCATCCCAACGTGGACACGGAGCCGGACCGGCGTCGTCCGACGCCGGATCCGGCGCCGGGTGGGGTTTTCATGCCCCTCCTGGGGTCCCTTTTCAACCACAGTGGCACTCAGAGGATGATGAGGAGGACTGGGAGGGGTCAGGTGACCCTTTAACTGACCAGTTGGAAAGTGAACAGGACTGGAGACAGGAACTGGGGGATGCAAGTGGTTTGGACACCTCCCCTGACCTTGGCATGTTGTCTCCTCCTACCGTGGCTATGGAGGAGGGAGCATCATACGCAGTGGTGTTGCGTAGGGCGGGCGAGGCTCTTAACCTCAAGCTTCCTACGGTGGCGGTCAGGACTAACCTCCTGACGGAGGTGCTTCAGCCGGCTGTGAGCTCTTCGGAGCCCTTGCTGCCGTTCAATGAGGCCCTCACCGACGTCCTTTTGGGCACCTGGTCCAGGCCCAACACGGGGGCTCCCGTGGACAGGATGATTGCCCGACGCCACCGCCCGGCTCCGGGCGACCCCACTTTCCTCTCCCAACACCCCACCCCGGAGAGCTTGGTTGTCCAAGCCTCCACTTCCAAAAGCGCATTCCCTACCGCTCCCCCGGAAAGGGAATCCAAGAAGCTGGACCACCTTGGGAAGAAGATTTTCTCTTCTGCCAGCTTAGGACTGCGGTCGGTAAACACTGCATGTCTCTTGGGCCGTTATTCCCACTCCGTGTGGGATACGGTGGCGCAGGTGCTGCCTCAGTGTCCGGAGGAGGCCCGGGCAGTGCTCTCCCAGGCTGTGGCCGCCGGGAGAGATGCAGTAAAGTTTGCCATACGTTGTGGGCTGGACACCGCCGACTCTCTGGGCAGGACCATTTCAACGTCGGTAGCGCTTCGTCGCTACGCCTGGATGAGGTTGACTGTCTTTTCAGGGGATGTCCAGAACACCTTGATGGCCATGCCCTTTGATGGACGTCGCCTTTTTGCCGACAAAGCAGACAACGCTCTAGAGCGTTTCAAGGACTCACGGGCTACGGCCAAGTCCTTGGGCCTCTCCACCCTCCCTGCGCAGTCTGCTTTTTGCCCCTTTCGTGGCTACGGAAGGGGTGCCCTGCTACGTCCCGCCCAGAGCCACAGCCGCAGCAAGTTACCCAACCTTCACGCGGCCGGGGACGTGGGAACAACCGTCGTGGTTCCGGGGGCCAGCGGGCGGGCCAGTCCACCAACCCCCCCTCCGCAGCAGCCTTCAAACCCTCCTAGTCCGACCTTTCAGGCCCATCAAACGCCAGTGGGCGGCAGGATTCGCCATCACATCCCCCACTGGCGCACCATCACCTCGGACAGGTGGGTTTTGCAGATAGTCCAAAGGGGCTACTCCCTCCGCTTCGAGACTACCCCTCCAGCCATGCCACCAAGATACCACCGCATGTCGGAGGATCATCTGGCCCTTCACCAGCAGGAAGTTACGGCTCTCTTGGCCAAGGGAGCCATCGAGCGCGTTCCTGTCCCAGAAGTAGGTCGTGGTTGTTACTCCCACTACTTTCTGGTCCACAAGAAGGACAAGGGCCTGCGTCCTATCTTGGATCTCAGGGACGTCAACCGCTTCCTCCGGAAGGAGAAGTTCAAGATGTTGACGCTTGCTCAGGTCTTGTCTGCCCTCGACCCGCAAGACTGGATGGTAGCGTTGGACTTGCAGGACGCTTATTTTCACATCCCCGTCCTGCCGGCCCACCGGCTTTACCTACGGTTCACGGTAGGCCACAAGCATTTTCAATTTACCGTGCTTCCCTTTGGCCTTACCAGTGCCCCTCGGGTGTTCACGAAAGTGATGGCGGTGGTCGCAGCTCATCTGCGCAGATCAGGGGTTTCAGTCTTCCCCTATCTCGACGACTGGCTGTTGAAGGCGGGCCTGCCTCAGGCAGTCGTCTCCCACCTCCAGACTACGGCCAACCTCCTGCATTCGCTGGGGTTTTCCATCAATGTGCCGAAGTCACACCTGATTCCCTCTCAGAAGCTCCTCTTCATCGGAGCGGTTCTGGACACGACCCGGTTTCGGGTCTATACTCCCGAGCAGCGAGTCCGGGATATTCAGGCTATGATTCCGATCTTTCAGCCTCTATCCCGGGTTTCGGTCAGAGTGACTCTGAGGCTGCTGGGCCTCATGGCCTCCTGCATCCTGCTGGTCGATCATGCCAGGTGGCATATGCGGGCTCTGCAGTGGGACCTGAAGTTCCAGTGGGCGCAGCATCAGGGGAATCTGTCCGATTGCGTCCAGATCTCGGAGGGCACTGCACGTCAACTGCAGTGGGGGCTCACGAACCAGGATTGGGTCAATGGCAGATCCCTCTCCCTTCCCCAACCAGACCACACTGTGTGACGGACGCGTCCCTTCTGGGATGGGGTGGCCACATGGGAGAGGCGGATATCAGAGGCCTCTGGTCTCCGGCGGAGTCCGGGCTCCACATCAACCTTCTGGAGCTCCGGGCGATTCGTCTTGCACTCAAGGCATTCCTTCCCTCTGTCCGGGGAAGAGTAGTGCAGGTGTTCACGGACAACACCACCGCCATGTGGTACTGCAACAAACAGGGCGGGGTGGGGTCGTGGACCCTCTGTCAAGAGGCCCTCCGCCTCTGGACATGGCTGGAACATCAGGGCATATCCCTGGTGGTTCAACACCTGGCAGGTTCCCTGAACGCCAGGGCGGACGAACTCAGCCGCAGGTGCATGATGGATCACGAATGGCATCTCCACTCGGAGGTGGTGCAAGGTCTCTTTCAACAATGGGGAGAGCCTTGGTTAGATCTATTTGCCACCGAAGAGAACGCGCAATGTCAGCAATTCTGCGCCTTGGAATTTCCAAGGCGGCACTCGCTAGGCGACGCCTTTCGTCGCAAGTGGAGTTGCGGTCTGTTGTACGCCTTTCCGCCTATACCACTGCCCAGAGTGCTGAAGAAGATCAAGCGCGACCGGGCCCAAGTCATTCTTGTGGCTCCGGATTGGGCACGAAGAGTCTGGTATCCCGAGCTGCTCAACATGGCCATCGATCCTCCGATCAGACTGCCTCTTCGGGAGGATCTTCTGTCGCAGCAGCAGGGGACGGTCCTCCACCCGAACCTGTCCAGTCTCCACCTCCTTGCGTGGAGATTGAGCGGCGGCAGTTGACCTCTTTCGACCTGCCTCCCGAAGTCTGTGACGTAATCCTGGCAGCCAGGCGTCCCTCCACTAAAACGGTATACGCCTGCCGGTGGAACAAATTTGTGGCATGGTGCACAGCAAAGGCTGTGGATCCCCTTTCTGCCCCTCTTTCTGAAGTACTCTTGTTCCTTCTCTCTTTAGCCCAGCAGGGCTCTGCTCTGGGCACTGTCAAGGGCTATCTGTCAGCCATCTCTGCTTTCCTTCGGCTGCCAGATCAGCCTTCTCTTTTCAAGTCCCCGGTAGTTAACCGTTTCTTAAAAGGTTTAACACATCTTTTTCCTCCAATCCCCTTCGTTATGCCTCAGTGGGAATTGAATCTTGTACTAACTTATCTAATGTGCGCTCCCTTTGAGCCGCTTCATAGCTGTCCCTTACGGCTCTTAACTCTTAAGACTGCTTTCCTGGTAGCCATCACTTCTGCTAGAAGGGTGAGTGAGCTCCAGGCCCTTTCTTCAAAACCTCTTTTTCTGTCTGTTTATCCGGATAAGGTGGTTCTCCGAACCCGTCCATCCTTCCTTCCTAAGGTGGTCACTGCCTTCCACATTGGGCAGACCATTACCTTGCCCACCTTCTTTCCGCCTCTGCATCCTTCGAAGGAGGAAGAGAGGCTCCACCGTCTGGACCCAAAATGTGCGCTCTCCTTCTATCTGGATCGCATGAAACAGTTCCGGGTGGATGATCAACTTTTTGTTGGCTACGTGGGCGCAAAGAAGGGTCGGGCCGTACACAAACGCACCATTTCTCGATGGGTCGTGTTGTGTATTAAAGCTTGTTACTCTCTGGCTAAAAAAGAGCCTCCAGTAGGGCTACGCGCTCACTCCACCAGGGCGACGGTAGCCACTACTGCCTTGGGAAGAGGAGTTCCTCTAAATGACATCTGTCAGGCAGCTACGTGGGCATCACTGCACACGTTTACGAAACACTACTGTCTGGACAGCCTAGTCCGGAGAGACGGCTTCTTTGGCCGTTCTGTTCTCCAGGACTTTCTGGTGTGATCTTGGTTCGCAGACCCACCACCGGGGTTGGTATTGCTGGGGTATCTATTCTAAGGTAAGGAATCTATAACTAACGTGTTTCTTTCAGATGAACAAGTTACTTACCTTCGGTAACGATATATCTGTAAGAAACATTAGTTAGTTATAGATTCCTTACCGCCCCACCCATCCTCCCCATTCTGCGAACTGATTTCTAGGGTTAAGGACATCCTTTCAGGGACCTAATTTTGTGCACCAATGGTCAGTGTCTTGCATGGCTCTGCGTTTCTGGCACAGAAAGTCGTGTACAGAACTGACGTCAGCGCGCGAGGGCGGCGTCTAAGTAGCTGCCGCAACGTCATCCCGGCGACCACGACGCCGACGACGGACGGGGAGCCGACCGACGCCACCTTCCGACTCGCAGAGGTACTGCTGACGAAAAAACTTTCCGGATCCAGTCTGCCGCCTGGGGGTAATTCTAAGGTAAGGAATCTATAACTAACTAATGTTTCTTACAGATATATTGTTACCGAAGGTAAGTAACTTGTTTGTTAACTGCAACTTCTCAGCAGCTTGGACTGCTAGGAGCCGGTGTATCCTAACTCTCTGCAGGCTGCATGCTGTAGGCAGCTAGTAATAGAGACCACCCCAGGTGTGGCTCATATAGAAATGTTCTTGCAAATAATACATCGCTGAAGGTATTTACATAGGGAAACAGTTTGCACCTCATCTGAGGATATTGTATCGGGCTATGGTGTTTTCAAGGACACCACACCCTTATTGCCAGTAAATTCACTATGGTTAGATTGAGTTGTGTTTGACTGTGTAGGTAAGGGGAACATGAAAAACAAGCTCTTATTTTCTAGGGGGGGTGAGTAATACCATTCCTTCCACAGGGATCATTGCACTCCAAGGATGTTGTGGGGGTCAGCGCTCTAAGGGAGCTGCTGCTAATCCTCACAACTGGTAAAGTGACACTGACATTAGCAATCTGGCACAGTATGCTCTAGTACCCATGTCAGGTCCCTGCTGAGAATGAAGGACTGCTACGAACCACCATCATCCCTATTGACAAGGCTACCTGCTACCAAACTATGGCTACCCCCTGGAGTCAGGAAGAGAGACGAGGCAGCACACACCGACTCTGCTGCTGCAGCTGTCTCCGCTACGGCCATATATAACCTTGGTCTCGAAAGCTCATGTTATATCCTACCTTCGTAATAATTTATATTTTTTTCTGGATACCATAAAAGGTGTGACAGCCCCATACGTACAGAATCTGTGCATAGATTGAAACTGCGCCAAACTAAAATTTGACTGAATGGGATCAAATCTACAGACGCTGACTTCGCGACCTCCGCCTCCTTCCACAGACGTGGATCCACCTGGCTTCATCGCTTCAACCGATGCAGTCTATCCCAAAACAAAGAAATGATAAGGGAGCTACATGAGGTAAAAACATAACGATAATGAAGATGGAGTCTTTGTTATGAATTAAATAGATTGTGTGCAATTAAATGATGCATTATCCTTAAAGAGCCTCGGTGCTGTCAGCATGCATTAGCATTCCAATCTGAAACTGACTTTTAGATCAACAACATCATTAGGAGTCAAAGAGATCCGCTCTGGAGGAGACATCAGGCAGCAGGGTTACACAAAGCAGAGTTAGAAGGCTTTTGGCAGCCATTGATCTCGGGAAAGGCACTCATTGGCAAGCCAGGCAGCCCCTATGAACTCTGGGAATAAATGTCAGAGCAGAAGCACTGACAAAGATTTTCCGAGTGTAAATCTCGCCTTTAATTTATCCCTTATTAAAATCCATTTTGAAATTGTATTTGCATTATGTATTCCTCAGCCGGTTGCTTGCTTGAACGCAGAGACGGGAGAGCCAACTAATTAACAGTGAGAGCTGAGCCAGAGCCGAGCCAAGGGTCTGGCCCGGATCTTAGAGCTGGTGCATGATCCGGGCCAAGGGTCTGGCCCGGATCTTAGAGCCGGTGCGTGAGCCGAGCCAAGGGTCTAGCCCGGATCTTAGAACCCGTGCATGAGCCGAGCCCTGAACATTGTTGCTTTGTAAATCATGCAACAAACATCACATAAATATGATGAAGTCTCTTGAAAATTAAAAAAAGCACATTTCTTTAACATGTCGAAGCATTGACATTAATAAGTCACATTATCGCATTGCACTGAGAAGTACTTATTGAAAGTGATGGGTTTTTAACATGAACCATCAGTGAATCATGAGGCAAGACAGCTGTCAGGTAAACCCTGTATGTGGCCCAGATTGTTATAGAGCAACATTATAGTCTATCAATCAAACAAAACAGGTTTTTGAACAGCTGGGATTCTGAACTCACATACTTGAAAGTGCGGTCATCTGCGACGATAAAGAAAAAAGAGTTTTGGTGAACTAAAATATTTGCCTACGACCACACAATTTAAGTGGGGGGCCATGATTTTTCCAGGTTTTCTGGATTCATTTTGTTCAAATCCACCAGTAAAGGTGTATCAGTTTGTCTTTCCTTATGTTAAGGTTTTGTTTTTACCTCTGCATCCTTTATATAGTGCTAACTAACAGTGCTTGGCATGAGAACCAGTTACATTCATTGTTAATAGGCACAGGTAGATTAAGTGATTTGCCCAGAGTCACAGGATGTTGATCCGATGCCGAGACTCGAACCTGGCTCCCCAGTTCCAAAGTTGGTAGCTCTGGCCCTAATGCCACATCCTGGTTGGAGAGAGAGAGACAGAGAGAGAGGCAGGCAGAGGCCACATGAAAGCTCGGCTTGTTATAGGCTCGAAGTTCCAACAGGGTCTGAAACTGAGCCAGATCCAGGCTTCAGGCTCGAGCCTGGCTCGAGCTTTCAGTCGCTCTCCTACCTCTACTAGAACATTCCGATGACTCATTGAGTTGAACACTCATCCTGACATGTTCGTTCATTTATGAGTCACATGGTCGTATCCCAGCAAGTCCATGATCCTCCTGATGTTAATAAATTGATCACATTTAAAGTGAATAATAGTAAGAACTATTAAATACAGCGCTTAGGAACTGCAGAAGTGCAGTTTGAAGTGAGGTATAAAAAAGCGCTTATTATTAAACCACTTCATTTTTAAACTTAGTGTGATTGGGTATCTCTCATTTAAAATGTTTTGTGATGAGCAAAAATGATGTTGTGCCGAGTCATTGTGGACCGAAGAAAACACGTATTGGAAAAGCCAATAGGTCTCGCCTTTGAGAGTTATTGCCTTTGGCAATGATTCTTAGTTATGCTGTACAGCAGCACAGCTGCTATGTGTCATGGCTAAAAAATCTTTTTTAAATACTGATGTGCTTCTTTTTAGTAAAAACAAACAAACAGAAGAGTGCTTTGGGTGACAAGGCAAAATGGAAGGAGGGAGGGCAGGAGGGCGCAGGAGAGAAGAACACGGGTGGGGAAGAAATAATGTGGAAGCACACAGACAATGGAGGGTGGGCGGGACAGACTGGGAAGGCAAACGGCCAATGGATGGTGGGCAGGAGGGGCTGGGGAAGCAAGTTAACAATGGTTAGTGGTTAGAAGGGGCTGGGGAAGCAAGCTGACAATAGAGAGTGGGCGGGAGAGGCTGGGACAGCAAACTGACAATGGAGGAGATGGGGCAGAAAGCTGACAATGGAGGGCAGTGGACATGGGAGAGCAAGATGACAATGGAGAGTGGGCAGGAGGGGATGAGGAAGCAATCTGGCAAAGTAGGGGGAGTGGGGCTGGGAAATCAAACTGACAATAGAAGAAGGGTGTGCGAGCTGGGCAGCACACGGACAAGTGAGGATGGGCGAGAGGGCATGGGAAGCACATGGACAACAAAGGGCTGGTAAGAGTAGAAGAGGAAACAAACTCAGAGGTAGGCAGGAAGAGCTGAGGAAACAAACGAGCGAGTCAGGGTGGATGGGTGGCAACGGTGGAACAAACAGACAAGGAGGTGGTGGGAAAGCAAGAATGGGAAAATAAGGTGGGTGGGGAAGAAGCAAGAATGACAAATGAAGGAGGCTGAGTAAAAGGAACATGGAGGGGGAGAAGTACACGAGGGAGATAGTTGGAAAGCATAAGCACTCTCATGGAGTGCTTAAGGAAAAAAAAGAAGCACCTGAAAAATGAGCAGTGGAAGAATACAAGTAATACGTCCACTGCGCTCATTCTCCAGGGGTGCGGTAAACACAAGAGGAAGGAAAGCCTACAGAAAATGATGAATAAGAATCAAGCAAATGATAGTGACAATGAAGTCAAGCAGTGGTAAGCAATGGGCAGGCTCTAGACCTACTGTAAGCTAACATATATATCCTGCAATAGACAGCTTATAGGCGAGACCCAAAAAGAAGATGTACCATGCAAAACTGCCTGATAAAGTGATGCTTCATCAATGTGCTAGTAAGAGCAGTCAAAGTGCTGCAGCATCAACATGCACAGTTAGGATCTGTGAACGACAGGTATAAGTTCTGTGAGCGTGTCTCCGGTTTTCATGCTGTCACAGTAAATACTATGGATCCAAAACCTCGCCTGGTTACCTGTACCTATTTCTGAATTTATGCAATTAAGCTAGATTTCCAAGCGAATGTATCACAAAAATATACAGAGCATATAATTGGATATAGGAAAATGCATTACCATGTGTGAAATTACACATTTTTTCTTTATTTTTCTTCCCATAAAAAATATTTTTCCCTCTGGGGTAGTCTCTTGCTTTACACCTCCACCAATTTTGGAGTGTTCATTTCCCATTCCCACCCAAAAAGGGATTTACTCTTGTGTTTACAGAAGTACATTTGCAAAATGTCTCAGGGTGTGATAAGGTGGGGAAAAGTTTGTCAGATTTTCCATGGCACCCCCATCATGGATCACCCACTCACCATCCCTCAAGTAGAATTTACTTTTCCTCAATAATTGCAACCTCCTGGGATACTTGAACGCAAGTGCGAGCAGAGATGCTCTTTTGGTGATTCAGCCAGTTCGGATTATATCCGGAATAATACAGAACCAATGGAACTGATGGGAATTTGTTCTTCTCTTGATCCACTGTTTCTGTGATATGCTGTGCCCACTTATGTTGTATCGACATTTGCGGACAACAACTTAGAAACAGAATAGTATAACCAACTCTGGACATAGAAAAGTGCGGAAATGAATTGCTAAGATTATGAATCTATATACTATATAAAGAGTACTATTGAAGCCCTGAAAAAGCGGAGGTAGTCTGTGATTTTTACTTGGAAAACTCAATATTATACTCATATATGCATCCTTCTGTTACCATGTCTTCACAAAAAGAATTGTTTTACACAAAACTACTTGGGATAATGGTGCTCATGAGTAAATTAATTTAGAAGTGGAAACTTGCGTGCATGGATAGCTTTGTGATCTGGGACCTATGGATGTTATTATGATAAACTTCAGATAGTTAGGTACAAAGTATTTACATTAACTACAAATGTTGTAAAAAGCACTGAAGAATGAGAAATTGTCACTCTCCACAGGCATCCCTTTTGGTAATCTGGCTTAGTGTTATGTTATGTTATGTATTTAAGTCTTGATATAGCGCACAACTCATCCCCGAAGAGACATCTCTGCGCTGAATCGGCAGGTAGGTGTGGTAAATGCAGCATTAAAACAACTAGGTTTTAAGGGGATTTTTTAATTCAGCTAGACTAGGGCACATGCGAATGAACAGAGGAAGTTTGTTCCAGTGGAGCGGAGCCAGATAGGAAAAGGCTCGGCCTCCGTATTTGGCGTTGCGAATCCATCGGGGGCATAGAAGAGACTGGTTGCTTGATCTCAGGTTCCGATACAAAAGGGGATGATGGACGGAACGTTTGAGCCAATCAAACACTCACCCCCAGTCAACTGATCTGGGTTTAATCCATCATCATTCTTTAGCTCACTCCACCACCCCAGTTCAGACATGGCTATATGCAAATCAGTCTGACCCTGTGCCTCATGGGAACAGTCCAGCCCGAACTGCCAAGCCATGTCTTCCCTGGACCGGAAACAAGCATCCTAGGACCGGTTTCTGGCATTTCAGCCGTCATCAGCCAGGCTTGCTTGAATCCAGTGGCAAAGTGAGCAAGGGACCCACGTCTGGGCATACCCCCGCCAACTTAGGGGCGACAAAAGCGATACAAAAGGGGATGATGGACGGAACGTTTGAGCCAATCAAACACTCACCCCCAGTCAACTGATCTGGGTTTAATCCATCATCATTCTTTAGCTCACTCCACCACCCCAGTTCAGACATGGCTATATGCAAATCAGTCTGACCCTGTGCCTCATGGGAACAGTCCAGCCCGAACTGCCAAGCCATGTCTTCCCTGGACCGGAAACAAGCATCCTAGGACCGGTTTCTGGCATTTCAGCCGTCATCAGCCAGGCTTGCTTGAATCCAGTGGCAAAGTGAGCAAGGGACCCACGTCTGGGCATACCCCCGCCAACTTAGGGCGACAAAAGCGATACAAAAGGGGATGATGGACGGAACGTTTGAGCCAATCAAACACTCACCCCCAGTCAACTGATCTGGGTTTAATCCATCATCATTCTTTAGCTCACTCCACCACCCCAGTTCAGACATGGCTATATGCAAATCAGTCTGACCCTGTGCCTCATGGGAACAGTCCAGCCCGAACTGCCAAGCCATGTCTTCCCTGGACCGGAAACAAGCATCCTAGGACCGGTTTCTGGCATTTCAGCCGTCATCAGCCAGGCTTGCTTGAATCCAGTGGCAAAGTGAGCAAGGGACCCACGTCTGGGCATACCCCCGCCAACTTAGGGCGACAAAAGCGATACAAAAGGGGATGATGGACGGAACGTTTGAGCCAATCAAACACTCACCCCCAGTCAACTGATCTGGGTTTAATCCATCATCATTCTTTAGCTCACTCCACCACCCCAGTTCAGACATGGCTATATGCAAATCAGTCTGACCCTGTGCCTCATGGGAACAGTCCAGCCCGAACTGCCAAGCCATGTCTTCCCTGGACCGGAAACAAGCATCCTAGGACCGGTTTCTGGCATTTCAGCCGTCATCAGCCAGGCTTGCTTGAATCCAGTGGCAAAGTGAGCAAGGGACCCACGTCTGGGCATACCCCCGCCAACTTAGGGCGACAAAAGCGATACAAAAGGGGATGATGGACGGAACGTTTGAGCCAATCAAACACTCACCCCCAGTCAACTGATCTGGGTTTAATCCATCATCATTCTTTAGCTCACTCCACCACCCCAGTTCAGACATGGCTATATGCAAATCAGTCTGACCCTGTGCCTCATGGGAACAGTCCAGCCCGAACTGCCAAGCCATGTCTTCCCTGGACCGGAAACAAGCATCCTAGGACCGGTTTCTGGCATTTCAGCCGTCATCAGCCAGGCTTGCTTGAATCCAGTGGCAAAGTGAGCAAGGGACCCACGTCTGGGCATACCCCCGCCAACTTAGGGCGACAAAAGCGATACAAAAGGGGATGATGGACGGAGCGTTTGAGCCAATCAAACACTCACCCCCAGTCAACTGATCTGGGTTTAATCCATCATCATTCTTTAGCTCACTCCACCACCCCAGTTCAGACATGGCTATATGCAAATCAGTCTGACCCTGTGCCTCATGGGAACAGTCCAGCCCGAACTGCCAAGCCATGTCTTCCCTGGACCGGAAACAAGCATCCTAGGACCGGTTTCTGGCATTTCAGCCGTCATGTCTGATTGGCTCAAAGGTTCCGTCCATCATCCCCTTTTGTATCGCTTTGATCTCAGGTTCCGGCTTGGAATGTGAGGGATGAGCCTATTCTGGAGGTATTTTGGGCCTGTTCCTGACAGAGATTTGTATGTCAGGCTGAGCAATTTAAGCAGTGCTCTCTTGCGAATGGGGAGCCAGTGTAGTGCTCTAAGTATGGGGACTGACGAAGTTCTTGGAGCAAGTTGTTTACCATATGTGTAGCAGTGTTTTGGATGACTTGTAGTTTCAACCAAAAGGATTCATTGGCGGCAAGGAACAGGGCATTGCCATAATCTAGGCGCCTGATGACTAGAGCCTGGGTGAGTGTTTTCCGTGAGCTCAGTGGAAGCCATCTAAAGATTTTTTTGAGCAGATGCATAGTACCAAAACAGGTGGCACATGTGGAGGCAATCTGGTCTTGCATTGATAGCTGATCTTCTAAATTTATGGTTAGGTTTCTGCGGTTCTACTTGGCAAAGGGTACAGTTGTGCCGGCCACCAATCCTCCGTCCAGAAACTCTGAGCTTTGCCAGTGTGGGCTCCCCATCATTTCCTTCCCAGTTTTTCTGCCATCTGGGCCAATCTGTGTATTTGTTCTGAGAAGTCATTAGCCCAAGGGTTGCTCTTTCTTGAGTCTGCATGGATAGCTAGTGCACTTCCTTCTGTCTTGTACCCCGTGGAAGCTCATTTCAATTTATGGGTAATACGATTGCTCAGTGAAATACTGAGTTCTGGGAGGAACTTGATGGTAATATGTTTAAAACTAAGAGGGAGAAGTTCTTCATATAGTGATATACTTTGTATCATTAAATTGGTAAGACTAGCATGTATGATCGCTGCAATTTCTATGTTATTATGTTAATGTTTTAGATGAACTACAGTTGGTGCAGAAGGAATTAACATGTATGTGCGGTCCTTTGAATACTTAGAAAGATGAATATTGATGTCCCACCCTTTGAATCAATTATAATATTCCCTATTTATAATTGCTCCCGAAGGCTTAGATAATAGGAGCTACTAACACTCAAAAAGTCGATTGACAAACCATTGGCTCTGCATTGCTTGCTTGCATTGACATTGGCTCAAAGAAGAAACAAATCCTTTGTGAAACGTGCACAAGCATGGGCGGCCATGTTGCAAAGTATTCCAAGATGGCCACCCAGGCATATGCATCCATTGTGCATGCAGGCACCCGGTGTGGCATAGGGTAACACTGAAATACTATGGGCTAGGCATATAGCTTTAAGCAAATGTTTACGTGTGTTTGTTTGTAATAATGGGGGCAAAGGAGTAAAAGAACACAGTATGATGGCAGGAAGGAAAATAATACAAGCAATTGACTGGAGTAAGAACAAAATAGGGCAACCATTGGCAAAGCAAACTGATTTCCTTTTCCGCTGGAAAAAAGTTAGACGTTTGGCTGATAAAGAGCTGCCAACAGATAGAAAGGGAGAGCAGCAGGGGCTGTGTGAGTAAACCCACCGAACACACCCCCCGCAGGGGAGTGAGAGCAGCAGTGGCTGCATCAAGGAACACGCTATATGGATGTGAAACGAGTGCCCCAGACGGAAGAGGGAAAGCATCAGCAGCAGTTTTAGGGAACCAGCTGGGCTCACATGGAGAGAAATGTCCTGGTGGAAGAGCAGCGCAAACGTGTCCCATGGGCATTAGAGTGCTTTACATGATCCCCAAATTGCTTTACACAATTTTTAAGTTTCAGGGAGATAAAGTAATTTGCCTAGACTCACAGGAGGTTGAGCTGAGGCTGGGACTCAAACCTGGTTCCCTAGTTCCACAGTTGGCAGCTCTGGCCACTAGGCCACGTCTCCTCCTCTTGCATTAAGGAACTCAGTTGGCACACATGGGGAGGATCGACCTTGGGAAGGAGGGAGAGCAGTGTGATCTACATTAAGGAACAAACCAGATACTCATAGAATGAGCAGCCCGGTGGAGCAACCTGATTAAGGGATGGGTTGGGAGCTGTACAGTACTCACAGCCTTGTGCTCTGACTTTGTGTGCGGCAATGAGGAGAGACAATTGGTTTTTTACATCCGCAAAATGCCATGGGCTGATAACAACGTTGATGGACAGCCCTGTGAGCCAATGACAAACCCAGCTAAACGACAAAAGCCAATGGCTGAAAAGGCTTTCCAAAGGCAGTATATATATATATATTATATATATATATATATATATATATATATATATATATATATATATATATATATATATATATATATATATATATATATATATATATATTGGATGCTGGATGTCAATGTTTTATGTTGTGTGCTGAGTTGTGTGGTGTGTGTTGGCAGTAGCTCTTTCACCACATAGCTAAAGCTGTCTGTAGGCAAGATCGAAAAAGTAAATGTGCATTTCCATATACAATATTTAATACTGGGGTTTATCTTATTTCCTACAACTTCCCCAGGAGTCTGTAGGCTTTTGTTATTGGTGGAGGACCCCCCTGTCCAATGACCCTGCAAAGTGGCCACAGTATAGAGTGGACTTTGGCTTATTTGTCACTAGTCTCCATTTAGTTGAGGATTGCAGGTATACTCAACACCACTCCTCAGTGCAGAATATCTAACAATTGTTGTAATTTGTAGTTTATTCTCTGAATACGTCCATCAAGGCATCTCTTGTCAGAGCCCACTTTCTATACAGTGAAGTCAAAGTGTCTGATTTTGTGTTACGGACCAATGATTCTTGTTCCCATTTCATATCTGGACTGCTCTACATTTGTGGCTTTCTCTGTCAAGCTCTGTAATTTCATCTTCGAAGTGCTCACTGCTGAACATGGAGGCTCTGTTCTCTCATTGAGGTCTGCGGAAAATGCATTTATAAATTTCATTGTCCCGCTTTCCACTCATGAAAAGTCCTCTGCTTCCACCTCGGTCTGTGGGGTAGACTCTCAATGGCCTCAGGACCGCAGTGTCTCTCGGCTGTTAACAAACTCGTCTGTACTGGGCTTCTACTTTATATGCCATGATAATACATTATTTCCCCACTGCAAGATGTCTATCAGGTAGTACAAACAAGGCCCCACTTGCCTAGCTTTTCAGGATAAATAGGGGTCTGCAAGATCTTCTTTGATCTCAAGACACTCTAGGCATTTGGACATTCAGTAGCCCTATCCGGGAATTAAGCTTGCGCCCTACACGGGGGCTGCAGTCTCCAGCTATGACCGTGGTATGCCATTATCCTCTCCTATGTCTTCTCTTGCGTCAGATGTGGCACTTTCTAGCCTATAAGAGTGTCTGGGGGAGTGCTCACTTGAATGACAGTTCAAAATCCTCCAAATTTCCTTGTGTCACCAGTGCCCATCAGCCTTCCCCACTTCCAAGTTGGAGAATTCAACTTTCCACTGCCTGCTTACAATCTATTCAACATTCTCAGTGCTGTGAAGGGACTGGAGATTTGTTCAGCAATTCATCGATCATTTGTTCTTTTTGCTTTTGTCACCCTAAGTGGGAAGAGTATACCCAGACGTGGGTCCTGTGCTCACTGTGCCACTGCATTCGAGCTAGCCTGGCTGATGAGGGGTGATACCGCAAAGCTGGTCTCAGGATGCTTGTTTCCAGTCCAGGGAGGACCTGGCCTGGCAGTCCGGGCTGGACTGTTCCCATCTGGAGCAGGGTCAAGACTGATTTGCATATGGCTGGGTCCTTACTGGGGTGGTGTTGTGAGCAAAGAAACAATGGATTAAACCCAGATCTGTGACTGGGGGTGAATGTTTGATTTCGTCAGTATCCGTCCATCATTTGTTCTTTTTGTTTTTGTTGCCCTAAGTGGGAAGGGTATGCCCAGACGTGGGCCCCATGCTCACTGTGCCACTGGAGTAGCAGCCAGGCCTCCTTTGCAACTTAATTCTTAGTCACCCCCAGCTAGAAAAATAGCTTCCTCTTCCCTCCCCTACTCCCCTGAACCGCCGTCCTCACGCCCTTCTCACACACAGGAATGCACATAATTTTTACCATCTAAAATCCCATGGACTAGCGAATTCCTTGTGGATTTACAACCGGAAAAAACAATCCCACGTGGTAGTTTCCCATTCCATTCGGTTTTACTCTTAATTGCATTGTACTGGCCAATTTTCCCAGGCAGTAACAGTAAAAAATCTCATGCGATATCACCATCGCCCTGGTACCATGCAGATCAGAATCAAGGTCTAGGTAGAATTGTTTTTAATAAACGTTTTTCAGTTTCTTTGACAGTGTTGTATAAAGATATTACACCCGCGACTGCGGTAGCAGTGCAATCCCATTGTAATCCACAGGGATGTATGCCAACCCAGACAATTCCACTTCCGAACAGTGTGATCTGAGACTTCTGTGGATTTTCATCAACATTTACATGGACCTGCGCTTTATTTAGGTCTCGCCTAGGCAGCGCATGCGCTGTCTCGTTGAGACAGGCAGTATATGCTTTACTAGGTGAGTCCCCGCCTCCGTTTTCCTATTTGTTATTGAGTGTGTCTTTCAAAATCTACTACTTGCTATTGGCTAAGCGTGTTTTATGTCCCTCCTTTTTCCCTGTTGGGCACGCCTGTGGCTAATGGCCCCTTTACTGGTATTAGTCAATTTTTTGGGGTCTCTTGTTTTTGGGGGATCTCTTTTTTTAATGTGCCTTGCTTTTTTGGGGGGGTTTTCACAGCACGGGACAACCGTAATGGCGCCCTCGTGTCTTCTGCTTAAAATGCGAGGCTCGCAATGGCGCCCGCACGTCTTCTTTTTAAAATGCTCGAGTGCTTGTTTTGAAACATTCTGTGTTTTTTTTTTCACATCACGGGACAACCGTAGTGGCGCCCTGGTGTCTTCTGCTTAAAATGGGAGGCTCGCAATGGCGCCCGCGCGTTTTCTTTTTAAAATGCTCGAGTGCTTGTTTTGAAACATTGTGTGGTTTTTTTTCACAGCACGGAACAACTGTAATGGCGCCCTCGTGTCTTCTGCTTAAAATGCAAGGCTCGCAATGGCGCCCGCGCGTCTTCTTTTTAAAATGCACGGCTCGCTGGCTTGCACCGCTCATTAAACATGTTAATTTCCCCCCCAATAAAATATATATATAGATTCATTCTTGCAGCGCGGCACGCTTTTAGAATAGCGTCCGCGTGCCTTCATTTTCACCGGCGTAAGCAAGGGGGTGCGGTCATAGAAGCAGAAGAAAACTAAAATGGAAATTGAATTGCTTTCACAGAGAAATAAGGCAGCCATCTTGAAACTATAATTACTTCCTTCAAAAAAGAATGTAAGAAATAACAGATGGTATGAAACAGGCTAAAGAGATTAAGACATTGTGTCTGGAAATGATGAAAAAGTAGAGATTTTGATTTTATTAAATCCTTTCTAAAATATTTATATTTTCGACACTATAAACTGAAAAATTGCCACGTTCGGTGAAACAAAACTTGACATTTAATTTTTCTATTTCGTGTTATTCGATTTACCACTTCAGCTCTTGTCTTAAAACTCCAAAACACATACTTGTCCAACATGGCACTCAAATTGAACAACCACCCATAAGGATACCAAGCCTTCTCTATACCTTACGACGCCGCGTGTCTCAGACTCCACCTCCATCTTCTAACAGCTACACTGACGTAGTCGGATAACAAAGCAAAGCAGAGGTTTGACAGGTCCTTCTACTGAGTACATGCCGAGCCACAAGAGGCGTGCCTTCTCGCGAGGAAGCAGGGCTAGTACTGAGCGTAACCAAGTGGCTTCCTTCTGCGTCACTTCCCATTCGCCCAAGTGTTGGTGGCGGCTTCCTGGACCCGGATGGTGACTTGCGGCGGTAGTGCTGCAGCGGCGTAGCGGCTCCCACTGCCCCGCGCGGCCCCCGCGAGCCGGGAGCGCACGAGCACCGCGTGCCAGGCCGCGGTCGCCCCAGCAGTGCTGCGGGGAGGATGGCTGCTGTCGGGGGTCCTGGGGGCTCGGGCGGAGCCCTAGATGGTGGCGGCGGAGGGGGCCAAGCAACTCTGTTGGTGCGGGACGGCTGCCTACGCTGCGACGAAGAAGGACTGTACAGCTTGAGCTACCACCCGGCACTCAACGCCATCCTAGCCGTCACCAGCCGGGCCAGCTTCAAAGTCATCGACGGCACCTCTGGAGCCTTGCTGCAGCAGGCCACGGGCCTCATTGGTGAGTTGGGGTTACTAGGGGGGGCACCTATATTTGGCGGGTCATGTCTCCATAACCACTCCACCTGCCTTTCTCCCTTGTCAGTTTCTGGTGGAAGGGGTTCTGCCTCTTATGGTCGCCAAGCAGGGAGTCTCTCTCGCCAACCTCCCCCCTCCCTCCTCCTCACCTCCTCCAGCTCACCCCGATCTGCTAGTATCATGTTACCCGTCAGACACCTTGGGGACGTTGACAGCATCACTTGTCAGACTCCTTTCCCTGACAGGATCGGTGTGTTGGAGCTGTCTATCCCCGTAATAGGAGTGAAGTTGGGGAGTAGAGTTTGTGTTGCTGCACCTGTGATTTTTCATCCCACCAGTATCACATTTGCTTAGAAGTGGACTTGGGCCACTTTGTTACCGCCCAACAAATCTCATGCATATACAGTTATTCGAGGACCTGAGGATCTGTCTGTGTGTATTATATGAACTTTTTATGTACACATAACCCACATCATCAGGCTAAGTAAACATGAGAACAACATTTTCCTTACATATGGTGCTGCTTCGTCGACAAGGGAACCGGCTGCTTGTTTTTTGCGTCCACTTCTAGTTTCTAATTGCTTATCTTGCTCAATAGATCAGCAGATTGACTAACATTTTAGTTGGAGATCAGCCCTAAGACTTGTCTGCTTCCGCTTAGGGACTTTTTTTCTGTTTAACTGCCTCTATTTAACTGTCTTGATATAAAACAACTCACAGAGGTCAGTAAAATACCAGAATTGCTTTCTGCTAAGTGACTTTCTTTTTTTTTCTTTTTCTGACAACTGCCTCTATTCAACTTTCTTGATAGAAAACAACCAGCAGAGGTCAGTAAAATACCAGAATCACGTTAGCATTCTCTAGATTCCAGTCCATAGAAATGGTCTTCTACGAGCACCCGTAGACAATATTATTTTTTTCAAATCTTGTATTTTCAGTGATATGACCACCGAACGCCCTGATTTTATATTAAAAAAAGAGCTTTGGACTATACCATTTCCCGCTGAAAGGCAATATTTCTCTCGAATGTGTTCCCATACCTGGCGTGTCACACAGTTTGGTGCTTACTTTCCCTCCATGTTAAACAACAGTAGATGTTTCAGCACCCAGGCTAATGTGCTGCAGGCGCGCAACGCCCATTGGGCTCAAAGGGCTTCAGCCCCCCCCCGTCGTGTGTGGCAGCCCGGGCTGAGACAGCTTCCCGGGCACACACACAGCCGCACCCGAGTACTTCACAGGTCTTTAAAAGACCATTTGCTTGTAAATGAGGCTCTGTTGTTTTTCACCCCTTTTTAGAGCCCCTGCATCCCCACTCAGCCTATTGCTGGAAGAGTCAGCCCCCCGAAATTTTTCTTAGCCCCCCCCCGAAATTTGGCTCTAGTTGCGCCTCTGATGTGCTGCATAGCTAAATACATATAAGGTCCCAAAGGCGAGACCGATTGCATTGCAAATGCTTGTTTTCTCTTGGTTACTGATAGGAGATTTCATATGTATTGACACTTTTCTGTGTTGATGCCATAAATTCGTAAGATCAGCTGCATTCAAAGTCTTCCATTTTCTGACCAAACATCCTTCAAAGCTCTCAGGGCAGGTGGCTGCATCCGCTAAGCCACGACAGGTTTAGAGCAGACTGCGCTCATGTGTTCGGTGTATTCTGCGATAGTTTACAGTTAGCAGAGCAGAGACGAGCGCTCGATTAGTCATGTCTGCAGTGCAGCAGACCTAACATTGCACTGTGCCTTTTTAGGTCTCGGCCTGCACCAGCGCTTGCGCTGGTCTGGCCGAGAGTTTTAGTAAGCGGGTTTTGGAAGTGCAAACACTGGCTTTCGGCTGGCGACCAGCTTGAGTTCACGATGGCGTGCACGCGCAGCTGGCATCTGGGTTTCCTATCTCTTCCTCATTTCCTCGTCATGGCTCATTAACTCTCTGGACTCTGATGTTTCAATCGCAGCAGCAGCTCACAATACCAACTCAGGGCCCTGGACTACAGTCACATGAAAAACAACAGCGATTAGCATTGAAATGCAAGCTTTTTTTTGTCTAGTTAGAAATATTGCTTCGGTGGGTTGATTTCACCTTATATCGCTATTTGTTTTATATTGGGAGTCACAGCCTAATTACCAGTATTTTTGTCTCTCACTGTTTTTTTTTAAAAATATTTATTCGCGCAAAGCACAAAGCTATATTTAAGGTTACTTTTTCCGTGTCACTTCTTCACTCTATTTAAACTCCACACCCCCCACTCTTATTGTCTCTCTCCTTCTCTCTCTCTCCCCTCTCTAATTCTCTCTCTACTTAATTAACTCTCCCCTCTCTATCTTTTTTAGCCTTTCATTCTCTCTCACCCCTTTATCTGTTTCTCTTTCAAACTCCTTCATTCACTCTCTCTCCCCCCTTCTTTCTCTCTCTCTATTCCGCTCCACTCTTTATTCTATGTACACCCTTTCTCTCTCTTTCTCTCTCACCACCCTCTCTAATTAGGCATTATATCTTCACTCTATCTCTCACTCGGCAACACCACAGCATCACTCAGCGCAACCACAGCATCAATCAGAGCCAGCACAGCATCAATCAGAGCCAGCACAGCATCACTCAGCACCAACACAACATCTCTCAACGCCATCACAGCATCACTCAACGCCATCACAGCATCACTCAACGCAACCACAGCATCACTCAGCGCCACCACAGCATCGCTCAGCGCCACCACAGCATCGCTCAGCGCCACCACAGCATCGCTCAGCGCCACCACAGCATCGCTCAGCGCCACCACAGCATCGCTCAGCGCCACCACAGCATCGCTCAGCGCCACCACAGCATCGCTCAGTGCCACCACAGCATCGCTCAGCACCGCCACAGCATCGCTCAGCACCGCCACTGCATCGCTCAACACCGCCACAGCATCGCTCAGGGCCACCACAGCATCGCTCAGCGCCGCCACAGCATCACTCAGCGCCGCCACAGCATCACTCAGCGCCAAGACAATATCACTCAGCACCACCACAGCATCACTCAGCGCCAAGACAATATCACTCAGCACCACCACAGCATCACTCAGCACCACAGCAGTATCACTCAGCAACACCTGAGTATCATTCAGCATCACCTCAGCATCATCTCCGCAACAGTCACCACCACCACCACTACCACCTCAGCATCACTCAGCACCACCTCAGCCTGCTCTCGGAATCTGGCATCTGTTGATTCTCCCCTAGCATCTGGCCGCTGCTAGTGTTATAATACAGGTACTAGTTCCCAACCTTCACCCTCCGATTGTTTATGCCCCCTCAAAAAAAAGCTTTAACAAACAACCATTGAAATAGGCAGAAACAAGTTGCCAGCATTGCAAGAACAAAAGAAAACTGAGGAAAATTTTTATTGTAAATACTTTTTTAATATGGTCGTTCAGTTTTACATAATGCCTTCTTGGTCATATATAAAGTAACAAAAATGCTTCTGACACTTTTTTATTATAACTTTTCAGCATGCCGCACAGCAGCCACACTTCTCTACAGCACAGCTTGAAGACATTGGCAAAGTCAATAGCTCTGGCTAAACACTTATAAGGCCCCAAAGGCGAGACCTATTGGCTATGCCAATGCTTGTTGGCTTTGCGGGCTGCATTGACCAGCCAGTATCGACATTCGTTGATGGCATTTATAAAATGATACACTGGTTTGTTACGAACATTGATTTTCGTAAAACAAAAAACTCCACAGTGAAGGATGGTTTATGTCTCCGGAAGCATTGTCTGCAGCATTTCCATCAGTGGCAATGATTGGTTTGTTTATAAACCCTATAGATTTCTGTGCATCAGAGCGTTGTTTTGTAGATTGTTGCTGCCGGTGATGGTGGGAACCCTGCATTTTTGCTTCACATTATCTGAGTAATTACAAAGCACTTGCTCGTACATGGCTTTCTGTCACCTACTCCGTAAGGAGATTGTTTCCTGCCACTGAACTGCGCAAAGGATGGCCGATCAATCGATCAATCGACCACAGCGCATGCAAAGAAGTCCATTGTAAAGAGAAAATGCAATTCATTCCACAGAGTCGAAAAGCACCACTGTCCAGAGCCAAGTTTCCGCCTGGTGGTACGGTATTGTCCATTCTGCAGTACACTTTGCCCCTTCTGGTTGGTGGATGCATTTCTTTAGTTTTGGGGCACAGCGGTGATGCCAAACGGTAGATTATGGCCGGAAATCTTGGGTGAAAATAGCCCCTAATTTTTTTTTTTTTTAATTAACGTGAAATTTTACCAGCATTAACTTACATTACATTTGTAACATTCATTGTGAATATCAGAGAGGGGAATCGCTCAACGGTGGCATCTTTGGCGCACCTGTCAATAGGGTTACCTTATATGCAGGCCTGCCAAGTATCACGCATCAGGTGTGACGCTCACGCATTTCAGTGTGGTGTTCCGCATCACCGCACTGAAATGCATTGTCACGCATTTAATGCCAATCTGAAACTCTGGCTACGCAGGGTGCCAGCGCGCGCCGCCGGCGCTGTGCGCCAGCTCTGCTGCTCCCCGCAGACGTGCTGCCAGCAGCTGGGCTCAGTAAGTTAATAGTTAAATGTCTCTGCTCTCAGCTCTGGAGTGGCTGAGAGTGCTACAATGTAACAAATCTGCCCGGCAGCCTATTTCCTGCGGCCCGCGGCGCCGCGCGGCTTTCAGACGCACCACACTAAGACTGACTCACTGCTCCAATTACCAAGACCGGGGGGCAGGGCCTGCCCTCAGCAGTGGTTGCATGGCGCCGACCGCAGCGCTCTGAGTGCTGCCTGCTGCAGCTCTGCTCGCACCGGCCTGGGCCACTGCCTGCTATCAGCTGTGATTACCATGGCGCCGGCCGCAGCGCTCTTAGCGCTGCCTGCTGCAGCTCGCACCGTCACCGGTCCGGGCCACTGCCTGCTATCAGCTGTGAATACCTGCTCTCCCCCGCTTTACTCTCTATATTACCGCAATTGGAAGCTGAGAGAAGTCAGTCTGTCACAGGACGGCCCCGCAGGAGTCAGGACTGTCTCAGCGGCCTGGACGACTATCACTGGAGGCGGGCTGGGGCCGGGCGGCAAACTTGAATTGCTACGGGCCTGCGGTGACTCAACAAGGCCTGAGCCCGTCTGCAACCAGCCTTGCAGACCACGGTTGCTGCCTTGCATTATGGAGTGCCAAAAGCGGAAGGCCAGAATTTGTTAAGAGAGTTAAAAACAGATATGGGAGACCGGCAACAAACCTGTTGCCTAAAGGTGCCCAGAGTCTCGTCAGCAGGCATTTGACCCATGATGGTAAGATAACTTTTTCATTGCTATTGTGAGGTACATACTGTCATGTGCTAACCTCGAGCTTTGCGAGGGAAAGGTTCTTGGTTTTTCCCGTGTAGAGGTCCTGTAGAGTGACTGTTTCCCAAATTAATTTAAAGCAAGATCTGTATTATATTTAATTAGCTCTTCTGCTTTTACATTCACAATCCTGAAGCACTGTAGCACTGAAAATAATAACATGCATTAGTGTCCTTGAGCAACATAATTAGAAAAGTAATTCTTGTTAAATACATATGCAAGAAACTATTTAAAATAGTGCACACTATATTTTATTGCCTAGGCAACAGCTGTAGCCCAGTATTAGTCTACAGACCTGCAGGTACCTGAACTCACTGTCTCTTGAGTGCAGCTCTCTATTATTCTCTCTCTGTGACTGACGGTCTGGCTGACGGCTCTTACCTGTTTATGTGCTACAGTACGTATATATATATATATATATAGCTTTTTTGTGCTTATGACTTCTCTTTAATCTTACAAATGGGGAATTTCATTTCTGAATGGCCACTGTCTAGACACTTTCCACATTAACACCATTACTTTTTCTGACTTTAATATTCCAGGCTTTTGTGTTTAGGATAAATGGGACATCCGTCCTCATCTGGGAAACTGATAAAGAAGTGTTCCTCCTCCCGAAATGTATAGTGGATTAATAAAAGAAAATGAAACTACACACGCCTGTGTCAAACGTTAAACATTTATCTTTTGGTCTGTCAGCGTCTGCCATATGTTTGGGTCTCTCATAAGGGGACCTACCGTTTTACACACAACGCCCTGGCTGGCTGTAACGTACGTATGCCTCAGCCTCACTCTCCTGAGCCTTGCCTGATGCAGAGTTTCTGTGGCCACTGTCCGATCAGGTTAAAAGGGCACTAGGTTAGTTCCCTTCCATTTCTGGTGCTTTGCAGCTGTTTTCAGATCTAAGAGTTTTACGTTGCTCAAATGGGTGTAAATTCTGATATATATACGTTTCCCTCGTCTTCATTGCTTGATTTTGCTCGGTAGAAAGTGTCCCTCATAGTGCTTGAAATGTCACTCATAATTACACTGACATTATGAAAATGTCACACATAGCAATCTGAAACCTTGGCAGCTATGTATATGACCACAAATATCTTAGTGCATGGAGAGTGAATGTAAGACAGGAGCTGGCTGCTGCCCTCAGAGAATCATCAGGACATCAGCATATTCACTACTTCCTCCTTTTTGCTCCTTTGTCCCGCGGGCCTCTCTGATGGAGCATGTTCTGGGGAATGCACTTTCTTGGTGAGTGCTTTGTGAGAGCAGTGCAAAACCTGCTCTACTCAGCACCCCCGTCATGAGAGAAACTCAGCCCCCAACTGACTGATTAGATGTTTAAACTTTAAAATTGTTCTAGTTTAGACTGTCAGAGTGCTGCTTACCTGACAAAAACTGTGCATATAAACTGGAACCTCTCCCCATCAACTGGAAGATCTGCATCCATTCATACCTCCATTGGTTGTGCTTCATGAATGTTGGGCTGCGTTTTGCCTGTTTCTTACTTACTAAGTTATAATCTAATGCTGCTCTAAAGGTCTGCTCACCTGGGCTGCTGCTGGTAATTTTACCTGCATGGAAGCCACAAGCAGCTCAAGGAATCCAAGGTCATCCAGGGGCATAGACGAAGAGCACCAGGAGACCCTCTCTACTAGCAAATCAGAGAGTGGCTGCTCAAGAACCGTCTATACACAAAAGAAGAAGGGGACCTAAGTGATGATTTTATGGAGTTACCACATTCCCTCACCATGCCAATGTTTGCTTTGTTCATTGCGTTCCTGGTAACATTAGACACCATCTGTTTTGTCATGAATGCACCCTCAGTAGTCTAGATACTAAATGTGCCCCCACAAAGAAGTAAGATCTTTCATGTTGTTGTTTAATTACAAACAGCACAACCTTCTCACCATCACATTTCAACTAGGACTTGACTGTTCCACCAATCTACTCAACAGAGTCTAAGAGTGTTGGACCTGGTCCTCTCTGCAGGATCACCCCCAAACTTTTCGCCTTCACCCCTCCTGTTCTGCTGAATTAGTTTCTGTTGGCCTTCGGACTCTGTGCTCTTTACCACTGCTAAACAGTGCTAAAGTGCTTGTGCTCTCTCCCTATACATGCTAAAATTGGCCTACACCTAATTGGCACATTACATTTACTTATAGGTCCCTAGTAAATGGTACTACATGTACTCAGGGTCTTAAAATTAAATGCCACTACTGGGCATATAGTACTCATTGTACCACCCACTAAAGTAGTCCTTTAACCCCTTGACCGCGATCGGAATTCCGCTCGTGTGCTGGACATTCCGATCGCGGGTGTGGTCGTGACAAGCTCAGCTCGTCATGCGCACTGCGCTATCGCGCAGCATGACGAGCTGAGCTCGTCACGAGCATCGAAGGGGTTAAAACATGTCTGAGGCCTGCCACTGCAACTTGTAGTGCAGTTTTAAACTTCTATTTAAACCTGGCAAAATAAACATTGTGCCAGGCTTAAACCTTCCATTTCAATACTTATTAGTCACCCCTAAGGTAGGCTCTAAAAGCTCCTAGGCCAGGGTGCATGGTATTTCAAAAGTAGGACATGTGGGATTACGTTTTACATGTCCTAGTAGTGAAAAACACCTAAAATTGTTTTTCACTATTGTAAGGTTCACGTCTCCCAGGGACTTACAATAGGTTGCCTTATTACATTTAATAAGAGCTAACTTTGGATTGGAAGCAGGTAGAAAAATACTTCTTGGTCTCTTTTCAAAAATTCTCTTTAATGGTAAACTTGGATTTTAAGTTTCAATTGTAAAAATGGCACTTTTAGAAAGTTGGTGTTTTTGTGACCAAATGCACTGTGCCTTTCTGCCAGTAGCTTGGGTCACATGACTCTGCTGTTGTAGGTTGTGTATTGCTGCCAGACAGTGAGACGGAGGGAACCAGGTGGGGCCAAGGTGGGCCATCCTTTCAGGATGGTTGGGGCGGAGCTGTATCCAGTCCTACTTATACTTCAAAGGGCTTTGCCTACTGCACACAGAAAGGAACCTGACACCAGGCCTGCCCTTGCTTTTGTCACCCCAGACATTTTGCAATCAGGCTCAGGAAGGTGTGACAAAGGGGGCATCTCCCACCCAAAGACTTGCACTGGGGTTAAAAGGTGACACTCTCAGACCCCCAAATAAGATCAATTCTGGACTTGTAGAAGACTCAGGAGAATGACTGCCCTGCTGCTGGAAAGTCTATCCTGCTGCCTTGCTGCCAGAGGAAAGAAGACTGGACCTGCTTCTCTAACTTAGGACCACCAGAGTGACTCCAAGGGCTAGCTGGCTGGCATTCTTTGTGAGTTACACAGACAGAACAAGCTCTAGAGACACTGCTACCTACCTGCCTGCCACTGATGGTCCCTGTTGGAGTGATCCCTAGCCCCAAGTGGTGACCACCCAGGTCCTGGACCATTGGTGTGATGCTAAAGTGGCCTCTTCCAACCAAATCCAAAACCTGGGATTTAGAAATTTTCCAGCAAAACTTTCTCTGAGAGCCGACAGGAGATCGGGTTCTACCTGAATGTTGGTCCGATGAAGGTGCATTGCCGGTGGGATTGACTTCGCCGCAGCTCCCACTTCGTTCTTCTCCTATAAACTAGGAGTGCAGCACATGCTGTAAACAGTAGATGTGAGAAGTTGTTCTGTGTAACGGCTTCCAAATATAAGAACATTTCTACCTGTTCTATTTGTATTGCTGAATACTTTCTCAATAATGTAGCAAGAAAATGCTATTGCAATACCTGGGGGTTTTAGAAGCCCTTCTATAGATACATACAAGTCCATACTGTTGTAAGTGTAAACTTGTACAGATATGTATTCTAGGAAACATCTTGGTATTGCATGCAGTTTATAAACCTCTCAGTTATAGTTATAGTCCTAGTTTAATTCCAACAGTAGGTACAGGGCTAGGAGATAAGGAGATGTGACAAGCGTGTTCTCAGAACCTTTACTTGAATTTACATTTTATTTGTGTACAACTTAATGGTAGGGGTGTGCAAAGTTACATGAACAAAGTATTGCCCAGATCCTGATTATTAGCTTCCCAGCACTAGTATTATGTATAGGGCGCACTGCCCTGGTCTGCACCGCAGCCCACCTTTAACTGCGTCTTTCACAGTGAAAGTGGCAAAGCAGCCTGCTCTTGCAAGGTGGAGCAGAGATCCCCCTCCAGGCTGTTGCAGTGAGCGACTGCAGCTGTCTATAGGGGGTTAATAGAGGGTTTCCCTGAAACTCCCTTTTCCCCACTCTCAAGTAACGCCCTCAGGTGGTGAACTCAGGGGGTGAACACCTCTTTGTGGTGAACAGTCTATCCACTTTTATGCTCTTGCTTACCTTTTCCCGGAAAATGGGTAATGGAGTATGGGTAGCAATCATAGTATGCACGCGTACTGTGACGTCCATTGTAAAAACACCTTGCCGCTATTCCCTGGCCTGCTTTATAGGCAGGATTGTTAAAAAAGATTTAAAATCCTCTGTGCTTGGTCAGCAGATTTTTTTGTTAATCTGAGATGAGATTATATTAATGCAAACGATCAAAAAACCACTAAGGGGGCGTGTCCAAGATGGCGCCCATGCGGTAGCAGAGTCTCGGAGCTCCGCCGCGCCGGATTCTTCTTTAGCGGTTCCCGGGGGGTTATCCACCCCCACTTCACGACACAGCAGGCCAACGGTCAGTAGAGCAGACCCACATACTCGGCAACCCCAGTAGTGGAGGCTGGGGCCGCCGCTGAGCAAACTCCGCGACCGAGCTGCCGGCGAATAGGAGACAAGATGGCGGCTGCTTAGGCGCCAACCCGCGGAGACCAGGGAGCGACGGATTGAGCGGCGCAGGCGGTGCCCGAGAAAGTAGTGGAGGTCGCGGGTGCACGCCGTTCTCCAGGCTGGGGGCCGAATGACAGCTCTGCTCCGGGCCAGGCTTTGACACCGGTGAGTCGGAGCACGGGGGACTGCGTGGAGCTGGCGGCGGCACCTGCAGGCATCTGAGGCGCATGGCCTCTACCACCAGAGAGCGGTGAGCAGTCCCCCTCTCCAGCAGGGCTCTGAGTGAAGTGGGCGGAGACGCCAGGTGAGCGGAGGCACTTGGGGCACCCGGGGACCTTGGCGGCTTTGACTGGAATATCTCCCCCAATTAAGGATACAGCTGACCTACGTTAGTGGAGCTAGCCCACGTGTACAGAGACCCCGGCAGTGGAGACTGGGGCCGTCCTGAGCGGAAGATGCGATCGGGCCCCCTGTAGATGTGGGCGATGGCGAACGGCCCGGCAGGGGAACCCTAAGAAGGCGTAGCCGCATTAAGAAGGAGAGCCCCAAGACTGCTATCTCGGGCTCAGGGAGGCTCCCCGGTGGGGGTCGGAAAAGGGCCCATGCGAAGAATCGCTCAGGCGGACCAGGACACCGGAACGCTGCGAGTGGACGGCGACCGGTGCGCCCCGTCGTGGTGGACCTTGCAGCTCTACCACCCGCATTTGCCACGTGGTGGCCCCTGCCCGCGACAGCCGACAAGTTGGGCTCGCTGAGGTGCGACTACACAGCTGGGCAGCGACTGGCTACAGTGGACGACGTAGCAGGGTGTGCTGGTGCTGAACCATTGAGGGCCCACCGGAGGTTTGACACACGGGCCCCCCTGATCCTTGTACGGTGGCCGCGGCGGAGGCGACCGCAAACACCGGCAGCTGTGGTTCCCACTTCCTGATTTCCCGCGTGGGAGGACAGCCGTTGAGTGATCGTACCTTCTTGCCTGGGAGACTGCCAACCACTGCCCTCGTGGTGGCCCTAGCCTGCATCGGGACTGCCCGGAGTGCGACGTCTGCAGTGCCTCCCCCGACCCACCATGGCTTCCTCACGGTCTAAGAAGGATACTGCTACTATCAAGGATCTCCTGAGTAAGGGCTCCACCAAGAAAATGGGGGCCACCGCGATCTCCCAAGACGCAAGTGGAGCAAGCTCACCGGCGCAACAAGAGGCAGACGAAGAGGCCCCAATCACATGGGGCTTCATGGAAGCACTTATTGGCACGCTACGGAGCGATATCGCAGCCCTCCGAACGGATATGGCCACCGACATTAAAGATCTGCGCCATGACCTGGGGGAACTAGAACAGAGGGTGGACTCGGTGGAACGCACCGCAGACTCCAGAGAAGAGGAGATGGAGGAATGCCGCAGGGAGATCTTGGAACTTAAGGATCGCAATGCAGACCTCAACCTACACCTGGAGGACTTGGAAAACAGGTCACGTAGTTCTAACATCCGAATTAAAGGGGTGCCTTTACAAGCAGACGCGGGGCGCCTGAAGGACTACGTTCTGCTCCTCTTCCAACACATCGTGCCGGCCTTGGAGGGGAAAGACCTTCTTCTGGACCAGACGCATAGGGCGGGGCGCCCCTCTAACTCACCAGGTGTGCCACAGGACATTCTGACATGTCTCCATAACTATACACAAAAAGAGCTGATTATGGCAGCAGTGCGGGACCAACCACATGTTCTCTTTGAGGGTCACAAGGTCCGCTTATACCAGGACTTGTCAGTCATTACACTCCAGCGGCAGAGGGACATGAGACCGGTGACGGCGTTCCTGAGGGACAAAGGAGTGAGGTATCGATGGGGCCACCCATTCCGTCTGATATTCGCATGGCAAGGGGAGACACGAGTGACACGCACACCCTTGGAGGCAGCAGACATTCTGGGTCTAGATCTGGATCAGGGCTCTTCTTCGCCACGCACTAGCTCACAATTATCAGCTACGGACACCCGAAGGCGGCGCCGCATGAGGAACCCTCTCCTGTCCCAGCATACGAAACCCACGAAAACCGAAAGCATTAAGGAGCACTCGTATTTACTACGGCAACTTTCTGAACACCACCAGTCCCCAGAGCGCGACGACGAATAGCGGCAATCCACTCAGCACTTTGCCTTAATGGAGAGGGACGGGTGGCTCCCCCTGGGGCCTATCTGGGCCTTCTTACTTGACCGGTTGCGGCGGGGCGGTGATTTCCACTTTTTCATGCCTCTCCCGCGGACGACCAGCGACATGGACCCTCACTACACAATCGCAAGTTGTGCACCAATAGGTGCTTTTGTTCTTTTTTTGCTCTTGTTGTCATGTTTCCTCAATGTTTTTGTGCTCTATTCTTCTTCAGACAGGCTCACTGTGTATTTGGGGTGGGGGCTAGGGGTTATGCAGGAGTGGTCGGGAGTTCTCATAGCGGCCTTTTCCTCATTGAATCATGGTGAAGGTGCTTAGTTTGAATGTACGAGGTCTCAATTCCCCGGGCAAAAGAGTAGCAATCCTCAACCAGCTTAGGGCGGCCCGATGCGATCTCTGTCTCCTACAAGAGACACACCTGTTGAAACAGGATTGTCACAGAATGCGGTCGAGATGGTTTGATCGCCAGTACTGGTCCCCTGGTCAGGGGAAGAAGGCAGGGGTTGCGATTCTCGTGGCCACGCACTTCCAAGGGAGGGTTGACAGGGTACAAGCTGAGATTCCTGGGCGGCTGTTGTCCCTGAGGGTGTCTTTGGCGCAACATACACTCACTATAGCTACCCTCTATGCCCCCAATGAAAGGCAGGAGCCCTTTATTCGCCAAGCATTAGGTGAAGTAATGGCATCCCCAGACTCCCACTTGGTAATAGGGAGTGATTTTAATTTGGTTATGGACGCTGCCATAGATAGGTCCCCTTCACGTCCAGGGCCTACGGGGATGTTCTCCCCGCAAGGGGTAAGCTGGCTTGCGGAGGCAGGGCTTACTGATATTTGGCGGGTATTGAATCCACAGTCCCGGTCCTACTCCTTCTTCTTTGCGGCCCACCAATCTCATGCTAGAATCGATTACTTCTTGGTCTCGGCCAATTTATGCCCAAGAGTAGTTGGGGCCACGATTGACGTGGCAGCCATATCTGACCATGCCCCGATCCAGCTAGATATTTGTCTTCCGACTGCACATCAGACCAGCAAAACGTGGCGTCTAAATCCTAAACTGTTAACATACGACGCTATGGTAAAGGAGGTAGAGAAGGCCATAGCAGATTATCTTTCCATCAACGACACACCGGATACTGCAATTACGACACTTTGGGAAGCCCTTAAGGCGGTCGTTAGAGGGACCTATATCGCGATAGCGGCCAGGGTTAACAGGGAGCGGGCCTCGAAGCGAGCTGCGCTCGAAGCCAGTGTGAAAGAGCTGGAAGACGAACATCGACGAGTAGCCACACATAAAAACAGACGGCAACTAAATGTGGCGCTGAAACAGCTTAGAGCGCTAGATATGGACGCGGCTGCGTACGCCTTGCTGCGCACACAACAGAAATACTATGCGGGGGCAACAAGGCAGGGAAACTACTGGCACACAGGCTGAGGGCGCAGGCACACTCTAGACGTGTACAGGCTGTCATAGATGGCGGCGGACACGTCTTGCGAGGGATGAAGATATCGCGCGGAATTCGGCCGCTTTTATGCGCAATTGTACACAGCGGAGGACATTTCCCCAGACATTTGCTCACCATACATCGAACAGGCGCCCGTCACAAAACTGCTGTCCCTTCACACTGAACAGCTGGAGAAAGACATAACTGAAAGGGAGGTGTTAGATGCAATAGGTCGCTTGCAAGTAGAAAAAGCGCCGGGGCAAGACGGGTTTATAGCTGCCTTTTATAAGCAATATGCGTCCCTTCTAGCCCCCATTTTGACTCGCCTATATAATTCTTTTAGTGAATCGGGGGAACTCACAGAATCAATGCGCATGGCGGTCATCACGGTGTTACCAAAGCCAGGGAAAGACCCCCAATTCTGTGCCTCCTACCGCCCCATTTTCCTCTTGAACGTCGATGCTAAGATATTCACTGGGATTTTGGCGGGGCGACTGGGCAGGCACATGCCGGGCTTGATAGAGCCCGATCAGTCTGGCTTTATACCGGGTCGAACCTGCAGCGACAACACTAAGCGGCTTTTCCATCTCTTGGACAAGACTCGGCGCTCTCGGGTCCCCACGTCGTTTCTGTCCATAGACGCCGAAAAGGCCTTTGACCGCGTGCATTGGCCTTTCTTGCATGGAGTGCTGGAAGCGGTCGGCTTCGGACCCAGGTTTCGGCGGTGGGTCGGGGCAGGTTATGCAGATCCCAAAGCGCAGGTACGGGTGAATAACACTCAATCCCCGATCTTTCCAGTTGCAAGGGGGACACGCCAGGGCTGCCCTCTCTCACCCCTTCTATTTACGCTCTACATGGAGCCCCTGGCGGAGCGCATCCGCCGACATCCGCAGATAGAGGGTGTCTGGATGGGGGGGCCAATCCCACAAAATAGCCCAATACGCGGATGATGTCTTATTGACTGTCACCAACCCGCGTGGCTCCTTGCCTCCCCTCTTAAAGGAGCTGGCTTGGTTTGGGGAGGTCTCCGGCTTTAAAGTGAATACAGCCAAAACACAAGCTCTGAACATCACCATCCCTCAAGAGGAACAAGCCCACTTAGAGTCAACATTCCCCTTTCAGTGGTCACAGCAGGGTATCCAATACCTGGGCATTAAAATACTGCCCACAATAGAAAGTTCGATCACCCATAACTACGGGACCCTGTTGCATACTGTGAGATCACTCATTCAATCATGGCGGGGGGGGTCCCCTCTCTTTGGTGGGCCGCATCACGGCAGTGAAAATGACCTTGTTGCCGAAAATTCTCTACCTTATGCAGGTGATGCCGTTGCCACCTCCCTCAGCCATCTTGAGGAAATTGCAGGCTGCACTGGAAGCCTTCATATGGGCGGGTAAGCGGGCTCGGATGGCGAAAGAGCGAATATACCCGCCGCTGGTCAAGGGGGGACTTGGAATACCAAACCTGGGGAAATATTACCAGGCCGCTCAGCTACGATATATAGTCGAATGGAAACGTTTGATGACCGAAAAACATTGGTGCTTCCTGGACCAGGCGGTCGCGGGCATCCATATTTGGAAGATCCCGTGGTTACAGCGTAAATATCGCCCGCCAGGGGTATACATCTCGCCAGTGGTCAGAGCAACTGTTGGGGTCTGGGACAAAGTATATTCCACCCACCAGCTATCCACGTGTATCTCGCCACTTACGCCGATCATAGGAAAACCAGATTTCCCTCAGGCAATGTCAGAGAAAGCATTTGCACCTTGGCAGGAAGCACAATGTAAGAGGATTGGCGACCTGTTTGATGTGCAGGGCCTGTTGGACTTTAAGGCTCTCCGACAGGACTTTGGGCTCCCGGACTCAGAATATTGGCATTACTTAGCGGTCAGACACTGGGTGTCTCTTCCTACGATTAAGCCGCATGCTAGTAGAAGACTAACGTTGTTTGAACGCTGGCTTTTATCTCGGAAGGACGATTCTCGTATTTTGTCCGACATATACTCCTTTTTAAATACCCTGCCTACGCCGCTACACACTCCAGCTAGGAAGAGATGGGAGCGGGAATGCGAACGCAGCTTCACGGATAAGGAGTGGTTAGATATATTGCACCGAGCACGCACCTCTGCCACGAGTGCATCAGGCAAAGAAACTCTACTAAAATTAGCACACTACTGGTATTACACCCCGGCCCGCTTGGCTCGGTGGCAGGGGGGAAGGCCGGACGAGTGTTGGAGGCACTCGCTCACCCGGGCACACTCACCCACTTACTGTGGCACTGTCCAAAGCTTCATAGGTATTGGAAGGAAGTTCTGACTGACATCGACACAATGTTCAACACCGAAATACCCCGCTTTCCGGCCTACGTACTGTTAGGGTTGCCCAATGCCTTAACCTATCCACTACACTCCGAACGGGGTAAAGCTATTACCTTGGCGCTATGTGCTGCGAAGCAGGTCCTGCTATCAAAGTGGGGCACAGATGTGGTTCCGACACATGCAGATTGGCTCCACAAACTTTGGGACCTATTAGGGATGGAGAAGTTGACAGCCACTGTTAACCGCACATTACCCAAATTCGAGAAAAGGTGGGGCACATGCATTACACACCTCTCGGGAGAATTTCAACAATTAACATGCCCGATATACTTACGCATACTGCAGATCACACCACCCACACCCCCAGTGGATCCAGGGGAACAGAAAGAGTGAAGTCTATACCTCAGCAACTTGAGCACATGTTGTTTCCTGTTCAAGGTTTGATGTGAGTTTGGATTCTGTTTCCCCTCCCATCTTTACCCCTCTCCTCCCTCCCCATTTTCTGTTTGGACTCATGACTACCGCAACGGCCAATGGATGTAGGTGCTGGATGATGTAAATGTACTAATTCCTTACTGCCTATTCCTCGCCTGCCAATGGATGTAGGCGACAGCTGATGTTCCTTATCCTCTCCTCTTTTGAAATCAATAAAATGTTACAATCCTAAAAAGCCACTAAAAGTTGGCAGAGCACTAGCTGTCATTATGTTACAGTGTTTTACGCAGATATTGTACTCTGGTCCATGATTTGCTTTTTCACCAGGACACTATCCATCTAAATAGGTTGTCTCCTGCACCTGGGACGGACAATAACACACACATTTGTCAAATAGAATTTATGATCACAATTCTTATAGCAGTTGCCAAGTATCTTGATTAATGTAAAGATTTAATGTTCTTTCAAAGAGATTACTGCGGTACTTATCATATTTTTTTTACACTTTCATAACATCCCTATCTTTAACTTGCTTCTTGTGCCAACATGGTATATACTTTCTTGGAGATTGCTCAAATGCTCTTCGTTTTTTGACAGAAACAATTTTGCAACCATTTATAGGAGACATATATTATTGGTTGTGTTGTGTCTTCACTTTGTTACTTTTTAATATTATATTCCGACTATTATGTCCATTTGTCGTAGTATGGTACATCTTCCATTATCAATTAAAAATAGTTGTATGGGAAAACCTAATGGCCACACTTAACCAAGTAGTTCACACTTGACCAAGTTTTGAGTTAGTTACACTTCTTTACACACCCAGGGAAAGGGTGGTCACGGTTTTTCACAGTTCATCAGTTAACATAATTACAGGCATGTAGGGCCCAAATTCTTATTTCCCAGTGCTAAAAGTGTAGTTATTCCTGTGGTAAACACTTGCTCACGGCTTCCTTCAATTCAACTTCTAATATGCCCGTTGCTCTTACTGGAAGCCCTCAGAGAAGTGTAACAGTGCGAGTTTATAAGCAATTAAACATTCATAGAGGATAATGCATCATTCAAATTACAGTCTATGATGTAGAGGAACATCCCTTTTTAGGGCTCGGCTCTAGATGGTGTGCATGCGCTGTCTCAAAGAGACATGCTGTATCTACTTTGTAGACTTCAGCCTTCTCATAGGCTTGCCATTTGCTGGCTCCCACGTCTCTCCATTATTCTTTGTCCCCATTTGTCCATTGCATGCATGCGTTATGCCTCTTCCAGGGTTTAGCCCTCCCCGAGAGCAGCGACCAACTACTCCTAAACATATGCTATCCCCTTTTTAGGGCATTTTTCGGGTCCTCTGTTGTATTTCTTTAAGAGCGCTTTTCACGAGCGCTCCTTCTCTAGAAACAGATCTCGACAGAGAAGAAATCTCCAGCCCGAATGCAAAAGGTACAAGGTACCTTCCCCCCAGCCCCGTGCTTGGACTTCAGCTCCTTGATTTTACATGAGAAATCTGCAGCCTGAATGCAAAAGGGACATGGACCCCTCTCACCTCCCCTCGGCCCAGTGCTCGGACTTCATCTCCTTGGTTTTATATGAGAGGTTGCGAGCGTGCATTGTTCATTGTGTGTCTGCACTGCAACTACAGGGTTACTTAATTGCTGTGTATTTTTTGTGGAACTTTACATAGTTAAACTGTACTTCAACTAATGTGTCCTCCCCGCCATCGCTTAACCTGATTAGAAAACTTTCATATATTAACTGCAGAGTATTGTTAGTGGAATTGAACTGCAGCAGCGCAAGGTGACCCTACAAATGCATTTCCTTCCTTATGAGGCGTAACTATAGTTTGAAAGCACACCACTCTGGTGCAAAGATGTGCCTTATTACAGGTTGGGTTATTTATGGTCTAGTTAATTTTCAAATTAATCCCTTCATCCGAAAGAACACCAGAGCATTGTGTTTTATTTTATTTGGAATCAACATTCACTCCATCATCTATAGGACGGGGCCTTGGCTGCTTGACCACAGTGTCCACAGAAGAGTCAAGGTAGCTATGAAACATGTGTAACCATTGCAGGAACAGTCACCAGCATGGCTGATGGTAGTGAATGGATACAGTCCCGCCTTTAAAATTAGGGTGGCCAACTTTTCATCATCACATCGAAGGACACTTTGAATGCGTGGAGTCACTTTGCATGAATTGAGATATTTTGCACGTATTGGCACATCACAAAATATTACTCACACGTATTTGGATATACCTTTTTTAAAATGTTATTCTGTCAAATTTAGTGCAACTAAAATCATCAGTCTTTATATCTTACACATCATCTCTTTCCACTTCATTATGGTCTGGACACCTTTGTTTGACCCCCCCCCGACTGGCACTGAGAAAAATTCTCACTGCCTTCAGCCTCAACAACTCAACTTACTATCGTGCCCGAAAATAAGCACCCACCCACAACAACCTTAATATCTGGACCAACACATGCTCCTATGCGACCTATACCATGGATTACGCCAATAGCTTGGAGATCAGCCATTGCTGAGACCTACTGACTTTGCCAATGCTTGTTCTTCATTGCTAACAGCCACTTAAAAGCCTTAAACTTGAATGTTTATTCTGGCTGTACTTAAACAAGCCAACATCAATGTCTATCAGCGTGTACTATAGCTTTAAAAGCTTGTCCTCTGTTTCTGGTCTCCCACTGCACTGTGGGCATTGGAGTTCTGTTTTTCACAATTCATCAGTTACTTCAAAAATAACAGGTTTCGGTAGCCCTAATCAATTCTGTTCTCCTGTCCCAATTTATTACAGTCATTTTTATTTATTTATTTTAAATCTTAAATTACAGTTTGGTTGGCAATCTCAGTTTCGGACAAACTAACCACTAAATGCAAAAATATTAAGGGCCTGATTACGAGTATGGTGGTCCCGGGACCGCTGTACTTGCAGTGGCGGTCTAACTGCCACCACCCTGATGGTCCAACTGCAGTATTATGATGGTGGCGGTGGGACCGCCACAAGACCATCGCCAGGATCCCGGATCCAACGGTGGCGGCGGTGTGTAAAGCAGGTAGGAATCGCGGCGGTGCCGATACCGGCACCACTGAGCAGCTTCCAACCTGCCTTTCCACCAGGCATTTCATGGTGGGGACCCCGCCATGAACTTCTTCGCGGAAAGGCATGGGAAGGGGCCCTAATTAGGGTCCCGGTGAAATCTGCCCATGAGGGTGCATGTTGGGGGCACATGATGCCCCCCCAAAAGCACACGGTCGTGCGTGCACTGTGTGGCATGCACAACATGGTGCATGCACGACATGGTGCATGCCACACCGTGCACGAATGTGCTGCAGGCACTGTCATGAAACGGTATGCTGTTTAGGGTCTACTATAAGCCTAACATACCCGCCGCTGTGACACCACCGCCGCACAGCCCGCCCCCGATTTAACTCAGAATCCAGCGGGCGGGTTCACCATGGGCTTGGCGGTCTTCCTGGGTCCGCCGCTGTGGCGGTCCTACAGGAAGACCGCTGAACTCGTAATAAGGCCGTAAGACATTACATATTTTAAATGCATTTTTAAGATCCTCTTTATCAATCTTTTAGCCTCTAGCAATGGTACTTGAATTCAAAAACCTGTACAGGACTACATTTAAATAAACCTGCACCAGTGTCTACTCTGTTGAAAATCTAAGAACCCTTCATTTTTTTACAGTTCTTTACCACTGAAAAATCCAATATGCCTTTAATGTTCTTTTCTTTACGAGAGCTAATTGTAAGCTTCAGAATTACATTTTATTCCCTGGTGCAGGGGTATTCAGGAATTGCAGGTTGACATCAAAATGTGACTTCAAAAAAGGTTATCTGACTTGATTCTTCATCTTTGAGTTCCTTGCAAACTCGATTACACACCATACAAGGAAGCATATGATTATTGCACATATAAATTATCGACTGGAAATGGTCTGAAGAGGAACTCCGACACTAGTCGATTGCTTTGACCATGCAGCAGAAAAGAAGAAAAAAATAACTTTCGTTTTTTTCTACATTTCCTCATTATATCCATTGTCTATTTGCCCTCCTTTTCACTCATATTTGCATAAAAGAGAATGCCACCTGGTATATTTTGTACAAAAAGCTCAATCTTCTGCATGGCAGAGTCTTCACCTGATGAAATTCTTTAATGAGGAACCACTGAAGGACAGGCCTGGTACCAGCAGCTGAGATACATCATCCCCCAATGCTCATATTAATGTTGGTGCAGTTACCAAGAATGCATTTGTATGAGTTGATGGTACTTTCTGTGCCTACCACATTAACCACTGAAAACATGTGTCATACGTACTGTGAATGTGAAAAACTCACTCTAATAAACTGAAGAGACTTGCGGCCTTTTCAGAAACTGCATTTTGTAGTACATTTTGTACAAACCCTACTACAAAATGCTAGTCACAAACCTACATGCAGAGGTTACTCCTCCGCTTCTCCTATGTTTTTCGGTGCTGAGATCTCCACCCTGACTGAGGAGTCTCTGCATGTGTAAGTATACATTTTACTAGTAAATGTGGGAAGGGCAGAGGGAAGTGACTGGAAATGGGGCATACTTACTACTGTTAATAGGGAGGAGTACTGAGGGTTTACGTGAGAGTCAGGGAGGGGTTTAGGAAGGGACGTCTACCCACCCACAAAAGAGTAATCCCATTCCTATTCACAAACTGCACTTATAAAGTTACTAAAGCCAAAAAGTGACCCAAAACGGTAGTAAATTACTCCCGACTCAGAGCTGAAGTAAGTTCAACATCACACATAGCCAACCACTGGTAGTGCAACACCATAACACAGAAATCAATGGGGTTAGGGACTTAAAAGAAAACCCATAGGAAACAATGTTAATATAAATTAAATTAATTTAAATAGTTCTAACTGAATATATATATATATAATCTAATGTTATAAAAATATATAAAATATAAAAAATAGTATATATTTGTAATTTAATTATCAGATATTTTAACACCCTTTTTTGTAGTTACAAATTAATGCGCCAATACATTTTAGTAAATATAATTAAAATAATTTGCATTTATTCTATACATCACATTTCATAATTATTAATGCATAATTAAAAATATTTTTTTTTTAAACTGGGAATGTATTTTTTCAATGTAAGTTTCAGAATAATAATTTTATTGTAATTTTCAATATATTTAAACAATTTAATTTTAATTCAAAATTTAGGCAATAGTGCTGTAGCATTTATTTCTCTACTTCTAAATATAAAATACATATAGGAAATAATCTAAATTAACATTTACCATAAAAATATTTAACAAACTTTTTCCAAATTCAATTAACTGTTTTACTTTTCCCTTCACTTTGCCACAGGAAGACTCTTCAGTTGGGGAGGAGATCTCTATGTCATACAGTATAGAGGAAAGTTGCATATTCTTTACCATAAGGATATCTCCGCAGACAGGGCAGAGATCTCCACGTGGTAAAGTATTGGGAAGAATCCCTAAACCTTGCCAGAGGGAGATCTCCAGCCCGGTGACAGAGATCTCCACATGGTGCCCGCTCATCTGCAATAACTGAACATAGGAAAGCATTATTACTTTAAACAAAATTAATTAAACGCCACCATTTGAATCATTCACCAAAAATGGTTGTGATTTAATTTCATCACAGAGTTGCATAATAGCCAAATTATAAATGACATGTATCAATATCAAACATTTTATTCAAGTCTGGTGCAAAGAGGGAGAAGTGCATGGAGAAGGGGGTGTTGTGAAAGTGAAGTGCAAAAGGAAGGTAGTGTGCGTATGTGACATCAAAAATCAATATATACAACCTAACCAACCAGATGTCTGGCAATTATAGAATTGACAAAACATAACACAAGATTTCCGATGCAGATAATGAATCTCTGTCATCAGTGTCTGAACAAAAGAAACAACGTCAACGTTTCGACCCCTGAAATAAACAGTGGTTTGATGCCTTGTGAATGGGGTCTTCTTCTGGCGGGGGTGTGAGAGGTTAAAAATGAGCACCAGAAAAAATCAGCCTCTGACTGTAGGCTGCTGAATCATCGACTGAAAGTCAGCTAACGCAGCTTTCAGTCGATGATTCAGCAGCCTACAGTCAGAGGTTACTGATCAACCTCGACGTTTTACTTGAATTTTTGAAGAATTGTGGACCAATCTGAGAGCTCACAAGGCCCAGCTGTTCGAATTCTCAGCCTGAAACACTTTGGCTGATTTTTTCTGGTGCTCATTTTTAACCTCTCACACCCCCGTCCTGAGGAAGACCCCATTCACAAGGCATCAAACCAGCTGTTTATTTCAGGGGTCGAAACATTGACGTTGTTTCTTTTGTTCAGACACTGATGACAGAGATTCATTATCTGCATCGGAAATCTTGTGTTATGTTTTGTCAATTCTATAATTGCCAGACATCTGGTTGGTTAGGTTGTATATATTGATTTTTGATGTCACATACGCACACTACCTTCCTTTTGCACTTCACTTTCACAACACCCCCTTCTCCATGCACTTCTCCTCTTTGCACCAGACTTGAATAAAATGTTTGATATTGATACATGTCATTTATAATTTGGCTATTATGCAACTCTGTGATGAAATTAAATCACAACCATTTTTGGTGAATGATTCAAATGGTGGCGTTTAATTAATTTTGTTTAAAGTAATAATGCTTTCCTATGTTCGGCATAATATGTAATTGTATTCCACTGTGACATTATCCTTTTGTACCATAAGCTACCCGGGTCCAGTGGTCTTTCGGGTCTACCCCATTATTGTATAACATCTGCAATAACTGCCACAGCTTTCCAGCCATCTGACCCCTAATAGGCAACCACAAACCTTTCCGGATGATCCTTGAACTGATGAACATGCACACGTCTCAAATGTATCAATGCTCTGAGTTCTCTTAGACTGGTTATCTCAGACCGATTCTAATCTTGAGAAAAAGAGATGCTATGAAAACAAGATTGGGTAGGCTGCAGCTATCCAATCAAAGCTCAATTATTTGAACATATTATGTCACCATTTAAATGGCTGTCAGCACAATGGAATCATTTCTTGTCATTTTAGGGTTTTAACATCACCCAATATAATATTAATCAGTTTACAAATCTCAGAAAGATGAACGTCTGAGTAGGCACCGCCCTCATTGGGGTGTGACCAGCATGTTAAACACGTCTCTGCACAGCGCATGCAGCTGTAGCTAATGGCTGTCCAGTAACACATCTTAGCAATTGGTATATCTGCTATATACTCCAATGGATTCCATTCAAACTTCTTGAAGGTATTAACTTAGTAAATCGTAAAAACTGTTATTGCAGAAGTCATAACAGCGAGGTGGGGGTCAAAGCAGAGGTGCACATGTGTGTGTAGAGAACAGAGCATCTTCAGGGCCGGGCCGGACAGTCTGCCACTGTGGCATTTGCTCAGTAGGCTGCAGAGCCGGAAGGGCTGCCGTGGCCCAAACATGCAAGGGTGGATCCATTCTAGTCATGGCCTCCTGCAGAGTGGGGCTGGTTTGAACATTTGTGCCAGGGCTAATTTTGGTTTGCAGTCCAGCCCTGCACATCTTCCTCCTTGGTTAACTTATCACTCCAGGCTCACTTTGGTGGACGGCAAGCATTCCGGCATTTTAGACCCCTTATGCTCAGTTGTTAATGCAAACAATCAGTGTATTCATTTGATTAAAGAGGAACTGTAGTCAGTATGTGAATTGCTTTTGGAATGTGTTATTAAAGGCTCTGTACCTCGAGAATTTACTCAGACCAGATCTTTTCCATCCCAATATTACAGGGATGATTAAGTAAAGTCTTTGCAAGAAGTGTCAACTATGCAGTAAGTATGTTACACTTACGCATGCGTGCAGTTTCAGACTTTTTGTCATTCACATATATTTCCTTGTGATCCAGTCCACAAACACAATGATAACACTGCACCGCTTACAGATTTGCACCCAGTACCAGACGAATACAGACTGACAACAGTAAAACACTACAGAATTAAGAATCTAATAAGCCTCGGATTGGCAAGGCGGGCAATCGGCCTCCGGCCGATGGGCCTGTGGTTGGAGCCCATTGGTGGGCCAGTTTTTCGTGGTCTTCTCAGTCTCCACTGCAAGGGCAAAGCGTCAAAGGGTGTAGTTAATGCCTTTGCATTGATGTAATGAGCCTGACCCGATGCATATTAAGGTTAGGCTGGCGTATTGTCAGAGGCAGAATGACAATGGGCTGCTCCTGCTGTCACACGTGATAAGTGTCTGCCCTCTGGCTCCCTCAAGGTGTGACAGCAGTCTCAAGGAGCTGCCGATGGGAAGTCATTAGCACTTGCTTTGGAGGGGACTGGGGCAGGAGAAAGGACTGGAGCGGGTTTGTGAGGACCAGCAAGGTGGCTCTTCAGTTATTTTGGTCTCCTTCCCCTTCATGGAACAGGCAGTGATAAATGAGTCTCTGCTGTTCTCTTTTGCCTGCCATAAATCAATTACTGCAGTCAACAGGGAGAGATTTGGCCCTCAGCCGACTTTGAAACTGGAAAACTGGGTTTGATTCCCAGCATCTGCTTAGCATCCTGTCATTCTGGGCAAATCACTTAATCTACACGACCTAAAACAAATGAATCTGACCATCTGTAATGTTATCTGACACTCATGTAAAGCACTCCAGTGACTCTGGACCAATTTCATGCTATATAAAACTACATATATTGAGGAAAGTTACACTTTTTTTTTTTTGCATTTTCCCTTTATTGGAACTTACACGTGATGTTAGCAGTAAAACAAAATAAACAGATACACCTTTCACCAGCCTCTGAGCATTGGAGGGCCTCTCTCAGGTACTGTAAAAAATAAAAATCTAAAAGCCCCGGGTGAGTGTAAAAGGCAGTCTAGGTCTGTGCCAACATACGTTCCTAGTATTTTTCAGAATCCTGAGCTTCCAACTTATATTTTTTCCATTGGAATGTTAATCTTCAATCTAAGTACAGCCCTATAAGCCTTAGAATGCTTTCAGTAACGCAAATGTTCGCCAACATTTAGCTCCATAATCGTAACCATGCAGTTTATTGTGAAAGGTTGCGTTCTCCAAATCTGGCCACTCTTTTTAGCCTGTTTGTTGCCCCAATCCAACCCTGGTAGCAGTTTGGAAAGAAGTGTTCTAGTTGTCTGACAATGTAAGCGCCTAACAAAGAACTATCTAGAGATTCTTAGTAAAGGACAACTTGAGACAGCTATACAAGTATGACCTTTGCAGCCCACTATAGCTTGTTGAGTGTTTTGCACACTTTTCTATCTCAATTTGAATGCGCATATAGTGCAACAGCGGTATATGGAATGCGCAGATCTCAAACATGTATAACACATGACTGGTCAGTATAAGTCACTTGCAATTTACGTGTGCATAAATGAACATTTTTTTCAGGAATAAGTCTTGCTTACATTGGCAAAGCATTGTCAAGTGGGCCCTTTCCTGGTGATTATTAAGAAAAGGTCCTCTCTTCACTCTAATTAGAAGCAGAAGTGCATCAGCCTGAGGGGAAGCTACTCAGTGCTGCTGTGGGAGCTCATTCGGAGACTTCGCATTTATTTATGCATGTATCTGTTTGTTTATTTATTGAGGAGGCTGTGAAGCGCTATATGTCACCTATGAGCGCCTCAATGTTGAATGGAAACACAAAGCTGGCCAGTGCCTGAGGACCTTTACAGGTAACTGGAGGGGAAATTAAAAACAAACAATGGAAGAGCAAAAGAAGGCCCTATTATTCCAAAGGAGATCTTTGAAGCAGTTGTACATTTTATTGTAGTTCTTACTTTTGTGTCATCTATCATTTATATAAACTTTGTTGTGCATTAAGGTTTACTGAATCGAAATGGGTTCTTCCACAGTGTCAGTTCTGCAGTTAGGCAAATGCGCTGCTTGTCTCATCTGGCAGTCTCTCTTCATCGTGCCCTAGGGTCTGTCGATCCCCCTACAAATGGACACTACGAAAAGAGACTGCCAGAGCGAGGCACACAGCACTTTCACTGACCAGTAGGAGACTGCTAGAATGATATGTGGATATACAGCACACTGACAGATAAACCTATCATGGCCTGAGTTGTTGAAAATATTTAAAAGTGCAGGGCAGACTTGACTCACTGTGAAACACCTAGGCTCACTGTGGAAGGATGTTGTTTAATGTTGTAAACCTAAAGTACAAAAAATTACATATGGAGTCAATGCTGAAATGATGGATGAAAGGAAAGAAATAGCCACAATGAAATACAATACTGCAACAAAGGTTTGATGTCGGAATCAGTATATTTTCTAGTTGGGATCCTATGGTTTAAACCCATCTAACATTAACTGTGCTAGAGGAACACATCCTGGGGACAGGGAGGTGCTCCTGGCTCTATAAAATAAGAGTAGTGCTCCAGAGCCACAGCAACTACAGACCCTACATTTCAAAGCGTTAATTTAACCCCGTTGTGCCATTATTGATTTGTGCATGCCTTTTACTGAATTTAATACAGCAGATGTTATTAAATGTCTGTTTATATTGCTATATGTGTTTCTACCCGTTTATCTGACCCCTAACATTATTCTTTTACGTTGGAAGGGAAAGAATAGGGAAATCAACCTGTGAGAACGATTGATCCTAAAACAGCCTTTGCACCCAAAGTGTGGAGCAAAACCGTGTCTCTCCTGCCGCATCCTTCTATTTTCTCTCGTCTTCTGGGCCTTGCCTTCCCCTCCCCAGCTCTACAAGCCAGCTGGAAAACCACGTTGAGCTCATTATTTTTAGAAAAGGAAGCCTCGTGCGTGTTTTAGTCCACCCCTCGGTGTCTGTTCCAAAAACCGAGATGTGCTGCGGCTTTGGGCGCGGATGGAGGCGGTGATGAGCAGGGGCTTCGAAGGTTTGCTGCTTCCCCAGGCCCTGGACAGGAACGGGCGGGACATGAGGGGCAGTCCAGCTCCTGTTGATATGCTGCGTCAGCCCTCGTGGTTCGGATAACTGTCCTTCCTGTGACGCACTGTAAATAAACATCACTTGAGAGCCTTGAGCTTCACTTCCTCTTCCAATGTGTGGGCGGTCAGTGCCCAGTTGTTGCCCCGCCACCTCTTCCACACCCTCCTTCCTTGGAGTCAAGGAAACCTTCTGCTCTGGTCAGGTCATCTCAATCACTTTTCTGTCATTGCTCATTCTCATGAGAAGTCGGGATAGTGGATGGAAGCTTCTAGTTTGCCAGAACTTCAGAGATGCTTACTTTGTGCTGGTGTTTGCCAATCGTCAGCACCAGTATTTATTGGTTAATCCCAGCACATATTTATGACACCCCACCACACGGTGGCGCTGTCAATCTATTTTTAAAATAGCACAGGAGCAGAGTGTTTAACAATCTAATACACTATTAAAAAATGATGATAATAATACCAGGATGCCCAGGTCATTCTTACATCTTTAGGTCGCCTGGTATAGTCCAAATTGTACCACTTGTAGGAGTCTGATGTTTAATAAGTGACATTAATAGTGGTATTTGTCAGAGTTCGCAGGGCCTGTGGGCGACACAATCTGAAGAGGCCCCCTGAGGAATATCTTGGGGTCTGTCATGTATGTTTTGTACAAAGTAAGCACTGGACTTCAGATGCGGAGGTTCAGCTTGAAAGAGGTCTACTGCGAGTTGTTTTTTTTTTAAACCCATGTACTCTTCTGTTTCCTTATCAAATCACCGCTGCCTTGTGTTCTAGACATTCATAAGGGAGTGGGTGAGTATTAGCCAGCATCAAAGAAACAAAAATAAAACACTATCCCTTAAAATATCACTTAGGATGTTATATAAACTTATTGGAGGCTGGTGGCGATGTTACAACCTAAAGCCAGCAATTAACATTCAGTTAAAAATAGTTTTTTGTCATTAGGCTGCAAAAGACAAAACCTTTTAGCGGTTCCATTTATATTTGAAGACGTTATGCTTTACAATGTTTATTCAATGCCTTACTTTGCTGATCACTTGACAATATGGCATGAGCCAGGGCTTTAAGTGGGTCAAAAAGGTGTTCAGAATCCATGGCCATCCAATCCTTGGCCCCTCTACTGAGCACACAGACCAATGGTTACATATTCCAGTTGCAATTGTGAATGTGTGCAAATGTACGCGAAGGAGCTACACACTGGTCAAAATAATGGCAAGGCAAAAGTAAAAGAAAATGCAATGCTTATAGGTGAGTGGTTGCATTGTGTGTGGGGGCGGAAAAGTGAACGCAAGGAAATGCTTTCAGGAGAGAGTGAAATGTGGGGGCTGATGAGGAAAGAGAAGAGGTGTAAGATGTGCAGAAGGATGGGATGAGAAGACAAAAATGGCATACATGTCTAACCTAGAGTCAACATAGTGGGGGTGATTGAGACACTCTGTAGACCACTATCCCTTCCACAGGCCTCAGTAATGTTTAATTCACAGTCTCACAATTTCAGAATTGATACATTTTCAATATTAATTATTTACAAAGAAATCCTTGCTGTTACCCATTTATCTAAAATAGCTAACAACCACTAACAAAGCAAATAGTCCTGGCTGGTTTTATGTGTATGTCAGTTGTTGTGTTTTATATCTGGATGCAATAACAGAAAGTTCAGAGAGGAATCAAAATACCAGTTGGGTGGCACACTATGGGAATCACAGAAATTTAGTTTCAATGTTAAAGCCATGTCCTTAATTAAATAGGCCATACCCCTTTTAGAGACCTCCCACTTTTTGTCATTCCACTTAAAGCTCTGTTGTGGGTCAAAACACGGGTCACGCCCCATTCTGAACTAGGATAAGTATCTGATTTTGTGTCAGTCGCAGTTTATCATTTGAGAACACACTTGTCTGTAATGCCATCCTATTTGCAGGTTTATGAAGAATGCAGCTTAGTTTAAGTTATACCCAGAACAAAATTAGTCATGTGGCAATGTAAAGGCTTTCCGTATCAGTCATCTTTAAATGTATGCTTTTACGTTTAAGATTTGCTCCACGCGTTACCCCAGAGAGAGCATTTTTCATGCTATGAACTGTGATATCAGTTCACCTTAGAATTATAGGCAATTTTACACATGAAATGGGAGCGGGCTCAATGAGCAGATGTATATTTCTGTTGGTACGGTGAATACATGGCACGCTACATACGTTATGTTACTTTATCTTGAAGAATTGTCACACACCGTGAAAAAAAGTCAATGAGTGTTACTTACTGCTTTTTCACACCAACGTGAATATCATCACATGCCCCACTGCACTATTCATAGTAGTTGAGTGCTCAAAGATCAGTTTCTTAAACCAATGCTCTATGAATCTTCTATTTCTTCAGTTGTTCTTGTGGAATATGTAAATAGTATTACTATACGTGAGGCGTCTGTGTAGTTGTGCCTAGAATACTTAGGTATCAGTAATTTTTTGGTAGCTTACCATCAGCAGGGATCATGGTTTTACAGTTTAACACCCTGTCCCTGTGACTGTACCACTAAACAGTCACTTGTCCACTTTTTGTTTTACTGCGGGTTTTATACACAACCCAGAATGCTCTTCTTAAGGCCTGTTCTGCGCTCATTTGGTGTCAACTCTTATGGCACCTGTCTGCCACATCTTTTACGCCTAGAATCAGAATTACATTGCCTTGCCATCACAAGCTGCGTTTGCAGAGCTTAAAAAATCAGGAAATTCATGAGCTAAAAAGCATGTCAGCTATTAGTAACTGTTTGTAATGTGGGCCTTTCTTATGTCCTTTTAATTATTGCCCGAAATTTGTATATATCGCTCCCAGGCATCGATTAATGCCACCCAAATATCCCTTTTTAAACGTCTTACATTTTTTATGCTATGGAGTTTAATTGTATCATTTGTTATTGTTTTTAACACTAATGTATTTGTCTGTATGGCATGATTTCTACTTTTTATGGCCTTGTGCCGAATAAAGTTACTTTGACTTAACTTGAATACTTACAAAAAATTAGATGGAATAGAATGTTAAGCTCAATTAAAGCCCAGTTGGTTAGAATGAATTACCCTTTAAGTTTGTTTAGTGAGTATTAGTTATTATTGACCAATCTGAGCTACACGTGAAAATCTGTACCAAGGGAATCAAGGCCCACTTTCACCTCAGTTGTGGAATATTTGTATGCCCCTGTTTGTGCTCTTTATCAATGTATTGGTAGCAGTAGTCATGACCACGCAGTTAAGATTATGGAGTGCTTCCGGTATTAAAAACTGTTGATTAGTTCACAGTAATGGCGCAGACAAATTAAGTTGAAAATCTTTGACAGCTGAACAGTTCCTGACACTATCAGGGTCCAACATTTCTGGAAAATAGGGAAGAAGGAGGCAAAGTTTTAGGAAAGTCTCAACTGAAGTCATTACAACCACAATGTGAGTTTACGAACACACACACGCACACACATTACACACACACACACACGCACACACATTACACACACACACACCTTTGATACATTTCTTAAGCTAAATCGCCAGAAAAAAAATGTGTTGGTTGTTCATTTCTTTGACTTGATGAATAAAGATCCCAATCACGTTCTCTAATCTGGACAGAAGTTAATTTGTAAAAATTGATATTATAACCGGGGTGGTGTGCATGGTGACTTTGACCTTTTGTGCTATTTGGATGGCATAAATAAAATAAAAAATGTTAGGCATTATGTTATGTTGCTGGTTATTGGTGTCACAGAGTGTTCACTTACTTTGCCTCTTGGTGCCTCATTATTGTAGTGTCTATTCAAGTTCAGTTCAAAACAATCTAGAAACAAGATGCTACTAGGCTATGCCACAGTTAATTTGTTTAGTTTTTTTCATAGAAAGCAGGTTTGTTCGTTCGGAGTTCATCAACATGCTGGTCACAAAAGTACAAAGTCATTGGCCCTAATTCAAGCAAGGAAAATTGCTCCCTTCCTCCCAGGTTGGGTAGAAAAATTCAACCATAAATGGGATGAAATAGGACCCGCATTCCTTTTGGCCCCTGTGTAACCTCCCATGCTGCACCAAAGACAGCTACCCGCCTGTATAGTGTACACTGTGCATGTGACCACACTTTACATGTGAATAGCTCTTTGCGTGGTCCACAATCACTCCCTAAACAAGGGGACCGTGTGTGCCTGCGGCACACTCCAGCTCTGGACAGTGGTTGAAATGGATTTTTACAAGTGTAGATGCCGGGTCTGGTGGCTCAGTGGACTAATGCATCCGCTGCAAGGGCCTGTGTTTGACTTCATGGTCCAAATCCCGGCGGGTCCACTCAGCCTTTCATCCATCTGAGGTCAATAAAATGAGTACCATTGAGTTGGTTAACAATAAGCATCTGTTATTCAGCGCCAAGAGACCTCGTTGGGGTGAACGTGCGCTTTACAAATACACATGTTATGTTATGTTTATACTCGCTGTCCCAGAGCACCTATGTGCTACTGAGAAGCGCTGATACTCTCCTATTTAAAGTATTGAACCCCCAGTGAGAGATGCAGGTGCTCTCTTTTTCAAATTAAGGACATGCAGGTACTGAGTACCTGGAAGCACCTGCCCATTTAAAGCACTGGCTCTGGATGGAAAGACTCAATGCTGCAGCGTAATAATGTCCCGTAGCTGGGGACGGTAGAGGTGAGATATAAGGAAGGGATCTCATATGGATGCGTTTTGCTTTGTTTCATCAGTTTAAAAATACGTGTTCTTTTTTCTAAAAGGCATTTTAGTGCCAGACACTGGCTATGTCACCAAAATTGCCATGGCATACTGTCAGTGTGCCACCACTATAGAGTTCGTTTAGCATAATACTTTACACTTGATGGCCCTTAATAAACAATCTAAAATCCTGTTCATGACTAACTAGCACACATACCATCACCTGCTTAAGAGTTGTTTTTCTTCCACAGTTCCATGGTCCTTGCAAGGATGTTGGCACCCCAGCCAAAATGGCATTTTGACTAACATCCTTTGCTAGCAATGGACGTCATATTTCACGCTCCTAGAGAGAACCTGGCTCTACGTCACTTGTTGCGCCCCAAGTGGCTGGGTGATGCTGCATATAGAATAGGCCCTGTACAGCCCTTCCGTTCTCGTGTCGTTTTCAAGAAGAGAGTGGATTTTCACCAGAAGAGGAACTTTTAATAAAAAGGGAATTATTGAAATGCTGCATTTCACCCAAATTATGGCAATGTGCTTCTGGGTGTGAAAAGCAGAAACGCACATTTGGAATCTAAAATGCCGCTGTGGGATTCAGGCAGTAATGAAAACCATGATCCTTCTTGTATCGCGAGACATGCTTTATATAACCACATTAATGTATCGGCTTACATGCAAAATATACACGGTCTGCAAACATCTTCGGCAGAAAATACCATGTCAGTGTGTATCCAGTTTTTCTTGTACTTTGGTCATTCTTGAAGAATCACAACGATTTTTTTGCGTGAGGTTTTCTGTTCTGTTGTATGGCTGGCTTAGGATACCACGGTCTTCACCTGGGTTACTCGTGGGAAGGTCACGTGGTGTTCCCTGTACACTGCACTGTCACAGCGGGGAAGCCGCTGCTTAGTGAAAATTCCATCCGTGTCTGGCAGACGGAGCGAGGGATCAGCGCCTGGGGTTGAGCCTTCGCGCCCTTTGGGAGCAGTCATTCAAACACCCCATTGCAATAGGGTGCGAACCCGAAGCTGACGCGCTCTTACTGTAAATCTTGCAGAACTTTAAAATATGAATGAGGGTTGGTGTGCTTTTTCTGAGGGGGGTTGAGGGGACCATTTTCTCGCTCGAGCTCCCTCTCCGTGCCGCCAAGCAGCCCGTTTAGCTGCAGCGTGACATAACAGGAAGAACACGCCTGACGAAGGACAAGGGTAATCCTCTTTCTATGCAGGGTTTCCCTCTGCTTTACGCGTCACACAATCTATATTAATATTAATCACTCCGACTCGAACACCTTGAGAAGATTTCAATAGAACGTGCTGTGTCTGCGTCATTTGTTCGAAATCAGCTCATATCGGGCATATTTTCGTTTGTTGCAATAGATTGGTAGCACGGAGATGTGAAATCTTCCAAATACACACGCTGTGCGCGCCACGGGCAGTGCAGGGCACACCACAGGCAGTGCCGGGCACCTCCACAATACATTGCCAACGTTTCTTCACATTCTTTCAGTGCATTCTTTGTGTCGACGAATTAGCTCATTAATTTCTCTTTCTATACAATCTCTGGTGAGATCCAAAAGTGTGATTGTTTGTTTATTTTTATAAGAAAGGCAAGCGACTGAAGGGAGACCCTGGTGTTAATTACAAACCAGTGGAACAAAGCTCCTGATGATGCTAACTTTGAGGCGAGACAAGTTATCTATGGGGGAGGGTGGGGTGGTAAAAGAGAATAGGTAAAAATAGAATAAGTTGTAAGGAGTAGAGGCTGTACTTATCTTGCGAGCAGCAGCAACAAAGAAGGAAGTATACTATGGGGGGGGATCTTATAGCCTACTGGAATGTTATCAATCTATATTCTTCAATTGTTGCAGCTGTGAGTTGGCAATAAAGGGGATTTGCATCATGTTTGCCTCCGTGTCATGTCATAAAATTACAATACTACCGTTGTATCCACATTGCCGATTGAGCAGCACAAAGCGGTTGCTGGCCCACTAGGGAATGAATGGCTAGTCACTACCACTTTACAGCGCTGTCATTCAGGTGACCTCTTTAGCTAAAATGGGGCTGAATCTAGGCCATCAGCTCGGCCAAGGACTGCCTTCCACATACATATGACATGTGGCTGGAGGGTAGCTGAGCCCTCACCCTTCCACTCCATGCAGTGTTCATGTGAAAGATCCTAGGCCATCAGCTCGGCTAAGGACTGCCTTCCACATATATTCCACATGTGGCTGGAGAGCAGCTGATCACCCTTCTGCCTCATGTAGTGTTCATCAGTGGCGGCTCCTTGGCTAAGGCGGAGGAGTGTCGCCCCACTGCTTTTTTGCAGTGACACAAAGGGAAAATAAAATGATAATCACTTGTGTTATCATAATTTTATTTTCTCCTGCTTCTGTCCACTTAGCGTTATGGGGCAGGGGCAGGGGAGGAGTGGTAGCACCCTCCTAAAGTGCGCAGCGACTTCTTGGCCGGCCCTCTTGGGCCGCCCAAAACAGTGTTGTGCACTTTGCATGTTCTCCATGCAGGCTGCATAATAGCCTACACGGAGAACATGCCCAAGCACCCAGTCAGCATCTGAGCGACGAAACATGGCGCTCAGACCAATCACAATGCTACTAAGGCAGCATTGTGAATGGCTGACTGGTCGCCTGGGTGTGCTTCCGGTATGGCAGAGCGAGGGAGGACTACCAAGGCAAGCAAGCGGCAGAGAAGGTAAGTTTAAAAAAAAAATGTATTCCTGCTTCCTCCTGTGTCCCCCCCACCCCCTACCCCTGCCCCCTACCTCCGATCAGTGCCGGCCACCACTGGTGTTCATGTAAAACACCCTAGGCCTTCATCTAGGCCAAGGACTTCTTTCCACATACATACAGTATGTGGCTGGAGGGCGGCTGAGCCCTCACTCTTCCACTCCATGCAACGTGCATGTAAATGACCTTAGGCCACCAAGTCGGCTAAGGACTGCCTTCCACATACATTCCACATGTGGCTGGAGAGCAGCTGATCACCCTTCCGCTCCATGCAGTGTTCATGTGAAACATCGTAGGCCTTCAGCTCGGTCAAGGACTGCCTTCCACATACATATCAATGTGGATGGAGGACGGCTGATCCCTCACCCTTCCACTCCATGCAATGTGCGTGTAAATGACCCGAGGCCATCAGCTCGGCTAAGGATTGCTTTCCACATACATACAACATGTGGCTGGTGAGCAACTGAGCCCTCACCCTTCCGCTCCATGCAATGTGCATGTAAAAGAAAGAACATGCCTGATTTAATGGTGGCACTGGCTTAAGGGGTTAAGCTGACCCCTTGGCATATTATGGACATATTATCGGGTGGCCCTCGCTTATTTTGCCCCCACCTCCTTTATCATGTTTTAGGGATATTTTTCAGCATAAAACCATACCAGACACAATGATGTGTTGCCTTATGCTCCGATCGGGAAGAGTGTGGTCAGTATTTACTATACAGGTCCACAAATTACTTCCTTGTAGCCTTGGCATAAGTTACTCCTCTTGGCATTTTATGGGAAACTTACCGTATTTGGTGGCCTTGTCAAATGCTGTTTCTTAGGCATGTTTTGGGCATACTAACCAGTAGACTGCCTAAATCTCACATAATAGTACATTAGCATACACTGTATGGTGGTCATACTTGGCATAATCAGGACTTGGCATAAGGTCTCCCTTAACATATTATAGGCGTATTGCACAGGAGAATGGCCATGCCTGCCATAATGATGAACCTGGAGTAAACTGGCACGTTGGCTTGCTATGGGAATCTTTATGATGAAGATAACTAGCATAGTCTTGGAAGCTGCATGTGATGGCCCTCCTTGGCATATTCTGGGCATCCTGGGCATTATGGGGCCATTCCTGATGTAATGGTGACCATGACCTCAGCTGGCCTTCCTTGGTGTGTTGTGGGAATCCTTGGCATTAAAAGTGTCAACACAGGTATATCAATAGCATTCCCTGACATATTGGTATACCTCGCATGTAGAGGTCATGCAGAGCTTCTGATGGGCATTTCGGGCATAAAAAGGACATCGAAGGTACCACTGACACATGATGGTTATCTAATGCATGTTGTTGAGATAACAAAGCACATGAGACGGAATCTGCCCACGTGGCACTGCTGTATATGTGAGTGCCAGGTGAGCACAAAAGCTGATATTTGATGACTAGGCTTACAGACTTTACTGAACATCAAACTGAAATCTTTTAGTCAAAGTAAAATCTGGCAGTTGGAATCAATATAAAAATTCAAAGAAAATGTGCAGCTAATGTCCGAGGGCAAAATTCTTGCATATACTTAATACATATAAAGCGTAATTTAAGTGATAATTAATGCAGAGTTTTGGGCAGTTATTGCTGATTTTACGTCCCTGGGAAATATATAAGACAAGTGACTAATATTATTACCCTGTCCTGAACGGCTATGATTGGAAAGACAATACTAGAAGTTCAATACATTATATAAATCGATATTAATAGATCAGTCCTCAATATGCCTTTTCTTGTCTTTGCAATTGTGCACATTCGGTCACTTTGACAACCAATATTTGGCTAATACGAATGCATCAATAACTTTTGCTATAACTCTTTTTGTTTAAGAAAGGACGAATGTTCAATACGAATGTAAATAGGAATGAGCAGCCAAGGCAGAAGTTGGCTCAGTGCTTCGTATATCACTGCACTCTCAAAATACTACTATTGAATCAAAGGAACTAGTTCAAAACATTTGGCATCAAACAAAACCGGATGTGCTGGCTATCCCTCAATTTCGAACTGTTACAACATAAAAATGTGATGGGTAAAGCCCTGAAGGTGAATTATGTAGTATGTAAGAAATGTGTGGGTACGGAATACATGTTGTGACACACATTGGTACTGATCATTTTCTTTCTTTTTTTCTGTAAATTATCTTTATTGTGTTTTTATGTCTTGCCTACAAATCGCATGCACTGTTCTGTGAAACGTATTGTTTACAATTCACCGGGCTTACAACCCACCCACTGCATACCATTAGTTTTTTTGCATTGTCACTCACATTTAGAATCTTTCTATTGCTTAACTCTCGTCGGCTTCCCTTCCTTTCTTGTGTCAGCTCCTCCCTGGAGCACGAACCAAGTACATGTGTTCTTTCTCGTCTTTGCTCTTCCTTGTCTTTTTCCAATACATATTTCTTTTATTTTATAATTTTTTATATCTTGTTTTATCTTATACGTTTTTCAATATTATTCTGGGCTGTGCAATGTACTTCCCTGCTTTTCACACAGGCATGCAGCTTCTTATTTATGTCGCTTTCACCCTACCTGCCTTCTCTATTGACGCTTTAGTAACTTACACCCACAACTGTACGACTCTACATCATTCTACTCTATGCTATTCCACTCTACGCCGCTCTACACCACTCTTCTTTATGACACTCTACTGTACGCCACTCCACTCTAGAATACTACACCAAACCCTAGTGGCGGAACATGGAAAGGCCACTCCACAAAATATATTGGGATGTGTGCCTTGACTTAGCTGCTGCAAAAGACACACAATTGATGGACGGAATGCAGAGCAAATCATAACATTCACCCCCAGTCAAGAGATCTGGGTTAAATCCATCATTCTTTTGCTCACCATGCCACCCCAGTTTAGACCTGGCCATATGCAAATAAGCCTTGACCCTGTGCCTCATGGGAACAGTCCAGCCCGAACTGCCAAGCCAGGTCCTCCCTGGACCGGAAACAAGCATCCTAGGACCGGTTTCAGGGTTTCACCCCTCTTCAGCCAGGATAGCTTGATTCCAGTGGCACAGTGAGCCCAGGACCCACGTCTGGGCATACCTGGCGCACTTAGGGCGAGAAAGCAAAAGACACACAATTGATGGACGGAATGCAGAGCAAATGAAAACATTCACCCCCAGTCAAGAGATCTGGGTTAAATCCATCATTCTTTTGCTCACCATGCCACCCCAGTTTAGACCTGGCCATATGCAAATCAGCCTTGACCCTGTGCCTCATGAGAACAGTCCAGCCCGAACTGCCAAGCCAGGTCCTCCCTGGACCGGAAACAAGCATCCTAGGACCGGTTTCAGGGTTTCACCCCTCTTCAGCCAGGATAGCTTGATTCCAGTGGCACAGTGAGCCCAGGACCCACGTCTGGGCATACCTGGCGCACTTAGGGCGAGAAAGCAAAAGACACACAATTGATGGACGGAATGCAGAGCAAATCAAAACATTCACCCCCAGTCAAGAGATCTGGGTTAAATCCATCATTCTTTTGCTCACCATGCCACCCCAGTTTAGACCTGGCCATATGCAAATCAGCCTTGACCCTGTGCCTCATGGGAACAGTCCAGCCCGAACTGCCAAGCCACGCCCTCCCTGGACCGGAAACAAGCATCCTAGGACCGGTTTCGGGGTTTCACCCCTCTTCAGCCAGGATAGCTTGATTCCAGTGGCACAGTGAGCCGGGGACCCACGTCTGGGCATACCTGGCGCACTTAGGGCGAGAAAGCAAAAGACACACAATTGATGGACGGAATGCAGAGCAAATGAAAACATTCACCCCCAGTCAAGAGATCTGGGTTAAATCCATCATTCTTTTGCTCACCATGCCACCCCAGTTTAGACCTGGCCATATGCAAATCAGCCTTGACCCTGTGCCTCATGGGAACAGTCCAGCCCGAACTGCCAAGCCAGGTCCTCCCTGGATCCGGAAACAAGCATCCTAGGACCGGTTTCGGGGTTTCACCCTCTTCAGCCAGGATAGCTTGATTCCAGTGGCACAGTGAGCCCAGGACCCACGTCTGGGCATACCTGGTGCACTTAGAGCGAGAAAGCAAAAGACACACAATTGATGGACGGAATGCAGAGCAAATCAAAACATTCACCCCCAGTCAAGAGATCTGGGTTAAATCCATCATTCTTTTGCTCACCATGCCACCCCAGTTTAGACCTGGCCATATGCAAATCAGCCTTGACCCTGTGCCTCATGGGAACAGTCCAGCCCGAACTGCCAAGCCAGGTCCTCCCTGGACCGGAAACAAGCATCCTAGGACCGGTTTCGGGGTTTCACCCCTCTTCAGCCAGGATAGCTTGATTCCAGTGGCACAGTGAGCCCAGGACCCACGTCTGGGCATACCTGACGCACTTAGGGCGAGAAAGCAAAAGACACACAATTGATGGACGGAATGCAGAGCAAATCAAAACATTCACCCCCAGTCAAGAGAACTGGGTTAAATCCATAAGTCTTTTGCTCACCATGCCACCCCAGTTTAGACCTGGCCATATGCAAATCAGCCTTGACCCTGTGCCTTATGGGAACAGTCCAGCCCGAACTGCCAAGCCAGGTCATCCCTGGACCGGAAACAAGCATCCTAGGACCGGTTTCGGGGTTTCACCCCTCTTCAGCCAGGATAGCTTGATTCCAGTGGCACAGTGAGCCCAGGACCCACGTCTGGGCATACCTGGCGCACTTAGGGCGAGAAAGCAAAGACACACAATTGATGGACGGAATGCAGAGCAAATCAAAACATTCACCCTCAGTCAAGAGATCTGGGTTAAATCCATCATTCTTTTGCTCACCATGCCACCCCAGTTTAGACCTGGCCATATGCAAATCAGCCTTGACCCTGTGCCTCATGGGAACAGTCCAGTCCGAACTGCCAAGCCAGGTCCTCCCTGGACCGGAAACAAGCATCCTAGGACCGGTTTCGGGGTTCAGGGTTTCACCCCTCTTCAGCCAGGATAGCTTGATTCCAGTGGCACAGTGAGCCCAGGACCCACGTCTGGGCATACCTGGCGCACTTAGGGCGAGAAAGCAAAAGACACACAATTGATGGACGGAATGCAGAGCAAATCAAAACATTCACCCTCAGTCAAGAGATCTGGGTTAAATCCATCATTCTTTTGCTCACCATGCCACCCCAGTTTAGACCTGGCCATATGCAAATCAGCCTTGACCCTGTGCCTTATGGGAACAGTCCAGCCCGAACTGCCAAGCCAGGTCATCCCTGGACCGGAAACAAGCATCCTAGGACCGGTTTCGGGGTTTCACCCCTCTTCAGCCAGGATAGCTTGATTCCAGTGGCACAGTGAGCCCAGGACCCACGTCTGGGCATACCTGGCGCACTTAGGGCGAGAAAGCAAAAGACACACAATTGATGGACGGAATGCAGAGCAAATCAAAACATTCACCCTCAGTCAAGAGATCTGGGTTAAATCCATCATTCTTTTGCTCACCATGCCACCCCAGTTTAGACCTGGCCATATGCAAATCAGCCTTGACCCTGTGCCTCATGGGAACAGTCCAGTCCGAACTGCCAAGCCAGGTCCTCCCTGGACCGGAAACAAGCATCCTAGGACCGGTTTCGGGGTTCAGGGTTTCACCCCTCTTCAGCCAGGATAGCTTGATTCCAGTGGCACAGTGAGCCCAGGACCCATGTCTGGGCATACCTGGCGCACTTAGGGCGAGAAAGCAAAAGACACACAATTGATGGACGGAATGCAGAGCAAATCAAAACATTCACCCCCAGTCAAGAGAACTGGGTTAAATCCATCATTCTTTTGCTCACCATGCCACCCCAGTTTAGACCTGGCCATATGCAAATCAGCCTTGACCCTGGGCCTCATGGGAACAGTCCAGCCCGAACTGCCAAGCCAGGTCCTCCCTGGACCGGAAACAAGCATCCTAGGACCGGTTTGGGATTTCACCCCTCTTCAGCCAGGATAGCTTTATTCCAGTGGCACAGTGAGCCCAGGACCCACGTCTGGGCATACCTGGCGCACTTAGAGGCGAAAAAGCAAAGACACACAATTGATGGACGGAATGCAGAGCAAATCAAAACATTCACCCCCAGTCAAGAGATCTGGGTTAAATCCATCATTCTTTTGCTCACCATGCCACCTCCAGTTTAGACCTGGCCATATGCAAATCAGCCTTGACCCTGTGCCTCATGGGAACAGTCCAGCCCGAACTGCCAAGCCAGGTCCTCCCTGGACCGGAAACAAGCATCCTAGGACCGGTTTCGGGGCCTGGCAGTTCGGTCTGGACTGTTCCCATGGGGCACAGGGTCAAGACTGGTTTGCATGGCTGGGTCCAAACTGGGGTGGCGTAGTGGGCAAAGAACGATGGATTTAACCCAGATCTTTTGACTGGGGGAGAATGTTTGCATTGTCAGCATTCCGTCCATCATTTGTTTGCTGTAACACTTGACTTAGCTGCTGGGCATGTATGAGATTTACAGAAAAAAAAGTCTCCACAATGTCGTCCCACATGATGCCCGTAAAGTCACCTTATTTCCCAAGGTTGTGAGAATGCAGACATGCACTTATAGAAACAGACTTATATTCATCTCTGCTGGCAGACTGCAGCATTCATAAAACATTGAGTGATTTATTTCTAAGTATGGATTTTCCCAGAAGGTGCAAACAAAAGATATCTCAGTACACTTGCTTCCGTCCCTGAAAGAAAAGGCGTGACATTAGCTGTGGCTTTGTACTTTATTTTATGTTAGTCATACTCAGCGTCTGAAAGTGAAACATATTGTTTCTTTAAGCATGATTAAGCAAATTAACTGCCAGGGGAATTACAGGATGCAATTATGTACAGATTTGTGACATTCAAAGGCAGGCGCTTTTGCTTCTATCGTCAAGTGTGTTTATAACAGCAGTCTGCTCTCTGCCATATGGCTGTGCAGCCAACATTCAGTAGGAAGCAGTACTTCCTTGTTGGGGCCCCTTTCCAAAACCAGAACCCACGGTGGCATTTCTGGCTGCATAAATATTTGCTGCAAAGGTGAAATGAACAAAAATGTAAATGCTGCAAAATCAGAGGTGGACAGGCCTTTCATTCAATCGGGCATTTCCCCGGTGGGCTGGACGGTTTTGAAGGCCCGGGCCAGCTCCTGGTGCCTTTCTCTCTTTCCCCAGCAGCTCCTGAGGTTAATTGCAGCAGGCACAGGGTCCTCAAAGAGGAAGAGTGAGGGAGAGGGAGGGAGAGATGGGGGAAGGTAGAGAGGGAGAAAAGATAAAGGGAGAGAGAGAATGGATGTATGAAAAGAGAAAGATCGAGCAAGGAAAAAAGACAGCGGGCTGGTTTGAGCATGCTTGCCAGGAGTGTTTTTGGTTCCCCAGTTTGTTCCTGTACAGTAAAACTATATTTTATCTTAATAGTTGATTGGCAGGAATCTTCCATTATTTGGCACTCAAAACAATCCAAAAAGGTAACCAATAACTGTACACATAAACCTCTATTTCACAATACTTGCGTGATGATTTCTTTTAAGAATGCGGCACAGAATGCTTTTACTCATTAACTTCTGGGTTCATGCCGTGTCTTTTCAATGTCTTAGACCATTGTTCCACAAATTGGAAAGCTTCACAGGTCCTGTCATTTATATATCTTTTATATGTCCACCACCAATACATAGATCCGCCGAACACTGGATTCAGACCTCAGTGCTATGCTCTTTGATTCAAACAGTGCATTATGGTCATTTGGACTGGAATGGATCCTTCTGGCAGAAGATTAACTCCGATGCAATAGAGATCATGGTTCTGGAAGGTCCTTCCTTTGGAGTCAGCAGATGTCTAGACCCTTTCTGTTGCCTGCAGTTTACACTGAGCCACCCGTTTTCACCAAATCAATTCTGGAAAGAAGATTTTTCATTCATTGACCATGAAGCTCATACTACCACCATTCTGGTTACAATTGCCTCAAAGCTAAACTATTTTAACTCTTCAAACCTAGTCTTTCTTCATTACGTATTTGAGCGCTATTGACTTCGCCATCTTCTGCTGGTTGAGAACATCGCTTATTATGGATCTTGAATGTTTGATTACACACCTCTCTATCTTTGAATCCCTAATTAATGACTGCCCAGCAGTACGCCCAATATAGTGCCTTCCATTGCCCTCAGGCACTAAAAAGCTAAAAGACCAAGCAACACAACTTTGAGTTTAAAATCAAGCACTGTCTTCCCGCCTGTTTGTCTTACTCTTCAGGCCTTTCATCTTAAAATTATACATAAAAGCCTTCTCAGTAGTTTTTTCACTGTTATGAAAAATCTTGCTTCTTCTCTTAATTCTTCACTAAGGGCCCTATTTAGAGTTTGGCAGATGCTGAAAATAAGCCAAAAAGTGCTTGATGTCTCGTTCACCCTAAGTACAGTACTTGGAGGCTTTCTACAATCTATATGGGGGGATTGGACATCCACTCTTTTTGACAGATGTCCCACATCTGGCAGGCTTTAAATATGGCCCTAAGTCAAAACATGAACAAAGTTAGTCGGAAAAGGCAGCAAAGTGAGCCCAGCTAAAAAACAAGTTCTACAGCTACAATTTTCAGCTGGTGCCGCTTTTGACGTTTTAATCTGAAGGGATAAGCAGGATTTCAACTTCATTGTATCCAAACAATTTGGGCCCTCCCCAGCCGCAACATCCTGCCTTAACAATTTGTGGATTTTGACTTCCACTTTGAAGACTACACGAGAAAGTAAAATTGTAGAGCACTTTGGCCCACAATGGGCCCTCCAAATTGCTAAGCCAGAAAATGCATCTACAATTCGGAGAGACATGCACATAGACCACTTTGTTTCTTGGAGCATTTGACTTTTAATTTCAAAACCTCATAACTCTCGATCCATTATCCAGGTTTGCTGTTTGATGTTGCCCTACAAATTCACAAATTGTGTTGGACCTTTCTGTGTCTAACGAAACAATTGAATGTATGGGGGGGGGGGGTAATAGTGCTTTATTATTTCAAAGAACACCATTCTTTAAATTGGGAAGAAGACTTGACTTTATGAAAAATGGCACGTTAGAATTTGGATCCACTTGCTCTTATTTTGCTCTCATTGTGTTTTTGGGCTGGAATATGTTTTACTACACTAATGGAGTCTGTTGTTATAAGCTTAGTATGACTAATTTAATCAATCACTGTTTAAGGATTAAACTGCTTTGTTAGCAAATTTAAATTTGCTACATAAAAAAGGAAATTAAAGACAAAGATGAAAAGGAGAAATATCATTTCGACATTACATTTTCATTTTTTTACCTAACTTGTTGGCTTCCTAAAAGAAATGTAAATGTTGTGAACTAATTTAGTAAGATTCACTCCCTCCATGAAGTAATGTATAACAGAGTTATGAGTAAGATAAAATCGTGTCTAATTTTGTCCTTATTTACAGTCAATCTTAAAGAATCTTTAATTCATTGTCGGTTTGCAATAAAGCATTTCTTTATCAATACACATCTGTAGAATGAATACAGTGCTTGTTGAACGCCAAATGGTCGTGGGTATGTAATATCCCTCTATTGAGTATATTGGTTTAAAAAAACGTATTCAGGAGTTTAAGTACAAAAATATTTAAATTCTTTAAAATATTTTAATTTAGTACACATCAGATACTCTGTTGCAACTTTCCAGTTTAATGTATAGATCTTAAATAATGATCGAAATGAGAATTCTCAATTTTTTGTCATTTGTTTTAAATCATTAAAAATATAGGTCACTAGGATAAAAAGTTCGGAAAATAAATGTGTGTAGAAGATTGGAATACATTTGCAACAAAATAATTTGTTATGAGTCATGCAATCCAAGTAAAACTGGTCAACTACATATTGCTTACAAAGGATATTATATGTGTTGTTATACTTATGACGACTCTGTTTTGTGTGTGAATATGCCATAAAATTATGCCAGTAATACATTCTGCATTTAGGCACTGAACATGTTCACAGTATTTTTAAATGCTGGATAGAGATTTCCTTTACGTTATCAAAGTACTTATCTATACATATCAATCTCAAGAATAGATTTTACTCCTTCATAGATGATCGGTACCTCTTATGAATGAAGAATGAATGAATGAATGAAGATACTTTTATATAGCGCATGGCTACCCGGAGGCATCCCAGCGCTCACAGCGGCAGGAACAGCGTAGCAACCGGATTAAGGAAATAGCCAGGTCTTCAACAATTTACGGAAGACAAGGTGGTTGGGTTCTTTCCGTAGGTCAAGGGGAAGAGAGTTCCACAGCTTTGATGCGTTATAGGAGAACATACGGCCTCCGCTTCTGGCTTTCCTAATTTTTGGAACAGTGGCTAGATGTAAGTGGTCAGATCGAAGGCGTCTGTTGGCACGATAGGGGCGAATAATGGAATGATTGATGGCAGGACTTTTCCCGGCCAGTGACTTGTGTACTATGCACATCGCCTTGAATTCAACTCTCTCCTTGATCGGGAGCCAATGCAGAGATTTTAAGGCTGGTTTTGCTGATTGGAATTTTGAAATGTTCAGAAGAATTCTGACTGCCCAATTCTGTACCATCTGCAGTTTGGACAGTGTTGCACAGGGAGCACCTAAATAAAGGGCATTACCATAGTCAAGACGCGACAGAATGAGAGCCTGAACCATTAGTTTCCTGGCCTGAAAAGGAAGGAGAGGGAGGACCTTCCGAAGCATCCTCAGGATGCCATAGCATGAGGCCGCCACCTTGCGTGCCTGAGCCTTGAAAGTCAGGTCCTGGTCTAGCCAGATACCTAGGCTCTTTATCTGGGGCTTGGGAGTGGGGACAGGACCCAATGTATTTGGCCATATAGTGTCAAAATCAATGGGGGACCGGTTCCCCAAGATCATCAGCTCGGTTTTTTCCCCATTTAATTTAAAAAAGGACTCATCCATCCATTTAGCAGTTTCTTCCAAGCACTGTCGAATATTGGGGGATGCGATGTCGGCATGGTTGAGTCCTACCACCAGTTGGGTGTCATCTGCATAGGTCACTATGTGTACCCCAAAAGGCACCACCAGCTTAGCTAAAGGGCTCATATACACGATGAATAATGTGGGGCTCAGGGATGACCCGTGGGGAACCCCACAGCGAAGAGGCAACTGTTTTGAGGCCACATCAGCGTCAAAGACCTGAAAGAATCTGTCACTCAAAAAGGATCGCAGCCAGGCCAGCGCAACCCCGTTCACTCCTGATCTCCTAAGTCTGTGGACCAGGAGTTGATGGTTTACCGTGTCGAAGGCTGCGCTGAGGTCTAAAAGTATGACCACGGCGATGCCTCCGGCATCCACAATTTTTTTTGACTCTTCTACAACTGAGAGTAGGGCTGTTTCTGTGCCTTGCAGTGGGCGGAAACCTTTTTGAGACGGGTGGAGAAGTGTATTGGTCTCCAAGAAGGTGGACAGCACTGAATTTACATGTTTTTCAGCTATTTTGCTGATACCTGGGAGAAGTGAAATAGGACGGTAGTTTCCCAGGGAGTCAGGGTCTAGACTGGGTTTTTTGAGGAGGGCCCTCACCATTGCCTCCTTCCAGGGTGGGGGGACCACTCCAGATACAAAAGAGGCGTTGGTCAACTCCAGGATAGCAAGGGAGACTGTTCCAGCCACCTGTTTCAGAATTTTTGGAGGTGCAGGGTCTTTAGGTGACCCACTCTTTACTTGAGACATGATGCGATCTAGAGTCTCATTGTCCATCAAAGGGATTATATCTAGGTGGGAGTCTGTGCTGCAAAGACTAGAATCCTAAATAAATTTGGCTCTCCATCTGGGGGAATGAAGTGTATATAGTTTGGATTTTATTGTGGAAAAATTCTGCAAGCTTGTCACAGCGTGAACCTGAAGTGTCAAGGGTCACTGAGGGAGGGGTAACTCTGAGGAGAGTCTTCGCAATGCGAAAGATCTCGGACGCAGAGTTGCCTGCCGATGAAATTTTTTCTTCGTAAAAAGCTGCCTGGGCTGATTTGATTTCGGCTTTATATGCTTTTATAGCCTCCTATATTTCAGTTTGTTGTGTGGAGAGAAATCCTTCCTCCAGGTTCTTTCTAACTTTTTACAAGTTTGTTTTAGTTCCCGAAGTTTGGCAGAGTACCATGCCATTCTATTGCTACCTTTTTTCACCTGGATTGATTTTATAGGAAGAAGTAGATCTAAGGAATCCTGTATCCATCTTTTAAAATTATCGTTAGCGATGATAACATCAGAATTTGGTGCTGGTTTTGTTTTTTCTAACTCTGAAGTCCATTGTTCCATTGATAACTTGGACCAGGGTCGTGACCTTATGCTGGTTGGTTTGGCGTGGGGTATGGTATAATTAGGGGTCCAGAGAAATGGAATGAGAAAATGATCAGACCATGGTACTGGTATTGGATTCTCCCCTACTAATTCCTTCACGTTGGAGAAGATAGGGTCTAATAAGTGCCCTTTCTTGTGAGTGGGATTGACAACTTTTTGGTGAAGCTGATATGCAGCTAGATCTCTCGTAATCTCTACTGCGGCCATCTGTGAGGGATCATCGAAGTGCAGGTTGAAGTCTCCTAATAGAGTAAAGTTGGCCGAAGTATTGGCCGAGTTGGCTGCTAAGTCAGGCAGGGAATGACCGAATTGTCCCAATGGCCCTGGGGGTCGGTATATTAGTATGCCAGACAGAGTGAGTGAGGGAGTAAATCCTATTGAAAAGGCAAAATTCTCGCAGTCCAGTATTGGGCTACCAAAAATGCGGCAGGTTAGGTAATTTTTATATATTATGGCAATCCCGCCACCTCTCCCTGAGGTGCGATCAAGCCTCTGGATGCTGTAGCCCAGGGGGAGGGCCTGGACAAGGTCCGGCTCCGACCCAGGGTTTAGCCAGGTTTCGGTCAGGAACAGGACCTCTGGCCTTTCTTCATCCAGAAGGATGGAGATTTCCATTACATCAAACAAGATTTTACCCATTAGATTTATGCTCATTAAGAAGCATCCATTGAATGAATATATATCATTGTGCATCTGATAGAATACCATTGGAGCTGGACCTGAATCTATTATATAATATGGCACAGGAACAAGCAAACATTTATCAATTATATAATGCCATTTGTAAACAATTGACAGCCTGTGACTTAAATTTGTCCCTGGCGAATGTCCAAGCTCTTTGCAAGAAGCACTTTCTTCTACAGAAATGTACTGGTCTATATTAATTCTGACATCTGCAGTGATCTTATCTCCTCCTTACAATCCCATCAAAGTTGGACAATTGGTGCTTTTGCGTCTCCACCGTCTTATCCAGTCTAATTGCTAAGGAATTTTCATAAAAGATTATCCAAATCGAAAGCTGATACCTACTGTTCCCACTTCTTAGACCTCCTTCCCTCTTGTACACCTCTCCTTCCCCACACTCTAGCATCTGGCATCACTTTACTCTTTCTCAGCCAACCCTGCCACAGATATAATTTAAATACTCAGATGAACCAACCTGTCATAAAGCCCCCTTTGACCCGTTTTGTCTCTAACTTGTCAAACTTTGTCTTCTCTCTTCTCACCTGCTCATCCTCTCTATTTAATTCCTCACTCCTCCCTGGTTTCTCCCACATAGACCCTCTCAACAAATTACCTACTTTGGGCAGTTTTGAGTGCTTTTGTGTTTCCGGACCTGGTATTACATGGTCCCGAAACACTGGATTTGGTTTTACCACATGCAAATTGTTGTAGATAGACCTCAGGACACTTCTAGTTAGGTTACATGTAGTTTATTGTAGAGCACAGCTGAGCGCACACCTCGCCAGCTGACCAGACCATCAACTGACAAGTGTGGAACCTTCATGTACAAAGTAGGATGCACATAGGTATACTGGGAGGCATAAGAGGTGTGAACATAGAGAAAGGTCTAATGACCAAAGACGGCCATATTGCGAGGAGTATAAGTTTACTACACATCTTCCGCCTTTACATGGAAAAAGCAAATAAACGCACAAAACATAGAAAGAAAGGATAAAACATGTAAGACAGCAACAATTAACAACAAGACAAATAGGAGGTCAGCGACCTCATGGACTTCCAGATGATGAAGGCGAAGAAGCATTTCGTTTCGGGTCAAGGGTGAAGAAAGAAACAGGATTATCATGACCACCTACTCCCCTTCGATTGACAAAACAGGAAGAGACAGTCTACTCTCTGCAATCCGTCGTTGACCAGCAAAAACAGGAAGAAAGACAGTGTATTTTCTCCAAACAGTCCTTGTCCGACGTGGCTTCCCGCTCATGGTTGAAGATTGAACAATTCAACAAGTGCCTCTAATGCTCAAAAAGTTCTGGAAGGATGTTCCCCGAAGAAAAGGTTGAAGCCAGTTCTCTTACAGTCCAAGTTGAGGTTCTGGACCAGGTGTCTCAATTCTGGTTCTCTTTCTCGGGTTATGGGCCTCTTGATGTGGTTCGGGCCTTTAAGTTTCTTTTCTTTTTCTTCTTATACATTTCTATGGACTATTTGTCTCAGTACTGTGGGCTATGAGGCTAGTCGCGGAACATTCGTCCCGGTTCTGGGAACCACTGTGTCACGATTTTCTATCGTGGTACTGGAACTTTTTTCCTGGTTCAGGGAACCACTCTGTCACAAATCTCGGTCGTGTCCCCACCCGGTCCTGGGACCTCCTTTGTCCACTCCCGGTACTGATTCTGGGACCTTTGTCCCCTTCCGGTCCTGGGACGTCCTTTGTCCTCTCCCGGTACTGATTCTGGGACATCCTTTGTCCCCTTCTAGTTCTGCCGGTCCTGGGACTTCCTTTGTCCTCTCCCGGTTCTTGGTTCTGCCGGTCCTGGGACATGCTTTGTCCTCTCCCGGTCCTGGTTCTGCCGGTCCTGGGAGATGCTTTGTCCTCTCCCGGTTCCTGGTTCTGCCGGTCCTGGGACATGCTTTGTCCTCTCCCGGTCCTGGTTCAAGGGTCTCAGTCCTTCGTTTTCCCTGAATTGGAGTTTGACTTGCAATAGTTTTCTCCAGGTCAATATTGAAATAGTAATTGCCACTTTCCAATTTTCCATTTGCATTTCTTCTTTTGAGATCTACAGTCTTTCTATACTTTTGAACGGTGGCATCTCTTCTTATGACTTTAAGTCTGATTTTTTTTTTTTATATATCTGCCTCGCTTGCTTTTGAGCTGCTCTCTGTCAAACGCTGAAATTAAATGAATTACTCTCTCCAGGAGTTGATGGTGGCTGCCTAACAGGTTTTTTCCCGATTTATTATCCGTTACGCTTCTTTTCTTTTAAAAGCTCAAATCTGTGCTGTGCTCTCACCTTTGTGTTTCTTCTGAGACTTTACTTTTATGTGCTTTTGAACATCACCATAAAAACCATCACGCCACATGTGTGTATCCCTAAGATCAAATGTCTCAAGGGACAACTCCCTGTAGTTGCATAGATCCCACCATGACTATATAGTGAAGCTTCCCTTTGCTTTGATTCATAGATCACTCGTACTGCCTAAAATCTGGCTTTCAAAAGCAGATAAATAGAGTAATGCAGCAGTAGGTTTTGTTATCGTCAAGTATTACTTTCAAGACACTCTTTCTGCCTGCCTATGAAAAGAAATCCATATTGAGAAACGGAAGCACTCAAAATACTACAAATATCCACCAGGTGGCACTGTTAACAATGAATTAACAGACTTAGTTTTGACTCGTTTGTGCTTCCCTGTGACGCTTTGACAACTGACAGGTCACTGTGCTCAAAGGAATTACTATGCTCAGCGTGACGGAAACTTCCAATACTCGAGATTTCTTTGCTTGTCAACTAGCGTGTCAATTTTCATTTAGAAAGAGATACGCACTTAACATCGGTACAGTTTGCGATTTACATAATGGTTCATACCGCCGCATGCGTGTGAATTTGAATAACAAGGCGAAATGTCCAAACAAGAGACGCGCATCTCATTCGTACCGCTTGCGCTTCTCTCACCATTTGATGTCCAGCAGCGCAAGTGTGTTCGTTCTCTTCTTTGACCTCGCGCTGGCAGGGCAGGCCACTTTCTCCAATCTGTCCTTGACCAGCAAAAACAGGAAGAGAAAGTCCACTTCCTTCAATCTGTTTATGTCCACCATCACTTTCCGCTCTAAGTTGAAGATGAACAGTTCAGCAGATGCCTCCATGCTTTACCGGTACTACAGTCCTGGGTACTCTTCGATATTTCCAAGTGCAGTACCACATGTGATGTTAGGAGTTTTTATTGTAACTTGAAGTTTTCTTTCTTCAATGGATGGACACTTAGTCCTGGTTGAGATTCACTTTGTCTCGAATCTGGTTCACTTTCTCAGGTTCTGCAGTTCAGAGACCTTTGAGCCCTCTGGTACAGGTTCTGTGACCTTTACCCATTGCCAGTTCTGGGACCTTAGTTTGGTTCTCCTTCTCCGGTTCTAGACTTCTTTCTTCAATCTTTGGCCTTTTGCTCTGTTCTTGACTCTCAGTCCCATTTTTTTTTTTTAAAAGATTTTCTTTTAATTTCTGGTTCTGGACTCAGTCTCAGTTCTATGGGCTCACAGACCCCGTTGCAGGATCATCTTCCCAGTTCTTGAACCTCCCCTCTTGGTTCTGGGACCTTTGTCCCCTCCCGGTCCTGCGACCTCCTTGTCCTCTCCCGGTACTGGTTCTAAGACCTTTGTCCCCTTCAGGTTCTGGGGCCTTTGTCCCCTCCCGGTCCTGGGACCTCCTTGTCCTCTCCCGGTACTGGTTGTGAGACCTTTGGACCTGCTTGTCCTCTCCCGGTACTGGTTGTGAGACCTTTGTCCCCTTCTGGTTCTGGGGCCTGTGTCCCCTTCCGGTCCTGGGACATCCTTTGTCCTCTCCCGGTACTGGTTGTGAGACTTTTGTCCCTTCTGATTCTGGGGCCTTTGTCCCCTTCCGGTACCGGTTGTGAGACTTTTGTCCCTTCTGATTCTGGGGCCTTTGTCCCCTTCCGGTCCTGGGACCTCCTTGTCCTCTCCCGGTACTGGTTCTGAAACTTTTGTTCCCTTCTGATTCTGGAACCTCTGTCCCTTCTTGGTTGTGGGACCTCTTTCCCTGGCTGGTTCTATCCACCGCTGGTTCTTGGACATTTATCTGCTGCTGATTGTGGGTCCAGTCTTTGATCTGAGAGACCTTTGTCGCCATTGAGAACTCTCTGTCACAGCTCTCCATTTGGATCGGGTTCAGAATTCTCTGTGCTAATCTTGGGACCTTTGACCCGGTTCTGGACTCTCCGCCCTAGTTCTGGGGACTTTGTCCTTGTTATGATCCGGTTCTGGCCTCTTTGTCACAGTTCTGTGGGCACCCAGACCTGGTTCTAGTTGCGGAACGTCTGTGCCCGTTTATAGTTCCCTGTCGTGGTACACTGTGCCAGTCTTGGGCTCTTGGACCCCGTTCAGGACTCACTGTCCCTGATACTCTGTGCCAGTGCTGGGCTTTCTGACTCTGTCTCTAATATTGAGCTCTTTGACTCAGATCTGGGAGAGCATGGCAATGTAAAAACAACTGGTGATGTAATTACAACACCACATCTGACGGACTCTCCATTTTTAAATAAGTCACCAACCTTTGCCAAAACAGAACTTATTGTGCTGCCTTAATTTCTTTTGACTTTCAAATGCAGAATCAAAATGTGACTTTCAACACATCAAACATTTTTAAAAAACAATGTCTACAATTTTCTGCATTTCCACTAGGTTGTGATTTACCCATGTCCTCTATGAACAAGAGGCTATAGTTTGCATGCCACCGCTTACCTCAAAGACAGTGTATGTCCAAGATTGCGGTCAAAAGTCCAGCCGCAAGAAATGATAGTGTGTGAGTGTTGCGGTACGGTGGAAAATGACACACAAGATGGCGGCACGTACTACAACGCCTGCCGGGTGGCTGCGGGCACGTTAGTGCAACTAACGTCTATGAGCAGCACAAATGATGTCGTCATCAGGGAAGACAAATAGCTCCTGAACGCGACCGTCACAGAATGGGTAAGCTTTAACTGACTCGTGCAACATATTTAAAATGGCACAGTGACAGTTGAATTATCCACGGCAGCGAAGGAATATGGAGGAGCATACAGTTTACACAAGTTACTTTCAAAATGAACTGAAGATAGATGTTCTCAAACTCACGAGCGAGGAAGAAAAGTGCCAGTCAGTGATTAATGAAAGTAACTTCCGATCTTTGTCCTCACTTTTCACAGTAGAAACACCAACACCTTACACTGGGGCTCGATTACTGCCCCCGATCAACACATCATAAAGGGAACCGATTTACGCGCACGATAATTAAATGTGTGAAAGCTCAAAGTGGTCTGATCTTCAAACCAGGATATCATCTTTGCGCAGATGAACACAATTTAAGGTGTAAATCATCCCTGTTAAACACTAGTTGGCGCATGCAGGAATAGACATACGCAGACCAGCTATTAACTCACGGTTGTGGCGAGTGACTTGTGAAGTACTTGCTTCTTCTTTTCCTTTCTTCGTTTCTTTTTCTTTAGTTTTCACTAGTTTCTCAGGTTTTTTTCTTCTTGTGGCCACGTTGCTGGCAGTAGATGGGTGGACTGCTGTGGGTTCTTAGGCAGTAGATGGGTGGACTGCTGTGGATTCTTAGTGCCAGGTGCTGCCAGGAATCAGCAATTGACTCACGGTTGGGGGAGGTACACTTTTCTTTTCTTGGTTTCGTTTCATTAGAGTTTTCCCTCGTTTTTCCGGTTTCTTGTTTCTTTTGGTCACGTTACTGGCAGCAGATAGGTGGACCGCCGTGGGTTCTTTTTGCGAGGTGCTGCTCAAGCTGTGTTTGATGGTATCCTCTCTGGTCTGGTCAGCTAAATCGTCGCCAAATTGTTGTAGATAGACCTCAGGACACTTCTAGTTAGGTTACATGTAGTTTATTGTAGAGCACAGCTGAGCGCACACCTCGCCAGCTGACCAGACCATCAACTGACAAGTGTGGAACCTTCATGTACAAAGTAGGATGCACATAGGTATACTGGGAGGCATAAGAGGTGTGAACATAGAGAAAGGTCTAATGACCAAAGACGGCCATATTGCGAGGAGTATAAGTTTACTACACATACCATTGCTGGAGGGCGCAGGGACTCTGGGCAGAAGCACTGGCCAGCCCATGCTCGCCCACTTCAACACCACAGGAAATGCAGAAAATGCTCCCCCCAGTCTGGCTGTGGACTGGGATGCTCAGATGCTGCTCTAGCCCCTCGTCCACAGCTCCGACCCGCACAGACCCCTCACCACTACTACCTTTTAAAACCAGGTGGTAATTGGCAGTAGAAAAAGGTCCGTAATTCTGCCTGGAAGAGGGAATTTCATATTAAAAACGACCTAGTATTCCCAGATGCACTTGTTTTTTCCCAGTCCAGATGCAACTTGTAAGTATTGTTGTATAGTGCAGGATACTGGCCAGCGGCGGACAGTTCCAATCCCCAGTATCCCTGCACAAAATAGCAATGCGTAATGAGGCGCTTACTGTTCATGGCAGTAGTTCTTCTACTCCTATCACATAAACCGTAACTGAAGACTCCTCCCCATCTAACTACTGCTGTGGCCCTAAGCTTCCCAAGATCTTCAAAATCCTGGGGTAACTGGTGTTCAAATGGCTCGCATGGCATCTAACTCACCCCAGCAAGCTCAAACCCAGGGCTTTTAGTGGGCCTGATCCTGCAGCTGAGCAATGGCAGCTCTATGAACTGGGGCTCGAAATAGGACCATACCTGGGCGTTTTTTTCTACTACCGCCTGAGCTCGGCCATTTCAGACACATGCTGACCAAGACACATGATAAGGCAGACCTTAGCTGTCCTATGGCGAGGTTAAGTGAAACTGGGAAAAGAAGGAGTAGACCCGGGACTGGACTTTTGTTGTTTATGTGCTGCATCTTGAGGCCGCCATTCCTTCTTTGTTATCTCAGCACCCTCAACAAGCACTCCAGGGAGCCTTGTCTCCTACAACTCACACTAGCTCATTGGCTGCCTCTGACTCTGATCCACTGAGCAAGTCTAAGCCAAGTGCTTAGGATTCAAAAGTGTTGCAAAGAAGAGTGAGTGTGTGTGAAATTGAACCTCCCTATACCACTAGAGGTGGGGCTGTTAACTGTAGGGTGACCTGGTTTTGGAACCCAAAAACCGGCACATATCACAAACATAGAAGTAGGACTACATTCTACCATCGACCGAGAAGACAGAGTGCACCAGCACAGAAAAGATAGCGATCATGGCACTAAGGGAAATTAATTAAAAAAAAAATTTAGACTGTCATCTGCGTTAATTAAATTGATTTCTGAAAAGGCTTGTAACTAATCCTGCACTGGAACACACATAAAATCTTGCTTCCTCCTGTTTTCAGTCTACACTCTTTAAAAACCGAGACATATGCTGAATTTAGTGTAATCTGCTGGGACAGAGGATGAAAAAACGGGACTGTCCTGGCATATCCAGATTGCCTCGTCACCGTATTTACTGCTGCCAGGCACAGAACTCTTCAAATACCGAGCTGCAGATACTCGTGCTGCTTAACTGGATAATGAGCGCGGGAGAACAACACAGTCTCTCTCTTTGAAATAAAAAAGGCAAGTTAATTAAAAAAAAATGCGACTCTTGCTCTCGTTCCCGGATTTTTAAGCTAACCCTTTGAAGCTTTGCTGTCTTCACTTTCCATAGTCTGACATAATGATGTCTCACTCCACAGCACCCTCCCGTACCAAGCTGAGTTTGCTTTGACGCCATCACAGTGTCGTCCTCCCCTCTATGTAAGAAAGAAACACAGACACACCTGCAGACGCCACTCTGAAAAGAGAAACAGACGCTCTAAATCTGCTCTGTCCTCTTCTGGCCTTAAATGAATGGGGCTCTCTGGAAATGTTTGACAATACCTGTGCAGGCACTATTGCAGAGGTTGCACTATTGCAGAGGTTGCACTATTGCCGTTTGCTGCGTGCGTCGGCCAACGGCCGTCGCGAGCACTACCTCGGTAGTGCAGCGCACGTCCGTTGGCCGACGCAGCCCCGCCTGTTTAATAGAACGTTCCGCACTGGCGCGGAACGTTCGAAGCACTGGATTCCTGCCAACATTGTAAAAGTGGAAAGTCAATTTATACATTTTATTAAAACTCTGTGCTGCAAAAAAATTGGTAACAAGGAGAAATGTGACAGTAAACCTGTTGTGTCTTATTTATTTGGTCACCAAATGGTAGAATTTTAAAATATCTTATAGGGTTAACGCACCTGCTTTTGTGGCCGGCAATTTTGAGGGGCTAATCATAGTAAAATAAGACCGGTCGTTAATGCACCTGCTGGATACATCTGTGTTATGCCTACTCACAGTTTTGATTAATTGAGTAGCATAGCGGGTTAGTGTGATTGCTGCAAAGCACATAATGTAACATGCAAATCAGAGATTTTATGTAGATATGTGAGTGGGTTATTGCTTTTGACACAAAGACCCTTTTGTTACTGGCAGTTCACAAGTTGCAACACTTCAAATATAGTGAGATATGAACCAGCATTCAAACTACAAGGCATGGGTTTAAAGAACATTATTGTTTTTTCTTAATCTGCCATTACTCTAAAGTTGCTAAAAAGTTTTTTTTTGGTAGTGATAAACTCTTATTAGTACAGGCAACCTAAACTACTGTGTTACTTTTTAAATCCTGACTTTGTGTTTCTGCTGATCATGCACTCTTATCAAATAATGCTTACCAGAAAGCATAATATATGACTCCTGCACGTTGTAACCCTCATTGTCTGTATGTGACATCCTGAACATTGATTTACCGACTTGTGTGATATATTGTCTCTGTATAATGTGTGTAATGTAAAGCACTCTGACACCCTACATTGAGATGAGTGGCGCTCTAAAAAAGTTAAATAGAAAATAGTGCTATTTAAATCATTTTTTGGGTAATTCATACAGACCGATACATCTGGCATTCTTGCAGTGCATGCATATCTCTTATACAAATATGTTGAATAAAGTCAAAAGCCTGCCTCCAAATCACGGTTTTTCTAATGTTCTTGTGAAGTAATAAGCTGCGTGCTTTTGTTTCCCTACATTGTATTGGCATCTAGTATTAGACTCTAGATAACTCCCAGCCAGGATGATATTCGAACAAAAAGATGGCCCTTTGAATCAGGCCTTTCTTTTGGGCCCAGCTGGAAGTGAAAATGAGACAGCCCCTTCATCGCCTTTAGATTACTGCCTGGAACGGAAAGCAGAAAACCTATAGGCGCTGCTGAACGTGTCCTAGAGTCTGCAAATGACACCAGGACACATTCAGCATATTTCACTGGGTCCAGGCCGGATCCAGGATCCGGCTCAATAATAGCTGCTGGAGCCAGGATCCGGCTGGACCCCTTACATTTCCTGCACTGCATGTGGTAATGCACAGAGGGAGGTGGTGAGGTGGGGGGGCTCCGCAGAGTGGAATGCAGAGTATACACCTCCATGCCTTGAGTAAAGATGGCAGTCATCAGCCCGGGAAGGGATAGTCTGTGTCACCCCATGCAGTTCTCCTCACAGTACTGATTCTCAACGGCCTACTACCAACAGCCCTAGAAGTACATGTACATACATGTACATAGTTGATTGCCTCAACTAAACGTTTCATGCATTTAGAAAAAATATATTGCTATTGTTCCAATCTAAGAATGCTATATAAATTGTTAAATATATACTCTATATCACTATGTTCAATTATTTGCTCTTAAGGCATGGTTCTGTGTATTAACTTATTAAGCACAGGGTTCTACAATCTATATATTGGACCACGTCTTTAATTAGGTAAGCCCTACCTTTAATTAGTTTAGGCCACACCCATTTAGAGGCCCTGCGCATGTTTCATCTCATTTCGGGCACAACCCATTTTCACCAACTTTATATTACTTGTCTTATCCTGCATCAGAGCAGACCTTATTTCGCGTTAGGCAAGCATTGAATATTCATCGTTGTTTCCTTTTTAAACTAAGAATTGCGGACCTAGTTCAGATTGTAGCACCTGAAACTTCAGGGTGTACACGTTCCCCCCAAACAAACTCCAAATAACATAACACGACAATCAACATACTTCAGGAGTACAAACGAACCTTACAGCATCAATTGCCTTTCTTTTGAGCAGGTAAGTGCAGTGTACACTGGTGCATGCTAGTCAAGCAATGCCCCAGGCCTATTATTATAGTCGTGGCACATTTTCAGTCAAAAGGACGGACCCCCTATTGCTGCTGGGAATGGTCAAGCTCAGACGTGCCTCGGCCTCCTTGCCCAATGAGCTATTTTTAGTGTCACTGCCCCTAGTGATTGTTGCCATGCTAACCTGTTCATAGATACCGTAGACGCCATACTATAATTCCAGACTCCATGTTTGAACAAGAACATAACCTGGAATGCGTTAAACCATTAACCCACGTCCTGCGAGATGGGGCGAGGGCAAACACATGACGACTATGTGATTTGTTTGCATTAGAATGGTTGGCTTTGTGGACCTAGAGCCAGACAAAACCCAGATTATCCGGATGTGCATTGCAGGCTTCTCGTTTTTCATTTCATCTTGTTTTTGCCGCGGCGCTTTTGGGATTATCTTTCTCGTAAATGCATAAAGGAGCCATAAAGTAGTTTTCAATGTTTTCCAAGAAATGTAAAATGTTCTATTATAGAAAGCATTTCCCCTCCACTCCCGGGCAGGCGGTCCAGGAAGCATCCTGATGAAGTAAGTGATTTAGACAGATTGTGTTGTGTACATTCACTGGTGTGCTCAAAGGACACTGCTATCCTCGATGTGATGGGTGCCTTAAGTCAGGGTACATACAAGCTGCACATATTCAGTGGTGGCTCGCAGAGGGAGTGCTGCGGGGCGGCGGGGGAGGGGCAGGGTGGGGGGGGTAGTGGAGTCAGACATACGACGGCAAGGAGTAAAGTAAATAAATAAAACTATTTACCTTGCGCTCGCTGCATCGCCAACTCGGCGATGCAGCGAGCGCAAGGTAAATAGTTTTATTTATTTATTTATTTACTTTACTCCTTGCCGTCGTATGTCCGACTCCACTACCCCCCACCCTGCCCCTCCCCCGCCCGCAGCACTCTCTCTGCGAGCCGCCACTGCACATATCTCAAGGCAGCTCGGAGATACCTAATGGGCTGAAAAGCCTGTTCCTGTTCTAAGCCTGCTCACGGCAATAGCGATGAGTCACTCCGAGATTACAGCTTTTGCAACCCTTATGTTCATTACAAAGCAAGAACACGTCCGAAATCCCCCCTACCTCGTTTATTCACTAAATACATCTTTTAATGACACATTTTTCCTGCGCTAGAGGCGTCATTTTTTATGCATGGGAAAATCGCGAAGCCTGCTTTTACAGGGTTTAGAAGAGCTGTCTTTTGCAGATTTTTGTTGTTGGAGTGTTCCACGCAATGCAATGCTGGCAGTGGGTAATGTTGCTGGAGCTGTGTAGGACTGGTGCAGTGGCTGATGAAAAGATGCAGAAATGTCATCAGTGATGTCATCAGTGATGTCACAAATCATGTCATGGGTGATGTAATATGTGAGGTCATAAGCAGTGCATTGCGGGAGCGTAAGTTATAGTTAGCTCAGGTAATATAACTGCTGAATTTCATTGGTTTTATACGAGTGAAATCTGAGCCTAACTATAACATCCCTGCAACCATTGGTTTTTTTCAGTGAATTTCTATGTTTTTTTAAATGTTATTTCCTAACTATAACGAACCCTGTAACCTTTGGAATTTTTAGTGAGTTTATAACGTTTATTAGATTTTATTTCCTATCTGTAACCTGTAACCTTTGGGAGTGGGTTTGTGAGTGGCGGTATGGGTCTGTGAGTGGGTGCATGAGTCTCTGAGTGGGTCTGTGAGTAAGTGCACGATTGTCTGAGTGGCTCTATTAGTAGTTACATGAGTCTCTGACTGGGTCTGTGAGTGGGTTTGAAAGTGTCTGAGTGGGTCTGTGAGTGGGTTCATGAGTCTTTGACTGGGTCTGTGACTGGGTGCATGAGTCTCTGAATGATATATGAGTTGGTGTATGAGTCTCTGAGGGGCCGATTACGATGTCGGTCGGAATGCCTCTGACCGCTAGTCGGAAGCTTTCTGATGGCGGTCGGAAGCTTTCCATCCGATTCGGTCGGTTTGCGGTCCGACCGCACAATTACGATTTCGGCGGTCGGAACATAAACCGTCCGGTCATTCCGACGAGGTTCTGACCGGCTCTCGGAGTATTCCTGTCGGTCGGGACCACACCACGATCCCCTATGGACAGCGTTTCTGCCGTTGGAATTACGATGTCTGTTTCCGACAGTCTTTCTGTGCTGGCCTTTCCGACATGGAAAGGATGTCGGAAAGCGACTTTGGGGGCCCCTAGCAGGACCCCCTTGACTCCGCGGCCTATGGTTGGTGGTCGAAGGGGTACCTAGGGTACCGCCCTGTAAAACCCTGCACTGTTTGGCAGGCACCCCACAGGGTGCAGGGTTTTACACACACCCCCATTTCTCCATAGGAGCCTGTGTTACAGCCGGTTTACGACCGTAACACAAGCTCCTATATAGAACAGTGGATGTGAGAGTGTCTGAGTGGGTCTGTGACTGGGTACATAAGTCTCTGAATGGATATATAAGTGGGTGCATGAGTGTCTGAGTGGGTCTTTGAGTGAGTGTGATGACGTTTTTTGACATTTTTTCAGCAATGTTCGCGAATTTGTCACAACGTTACACAGGGGCCGCGCTGAGCATCATGACGCATTCGAGGATATGGCACAAGGGAAAAAATAGGTTTTCGATGTTTTGAACGCATAAAGTGTCACACAAACACCCCTACATTCCTGCTATGTGGTCAGGGTACCTCTACTCTAACTCCTTATACCACTTTTGTTCTTCATTTTCAGCGTCGGGGACAGTGTCCCTTTAATTAAAATGGCCGCTGTAATTTTCTGCTCAGGTTGCGGCCAGCCAATCATGGCATTCCTGTTAGCGCATGCATTCGCGATTTGTCGCGAAGTAGTTACAAATTAGTCACGACCCTAGATATACAAATTTGGATTTCCTTTAATATCTCCAAAACTACTGAATGGCTTTACACTAAATTACAAAAAGCGTTCTTTTTGTATCAAGAGCTACCTTTCTGTCAAATTTGGTGTAATTCCGTCCAGCCGTTTGGGATGTAGTTGTGTTCAAAATCCCTATGGGAATTAACATGGGAAATTCACTTTTTTTTACCCCCTTTTTCTCGATCCCCGCTTGACAAATCACCCCAAAACGTTTCATGCACAATTAAATTCACCGGCACTATTTTGTTGGAAAAAAAGTATTTTTCCTATGTTAATTTCCATAGAGATTTTAGACATGACTATAGCGGAACCGCTTGACGGAATTACACCATATTTGGCAGAAAGGTATCTCTTGGTCCAGAAAGAACCCTTTTAGTTAATTGGTGCCATTCTGTTCAGTAGTTTTTGAGATATTAACTGAAATCCAAATTTACATATCTAGGGATGCAGATCCTCCTCGCATCCTCCTTGGATTCGTGTATCCACGTGCAAACAGCAATGCCATGATTGGCTGGTTGCAACCTGAGAGGAAAGTTGCGGCTGCCATTTTGTTAATCGGGACTCGGTTCCCAGCAGGGAAAATAAAGTTAAAAAGTGATAGAAGGGGTCAGGGTAGAAGTAGCCTGAGCTCATGGGACTAATGGAGGGGTCTGTGAGGGACCTCTCACACCACACACTCACACATCCACTTACACACCCACACAACCACTGACACACCCACTCGTATACCCCCCTAACACACCTAGGCTGTAGGGAAGTTATAGTTAGGAAATAGTATTAAAAAGCCATAGAAATTCACTGAAAAAACCAAAGGTTAAAGGGACGTTATAGATATGAAATACAATTTAAAAAACCTTGGAGATTCATTGAAAAAAAAACAAAGGTTACAGGGACGTTAAAGTTAGGTTCAGATTTTACACATACAAAACCATAGAAATTCAGCAGTTATAGTTATAGTTATCTCAAGTAACTATAACTCGTGCCCTAAGCTAACTATAACTCACGCCCATGCCATGCACTGCTAAATACCCCACATATTACATCACTCGAAATCTTCTATGAAATCATTGATAATATCACTGCAACATTTGCAGTGAAATTATTGATGCGAAAACTCTGCATGGCAGGGGCGCAAGTTATAGTTACCTTAGAGCATGAGTTATAGTTACTTGAGATAACTATAACTGCTGAATTGCTCTGGTTTTGTGTGTAAAATCTGAACCTAACTATAACATTCTTGTAACCTTTTTTTTTAGTGATTATATATATATTCATATATATATGTGTGTGTGTAATAAGAACATTAATCAATTTACATAATTACTATTAATTAAAGTAATTATTTATCAATTAATAAATAATTGTTATTCGATTATTAATTAACTTCCCACTCTATACACCTACAACCCTAGCAGCCCATAGCTTAAATATAACTTAAAAATAAGTATTCCATTATTTACATATTTAAAATCAATTAGATAATTAACAATGAATGATTAATTATTATAAAATTAATATTTAATTAATTTCACAGCCTAGACCCCTACAAACCTAGAAGCCCACAACTAAAATATAACAAAAAATAAAATATGCCAGAATTTAAATATTTAAAATTCAATTAATTAATCAATTTACAAATATTAATGGCTAATAAATAAATTATTAATTAAATAACTTCCCATCCTATATCTAAACAAACCTAGCATCCCGCAACTAAAATATTAGTGGGACAAAGCAGTATTCCATATTTTACATAGTTAAAAATTAATTAAATAATTAATGAACAATTATTGTTAAATTCTTAATTAATTGTTAATTGACTTCTCACTCTAGAGCATGACAAACTTAGCAGCCCATAACTAAAATATGAGTAAAATAAATAAGAATTACATAAATTACATAATTGAAATCAATTAAGTAATTAAATAATTGATTAATTAATTATTACCTAATTTACTTCCCATCATATCTGCCTGCAAACCCAACAACCAGCTACGACACTATAACTTACTATAATAAATTAAATAAAAATTCTAAATCACTTACAATTACAAGCTTTATTTTTTTTTACAAAACAACCCTTATATAAACAACTGTAATACATAAGTGATATATCAACTAAAACACATTCAAATAATTAAAAAATAATATTTTTTACCACTAAATTATTGAAAACGATATTAAAAACAATATTACTTACCTAAAAATGATATTTTTGTCAACGATATTTGTGCATCACAATATTTGTCTATCACGATATTTATTTTCTAATATTTCTGCCTCCTGATATTTTTAATCCGTTATTTTGTTCAAACTCCACACTAGGCTGGAAAAGGTAAAAACATCCCATGACTATTATACATGTATATCAGCAAAGGTATTTACTGCCTACCTTTCAGAATAAACCACTCGTGTCTTCCTTTAGCTGTTGTTACTCTGGTTTCTTGAATTCTGGCATCCTTATACCTAATGCCATTCTAGATTGCTCCTGAGATGTGAGAGCCAGGTCGAGTCGGGACAAAAAATAGGCCTAGGCACTAAAATAAAAGTGGCCCTCAATAGCTAAAAAGTGATAATATCAGCGAAAACAAAGGTAAAAACCAGCCCACCTGGCCATAAAACCAGCCAACATCTGCTAAAAAATGGTCCACACATTGATCTGTCAAACCAGCCCATCAGGCACTGTCTGATTGCCCTATAGGCAAGATCGACCCTGGTAAGAGCTACACATATATAATCTCTGTATACAAAGTTAGATTTGGGTAACCCTAAAAATAATATTTAAATGGGAACCAGTAACATAATCACAGGAAAGCAAAATGTGGTAACAAGCACCATATTTATTAAAAGTATATTTTGCATATCTCACAATCCTGTATATTTCTACGTTCATTTATTTGTTGGTGTTTTATATTAAGTTTGTTGTTTTCTATGCTGCCTCACAGTCCTGTAAAAAACACTTTTTCACCCAATTGTATTGAGTAATGTTTTAATATAATCAATCATCCACTGGTTAGTTGGACGTAATTTATTAAATAAAAGAGCATATATTATACTGGAGAAGAGGATCTTAATATAAGGGGATGATATGAATTCCCAAAACATATGGAGCGAGTTCCTGGAATGAGTTAACAGTCTTCGGAGGATCTCTGGGGTTAGTGGGAAAACCAACTACACTGGTGTCTTCAACAAGCTATCTATCATGCTATAAAGGCTGCAGAACCCGGCAACCAGAACGTGCCTAAACCATGAGCATGTTAAACCCACCTTGAGAGCACTCCACTAGCTCCCAGTAGATCCTAGGATGAAATGTAAGGTTACATGCGCCATCCATGAAGTCTGCTAAGACATAGATCCAGGTTACTTGCAGAATGAACTAACAAGAAACTTCTCATGAGCAACCTCGCCAATCAACAATCCTTCAAGAAGATGAAACATGAACGAATATCCCGTGGTATTCAAGGTACTAGAATGTTGAACGCCCTTAAACCTAATCTTAGATATGAACACAGCTACAGTCTATTTAGAAAACATCTAAAAACGGAATTATGAATTATTTAGAGTTGCTTCCAATTTAACTCTGAAATAATCAAGGTGCACCACTGGAAAACACGAGACAGCATTATTTAACCATCCAATCAGACTATAACCTCCCATCCCTTACTTCTTGAACTGCATTTCTTGTTATCATTCTCAGCTCTGAAGTACCCACTAGGCTCCCCATTGAGCATTTCTAAACCTCTAAAGATATATGATGAATAGACAAGGCCCTGCTGCATAAAGCCATGTCCATGGCCCATAGGACTCTGAACTGTGTAATACTGCTGGAAATGAGTAAAAAGCATTTCTTTCCTGACGGTCTATATGATTTTATCCATTCCCTCACCTGTTCACCTGTTCTATTAAGAACATAGGGCCTCGTTACGATGTGAGTCAGAAAGCATTCCGACCGTCCCCTTGTCGGAATCGTTTCCGACCGACTCGGGTTCGGAGAGTCCGATTACGATGTTTCCGAACACCGTTCAGTCGGACTCCCATTAACTTCAATGGGAGCCTGTGTTCCCGACAGACAACACAGGCTCCCATTGAAAAAAGGGGAGGTTGCGGAAAACCTTGCACGTTGTGGCCGGCACCCCATGGTGCCTGCCACACTGTGCATGGTTGTAAAGAGGGGTTCCATGTGTACCCCACGGGCTCCAACCGAAGGCCTCCGGGTGAAGGGGGGCCTGCTATGGGCCCCCAAAGTCAGTTTCCGACAGCCTTTTCATGTCGGACGGACCAATTCGGAAAGGCTGTCCGAATCCGACATCGTAATACATTGGTCGGAAACACGGTCCATAGACCTGTACGATTCGGCTCCGACCGACTCAGAGTCTCCGAATGCCGGTCAGAACCTAGGGGCCTATTACGATGGCGGTCGGAAAACCTCCCCGACCGCCATGGTAGCAGGAAAAGACCGCCCGCATGGCCCGCGACCTCACCGCCGGTCGAATTACAATGACCCGCGGTCGAGATCCGACCGCGGCGGTCGGATCGCGGGCCTTAACATTGCGGCGGTTGCTGCTGCCTGCAGCACCGCCGCGATGCCAAAAGGAGCATTACCTGCATTTCCCTGCACTGCGTGGCAGGCACTGCACAGTGCCTGCCACCTGGTACAGGGAAATGTAGGGGGGACCATGGGTACCCCACCAGTGCACCCACACCCCCCCAACACATTGGGGGCCCGCAACGGGCCCCCGGAAGACAATCTCTGCATGCCTTTCCATGGCGGTTTGACCGCTGAGGAAAGGCTGGCTACCGCCGGCATCATAATCCTGCCGGTGGAGCCTGCTCTGCACCGTCACCATTATCCCGGTCCTGCTCCGTCCGCCAGGCAGGAGTGCAGATGGCAACCGGCGGAAAAGCGGCAGTCGGAATTTCCCACCGTTGCGGTCACCACCGCCATCCTAATTTGACCGGTGGTTTTCTTGGTTGCGATGGCGGTCGGATGTCCACCGCCGGCCCGGCGGTGGACATCCGACTGCCATCGTAATAGGCCCCCAAGTCGGAAAGACCGAACGGTTACCTTTCCATTGTAATCGGTCAGTCGGAAATGGTTCCGACATGGCTTAGGAAAATCCGAATGCCGTTGGATCCTTTCCGACCGACATCATAATAAGCTGTATAGTCTTCTACTGTTTTATACGTTGCTGTCTATTCCAAAAGACATTGCATGTCTGATAATGCAACTTGAGCGCCTTTCATAGAAATGAGGCTTCAATGGCGAGCATAAAGAAGTGTATGTTTCATATAGTATGGTGTTCCAGATGTACTTCTCTGTCCAATTTTTATTTGCATATTGGTCTCCAGCTGATTTAGGACTGACTGTGAGTTTCTTCAGAAGCAGGGTGATTATTGTAGTTTTGATTTTGTTTCTACTGCCTCTCTTCCTTCAGTGTTTTGCACATGCTGGGATGTCCCTCTGCATCACTGGCTCCACTATATCAATTTTAATTTATTCAGTGTTAGGATATGGATGGATATATGGATGGAGGATTAATAATGAATTGTAATTAATTAATCAATGGCGAATTGTGAACAGTGAATGGTAAAGTTAGAGAGAATGGTGAAGAAAAGCATGGTGAGAGGAGGTGAATAAAGTGTAAATGTTAAATTGTGAGTATAGGATGAATGATGAATGGAGGGCTATTTGGAGTTGTATTCACTGAGGCGAGAGAAAGGGGGCAGTCAGACAGTAGACCCAAGAGATGTGAAGGGCACTCTCAATGCTTGGTTTCTGGTGCCAAGATAGTAGCTGAGGCATGAGTAGCAGGCTAAGAGGACAATGGAGATTAGCAATTTGTAGATCTTTCTGCAAATTACCAGCCAACATCAACCCCAAAAAAAATTATAGTCTGAGCTCTGTAAGCCTGCTCTGTAGGACGTGGGTGGGGGGGGGGGGTGGACATGCAAGGCTCCGTAACCATCCTTTGAATTAAATATTTGGGCCTGAAAGAACAAGCCCTAGTGCTAGTCCAAGCACAGCATCTGGACAAACTCCACACCCCCCCCAAAAGAAAGTCAGATACCCAGACATTCCAAAAAGGCTGTTTGCCACCCTTCCTCTTTGGGAACAAGAAGCAGGGCTGTGGACCATTTCTGGGCACAGTACAGAACTCACCAACCAGGAGATCCCATGTTGGTCTACCTGTTGACTACCTGTCAATGGAGATTGCACTCCACTGACAGCAGTGCCTCCTCTCCCAGTGCCTCATTCCCCAGAACCTAAACCTCACACTAACATGGGGCTGACTTTCCCTGCCCACAAAAAGGGCACAGAAACCATTAACCTGGTAGGCACGTTCTACTGTAGAGATGGCAGTCAGTAAGCTACTACTATCCCCCTTGTACCGTCACGTTGAGCCACACACTCAAGAGAGAGTTCCCAAAACAGAAAAGGAATAGAGTGAGTACAACCCCAGGACTGGCTGTGCTAGACAATGGGGCTGTAGCCTTCCAAGATGCTGAAGCAAATATTTGTATAATAATGATAATATGCCATCATTAGACCAAATTGAAGCTTTAAAGTGCATGAAGACTGATGGTAACAGGAAATGTCATCACCTTTCTCCCCTTTTGCCGTTTTCTTGCACTATCTCATCAATTATCTTCCCCTACGACAAAACAAAACAAACATTGGCAAAGCCTGTACAACTGGTATTGGCTGCTGACATTTTGCCTTTGCTAATGTTTTTGTTTCTGTTAATGAATGTTTTTGTAAAAGTGTATTACAAAATCCAACCATTCAAATATGACTTGTTCTGTGTGTAGACGTATCACACATGCGCTCAAATATTTTAATGTTTTTAAAAAAACATTCAATGATTGCTGCCCATGTGTGGAGCAAATGCTTGAAATAAGAAATAAACCAAAATATAACTATCACACCAAGCTTGCCATGGCCAGACCTATTGCTGAAGGGGACTACTTTTTCTGTGTAAGTGCTCACAGTGAGATAAGCCAAGGGCTGAAATGGGCTGACTCTATGCCCCATGCTGTATACTGTGGTGGGCGGAACAAAAATGTGAATGACATAACAACAGAATATTGGATGAAGAAGGCTGGCTGAAAACCCTTACAACTGAGTGTATTATAAATATAATTATATTAAAATCACAACGCCCTGGTAAAAGTCTCACCTAAAAAAGAGACTCAGACCGACTCTCCATTGCACACTTATCAGCGCAGTGTGAATCAGTAATGTCTTGTTTTCAGAGTAATTGAACATTGAGGGAGCAGTGAATCTGTTTATAATGAAAAGAAAATTACTTACTCTGATCTTCGGCCTCGACATGTCAGCTGCAGAACACAATATGTCAATCTGTACACAAACCCACCGTGGCAGCCTGCAGACCTCACCTGCTTCACTCAGCCCTATTTGAAGCCCTTTGATTTAGGGACCGGTTTTTACTGCAGTCAGGGGAAGCTGAGCATTAAAATCCATTAACTATGAAAGTTGCTGCATCGATTCTTGAATAAAGAGTGGCTAGCAGGAGAAATGATGTTCTATCTAGCACTGTATCTTTATTGCTGATACATGAGGGCTAGATGTGATTTACTCTTAAGTGTTTGTGTTTCAGGGAAGAGCGAAAACCATATCTGGTGTAACTTCACATATTTCTCTAGAATGGGTAGATGCACTTCTGAAATACCAGAGTTGAATGGAGCAGCAAGCAAGCTTTTTATGAATGTGAGAAATATTTTATTAGTCTGGACTTTTTAGAGCTCATTGCTGAAATGTCGAGTTAGGTGTCAAATTGCAAAATGTATGTATGGTCCGCATCCAAGAAGTAGTCTGGTTACATGTGGCGGCTCCGCCGCTAAGGTGGAGGAGCGTCGCCCCACTGCTTTGCAGCAGTGATAACTCGAGGTTATTATCATTTTATGTTTCCTTCTGTTGCAGCTTTGCGTGGCAGGGCTGCTCCGATGACAGAGGAGCAGAGGAGGAGTGGTTTGCCCACTCTAAAGTGCACATGACTGTTTGGCCAGCCATCTCAGGCCGGTTATACCCTCATGCGCACTTTGCATGTTCTTCACATGACCAGGCTCCCATTCCCTCGCTGGCCGCCGAACTTCGGCGCTCAGACCAATCACAACGCTGCATTGCATCGCTGTGATTGGTCAGGGTAGCCTGAGTGCTTACCAATCGCAATGCTGCATTGCAGCGTTGTGATTGGCCAGGGGAGCCTGGGTGCTTACCAATCACAACGCTGCATTGCAGCGTTGTGATTGGTCAGGGGAGCCTGGGTTTGCTTCCTGGTTCCTGTTCAGCTGGGAGAGAAGGCAGAGGAGAAATGCTCTTTTTTTTTTACAACCCCGTACCGCCACCCGCCCCCTCCTCCCCCGATCCGTGCCGGCCGCCACTGGTTACATGCCATTGGTCTGTGGGTGCTCCACTTTCCCAGCCATCAATCAACCAGCATTTGTCAACGCTAAATAAAGCTTACCAAACCCCAGATATAAAAATAATTATCCTACACTCACTGTTCTGCATTTTAAATGCTTGTCACACAGAGACAACACATTTTGTTAGCTCTTCTTATGGTTTGAGTCACATACTCCCAGATGCCAGGTGCTCTCAGTAGTCCAAAGCAAGACTTTTCCAATATGTATACATTTGCAAGGATTCTTTAACATGCAGGAATTCTGATTTTATTAAAATCAGTGGAACTACACATTGGCAGTTTTGGAGGACCAATGTCATGACCTCGAACCTTATTGCAGTGAATGGTAACTACATCGATCTAAAGTTTACATCAGCCATGACCAATAAAATTACTTGCCATTACTTATTATTCTAACTTCTTATCCCTTCAAGACAATGGTTTTCCTGTCAGCAGTGCTTTGGCTTCTGCTGTGGTGCTGTTCACCTGAGATGGTAAAGTTCATGGCCAACTATGCTAGGGTGCTGTTTCCGGTGGCCTTGTATCTGATACAGGTCATCTTCAAGTAGTTAAGGACTTAAACAAGCAGTGACTGGATATCCCTGTGTTGAAGTGATGTGGTCAAGTTTCTTCAAGCCTTTGATGCTAAAATAATTTATTTGTAGTGCTTTCCAAGGTGGGAAATGTTTGTTCACAATAATTAAAGCAATGCTCACATCAAAACTGCACACCCAAGTAGCACAAAGTAGCATTTTTTGCGTGAATTAGATGAGCTTCAAAGCTGGTATGAGTATTATGCTGCTGCTTGTGACTGACCTAAACCAAGGATGGAGAGAGGTTGTATGATGGAACCCCGCAGGCATTTACCCCGCATGCCTTTACAATGCAGTCACTACCCCGCCTGCGACGTTACCACAAGTTACTTTAGCACGCAAGTAACAATTTTTCTTTGCCTTTGACTGCCTGGTTCTTGGACTTTTGGACCTAAATCTCACTCACAGTAAATTGGACTGAGTGTACTAAACACCAGTGTCTGCCTTTTAAGTTAAGGCTGCTGCGCAGCTAGGGTAAGATGTTCAGGGCTAGTTACACGTGAAAACATGTGCACACACCAGTGCGCATCGATGCGTGCTGTGCATGTGATGCTACCATCTTGCACAGCCTGCTATCTGCACACATGTAGCCTGTCGCAGAAGGGACTGTTCAAGGATTGGTACTCACCTAGGGTAGGCCTTATAATTTGAGTGGGCATTCATAATGTAGGTCTGTAGTGCTTACTGCAGGTCTGTGGTGCTTACACTGTATACACATTATAAGCAAAATCTGCCCTAAAGTGCAGTTTCCCTCCACTTAGGCCTACAGAGCCCATCGATGTATCAATCTGGGTAAAAACATGCACCCAGAGTGTGAATTTACAGTACCCAAAATCCCACATACACATCCTATGGCACTTTAGGATTTTTCATATTTCCCTGGCACATCTCAGAATAGGATTCCAGGCCTTTGTCCTCCCCCCCCCTCCCGCCCCCCCCTTTTGGGCCAAGTTAATTACTTTGCTCCCCAGCAGAGGGATTAAAGGCCTCCCCTCACAATAGAGCAATTAACAGTGCTTGGCTCAGATCTTCTGAAAAGAGGGGGTGGGGAGGAAATCTGCATCTGATAATAAGCTTGTCACAATGGACCTAGGCTGAAACTGCCCCTCCTCACTGGAACAAAGGGTGAGGGCTAGATCTCCGGAACTAACAGGTGAAGCTCGACTTTGAAGTTTTGGTGGGAAGGGATCAGCCTGCTGTGTCATCAAGGGCTGGAGGTGAAGTTCTCACGGTAGCTCTTTCCGCAGACAACTGGAAGTCGCCATATTAGTTTATTCCAGAATGCTGTGCAGAAGGATTGGGACATGGTGGAGGGATGGTGTTGCAACCTATGATTATCCAGGGGCGCTTGTCCTCTAGATTTTTCCACCACCACTTAAAATCCCCAGCACAAGGGAGAGACAGTTGTGAAGACCCTGCACCTGTGAGAGACGATGGCAAAAGGATGCCCTGCTGGAAGAACAAGCCACCTGATGTCCTGCAAGGATGGACTTTGGGACTTTGGCTCCAACTGACCCCCAAAGCTGGGATGGGTCTCTTCAAGGCTATTGGAGCTGGACCTCATATACCACCTGAGGAACAATTGGAGGAATAGATCTGATGGTCGACCCTGGATGGTTCACCTGGCCCTGCTGTGGACTATCCCTTGACTTCACTGACTCAACTGTGCCCTTTAAACATGTGCATTTTGTATTTGTAAAGTGCACGTTCACCCGGAGGCATCTTGGCGCTGAATAACAGATGTTTTATTGTTACCCAACTCAAGAAGCCAGAAGGCTCTGTGACTGAGGGTGTGCAACAGATAGGGTGTTCGTCTGGCTGGTTGTAGAGGGGCTGTAAAAGATGCCCCTACCAGCAAGAGAAGAGCATCAGGAGCCAAACAGATGGCAGGTCTGGTGCAGGGAGTCCGAAAATACACCTTCCCATGAAAAGCACCTTTTAGAGGCCAGGAGGCCTGAAGAGGATGTCTCCTAATGGCTAGAGATCGCTACCAGGAGAAAAAAGACACCACCGTCATAGAAATACCCCCTAGAGGGCCCAAGATACAGCCTGGTTCCCAGACGGACCAAGCAAGGAATGAAGAGCATGGCGATTTGCTGCTATACATGAAATCCTACTGGGGTGGGCCAAGGCTTGGGGTTTGACACATCATTTCTTTTTGCCAATTATTGATGGGGAGGGGCATGCACGGGGGCCCATTCCCCAAGCCAACCTTTGGCCTACGGGGCAGCATTCCCCAGGGACCAACAAATGAGGAAACTGTCCCGGGGAGCCCCATCTCCCTGGTACAGCAGCGTGCACTGGTCCTCCTAAACCCTAGCTGCGCTGCCTCATGCACCCCATGCTCATGTCTAGTTTGAGCAGGGGAGGCATAGCCCAGCAGCAGCGAATCAGCACACCAGCTTTCGTGCCAGCAATGGATGGTGGTGGCCGGGCAGGAATCCATCTCAGCAACGTGGGAGTGAGCGCCCTGTGCTGCCATCACACAAAATTGAAGAAGTAAGGTATATGGATTTTCCATGTGGAACCAGAAATCCTAGAAAGTAAACAACTAAAAAGAAATAATGTGGCACGAGACTGCAAAACCAAGCAAAGAGAGCAAGAGAACCTGCTCATTTAAAATGCACTGCACCCAGCTGGAGTGCCCCATAATGCCTGGCGAGGGGGGTTACATTTGAATGTCTGTCGTTTTTGGTGTCCCAAGAAGGGGCAGGGACACCACCAACGTGATGCCCATGTCTGGTGGGAGGCCTCCATGATGTGAAAATATTATTGCTAATATACTATTTTACTACTTGTTTTTTAGTTAAATAAACTTTTTTACTATTCCCTGTATTTTACCTTGGGAGACTCCAGAGTCGAGGTGGAGAGCTCCCTATTGCATAGGGAAAATGTAAAAAAAAGTTTATTCAACTTTATAATAAATTAGTAAAATACGTTTATGCTAAATATTTAGGTAAACGAATTTTATATATTTATTTTAAATGTAGAACAAAATATAACAAATGCTACAGCACTATTAACTTAATTTTGAATTAAATCCTTATTTAATTTAAATATGTCAAATTAATTATATATTATTTTTTGAAGCTTAAATTAAACAAATAAACCCACCTAAACTAAACAAATGTTTTATTTTTATTATGCATTAATAATTATTAAAAGTGATGTATATAATTAAAAATAGTATAATTGTAGTAATATTTTTTTACATTAATTTATAAATTCAAAATATTGTTGAAATAATTTATAATTAAATAAATATGTTTTATTTTTAGATTTTTTTTATCATTAAATTATTTTTAGTTATAGTTTTAACTACTTTAAATTAGTTGATTTAATTTGACACTAATTCCTATGGATTTTTATTTTCAGTCCCTGTCGCTATTATTTTCTATGGATAGGTGTTGCAGTATCAGTGGTTAACCATGTGTGGTGCTGGACTTACTACTGTTTCTTTCTGGTAGTAGTAACTTAAACAAGTAAATGTGACCCCTCCATATTTTTCATGGGGTGGAGAATGTAAGTATTCACTGTTGAGTAACCTTACACTCGGATTTTGTGACTAGACAAAAGTAGTAAAGTTACTCAAAAGTTTAAGAGTAAACTTACACATGTAAATTACTCACAAAGTGTAAGTTACCTTTGTGAATAGCCCTGAGTGTATTTATGGAGCCAATGTCATTGACCATACCTGCATTCATTTCAGTACTGGTGTCTGTATTGGTCTTCCAAAGTTCTCATTTCAACAGCTGCAACATTTTCGGAATGCCAGTATTGTATTAGAATGGTACTTAGCTTGGGTTCCTAGATATAATGTATGCACCCAGAATATGCAAGTGACTGCCATGTCCACCAAATACAATTGACAGTGTACTAACAATTATCCAGTCAAACCTATTTCCATAATGAAGCAATGTTCCCAATTTCTGAAATGTGCTAAGCTTCACCTAAATGCATTCATCGTTATACATATTGCTTTTGAAGTCAGTCACCCTATTTTTAAACAAAATTGTGAATTATGTCACTTAACATAAGACACCAGAGTGGCTCGATTTCAAGAAACTGGGAATGTCATCCATGCTCCTGTGACGGGCAGATAACAAATTGCACTTAGTACCACCTTGTGCCCTTATTTGCTTAAAAGCTGATGAATCGGAGCAAAAGTAGGCAGATTACAGTCACTATTGTAGTATATATGCTCCCTCCCACCCGAAGAGTTATTTGCTACTCTGGTGAATACAGCTCTCAGTTATCACGGTTTGATTCCTGTGTCTTCATTTCAACTACAAGTGGAGATTGAAGCAAAGGCAGCAATGAGCTGCATTGCCGTATTGACCCCGCAAACCTTATAGCTTGTTCAGCCACTTACCAACTGTCATGGAAGGTGTAGGCGAATCACTGACATACTATCGATGACAAAAATATAGATGTCAAAAATATCGATGTAAAAATATCGATAGTCAAAATATCGACATCCTATATTTAAAATGTAAATGACAAAAATATCGAAAAAAATAAATAGATGTCAAAAATATCAGTCCGAAATATCGTTTTTTTAATATATAAAAAATAATGTTAAAACACATATTATAAATCTAAGTAAAAAAGAATTACTTTCATATAATAAACATTAAAAAAAATATAATAAACTTAATTTAACAAAATTTAAACAGATATATAAAATTAAATATATAAATGTATATTTACTTTAAAAAACTTAAACTAATAACTTAAATTTTTGTTTAAATATAAATATATAAAAATTAACTATAAAATATATATATATATATATATACATACACCTATAACATAAAATATGATAATAAAAACATTATATTATAAAATAAAATACTAAAATATTTATACATTTTTAAACTTACATTTTGCACTCCATTGAGTGCAACAGTAGGAAAATTGTTGAATAGCGTAGGGGTAAAAATGTACTATTCCCACTGCAATTTCTACAACAGTAGGGAAAGTGTTGGATAGCGTAGGGGTAAAAATTACTATTCCCACTCCAGTGAGTGCAACAGTAGGGAAACTGTTGGATAGCGTAGGGGTAAAAATTACTATTCCCTCTCCAGTGAGTGCAACAGTAGGGAAAGTGTTGGATAGCAAAGGGGAAAAAATTACTATTCCCACTCCAGAGAGTGCAACAGTAGGGAAAGTGTTGAATAGCGGAGTGGTAAAAATTACTATTCCCACTCCAGAGAGTGCAACAGTGGAGAAAATGTTGGATAGCGTAGGTGTAAAAATTACTATTCCCACTCCAGAGAGTGCAACAGTAGGGATAGTGTTGGATAGCGGAGGGGTAAAAATTACTATTCCCACTCCAGTGAGTGCAACAGTAGGGAAAGTGTTGGATAGCGAAGGGGAAAAAAATACTATTCCCACTCCAGTGAGTGCAACAGTAGGGAAAGTGTTGGATAGCGGCGAGGTCAAAATTACTATTCCCACTCCAGACAGTGCAACAGTAGGGAAAGTGTTGGATAGCACAGGGTTAAAATTAATTTTTCCCAAAAATTTAAATAAAAATAAAAAAGAAACAAAATAACAACTACAATAAAAAATTGTTAATAACACAAAAATAAAAAACATATAAAAATATAATAAATTACAAAACATAGAACAATATTTAAATGTTAAAAAGTACTAACAATTAACTACAAACCTTAATTTATAGAAGTTTAAAAAAACATTTTACAAACAAATAACTATATTTAATATAAATTAATTATAAACAAAAAAATAATTAATTATTTTTAAAAAATTACTTCACACCATATTCCCCTATAAACGTACAAAAGACTCCTACATAATTGACACAATTAACATATTTAACAATTAATTAATTATAATTAACAAACAATTAATAATTAATTAATAATAAATAAATTACCACAAACAACACTATAAAATCAAAATATAAAATACATGCTAATAAATAAAAATTAATTACTTTATTCAAAATAAATTACTTCCCACCCTATTCCCCTACAAACCCACAACCCGCTCCTAAAAAAAATAACACAATTTCCATAATTATCAATTAATTAATTAATAAAATTTGATAACCAATTAATAAGTAATTAATAAAAAATTAATTATAAATCCTAATAAATTAAAATTATTAATTACTTTATTATAATTAAATTACTTCCCACCCTATTCCCCTATAAACCCACAACCCGCTCCTAAAAAAATAACACAATTTACATAATTATCAATTAATTAGTGAATAAAAAATAATCACCAATTAATAATTAATAAATATTTTTTTACTATAAATACTAACAAATAAAAATTATTAATTACTTTATTATAATTAAATTACTTCCCACCCTATTCCCCTATAAACCCACAACCCGCTACAGAACTAAAATACGCAAAATTTAATTGACATAAAATTAATCACTTCTAAAAATTTCACACATACATTAAAAAAACAGCTATACTTATACAAAAAACATTAGATCACACACTTTTAACATACATACTAAAATACAGAACACTAATATAAATATCGATATTAACAAAGATATTTTGACAAATGATATTACTGACTTCGATATTACAGAAAACGATATTTCTTACCTTCAAGTCGATATTCTGGTCACCGATATTCTTGAAGTCGATATTCTGCCACTTCGATATTTCCAACTCGATATTCTGGCACTTCGACATTCCAGACTCGATATTCTGTCTGTGCACCGGTATAGGCTAGCAGGTTCAACCAAGCCGGTCTAAGATGCTCTATAATACTCCATGGCAGATGACCACCTTCTATATTTAGAGAATCCCACCTGCCTGTCTGGGATCGCTAACCTTTACAGCAATTCCCGCTGAGGCGACTGCTGTGAAGACTAAAGAGTCTGCCAAGTAGGTGCCATGTTTTTTGTGCCCGCTCAGCAGACATATTTGTTTTTCAAAAACAAACTCTGAAAGCCAGGAAACCATTAACAGATTTCCCTGACTGACATCAACATGCTGCGCTTGATAGTTTCAGCTGGGAAACCTAGTGATGGCTGCCCCATCCTAAATAGGGTGGGGTGACACCCTCTGTGACCTGACATCCCTGTGGTTGTTGGTCCTTCAGGTCAAAGTGATGAGTTATTCTATAATGTGATTCTACCTGTGAGCAAGCAAATCCACAAATGGCTTTTTGCTGATTTCGATTTATAAATATCAGGCAGAAATTGTGAAGCAAGATGTTTTTTTACGCCATGGCCTGTATTACAGATAGGGTGTACTGTCCTTGTTTGTGCCACAACACATCTTTAAACAGCTGCGCCAGGTGCAAAGAGGGACAGAGTGCTCTATTACAATTCATTTGCTGCGCTCAGGGGTTTACCTGGGGCAGCACATTCAGTAAAATAAGGATTGGCTGTTTACAAGCCACACAGCGCTTCACAGTGCAGGAGGCATGCTGCCTGCACTTTAAAGAGAGAAGAGAGATCCCCTAGCAGGCACATGAAATTAGTGACAGCACCTGAATGCAGAGGGATGTCTGGGGTGGTCCATGGGACCTCCTTTCCCCATTCCAAATGGGTAACATCATGGAGCGCACTGACAGGCCTCCTAAGGGCCTGTTTGCTTCTGCGCCCACACTCCCATACAAACGAGGGAACGCCCTCTCAAGACAACACATGTAGCGCCAGCGCTATCAGTATTACAGAACGGGCTTCACAAGGGTCTGTGGCCCCTTCCGTAATACCACAGTGCCTTGGGGGTGCACAAAGTAGGTTAACAAGCCCTCTTGGGGCACTCTATCTAATACGGCCCATGCTATACACAGCCAGGCACACAGCTGAAGGAAAACAGGCTTTCAGCTCGCAGGAGGTTTAGTGCAGTCTTTGGCTCCACTGTGCTCTTTAGGTTTCCAGGTCATACAGGTTTCCAGGTAATTGGGTGCCCCAGTAGAATGTGAGCTTAGCAAAGCAGCATGTAGAGCACACCAGTCTTCTCCTCAGAGCGTTTGGGTTTTGATATCACAAACCTTGGTAGTCAGGCTGAGTTCACGAGGGCATAAGTCGAGTGAGAAAACGTGTATTCTTTTATTTGTGTTTTAGGAGTCAGACAAGTGTTCAAGATCCAGTGCTCCATTGCCGTATATTTGTTTCAGCCTAAACCACTCAATAAATAACATTCCATAAACTTCTATGCACCTAAATTTACTAGGAAGTAAGTATACACAAAACTTGGGGGAACTGATGTCAGACACTCAGAATGCTTGCTTCTTCCACGAATTCTAAGATTGCTTCCATTACTATTAGCCATATGCTCTTTGTTTTCTTTTCCCTTTGCTGTTTCAACATAGTCCACTGATGAGGCACAGCAGTAGGAAGTATCCAACTGCTTCTATCGGTGCCTGAAGCCAGCAGTCTTCCCTGTTCCGAGTGAAAGCTGTTGGTAATCACCCAGACTCAATTAAAAGTCCCTCCTGTGTTCGGATGGGATGCAAAATACCATGTAGGCCTTCAGAGTGAGGATATTCAGCATATGTGTGTCTATCACAGTTGCCCTCAGGAAGCTCTTAAGTGTGTAGTCCAAAAAATTAATATTATATATATATATATATATATATATATACATATGTATATATATATATATATATATATACATATGTATATATATATAATTTTTTATTCCAGGCACTATGCCAATACCTAGTTTTTTGCCCCTAGTTTGGGAGACATGTCATTCAAAGTGTAATATTCTTGTTATATATATGTTTACACAACAGGTATATGTGGACTTTATTTGTGTTTATTTCTGCAGCATGATGTGTTTATATATAATTTTTTAATATAACACATGATATAATGGAAGGTTTGCAAGCTGCAACATGTTACAATATGGCCTCCGTTTTTACTGTTTCTACAAAGTGCTAGCACTACGAATCCCGGCATGCTCTGTAAAGTTGAAACGCTCACTTGGGAGGCCGACTAGAGGGCAATGCTGCTAATTATCATGCTAATAGGAGGTGCTGCAGGAGTGTTTGTGCAAAGCTGTATTTCTGCCTGTGACCAAGAAAGTTCTGAAACGTGTTAGGCTAAAGAAAGAAACTTCAGTGCCAAATGTTGTTTTTTAGCCTCATTACACACATTACCTGCCTGGGAGTGCCTCTTCAAACTCGTGGACAAACTTGGTTTGGATATATATATATATGTTTCAGGCCGATCCATCAAGCGGAGGCCGAGAAAAAGGGGCGGTCCAAAAAAGTGTGTTTCCCATGTTAATTCCCATATGGATTTTGAACATGACTACAGTCCAAAATGCTAGACGGAATTGAACCATATTTGGCGGAAAGATAGCTCCTCTGTCTAGAAAGAGTGCTTTTGTTATTTGTTGTAAATCCGTTCAGTAGTTTTCGAGATATTAAAGGAAAACAAAATTTGTATATATAGGAAAGTGGATCCTCCGAGGATCCGATAGTCCCCTTGCTGATATCTGATTGGCTTCCAACACTTAAAAAAAAAAAAAAAGAAACGGGGGCAGGGTAGGAATACCTTGACCCCCTATGCCTTGAAGCATGTTATTTTAAAAAAAAGATTTTGATGCAAAATCATGATGGAGTCAAGCATCCGTGGCAATTCTTTTTTAAAACAAGCATGCTTTCCCGTGCTTGTTTTCAAAAAAGTCCCCAGGTGGGCCAGGTCCCAGAGGCATGCACCAACATTTAAAAAATAAAGGAGGGGGTTGCATGGGGCCCCCTCCTATGGCTGTTTTAGCCCAGGGGCCCACCACCTCCCCAGGGCCTTATTTAAATTTGGGAGGGGGGCCACGCGGACCGCCTCCATTGGGCTTATTGAGCCCCGAGGACCACCATCTCCACTAGGCTTTTTAAACATAGGGGCCGAATCCGATTCGGGCCGGAAATCTCTCCGACCGAGCCGGACCCGGAGAGATTTCCGACCGAATTGGACCCTGGCAGTCCGACCGAACGAGTACGATGCGCACGCATGCAATCGGACTCGAGTCGGTCGGACTCCCATTGAAGTCAATGGGAGCCGGACGTACAACGCGTACGCGGGCTCCCATTGACTCAATGGGTGCGAGGCGAACAAGGGTGCCCCCTACAGCGGGTACGCCTCGAAGCGACTCGCGGCGTACATGCACAGGTAGGGGGACCCATGGGTTTCCCCTGTGTGCGACTCGCGCGGCTACGCGTACAGGGGGGTCCGACACGGACCCCCAAAGTCCGGCTCCGACTGCTCTTTCGAGCCGGACGGCGCGAGTCGGTCGGACTGCTCGAGGCGCGCATCGTACTTGCCCGGCCGGGGAACGTCTCCATTGCGCGATGCGAGCCGTGTCCGTGCGAGTCGGTCGGAGCGCTTCGGACCCGCGAACGAGTCGGTCGCCGATTTCGCGTGTGCTCGCATCGTACTCGCTCGGCCGGACGCACGTACGAATCGGTCGGGAAAGAGGGCTCCGAATCGGATCCGGTTAAGCCGAATCCGATTCGGAGCCCTACCGGCCGAGATCGGAATCGGCCCCATAGTGTAGGGGGCCTCCAGGGGCTTTAATATGCCCCGAGGACCACCACCTCCCATGGGGCTAAATAAATAGTAATGGAGGGGCTGCGTGGACCCCTCCCCTGAGCCCCAGGGTCCACCACCTCTCCGGGCCAAATAACTTTAAAAACTGGAAGGGGGGCACGTGGCCCCCCCTCCTGGGCCATATACTGCCCCGGGGACCACCACCTCCCTGGGACCAGCCTGCGCATTCAAAAGAAGGGGGCCTGCGTGACTCTCCTCCTGGAGTCATCAATGGGCCTGGGGACCTGGGGACCGCCACCCCCCCAGTGCCAGCTCCTGCTATGTCCCGGGGTGCCCACCCTTGGGACATAGCAGTTTGCTTTCGCTTGATGGAAGCTGATAGCTTCTGCCAAGTGAGAGCAAACACTAACTCTGCTCCCAGCTAGGGCGAGCTGTCAAACTGCTACCACTTGCTGGGAGCTGAGTTTTCGTCTGTTTTCCTGCCCGCTGTCCAGCGGGAGGGAAACAAATGAAAGGATTGCTCTTGCACACATTGAGCTGCATATTTAGCAGCTCCATGTGTGGGGGAGCAATGCCAGGGACCGCGGTCCCTATCTCTGCACACTGGGTGCCCTGAGTGGGCTCCGGGACACCCAGGAACAGGAGGCGGGCCCCGGAATGTGGTCCCTGGGGCCAAAATCAGCCCACGGAGGGGGGGGGGGCAGTGCATGCTATATCAGCAGAGATGCCTTACATCCTGTAAATCGGTAGGTTTCCTGTTTAGCCTGGCTTCAAAAATAGGTACTAAGCCTGTAGTGGCCCTTGTTGAGATTTACAAAAAGACGTGTGTACCAATTCTTACCTATGGCTCTGGCCTATGGGGTACAAGGCTGTCAAGCAATTGCAGGATGAGGAAAATAGAGTGTGTAGGCCTATTCTGGGGGTGTCGGCGGGGTTGCCATTCTATTCTGTTCATGAGGAACTCGATCTACCATAAGTTGACGACTCCATAAATTTGGCCCCCTTTAAATTATGGTGTTCCATCTGGTGTAACCTGGAGGCCTCATTGAACAGTGAAAAGTCTATGGATTTTCTTGCTTCTGATAGGGACATTCATGTCCCCTGGCTCAGGTACATTAGTGTTATGTGCGCTCATTTTTTCCATCACCTGGTGACATCACTGCAAGGGATAAGAGTCGGCTCAAATTTGTGTTTCGTGACTTCAGGAGAAGGGAAAGAGAGTTGGCTGAGTTGAGGAAGCCCACTCTCAGAGATTACCTGCAGGCACAAACATCACCTGGGCTGGAGCCCTACCTCACTATTGCCCTGAAAGACAGAAACAGGGTCATTTTAACTAGATTTAGGCTGGGTCAGATAAGATGTTAGCATTTATTTCCGCTGGGCCGATCTGACCCGAAAGGAATTTTAGTTTGTCCCTGTGATGAGCGCTCATTGCAAACCTTGGTGCACTTTGTATTTTTTTGCGGGTTTTATGGTAATTATACAAGGAAGTTTTTAATTCTCCTTTTAAGGGACACCCCTCATTTCTGCCATATTCCTGCACTTTTATACTGGCAGTTGCTTCCCACACCTGAAGACTGTGCAGGCATGACCTCTTTCTTTAAGCATGCATTATAGCACACGCACTGTTTACTTTTTTCATTGATTGTACAGCCCAGTTTTTTATTACCATTGATTGTGATTCCAGAATGCACATGGATTTTTATTAACTACTGAGGGCATCATTGGATTTGCACAATTTGTGTGGTTATGATTTTATCGTCTGTAATTTGCACCTTTTGGATGATATATAATGATACTGCAATATTTTAATCATATGGACTATTTTGTTTTGACTGTTTTAATGTGTTATTTGTTTGTGCTTTTATGGTTTGTTTTTATGAGCCGAATAAAGCTAATTGAATTGAAATACAACATAAAATCATATCGGCGAATAGTTGTCTAGATGCACTTCTGGCCGTAGAACCATTCTATGTTTATAAAGAGCGAAATGGGGGAGACTGAAGAGTTATTTTGATACTTGAACATTTCCTTCCCACCCTCACGATGGGCTTTACAGAGTCTGATAGGTTTCTTTCCTCACAACCAATAATTATTCAATCTTTGGCAAAGCCCCTTTTACAATGGAAATCGTGTCCAATCATTTCAGATGACTCCAGTAGTAGTGTTCAGAGATTATCATGCACAGTCTCTGCTAAAATGATTGTAAGTGTGTAAAACTAATGCGCATACATTGGCAAGGGGCATTTACTCCTTGCAATATTATGCCCCAATGAAAATGAGGAAACCCATAAGTATGCACATGAGCAAAGAGGACCTATTGAAATGTGCAGACTATGCATACCCAGGATGTGGCTCTCAGTTAGTTTTCCCCAGTGTCACCTTAAGGTGTTGGGGATGCCTAGGTAAGACACGTTTTGCATGCCCCTGTTCGGAAAAACTTTAATCACATCACCATTTCCTGCTAATTCAAGCCCCAAGATGCCAAAGAATAATAAATTGTGTGTTAAAGGTTGAGATAAAGAAATAGACAAAAGTGTGATAGGAGAAAATTCCCATTTCCAGGAAAGACCCCTTGGAATGTTGGGGCTTTGAACAATTGCCCAGGTTGCCCATTCCTTAAAATGTATCTGTGTTTCTTCCCTCAGATTGCCCTTTGGAAGGGGCTAAGAGGGTCTCATGGAATTCTAGTGAGCACACATGGTGTGGGTCCCCTCTCCTGGGAACTATACTGACTGCTTACAAATGCAATGCAGGGGGGCCTCTTTGAAGGTGCTGGCAGTCACAAGAGGGAACTCTCTGTCAGTGTATGCACAGGGGCACTATGCACCTGTCCCTTGAGGAGGTTCTAAAGGGCCCGGGAGGATTGAAGTGGTCTGTTACTTCACTCACCCTTACCGCGGGTAATGTCCTGGAGATGACACGTCTGTAAAAGCGGGTCAGCAGTCTAGCTGTCCAGCAGGAACTGTTCAGACTGGAACTTCTGGCAAGAGGCAGAGGAAGTAATGGCACTATGGGAAGCATAGGGTCGAAGTTGGACTTGTGGAGGGTAGCTGCACATGAGTAGGCCCTCTATAATTATTTAACACATCAGTCAGCTGTAACAAAGAAACTGAAACCTACATTTTTGAGTCTGCTTCCTCTATGACGAGCAACTGCTGGCATGAGCCCCTCCTGGTAAGTAGGGTTGGATTGGGATCAAAAATAGGCCCGAGCACGCTAAACAAAGTGGCCCACATTTGCAGTTTGCTTTCCACAAAACACTGCTTTGTGGACGTTTTATGAAAAGAAGGGGGGGTCTCCGACAGGCATTTTTTGTTAACTTCACTTAGATTTTAAAAAATGCACAGATTAGTTCACACTGGTGAACCACACCTGAATACAAATGAGGCCACTTCTGCTCAGGCCCCCTGCCTCTACTCAATCTGCACACATTAATGGGCCGAACCAGCGAGAAAGGGAGTGACACCTACGCCCCGTTGGTAAAAGGGAGGTCATAGAGGCCCATCTGCCTCCAGAAAGGCCACTGAGGCACCCACTGGGCGCTGGCGGCATCCTAACAACACAGACACGCACAAATCAGCCCCCAGGCTGCCCAAAAAAGCGGCCCACAGGTGGACCTCTAATACCAACCCCTCGGCCATTGCCCGAGTGCCCGACTTATCAATCCGACCCTGCTGGTAAGCAGAACACAATACTGCGAGCCTCCTCAGGGGTCATGGAGGAGCCTCGTGCACAGAAGCATGGAGCTGGTTTGAAACGCTGCGTTCTTCAGGGTATTTCTAATATGTTTTCATATGTGCTCATATCATGTATGATGCTGCACGTGGGACCATTCCACAATAGCTGAATCTGCATAAAGTGATTGTACTTGTTATGATTAATTCAGCTCAGAGGTGTGACCAGTGCTTAATTGGAGCTCGTGGGGGCCACCAGCAATCATTTTTAGGGACTGACACGTTTTTTTCCTAATCGGACATTTCTCGTGAGCAATAGAGGGAAAAACACACAAAGGAGAAAGACGGATAAAAAGTCACAAAGGGAGAAAGCAGGAACCTGCAAAAGTGAGATCAAGGGGCAGGGGGTGTCTGGTAGTAGATTAAAGAAGCATGAGGGGTAATCCAGGCTATGCAGCCTTGGTATTGGGTGCTCCGACATATAATTGCACCGGTAGTGGGCTTCTGGGTAGAGCTTTGTGCACTGGCACTCATTCTTTTACAAATAAAGCAGTGGCACCAGGGCCCCGCATTTACAGTGGCCAACGTTAGCCAAATTATGTTGTGTTTTCCTACCTAAATGGGACAGCCTAGGGTGCGCATTTTTCTTGCAGGCCACTGCCAGTTCTCCTCTGTGGAGCCGAGCACCTGCCTGAAGCCCTCCGCAGTCCTGCCAGTTTGGTGCCCTTGCTAGAAATGCGACTTGTGAAACCACAGGAGTGTATGACGCCTGTCGGGGCTTCTGCTCTGTCATAGACTGAGAACATGGCCGTGGCCTCTCCCTAGCAGGCGAACAAGATCACAAATTAGTAGCCATCAGATGACCACAAACCACCTAATTAGGGAGGAAAAGCAATGCAGAGAACATGCGAGGCCATGAAAATGAAAGATGAAAAGCAATTAACCTTTATAACCTGTGTCGTTTTTTGGATTGTGCCATTCTGCTGAGGCGCAGACTAACGACCTTTCAGTGACACAACTTTGTATTATTCTCGATTAAAGTGACATTCCTCTCTAGCGACTCAGAAATGGGAGGTTATTTATTATACTATGTTTTTGGGTTTAATCAAAGAATTGTGTTTTTTGTTTCCATCACGCTGACGGGACCAGTTGCTGCAGCGATATTCGTGATGTGGCATTTTGTTAGTACATTTTCTATCGCATAGATTCAGTGTAATCTTTTTATTAGCAGAATAAAGGAGTCCTGATGTTAATCAAAATTGCTGGTGGTCGATGCCGTAACCTGAACATGGAAGGGCACACGTATAAATATCACGTGGTGTTGCTAATTTAGTTTGCTGGCCTTGGGGCGCTACATTCGATCACCAGGCTGCTTCATAGCGCCTAGTCATAAAGAGCGTCTTTCAACTAAGCAGAATTATCATCACATCTCAAGTACAAACGCTGCCTATTTGTTTTGATGGAAAGGGATGGGCAGTAGCCAGTGTCTCAATATATGAATATATTCTCTCTGCTACTTGATAGGACATGCAGTGCTGCTGAATAGACGGTTAAAGTGAAGGTTGAGCAGGAAGTGCTTAGATAGTTGGAGTGTGACAAGGGAGTCTGCAGGGACGGTGAAATAGACCTTGGGTTAGCCATAGCAAATATGTGTCACTTCATGTTTGTGTCAAAGCCCGAGTCAGCAGCCTGGAAGGTAATTCCTAAGAGGGGTCTGTGATAAAATGAAAACATTAAGGGCCAGATGTATCAACCAAACGGCCGATTCTGCAAATTGGGCCATTTGTGACCAGAAAAATGCATTTTGGTATGTCATTCCCAAATTTGCGAATACCTACCGATTCGGTATTAGGAAGGGGCCTGTTTAGGGCGTCCCTTCCTAATACCGAATCGCAGTGGTATGTAAGACTGTTCAGCTGCCGAAATGTGGTTGCTAAACATTCGCATTTTACCGCCTACTTCAAGTAGGTGGTAACCCATTCGCAATGGGGAAGGTGACCCCTTCCCTTTTATGAATGTTGGCGAAACAGTTTTTTAAGAGCAGGCCGTGTTTCCAAAGACTGCTTCCTACTTTTAAAAAATGAAAAGAAAACTTTTAATTTTTCTGTTTTAAAAGCATTCCATTTTCCTTTAAGGAAAATGGGCTGCATTTTTCAAAAATTATTACTTTATTTAGAAGCAGTCACAGGCATGATGGTCTGTGACCCCAGCAGGTCACCATCCTTGTGATTTTAGCGATTCCTAATGGCTCGCAAATTGCGACCTACCTCATTAATATTCATGATGTAGGTTGATTTGTGACTCACTAGGAATCGCTAAATGAAACTCTATGAGTTCCATACATTAGGAATAGCGATTTCCTAATTGCGATTCGCAGAGAATTGCAATTAGGTAATCGCTATAACTAATATTGATACATCTGGCCCCTAGTCACATAGGACTGGGAAGGTGTGGAACAGTGGAAACCTTATATCGGCATTTATTTAACCAAATTACAACCACTCGAATAAACACATCCATTTATACAAAAGAGTTTCAGAGAGTGAAATGGCTTGGTTTACTCCAAAACCTAATTACCATCAACATCCGTGCCAAGAGTGATGTCTTTCCACAGTAAATGACATTGTTCTCCGGTGTGAAAATCAGCACGTCTTCCCCTACGGTGCTAGTTCATGTAGGGGCAGTAGCGGGGTTTTTGAGTGGCTGTGCACTGCTCTATATCTTGACTGCCTCATCTGCTGTGAATGGCTCTATCTTAGTGGGGCAGTTGTCTCTTTTTTTGTTGACAGTGTCCTTTGTTTTGGGGAAACGCTTGGAGGGCTCCCAAGTTAGTGAATGTGAATATCTCTGGCTCCTTAGATGCCCCTTAGTGCTTCCACACTTATTTCAGTCAGTAAGGTGTACCCTTTATCCTTCCCGAGGCCATAATGGACTGGGAGAGGAGACTGTCCAGATCGTGCTGCACTATTTCCTGCTTTTCTAAATTATGTTGAAAGTTGATTGACGACTGCAAGATCACACGCTATTTTTTAATGCTGTTTAGATTCAATTCCGACTTTTTTGCAGACGATTAAGGGGTTTGAGCAGCAATTCAGGATTTGAACAAGGCCTAAGGAATTGCAATGAATTCCACACAGTACTCGAGTACAGAAAAGGAGTCGAGTCAGAAACAGGCTGCAAGCACACGCAGCAGCACATTTAACCAGGAAATACCTTCCCGCCAAAATCACCACCATCTTCAATTTCTATTAACCCTCGAGACACTGAATGTAATCCTGCAATAAAGGGCCATCAACTGTCAGCCGTCCAAACCCCAAATACGCACTGAAGGCAGTGCCCACCACTCCCCCTCATGACTTGCCCCCCCCAAGACTCATTCAATGGAAGAAAAATATTCAAATTTTGAGGCTGGCGGGAGGGGGGGGGACCCTCCTCCTCAATAGCGAAGGAGCTGCCGCTGCCTAGCCCTAGGATTCTGCAGAAATATTAGGTTTTAGGGTAACGCTAGCCAGTCTTGGTTCACAAAGCAAAGAACCAGGTAGGATTTACAGATGAACCATGTGAGATAGGATTACTTAAGAGTATACATTGAAATAAATTACATAGGGCCTGGTTATGAGTGACCTCGTAACTTGCCATCCCTGGCCAAGCACGTGTTTGCCAGGAATTGCAGTTATAAGTGGTGTGATGCTTATCACATCTGGTAATTACCAAGTGTGATAAAGTCTGCACCACTTATTAAATTTCGGCAGTGGAATCCTGCCAGAATTTAAAGAGTGAAAAAGACTCTGAAAATACTGGAATATTCAGATTTTGGTGCATAAACACCAAAATTCCACATTTTCTGGGCACAATTCTGGGTAGGTGGTAATTATTGCACCAGATAAATTCTCAACAACTCGGTGTTGGATTTGATTGGATGCACTAGTTATCCCATCCAACTCCAAGGCACTCATTATTAGGTCCTTAGTCATTTAGGTAGCCTAAAAATCTGGCATGGACCTTCCATTTATGGGCAATGCTGGACATCACTGATTATAAGCTGAAATTTAACCTACGATCCCTTTTCACATGGGAGTTTTCACAGGTCTCAGAATTCTAAGCTGTCTAATAATTATCGCACTCTGTTTTTTTACCTGAAAAATTTCAGCAGGTCAATCCTGCCAAAATTATAAGGGGAAAAGACCCAGAGAAAATATAAAACATGCAGAATTTGGTGCTCTATATAGCGATTCTGCTTGTTATGCCCCATTTTATTTACTGCATGTGGTAATACCCCACCCTGAGTTAATGCTATTTACCAGGAATGGTATGTACTTCATTGTAATGGAGGCCCTAGGGTCTCTCACTGCAGCTGCTATCCCAGTGGTGTCCAAGTGTGTCCAGGAGAGGTGGACCCATACAAGACTTTCAGGACATCCATGTACAATACATTTATTTGCAATAAATGTAAATCGATCTCATCAACATATATAGTCAAGGGTTATCCTGAAAATAGACGTAGTCTTTGGACCTCCTATCCATACACTGGAGATATTCTACAGCCACAGTAACTGTCAGATGCCCTACAAAGAGCTCGTATAGACACAAGAACAATTATGACAACGTCTCAAGTGAGCAGCATTTCCTCGAAATGCTTAGCGATTTGTAGGAAAGGAAAGCAGAATTGGTTATCTACGTTTTCGTGATAAAGTCTGAGCCACTGCTCAGGAAAATGAACAAACCCGCAGAAAGTGCCCGATGATTCATGAAGTCTCACCGAATTGCTGGATTTTGTAAAAGACCCGTCCGAATCTTCAGCTCCAGCCTCAGCCAACCGGCAAATAGTTATTAAAATGTGGATCTTCCTGCTGCTTAATGAATCAAGGCTAACAATGGCGCGTTTTAACTTTCGTGCGCCATTGAAGTCCCGTCATGCTCTTCTGCGGCCGGCTGCAGGCAGAGAGCCAGTGCATCGGGGGAGACCGCAGGGGAAGGGGGTGCTGGGACAGGGAGGGAGGACGAGCAGGCCGCTCTGTCCACTTAGAGGGATGGACAGTCGACAGCTCTAACCAGGGACTATGACAGAAATGGATATGAATTAACTGTGCATTGACTGTTAACTCGCAGGAAAAATGAAACGACAGCCTCTCTTAAAGTAGCGTCTTATCATGATTCCCCTTGTCAAAAAAAATCAGGAGATGAAAATATCACGGTGGGAGAAAACGAAGTAAAAACATCATTTTTCCAATTCGATGCACAAGTTTTTCCAGCTTCTATTTATGAATAATGGGCGCTCTGAGGGAAGGTGACAATGATGACGGTGTGTGCTTGCATCCTCTGCTTTGTGGCACTTTGCCTAATAGCATGCACTGGACAATGGGGACTTCAGTCTGTGTCCCTGCCAGCTGCTGCTGGGCACACACTTGTGCCCTCATTACGAGTGGCCCATTAAATTCAATGTTGTGCGGTAACTCGTCTTACCACATATATCGCAATTATAAGCGTAGCAGATTTTATCGCACAAGGTACTTACTGGGAGCTATAAAAGCTGCATCTCCTTGATGCCTTTCTGCAGATAAAGCCTGCTGATATTTATTAGGGGAAAATCCCTGGTAAATACCATGGCATGCGGATAAGAATATTTATCAAAGGGAACTCCAAGTGTCCTCTGGGTTTCATAGCCAAGACCCCAAAATCTTCATGGTGGTCCTCATTTTAGGGGGAAGCTCATATTTGGTGCAATTCTTCTCACCCAATAAATAATGTATCCCACTGGATCGTTATTTATCAGGTGCATAAACGACAGACCTAACTCTGAGACTATGCGATGCTACCTCATGTGATGTAGTAATATGAAACCCTGAGTCATTTTTCCTATTTTGTGATGCCCAAAACTGGTGTGTGCTGCAAACTAAGAACACTTTGGGATACCAGGCTTGCAATGAACTGCCGGGGTAAAGAGAATCACATACCAATCAGAATTCAGGTTAATACACCTTTTTATGTCCACATCTACTTATGTTATCAGAATTTCCAGAGCAACTTATAGCATAAATGTGGAACCACGGCACTTAATATGGGTGATATGTTTGGTTACTTGGTATGCGTGAGTTCAGTAGACATGTGTTGAATGTGTAGTGCTGGTTAATGTGAAAATAAAAGGAGTTTCATTGTGGTAAATTTATTTGTATTCTTTTGCGTGCATGAATGGGTGTGCTGAAGAACTTTCGATTCTTTCGTGCCTCCTAGTCACGTCCCCCTAAGATCTGTGATTTAAAGACAGATACAGTTAGCATGTCTTTGGTAATTGATCAGTGACCTCCATCCCACCTAGGACGTAGAGTTGGTGTCACTGAATTTGGTAAAGGTCAAAGGCAAGGCCTGCAGAGATTTAGGGCACCAAAACAGGCCCTGTTTTGTATCACTAAGAAGTGATAGAAAACTCTTGGCACTGAATTAGACCCTAGCCTTGGGTCCAGCACTCTAATACCCAATCACAGCTTACCTACTTGCCTGCGCTGCCTGGCTGTGGGCAAGTTCCCCCTTTATCACAGTTATCATAACTGTTAGAAAAAGTATGGAGTGTTTACAATCAGTGTGAATGCAAGTATAAGGCACTGTATCAGTAGGAAGTGACTGGAATGTTTTTGCCATGGGTACATGATGGGTTGGGTGATCGGTAGATTATCAGTTTCAGTCTCGGAAGGGCCAGCTTGGCATTTCACTATTCATACATTGATGCAAGGAGAAATATTAGTCAAATAAATTGTATACGACCATAGGGAATACCTCCAAGTCATCAAGAATGGTGATGAGGAGTTCCATGGTTAGATTTAATTGAAAGAGTGCTGATTTGGAGAGTGTTTAACAAAGTGAGACATTAAAACATATGTGCGTTAAATGTGAAATCTTAAAAATATCTTTCAACAGCCCAAGATGTTGTGTGGTATGAAGCTCCCTGGGGTATGGTTCGAATAGTTTTAATGCTAAGAAATATACACATAATTGCTTAAAACTCAAACTGTTGTAGTAACTGCTTTTTAAAAAACTTAATATAATTAGAAACCACTTCAATAACTGATATCACACTGAAGGAGTAAAAGCAAGAATAGCACATAATGTGCAGGCGGCAAACACACCACATACAGAGCAAATGAACACATGCATGTAAGCTTAAAGACTCACAGACCATGTGCACAGATACACAGAGACAAACGTATCCAACATGCTCATATCTTTTTTGTTTCTCTCATTGTGATGCCTCAAGTGTGATGGACATGCTCAGACATGGGCCCTGTGCTTTCAGTGTCTTAGGGCTTAAGGTGCAGACTCCGATTAGGCCAAAATAGGTCGAAACCTGTCTGGAGTTTCTTGTGTTCCAATTCACAGAGGGACTGAGTCGTTAGTACGGGAGCAGGACTAGGGCTGATTTGCCTATGGATCCTGTCTGAGGTCCAATGGTGAGCAAAAAACACAATGCACTGGGATGCGGGCCAAGTAGTTAGCAGTTGCTGAGATTAATTCAAGTATTTCACCCATCACTTTTTGTTTCCCTTAATACTCATATGTGTAAGTTTCTATGTAAATTTATCTTGAAGAAGCCAAAACAACAACGAGCAATGGAAACAATTCTAAAATGATGCACAATATATTACAAATAAATCAATAGAAAATTATTGCATCCAATATTGTGTTTCCAATATCAGTATTATCTTTCCAAATGAGCAAAGCCAAAGGAAGTCTATATTGTGCAAAACATCATTATTTTGCATCTGCAGTTCTTGAAATTGAGAATATTCATCAAAGTGAACTCCATATGTCCTCTGGAGTTCATAGCTAAGACCCCATATTGCAAATTTGGCTGATGAAGGGAAGTCAGCCAGGTCTTTTTCTTCGGTGTCTTAGTGAATACTCAGAAAGTTAGCTTTTTTTGAACATTGTTCAACCTTGTCAATCATGTTCTGTGTTTTTTAATAAATTTTAGCTTGAGTATACCTGGTATTTGCTGATCAGTTAGGTTCTGCTTTCACCACTATGAGGTCGTCTTCCGGATCAAATAGTTTGTTGTTTAGGTCCTAATATTGTGTGTTCACATCTTTTAAGATATCCCGTAGAGAACTATAAATTTCCTGGCTAATTGTTTCACCCCCATTATTCAAGTTTGTTAGTAATTTTACAGTAAGTTAAAGGTCTGAAAGTGATCACCTTCTTGTCATCCCAGGAGGCTTTAATAAGTATATATTGTTTTGACTTCGAATAGATTGGATGGTTTACATATCTGCCTATTTTGCACAGTTTGATCAACAGTCCTGTAGGCCCAGTTAAACATATTGCACTTTATTGTGATTTGCTGCTTTTTTAAACTATTTTAAGAGCATTGAATAATCACATATTGCCCTGACCTTGAACAGTTTGGATGGTTTCTATACTTGCCTATTTTGCACATTATGTCTTCTTGTCTTAACTATGTATGATTTAGGTTTGATCTGTTTGCTGGATTTGAATGTAATGCTTAAGCATTATTTGTTGTTTTGAGCTACTGTAACGTGGGGCTAAGTGCGCTCTGTTTTGACTCTGATTTTCTTGTATGGACTATATATTTGCTTAATTTGCTCAACATCTTTTTATCCTGTTTTTAATCATGTTCAGTCTGTGAATGTAGTTGTGTCTCAACTTGAGATTACACTAACCCACATTCTGTCTTTTTATTGATAATTCTGTGTGTCTGGATGTATTTTGTTTTATTCATTGTTTTATGTAATGATGTTACTGTGTCTTTTTATGGTCTAAATTTGACCAAATGAAGTTAATATGATGATGACCTTCCTCAGGTTTTCTCAATAACTTGAATGTGCTGCTGATTTCAGATAACTGTCCAGATGGTCGGTTCAATGTACAAAAACTATAAAGAATTACCTTGGAGGGCAACTCCTCTGTACTCTTTGCCTCTTGTAAAGCCTCACTAGAGCCCTTGTTGTCTGTAGAGCCAAACTACCTGGACCCCCATGTTTAGTTAGTTGAGAAATAGAATACAGTTGCAAAGGAGATAACAGATAAAATAGTCTATTGAGCCAACAAGAATGGCACTCCATTCACTGTGGTTACTTTTGGCAATATGGTTGAACAAATCTCTACAGGTCAATAAAAAAATATCAAGCAGAGAAATCAAAATTTTGATTAGAGCCCCATTTGATGGAGTTCAATTAATAAAGGTAAGGGTAGTATGAAAAACATATGAAAAGCTATTTGGACAGCAAAGAGTTGCTTAGAAGACAAAACATGGACATTGCTAGTTAAAATTTGCCCCAATAAGAATCCAAAGGAATTTTGGTCATTAGTACATAAGAGACACAACGCAGATTACTCCAAGTGCAGCAGTTATGTTTTTGTGAGAAGCTTGGATAATCTACAGAGCTCACTTATATCAGGACTTTCTGCACACGTTAACACAGATGTTAATGTTGGGCTGGTAGCATCTGATGTGTCTTGTTAGTTATAATTAAGAGCTGTACCTCTGACAGAGATCTGACCTCCAATGGCTTCCAACCAGTCTCGAATCTGAAGTCATACCAGAGTCATGACAAAGCTCGAATTTACATTCAATTTTTAAGAAGGGTCCCATTTTGAGTCCAGCAAGTTACAAGAATATAGCCCTACTGGATGTTGAGACCAAGTATTGTCCTAAAGTTCTATTAGAAACAACTGGAAGACTGGGCCTCCTTACTCCACCTTTTACCTTGTGTCAAACTGGTTTCCTATCATCTGTTGGCCCAATCAATAATATTCTAGTTTTATCTGTATCTGAAGTAAAAACCTTATAGTCACCGACACATATATATTTGTTAACTTTAAATCGGATTTTGATAAATTGTGCAGAAATCACTTATTGTGTAAACTTAGCCTTTGGGGTGTTGCTTCTGCCTTCCTCATGTAATACAGAAGCAACATACAAGTAAGTGGGTCAAAGTAACGGAGGCCGCTGGTCACCTAGGCTCTGCAAGAAAATAAAAAATAGGTGGACCCAAACAGGACTGTGTGCTAGTGCCTCTTTTATTTAATCTGTATATAGCTGAAATAAACAACATCTTAACAGTGTGACATCTAATCTTCAAAAAATCATCGGCCAACTCATTGTGTCACCGCAATGTTCTGCTGATACAGTATTATTGAGTAAAACATCGGTAGGTCTTCAAAGACTGTTTACTGCTCTAGAGATCTACTGCAGAATCAACTATATGGTGGTAAAACCAGACAATACAAAGTGGTATCATTGGAAGGAAAATAAAGATGTAAGGCTCATCGTATATAAATACTGAAACTTTCAAGCTGATGTTATAAGTACCTCAATCTCTTATTTGACGAGAGCAGTAGCTTTAATTGCCATCTCTCATTATCAAGGTCAAAGGCCTGCTCTCTTGGTTCTCTGCCTTTAGCACCCTAGCTAAGACAGTGAGCAGCCCTAGCATCTTTGACCTATGGGCCACTTTAGGAAAACTCTTTTCTCGATCTGGCCCAATGGAATGTTTGCAGAATTTTATATGGACTACCAACCTTAATGTTACAGGCTCAAATAAGGATGGAATATTGTCTCATTAAACCAGTATGCTCACTGCAAGTGGCATATAGTAAAAAGTGTCACCATTTAAAAACGATGGATTTGTCATCTCAACACTTTATGTGGAGGGAAATATTGTTTCAGGAAGATAACTGAGACAATAAATGGAATGATTATTTACTATTTCCGATCTGCTTTCATGATGGACCTATCAATGCAAGCATGTAAAGTGTCTGATCACTGTGTGTCTATATATCTCATACTATTATATAATTGTTTTAGAAAAATCTACAAAGTCTACAGAATGTTTAGTATATTTGCGTGGGGTGAACACAAATACTGGCATGTAAAGGAAGTAGCAAGAAAGTAATAAGAAAAATGTAAAGTCTTACTTTTGTAGTACTCTTTTACGCACTTTTGACTGCCTTTGTGAATTGGCCTCAAAACATCTCAAATGGTAATAAAATGAGAATATTCTGGGACTAAATATATTCAGTTAGTACAAATAGAAAGAAGTGTCCCCTCCTGCCACTTTTACTAATAGGGACTTGGATATTTTGGGCCCGAGTCACAAAGTCATATAAGAGTATATAAAAGAGTACACCTCTAGTACTACTTCTCATACTCATAAATGTTTGTGTAAATTGGTCCCTACGTGTACTCTGCAGAATCAGTTCAACTGGCAAGGCAGAGACGTGCGTGGGTCTTGTCCCGCCTTTATGTCAGTGACACCAGAGTTTCCTTATATGGATCTTGAAAAATGGGCCCAGCTGTTGTTTCAGAAACAAATGGTGCATCGTAAGTGGGAGAGCACTTTGTATAGTTGAATGTACTTTTTCAAGTTTATCAAGAAATAACTTTAACAGACGAAATTCATCCATTTCCACCAGGTATATTTAAACAAAAACAAGAATATTCTATCTAATTAGCACAATATAGGAAGAATAATGGCTGCTGTCAAAGCAATGAGTAATCCAACAGATATTCAAACGCAGAATAATAATCGAAATTAATTATAATAAATTATAATATTGTTTACTTTCCTCCTCTGAATGCATCGCCCTCCTCGAAAACGGAAGTGTCATGCAAAAATAAAAGGTATAAAAACTCTTGATCGAAGGTGAAAAAATGACATGTCAGAGTTTTCATTTTTTCTATTGCCAGAATCATATGAAGGTGGGGCTATTTGGCGAACTACTAATGATACGTCTTTCAGGCAGCAGCAATGCCGTCTTCAAACATTCGGCTAGGTATTTAAATATGCTGCAATGTCTGCAGAGCTCGGAATATAATCTTTTTCTTGGCAGGGAAGGTCGGGTGTGTATTTCTGCATTTCTTGAGCAGGGAGAAAATGGATTGTGGAATCGTCTCTGGTCTGCCGGGGGCACAACGACACTTGCGGGGAGGAGAGGATCACGTGGACGTGGTACTGCAACAGGCACGAGACAAGTGTGTGCCGGCGGTGGCCGGGCCGGTGAGCCTCGATTACTGAAAAAAGGTCCCTTCGCAGGTGCATGCATTGACTCTCAGAGATATATAGCTCGCGCATAGGAGAGCGAGTTTCATGGAAACACGCTTCAAACTGTCTCCCCGTGTTTCTCTGCACATGATTTCCCCAGCCATTGAGGGTCCCGCTGAAGTTCTCCGTCGGCATCTCCGTAAGTGCGCCCCACCCTTTCTGTGAGAGGCGCTGACAGTTGTCTCTGACTGCGCTTCCCGCCAAAACCCATGGGGAGTCCTATGAACAGTCCCCGAGATGCTGTTTCCTCCTAAAAGATGCCCTTGAAAGGCAATTAGTTATATGCCATCTTCTGTGCGGCACACAGCTGGTGTGTTTCACGATGGCTTTGTTAACCTTATGGCTGTGCGTCACTTTTAATATGGGAAAAAGTGACGTGCCTGAGGCGCAAGGAACTTGTAAATAAGCCCCAAAGTATTCCCTCTTTTGTATTGGGGACATTTCCAGTGGTGCACTGGAAGCTAAAACAGCCCTGTAAAATGTGTTCATACCAGCCCACCAGTGTACTGAGTGAGTGTAGCGAGTGGGTTCGACTGTCTCCAGGAGGATTTGAGGGGTTTTGGTGGGGGAGTTACCTATATGTCTACAAGAAAAATGCTTGTTCCCTCAGTTCTGTTACACCGGCTTGTTAGTCCATGATCCATCCATTCCTCCACCACAGAAATCATCCCTGCTTGCCCCCAGTCTTCTGGAGATTTTCCCTGTGCCCAATATACCAATTTCATCTCTGGCCCTGTATCCATGACAATGACGGAATACACATTTTGCACTGTAAGCGAGTTAAATTTGTGAACTGAGCAATTTGTATAAAAGAAGGGAACACAAAAGTGTCTGCAGCTCTTTCTGTAATACAAAAGGTTTGTGAGGAGTGCAGAAATTGGCAAACTTGTCTGTCACACTCTCCCTTCCACAATATGGCCCCTGGGCATCTGTTTAATGCAGTGGATTGATTGTAAGAAGTCCTAGAATGGAAGTCTGAAAACGCATCTGTACAACCTCCAGGTAAAAATGTCTAATCCTTGTAAAATCATTGCAAGCCTGCTTCACAAAGAAGGTCACTGATCTAAGTGTAAATCAAATATGCAGGAAATGCAATTTGAGATTCCACGTCCTCGAAATCAGTAGAAGTTGAATTCGGGAAACGCATAATTGCATTTATGATGCTGCACAGCTTTCATCAAGTCTTTTGTTGGTTACATGATAGTTGGTGAGGGGAAAGCACAAGAAAGGCATAACAGGATTGGAACGGACAGCATGTAATTACTGGAGACTATTCACAAAGGTAACTTACGCATGTGAGTAATTTACACATGTAATTTACACTGAAACGTTTGTGTAACTTTAATACTTTGAGCTGTTCACAAAATAAGAGAGTTAAGTTACTCAAAAGTGTAGATTTACATTTCTCCACCCATGAGAAAAGGGATGGAGCCAAATTTATGAATGTAAGTACTACTTCCAAAAAGAAACAGTAGTAAGTCTAGGCCCACACAAAGCCAACCACTGATACTGCAGCACACTTACAAAGAAAATAATGGAGATAGGGACTTAAAATAAAATCCAAAAAGAAATAATGTTAAATTCAATTAAATTATTTAAAATAGTTTAAAAAGTTTTTCTGGATGCTGCAGGGGATCCAAGTGTGAATTATATGAATTCACAAGACCACAAATGGTCTATTCCTACACAGGATGGAATATCCACATGATTAAACTCTCTGGATGCTTAACGAAAAGGACAACTTTGTACCTCAATCTATGCTTAAATATATCAGGATCAGCCCTGAAAAGTCCATTAGGGATGAAATGCGTTGGCTAAGGCTATAGTCAAAAGAAGTTTTTAAGAAGATCATGACTAAAAGAAATCTTTTAAACTACTCGGATGAGTTATGGCATTGTGGGGCTTTGTGTATATCAACATCCTACATATGTGACACGACTTAACATTATGTTCTAATATTCTTTTTGATAATTTGAGTGCGGAGTCATTTGTGTTTAAACATTTTTGTGTTCTTTGCCCAATGCAGGAGTTTATGGTGGTTGATCTCCCCGACTCGTGCACCTATTTTTATTCTCTATTCAACTGTATATTCACAAGTGCGATAATTGTTGCCTCAGCCATCTCTATGTAAATCAATAGTTAAAAATGTATATGAATATATTTCAATGTTAAAATAATATCCACAAACATTTATCATTTAATTATAAAATATTTTAACAACCTTTTTGCATTTATAAATTAATGGAACATTAATTTTTATTAAAATATAATTACATTACTTCTAATTAATTTTATACATCACTTTTAATAATTATAAATGCACAACAAAAAAGTAATACTTTTCCTTTAGGTGGGAATTTATTTGTTAATTTAAACTTCAGCAAAATATTTGTAATTTAATTTGTTATATTTGAATTAATTAAACATATATTTCAAAATTAAATTAAAGGTGCTGTAGCATTTTTTGTTCTACATTTAAAAAATATATACAATAAATTTACAATAATATTGAACATTGAAATATTCTTACTTACTTTTTCCAATTTAATAAATGTTTTAAAATTCCCTTATACTTTACCATACGGAAATCTCTGCCACTGGGGAGGAGATCTCCATATGGTAAAGTATAGCAAGTTTTTCCCTATCCTTTACCATATGGAGATCTCAGCCCCAAATACATTTTTACATCATGCATTAATAATTTGTAGTGCAAGAGTTGGATGATGTGTTTATATTTCATGAATTGTTCTGTGTATTATGATTGTACGGTAGTTTTGGGGCTTTTAGCAGAATAAAGGAAATTATGATAACGATAATGATGATGATAATGATATGATGACATAGGGCTATTTTGAAGTTTGGTTGATAGGTTGCTTCATCACAAATGTAATGGATATCCCATTATACCCTATGTCACTTGTAATATGGCAGACGGGATATCAGTCACGTTTGTGACAGAGTAACCCAGCCACCAAACTCTAAATCAGGCCCAGAGTCTTGTATAATGCTGGAATTTCCACTTTATAAAGGAGCTATAATTCATATTGTAGGTCGGACTTAAATAGAAATTGATTATAGTTTTAGTTTATTTTAGTTCTTGTATAATCGTAATACATATACAAATAGTCTGCCACTGTCGATCTGCAACATCCATCAAAGTATAAGAAAATGAGTAATTGCCCCAATTTGATCTACGTTCAGCCATTCTGGAAATCTGACATGCCCTGCTCATTCAATTAGGGTTTGAGCATTTTGCTTTATAGTAGTACATTGGATATTTAATCTGATACATTAAAATATTTAAACTTGAATATTATGTGTTTCCTCACAAGTTCAAACTCAAATATTAGGTTAATACACTTATGGCTTGTAGATGAGAAATTATTGCATCTGCAATTCTTTTTTATTCAGTTTGTCAATATATGTGTATCTTTTTGCAATATCATAGAGAATAAATCAAACATTGTCACAACAGAATTCATTCCTAGTCATCATTTCAGTAAAAAAGGTAAAAAATATTTAATGTTGTAGGTAATTTACAAAAAATATATCCACATTTCATTACTCCAATTAACAGCACATCAGAGAACTTCGTAGTAAGAATGCAGGTATTATAACTTTCCAATCTACTTACCATTAAATATATATAAAATAATGAGGTCCTATATGCCTTTCTCTCATATATACGCAATGAGGAGAAAGACAATACATTTACCTTATCTTCTGATTCTAGAAAGTATGAGCAGATATGTTTGAAGAATTCCGTTGCGTGCATAACCTACATATTAATGCCTCCTTAATGGCTACACTATACCTTACTTTATTTTTCAATTTGGGGTTCTCTCACTAATTCAATTTTGTAAGGATTAATCTTTTCCTTCTAGAAATCACCTTTTTAATTCAATGTTCGCTGTCATTTGGTAGACTGCCCTCTACATTCAAGCAATTTAACAGAATTGGCATTCTTTTCTTTTGGTACTGTCACACCTGCAATTTCCTTTATTTAAAAAAATATTCCATCCAAAGGTTCCTTGGTAGTTGGACATATCATAAAGAGGTGGGACAGAAATTTTGAATTCTGCAATTGTACCATTTTATCCCATTAGTAGAATTTAAAATCAGAATAAGCCAATATTTCTGCTTTTAGGAGTAATATAGCCATTTCCCTGCATGACTTTGTGTTTTGGTCCCCAAGTGTATTTTACTCCCCCAAATCATAGAACAGCCTGGCTTTGTTAGAAGAAAAGGTACCAAAAAATAACCAGTAACGGCTTGGAATAGCCAAGATAATGAAAGTAAGATGACCATTTGTTATTACAATAACGGAACTAAGCATAAACAGTACATATATTTACTTTCAGGGGGTCTTAAAGGTACAAAGTATTGTTCCAACAGCAAATGCCTTCTGTACACCCACACAGGGCTACTGCTAGTGGGTGCTGTGTTGATGATAAATATCTAAGAAGGGTTTTCATTAAAGTTATATGATGGGTGATGTTTCGAGTTGGCAAATCAAAAACAAACATGTAATTATTAAAGTTTCTTAACACTACCCATTTCATAAGGTAAGCAAAATCTTCTGCTTGCTTCCTCAGCAACTGCACTCCAGAGATGCACAACATAATATGAAACATTTCTGAAATAATAGCCCATAGTATTATGTTCTTTTGCATGCCTTCATTAGAAGTTCCAGCAGAAATCCTTAAAAATACTTCAGGTACACTATGGAAAGTTTCATTCACAATACATGCTTTGTAATACAATTCCCCTCTTGCATTATAGCACTCTTTGCTCAGAGAAACTGTGGGAGAGAAGACTTGCAGCGGGCTACTAATAGGGAGGGTGAAATAACAGGAGTAAGAGGAGCTGAACACCAGAAACTGCATCCATTTTAAAATAATGGTATCTCGCCTGAAAATGTGGCATAACTATACTACATTACTAATCACACTCCTAAACAAAATAATCAAATTGTTTCAAGGGCAACTTCATTAGTTACGAATATATGCATCATTAAAATTAATAATTCACACTTCTAATTTGTCAGCAAAAATTGCAGATCAGAAAAACCTTCTACAACTTTTTAGTTTTTACTTGTAATAATATTTCATGTATTTTTGTGTAGTACTGTCTCCTATGGCTGATGTCAATGTATTGTACAATATGAAAGGGTACAATACCGCAACTAAGAAAAAACACTGAATAGCAGTTGCATTATAACATGCAAGCTATTATCCGTCATTGACGCTTGATATATAACAATGCTGGAGATAAGCATATTTCAGTAAAAGCCCAAAATATATTTTTGTTTCATTTGTGATTTACAGTGAAACATGTAGACATCTAGTTTGAGCAGAGATATATTTCATATAATCCTTGAAGGGGTATGTACAATGTGTAAGCAACCTACGGTCTCTAAATATGTGATATCATTTTTGGGTAGTCTTTTTTGTAAAGTGTTGCATTACGATCTGTCAAAGACATCTTTGTTATAGAATGATACTTCTTACTACCTGATCTGCTGAGAGAATAGCATTATCCAAAGCCCTGCAAGCCAAGTGTCAATGTTATCTCCAGACCAATTAGAGATCAGAAACTGTCAGACGGCATTCATGATTGCCTACAGTGAGACCGTTCATATTTAAAGCCACAAAAAATTAACGGTTGTATATCTGTGGGAAATTGACTTTTTTCCTTTGCTATCTGCTTCCACGCCCCCAGGCCCTGCAAACAGCAGGATGCAAAGAACCAAAAGCCAAAAGTGACAAAAATCACTCATTGAGCACATCCACAGGGTCCTTATCCACTGATTTTCTTCTGAAGTAAGGGGGTGGATTTCATGAAACAGCCAATGCAAGTGACAGAAATATCTACCACAGTGCAATTTGAACTAATTGAAGTAGTATTTCCCAATAAGGATGAAGTTGCTATGTCATCACTTTATTTATTAGATTTTATTGGGATGGATTTTCATGGAGTTCCCTTGCAATGAATTATAAGAGTACTGGTTCTAACTAGTGAGATTACAGAATTATTCTGCAGGAGCTAAGTAACCCTAATTACCCCCACCTGTCTGAATGCTTACATCGACTAAAACAGACTTTCATTTTGAAGGTGTTTCATACTCTGACTAATGAGATCCTACACTCATTAAACTCTATGTTCATGTTGAGAAAATGTGTCCAGAAATTAATAGACAAAGGGAAACAGATGTTGATTCTACAAAAACACTCCTGATTCTCTCTTTTAGCCAGAAAATGTTTCATAATTACAGTAGGCGAGCATTATGAAAAGGTAACCGAGAAGATGCATATGAAAGACTTGTTGCTGTTCAAGCAGCAATGTGTAGTTCTTATACACTCCAGACAAAACAGTCTTGCTTTCTACTAGCCTGTGTATTATTGTTACTGCTGTTTCAACAGCTCACAGTGCCCACTTTTTCATACACATTGGCAAACTTTTATCACAGTTTTTTGCCTTCCTTGTTCGTTGTGCCTCACCATCATCCTCCTTTACACTATCAGTCTCTCTCATTTCAAGCATAATGCTGTGACAATTAGTCAACCTTCCTTGATGTGGATCATCACCATAAGCAATGGCCCATTGAAAACTGTGGAGGGCCCGCACAGAGAAGGAAGGATTCTCACTTAATATTCTAGAGAAAATGAAAGTATTTTTGTAATTTTTATTTCACATTCATAGAGAAGGTTTGTAGACAAATTAATATATAGAAATAAGTAGTAGGAACCTGATTTATGGTTGTATGGTAAAGGAAAATCCACTAATTTATGGAAAGAAGTGCTGCATCCGATGCACGACCCACAAGTGGACTGTCCTCCACCAAAATGTCAGAGGATAGTCTGTCTCTAGGCTCACCAACTGATGTAGTACGTAGTCCATAAATCCGAGCTGCCACCTAAACTCTATATAAGGCCCTTAGTCCCTAATCTGTGGGCTCTTGATGAGCAAGGTCCTTTCTGTGATCCAAGTAAACTGGATGGAAGATTTTTCTTGTAGTACATGGTTCTACTAGCCTTACAAGCCCTTCTCCTTAAAGAACTACTGAAAATGTGACTCATTCTCTCCTTACAACCAATGCTCTTCAGGAAGTCAAATTATATTTAATTTTTTATTACAAAAATTGTTTAGGGAGTTCATTTGACCGGTTGTGAAGTAGTGGTCAGCTGTTTTCAGCTAATATTGTTTTTAGCATTTGTTGGGATAGTACCAACTAACAGTACTGAAATGCAACTTTTTTTTACTATTATCTGTCAGACAGACTAAATTGCTTGCTAAGTGTATTATTGACCCTTATCGGTCACAAAGGGTCTTCAAGACATTTGTATTCATACAGTACACAAATGCTCATTGAGGCCTAACTTATTTTTCTTTACCTAGCGTGATTAAGTCAAAGCACTTAATATTTTCACTTGTTGTCAATATCCTGGCAAAAGGTGTCTACTAAGGACAAGTTGGACCTCTCAGTAAAAGTCCCAACTCTTATCCACCACAGACAGCGTGGATGGTTTGTAGTTTTAATATGGTGCATAAGCAGGTGTCTTTCATCGGAATTAGAATATTGAACGTGGAGAGAGTCCTCTGGAAACAATAGATTGGCAATGATCAATGAAATCTGGTATGTTCCAATAGACTGATAAATCACTGAAGCCTGCATTCCCTCTACAAAAACGTATCTCTTGTTTTCTTATTACAGTCTAGTTGTGACATCACTGGTCACCTGGCTACTCTTGCCTGCTCAAATGTAATAACTTACTATAGTTTGGTCACAGTGCTTCCGACAACAGGCAGTAGTAATGGCAGGTCACCAGCGGAATTGCAAATGCTGTTTAAACAATGAAAACAAGAACTAGCTTTTCAGTTCTTCTGAACTGTTTTCTTGAATATAATAGGCAGTAACAGAATGGACCCATTTATGGCAAAATGGTTATTTTTGGTAGGATAATAGTTTATTACATGTAAGCAGGAATCACTTTGCATGCGTCCGTTCATTATGAAAGCTGGGTATTACATTAAACTGACATACATTAAACAGCATACAATATGTTTTTCTACAAATTTCTAACTATATATTGGTTATCTAACTTCATATTGCAGATTCTACATTTATTCTACATATCTGTAACTGTATTTTTTCTTTCATATGAAGGACGAAGAGGTCAAGGAGTTAGCCTTTTTGGGGGAAGGGCAATGATGTGATTATGTATTATAAGGAATGAAAAACATCTGCCTTACATTGAAAGTTAAACGTGTGTCCTATATAAGACCATGGAACTTTTTGGTGCCTTGCAATATCCTTAAATTGTACAGCATCATACTTAATCCCTTGTAAAACAGCCGCAGCGGACTATTCAAGCCACTAACTTTCAGGTTAGGCAAATAATGCTGGACTGGTCCTCACTTTCAAGTTGGCCCTCATCTTCAGTTTAGGCAAATAATGCTGGACTGGCCCTCACTTTCAAGTTGGCCCTCATCTTCAGTTTAGGCAAATAATGCTGGACTGGCCCTCACTTTCAAGTTGGCCCTCATCTTCAGTTTAGGCAAATAATGCTGGACTGGCCCTCACTTTCAAGTTGGCCCTCATCTTCAGTTTAGGCAAATAATGCTGGACTGGCCCTCACTTTCAAGTTGGCCCTCATCTTCAGCTTAGGCAAATAATGCTGGACTGGCCCTCACTTTCAAGTTGGCCCTCATCTTCAGCTTAGGCAAATAATGCTGGACTGGCCTTTATTGGCCAGCATAACCCACTACAGCAGGCTGAATTAGAATCACATAGGAATGCTGAGGTTTGCTCAGCCATATAATGCTTAGAAAAATGAGAATATCTACTGTTTCTCAGTTCAGTGAAAGTGTGAACCAAGGGAATGACCCTACTGGGATTATGAGTGTGGAGTGTGCACTTCTGCTTATGTTGGATAAGATTAGAGAGACATGTGATAATAGCTTATTTATATTCTTGTGGGTGTAAGACTGATTGATCACTTTTTTTAATTATTACTCACAGTCACCTTCTGATGTGTCCCGGAATTGTGTGGTGGGCAATTAATAGCAGCCAACACACTCAGCAAGGGGCATTAATTATTCTTAATTACTGTATTTGAGAATCGTAAAATCTCATCGTTTTCCGATTGCTGTTTGTGATTTATGAGATACTTAGGTCAGCCAGCATGACATCTTGAAGTATACCTCCTAGGCTACAGCCTAGGTGACATAGTTACTTTTGTGTTGTAAGACAGACAGCTTAATTAGTTTATAAAACAGACAGCTTAATTAGTTAGGCATGAGAACCGGACTGAGCCATGGAAGTCAAAACCCTCTAATCATGAAAAGAAGCCCCTCATGACGCACGTGTAATCGGGCTTAAAAATAATTCCTATAAAACATCTAAATCAGATACAGCTTTTATTAAACTCCCATTGTAAGTATCACGAGCACGCCCCTCTGCCAGAGAAAGTAGCCCTGAACATATTTCCAATGTGAGCAAGCATTTCTATTTAAAGGGCAACTAAAACTGGCAACACATTTTTGATATCATAATATTTTGGCATCTGTTGACTTGTAATTTTTCTCTCCTTTGTTTTCCTGCTATTCTCGTTTCCTGATAATAAAGAGCATTTGCTGGGAAACAGGATCTTTGTCTTTCTGCGCCTGCTGTTACTTGTTCTTATTTAAAGCTATAAAAACTGTGCCAGTGACATCATGAATATTCCTTAGGCAACAGATTGATGTCTCACACACGGAGGATTGGATGAGCTGTGAGAGAAATGATTCCTATTCAAGGAACTGCTCAGTGGCATCTCTAGAATTGGATTTTAGGAGGTTCACGCATTGGGCCACAGATAATACTGGTGGGGCCACCTGCCAAAGTTACATGTATGTGTGTATATATATTTTTTTTTTCTGAAGTGGAGCGGGAGTTGCAAGTATATATATATATATATGTGTATGTGTCTGTGTGTACACACACATTTGCTTAAAATGTTTAAATCTGACTGTGTACATATCTATACGTAGATATGCACACACATACATACAAAGTCAAACGTTTTAAACAAATAGTGACAAGAGTTGTACAAATTAATTTGTGGCAAGGCGCCGATTCTTTTTTGTATTGCCTCCTTTTACATTCAACTGCTGCTGTGGTGGGGCCCAAGGGGGCGGGGGGAGAAAAACAAAGGTGGAGCACTGGCCCCATCTGGCCCTCTCTAGAGATACCAGTGGCTGCTGTTCTTGGCTGTTAGAGATGAGAGCATCTGGTTCAGGCATATTAACTGCAATAAATACACATTGGCGTTCCTAGCCTGACCTCTTTAGCAATAGGACAGAAATGATACGTATGTGGTATTTCTAAAATGCAAACCTAGCAAAAAAGCAGTGGAACACTGTATATGGCGACAGTCCAGCATAAAGTCAATGAGTGAAAGGACAGAGATCTGGTTTGCGGATTGTTAACAATATAATGCGTTTAGGTGAGCTGTGGTAAAGGGGTCTCCACCCAAAGTGTATCTTAGTGGGCGAGTCTGCCTCGCCTATTGAGCAAGAGGCATCTGAGGAAGGAGTCAACTAGGAACGAGCACCAGGCCCCAGCACAACTCTAGAAGCTGATCTATAAAAAATGAGGTCTTATGAGAGACATCAAACAGGAAACGAAAGCCATACAAAATGAGTTCTACAACTGTGGAGTAAAGAGGAAAGGTAATCAATGAATCAGCTTATATAACACACTTGTAGTGAACTTCCTGAAATCGACAACCCAACCCTTGTAGATGCACTTCCTGTTCCAAGCAGCAGAGCTTCACTGAGAACTTCATTTGATGACAGAGGTTTTGATGCAAATAATTACTTGCAGCCAGTCGACTTTCGGTTTGGGAGGATGTGGCTCTGGTAGCGGGGTCACTAATGTTAATTTGCATGAGTCTTTGTTTAAGGCTTTGTGCAATCGCAGATGTGATTTCAGACGTTTCTGGATGACACAGCAGGTGATGGAGAACTAACAGGAGAACGACACAGTTCTGTGAGATTCATCCAGCTCCCTTGGTTGGTGTCAATGTTAGTGGTTGTAAATTGTCTCACAGAAAGACTTACAGTCGAAGGTTATAGAATGATGCTATCAACATTCTCAGTTGGTATTCCACCCCTGTCCCTGATTGAAAAGAATGTAAAGCAAGTTCAAAGAGTCTTGCTACTTAAACAAGTATTTAGGTGTACTTCAATGTTTTGATGGTCGCCACTAGCAAATCTTGCTCATTGCTCCTACCTTCTCCATAGGATGTGATTACTGGAGAAGAAACAAATACAAACCTAGTCTGAGGCCAGCTGCTGTCGATAAGTTGGGTGAATTCAAAAGACAGCCAATGCTACCAATATAGGCTGGGTGTTGCAGCCATGGTTTTCTAGCCACAGAAGAGGAAAATATGGCAATAAATTCTTTGAGAGAGGGTGATCTACAATAATACTGGATTGCTTCAAAGTTCTCTTCTGACATATCTACTTGATGTAAGTAACCGATGTTATCATTACCCAATATATGGCATCCAATTTATCAACATCAGAAGAATGGTTGGTTGAGTCTACCTTTCCGGATTTTAACCTTCATATCACTGCTCTCTTCTCTCATATGAAGTTGTAATGGTGCACCAAAAAGAAGACCAGAGTCTGAGTATGAGCCCAGGAAAGCACAGCGTCCCTCCAGTGCTTTTATCGTTTATCCTCACCCTCTAATGTAAAATGGCGCCAACCTATAACCTACAACAGACTTATAATGGACATCTCTCTTTCCATGTTGGTGTCAGTTTGGCATGATCTTCCTAACCAACCATCACCTAGCACCTGGCCTACTGTATTAGCATTATCCTGTTGAATATAGAGGCCTGACTAGTCTCAGGGTAGCCCTGTAGTTAGTATGCCAGTCAGAAACCTCTCCCGGCCAGGCCATCTATCTCTAAAGTAATAGGGCTGGTATGGAACCCAGCGAACCCAAGATACTTCTTCCCATTCTCTTGCTCAGTGACTGTGGAGGCCTGGGAACCCAGTCAAGCTCTCACTGACAGGTGACTATCAAAATCTTTTTGACTGCGTCTGACCTTACTGACCTCCTTAGGAAAAGTGATGGCAGGTTCCCAGAGGATGCCTATAGCAAGTAGAAAATGCATTCCTACCTGGGGTCATTAGCATGGGGAAACTAAACCAACCAATTCATGTAGCTGTCACAGGAGCTTGTTGTACAACAATGAGACCTAGCACGTCTTGCCAATCAACAGTGCCCTTTTGGCCAGATTGTAGGATGTGGCAGTTTTCGTGTTTCTTCAGGTCTTTCCATGGCCCCACAGAGGTACCTGGTGCCTGTGGTTGTGAAGGCTGCAGACTGCACAACCCAGCATGTCTTCCCTGCATCCACTGGACAGAAAGGAATTGGCCGGACTCATTGATGGTCGCTGGAGTCATTCCTGGCCCGCAACTCCACAAGTGGTGGGGTGAGAACAGTCTGGTAGAGACACAAGGGAATCTCCAATTGTGTTAAGGAATGGGGAGCAAGGAAATTAGGAGCTCCCTCTTAATTTCAGGTCAGCCCTTCTCTTGCTTTCTGAAATCCCCATGAAAGGAACATGTTGCTTAAGAAATCACCAATAAGTAATTTGCAAAGAGGTGGAGTTGCATTATATAATGAATGTACTGAAATATACAGGATTATAAAAAGAAATATAAGAAATATATTGTCCCTGCCCAGTGGGACGGAAGTTAATCAATGTTAGCGTTGGGTGGGCTTCCATGAGTATCTTTTCATTTTCAAATTCTTTTGGTTAAATACCGAATATACCGAAGTGTGAAAGCACAGTCAATGACTTGTTTATGAAAGCCAGACTCTCAAGCTGCAACTGATAGCAACACAGACACACCAAGAACGAGGTTACCCTGGCAACAATAACCATGTTTTAAGCTCCTCAGGCTCAAACAAAACCTCTTTTACTCTCTGTGCCTTCATGTTTTTCACTGCAGTTTTTGAGATCCGTACACTGATGCCACGTCATTGAGAGCCTGAAGAATGCGCATAGCCACTTTAATTTCGAGGGGAGTGCTTAATATATTTAAAAAATATGAAGTGCAGGGCCCGCAGATTTTGCCAAGGTGCCTGAGGCTGCTGCTATCCAATGCCTGAGAGGGTTGCAGAATACCAAGGCTGCCTAGACTTAAGTCCACTGCATGCCTCTTTCTTCTACCTCAATACCTCTTTACACTTCTTGTATCTTGGTCTCATCTTTTCAGGTTCTTTTCATCCCTGTTTTCTCTGTTTTCCTCTCTTTCTCCTTCTTTCCATGTTGTCCATTTATCTCTCTTTCTCTGGATACTGGTCTTATGATGGAAAGTAAGTCCTGGAACCCACATAAGAGTGCTGGTACCCACTGTAGGAAGCTGGCTCTGTATATACTATACCAAAGAAAGGTATAGTGTGCACAGAGTCCAGTGGAAGCCCATAGGTAGGCAGAGGTAAAAGTAGATAATACCTTACTCTCTATTTGTGGTAGTGTGGACGAGCAGCAAGGCTTTATCAGAGGGTAGTGTTAAGCATTTCTTGTACACACTCAGGCAAGAAATGATGTCACACACTCAAAGACTGAACTCAGACCAATTTTGTTTGTATAAAAATATTATTTAGTTATTTTATTTCTAGAACCAAGCCTGGCCTGGTGCACGTGAGTGAAATAATACTTCTGCAGGTATAATGCAGTTCAATACAATTGGAATGCAGATTCAAATGCAGTTGGTTGATTTACAGGTAAGTCAACAGTTCAAAATTACTTTTCAGTTACTTTATAGATTACTGTGCACGTTACTTCTTGGATTCGTTTTTAAGTTACTTTTGCTCATCAGTGTGATATGCCTAGATATCACACTGAGACATTTCCTAGACAAAAGGTAAGTTATTCAATTTTTACACATATGCAGTTTCTTAGGGTTTTCATACAAACCAACTCCACACTTGGAAATGAAGTTATCGGTTTACAGGTAAGTACTTGGTTGTAGGAGTTGGGTTTCTGGGGTTAGAACCAGGGTTCCCCCAGGGTCCAAGATGCACTCTGAAAGCACCCTCAGCGGCACTAGGGCGGCTGGGTGCAGAGTGCTGAGGCCCAATGTTATCCAATGGGGGATAAGAGGCCTCCGGTAGGTGGCTGCTCACGGGCAGGCCACAAGGTTGTGGGAGCAAAGCTCCTGGTGTTAGGCTCAGGGCAAAGGGGGATCTGATTTAGCACACAAAGTGCACCCACAGCGGCACAGGGGCGGCCGGGTGCAGGGTGCTGGTTTGGCGTCGGGTGCCCTGTTGATTTCAATGGGGATTCTGAAGTTGCAACTAACACTGCAGGCTTGGGGATGAAGATCTTCTGGAGGCGATCACCGGTTGGAGAGGTAAGTTGGGATGGCTGGGGATGCTGGGACATCGTGGGTTGAGCCACCCAAGGCCGTGGGATGTCGGGAGCAGGGGTATCTTTAGGTGTCGGGTTTTTCTTACCAGCTCTGGTCACGGTCGGGGGGATCCTCAAGAAAGGGGCTGCAGGCGTCGGTTGGAGACTTGAGGCAGGTCAGGGTTCACCAGATCCCAGGTCAGGATCGCCGGGGAGACTTCCTCGTGGTGTTGGGCCACTCAAATGTTGGGCCACTCAAACTCGGGCCGTGGGTTTCGGGTGCAGAGTGGTGCAGACTCGCGGATTTGGCCGGAGCCAGAGTTGGTGGTGAGCAAATCCAGTGCTCATGGGAGACAAAGTCTGATTTGGGAAGGCAGGGCCGGTCCTCCAGGTTCTTGGAGGCTGCAGGACACACCGGGATTTCGCTGGAGCAGGTTCGAGGTTGGGACAGGCCAGTAGTGCTGGGGCCAAGACAGTTGGAGTCCTCCTCTTCTTCTTTCAGCACGACTTCTTCGGTCCTTCTTCTTCGCTCTTCTTGTCTGAGGAGTCAAGGTTCGGGGTTGCCCCTCAATACTAGATTTAAGGGGCGTTACAGGTAGGTACAGGTCGGGACCAATGGGGCCCTTCCTTGGGGTGGGTACACCCCCTATTATGCCACCCTCAAGTGGGAGGGAAGCATAAGCCTCACTCTGGTTGGCTGGGTCCCCCCATCTGCAAGATGGCAGGGACTGAGAGTTGTGCTTCACCTCGCCTCCCCCACCTGAGGGGTGGGGTTGGCAAAGGTGGGCACACCTCTCCTCCTAACTTGGTTTTCCCGCCAATTCTCCCATCCAAAGTGGGGGTCAGAACCGGTGGGGGGCAGTTGCTGGGAGCAGCAAATGGCTGGGGTAGCTCACAAAGGCAGCAAGCCTTTGAAGCTTCCCCTTCGTGGACCCTGCCCATCCTGGGGGAGGAGGCTTGGTACCTCGTCCCAGGATGTGCATTGTTTCAGGACCCCGAGAGCAGCAGGCTCTCGACCCAGAGATCCAGAAACATGTCTGGTGGTAGCAGCTGGGGAGCAGCCACTAAGCCAGGACACTAGAGTTAGGTCGCTTTTCAGGGGGCATCTCTAAGATGCCCTCTGAGTGCATTTTTCATTAAATCCCACACTGGCATCAGTGTGGGTTTAATGTGCTGAGAAGTTTGATACCAAACTTCCCAGTTTTCAGTAATGCCATTATGGTGCTGTGGAGTTTGTAATGACAAACTCCCAGCACCATATCCTCTTTATGGCATTACTGCACTTACAATGTCTAAGAATTGGCTTAGACACTGTAGGGGTACAGAGCTCATGCACCTGTATCCTCACCACTGGTATAGTGCACCCAGCTAGAGGGTGTGCCATGTCGACTTTTCACTCGGTTCTGCACCAAAACACGCAGCCTGCAATTGCAGTGTGTGCGTGTAAAGTTACAGGGCCTCTAAGGGTGGCACAATAAGTGCTGCAGTCCTTAGAGGTCTTCCCTGGTCACAGTGCCCTTGGTACTCATGGTACCCTTTACAAGGGACTTGCATGTGGCCAGAGAGTGCCAATTGGGTTTTTCATCAGTACAGTTTAGGGAAAGAGCATAGGCCCTTGGTACCTGGTTGGCAGGCACCCAGGGCACACTCAGTCAAAGTACATCAACAGTTTGGCAAAAAGTGGGGGCAACCATGCAAAAAGGGGCACTTTCCTACACCCACTACCTGCAACCACCACCACAAAATAAACACTCCGATTGACTTCTCATTAAGTACTCCTAAAGTGTGACAGACATCGGCGCTGCAGATTTTTGTGCCACAGAATCACACAAAGTACATCACATATAAGGACCAACGAGGCTGAGGCGCCTCTGGACCTCCATCTGACGAATAATATGTTAAATGGAAGGCTAGCTGGTGTAGTTAGCAATGTGTTGATGGATTCAAGCTTTGCCAACAATCACATTTTGATCTCCTCAAAGATAGCACGTGCACGTTCAAGGGTAGGTTTACGAATAACGATTAGCGTGACGACCTCTCTCCGGGCCTTTACTGAGACTGTCTCTTGACCTGAACTCTTCACCTACAGATCATTGATTTCAGATGTATGAACCTAATTAGTTCAATGGAGGCAAAACAAGGCTAGAACACCCAGAATGCATTAGGCTATCATAATAAAGCCCTGACTGGAACCAGTGACCGTCATGACCTGGAGGGAGGTAGTCACCCTTATTCTACCACTGCTATTTGCTTGAAATTGTACTTTCACGTTGAAGGGAGGGGGATGGGGCGTTTCAAATTTGACAAAAACACAGAAATACAAAAGTTTTACACTGGATATTGGGTGTGTTTTTGCATTGGGTGTGTTTTATATTTCAGTGAAAAAATATGGGTAGTAACATTCACAAATGTTTTTCCCCCATTTTCCATGCGTTAAGATGAAATTTTTTATATGTGCCCAAATTGTACCCTTAGCTCCAAGGCCTATGCAAATCGTCAGCAAGTACAAGTTGCACTCATCTTCTGGTTTAGCTCGTATACTGAAGTGGATGAAAATACCATTAGCGTCCCTTGTTGCACTAGCGCTGGAGTTTATATCAAACTCCTAGGGGAAGACATTGTCCAGCTAACTAACTACGTGTCATGTTAATTGTATTGTATTGTATTGTAATTGCATTTGTATAGCGCTTACTACCCCTGACGAGGCGTCGAAGCGCTTTTTCGGCGAGTAGCACGCTACTCCGGGACCCATAGAGGATTAGTGTTGAATTAGTACAGTGAAACATGCAAGTAAATTTTAAGTGGTGGATATGTTAGTCAGTTATTTGGATTCAGAAGGATAGCGGAGGGATAGAAGAGGGAAAAAAGGTTTGCATATATATAGCGCTTCTAACCCCTGATGGGGTGTTGAATTGCTTTTTTTTGGGCGAGTAGCACGCTACTCCGGAAACCCATAAAGGATTAGTGGTGAATTAGTATGGTGAAATATGAAAGTAATTTGAGTGGTGGATATTAGTCAGTTATTTGGAGTGAGAAGGATAGTGGAGGGATAGAAGGGAAAGAAAGGTTTGCATTCATATAGCGCCTGTTACCCCTGGTGGGTGTTGAAGCGCTTTGTTGGCGAGTAGCACGCTACTCTGGAACCCATAAAGGATTAGTGGTGAATTAGTATAGTGGAATAATTGTATACCTTAGTTCAAAATCAGGAGCAAAAAACTGCAATTTTGCAGCAGAATGTATCTATAACTGCAGCATTTGAAAACTAATTTTGTTCGTAACTTCAGTCTTTATGAGTTGATATTAAACGCAAAACACATTTGTGCTACAGTCAACTTTTAGGTATGGTCGCATGGCACAGTTGTTCTGCTAGACACTGCAGCGCACAAGCATACACAGCAAGACCGCACGTTTCAAAAGACAAGGGTGATCTGGGTGGATGCAAATCCTGATGAGCAGTTGGCTCTGTGGTTCAGATGATGTGGTTTCAATTTTCTGTGTGATTTCGTACTGGTATTTATATGTTTTAAATTGAATGTTGCACTATTTAAACAGCAACCCATAAGCTGTTTAAAGGAAGAGAGTGCAAACCAAAGCAATAATCTGCTCTAAACCCACATGGCCAGATGTTCCAAGGACTGTGTGAGAGCACAGGTCACGGTTAACTCGCGTTCACAAAGCTCCCAGCAAAAGGTCTCTATTCCGTCTGATGCATCTGGTTGTAGGACACGAACTACATGTTTGTGGTGCACACATCTCTATTCAAGTAGAAAACACAAAAAGTGGGACATTCGCCGGCACAAGAGAACAGTTCTAATGAGCTCATCAAAAGCAACAACGCTCTCTCTATTCACCTCCACTTGGTTTAATAATAGCAAATACTTGAATGTAAGTCTGCCTTCAAAGCAAAACACCTTGCATTTACATAACCAAATGTCTTTAAGTGGGCCTTCTTCAAGGCTTTTCGTGTTTTCAATAGTCTGCTGACATATTAAAGGAGCCTTAAAACAGGAGAAGTTCTGCATCTCTTGCAGTTTTCCCAGTCTCTGTCCAACTGACGTTCAGTCTTAAAATAGGAAACATTACTGAACATTCAAAAGAGATCACCCATCTATTAAGACTATTTCACCAGCTCTGTAGGTATCCAGACAGGTACATCTACCCAGCCCCAAATATACCCAAAGAAATCCTATCCAATGAGCATGCATCAAACACACCACACGAAAGCCAATAGCTAAACGTGCAAGATTGAAGACTACTATCTTCAGAAAGCTTACCCCAACTTCCTTGGAAATTATGTCATGTATATGTTGCAGCATCTCTTCTGTCTGAGATGAGCACACACACTAACAAGGTGCTGGCAGAAGCTGAAGTGAACGGGATCTATTAGGAAGGAGGTTTCTAAGCGTTTATAATTTTGCTAAAACAGATGCCATACTTTTTGTTAAAAAAAACAACCCTCTATAAATTTAGGCTCTGATTACGACTTTTTGGCTGAGCGGTGGCGCAGCATTGGAAACCGCCGCACCACCAAACGTTGCCACCAAATTACGACTTTTAAGTAGTCTGGCAGGCTGGCGGCGTGGTGGTCCCATGGCGGTGCCTCTTTTAAAGGCCACAGTGCTTTGGAAAAAGGCACTGCAACGGGACTGCACTACAAGGTTCCTGCACAGCATGGACTCAAAAGTCCATGCCGTGCAGGAACCTATGCACATGCACACAGGGGGCACATGTTATGCCCCCTGTGTGCATCCACATGTGGTTGAGGCACAGGGGGACCCTGTAGGGCCCCTTTTGTTTCCTCTCCTCCAAGGTTTACATGGAGGAAGGACCTCCATGTAAACACTGGAGGAGAGGAAACTCGTAATATGCTTGGCGAGACCGCAGTGGTCCCGCCAAGCATATTGTGGCCTCTGACTGCCTCTCCACTGCCAGGGAACGGCAGTTCCCTGGCAGAGCCAACGGTCCCAGGGTGGTCGGACTGCCGGTGACTGGATCTGCCACCGCAGCGCCACCACCAGTATGCCGGACCTCGGACTGCCAGGCTCGTAATCGGGCCCTTAGGGGCAGATTACAATGTCGGGCGGAAACTTCCCGCCCAACATCGACTCGAAATCGGGGCCGACCGACTTGCGGTCGGCGGTTCCGCCTGCCCGATTACGATGCGATCGAACATTGTTTGGGTGGATTCCCATTGTTTCCTATGGGAGCTTGCATTCCGCCCGACAACACAGGCTCCTATGGGGAAATGGGGTGTGTGTGTGTAAAACCCTGCACCGTGTCGCGGGGACCCCACGGTGCCTGCCACACAGTGCAGGGTTCTACATGGGGGTCCCTTAGGTACCCCCTCGGCCATCAACCGGAGGCGGCATGATGAAGGGGGCCCTGCTAGGTGCCCCCAAAGTCACTTTCCGACAGCCATTTCATGTCGGACAGGCCGTCTCGGAAAGGCTGTTGGAAACCGACATTGTAATCACGAGGTCGGAAACGCTGTCCATAAAGGTGTACGATGCGGTTCCGACTGACACAAATTCTCCGAGAGCCAGTCGGAACCGATTCGGAATGACCACGCGGTTTACCTTCCGACCGGACCATCGTGATCGGTCGGGCAGATTGTAAACCGCCCGAGTCGGTCGGAAGGGTTCCGACACGGTCGAGGAGATTCCGACTGTCGTGAGGAGGCTTTCCGCCCGACATCGTAATCAGCCCCTTAGTGTGACCTTAAATAGCTTGAGTTTGAAAGGGAGGAATAATTTATTGTACTGTGGAGTGAGAGAAGGAGCAGCCAGCTAAAGACAAAACAAGCCTTCTTTCCAGGGTGCCTGCTACCTGAAAGAAATGTAACTGTGTTAGTTAATCAGCAAATCTAAATTCTGTTTAGCGGCCAGTATAGGCTTTAATTGATATAATGAATGATATGAATGTTCATGCTGACGAAGTGTTATTATTTTGAGAGGTATTGTAAGACTGTTACTAGTTCTTGAATGCATCCTTTAAATAGAAACCTATAAAAAAGGTTTGCTTTATGTACAGTAAGCTTACATATTAGTAAAAATATAGCCTTTGAAAGCATTGCAAGCACTTAAACGCTGAATATTTTGCACATTTTGTGTCAATCTCTTACTGTGTGCAGTCTCTCTTAAACTATCTGTAATACATATATTAAACTGCTGCAGACTATCTGATACTCTCTGCAATACCTTTTTAAAAACAAATGACTTACGTTTTCACATTGCTTTCTGTCACAAGTTGTGACCTCATAGCACTATTGACTTTTGCCCACTGCACCAACCATGATTCAATTCAGTTACCACAGACTCATTCACATCTGAAATTGATCACATTAATCAACTGAGCTTTCCTACCAGAACAATGCATTCCTCGCAGATTAGACAGATTTCCCACACATTACATTAACTTGATTTTTTTTTCATTTCACGTGTGCATTATATTTTACATGCAGTTATCTGTGAGTGAAAGGCTAACAAAATAGTTGCAGATTATTTTGTTCCCTTTAGCCATGTCTCTGACACCACTCACCGACCCCACCCCCATTGTATGCAGGATCACAGTTTCCATACTTTTTTTGTACTTCGACAGCTGGGTGCTGCGCTGGGAACTAGCACCAAGCCCAGTAGACAGAGCTCATATTTATTAACTGTATATTCTCCAAGGCCCTTTTTCCCTCCTGAGATAGCACTAAAAGTCTATAAGAGTGAATAAAATGACGGAGAAATATCAAGGTCTTTGTGAAGGAAAGAGGGTGGTGCAGACATTACCTAAGCAGAACACATGCACCTTGTTTAGTCAAAACGGCAGGGGAATCCCTGCAGATAACATACGCTGGGAAAGATTACCACCTTATGTTCTTTTTTTCCCCAGCACTACAACTTTCTCCTTTTTATGGTCTGGTTTGACAGCATAGCCGTCCCCAGATAATCATATGATCATCACTAGAGAGGGCTTTTGGCCCCACCTACATGTTGGGAGCCAGGAGTACAAATTTTAATTGGATAGAAGTTGTGTGCTTCCACAAAAAAGTGCTTGCTCTCCAGGCTGCTGTGATCGTTCCGTTTATTTATCCAGCTGCCTAAGCTTGACCTTAAAGGGTCACACACTTCACACTGGAATGCTATTAAAGTGTCTTAGATAACTAGATTATTTATTTTCTTTTTCTCTGGCTGCAGCACACATGGGAGGAAGACAGTCATTAACTTACCAAGATTTTTAGGTCTTCCTTGGCAGTGTAACTGTTACCTGACCTTTTAACCTTCACAAATATTAATCTATAGTTCTTTGCTTCCACAGAAATACATATCTGTCCCCATGCTATTTACTTGTAATGCTTCACATTACCGTGCAACATTCTTTTAAAGCCCGACCTGATGGCATTACCAATGCTTGTTATGGTCTGGCTTGACAGTGAAGCTGTCGAGAGACATCACTAGAGGGGGTCTTTGACTTGCGCTACCATGTTAGGAGCCAGGAGTAAATGTTTAATTGGACAGAAGTTGTGTGCTTCCACAAAAAAGTGCTTGTCCTCCACCAACTGTGATCATTTTGATTATTTATCCAGCTGCATAAGCTTGAAGTTTCAGGGGTACACACACATGACAGAGGAATGCTAATTAAACGTCTTTGATAACTAGATAATTTATATAGTTTTTCTCTGGCAGCAGCACAGATGGGAGGAGGGCAGTCATAAACCTACATGGATTTTTAGGTCTAGCTTAACAATGCAACTTGACCTTTTTATCTACGCCAACAGTTCTTTGCTTCAACACAAATACATATCTATCCCTGTGTTAGTCTACTTGTAATGCTTCACATTACCACACCACATTCCTTTAAAGCCAGACCTATTGACATTGCCAGTGCTTGTTGAGTTGGTGCCCGCTGGCTTTCTAGCACGTTCCACCTACCGCCCACATTTGCTTGTTTGGTTGATCTCCATCTTTACTGCAGTTGTCCATAACTATTCTGGTCATGTACAATACACACTTACACTCAACACAACACATGACAGAACATTGTAAAAACATCCAGCACAGAAGTGCCATAAATATGTGCTGTGTTACTTTCCTCACAACATAAAACACCATATACACAACATCCAACAAAATACTTTAGACAATATGCATGTGGCATGGAGGAAGTCAGGTTTAAGGGCATGGCATTTGACTATTTATAATTGGCAACAAAAGGAAAAGAAAAGGAAAAAAAGAGAAGAAAAGAAACGAAAAGTAAAGAAAGAGAAAAAACACAAGAGAGATGAATTACCACATCTGCATTATGTTTGTATTTGTAGTTTGTTATGGAGCATAATGTGCAGCAAAAGCCCCCAAGAACACAAGTGTAATACAGCCATTGAATGCATGACATGATAACAACAATAACATGGTATTCTGCATTTTGCATATACACACTATTCCGGATGAGAAAAATCCTCATCATCACCGAGAATCATGAGGGCTACAAGTACCTTAATGACTGGCATGGCTTGCAGTTGTGCCTAAAAAAGGACTTTTGCTAGGCTGCTGAAGGTGTGCGCTGCTGTAGATGGTAAGAGTGTGTGTGTGTGTGTGCGTGTGTGTTTGCGCGCTCGCAAGCGCTTGTGCGCGCTGCCCTGGCATATTGTGACGTTGCTTGGCACTATGGTGACCACCAGTAGCATAATGGTGGCCATGGCATACAGAAGATATACTTGGTATATTGTTGCATTCTCAATGTAATAGTGTCCACCATTGGAAACATTGTGTCCCTGTCATACAGTTGGTATTCTTGGCATGTTGTTTTCTCACTTTGTAGCATGCTGTGTCCCCAGCATAAATCTGACCTGGGAACATTTGATGCCATCTTGTCTTTATGTTGTTTATCTCTGGCGCATTGATGGTCATCCTGGGGATAGTGGTGGCTATTCCTGACATAACAGTGACCCTGGCCTAAGCAGACCATCTAAGGCATGTTATGTTTCTCCTTGGCATTATGGTAGCCACCACTGGTATGATTGGGCCCTGGTATATCATCAATATCCTTGACATATTTTGGGCATTGTTCACATTCTTGGCATAAAGATGGCCATCCCAGCATGGTGAGGGTTATCCTCGCCATATCGCATCCCTGGCATAGCTTTGCCCTGGCAATTTGTGGCTCTCTTTGGCCTAATGGTTCCCCCAGCAGAGTGGTGGCTGCTACAGGCATGTGGTGGCCAACACTGACATTTGGCAGGTGTCTCTATTGTAAGACAAACATTCCTGAATCTACTGGCTGTCTTTGCTTTATGCAATCCTAGAATGTAATGGCTAGGTAAAATATTCATCTGAGGTACACTCTATCCTTGTGTGGCAGTAGTAAATGTGAGCACTTGACAAAAATGATATGTTGATGCTAATGTACCAATCTCATGTCTTGACTAATAGCTAAAGCTGACAGTTGGGGGCATAATTGTTATTTACAAACAACATCAAGCGTCTGCCGTGGGTTAAATTAGGTTATTACCTAAAATGAAAACGTGATATTTGAAAGAAAATGTTGTTTTGTTTCAGAAAATAGCGAGCATGTGTTTCAGGAAGTAAGAATTCATTTAGCAAAATGAAAATGCTAATACTTGAGATCAGATGTTATATTTCAAGAGAAGGGCAAAGCTGATGTTTGTGGGCTAAAATATTGCATATCCATTATATATTTTTGTTATAATTCATGCTGAGTTGGGTGCTCCGACTGCTGATGTGAGATTTTATTGGAGCCATATACATGACTCGCACAGAAGCCTTTCGTCATAGAAATTGATAAAGATTTTTATGCAGTTGCCATTACCACTGCTGTATGGAGTCTGGGACTGTAGGATTGGTGTAGCATAAGGGCTGTGTCTGATGATTGAACTTTTGGGGTCTCTGTAACCCTTGCAATAGCTCCAATGTCTAAACCTATGAGGTCTGTCTTAGCTGAGGGGCCGTTTTGACGACTATGGTGAGACCTGTGTAACGTTTTAGTTTCTCACACAGCTCCTTTCAATCAGATAGCTAGTCATAATATACAACGAAGACACTACATGCAAAGTGCCTAATGTAACAATGAAAGTGCGTGGAAGGTGGAAGTGAAGAAAGATGCTCTACACATCTTAAAAAGTCACAGGTAGCCATTTCCAAATGCATTTGCTTATTCTACTACTAAGACGTATGAAGAGGAGTGTAATTTCTCTGCGCCATGATCCAAAATGCAGCTAGGCACTGTTACTCGATAATAATATTAGCAATGGGAAATAAATATTGCGTAAATAGGCGAACTGAACACGTGCTGAACCGAAGTTCAGCCCTGGGATAATTTGGCAACGGTCATAGATTTTTGGATTTGTGGCCTGCAAATATGCATTGCATGGCAGATGTGTATGACTAGTAACTATATGTATATAACATTGGTTTGCATTACCTCCAAATTCAGCAATTATTGCTTCAAAATGTATATTACATAGAATTCTGACATAATCATGTTTTGGAACCCTTCATGTGCAGAGTGCCCGCTTTACAGAAACTTTACATGCAGAACTAGGACAAATGCCAAATGAAATGAAAGGATACTTTGCATTGAAAGTTGTCCCTTCCAGCTTATCTTGGAAAAATGGGGAAAGTTAATTTCATGTTTGACCACCTTCTTCGCAGCAGCCGCCGCCACTATTATCCAAACGCCTACTGACCAGTTCTCTTTCTGCTTTAGCCCCCTTCCCCTCAGTAACTGCTGGGTGCCAGATTTGTGCTGCCCACTTTGGATCATCTGCACTTTGTCCAGCGTTTGGTCTTTTGTTAATTTATCCCAGAACCATTACTTGTCTATTCTTCGGCCAATGTCCACTACTCCTGTAATTCATACCACCCTCTCTTCTCCAGGGCCATTATTATTTTGACCTTGGCCCCCCCTGATGGCTCGTTCTTAAGCTGACTCCGGTCTGCTTGCTCCCACCAGAACATTGTGAGCCTCTTTAACAGTTCTTTCCAAGCCTTAGCCTGTCTCTTTTTAACTAGCCACTTCTTTAGAGAGGCACTACCACCCTCTTCCTAAACTAGAACAGAAATTGTTGTGTTTGTTCTGTCTTTATCTTTTTAAAAAACAGTTGGCGCATGATTAATGACATGCCTATTTCACATTCAAGCAATCAAAATCTTCTTTAAAGCATGTGGATTGGTGACTGCATAGAAACCTCCCCATGAATTTAGTGTGTAGAGGCAGTACTATGCCTTGGCAGAATTTCATTCCCCCGGAGCATTCAGAGTAATTTCGGTAATTCCGTGTTACTCTTTCACACAAAATTACCAATAATAATGCGATTATGCCTGCTCACATAATTAGGAGTAATGTGGGGGAAAAAATCCTGCCACACGAGCATATTTAGTTACTACTCGTGCTACTGTTTATGTTCTGTTGCATTTAACGCAAAATGCATCCTCGAGTCCACTTTGGATGCGAGGGTGAATTTTTTGCTAACAAACTAGTACTAAATGCCTGGAGTAAGTTTGGGGAAAATCCTACCCCAAGTACACATTTAGCCTGCGCAAGCAGCTGCTTGCGCTCGCTATTCATGTTCTGTTGCATTTAAAACTATTTTTTAGTTCAAAATGCATCCTCACGTCCATTTTGGCCACTGGGGGGTCGGAGGGGGCATTTTTGCGCTACAAAAATAGTGCTGAATTCAGAATTACTCTTCTCGTATAGTTCCACGTAATCTCATCGAATTTTTTAGTATTTCCGTGTGATTACACAACATAAAATTACACCAGTTGCTCCCACACCTAGAAAGCACTCTTCACCTACTGATTCAGAAGTTGTGCTTAGTTCAACAAGGAGGAACCGGAATTTAAAACATCAGTGCGGGTTACTGAAAGAGCTGACTCACCCACATGACCTATATAGGCCTGGATAGTGCTTAATTTGAGCCGGTGCTTTACGGTGCTGAGCACCGGCACTTAATTGGTTTCCGGTGCTCGGCACCGGCACCTAATTGTCAACACCACGCTTAGGGCAGTCTGCCACATGGTGGCGCTGCTCATGTAATTTAGAGATGAGCAGTATAACAGTTGTTTAGGAAAACTATATACATTTAAAAAATTGCTAATACCTGCCTCCCCAGCCATTCATTTAGCTTTGGGGACCTGGAATAATCTGAACTGTCACATTTACATGCGAGAGACATGGTTAGTAGCTGTTTTGGCAGCAATGACAAGGGCGAGGGTGGTGCAAGCTGCAGTGGCCTCCTGGTCAGAGCCCTGGCACTTAATATTTTACAAATTAAGCACTGCCTGCATAACAATCAGACGGGACCGGGCCATTGGCCATTGCACCTGTAATGGAATGACACGTTAGGTGCAAATTGTGCCCACGCCAAGAGTATTCCATTTGAATAGTAGCAGGTAAAACCTGAAGCAAATTGTGTGTGGTCATTCTGCTTAATTACAGTTTGCAGGCTTGAGACAGTTCAGGTGGAGCAGGTGGAACCGGTGTAGGGATCTTTAGTTATAGTTTTTATGTGCATTTCAAGGTGAAAAAATATGGTCTATTCATGATTCCATTTGAGCGGCTGAGGCTTCCACTCATGAATTTTCTCAAGGGATTGGGCCAGGCAAAAGTCGTTTTCAAAGTAGGAATGTGTATCAGCAGCATATTGGAGCATGGGCAGACCCGTTCATTTTCTTCCATCCCCTATAGAGATTGAGAATCGTGGTATGGAGCCCTGACGAAAGCCAAAAGAGTAAATGTGGGATTGGACATGTGAGCTCCCTTTATCACTTCATGGCGCTCTTCCGCCATTCCAGGCTCAGTAAATAAAAGTATTTCTTTTACCCAATTCGATGGTACTCAATGTGCTAAACACAGAAAGATGAAAGCTAAATTTGACTTTCTAGATTTCAGACTCACGCCCTGCAGATCACAGCCTATTTTAGCGGTTCAGCCTTTACATGTGGTTAGTGATGTTTCATTTCCATAGAGAAAACCAGATCCTGAAAGTAAAGCCACGAGGCTGACAACACTCCCTGCTCCGCAGTCTAGAGCTGCTCAGATGTTTACTATATGCTTTAATTCTTGTCATTTCCATCATTGATTCTTTTTTGCCTTTATTTTATTGGTTTGTAGTTTTCTGGTTTGGAGGAGTGACTGAGGTTAGTGATGGAGGAAATACAGCCTATGTAATCTACGCATTTTCAGGGCCATGGACTTATAGGGCCTTTTGAAGTGGTCTATGCTTTTACGCATTAATGGACATTGCCAATCAAACCCCTGCATAATCAGGAGCTTGGGCAAGAATATTAACAGACTTGTATTGGAAGACCAGCGTGTGACTATAACAAACTAGATTGTGCTGGTTCAAGTCAATGATTATCGCTACGACTGCCTCTCTACTACTGCATACCTGCCAACTTGAAGAACAATCTCGCCGTGTGAGGAGGGGTGGGGCGTTGAAGGGGTGGGGCCTCGTGCCGAGAAATACCTACGAGGCACTTTTGAACCCCACACACAAACCCCCTCCTCTGCAAAAAAAAAAAGAAGCCTGTTGAGGTTGGCGCCGATGTCCTGAGGTGTTTTCACACCCCTTAATAGACATCGGCAGTTCAAAGCCGCGGAAAACGAGCTGGAAAACCACTATTTACAGTGGTTTTCAGCCACCGTGTGATATCGGCAGCTCACCGGGAGACCATGCGATGGGAGTCGCTATCGTGTGTCACACGGTGGTACTGTGTGAGTTGGCAGGTATGCTACTAGCAATGCTGTCTGGCAGGAAGGAACAAGGACTTAGGAGCACTCCTCGAAGCAAATAAATAAATAACGACGTGAATGAAATGTCATTTGAATACTTTACGGGCTGATAATTTCGCCTGGGTGCGTGAATTCAATTTGTTTTGTGCATTTGTCATGATTGCCAGGGGCCTCATAGTCAGGAGACTGGGTGGCATAGCTGCTGTGCAGGTTTTAAAACAGTACCTCTGTTGTGTTGACCCAGCATTATCACTCTGACCCCACTGAGATGAAGAAGAAAGTCTTTTAAGGCATAATGGTCTGAATCCTTGTATATGGAATAACTGCGAAGCAGAACAGAACGCTTTCGATGCAGGATTGGGTTGTAATTATAATTAAACACGGTTCCACGCTAGAATAGGACACTGTGGAGAAAGAAAGGTTAGTTCCACAGGGACAGAAGAAGTGGCATGTCTGCTTTACTTTCAATAACAACAACAACCGTTGGTAGGAATCTCCCTCGCTGTCGGGAAACCGAAGCGCGCATTATTGTGAACATAGAAAGGAAAGAGCTACGCGGGGCGCAGGCGTCTTTCAAAATATTTAGCGGTAAAAGGGATTAGAGTGGATTACTAGACGGCTCTCTTCCTAATGGGTTTGGTCTTTCCCTTTCTAATGGATGCTTTTTGCACATTACAACATGCTCTGCTTACAACAATGTCCATAACAGCACAGACGGACTAGCACTTTGCATTTTAAGGCTAATTATCTAAATATTACAGTTTTTTCACTGTGAGGAGTTTCGTTATTGGTCTGAGTTGCATATAAACTTAATATGCATTTGCTTTCAGGCAGCACACATTGAACTCGCTGATATCAGTTAATGAGGTAGAGTGAGCACCCATGGGGTGAAGGGAAGTGCTACCCTCAGGCCTCAGCCACACACATTGAACTCACTGATATCAGTTAATGAGGTTGAGTGCAGTGGTATAACAATAGCCCCTGCAGCCTCTGCAGTGCGGGGGCTCCCCGGAGCTACAGGGGGCTCTCTCTGGCACTGTGTACGGGTGGCGGGCCCCTGGCCTGAAAGCTCCTGACTGGGCCCGGGGCATGAACTTTGCAGGGGGGCCCCATCAGGTTTCATTACACCACTGGTAGAGTGAGCACTCATGGGGTGAAGAAACGGGCTACCCTCAGACCACAGATTTAGTAGATATAGCTATTGGTGGGTGGGAGAGGTGTTCATGTAGTTTGACTTACCTCTGAAAGACATGCCACTTGGTTTCTCTACGTATGGGTTTCCGTTTGTGTTCCGCCCAGTCGACGCGCGGGCACGCTAAAGGCAAGCCCACCTGTAGCCACCCATATTCTAACACAACCAGCTATTTAAACAAATAGAAAAGTCACAGTCTTGCTGGGTAATATCTCCTCTAGCCCAGATGTTTCAGTTAATAGGCGTTTTTCCATTTAAATGGAGATTATTTTTCTCAAATGTGACTGCATATCCGGATTTATGTTCACGTGTTTCACTACTTATTTTTTTCTGTTTCTGTGTGAAGTAAGTCTGATCTATACCAGGAAAAGTCATGATTTATGCATGCTTACATGCTCACTTACTCTCAAAGCACTTAGCAGGTGTAAACGCAAGCAGTCCATGCATGGCCCACTGGACTGCTCTCTAATGCACAGGGTTCCAGATGTACTTTTCAACTTAGTGTACGCCTTTGGACGTTCCTAATGGTGTGCAAAGAGGAGTGCTCATGGAAATTCTATACAGATGTGATTCTTTTCTGCTCAATCTATACTTTAAGCTTGTTCACAAATATTTGTTAAAGCTGTTCCAAAGCTTTTCAGCAAATTTGACATAAACTCAGATGAAAAAGGTGTTTGTGGTACAGAAAGTATGAGAAAAAAATCCAAAAGCCCCAGTATACACAAGGGGTGTCCTTAATAGGCGACCCATAAGAAGGAAAGATTTTATCAATAGCGAGAAAAAATATCCGAATATAATTGTGAAATTCCCTAGTTTCTACAACTGGTCATGTTTATGAACCAGACTCACTCTTGAAGAGGTTCCTCCATTTCGTGATCCAATCCAGTGCAGAGCCCTATCTTAGCTCCTTGATGTCTTAATAATATCAACAAGGCTGAACAAGATTCTGCTCGTTCCAAGTTATTGTTTTTTATTCATATTAATCCCTTTGTTCCTTTCATTTTAGAGATATTAACAGGCCAAGGCATCAGGTTTTGGATATAACTTTGTTGTTTCTTGTGGTCCCGTACTGTATAACAGGCAATGGCATTTGGGGAAAATGTTCATCTGAATTTCATTTTCCTCGGAGCCCCAAGTTCGTGCTCTATCTCAGCAAGTTCAGCCGGAGAATTGTTAGCATTCTCGCTGCCGTTCCAGAGAATTCTTTGTGTATCTTGATGCTCACAAATTATATAAGAATCAAGTGGAAATCCGAATGAAATGTAACATTAACACTTGGATCAATAACATTGCACTGATGGTGGCATGGAAAAAGTTGTATGCCATTTATGGAACAAACCAAAAGGCTTTTAGAAACATGGCAAGCATTGATTATTTACCTTCTCTCCCTTTTCATAATGGTAGCAAAATGTAACACAAAATCACCAATGTGCCTTGGGGTCTGTGACACACTTTCTAACAATAGGCTGATTTCAGTCTCAGTGATCTATTGTATACACGTTTTTAAAGGTACCAGTTACATTTGAGCCTTTTTCATTTCAGAGTATTATTTTTAGAGTGCTTATTCCTAACCGTTGAACATAATGAAAATTCACAAAAAATGGTATTTACTAAATTTGTTTAGATGGCAAAGCTGCACAGACAATGATTCAACCATGTTTGCAGAATTAAAAACCTTTGGGGACGCGTCACGGAGTAGGTGTGTATTCAGAGAAACTCAAAAGGAATTTAAAGAAAGTATAAACAAAGGAAATAAATTCCAATCCCTCTGACCCAGAAGGGAAAAAAATGAATCTAGACGGGCACAGGAAGGAGATAGGCCTGAATTGCGCTGCTGGGTGTAATGGATGAGAAGGAATGTAATGCTGAACTAGAGTAGAAAGTCAGGGGTAAGCAAACCATACAAAGAGAGAGGGAAGAGAGATAGCAGGGGACCTATCAGACAGGGAGGAACCCAGAGCAAGCACCGCACAAAAATTGACTCAAAACTGTCTTTTGTTTTGTGGTTTATGAACAGATGTCGGGCAATATGTATTACAATAAAAGATTATCACATTTCCAATGTTACATCCTAGAACACACCGTTTGCATACATTGTTTACAGTGCAACTGGGCATTACCATTTCTAAATCTGAACAACAATTGTTTAAGATATTTGGTAGACTCTTGGTTGGCCTCTCAAACCTGCCCTGCATAGCCCAGCACCTTGATGAAACCAAGGGCCCTGGCAGAATTAAGGAAAACACTCATCTCTCCTACCGAGGAGCAAGGCCTGCTCTGATGCGGGCCTGATAACCGAACCAGAGACATCCTTGTTGGGACCTCCAGACACCTTTATAAGAGCTGTGCCTGAGCAACTAGGCCATAATGTGGTCCCTTGGCACAAGCCTATATCCCCCCTCCCCATGGAGAATAAGATTGAGGGCCAATCAAAGATCTAGAAACAGCCATGTAGACACCCCCACCAAGACCTCTGACACCCATATAGCTCCAAGGCCCGCGCCTAGAACAAAGACAACCATTTTGAATTCAGTTCACCAAAGTCACTAAAATAGATGGCCGAGTTTGTCTTCTGTTGCACAGTAGGTCACGCGCCAGACCAGCAGACCTAGCTATTCTTTACTGTCACCCAAGAGCGCTCTAGTGTATTTATTCTCTGCCTCTGGGCGAGCTCACCTCCACCCATACTATCCTGAAGATGGCTCGCTTAAAGACTGCTCGCTTCATGTTCCCCTGACTTTCGTCCCTCCTTTAGCAGAAGTAGTCACTACTGTCCAGTGGACAAGACGCACCCCAGAGTCACATTGCCCCACTCCTACCCGATACCCAGGCTCGAAAAAGTAACCTGCAGTTTATGGCAGATGTTAGCAGCGAGCTTTGAACCATTGTACTAAGATGTCTCAGATGACAGCGTAGAGAACCAATGTATGTGCACATTCAAAGTGCAGAGTCTGTAGAAGAACATTAATGAATCCTTTAAAAAAGGAGCGGTATTAATGCAATGCCAGCATTGACAATCCTTACGAACAGGCTCGCTCCTCCTTCCATAGAATGGATCCAGCTTTCGCTTTTGAGACTTCAGCTAGTCCTACCCTAGTTAATAGTAACAAATGTGCTCTTGACAGTAATTATTGCCTCTCAGGAAACTGCTGAGCAAGACAAATGAGAGGCTGCCATCTCGTTATCATCCAAACATGACATCATTTAGGCTATGAGCAGAAATAGATAATCCCTCTTGTACTTGGCGGTCGCGCGTAAAAAGAGGCAGGGGGTGGAGTGTTCCGGAGGGTGAGGATAGTTGGGGGGGGGGGTCGCTGCTCCTCTCCTCACATCCCATTCACAACCCTCTGAGGAGGCGGGGGAGGAAGACCTCACTCCTCCGAGATGACAAGGGCTTAAACAGACGAGAGCAAATTATCTTCATGAAGACATAAACATTCTATCCTTAATGAGATTAAAAGCTGGCAGGTCGAAATAAATAAAAAAAGAACCGAACGAATGCGGCACACGTTTCGGTTCACCCTTCTCGTAAACACAGGTGAGAATGGAAGGCGAGAATTGTTTGTGCGAACAGAGGTCGGCTCGTTTGGTGTCCGAGAAGGTGGAGGGAGTACCTTTGATTTCATGTATATTACGCACATCATGTACTGCACACACTGCAGCAAAGCACATCACTCGGCAGAGCAGACTCACAAGGGAGAGAAGTGCTTCGTGAGTAAAGATGAAAACTGGGCAACGCAGATTGCATTAAGGATGAGTGACTAGGCTGGGATCTCTTGCGTCCTGTGGCTCCGCCCACCGTCCCACGTGCACGCTAACCTAGCACATGCATGCACGCAGGCATACTGTGGCGTACCACGCACAGCAGACCCCACACGCATGCTAGTGCTGAGATGCTTCTGTGGTCGACTTGTCTTGCAAAGGGCCTCTCTACGTTTCAGCAGTGTCAGGACAGTGTGCAGCAAGACGCTCCGTGTCGCGATGGAAGTGCCTCTCTGTCTCTCTCGCTCACACACACACGCTTCATCTCACACATGTAGTGACAAAGTGCTCATTCTTAATTCTGCCATGCGTATGAGTCGTAGGCTTCCATTTGATATTTGTTGATTACTAATTTGTGAGAATTCACAAAAAGTATTTTTGACATCTTTTCTCCACATGGAGAAGTACCTTCCTTAATAAATCGTATTAAACAGGTGATAGCAGACCTTGTAAGTGCTTGCACATGGTATCAATCATCCTGGAATCGTCATGCATGAGACCTATAACCTTGTTGTATGACTCTCCAGTTTTTGGACAAGTTAGGTGAGTAATTCATGATTACAGTCCTCTTAACACAGTCTCCTATTCTAAATTGATAAAACAATTTGCTGTTGGACCTGCCAGTTCGTTTAACAAAACTCAGGGAACATTTCCCAGGATGTGGCCTTCTGTGCTCATCCGGTAAATAAGGTAGTCTACTCTGAAGAAAGGCAAAGTGTCAGATTCTTTAAAGCAATGTTTCCTGGCTCTGGTTCACAAAAACTGAATCCAGGTAACAAAAGATCTCTGGATGTGACACCCCTGTGTAAAGCTTACTGTGAGAGACTTGATGGAGCAACTAACATTACGGATTGAACAATACAGCATACCACCTTTAACACAGTGTTTAGGTATGGGAAGTCTTGATACACAATGTGGCTCTTATAACCACCATGGCATCTTTAGCCTGAACAATGCAAGCGCCAGTATAGCTTACGTTAAACTTTATTTCGGCTTATATGCCATAAAAGCACATAGAATAAAACACACATAAAACATTTGACATTTGCAGTATAAATGTACAAAATTCAATACGATAATATTACCAGTAAACAGCGTAAGAATTTAATGCAATTTGTTTGGAGGTGCTTAATACCTCCCTAGGCTAAATTAATTGTTAACATAATTGCAAATCCAGCTATCCTAAAGCTAAGCGAATGTGGCTTTCTAGGCAATAAAATAGGTTATTCACCTGCTAAAAGGTTAAAAGAATATAAAACTCTAATCTTAATCCTGTTATACAACAAGTATTACCCTTCCTATTCTCCAATGATTGTACAGCTGCCATATTATTGTTCGCCACTTATACAATTTTCTTATAAGGGATGCTTAACGTGTGCCTTATTCTCCACACACTTATCAGAAAACGAGAGAGAGTGAAGATTGACAACCTGCATGTGTTGTATCTCAAAATCCTGAATGCTTCCTTATGTTCCCTAACTCCCAGTTTCTGACAGAGCGGAATAATCAAACACCTCCTTTGCAACACATAAATTGGGCCGAAAAAGATAATGTGCTCAATGGTTTCTTTTTGATCCCCACAGGCCGGACAGTGCAACTCCTTTGCCCTTAGTACACGCTCCCACTTTGCAGTAAAAGCCCGGACAGGTAAAGTTCCATACCGGAACTGCAAGTAAAGACGCCTGGCTGGAGGAGGTTCTATTTCGTCCGGGAAGTCCTCTAGCTTGAAGGAATCCTTAACTGTGAGATAGTTATTTGTTAGTGTTCCATGGCTTGGCTGCCTATACATACGATTACCTTTATATCGCCAGTATGCAGTTTTAATATGTGTTTTGGAACTAGCCCCAGCCTGGACCGGGATATTCCATAGACCCTCAAGGCCAATGGCTATTAATGTACCCTTTACATGCTTTAGCCATGGAGTTCTGCTAGAGCCCACTTGGGACACGATTTCCTCTAACCCCTGTCGATAAACAAAGAAGTCTGTGGTGCCCCAGATCCTCCTCCAATAGAGTGTGGGGCGCAGTGCCACCCCTGTGTAAAGCTTACTGTAAGAGACTTGATGGATAAACTAACATTATGGATTGAACAATACAGCATACCACCTTTAACACAGTGTTTAGGTATGGGAAGTCTTGATACACAATGTGGCTCCTATAACCACCATGGCATTTTTAGCCTGAACAATGGAAGCGCCAGTATAGCAGTATGCTTGTATTGCCCTCACCAGTGCCCATGGCACAAGAGAAAGGGCTAGCTTACATAGCAAGATAATGGACTGGTACATTAATGAGACCATTGATATGGAATAAATGCATTTCTGGGAAATGTTTCAGTCAATGCATGACTTGTCTTTCTTGATCAAGATCCCCCTTCTTGGCTTGCAACTCCCCTTCTCCCAATAAACAACACTTGGAGTTTTCACCTCATTTTCCAGTCAGATCAAGCAAAAGTAGGGGTCATCTCTGACAGACCATTTTGTCACTGAGTTATAGTTTCCCACAGCAACCCATTGAGACTATCTTCTACTATGGAAACCTCTTAACTCTTTGGAAAGTAATTCCTTGACTACTAAATGCACTCTAATGCCAAACTAATGACAGACTGTGAGCTGTACCTGTGCCAAATAGCAAGAAATCCTAGTTCTCTAGGGCTACCAGGGCAATGACAAGGGGTGGTATTTATGCCCCAGTTCCTACCCTTATTTGAGGTCCTGCACATATTTGGGGTCTTGCTCTCCTGCAAATTTGTCATTAGCTTAATCAATAATGAAGAGACAGCGAACACAGTAATGCTACCACATGGCATCAGATTCTGCATAAAAAGAAGAAGGACTTTTTTATACTTTGAATCAAGGGCCCTGTCAGGTGCTTGTGCCACCTGGCATAAAATGAAGATGTGGGCTAAATGTGTATTTTTTACCCGGGACACACGAAAATGTTTGACAAGCCTGAGGGCTACCCATTCTACAAAAACCAAGGGTCTTATGAGGGTCTATGAAGTGAAGGGCTTTTAAATTAAGGAGCGAGGAAGAGTCCGGTAGAGTATCAGAAAAAGGGCAGTAGGGCAGATTTGAGGTATGGTGACACTAAACTACATTTTTAGTTACTTCCCAATATTATATCAAGAGTGACGAGGTGAGTCGATTTACGATTCAGTGTGCCATTACGAAGGACCCTGTGACTCTATTCCTTCCTCTGTCAATTCTCATCGGTGTGCCCTCTGCTGGAGTCCACCACAGTCACGTGTCTTTACCGTGCACATGTATCCAGGATTGCAGATGCCACGCTTGTTGTGGACATCTACTTGCAATCCAAAGAAATCTGTGCCAGGCTGCACATATGGTTACGGCTCCACTGCGTACACTATAAGTCACTTCACCATGCTCATCCTGGGTTAGTTTTTTACACCTGCTTCTGGCATACTGCGCCATTTGTGTTCTCTGTAAAGCGCTCCACTGTAGATGGAGATAGGGCCATGCTTCATGAACTCCTTCTAGAAAAGAAGAAGCACTTCTGAGTCAGCTCAAACACTAAGATGTCTGTTTCACTCCTATTCTGGATGTTCATCTAGGCACTAATGCAACCCATTGCAAGTCATGTCCTTTCAAGATTTTTTTTTCTTGCTTTCTTTTCTACAAAAGATCCATATACAACGTCCTAGTGGTAAAATCACATTTTAGCTGTTTTATACTCACCACGTGAGAACTACCTTCTTAATAAACCCACATGAATGTGTTTCTGAGTCTTTATCCTTCACAAAATAAAAATGATACAGTGCATATCAATATTCAATTAATTAAAATGTTCTTCAATTTGAATCAGACAAAATGTGTTATTTCCGTCTGAAATGCATTGCACTTGGAAATGCATTCATCAGACAGCAATAAAAATGTCTCACACTTCTGAGAAGATGTTCTTCTAAGATAGAACCCATGATGTAGAAACAGTGTGGCACCTGCTTTCAAACCAACAAACCTAGCGTTTAATCTCACTATCAATAATTAAAGGCATCATTATTTTGAACAGTTATGGTTAAGATTTTGGCTTTCAGCGAATTTTTTTGGGCTTTATAACTCATATGCTGAATGTGGTGGGACACTGAGGAATACGAAAAAGAGATGGGTGGAATGCTTGAATTAATCTCAGCCACAGGTAATTACTTTGGAGCACATCCTAGTCCATCACGTTTTGCCACCTCAGAGAGGAGCCAGACGTATATAAATCAATCTTGGTCCTTGGTTCATGCATTCCACCCATCACTTTTTTCTTTAAATTAGGACGACACCCTAAGTGCGATGGGTATTCCCTGAAGTAGGTCCCGTGCTCAGTTTGCCACAGGACTTAAGTTGCACTTTTCTGATGTGGCCCATATCGATCGAAACTGGTCTGGGGTTGCTTGTTTTCTCATTTAGAGAGGACTTGGCCTAGCAATTTGGCTTAGGCTAATACTATTAAAGCAGGACCCAGACTGATTTGCATATGGCTGGTTCCTGTCTGAAGTGAGACAGCGGGCAAAATAATGAATGACTGGAATGAAGCCCAGAGTAATTACCAGTGGCTGAAATTAAGTGAAGCATTCCTGCCATCACTTTTTTGTTTACCACAAGTGAAGGAACAACATCTCTTTTTACTCCCTTTTCTCCTAGACCCACAGCAGCAAATAGGAGCAGCTGTCGTAAGGTGGGGCAAGAGGTTAAACCAGTAATGTCATCATGGTCAAATGGTGTGTGGTGTGACTTTTACAACCCCAAGTAAGTTGGTGACACAAGGTCCATGCTTGTGGTTCACCTCTCCATTCCAACAAGGCCACGGCAATGTGCTTCCACTGGAGGAAGGAAACAAGCCTTCTTAGTAGAGGTTGCTGTGACGCTATGCAGACCACTGATATTCTTGTAGGGCCAAAAACATGGATGCCTTCGACTAAATGAGCCAATTAGCTGACTATAAAATGACAAGATGCTCCTTTACTCCCTGTTAAGATTATTGTAGAGCATCAAGATATCATTTAGGTGTACTCTAAAAAATTAGCAATAACTTAACACAAATGCAATTCAGCTGTTCGCGTGACTGCGTGCACACATATTCAAAATCCCCAAGAGTTACAATCAAAGCATATCTATCTTACTACACGAGAATGAAGGTTATCCTGAAATTTTGCATAAATAAAGTCTCAACCAAGGGCGGCCGGTAAGGCGGAGGAGCGTCACCCCACTAGCCAAATTGCCCCCAGGTATGGAAAACTAAAATGGTAATAAACTTAATTTATTACCAATTTATTTTTCCAAACCCCGTCTTGAGCCGAGCATTAGGACGGGGTGGGGGGGCGGGGCTTTCTCGTTTCTGCTGCTGCCAGACAGGCAGCAGCAGAAAGCAGTGATAGGCATTGCATGTAGGTTTAAACTGTACAGGTCTTTTTGGCAGGCCGTCTTGTGACGGCCAAAAAGACATGCGCAGTTTAAACCTCTCTAACTCAGCTATCTTAGACATCTGAGTTAGAGACAGCATAGGGCTCCAGTGCTCTCGGGAGCAGCAAGAGAGGCCAATCCCTCCAATCCTGGCGCAGCTTTCATGCTGCATGAAAGCAGCACCAGGATTGGTGACTGCAGCTTTCGGTTCCCGCAATGGAGCCTGCCTACCTGCCTGGACCCAAGCAAGGAGGACGTCGCGCCAGGACCAAAGGTAAGTGTATTTTTTTTTTATGAATAGCTTTTATTGTTTTTCCTCCCGCCTCACTACCCTCCTTACATGCCAGCCGCCACTGGTCTCAACATTAAAGTGTAATGTGGGCAGAGTGTGATGTTTCAAAGCATACAATAAATAAGGTCCTTTTAGTGAACTAATATTGCAGCATTCGCCTTTTTTTATTGAGAGCAGCTACAAACAAGACATTCACAAAACAAACTTAACTAAAGAACTATAATATTGTGTTTTGAATATACCCTGGTAGCACATTTTTTTGAAATTTTCTGCCGCTGTTAACTACAGGAATTATGATCACCCAACTTAATGGTACTCTTTACATCGATCTTAGCAGGATAAAAGGCTATGTCAGTCCTGAAGATTTTCAAACCTGTGACCCGTAGGTTACACACAAATACAGCAGCAAGCACTGAATTCAATGAGCTGTCCTAATTACAAATGATAGAAGTTCAACTTTTAAATTATTTACACCACGTGAGAAATAGCGGTTCTGTAAGAAATTGGGTAATTTGATGAAGGGATGAGAACCCACTTCAAAGAAGAATCACAATCCTTCTTAGGGTGAACCATAAAAGTCACTAAAATTACAGGGATTGAGATTCAGGTAGTGAGACACCCGCAGTAAAGGTACAAAATCTGAGTGATCAAAAAGCAAAAAACCCTGGTGTACAAAATGGGTGGAACACATCTGCAACAGGTTTGGTCAGGAAAGGGGCGTTGGAGGGGTGGGGCGAAGTTTAGAGACCAAGCACTTATCTGAGCAGACCCTCCTCAAAAACACTACAAAGGCTTCTGATGATGACGCCATGTCACAAGGAGGTTACAAAACTCATAATCACTGTCAGTTGTGCAGAGGATAAAGACGTAAGCTGGAAACACTCTGGGGTCTATTCCGATTCGGGCCGGAAAAAGCACCGACCGACTCGGATCCGGAAAAAATACCGACCGACACGTACCCGTGGCGCACGACACGCCAAGTACGATGCAAGGCGCGAAAAATCCGACCGACACGTACCGAAACAAAGTCGACCGACCGAGCCGCACGGAAAGCAGCAATCCGGCCGGAAAAACACGCGAATCCAACCGACCGACACGCACCCGGAACAAATCCGACCGAAACGTACACGCGAACTCCAAACCGCAAAGTACGATGCAAGGCGCGAAAACCACGAGCGAGTCGGACGGAGGCCAAGCCGTACGACCGACACGCATACAAAACCGAGCCGAAGCAACACAATACACCGCGACCGACGCGTACGCAGCATAGAAAACTGCACAAACACAGCGTGAACGAAACGGAGAACACCGTACGAGACCAATGCAGGGTCCGACTCGGTCACAAGAACGTTTCCAACATACACAAACAGCACAAAGGAAAAATCACCCAAAAAAAGCCAAACAAGCAATTACCAAGCCAATAAATACTGGGGGGTGGGGACAGAGAACAAAGACACACCCACAACTCCACCTATATAAAGGACACAAATCACTACCATGAGCCTTTGCAAATGCCATTCCACTGCCAGCACCCAAGAGAAAGCAACCACACACCCACAGCTCATCCCTCACACAAGCCACACACCATCAGCACACCAACAAATACCTACCTCACATACACCCAGCAAAACACACACTCACACACCCTCACCTGCACACCAACACACACATCACCCACCATCACCACCCATCACCATGCCCCCCAAGAAGAATCCCAAGTTCCTAGATAGTGAATTGGAAGTCATGGTAGACGAGATCCTCAGGGTGGAGCCACAGCTGTTTGGCACACTGGTCCAACAGACCCCCATGTCGCAGAAAACCAAGATGTGGGAGAGGATCATCAACAGGGTGAACGCCCAATCACCATGTCGGCGCACAAAGACGGACATCCAGAACAGGTGGTATGACGTGCGCAGGAGGGTACGGGACATGCTGAAGAAAGACTACATCAACAGCCAACACACCGGCAGTGGCCCTCCTGCCAAGCCAATATACCTCAGGCCCTGGGAGGAGAAGGTGCGGGCCATCCTTCCGCCAGTGAGCGTATATGGACTAGAGGACATCCCAGAGCCTGGTGAGTACACAACAAATGTACACAATATACTGCCACAAAACACACACACATCACTGTCCAGGGAGAGTCAAACCATGCACTCATAGCAATTACACAGCAACCAGAACAGAATCATCCCAAAATGTGTATGTCAGTCAGATAAACACAACACATGCCATCAAAAAAGTCACATCCAACTGTGCCATCACATGTACAAACAACTACAACTACAGCTAGGCAGTGGCACAAATAGAACTAACAAACACATCCAGACATGTAGCCACCACAACAACACCAACACACAGTGAAGAACACTCAAAGGAAGGAATTCTGTGTATGCTGGCCAAGTCAGTGTAGCCAATAGCATCATGGGAGTCGCAGTCACACATATTGCCCCCCACAACTGTCCCATCAACACCACCATGAACCATGCACACATCACAAGGAGTGGAGAAGGACTCACAAGATGGCTGACACTGGCTACTGCTGTGGGGAGCACAAGGCCCTGCTGGCAACTGTGCACCAACAAACAGCAGGACACCACTGACTGACATCCTGAGAGACAACTTACACTCCCTGCAATGCAAGCACGTTCCATGGTGGGATATCTGGCTAGCTGGGTGGGAAGGGGGACTTGCAGCACTGACCATAGTCACAAGCACCTCCCCTCACACACACCCCAACACAAACTCCACAGAACCCACCTGGTAGAATGCAATGCCCCCCATCCTAACACAAGATCCCACAAAGAACCACCACCCTGGGTTATGTTGTGTGAAGCACAGGGACACTCTTGGGACTCTTAGCCAAACAACTGCCAGGACAACACTCCCAGCCATCCTGTCAGCACAGCCAGCCCATCCCACAGGGAAGCAGAATCAAAAGGAAGGAAGCATGGGCATGCTGGGAAGGGGGTGGAGGCAATAGCATGATGGGAGTCGTAGTCACTGATATTGGTCACCCCCACAACTGACCCATCAACACCACCCTGAACCATGCTCACATCACAGGAAGTGGAGGACTCACAAGATGGCTGACACTGGCTACTGCTGTGGGGAGCACAAGGCCCTGCTGGCAACTGTGCACCAACAACAGCAGGACACCACTGACTGACATCCTGAGAGACAACTTCCACTCCCTGCAATGCAAGCACGTTCCATGGTGGGATATCTGGCTGGCTGGGTGGGAAGGGGGACTTGCAGCACTGACTATAGTCACAAGCACCTCCCCTCACACCCCCCCAACACAAACTCCACAGTACCCACCTGGTAGAATGCAATGCCCTCCATCCTAACACAAGATCCCACAAAGAACCACCACCCTGGGTTATGTTGTGTGAAGCACAGGGACACTCTTGGGACTCTTAGCCAAACAACTGCCAGGACAACACTCCCAGCCATCCTGTCAGCACAGCCAGCCCACCCCACAGGGAAGCAGAGTCAAAGGAAGGAAGCATGGGCATGCTGGGAAGGGGGAGGAGGCAATAGCATGATGGGAGTCGTAGTCACAGCTCTACATCCCCCACCACATGGCCCAGCAAGCTCACACTCACGCATGCACATCCCACAGAGAGTGGAAAGGCCCATCAAAGATGTCTGACACTGTTGCTGTGTCGTGGGGCGCACAAGGGCATGCTGGGTACTGCACACCAACCAACAGCAGGACACCACTGTCAGCCATCTTGCCATTGCTCTCACACCCACACACACTGAACTCCACACAAAAGCAAGTAAGTATGGGAATGCTGGGAAGTGGGGTGGAGGCAATGGCATGATGGGAGTCGTAGTCACAGACATAGCTCACCCCCACAACTGTCCCATCAACACCACCCTGAACCATGCTCACATCACAGGGAGTGGAGAAGGACTCACAAGATGGCTGACACTGGCTACTGCTGTGGGGAGCACAAGGCCCTGCTGGCAAATGTGCACCAACAAACAGCAGGACACCACTGACTGACATCCTGAGAGACAACTTACACTCCCTGCAATGCAAGCACGTTCCATGGTGGGATATCTGGCTGGCTGGCTGGGTGGGAAGGGGGACTTGCAGCACTGACTATAGTCACAAGCACCTCCCCTCACACCCCCCAACACAAACTCCACAGTACCCACCTGGTAGAATGCAATGCCCTCCATCCTAACACAAGATCCCACAAAGAACCACCACCCTGGGTTATGTTGTGTGAAGCACAGGGACACTCTTGGGACTCTTAGCCAAACAACTGCCAGGACAACACTCCCAGCCATCCTGTCAGCACAGCCAGCCCACCCCACAGGGAAGCAGAGTCAAAAGGAAGGAAGCATGGGCATGCTGGGAAGGGGGTGGAGGCAATAGCATGATGGGAGTCGTAGTCACTGATATTGGTCACCCCCACAACTGTCCCATCAACACCACCCTGAACCATGCTCACATCCAGGGAGTGGAGAAGGACTCACAAGATGGCTGACACTGGCTACTGCTGTGGGGAGCACAAGGCCCTGCTGCCAACTGTGCACCAACAAACAGCAGGACACCACTGACTGACATCCTGAGAGACAACTTACACTCCCTGCAACGCAAGCACGTTCCATGGTGGGATAACTGACTGGCTGGGTGGGTGGGAAGGAGGTCCGGCTGCCAACCAAACACAACCAATGCAGACCATGTTCACACCCCAGAAAATACATAGAAATGCCCAAATAATGCAGGACAATGTGCCACACCAATATCAACCCCTGACTGTGACGACTCAGGACAATGCAATGTACAGGCCCGCACCCAGAGGCACAGTCACAACTGTCATGTGTGTCAACCATTGATGCCTGCAGAAACATGACATACATTGTTTGTGTCTCCCAAAAACAGGTGATGATGGGGACACAGCAGCAGACGCTGAGGAGTCCCAGTCCCAGGCTCAAGAGGATGCCGAGCTCACTGGCGTCGTACAGCCTCTGTCCTCCTCGGACGATGAAGAACAACCTGGCACATCCGGTGCAAGTCAACATGCAGCACCAGCAGGACCACCAGCTGCAGCACCAGCAGGACCACCAGCTGCACCCCTGCACCCACCCCTACAACGACTGTCACCACGAATACCATCCCTGCCGACATGGACAGAATAAGGAGCAACACCAGCACAGTGACCCTGGACCAACCTGGGGCCATGGACACCACCACCACCACCAACCCCCAAGGTGGACCAGGGTTATCTGTGCGTGCCACTGCACACACTGCACATGTCAGCAGGGGTGGTGGGAGGGGTGGGAGACAGAGGTCGCTGCTTGAAGACGTTGCTGGTGTGCATGATGACCCACAACTGGTACGCATAGCTGATGCGTACCAGTCCAGCACCGGAGAGTTCAGCCAGGTAGTGGGGCTCCTCAGAGACATTAAACAGCAGCAGGCTGCCCATCATGCCCGCTTGGACTCCCACATGTCCCACGTGGAGTCACACATGTCCCGTGTGAACTCACACATGTCCCGTGTGGACTCACACATGTCCCGCGTGGAGTCCAAGTGGGATGCACTGCATGAGATGACGGCGGTGCACAGGGACATTTTACAATGCCTCCGCCAGATGAACAGCAACCAGTCCACACCTCCCTGTGTGCCAACAACATCTGGTGCCGAACAAACTGCAACTGCCACAGGGAGGGAGGAGGACTCTGGCGGAGAGTCCCCTGCACCGCAGCAGCCTGCACTTGAGGGCCCCCCCCCAAGAAGAGGGGTCGTCCGAGGAGGGAAAAGTGAGAGGCCGATGGCCAAGCGCAACTCCCAGGAAGCCTGAACCTGTTCTGGATGTTCGCCTTTGTGCACAGACTGTTCACCCTGTTGACGGCAACACTACTCCCACACATTGCATGGGGAGTACAAGTTGGACCAATGTGTCAGACAACTGTGGCCCCGATACTGGGGATCCTGTCTACCCGGACTTTCAATTCACCTAGGAACTTGGGATTGCAAGATTCATGTACAGCACAACCCATCCTATGCACTATTAACACAAATGTATCACAATAAACACACTAATACACCATACTTGCCTCTGTCGTGATTCCAACGTGGGTGCTGTTATGGGGATGATGAACTGCAAAATTACACTGTGTATGCGAACTGCAACAGCAAGGACAACACAGGCATGTGAGTACAGGAAACGTGACACACATGAGGGAGACACACCACCAGGGTTACACGACACATGCACACCTAGGCCATCTGACTCATTGCCTACACTGATGTTGCCAGGGAAGACGGTGCAATGCACAGACACCACACCCATTCCCAGTTGTAGTCAAGTAGCCCACAGGTGCAGTAAGCAAATGGCAGTCAAATGTGTGACCACAGACAACGCACATCACAAAGTGAAGCACAGGTTTATTACACAGTTGCAACATGCCGTAACCACTACAGATGCAAGGTAACCCCACCTGGCAGCGGGCACACAGTCAACAACTGTAGACGGAAGGAAGTCCATGGGTGTGGCGCACATCACCTGTAGGGACACAACAGCTACCAGCCTGGATGTGCAATCACGTCGTCGGTGGACACAGTTGACCAAACGAATCTGAAAGTACCCTGTGAAGGACAGAAATGACACAGTCAAAAGCAATGGAGTACAGGACAGAACAGCAAAACACATGCACAATACATGTTACAAGATACCCACCCAGAACCAAGTTAGCATGTCAACACTGTTGGGGAGTACAGCCCACCTGTCACCACACATCGCAACACACATCCAGTCAAGTGGCCCATGGACACACTCCCACAGCACCAGAGCACCACCCACACATCATGCCAACTCACATCATTGACATGACACCTCAGGATACTCGCATTCAGCTAAAGAAGTTGGTGATGAGCTGTGTGCGGACATCACCATCACCATCATCATCATCATCGTCACTGGCATCGTGGTCCAGGCCAGGATCCTCCACAGGTGGCGGATGTTGGTCATTGTCATCCTGGATGAGAGGCAACTCCTTCCGCACTGCCAGGTTGTGGAGCATGCAGCAGACGATGATAATCTTGCACACTTTCGCAGGGGCATATGGGAGGGACCCTCCGGTCTTGTCCAGGCAGCGGAAGCGGCTCTTCAGGAGACCAAAGGTCCGCTCAATCACTCTCCTGGTCCAACCATGTGCCTCATTGTAGCGCATCTGGGCAGGTGTCACAGGGTTCCTGAGGGGTGTCAGCAACCACGGCATGTTGGGGTATCCCGAGTCACCTACGGACAGACAAGTGCACATTAGCTGACTTGGAAAAGTGGGCGGAATACTACAGATCAGATCACACACAATGGCACAAAGTCAGTACACACCGACAAGCCAGGCACGCTGGTTCTGCATCTGTGCCATCATCCTGGGGATGCGACTACTCCTCATCACAAAGGCATCGTGTGCTGAACCAGGGAAACGGGCACACACGTGTGTGATGGTCATGTCTGCAAGACACACCACCAGTGCATTGACCGAGTGGTAGTGCTTGCGGTTCCTGTAGGCCTGCTCCTGGGCCTGTGGTGGTACCAAAGCCACATGTGTCCCATCAATGGAGCCAATTACATGCGGCATCCTCCCCAGGGCATAAAAGTCACTCTTCACGTCAGTGAGTCGTCGCAGTCTAGGGAAATAGATGTACCGGTTCAGGAAGAGCAACATTGCCGCCAAAACATCGCGGAGCACACGGCTGAACATGGTCTGTGACATCCCACCAGCAGTCGCCACAGTATGTTGGAAGGTACCAGTGGCAAAGAAGTGTAGGGCTGCCATCACCTTCACCTTGGGGGTCAGCGCTGTAGGATACGGCCGGCCAGGCTGCAAATGTGGGGACAACTGCACTGCCAAATCCTCAATCAGCTGCCTGGTGAAGCGGTACCGTCGGATGCTGTCCCGTTCCACCATCGTTGCCAGGTATGGGACTGGCCGATGGCCAGCAGGAGCCCTGCAGTGCAGAGGAGAAGTAAGCAAGATTGTCAGTCACCCCACATATGCGGCATTGAACACACTCAAGATCCCAACATACATCATTTTGAGGCACAACTACATGAAGTGTGCAGTACCGTAAGGACATGTATGGTACATACATGGCCAACATCTGTCAACACGGTCCAACAGGTGGCATCAATTAGTCCCAGGTTGGCCCATTGGATATCATGAGGCCGTGTCACAGTTCCCATCTCCTGCTGCCGTGTCACAATAACCCCCCACAGGGACATGTGAGGACAGATGTGCCCCAGGCACCACAGCTCAACGACAGGTACATTCCCAGGGACCCTGTAATGCCACATGGACACTGGCATTACATGGAGTATCATGTATACACCACAGCAAAACAACCATGACCCCCACAGGTAGTGGCCCCACTTGCCACGGCAGGACAGACATGGACGTCTGTGACACACACGCACAACATCAGAGTCCATGCACACACAACGTGGATGTGGAGACTGTCTCCCATTGTGCACATGAAATCAGAGACATTGTAAACACCACATGCACAAAGACTGTGGAGGACCATCACTATTGTGCCACTGGGACACCCTGGCTCAAACATACCGTCCCACATGGGACTCACGGGGTATGTGACATGACATACACATACACCACTGTGAAATGTGACCATGGCACATGCACAGATATGAACAGTTGCACATCACAGTGGTCACGTACACGTAACACCCAGGATCCTGTCCCCATGAACACGTGCACAGCCTGGGGGTGGCTGCCCACAGGTGACACCCACAGGACAACATGTACACCAACATACACACAATAGGAAATGCAGCCTTACATGCCTTATGATAAAGTTTGGACAGGCTGTCGTGATGTAGGTGTGCCCCTCACTCCCTGGGAGCTATCTGTGGCTGGCATATGTCCATCTGAGACAGGCATGCTGACATATGCCAGTCACATGTACAGTGATGCGTTGAACAGCAATGGACCGATCGGTGCCTCCGGCCGGCCCATTGCTTTCAATGTGTGCGGGTACGCGTTGTACCCCTGTGCGCGTTGAACAGCAATGGACCGATCGGTGCCTCCGGCCGGCCCATTGCTTTCAATGTGTGCGGGTACGCGTTGTACCCCTGTGCGCGTTAGTACCGCAATGGACCGATCGGTGCCTCCGGCCGGCCCATTGCTTTCAATGTGTGCGGTGCACGCGTTGTACCCCTGTGCGCGTTGAACAGCAATGGACCGATCGGTGCCTCCGGCCGGCCCATTGCTTTCAATGTGTGCGGGTACGCGTTGTACCCCTGTGCGCGTTGAACAGCAATGGACCGATCGGTGCTTCCGGCCGGCCCATTGCTTTCAATGTGTGCGGGTACGCGTTGTACCCCTGTGCGCGTTGTACCGCAATGGACCGATCGGTGCCTCCGGCCGGCCCATTGCTTTCAATGTGTGCGGGTACGCGTTGTACCCCTGTGCGCGTTGTACCGCAATGGACCGATCGGTGCCTCCGGCCGGCCCATTGCTTTCAATGTGTGCGGGTACGCGTTGTACCCCTGTGCGCGTTGAACTGCAATGGACCGATCGGTGCCTCCGGCCGGCCCATTGCTTTCAATGTGTGTGGGTACGCGTTGTACCCCTGTGCGCGTTGAACAGCAATGGACCGATCGGTGCCTCCGGCCGGCCCATTGCTTTCAATGTGTGCGGGTACGCGTTGTACCCCTGTGCGCGTTGTACCGCAATGGACCGATCGGTGCCTCCGGCCGGCCCATTGCTTTCAATGTGTGCGGGTACGCGTTGTACCCCTGTGTGCGTTGAACTGCAATGGACCGATCAGTGCGCACCCATTGACAATGGGCTTGCCTGGCAACGGACGCGTTTTCGAATTCCGAACGAGTCGGTTGCTGGAAATTCAGTTGGTCACCCACAACAATGTTGCAAAATCATGTATGTCATGAAGTTGAAGATTTGAAGGATGCTGTGGGCGTGTTTTGGTGCTGCTATTCCATGGATTGGCCAGATTCAGAAGATGCAAACGACTTGGACCTATCACTTTGGACACAAGGGACAGTATCTGCCTCTCCAGCACATATATATTGCTGGCTGTTCCCCTGAGAGCCCACTTGCCTGCACTACATGCTCCAAGACGACATCTGCTGCTGTCTCTGCCCCTCTGGACCCTGCAATGGCACGTACTGTGGAGAGAGCCCCAGCCTTCAGCCTTGAAGAGAACCAGGCCCTGCTGGACAGCCTACTTCCACAGTACAGCAAGCTGTATGGGACACCAGGGGAGCAGGTGAGTGTTCTGTGCACTGCCTTTCTGAATGTGCATTTTGTCTGACTAGCAAGGCTGAGAGTCTGCACGCCACTGGCTAGCAGGCTCACTGAGTAATTGTCACCCCCCATAGTGTGTAGTGACTTGCACTGGACAGGTATGGTGCAGTGACAGTGCATTTGAACATGGTTTTACTTCCCATGCAATGATACCATGTAGTGACGTCTGGCAAACTGTCCATGGTCAGCTTTGCACTGCCTGTGTACATCATGTGCCCCTGTGATTGAGACATGTATATACAACTGTGTCATGCACGGATATGTTGCATGTGTGGTAATGGCCTTTTCACTTTGTCATCCTCACAGGTTAATGCCCATCGGAAGCAGGAAATCTGGAAGGACATCGTCCGGGCTGTCCGGTCCGTGGGGGTCTACAAGCGCCGGATCCGGAACTGCCAGAAGAGGTGGCAGGACCTTCGGGGCTGGACCCGGAGGATTGCACGGGTCCAGCTGAAGCTGTCGCCTCCTCGCAGGAGGGGCGGAACACGGACCCTGACCCCCCACATGCTCCAGATCCTGGCGGTGGTGTTTCCAGACCTGGATGGGCAGCTGAAGGCCAGACAGCAGCAAGGAGGGGTGAGTCAAAGACTGCACTGTGAACTCTGTATTACATGCTTTGTGCCCTCCTCTGGCCTGGTTCAACTGCCACAGTGCAGCAGTCATGTTGTCCAGGAGCCATGTCCCTCTATTGTGCACTGACCACTGCTCATCTGATACCCAGGTGTGGCCCTTACAGTCAGGGAATTGTGTCACTTGGGACTGTGTCCTTGCAGTTTGCTTCACTAAAGGTGGGGGACAGCATCTGTTTCCCTAACTCTGTTGTGGGCATCATGGGTGGGTCCATTGTTCACACAACGCCTGGGTTTGGACATGTGATCTGCGTGTTGCTTTGATATGCGGTCCACTTGCTGAGCTGAGCCACCACATGTGCCTGGGGTATGTGGCACACGCCCATGCAGCGGGTGGGAACAATGTTTGTGCCCCAGGAGTGTGCAGATTACGTGTGTCACACATACATAGCCAGCTATCCACTGTCCAGGGCACATCCCTCATTCATGTGGAGCAGGACAGTCATGCCTACTCCAGGCCATGCAATGCACTCTGTACTCCCACTCCCGTGTATCAGCTGACACATTGTGCACAGTGATTTGACCCCTCCGGTGTCTGCCTCTGTGTCAGTGTGCTGTGGATTAGTTGCCAGGACTGCTGGGGTGTTTCTTGGTAGGGGCTCAGCATGCCCCTGGAGATGTGACCATAGGAGACGAAACTTGTGTGTCACATAGGTGTTTGATCAGCTGCCCGTGCAGACTGGGGTATGCGAATGTGATGTTCAGGCAGCTGTTCCCCATTCACAGCAAATTGTGAGGGGCTCAGGTTCAGAGGGTAGTGTCACAGGTCTCCCATATGTCCAATAGGTGTGACCTGGACAGATGAGGGTTGAGATGATGTGTTGTGTGGGGATGTACATGTGCACTTGTGCAGCTCCAGGATTTGCATTCCCCATGACCTACTATTGTGACACAGTGCATAGTGTTGTTGTCTGGCTGCCAAGTCATACATCACTGAGACAGTGATGTATGACTTAACAGTCATGCCTCTGCCATGGCATGTGTCAACTTATTTGTGGTCCTGCAGGGGAGTGACATGTGCTACATGCACACCATAGTGGCGCTGGCTATCAGGACATGGGTGCATGTCATGGTGTCTGTCGCTGGTATGCATCACATGCATTTCCTATTTGACTCTGGGCATCCCTTTCATCCGGAAACCTGTACTGACTCAGTGGCAAGAGCTGTGATGTGTCCACACCGTGTCCTCTGCACTGTCCAACTACTGTGTACTTGGTGCATGTGTCCACACTGGGGTGTTGCAATCCAACAGACACCAGACAGATGGGTGCAAGGCCATGTGGGATGTGAGTGCCATGCTTGGCATCAGACTGACAATTGGCTTCTCCTGTTCAGTTAGGGCACTTTTAGCAATGTACAACTAATGATGCCAGGGCTTGCTCTGTGATGTGCTGTGCTCACAGTGGTGTGTGCGTTTTATGCAGGTGACTGATGTCTGTCTGTTTCCCCATTGTTTGCAGATACATCCACGGCCACGGAAGGGGACAGCTCCACGGACCAGGAGGAGCCAGAGAGCCAGACTGGGTCAGCAGCCGAGGAGTGGTCGGAGGGACCCAGTGGCACGGAGGGCGAGGGGAGCCACACCGAGGAATCCTCAGCACCATCCACCTCAGCTGAGGACCAGAGCAACTCGGAGGATGACTCCCTTGTGGAGGCGGGTGTCAGCAGCCACCACACCCCAGCTAGTGTTGCTGTCCCCGCCACCACCAGCACCACCACCGCCCTCCCATCGGCTCCCATTCCCAAGGTCCGTGGAGGCTCCCATGTTCGGGAGCGTGTCTCCTTTGGCCCAGGCACCGCACCCCTGCCCCTGTGTCCCCTGCTGCCCTGAGTGAGGAGTCTGTGTACCTCCTTCGCCAGCTCCATGTAGGGCAGACAGCCATGCTGAGTGTCCTCCATGCGCACACCGCACTGTTGACTCAGCTGGTGTCGTTCATGGAGGGCATCTCATCGGGCATGTCTGACCTACAGAGGGGCAACAGGTCCATGGACTCCTCCCTGACGGCAGCAGTGTCCCTCCTCAGACAGTCCCTCACCCCTCCTGCCTCTGCTCCATCCACACTCCCCAGCACCTTGCCCGTCCCAAGCACACACACACCGGCACAGGCACACACCAGCACACACACATCCAGCACACAGACACACACGCCACAAACTAAACGCACACGCACGCACAGTTAGGGGACTGAAACCAGACTCACAGGGGATGGGGCCCTGGTACACACACACGCATCCACGGGCACTGCGCAGTCCTCAGTTGCCTCTCCCTCCAAAGCACCCTCCCTTGCCTCACCTGCAACCCCAAAGACCCAGCGCCTCTTCCTCCGTGACCTCGGCCTCTTCCCCTCCGATCCAGCTGCCCCAGCATCCAGGGGGAAGAGGAACCCCCCACACGGAGCAGAGTGCCCCTCGCCCCCGGACACCCTCCCCCAGGCGCAGACAGACTGAGGCCCCCACCCGCAAGTCCCCCGGAGTGGTAAGAGCAAGACCCCGCCGCCGCCCTGCAGCTCAAGCACCAGGTCACCTTCCTCCATCCCTCAGGCCCCCACTCCACAGGTGCCCCCGCCACACCCTGCCCCAGGTTCCCCCACCCACAGATATACCATCCCCAAGAGGCTCCGGCCTTCTCCCCCTGCCACTTGCTCTCCCGGCACCACACCCCCCGCTGCGCTTGTCTGTGCCACTGATGTGGTGAGGGTGTCCTCCCCCTCTGTCCAGCCCACCTTGCCTGTTCCCCATTCTCCTCCCCAGGTGGTAGGCACTGCAGTGGAGTCCACTACCACCCTGTCTGACTTGGGCACTGCAGTGGCGGACCTGTCCACTCCATCTGCAGGGTCCACTGCAGTCGTGCCGGCACCCACAACATCTGAGCCATGCCCCCAGTTGTGCCGGCACACACCATGTCAGACACCTCCACTGCAGTTGTCAGTGGCTCTCCAGCACCCACCACCCCTTCCCTGCTTCCTCCTGGTGAGCCCTGATCCTGTCCCTGCGGTGCCTGGCCTACCCCCGGTTGCCCCTCCTAGTGGATTGTCCCTGGTTTTGTGCAGGCATGTGTAGGGTGGCATCTGCCACTGTCACCCACTTGTGACTTTGTTGATGGACTGGCCATTGGCCTTTGTTTATGTTCTACCGGACTTCTACTTTTAATGCCACATATGCTGAATAAAGCAACTTTCTGTTCTCTAGTGCTTTTGCTTCTGATGTACATGATGTTGATGATGCTAACAATGCCCTTGCTGCAGTGATGGTGATATTTGGTCTCATGATAATGAAGTGTTACTGTGCAGGAACCCATGTGGTCCAGGGGTTATGTGTCCTATCCTGTGGTGTATCCATGTCATCCATAGCAGCATCTGAGGGTGTCATGTGTTCAGTATTTGGCAATGAGATTTCCTACTTAGATTGGCAACTTCACATCTGTGGCTTCCACCCCTGCACATCTGTTGTGCCTGCCATTGTTCTATTCGTCTACTTCCCTGACCGTGTGGCCATCTCCAGTGAACATACAGGTTTGGGCATCAATGGGGAAGGACTCATCTGTGTTGTCAGTGCAACATTGCTATACAAGTGTGTTGGATCTGTGCTGATGATTCCGTTGGCACTTCCATGACCAGGCTGATGGGACGGGAGCCCTCATTTGTTGCTAATTGTTGATTGTGTGTCCCATTGCTGCCATGGAATGGTATCTGTTCGCCTCACATCTGCAGTCTCCACAGGGTATCTGCATGTGTGTGCCCATTGGTGCAAATATGTGGGTCTGCATTCGGATGGTCACTTCTGTCATTGTGTCATTGATGATTGTTGACGGTGTCAGCCCCCATGGGTGTTGTTTGTCTGCACATGGCCAAAGTTATGTCTTATTTGCACTGCAGGATTTGGCTCCCCCAATTTATGTTGCAATGGGACACATACACTACTTTGCCACTGATGTGTTTGTTGTTCTGTGACCAGGAATCATCCATGCAGTTTGGCAGTTGCACCTCTTACTTTGTCAACACTTGCCTTTTGGTCACTGTGATGATGGGGGTTTGGACCCCATTGCCACAATGTTCGAAATGTGCTTCAGCTATGGACCCCACACTTACATTTTGGTCACTGTGATGATGGGGGTTTGGACCCCATTGCCACAATGTTCAAAATGTGCTTCAGCTATGGACCCCACACTTACCTTTTGGTCACTGTGATGATGGGGGTTTGGACCCCATTGCCACAATGGTCATGGCCTGCTTGCATTGTGGGTGCCACACACATATATGTGTGGCACATGTGCTAGGGGGTCACATTGTATGTTCAAAGTCATGTTCGGTGTTGTAGGCATTTGACACAGTCTACACACGCTTGTCATGGTGTTGGGGGATGTCTTCTTCTTGCATTCCCTAGGTTGTGGTGTGCTGGTTGTGTCATGCATTGTCCATCCTATGAGTGGGGGTGGTAGTAGTGGTGGGCATCCTGCCCCCTGGCTAAGGGTGGTGGTAGGCATCCAGCCCCCTGGGTGAGGGTGGTAGTAGTGGTAAGCATCCTGCCCCCTGGCTTAGGGTGGTAGTAGTGGTAGGCATCCTGCCCCCCTGGGTGAGGGTGGTAGTAGTGGTGGGCATCCTGCCCCCCTGGGTGAGGGTGGTAGTAGTGGTAGGCATCCTGCCCCCCCTGGGTGAGGGTGGTAGTAGTGGTAGGCATCCTGCCCCCCCTGGGTGAGGGTGGTAGTGGTGGGCATCCTGCCCACCCTGGGTGAGGGTGGTAGTGGTGGTAGGCATCCAGCCCCCCTGGCTAAGGGTGGTGGTAGGCATCCAGCCCCCCTGGGTGAGGGTGGTAGTAGTGGTAGGCATCCTGCCCCCCTGGGTAAGGGTGGTAGTAGTGGTAGGCATCCTGCCCACCCTGGGTGAGGGTGGTAGTGGTGGTAGGCATCCAGCCCCCCTGGCTAAGGGTGGTGGTAGGCATCCAGCCCCCCTGGGTGAGGGTGGTAGTAGTGGTAAGCATCCTGCCCCCTGGCTAAGGGTGGTAGTAGTGGTAGGCATCCTGCCCCCCTGGGTGAGGGTGGTAGTAGTGGTGGGCATCCTGCCCCCTGGGTGAGGGTGGTAGTAGTGGTAGGCATCCAGCCCCCCTGGCTAAGGGTGGTGGTAGGCATCCAGCCCCCTGGGTGAGGGTGGTAGTAGTGGTAAGCATCCTGCCCCCTGGCTAAGGGTGGTAGTAGTGGTAGGCATCCTGCCCCCTGGGTGAGGGTGGTAGTAGTGGTGGGCATCCTGCCCCCTGGGTGAGGGTGGTAGTAGTGGTAGGCATCCTGCCCCCTGGGTGAGGGTGGTAGTAGTGGTGGGCATCCTGCCCCCTGGGTGAGGGTGGTAGTAGTGGTAGGCATCCTGCCCCCCTGGGTGAGGGTGGTAGTAGTGGTGGGCATCCTGCCCCCTGGGTGAGGGTGGTAGTAGTGGTAGGCATCCTGCCCCCCTGGGTGAGGGTGGTAGTAGTGGTGGGCATCCTGCCCCCTGGCTAAGGGTGGTAGTAGTGGTAGGCATCCTGCCCCCTGGCTAAGGGTGGTGGTAGGCATCCAGCCCCCCTGGGTGAGGGTGGTAGTAGTGGTAGGCGTCCTGCCCCCCTGGGTAAGGGTGGTAGTAGTGGTAGGCATCCTGCCCACCCTGGGTGAGGGTGGTAGTGGTGGTAGGCATCCAGCCCCCTGGCTAAGGGTGGTGGTAGGCATCCAGCCCCCTGGGTGAGGGTGGTAGTAGTGGTAAGCATCCTGCCCCCTGGCTAAGGGTGGTAGTAGTGGTAGGCATCCTGCCCCCCTGGGTGAGGGTGATAGTAGTGGTGGGCATCCTGCCCCCTGGGTGAGGGTGGTAGTAGTGGTAGGCATCCTGCCCCCCCTGGGTGAGGGTGGTAGTAGTGGTGGGCATCCTGCCCCCTGGGTGAGGGTGGTAGTAGTGGTAGGCATCCTGCCCCCCTGGGTGAGGGTGGTAGTAGTGGTGGGCATCCTGCCCCCTGGCTAAGGGTGGTAGTAGTGGTAGGCATCCTGCCCCCCTGGCTAAGGGTGGTAGTAGTGGTAGGCATCCTGCCCCCCTGGGTGAGGGTGGTAGTAGTGGTGGGCATCCTGCCCACCCTGGGTGAGGGTGGTAGTGGTGGTAGGCATCCAGCCCCCCCTGGCTAAGGGTGGTGGTAGGCATCCAGCCCCCCCTGGGTGAGGGTGGTAGTAGTGGTAGGCATCCTGCCCCCCCTGGGTAAGGGTGGTAGTAGTGGTAGGCATCCTGCCCACCCTGGGTGAGGGTGGTAGTGGTGGTAGGCATCCAGCCCCCCCTGGCTAAGGGTGGTGGTAGGCATACAGCCCCCCCTGGGTGAGGGTGGTAGTAGTGGTAAGCATCCTGCCCCCCTGGCTAAGGGTGGTAGTAGTGGTAGGCATCCTGCCCCCCCTGGGTGAGGGTGGTAGTAGTGGTGGGCATCCTGCCCCCTGGGTGAGGGTGGTAGTAGTGGTAGGCATCCTGCCCCCTGGGTGAGGGTGGTAGTAGTGGTGGGCATCCTGCCCCCTGGGTGAGGGTGGTAGTAGTGGTAGGCATCCTGCCCCCCTGGGTGAGGGTGGTAGTAGTGGTGGGCATCCTGCCCCCTGGCTAAGGGTGGTAGTAGTGGTAGGCATCCTGCCCCCCTGGCTAAGGGTGGTAGTAGTGGTAGGCATCCTGCCCCCCTGGGTGAGGGTGGTAGTAGTGGTGGGCATCCTGCCCACCCTGGGTGAGGGTGGTAGTGGTGGTAGGCATCCAGCCCCCCCTGGCTAAGGGTGGTGGTAGGCATCCAGCCCCCCCTGGGTGAGGGTGGTAGTAGTGGTAGGCATCCTGCCCCCCCTGGGTGAGGGTGGTAGTGGTGGGCATCCTGCCCACCCTGGGTGAGGGTGGTAGTGGTGGTAAGCATCCTGCCCCCCTGGCTAAGGGTGGTAGTAGTGGTAGGCATCCTGCCCCCCCTGGGTGAGGGTGGTAGTAGTGGTGGGCATCCTGCCCCCTGGGTGAGGGTGGTAGTAGAGGTAGGCATCCTGCCCCCCTGGGTGAGGGTGGTAGTGGTGGTAGGCATCATGCCACCCCTGGGTAGGGGTGGTGGTGCGCATTCAGGCCCCTGTGTGCATATGTGGCATTGGTGATGGGCATCCCGCCCCTATGGTGCTGCTGTTGCTGGTGTAAGTATATTCTGCATCCCTGTGTGTGTGTGTGATGTGTCGTGTACGTGTTGTATGTGTTTTGTGGTTGGTGTCTGGCTTACCTTCTGCGCCGTACGCGTCCATGCCTGTTCCGGTAGTAAATGTAGAATATTGGTATGATCGGGACGAAGGGATTCATGGTTGGTTCGTGTCGTTCGTCCTTCTCGTTGCTTCGCGTCGTCCTCGTCGCTTCGCCTCGTCCTCGTCGCTTCGTCCTCGTCGCTGGCATGTTCGCCTCGTAGCCGTGGATCGTGTTGTGGCGCGAATCGGAGCTTATGTGCGCCTCTCCCGGATGCTTTGACGTGCCGTGCGTAGCGACGGGTTCGGCGCGTACGGAAAGCGCATCGTACTTGTCCGGCCGGACGGGGCTGCATTTTTCCTTCCGTGCGACTCGATTCGGCGTTTCCGGATTCGCCTCGGTCGGAGTACAGGACCTGGTTTGGGTGAGTACGGCTCGGCCGGATTCTTTGCTGTTGTGCGCATCGTACTTGCTCGTTCGATGTGCTGTACGGATCGGTCGGGAAACAGGCTTTCGCATGGCTTTTTTCCCGACCGAATGGTATTGGGTGCGCCTCCGACCGAGATCGGAATCGGCCCCTCTGTATTGGTTTCAAGCTCATTTTCTCTTGCACCCTGTGTTATTAGTTCTTCATTGGGGCACCCTGTGAAGAGAGCTGATATGTGAAATGCAGAGATCCTGAGGGTGTTGGCAAGTCTGATGTGTCAGGTGTGATGTCTAAGCTGCATTGGTCAGTACTGGACTGGGGACCAAAAGAAGCTCCATCAAAGATAGTTAAACCAGCCAGTTCATTAAAAAAAAGTAAAAAATGATTCTCTTTCCAGCCATACAGTTCGTCTCCTCCTCTCCTGTCTCCTCCCTTTCTGATCTCTTTCCTTCTGCTCTCTTTCCCTCACCTCTACCCCTCATTTCTCCCTGTCTTTCTCGCCCCTGCTGTGCCTGCTGGCGACAGTGGGTCAAAAGCCAGCCTCCAATGGCCCCAGCCTGTGGAATATGCCTCATGAGGTAAATGGGCAGCCCGGCCTGGCAGAGGCAGACAAACTGCACACTACTGGTTCAGGCTTTGATCCGTTGCAACAGCTAATGAGTTGATAAAGCATGATCAGGGTTGTGTGTCATTCAGTGTAAATATATATTATTGAGAAAAATGAACTACAAAATATGACTGTTGTATTATAGAAAGAACGCATCTCAAAGATGCATTTTTTGCAGGCACTCAACTGTCACTTTATCTGAAAATGTGTGTTAGAATCATAAAAGGCGTTGTAAATGGTGCATTCTATATAAATGTTTCAGGCCTGCCAAGTATCACGCACCAGGTGTGACGCTAACGCATTTCAGTGTGGTGTTCCGCATCACCGCACTGAAATGCGTTGTCACGCATAATGCATGTGTCTCTCAGCGGCCACTGAAGTGCTGGCTGGCTGTTAAAACTGTTTAGTGTGGCAGCGCGCCGTGCCCCCACTGCTCTCACAGGCTTGCAGTTGAGCTAGTAATTAAGGCTGCCCGCAGGGTGATTCACACTGATACAATGTATCACCTTGAATCCCCGCGGAGCAGCCGGCCAATCAGGTTGTGTGCTTGAGGCCGGCGCTTGGGGGACGCGGTGACGTCACATCCTGCTACCATAGCCGGTCCGCGAAGATTGTAAACGAAAGTGACAGCTGCCTAGTGTTTTGCGCGGCTCCGCAAATTTTCAAATATGGCGCTTGCAGCGTCGCGCTGCCTGCCGCAAGCACAGCTCGCACCGGCGCCGCCGTGCGCTATCAGCCGTTTTACTTAACCCCCTCAATTCAATAATGCCAGACCTGAGGGAGCCCGTGAGGAGTGAGTGACCCACCCGGGTGCAGCGGCCGACAGGACAGAGTCTGCGTGTCATTGTGGACGGCCCAGCCCCGGGACTCACTGGCCTGCAGCCTGGAGGGTCACATCCGCGCGCGCGGATCCGATACCAGTTTGCCGCCGCAGCACGTGCAGCCGGGCTCAGCTGCCACAAGAAGTCATTGGTCATCAGAATTATGTAAGTACCTGATTCCCAGCCTCAGGTTAATATTAAATAATGGGCGGGGCTGCACGCCCTGCTGTAATCCGCTAATTGACTTTTATTAAACTGCTCAGTGTGTCTGTTTGAAATAAAGTAGTCTGGGGCCGGGTTGTGACTCCTAGGCTATGTGTGTACCCTTATGGGTGTAATTTCTGATTTTTATGTTTCCCTCGTCTTAAGTGCATGATTTTGCTTGCGGAAAAAGTGTCACTCATAGTTGTTGAAATGTCACTCATAATTACGCTGAAATTATGAAAATGTCACACATAGCAATCTGAAACCTTGGCAGCTATGATGTTTATTGAGGCGTTTAGCCCTGCGGTAAGGTTATGTACCACTCTAGGTGCCGCCATAAATCCCTGCAAGGCCTGTCAGAAGCAGAGTGGACCCAGGTGCCATGCACCCTGCTGATGTTTGTACTCTGCTGAACATTATTACAGTGCCCGCTAATATAAAGACCCAGATTGGCGTTTTTACGATTATAGGCTGAATTCATTTTGTTTTCCCTGGTGCAGACACAGGCATCTTAAATAAAGTGGCAACAACACTGGCGTAGGTTTAATCTTAAAAGCCTTAGGCTAGTGATGATCCCGTGCACTTGGGCCAGATGTACGAACATTCACATTTGCGAGTTGCAAATTGCATCGAATTGCGACTCGCAAAAGTGAATGTACAACAGTGTCTCAGACACTGTTTGCGATTCCCAATGGGGTCGCAAATTGCATGCCTCATTAATATTCAGGAGGCAATCGCAATTTGCGACCCCATTGGGAATGGCTACCACTCACAGGGATGATGGCCTGCTGGGGTCAGCAGACCACCATGTCTGTGACTGCTTTTTTATTAAAGCATTTTTTTTTTTTTTAAATGCAGCCCGTTTTCCTTAAATTAGGAAAACGGGATGCATTAAAAAGAAAAATGAAACTTTTCAGTTTCATTTTTAAGGGCAGGCAGTGGTCCCTGGGACCACTGCCTGCCCTTAAAAAATATTTTCGCACCCATTCACAAAGGGGAAGGGATCCCCTGGGGACCCCTTCCCCGTTTGTGAGTGGCTTTCCACCCTTTTGAAGAGGGTGGTAAACTGTGAGTGTTTTGCGACCGCAAATACGGTCGCAAAACAATCATACATTGTAGTCAGACTTGCTATTAGGAAGGGACGCCCTTGGCACGCCCCTTCCTAATAGCGAGTCGCAAACCATATTTTGAGAGTCGCTAATAGGTTAGCGACTCGAAAAATATGGTTTGTACATGGGGCTTACCAATTTTGCGGTCGCAAATGGGCCGAATTCCCATTGCGACCACAAAAAACGGTCGTACATCTGCCCCTTGGACTGTTCCACTTTACCACCCTCAGGGGAGCAGGTAAATCCTGTCATCATAAACATTGTTAGCCTCCCTCGCTGGCATCTAATCCTACCACGTGCCACCATATACAACTAGCTCCTCTAGTCCTACCATCATCTTCTCCTCTATCCCATAAAGTCCAACTATTTCAATTAATGTACACTCTGTGCTTTCTTTTATACACCCTTTCCTCTGTCACTTCTGTGAGGTGTTATTTTGCAGCTTCTAATCAGAGGCTGTTCATGCTCAAAAAATAAAGATAAGATTATAATTGGAATGTACTTATCACTATAATTCCTTGGGTTATTTCTAGGCCCTAGTTTGTCTCTGATATGGTCTGTACAGTGGTGGGCAGTATAGGTAAAGGCTCCTGTAAGGGTTTGTGGCCGGAGCGCCAGTTTGTGATAAAAATGCGTGTGTGTGTGTGGGGGGGGGGATGAACATGCAAGACTGGCACCTCCATTCTCTTAGGTGTGTAGTGATATATATTGTAAGTGAAATGGTGTGGGCTCTGCTTTGAAATTGCATATCATACTTTGTCCCGTGTCATTTCTGCTTTGCATTTGCTTTTGCTCGTGTTGAACAGTTTTATGAGGGTTTTACCACTACAAAGCTCATTGCTACCTAGTTACCAGAAAGCACAACATTTAGGGCATTTTTATACGTTGGTGGTAAGAGTACTCAGTCGCAATGACGACGAAGAACCCTTTCCGCCAACATAATAGTCTGCTCTCCGAATTTAAATGCGGGCGGACCTTTGGTGTCATAAACAGCGGAACCGACTCTGTCTCTGCCATGGATACACCCCTCCGACAGCCCGACAGATTAAGGGCCGGCAAAGGTTGACCTGTATGTCCACCCACCTAATTTAGATGAGTGGACATACAGGTCAGTTTTCACTGCCTGTTGTAAGGGGCAGTGAAAACCACAAAATGCCCGCTCGCCACGGGTGATAAGTCCCATGGCAAGGGGGCATTGTTGGGGTTTGTTTTTGATTTTTTTTTTTTTTTTTTTTTAACTTTGCCGTAAGGCTCCATCATGCTTGACGGAGTCGTATGGCAAAGTTACAATACATTGTCAGGAACCGCCGTGACGGCAGATACTGTCAATGCTTTAAATGTCTGTTGGTCCGACTAACATTTAAAAAGTTGGTCCTCAGGACCTTCACCAGGGTGATGTAGTCATTTACTCCGTCACCCTGCCGGAGGATGGCCCAACCACCAAATTTTAAATCAGGTCCTTAGTCTTTTTTGCACTGCACCCATGTTCTCTTCATGTTTTCTTTGCAAAGACCTGTGTACTTTATGAGTATAAGAACTAGAAAGTTGCAAAAACACACACACAGAAGACAGGTGAAAACAGCACAAGCTATTATTTTTACTGTTTTTTGTTCCACTTGTTTTCTCAGCCAGCCCTGACTCTATAGCCTAAAACAGTAGTTCTTAACCAGTGGTCCGGAGATCCCTGAGGTTCGCGAAGTATACTTACGGGGTCTGCGACTGCTTAAAAAATTAAATAATAATAACAGATTAATAAAGTGTATATAAATTAAATAGATTAGTGGGAGCAGTGCAAGTATATCAAACAGAATATAGGATGGACAATGAGTGGCCTCAATTGAATTTAGAAAACTCTAACCTTCCTATTCAAATTACAATTAAGATTTATTTATATTTCTTTGTGAATTAAATAATGTATTTTATCATTTGTGTTTTTTCTGAATGCTTGTTTCTGGGTTTTTTGTGTATTGTTTTGCGGTTCAAATCATCAAAAAAGCTTATGCTGGTGTCCCAGGCCTCCAGTAATGACTCAGTGGGGTCCTTAGATTCCAATAATGAGTCAGTGGGAGTCCCTGGGTTCCAGTAATGATTAAGTGTTGGTCCACAGAAGTGAAAAGGTTAACAACCACTGGCCTACAACAATAAGCATGCTTAGATTCTATGGGCCCTATTCACAAAAAAACTCGTAAAAGCACAGAGGGAGATATACATCTCTGCCTCAGCATATTTTGAAGGTTTTTTTCCCCAAATAACAAACATTTCATGAAGTATGCCTACAAAGCTGTGCCAGGCACAGTTTTTGAGTTGTACTTCTGGGAATTTCATTTGACGGATCCCACAGGACACTCTTTCCCCTGGGTGTAATTCTACATAATCTATTTGTTGTAGAATTCTACACAGCATATACCTATGGATATGGTGAATGGAGCCCCCTTTTCAAACACACACTTTTTTTCTTTTTTTCTCTGCAGATAAGCATGTGGGGTGGTGATCTGGTACCCTTTCTATCCTTGAAGTGGGGTTAATTCAGCCTTTGGCTGGAAAATCTTTACTGCCATTTCTAGAGCGGGTAAGGGTCAGATCGGAGTTTGAGAATTTCCATAGTGGTACATCTTTGCCTAGGGATGCTCCTTCCCACCTGTTAAGGGTTATTTATTAATTGTTAGGATTTATATAGCTAGGACCTAGCCACATAGGTGGTGGAGCGCTTTACAGGTAAACAGAAATACAATGAAAAGAAGGGAGGAATTAACAAGAGGGGAATATGAAAGGAATCGAGATATTAGAGTTGAAGTGAGGTGCTCATGAAGGTGACTTGGGATTTACGGGTAGGTCTTGAACAGGTGGGTTTCTTTACACTCCTGCTGAAGAAATCCACAGTATCAAATCCATTTGCGCTTGCCCGGAATGCTTTTGTGAATACATAACATGTGTCAATGAAGGTATATTGGCCGTAAGCCTGTATTTATTGCTCAAAATACCTTTGTGAATCAGGACCGTATGTTTGAAGGTAAAATTGCAACTACAAGCTCCAAAATAGAAAGCGCACTAAACTAAAAAGATATGGCTAACCCAAGGCTCACAGATGATACGTGGATCCTCAGCTCTTATAAGCACCACTAACAATGATAATATACACAATATTATATTTAAAGTGCTTTGGATAATGGTTACATTAACATGTTTTTCAGGGCTTTAAGTGGGATGAAAAAACTGGAGGGTCTCTCAAAGGGGCGTGGCCAATGTCATTAAGGGCGTGGCTTAAAAACACGGACGCAAAAAATCTGTGCTTAGCATAGTGTGCCGCCCGACTCGTATTTTGCTGTTTCTGTCATTGCAAACAAGTAATATCATACCTACAACAAGTCAGGACAATGGTTGTTAGTTGTGTACGATAAATAAGCAGCAACTGTGGCTTGTTGTATATAATATTGAAAAAGCTTCCACTTAAAGCCCTAGTGACACCAGGACAATATTGCCGCTCCTGAGTTTCAAGAAGAGAAGGGAAATTCAGAGACAAAAATGACTCTCTTTAAAGGATTTCCCTTCCCCTACAACGCTCACCTGGCATGACATCATGCCGTAACTGCACCACAAGTGAGAAGTGAGCAGTGTGAGCACGCGCACTTCGATGTGCCTGCTGTCACTGCAGTCCGGAAAAAAACGGACCGACTGTGCCAGGGCACAAAACAGAGCCCGATAAAGACCCGTTTCGAGGCCCCCTTTGAAAAACTGCCGGTGCTCAGCACCGGTGAGACCCGGCCCACTTAAAGCCCTGATGTTTTTTATTTATCAAAGTATGAGACATTCTGTCTAGGACGGTTTTTTAAACACAAGTCAGAGCACAACAGAAGTGTCTCAAGTTGATGGCTGTAAAACATCTTGTTTTGTTCAGGCGCAAACACAGCAATTAAAGGATAATGGTCTGAACATGTCTGAAGTGTTATCCCTCTCAAGAAAAACATAATTTCCTAGTTTCTAGCACCAACCATATAAAACGTGCTTAACCTCTGCATGGGAAGGAGAATATCACCAGTATCTACTCACGCAGACTCACAGCATAGAAAGAGGGAAAATATGTGTTTCCGTGTGTCGGGCGCTGCTAATGAAGGGTATGTGAGTTTTGGGTCGAAGAAAGATGCGTGGGCTGGGAAATCCTTACATTTCTTACTTGCAGATTGTCGTAACTAGCCGGAAGAACAACCAGCCAAGGCAGTTAGGGGCACATTTATCAATCTTTCACGCAGCGCAACGCAGCAAGCCACCTTGCTGCGCTGCACTGCGGTGCATGAAAGGGAAAGGGTAGGAATGCGCCCTATTTAACATTATACAGTGCATTCCTGTCCTTTCCTTGCGCTGGTGCACAATGTCCTACCTAGCGCCAATGCAGGCACCCGTGCGCATTGGTGCAAGGGTGCCTGCATCCCAGGCAGGTTTGTTTTTGTGCAGGAAGGGGCACCTTCCTGCACAAAAACAATCCTCCGAGGCATTTCCTCTATCTATGTGTGCTGCAGAAAGAGGAAACAAGCATTGGTAACGCATCGGGTTCATCTATGTGATGAATAAAGAGCTGTTTTAATCAATCATTGTTCGGAAGAAGGAAAGAGTTCCCTGACAAATGACACGAGAGTGCAGAGGTTGTGGCGCAGTGGCCAGAGTGGCTGGCTCGATATCTGGGGATCCCGGTTCAAGTCTCGGTGGTGCAACATCCTGTGATTCTATGCAAATCACTTAATCTCTCTGGTGATAAATTGTTATATTAATATGCTGCAAGAGTAAAAAGCAAAACGGGGCAAAACTTTATGGAAAAATAGCTCCACCAAAGCAGATGTTAACAGTATTTGGACTACGGGAAGCTGATAAAAAAAAGCAGATGAGTAACAAGCATTGGCAAATGAAGGAAAATATGCTACAGCCAATAGGAATTGAGGAAAAGTAAGTAGCATACACAGGAACTAATGTGAAGCCAGGAAAGAAGGGAGGCTGGATGTAAGTCCCTTTTAAGTTTATATTAAAAACAATAGATTTCTCAAGCACAGTGCAAGTGCTGTGCAGGCAAAACTAAAAACAAGGAGAAATAAAGATATTTCTCCTGGTTACGCCTCTTCTGGGGAGGCCTAGCATTGTAACACGTTCCCAGGTCTACCACTAATGGTAAATCTGGGAATGCGCCAAAATCCATGGAACGCCTCCCTGGGGCAGAATAACGCAGCGCAGCGGTTAGTGCTGCATTACTCTAGATTTATCAAGTCATGCATTTGGCCTTATATGTCTTGATAAATATGACTTAGTTGTTGGATCGCCCTTGTACCCCCACGCGAGGGCAATGCAACTCAATGATAAATATGCCCCTAAGTGTATTAGACAATGCAGTGGCGCAGAAACTGCACTGACAAGGCAGGATACTGTTTGGTTGCGTCATTTACCATTTGCACTGCTCCACTCCCCACCCCACCCCACCCCCAAAACCTCCAGCCACGGCCTCCAACGGTTTTTGGGATATTCTTCTGCCTTCCAACCAGCACTGCCAAAAATCAATGAAAGACTGTGATTTTTAGTCTGCTATATTTGTGTGTGTAGATTTTACATATGGTGGAGTATGGTGTGATATGATGAGGGGTGAAGTTCTCGGCAGTTATTCATTCATTGTATGTAACAGTTTTCTTCCAGGAAGGGGTTAAATGAAATAGTTTTTAAGAAACTGCAAATTCAGGTACCATTTCTGGTTTACATATTGTGAGCCAGGAAGTAAGGACTAAAAATCTGCAAAACATAATCTAATTTATGTAATTTTCTGATTGAAAGCACATAATGCATTTAAATGATATGCCATAAAGCCAGTGCTCCAGATTAGCATTTGTAAATTTAGCAACTCAAGCCAAATATTGGTCACATGACTTGGGTCTCTAAAAAGGTAAACAATTGTAATGCAAAACAATTGCTTTTTAAGTTAAATTCGAATCTAAGAAGCCCTCTAGTGAATAAAGTGACAATATGCCTCAGAAATGAGCTAAGCATAAACAGTTGCGCACAAAATACAGGCAATGACCGCCGCGAGTTACACATACAGTTCTGATTTTTCTTTGCATTTTTGGGGCAGTAATATTTTTCCTGTTATAAATCATGCTACTTTTGCTGAAGCACAAAGACCAAACACTGGGAATTGGTATATACTCATGCCAGACGCTTTGTCAGACAACAGATATTTTCAGCTTCTCCTTCTAACACATTTGCCTAATTTGTTTAATTGAGCAGAACACTAGTTGTGGGTGGACGCCCTCACTAACCCCACCTGCAACATTAAAACGGCGTGACATATGCCAGTTGGTAACTTTGCACACATGGATGAATGGGAAATAAAGAAAAGCATAGATTCTCTCTTTTATGTCAGCGCCTTGACTTGGTTGTGGTGTGTTGTTCTAAGAACTCTCTGCTTTTTCAGCGTCTCTCACTCTGAAGAAAGATGTGTAGTAAATTCTCTAATTTAATTCATTGTGCTCAACTCAAACATTGGCTAGCCAGTATATGTTATGATGCAGATTTGTAGAGCGCTTGTCACCCGGGAGGGAATCCTGGCGCTGAGCAGATGTCTTCTAGGCACACCTAGGGCCTAGTGGGACTAATCACAAAGTCAGGTCTTTAGCTTCTTGTGGAATTTAAAAGTGTGGAGGAGGCTCTTATGTGTAGCCTCAGGTCATTCCTTGCAGAATGCAGCACACATAGAAGTAGCAAATTGCCATCATTGATTGTTAATGTGCAGGAAGGGACACCTTACAAACAATCATCCCTGCAATGCAAGCACCCTTGCACTATGGCGCAAGGGTCTCTCTCTTGGCACTAGGCAGCTAATTTTAGCGCCAGTGCAAAGGAAAACACAGGGTCCGCCGTATTCTTGTAAATATGGTGCATCCTGCATTTTTTAAATGGCGTGACGCTGCACAATATGCCGCAGCACCGCACCATTGCCTCGTAAGTATGCCCCATAATCTCCTCGTGCCTAAGAAATGAATGCGTCCTTGTGTAATGTAACTGGCGCTCCCACACCTTCGGATCGAGTTTGCGCTATATAAAACTGCAAAAAAAAGTGTGCAGAAAGTAAAAATGCTTTTGAAGTAAACATGCCGCACAGAGCCAGGTTTGCTTGTATTCCTGTGTGCCTTGGTGGCTCTGAGACAAGGGGTGCACTGTCAGTGCCAGCCTGCCAGGCTCCCAAAACTGAAGCAGCTGCTCCCCCACAGGCGGCCATGATGTGAGGTCGAGAGCGTCGCTGGGCATGGAGTGCAGTCCTCCTTCACAGATAGTCAGTCAGCCGAGTTCTCTGTTCAGCGCACCCTCTGAAGAACTGTGCTGCCCGCGGCGGGGGCCAGGGCCGGTAATGTGTTCTGAGAGGAAGAATCATACGGCTTTAATGCGAGGGGCCGAGGACCGAGGAACCGCCACTGCGGAGACCTTTAGCCGAGAGTCTGATGTCTGTGAGGAACCATTGAAGCCAAGAATGAACCGCCAGCACAAAGGAACGGCGCGTAGTTTATCATCAAGGGCTTTCCCAAATGTCAAGCCATTTCTGTCTCCCCAGGGGAGGCCTTGCAGATGCGTTCGCTGCTATTAACTGCACCCTTTCCAACTATTTTTATCTCCATGTGTCAAGTGCAATTTTCACTCAGTTATTCAGTCCTGGCTACAGAGACGACATGTCCCAGGCACCTTGTATCAAAACTGCACGGAAGTACATAGCCCATCACTCAATTGACGCTACAAACATATATGTTCACAGGTCTTCAAGATCAACAGGGTGATTTAGAAAGGCCACTCACAGCTTCATTCGAAGGTTAGTGGCCCCGAAAGGAGAAAAAAATAAACCGTTTTTTAGAACTGTCATAATACGGCCTCATTACAAGCGTGGAGGTATAACGGGACACAAAAAATGTCCTAGGGCAATACCATTTCCGCTCTGAATTGGTATTAACTACAGCAATTTTTGTGCCTTGTTGGACCAGTTTTATAGCATCCTATGTCCATGTCTGAACTATTTTGTCCAAGCAAATTGCCCCTGATATTACCTGGAGCGAATTGATCCAGTGTATGTTGAGCAAAACTCATGGGTGCAGATGTATTATTTTTTACTCAGCACAGGCAAGCAAAAGAAATTAAAAAACATGCATTCTAAAATGTGTTTTTCGTTTGTAGTACTTTGACACGAGAGAGTAGGTTTAACTAGACATATATAAAGAGCAATGTATTTTGTGCTTACAGTGCTTATTTTCAGTCACTGGGGAGGATTCCTAGGTAGATGCTTGCATCAAGGCTGGCTCTGCAAGTGTGAGCTTGACAGGTGTGCTGATTAATGTTCTAAAAGCAGCACTGCCATTGAAAACAAGCATTGGCATAGCCAATAGGTCTCGCTTTTGGGACCTTATAAGTATTTTGTTATGCAGCACAATATCCTTGGTGCAACAACATCAACTGTTGCATGGCTAAACACTTATAAGGTCCCAAATGCGAGACCTATTGGCTATGCCAAAGCTTTTTTGCTGTGCCTCCAAGAAAGATCGTAAATAGTATGGTCTGCCCAAAGAATATGATCCTGTTAAGTACTTAGGGGCATATTAACAAGGCAGCGATAAACAATTATCGCCGCTTTTGCGGCCGAAAAGCGGCGATAATTATATCGCCTTATCAGATTTTGCTCCCGTTTCCAGCACGCCTGACTTCGCATCGATAATGAGATGCAAAGTAGGCGTGTCTGTGGAAACAACATGGGTAAATATCGCGAAGGCAGCTTCGCGATATTTACAATGCGGGGAAGCGATTATTTTAATCGCGTTAAGTATGCCTTAACGCAGGAATTTAACGTCTGTTAAATTCCTGACTAAGGCATACTTAACATGGGGGGTGGATTCTGTGGCTAAGACCACATGCCCTATCATCTAGGATATCGCCGTTTTCCACATGGAAAACGGCGATATCCACGCTATCTCTGAAATTTTTATCGCCTCGGCGATGCGCGTTGTTAATTACGCGCTAACCGGGCGATAAATTACAGAGATAGCCGGCGATAAATATGCAAGCGCTAAGCGCGCTTTGCGATATTTATCGCCGGCCCTTGATAATATGCCCCTTAGATGCTTTGTTCGATGATCAGTTTAGTAGGTCGAAATTTGTCTAGTAGATATCTGAGTTATGTAATATTTGTTTACAGGTTGCGGTCACCATTAAATGAAATCAGAATACCATAATCCTTGCATCTGCATCAAATAATCTTGACTTTTCCCAGCAGGTTAGCTAGAAAATCATTTTGTAGTCATATTGAACAACCTAGCAATGCATACGTGCACTAAATAAACTCCTACACATTCATGTCCATCACACCAACATTCCACGCAGCACACATTCACACTGGCTGAGCAGCTAGGGAGAAAGTAACTGGATAATTACATAAATAGCGAGGTTTTAACAGGATACGTCAATTTATTTAATTTTTTCTAAAGCGCACTAGGACCAGGTGTATTTGGGCACTTTACAAATAACGTAGAAGGAAATTAAATGATAATAAGATTGATAGGAGTTAGCAGTGAAAAAACGGAGTATCAGGATGTGCGTTAAAAGTCAGCGGAAAGTGCTCGCAATTTTGGCAAACGACTGAACTCTGGTATAAACAGTGCTTTAAATGGGCCGGTACTCACCGGTACTGAGTACCGGCACTTCTTAGATTTATCACTCTGAGTACCGGCACTGCTCTACTGTCCTGGAGAGTACCAGTACTAATGAAAAGGTAGGCTCATTGGCTGTGCTGGTGAGCAGGAGTGGAACGTGTCTCTGGCAGCCAAGGCGACGCTTCTGTAGCCCCGATCTGAGCCCCAGCTGAGTTATTCAGCAGGGCTCATTTGAATAATGTCCGGGTGCTCACCATCACGCTGTGCTTGACAGAGCAGGGTCCATTCAGGCCCAGTGCTGCCAATCACATTCACACTATCCTGTGCGTTCCTGCAAGCACAGGAATCATGTCAGTTCCCTGGCAATCAGGCTACGTCCAGTCCGGCCCTCGTGGCAATTAAAATAGCCATGGTAGGTGAAGAGAAAAGATGGCTTTTATCATACCCGAGTCTTTTGTGTATCTGCTATTTTTGTGCGTATGCCTGTTTTTGTAAGAAAAAAATGAAAGAGAGAGAATCAAAACACTCTCAGGAGGTATTTTAAAGAAAATGTGTGGCACTTTGTTTGGACATGTCTGCTGGACGACAAAGATTCATAAATAACGTAAAAGGGAGGGTTGGTGGGTGAGTGGATGAGTGAGTGGATGGATGAGTGAGCAAGGGTGGATGTATAGATGGATGGATGAATAGATGGATGGATGAGTCAAAGCATACATGGGTGAAAGAGGGTGGATGATTGGATAAAAGGGCGGATGATGGGTGGATAAGTGAAAGATTGGATGGATGAATGAAAGGTAGGGAGGATGGATGAAAGGGTGGATGAGTGAAAGGAGGGATTGAGTGAAAGGGTGGATGGAATAAAGGAGTGAAAGGGTTGATGGATGGATGAGCGAAAGGATTGAGGGATGAATGAAAGGGTGGATAAAGAGATGGATGAGTTGAAGGATGAATGGTTAGGTTTGGAGATGGATGGATGGATGGATAGGTTTGGATATGAAGGGTGGATAGACGGAATGGTGAAAAACAGAATGATTGATGAAAGACTGAATAGGCGATAGAATGTAAAGGTTAAATGGTGGACATCAGCAGGTAAATGGTAGGATGAAAGGATAGATTGATGGAAGAGACAAGAGATATCTTCTGTGCAGGGTCATGATGAGTTGCTTCATGTGCTTGGTGCCATAAGAGCTTTGGTGCGATGTGGGGGTATTTTCAGTTTCTTCCTACTCGCGTGCTCAAAAATATATAGTATTGTGCCAAACAGCAATTAACAGTATGACATTAAGAAGGTGCAACTATTGCAAAAACAGGAAATGTTAACATATTATTGCATTTCTCTTTCATTTTGTGTAATGAGTTAACCTGCTTTGTTTATATAAACACATTTCTCATGTGTTTTGGTATGTGCTGCAACTAATATAGACGTTGTTAAGTATCATGTCTTGCCATTAGCCCCGCCCCTAGCCCCGCCCCCTCACTACACCTCTAGCTCATTTTTTTAATGAGTACCTGCACTTATTTTTTCCCATTTAAAGCACTGGGTATAAAGGGAGATAAAGTAATCTGTCAAAAATCACCCAACGTGGTCATGTGGAGATACTGGCACCGTAACTGAAGCCACATTGTTTCTGAACTTAAGCACTGGACCACAATGCTACTACAATTTCGATAAGAATAACAACACTAGGGGGAAAAAGCACTGCGCTCAACTGCAAACATGTCCCCTGTGTTGAAACACCAAATCGTATAAGATAAAAAAAATAAGCTGTTACACAACTAGAAAACGAGTATATTCAGCAACTTACTATAATTAGAAGTCTGGCTTAATGGGGAAAACGCTGTCATTATCAAGACATTGACAAAAAGAGAGAGCTTGCCTGAGCAGAGAATGTTAACAACGTACCACGGGTGCCGAAAGTACGATGACCTCCTGTTTATAACGCTGAAAGACAGTCAATTCAACTCCATGTGCACAGTGCTACCTCCGTGGCTGATCTTCGAAAGGATGTCATTTTCAACTTTAGCACTTCCGGATCACATAGCCTATCACAAGGTAGAACACATACTGAGAGTCGGCCGGGAGTGGGCGGTTCTGCTAATGTGTTCGGTGGCCTACGATTAGAGTATTGGGTTCAGCCCAGCCAATCTAGTGCGCCTTAAGGATTTTTGAAGTTCTTGATTGGCTGTGGGGTTTAAACAGGTTCTTACCATCTGTCCACTTGAAGTCGGCTAGTGCTGCTCAAAGTAAAGTTCGCTACAGACAGATGAGCGGACGATTTGATCTCTGTTTCTGGGACTTAAATGGGGGTTGAGAGCCGTACATGGTGCGACCCTGTACGTTACGGGGCAGTAGTTGTTTAAAGAACATGTGGCATTTCTAGCACTTACTGATGCTGGACAGTGTGGTGAATGTGACACCGTAGGAAATCCGTTTGTTACGTGGCACTAGTTCGATTCGCAGCCTGTTGCTTCTTTAACCTGGGAGAGGATGTGGTCTGACGGCTAGACTGCCGACTCTGGAGTGGCGAAACCAAGGTTCGATCCTCGGGTCGACTCTTGTGATTCTGGGCAAATCACTTAAACTCCCGTTTCTACCAAAACAAGCGTGCCGCGAGTGGTGCGCGCGAAAGTGATCGCGTGCTGTTAGGTGCCGCGAGCGCTTAATGAGCCATGACGGAAAGCCGTCGGCAGCGTGAGAGAGGAGCGGGGGCGAGCGCGGCAGCGTGCAGAGCTGACCACACGCTCGTGCACCATGGCTTTTGCTTGCGCGTAACCGCAGGGAAAAGGCCACGACGCACGAGCGTGTGGTCAGCTTTTGAAACCCCCTAACATAAAGTCTTCGCCTAGCAGCGCTTGCGCGCTACTCGAGGCTCGACCTAAAAAGACCAAATACTCTGTTTAACATTTTTATTTATTTAGGAAAGCTAAATATCCTGCAAATTAATTCAGCACAGTGAATTATGGGAAAAAGTTCAGTTAGACCTCTCTTCTGTTGAGTATGAGCTTTGAGCCCACTGACAGACATTCAATAAGAAGACTTAATCATGTAATATATATCTAGAAAGATCGATAGATAGATATTCACAAAAAACAAAACAAAGGTTAACGTTAATGTTAGGTGGAGAAATTAAGTAGATTTTTCTTTTTTAAAAACCTCAGAAATTCACCAGTTATAACTTACTGAACTAACTGCAATTTGCCCCCTGCCATGCCCTGCTTAGGACCTCACATATTACATCATTAATGGCAGCACTGATGACCAGGGAGTTAATAGACAGAAAATGTGCAGCCATTTTAGCTGTTTAGAGCACTTACTCTAAAATCCACGTCAAAAAGAACTCCCACATTTCGTTCACTTTTAAAGGAAATGCGTTTGGTTTCACAGCTTTGATTCCACCAAGATGGCTTTAGGTCTGCCACAGTTTTTAAATAAATTTAGAACAATAGCGCTTTAGTTCAGAGATGTATCTACCATTAGTGCAGCCGGTGCATTGCACAAGGGCCAGAGGTGGGAGGGGCCCAGTCTGCCCTGCACGCAGTGCATGCCAGGGGCTTGGCTGTGTTTATTTTTCAGGGGAGGGGTACAGAGGGAGGAGATGATGAGGGAACAATAATAAAGAGAGAGAGAAGGGATGAAAGGAGAGGGTGAAAGAACAGGGAGGAGGGCAGGAAAAGGTCCCTAAATTGGAGAAGGATATTAGGTTAAGGAAGATAAAGCAACAAGAAATAAGCAGAGAATGAAGGAAAGAGATGAGAACGAGTGAGAGACAGAAGAGGGAAGGAAGAGACCGAGGAAGGGATAGGGAGGAAGCATTAAATGGATGAAGGAGATGAGAGGAGAGCGGGTTGGAAATAGGGAGGTGAGAAGGAAAGAGGAGTAGAATGAGGAGCTTGGAGACCTGGAAATTACATTAGTATAGTAGGTGCAGTTATGCTGGAGCCCAGGGATGTGATGGGCACGCTGCATCTCATTTATAGCAATATTTTATTACTGGCTGGGGGACTAGTTTTATTGCTTGTACTAGAGCCCATGACCCCGGGGCTATGTCACTGCTGTAGCTGTTCGTTAGACCACTGTGAGAGGGTGCAATGGAGCTCTGCAGAATCAATTGGCAGGCTGCCACTTCTGTTGGAACTACATGTTTTACTCAGAATGTCTGAATTTATCCTCACATGGCTGAGAAGATACTGAGAATTTATAAAAAATGTGCTCTCGTTCTAGAGTATGGAGCACCTTCCATAACCAATATGAGAAAATCATAAGAGAAAACAGTCTTCTCCCAAACTTGGTTCATCAAATCCCAGCATTTTTCACTGGGTAAAATCACCTTAGGACTTACCACAATTCACACAATTAGTGTGGTACCTCTAGTAAATGATTTTTATTGTAACTAAGATATGTTCTCACCCTTTATATGTGCTCCTTTATGTGACCCTCAAAACCTGCTATTCAGTACAATGCATTTCAGTGGGGACCATCATCCGGAGTCCTGTAAAGGCTGACACAACATGTTGCCCATGTTATGGTCAGCCAATCTATGGCTCCAACATTCCTCTTAGGGTCAAGGTGTACTGACCCTTATATATTTTATAATTCATTTTCAGGATTTTAAGGATGTCCCTAAGTCCTGTAGGAGATGCCACAACATGTTTTCAGATTGTGGCCAGCCAAACAGGATTGACTAGTCTCCTTTAAAGTGGCCAATCAGAGCACATATGGACAGCAACAGTCCATATATACCTATTTTTTAACCCCTTTAAGACCACCATAAGAACTTCTTTAAATGCAAATTTATCGAAGACAACTCAATGTATTTTCACCGAGTAACAAAAGGCACACTTTCTGAGTAAAGTTCTATCTCTCTGCCAAACTTAGTCTAATTCCGTTCAGCCATTTTTAGGTCTCGCGCCTAGCGTTGCAGTGCGCAGCACTGCTCGCGCAGCGCGAGACCTCTAGAAAGGGCTTCTGAAAACGACCCACACGCTCGTGCGTGTGGTTTTGTTTTCGGAAGCCCACATTGGCTGGAGCGTACGTTTTTTTGATGGGGACGGCACGCGATTGGTCAAAGGCGGGCGCATGTCCCGCCTTTGCCGCGCCCATTCCCGACGGTGGCCAGAACGCGCAGCAGCGCGCGTTAGTCTGCTGCCGCTGCCGCACTCCCTCCCCCAGCGCCTCTGTGGTGCGCGCGCACCACTGGTTCTTTTCATTGCTATATTCCGTGCGCAATTAATGGACTGCCATGTTGAAGTCGGGAACTTCCTATTTATTTCCACCAATGATGGCGGTGCTGTTCGTGCACGCGCCTTGTCGTGCGTCATTTCCGTGTCTTCCTGTGGTTGTAGCTGTCGTCGGTCATCGTGTGGAGTAGCTGGGTGTTGGAGGTCTCATCTGTTTTTTTTTGTTTCTTGGTGCGGTTTGTTCTTGAGAGAGAGCGAGAAGATTGGGTGATGAACGGCGAGATTGAAGATAGTCTTTACTCCCGATGTAGCATGCAGGTTTTGAGATCTGTGTAGTTGCGCGCCTTTCTCACTATTCTGATACTGCGACGCCATTAGTGGGTTGTCTCGAAGTGTCATTGCTTTCGAGACGTTCGGCTCTCCTGAACTTCCAACAGTGGTTACTGCCAGGACTGCTGTTTAGACGTCTCCACGACACATTAAACGTGTTAAAATATCGCTGTGTTGAATAATGGCTCCTAAAACTGTTGGACTTTTAATTCACTATTCTTGATGTGGGCGGGGAGAAGCTTTTTCTGACACCGAAAAGTATTTATATTAAATAGGATTTTTATGTGAATTACACATATATATTTTTTTAATGTGGCTTTAATTATACCGATTTATGGTGTATTACATTATTCGGCGATGCTTATTTTTTTCTTTTCGTTAGGATGAAAGTATCTTTGAGCTTCGTTTACGTTCAGACCCGGCGCAGGCGTCACCTAAACATTTTGACACAGAGAATGGCTTTACCAACTTTCTACAGTGTAGGGAGGGGTAGTGGAGGCTGGAACGCGGATGTTAATCCGTTTATAGTATGTGTGAGGTTTTAAATAGTCAACGTTTAATTTGTGTTCTAATACAATGATCACTTTCATTGCCACACAGTGTAGTTAAAAGCTTTAGCTGGCGTGGTTGTGACACGGGGAAGCCTTTACTACTAACAACTGGAAATTGCTCTAGCTTTAACTGCACAATTTCGAAAAGGGAATTTGTGTGGTTTTGTTTTCGTGTAACTTTGTGGAAGAGTGCTTTAATGACTCTAGGATATGGGGAAGAATAAATCTCAGTATGATGTTTTTTTGAGAGGGGGCAGTGTAACTCTTACTGTAAAAACCATTTCGACATGGAGTCCATGTAGCAGTAATTATTTGGTATCTAAGCAGTTTTGATCGGTGGTTGGTGTTTAACATAAATACGACAATTGGATGGTTTGTTTGAGCAGTACAGCATATGTTATAGCGGAAAAGTGATGGATGGTTAAGTAGTTGGAGATGTTTGTAGGGGATAACGTGGCAAAATAGAGATTTGTGCATAGTCAGATCATTGCTGAGCTGTGAGCCCAAGAGATATTGGGAAGCTATCAAAAACCTCTAGTAGAGTTTAGGGTTCAGAAAACAAGGCGCATCAGATCTAAAGAGGATGAAAGCCAGTTCCCATCCTCCAGTATGTGATGATATGACAAGATAATGTGTGGGGCTATCAATAGTGTAAACTGCAGCACACCAATAGAAAAGAATGATGTACTGTGGAGAGGTGATGGACAGTCTTTCTCAACAAATTAACATATTTTTTCAGTTTACATTAATATAACTATTCAGTCGTTTAGAAAAAAACTGGGTTTAATACAGGAAAGCAAAGTCAAGATCTGTTTTAAATTGGAGTTTTGCTGTTCTGGATAGACTGTTTCTTTTGGCACCCAGCTAGCGATCACTTTTGAGAGTGTCTTACTGTCTAGCATTCAGCGGTGGTACAAGCCTATATGATTAACCTGATGAAGCATCCTTGCTTATAGAACTAACACAGTATTTGTGGCCTCCTGTTAGAAAATATAGGTATTTTCTGTAAGAATAACCGCCTGGCACAGCAGATGTAATGGGGCCATAATCTGAGGAGATAGAATGCAGAAGGTGGACAGAAACAGGTTTCAGTGGAGGTCCTTTGTAAAATCACAATTTCCTAGTTGCTAATCTTTTGTGGTATGTGAAGTAAATCCATAGAGAAAATACACTAGAATCAAATCATTCCAGTTGTTCTGGGATTACATATTACACAACATGAAGGATGCATGAAATATCCAAGTAAAAGCCAGTCTTTTTTTCCTGAGTTTAATTTCAGGCACTTCTTTGCCATGTAGGTGATTAGTCTTCAGGATGCAGCCTCTAAAGCGTAACAAGTCCTTCTGCTTGTCCCCAAAGACACACTACACTTTGGTTTGATGTACTTGTGCAAGGTGAAAATGAATGTCATCAAACTGGGGGGGGGGGGTGTATTTGTATGTGTATATATATGTGTGTGTTTATTTTATCTCACGGGAAAGGGCTCTGAAAGAAGATTAAATGAAGAGGACAAGGAAAGGAGCTAATGGTTTGTAGCAGGCCAGCCACTTCCGTTCCATTTCACTGGTACAGAGCGACCCGTTGGTCACCTGTAAAATATCAAGGTTCCTTGTATGGAATGCCACTCAAAGGTCTAGTAAGACTGCAGTGGTATTATAAGCCTTCATTCATTCTTACTCAAGTAGAGGTGATTTATGAACACTGATTATAATGTGCAGCCAGTGGCAGTAAAAAGCAATTTTCATGAAGTTGAGAAACCATGACTGATGCCTTTCCTCTCATATGGCATAACTCCGCCTCTGGCTCACTTTTATCCAGGTATTTTAACAAGTGCCTCATAATGTGCCACAATCTTAGATGGGACAATGATATATTTTTTCAGGGTTTCCACTGCAGCCACGTTTGAGAAATCCAAAACACCTCTGGAAGTTGCAGATTTAGCCAATCTTCCCAATCCATATCTGGAAATCATGCAGACTGTAACCCACAAACCTCCCTGCGCTACTCGAGAACGGTGGGTTCAGGGCAAAGATCAGACCTGTGAACTTATAGGACTATGTCTTTTAGTGAGTTCTGAAGCCTCCTTTCCAGGGATGAACATATTGAAGAAATCCACACTATATATTCAAAATACTTTTTTTTTTTTTGTTTGTTTTTTACAAATACCCTAATCTAGTGCACGTTATGACTAGATGTTAATGTAAAAACCAACTTTATGGTTGTAAATAGAAAGACTATTAAGCAGTGTATTAAAAAGAATTGCAACATACTTGATGGTGTTCAAATGACATTCATTAAATTGAACCATTTACTAATTAATTCAATCTTTGGGAACAAACCCATATCCTTCCCTTTCGCAGTCCCTAGGTAACCCTCATTCACACCAATTAGAGTTTGTGGCATACCGTGAACTGGAATTTGTTACTCAACCAGCTACTGTGCTTTGAGAAGGCAACAGTCTAGTCTGTCTTATGGCATGCCCACGCGTAGAAATATGCTGCTAACGCCTGGATCAGAGAGTCCATAGCCTTCACTGCAGAGGTTTGCAGTACGCAGCCTAAAGTAAATTCCAAATGGAAAGCTGCAGATGTCTTTCCAAAGAGGTCTGTCAGACTTAAATACCCTTTTCTGATTATTATGACCAGGTCAAACCTCGTTAAAAATGATGTAAAAGATAACACAAATTATTTTGCACATTTACCAAAATATACTGCTTCTTATAAATCACATTATACAGATACCCTATCAACCTACAATAAAGCAAAATTATAATGTGTTATGTCTAAACAAAGCGTGTATTTATAAATGAAAAATATGCACTTAAAATGCATGAACGTATGAACTGCAGATGGGTCACATATGCAGACAATGGAAAGCATACATTAGTGGATTGGTAGTTGCAATGCAACAGGTCTCGCATTAGTGAAAGTTTGAGCTATTGGTGTTGCAAATGATAATGTTTGTTAGATTTTATTTTATATCAAACAATATCCCAGCAGTAGCATAAGTAATTTAAAAAATGGAAACATATACTCAGCCGCAATGGTTCGTTTTATAACTGCATTAAGGATGCAGTACCTTTTGTGGCTAATAGAGATCCATTTATAACTTCACAGGGACACTTAGTAACAGCCTGTGGTACTGCACCTTTTCTTCGCTTTGTGTATTTTTTTTTTATTGCTTATGTTACTGAGGGCATACCTTTTGACCCAAAAAAAAATCTAACAAACATTCTTATTTGCAATGCCAATAGCTCAAACTTTAATAATGCGAGACCTATTGCATTGCAAATGCTTGTTTCTATATTGCTTCACAAATTTTCCTATGGGAATTAACATGGGAAATCAATGTTTTGGGACTCCCCCTTTTTCTTGGCTCCTCCTTAATGGATCACCATAAAACTTTCCAGGTAGGAGCTGAAGTAGATGAACGTTTCTCTGAACTTGTTTTGGGAAAGTTTTTTGAAAACTTGTCAAACAGCACCAAAGTTATTAGCTAAACAATGGAAACTCTTACCTAACTATAACTACACGGCTACACAGTGGTGACTCCCACTGTATCATAAATATGCACAGTGGTGACTCCCACTGTGAAATAAATACTCACACACAAACACAGACATATTTTCATATCGGTATATAGATATATATATAAACTTCAAAATAGCGGGCTCATAAGTGAGGTTGGTGCGAATCAGGGTGCATGCTGTTTGTACATTTCACAAATATAGCAAACCTGGTTAAAAGACACACCTGCCCTTAGGAAGTGTTGTGATAGTGTGTATATTTTCAGAAATTAACAACCAGATCAACGCATTTGGCCTGTAAAACAGCTTTATTCACGATAACCTGCCATCTTAGAACATTGTGTAAAATGCCCTCTACCTCGTGGGATGGTCACATGATTCAGTATCAAACGTAAGGAAATACTTCAATTTTTCATCTAAAAGAACCTTTTTCACATTACTCAATAATTTTATTCTTATACATGAAAAACTAATTATGCCAGGAGTATATAATCCTTTATACAGTTGTTCCGATACTTTCAATTTCAGATACATAGAGATCAAAATATGCTACATCACTCATGCATATCATTTCAGAAAAGCTATTTCATAGCAGTATGTTCATTAATCGTTATAGCAGTCAATTACCTGATTATTGCAACCTAAGTTCCAATATGTATATGTATGTTTGTATATATGTGAAATAATGTGTGTGACATTTAAATATTCACGATGAGCTCAGTGTCAGCCTCGTTCCCGTGAGTCAGGTAATAAACAACTTCTATCCCTTGGCCTTCTGAGATATCATACAAAGCGAGGACTTCTTCTCCTCAGACTGCTTTCTATCCCAGGTACAGAGAGCTAACATCCAAATCATTAAGTTGCAAAAGTAACCTTCACATATAATTCTATCAATAACATTTCAGACTAACGAGATCATGGCAGCTCCTGGTGCCTGGAACGAGAAAAAAATTAAGCACAGCAAGCAAAAATACAACATATCATTAAAGCGGAGTCGGTCATCTGAGGCCTAGAGCAAGTCTGGCTAAATTAGTATGAACATTCACTAACTATAGTTCACTATTAATGTAAAATCTCTCATCATAATCGATCAAAATATAAAATCTTGAGTATAAATATGTAAGCAATGATTAAACTGGTTAGATGTTGGCAGGTTATTTGAATACAAAACGAAAAAGGTGAGACTGTCGCACCACATGCGGTGTGTTGGTGTGGATGGCAGTGACCTATATTCATCCATTGCCCCTTTCAAAGGAATGCAGAGAGAGGGTGGTAGAGAAAATGGCGGAATATTTCAGCCATTCTTCTCACCTAATGAGAGGGCCACCACTGCTTTGCCACGGCTCAGGAATCTACAGAACGCACAGGCCTTTTTGTTCATGTCTCTCCTGCCCCAAAGTTCATTGTCCTTCTGCTGAACTCCTCTGTGCAAAAGTAGCAGTGTTTTGCAATGCACCAGGAAACAATCTTTCCGCTCCTGATCCCCAGATGACCACATCAGGCACCAAAAGATTTTTCAGCAGGGGCCAGCGCATTTGAGAGTTTCTGTGTTCGAGTTAAAGTATGTCTATGTGCGATTTAATGAATAAGAGTGAGTATGTGCATATGGTTTCACATGTGTGTGTGCACGCAAGACAGTGAACTCATAGAATGGCGAATTCTTTAGTTGTAAAAACTATGCAGCTCTCATGATGGTGAATGATGTTATTTAGAAACATTGTTAAGATATTCTATGGTCTGTCCTCTGATCATATAGGGACATATTTGGGCACCCAGGTTGCTGAATGCTCTGGTTAGCTATAGACCAGGGGTCTCCAACCTTTTCAGTAAAAAGAGCTACTTATGTTCAATGAAAATCATCCTGAGCAACTAATATTATTGCCCTTGTAATAGTGAGCACATCAGACAAAATTATAATAGTGGCCTTCGGCAGCGATCACCTCAGTCCATTAGGCAGGGTTGTCAGCAGTAACTTTAAAAAGTGTAGGTCAATTTGGAATCCTTTTTCATAGGTAATACATAACAGCTGTAGCTTCAATGCTCGTAGTACAGACGCAATATTATTAGTAATAAGTCACCTGAATGTCGCATGATTTACCACTCAGCTTTAAAAGCATTGGGAAAAATCCATAGATCATGGTATGAGTTCTGAAAATGCATACATTTTCATCTTCAATAAACACTTTTCAATTTTGATATAAATATATTAATTCTGCCTATCAAAAGCTTCTAATTTAGTAGGCTGGGATGCACACAGGAGAGCTACTCAAAGGTAGCTGGAGAGCTACCAGTAGCTCAAGAGCTACTCGTGGGAGAAGCCTGCTATAGACCTATCCTGTGATAATATATGTGTGGTCCCTAGACCCATTTGGGATAAAACTATACAACTACCAGCTTTGGGTAGAGACAGGTCTACTGTGCGATAATATATGACCTGTCTTCATGTATTATAGGAATAAAACAGCACAGTTCTCGCAATTGTACTTTGATGATATGCAGAGTTACGCTGGATAATGTATGGCACGATCCCAGTACTATATAAGCAAAAACTAAGGATGTAAATGCATTGGCATTTACAGGTACGCTCCAAGATTATATATTGCCTGTTCATAGGCTGTAAAGGGGTATTAACAGGTGCTCCCATGGTGGTGAACGTTCTGCTTATCTTCACCCTTATGCAGCCTGTTTCAATGCATGATGAGGTAAACTGCTGCATCTCTCAGGATGGTGACTATATTAGTTGTTGACAGATTTTTCCGTATATAGCAGGCAGCTTATCGACTGTAATAGTATCATCATCTAGGTGAGGAATACTTTGGTTACCCACACACCTACATTACACTGATATAAAAAAAATGACCTGCTGAGAGACTTGTGACGCTGTGTGAAGCAGTTCTCTCGGTGATGAATGATTTGGGTATTTGTCCCTTAGGATACACAGGGCTATGGTGTAGGAAAGGGCCCCTTTTTGACCTGGTCACCCCCACTTTTTGCCTGGTATCTGATGCAATTTTGAAAGAAGTGCACAGGGTTCCTGCTAACCAGATCCCCGGTAACAGATCTCTTTCCCTAAAACTGTACAATTGTCCCGACAATTGGCAATACCTTTAGCACCCCCTGTAAGTCCCTAGTAAATGGTATCCCTGGTACCTACGGCAGGGACACTAAAGAGGGTCCCTAGGGGTTGTAGCATGTATTGTGCCACCCTAAGAGACCCCTCAGCACCCTCATGCAAACTGCCATTGCATGCTGCGTGCCTTGCTGCAGAGAAAAGTAAAGACACAACATGGCACACTCCCTATGTGCCATGGCTGCCGTTGCTGCAGGCAGTATAGATAAGTCACCCCTACAGCAGGCCTTACAGCCCTAAGGCAGGGTGCACTATACTACATGTGTGGACAATCTGCATGAAAAGATATGCCCCTATGATGTCTACGCCAATTTTTAGATATTACAAGTGAACAGAGAAGACATTTTAAATGCATGGTCTGGACACTGGTAATTACGAGTTTCCCAGCTACATGATGGCTTTGCTGAAACTAGATGTTTGGTATCAAACATTTCATATTAATAAGCCCACACTGATTCCAGTGATGGATTTATTAATACATGCACCCAGAGGGCACCTTAGAGGTGCCCCTTGAAAACATACCGACTACTAGTGTACTGGCTGACTGTTATAGACCAGCCTGCCACCACAGACAGGTTTCTGACGCTCTCAGGTGATAGCCTGTGCTCTCTGAGGGCAGAAACATTGCCTGCTCCAGATGGAGGTGTTGTCGCCTCCTTCAAGCAGGATGGCTAAGTAATCAGCATATCAAGGCAGGAGGCTTCAAAGGCCTCTGTCGCCTTTGAAATGTGACCCAAGGCTTCCCCAGACAGCAGAGGAAATGCCATCCCCTGCCCTGGGCACAATTGGCTCCAGGACAGGTGGGAAAATTAGCTAGTTAGGAGGTGTGATCCTCACTGAGGCTAGTTCCACCTCTAAATGCTCAGCACTACCCTCGATAAGCCTAAACTGCTTGCCCACACTACCACTAAAGAGAGCATTTAGTGTTATCATTTTTGCCTCTGTAAACAAATAAGGGTGTCCTGGACTCTTTACACAGTGTACCTCATTTTGGACCACTATATAATGAGCTAGCTTCCCTCATGTGGGTAGTGCTAAAATTACGTATTCAGAGGGATAAACAAAATTCACGTTGATGGAAATATTTCATGAGGGGTAATGCAGGCCCACAGCCATCCAGAGGTCCCCCAACCTTTTAAGCCCCCCCCCCCCACTCGGCTCAAAGCCAATGAATATCTGTGAGATATGGGCTACTGGGGGCCCCTCATCACATTCTTCAGGGGAACCCTATTATTCTGTTTACACCACTGGTGAAGAAATAACCTAAAGCATCAGGTTTTTATTACCTCTGTACATTTTTAGGTGGTTGTTTTCCAACAGTCTCAGATTATGGTGGCGGTGGGGCAGTGAGTGAAAGCTATATATGGGAGGGGCTAACAAGGCACTCGGCGGAATAGGACTATTTAGAGGACCCCTCACTAACCTTGCAGGGTGACCACTCGGGTTTCATTATGCCACTGCATTCACTTCGTTTATTCCAGCTAAAACAAACATACTTATTTAATATGATTTTATTCTGTATTTTTATTTAAATTTGCTTCAAATAAAGTCCTCTTTGAATGTCACCTTACTCGTGTGTACCTGTGCTCCTGTTGTGAGTTTTGAGAATGCATGCAGTGACAGCAGTTACACCCCTATGGGAATCTACGATTGGTAGATGCCGTGGAAGGATCCACAGAAACGCGTGCTTCTAATTTTAGCAATGATTCATCATCTTTCGGGCAACATTGGCAATGGACCTGGCGATTCTGCACTCGATGTGTTAGGTCTTACCGCACAGGAACATAAAACAGATGAAATGTCAGAGCGTGATCCATGGAAGCGTCAGATGAGTTTTACTGGGAATAATATTGTCACGAGCACCCGTCGGTTTTCCGTGTAGACTATTCTATTAATCCAGGCTAATGTAAAATGTACTTTAGAAACACATTATAAACTCATCTGGAGGTTGAGTTTTAAGCTAGCCTGCAGTCTGGTGACAAACAGCCTCCAAGAAAGCAATCATGAACGTCACTCGCCTGGCGCATTTGTCAACGTGCTGCGACCTTCAAAGGGCCCAGTGGACCAAATAAACGAGTGTTTCACACTTGGCTGGGAGTCCCGTATATTGTTTTCTCATGTTAATTAGCACAGTGTGTATTTCAGAAGAAGAAAAATGAGCAACTAAAATGGGTCCTTAGCGATGAAGGGAACGAGGGGCACTGTATGTGGAGTTATGGACCACCCACACCTCGCATGTCCTCAGGGTGATAGCTTCATTTGTGCAAAATTAGATATTCTGTATAGACCCCTACAAGGTTGATTTATTGGCGCAGCGGCCACGTGACCCTTGTCATGTAAGACGCCTTCAACCAGTCAGCGCTTTCAGGGCACAGTATATTGCATTCTGGGATTTTTGCTTTTGCTGGTAGTTAAAGGCTGAAGCATCACAGCTGGTAAAGCATGGTTATCTAAAAGCAAGTGGTTGAAGATATGACACGTGAGTTAGGTCCAATTGTCACTACTGTTGGTTGTGAAGAACAAGTTAATGACAAGGACTAGGTGGGTCAGGGAGCAAGCAAGAATGTCCTGGAAGTGAGTAGTAGGCTTGAAAGAAACGCCAGGCAAGGCATACCATTGCGTATCGTACACGCTCACTAGAAAAGGAAAGCGAAAGCAAATGTTCCATGCAATACCTGGGAGAGGCTAGTAAACTTTGGTTAACATGAGCAGTTTAGAGGGGAGTAGTGTGAAATGACAGAGGAGAGTGAAGATTGACCCGTTGAAAAACGAAGGGTATATTTCAAATGAATTTGGATCAGCAATATTTGTAAAGTAGTTAAAAGTGAGTAAAAGAAACAAGGTTAAAGATTCTTTGTAAAGGTACTTCAACCTACATACAGTAAACCTACTGTACAGTGGATTTTGAAATAAAGTCTATATATTCACACAGCTGCACAAAAACTAATTTTGCATTTATTTGAGAAGATCGGCCTGTGGCCTTGTCGACTTGCTCCAGCCCTTCAGCTTCCAGGTTTTAGAGCTGCTGGAGATACAACCAGGTGGCTTAGTGGCATGCTGTTCCTCATGCTATTGGTCGCTTCTGGTGGTTATGGTGGTTCAGGCTGCAACAGCTCCCTGCGGTGGGCCACAGTATTATCTGGTCTGTGTTTGCAGTTTAGGTTCTCTTTTAGAGGTGTTTTTTCTATTCTGGCCTATCAGCAAGTGGCTACTCACAATGATGCCTGGGAGTGAGTTCAGAGGGCTTGGTGAAATGGCTCTTTGGTGTGAATGAGGGCCGCAACATCCACCGAAGAATTGCAGACTCCTTTTTTTGCATGGCTTACCATTACACATTATGCACCCCGGCCCTAAGGGCGCCAATGAAATACTAATGGATGATCTGGCTAATTTTAAAAGTAGGGTTTTCAACACATCAAAAACATGCTTTGACCTATGCAGACTGCAGCTTCTGCATGGGCAACCTTCACACCTTGTTTATATGGTCACTCATGTGAGTGGTGTAAGTGCCTACTGCAGCCTACATCTGACATTTATGTTTCTGGTACATTTTTGGAGCTGTGCTACTGTGGTCTTACTAAAGAGCTAGTGATGCCAATTGTAATCCAGCTTTGGCACCCTGGTTATGCAACACTGAGTGCTATAAGTCCTCACATGCTGTAATGTATAGATCCACTACTGATTATTAGTTTAAATATCACTTCTGAAATAGCACTTACCAAAGCTAACCTGTTCTTGAATATGGGAGTCTAATGTTTCTACTTTTGTAACATAAATGCTTAGTATGATGTTGTAATCACAGCCAGTTATATGACCAATAAAAACATTTCCTTTGTCCCCACAAAAACTTGAGGGTTTTTGTGGTTAAGACATTTGTAAGAGATGGCATCTTGTAAAAGCCTGGAGGCATCTTAAGAAGACGGGTAGAGGCGAATATCTGAAGAAGTGGCAGGCTGAGGGACATTGAGGCAGTTTTGTATCTAGCTTGCTCACGGCAAATGCTGAAGACAAAATCCAGGATTTTAGATGCTTTTCAGAAGGCAGTGATGTTGGAAATGAGCATCGTATGCATGCTGATGGAGCACATTATAGAGAGATGCTCACCTGAACACAAAACCTCTGTCAGCCAAAGAAAGGATTTGAAGGAAGATGGGCTAAGAAGGTTCTTGTTTGAGGAGTGTAGCTCTCCCATGGGCTGGTGAAGAACAGTGGGGTGAGAAACGTACCTGGGGGAGTTGTGTTTGTAGCCTTGTGAATAATAACACTTACTTTAAAATTGGAGTGTACACAGACAGGCAGTGCAATGGCTTCAAAATGGGTTGCATTGTGCCCCAGACCGCCAGGGTTTGCGCCGAGCAGAGCCACTTACTAGTGTAGGATTTAAGGTATAGTGAGCAAGGGAGGAATTTAAAGGATCCACAACAGAATTTCAATATGCTGGTTTGGGGGTGATAAGGGAATGTGTGACTGTAATGATGTCTTGGCGGTGGACGTGTTTCATATTCTGCACGTATTTTGAAATAACATTGCCAGAGGGGGTCAATAAATTGATGAGAGGGTTATTCAGTATTAAATATTATATATATATATGGTGTGGTAACATTGAAGCAAAGTTTTTCAATACTCCTTCAAGACTGTATGATCTTTAATTATTGCTGAGGTTCTATTAGATATGTTCAAGCTGGGAGTATATGTCTCCCATGACACCAATCTATAGCTCAGTGTCATCAGGGAAGGTGTGAAAGCAACCCCAGACACTCACAGGATGTTCATCAGTGGATGCAAGTATACATTACGGAAAGCTTGGAAGAAAGTAGAGACTTAGAGTAATCAAGTCTCAAGGCAGACTTCAATGTAATGATTCTGAAAAAAAATCAAAGCTGTGAATAAATGGGATGGATATTCTGGACAAAGACTGGAATTTTTGGAGAAGGATTGAGCGCTTGCTCTTTATAAAGTACAGCCATACAACGAAGCCGTCCACCACTCTGTTCATGAAATAATTCTCAGATATGATATGTAGCTGTCTCTCGAGAGGTTAATCTCCTTTGGATTTACATTTCTACCAGCTCGTATGAAGCCATTCCTGGGCCATTTCCATTTTAGCAGCATTTTGTGACATTTCCCATGACGCACTGACAGCACGTGCCGGCAATGGTATTGTTTTTATTTTTTACCTTATTGCATTCATCGCCCACCAGGTTACACTGTTATGCCAGAGTCAAGTGTGAAAGTGTTTCTAATTATTCTAAGTGCCCCTCTTTTTTGTCCATCCACATACCTGACAGGCAGGCTCTTGGAGTTTCCCATCCCAAGCAGCTGTATCAATTCATTTAGCTTCTTCCCTTTTTCTGCATCTTTCCTATGCTTGTGTCTTGCTCTGTGCTTTAATTTGAGCTGTCCTCATTTCTGGTCATCTAGCCTTATTAATCTGAGAAGTACGACCTCGCCACAAAAAGTTAGAACTCTGAACCATACTAGACTTCATTACTCGTCATTTTTCTAGTGTGGCATTCCATTAACCGTATATCCATTCCGCTTCACGAAAATCACGTTTTACTATTGTTTCGGGTAGTCGCCTTCTCATTGCAGGCCTCCAACCTGACATATATTGTTTACCACTCTGAGCACGAATGTAAAATTTGTCAAAAGTCCTAAAAGTATTTGTAGCTTTTACTCACATTTCAAGCCCATAATGCACACTGTTATTTCAATAAGAGCCCTACACACACTTTTGAACTCCTAGGGCTTCGTTGTGGTTGTTGCAGTATGCACACCAATCTCTTGCCTGTCTTTCTTGTTTAAAGATGTATTTTCAATGAGTGTAAAAAGGTTAATGGCTACATAGGAATGGCGCATCTTATGCAGTTACTATACCTGTCTTAGCAACTTGGCATACTGGTAAGCTGTAATGTGCATCCTGCAAATAATAATGCTCTACAGGGAGAGGGTGAATTGTGGGCTAACATGGTAGTCAGAGGATCAGAGGTGAAAAGTGATATGTGGGATAAAGAACTTAAAGCAGGGTGAAGTGATCTCATGTGGACAAAAATATACGTAGAAGAAAGGAACAAAGTCACACATTGTAATAACTAGACCATTCTGAAGTAAAATATTGCTGATTAGACAGTGAGCCATTGAGGTGATAGGGAGTTCCTGAAATGCATACATTAGCGAAATTGCTATTGTTGTAACCATAAAGGGTTGCAAGAGTACTTTAGTCTAGACAAGACCATTCAGGTGTGTAGATTGTTTCTGGTTGCTGGGCAAAAAGATAAATTCAAATGTATAACCTTTTTTTGAACTGTAGGAAACTTTAATATTGCAATTCGCAATAATTTGAATAGTTCGTTTAGAAATTCCAGGGATTTGAAACGGCCCACTCCTGTGCATAGAATGTGGGCACTCCTGTGGAAAATATCTTCAGAATTTGGTCTTAAAGGTATATGTAGAACCAGATATCCGCTTTTTATACATTTTGCCTTAAATTCATATGTAAAATGTTTCTATGTTCTGTGAAAACATGTCACTCTATCAGATTTGCTGCAAGAATGTATCTAGTTAATCAGACAAGTGAAGATCTAATACAAGATGGACATTTAATGTAACGTTTGTGACAAATCCACCTTTTATCAAAAGGTTGAAAACTTGAATCGTCGAATATCAGGCATATTAATGGAAAAAACTGACATACATTAATTTGGTGGGATGTCTTAAAGGCATTTTGTTCAGGGATACATTATCCTCTACGGAATTAATATAGGTAGAAAATGTTAAATAAATACTGAGTATTCACATTACGGAGAACAAAAATTGAAGAAGGAGCACTGGGAAGAAAGCCATGTGATAGCACCCTCTGTTCTTAAGCATCTATGGCGATTCGATCCCTCAGATAAATTACACATGAATTAGGAAGTTATCCTCCTGGTATTTTTCATGGGTAGAATAGCACTGACGAAGATGGTCCTGCCTCCCAGACAACTTTACTTTTTCTTAAATATTGCTTTGATCATTCCCGGGAGGGTCATTAAGGATGCAGACACTATACTATGTGTCATCAAATGGATGAACAGAAGAAGACAGGTGGCCATGACCAAAATGAAATTACCTGTAAAAGAGAGTAGGGTTAATATCTCCCTGCTCTTCTGCAGTGGGTGGCAAGATGGCTGATGGTGTTCCCGTTTCTGGAAATGAAATATATGATAAAAGCTTTGGCCCCAATGTTCATCACAGCTGCTATATGGGGTGACGTATCACATGGAAAATCCCAATTACCTGAGCTAGTGACAGCCGTGAGGAAGTGCTGGGACTACTACCTTAAAAAGGTCGCAGTGAAAATGGGATGCACACCTGACTATCACTATTGCCAGTCCAAAGACTGGGAGGGATTGTCAGAGACACTCTACTAGATGCTGGGAGGCAGCAGGAGTCGTACACACTGGCCAATTATATGAAACAGGCAGACTCATGATATTGGCAAATTTTAGTATAGCATATCATATACCAGAGGGACAATTTCTGAACTACAGCTGGTTAGTCAGCAAAATTCACAAAACCTGAGAGCAAGAAGGCGCAAAGACAGAGCTTTTCAGACCACATTGACTATGGGCTGGAGGCGAGGAGCAATCACAGCACAGCATACAGAGCTATCAGCAGACAAGCGTTCTCACCGTGGGACAGCCTCAGAAAAAGATGGGGCCAAACTTGCAGGCATCCCTGTCAGAAGTAAAATGGCCCAAGGCAAGGAAGTCTGTAACCAGAGCCTTTAGGAATGCTTGTGTCCAATCCATGCAGTTCAGTTTCCTTCATCTGACTTACCTGACCAGAAGGCCAATGAAAGATCTGTATCTGACCCCACTGGGCTCTTGGCCAAGATGCGAAATGGAGGATGCAGGCTGTGAGAAGTTGGCCTGGCATATGCTGTCCACTAATTATAGTGGGCACCTTGCACCAGTCCAAACAACCCCTTATTGGAGATAGGTTAAAGACAACCTTTCTTGAAAGCTATCCTAGTGGTAGCTATGGAGAGCAGCCTTCAGGCTAAGTCTTGAAGGAATGTAAAGCAGCTTGTTTTACCAGTCTATAATCTCTTGAGTGATCAAATGAAAGAGCACCACACCAGGTATATATTAAAAATATATGTATTTATTGCTAAACACACCCCTCTAGTCTCTTTATGAGGCTAGAGTTCGAAGTACATAAGTTATAAGATATTAAATCACAGTAATAGCACAAATACACGTTTGGGCCCTAGGGGCGTACCAAACCATATACCAATAAAGTGGTATGCGAACCACGACTGAACTAGACACTAGGCCTAGAGCCTCTAGAAGTGCTTGGACCACAAGGAACCACCCAAGGTAGTGACACAGGGGACCCACGGGAGACGCGTGCAGTGTAAATACACAACCGCGATACGCCGTTAACTTCTATGGAGAAAGTCGGGATCGGGAAAATAGAGGAAAGGGACACTTAAAAGAGGACTAGGACAAAACCCTTTGAGATCTAGGACTTTGAAGAGTCTCTACCCACGGGAGCACCGGAGTACTCGTGTTACCTCACCCAGGGAAGCCGGGTGCATAGGTGCCTTTCGGGGTCGGGTTTCGTCGTCGATTCGAATGGCGATCTGCTGCAAAGTGCTGCTGGCGGCCAAGAGAGAAGTGTCCGGGTGGATCCAAGAGTGGATCGGAGTTCTGGTGAACCTGAAAGCAGAGGGGACAGAGTCTGGGTCACTAGCCAGTGACCAGGAAGGCGATGGACAGATGCCCACCGATGTCGAGTGCTTCAGGTGCGTTGACGGTCGTCTTGACTCTTCAGCCACGAGGTCCGGGAGGCGTTGTCGGTGACCAGGAGCAGGATTCGGGCTGGTACACGATGTCTGTCGAGTGCTGAGGTGTCGGCGACCGGATTGGACCCAACAAGCCTTGGCAACGGCAAGTCTCGATTAAGATGTAGATCGTCGATGGTGCAGACCAGCAAGGTCTGTGGAACTCACCCAGCGAGGGTAAGTGAGGGCAGGCCTGGAGCAACCAGGATGCCAAGTTAGGAAAAGATTGGCCTTCGTTAAGGGCTACTAGCCAACGGGCTAGCGACCGCGAAGGAGCCTCGTGACGCCGCACGTGGAGCTGGCTTACAGGACACTCGTGGAGTGGGGGCCAGTGATCTTCGGTGCAGGTGGTGCTGGAGGCTAGGGCTACTCGGAGCCCAAAGCACGACTTCTTGGGAGACCCAGAAGATGGTGCACTTGCAAATGTGCTCGGTGTCCAGGGGTCACGGTCTCAAGTCACCCACGATAGCCACGGGCCTCAGCTTTGCTGGGGACTCAGGGTAGCCTCGGGAAGTCTGAGAATCCACCTCTGGTGATGCGATGACTTCGGCGTCCGACGGGAGCTTCAGAAATGCGAACCGGACAGATGCTTCTTTGGTGCCTGCCAAGCAGGGGAGTCACTCCTTGACCCCAAGGGAGATTCTTCAGTCCTCTAATCTTGTCGTAGAGCGTCGAAGGTCCAGGATTCAGTGTCAGAGTTTCGTCCAGGTATAATCTAAAGTCCTAAGGACTGGGTTCCTACCTTTATTCTAAAAATAGGGGTTGGACTACTCTGTGGCCCCACCTATGGGTGGGTCAGGGCAGAGGGGTGGCTACACCCCTTTCCCTTTGTCCAGTTCGCGCCAAAGCAGGGGCTGCAAGCCCCATATCCGGTTTGAACTGGGGTATGCACAGGGACACCAAATGTGCCCCCAGTGCAGGACTTCAAAGCACCCGAAAGTGCTCCCGCCCAGCCCCAATACACATTATCCTGTCTGGGGAGGTGGTCACACCTCCCTGGGACAGGAAACCTATTGTCCAGGCCTCCCCTGCCGGAGTTTCGTCCAGCAGCAGGAGGCCAGACTCGTGTCTGTGGCAGCAGCATCCATTTTGTGATGCCAGGGCTCTGGAAAGAAGTTACCGGACTCGTCAGAGTTAACATGTCTTTCCCTCTAGAAGGGTGGAATACTACCCCCGCCGCCAGAATTGGCGGGGGGGTAGTATTCCAAGATGTTTGACACCAAGCACGACATGTTTAGGTGCAGCCATTCCAAAGTTAGCATTTTACCGCGAGGATATAATGCGCTTAAGAGTATATGGTCAGGCTGCACTACAAACAGCATCAGAGATGGTCTCCGAACGCTGCAGAGGGGCCCTGCTCATGCAGGGGCACCCTCTCACATAGGAACCACGCACTCTGCCTTTAGGATTGATAAGGCCTGCCTTAGGAGTGACTTATAGGTTTATATGTGTGTATGTATTTCGTGATATAGGTAACCTATATCACAGTAAGGGGTGCATGCACCACCTTACCCAGGCTGCAGTAGCAGACCTGTGGTGTCAGTTTGGATGGCCTTCCAGGGGTGGCATAATACATGCTGCAGCCCCTGGCAGGCCTCTGAGGTACCTATGCCCTTGGTACATAGTATACCATATACTAGGGACTTATAAGGGCACTCCAGATTCCAATCAGTGATGTGCCTAAGGCACATGGAAACCATTTTAGAGAGGAAGCAGCTAGGCTGGGGTTCTGATTAGCAGGGCCCCAGCCAGACTAATGTCGAAAAACAGTGAAGCATCAGCAAAAAGTGGGGGTACCCATGTGAAGCAGATCCTACTCTCCTACACAACCCCCCAAACGTAGGGACATTAAACTAACCTTGCCCAGTTAAGTCTTCATGTTCTAAGTGGAAATACCTAGAGAGTCCATCTGCATTCGCATGGTTACTCCCAGGCCTATGTTCCACTGTAAAGTCCATCCCCTGTAGGGAAATGGACCACCTAAGCAGTTTGGGGTTTTCACCCTTCATTTGTTTTAGCCATAAGAGGGGCTTATGGTCTGTCTGAACCAGGAAGTGTGTACCAAACAAGTATGGCCTCAACTTCTTCAGAGCCCAGACCACAGCAAAGGCCTCCCTCTCTATGGCTGACCAACGTTTCTCTCTAGGGGTCAGCCTTCTGCTAATGAAAGCTACTGGCTGATCCTGACCTTCTTCATTCAATTGTGACAGTACAGCCCCTACCCCCAATTCAGATGCATCAGTTTGAACAATGAACTTCTTGGAGTAATCAGGACTCTGCAGAATTGGAGCAGTGCACATGGCCTGCTTGAGGTCATCAAATGCCTTTTGACAGCTAGCTGTCCACTGAACCTTTTTGGGCATTTTCTTAGAAGTTAAGTCATTCAGGGGTGTCACTATTGATCCATACCCCTTGACAAATCTCCTATAGTACCCAGTCAGGCCTAAGAAGGCTCTCACCTGAGTCTGGGTAGTGGGAGCAGTCCAGTCCATGATGGTCTGGATCTTGCTCTGCAAAGGTTGAACCTGGCCTCCACCCACAAGGTGGCCCAGGTACACAACCTGACTCTGCCCTATCTGGCACTTAGTGGCCTTGATAGTCAGGCCTGCCTTTTGCAGGGCCTGTAAAACATTCCTGAGGTGGACCAGGTGATCCTCCCAGGTGGAGCTAAAGACAGCAATATCATCTAGATAAGCTGCACTATAGGCTTCCAGTCCTGTGAGAACTGTATTCACCAACCTCTGGAAAGTGGCAGGTGCATTCTTCAGACCAAAGGGCATTACCACAAATTGATAATGTCCACTAGGGGTTGAGAATGCTGTTTTGGGCTTTGCAGTATCAGCTAGTCTGATCTGCCAGTAGCCAGCTGTTAGGTCAAATGTGCTGAGATATTTGGCAGAGGCCAAAGTATCTATGAGCTCATCTGCCCTGGGTATTGGATGGGCATCAGTCCTAGTGACTGCATTGAGACCCCTGTAGTCTACACAAAACCTCATCTCTCTTTTTCCACCACTGGTGTGAGGTTTCGGTACAAGGACTACTGGACTAGCCCAAGGGCTATCTGAGGGTTCAATTACTCCCAATTCCAACATTTTCTGGACTTCAGTCCTGATACAGTCCCTGACATGGTCAGGTTGCCTATAAATCTTGTTTTTAATAGGCAGACTGTCCCCAGTGTCCACTTCATGAGTGCACCAGGTGGTCTGACTGGGTGTCAGTGAAAACATATGTCTAAACTGATTGAGGACTTGCCTGCAATCAGCTTGTTGCTGGGTAGTGAGGCTGCCTGCCAAGGCTACACCATCAACTGACCCATCGTCAGGGTTCTGTGAGAGCAGGTCAGGGAGTGGGTCACTCTCTTCCTCCTGCCCTTCATCAGTAGCCATGAGCAAGCCCATGTCTGCCCTGTCCACATATGGTTTTAACCTGTTGACATGGAGAACCCTGTGGGGACTCCTGGGTGTTCCTAGGTCCACTAAGTAAGTGACCTCACCCTTCTGCTCAACAATAGTGTGGGGTCCACTCCATTTATCTTGGAGAGCTGCTGGGGCCACTGGCTCCAACACCCACACCTTCTGTCCTGGCTGGTAAACAGTCAGAACAGCCTTTGGTCATGCCAGGCCTTTGAAGTTCCTGGCTAGCCTCAAGGTTTTTGGTTGCCTTTTTCATGTACTCAGCCATCCTGGAGCGGAGACCAAGTACATAGTCCACTATATCTTGCTTTGGGGGCTTGAGAGGTAACTCCCATCCTTCCTTCACCAAGCACAGTGGACCCCTCACAGGGTGGCCAAACAGAAGTTCAAAAGGGCTGTAACCAACCCCCTTCTGAGGCACCTCCCTATATGCGAATAAAAGGCAGGGCAAGAGTATGTCCCATCTATGCCTAAGCTTTTCTGGGAGCCCTTTAATCATGCCCTTCAAGGTTTTGTTGAATCTCTCAACTAAACCATTGCATTGTGGGTGATAGGGTGTGGTGAACTTATAAGTCACTCCACACTCCTTCCATATTGCTTTTAAGTACCCAGACATGAAGTTAGCACCCCTGTCTGATACTACCTCCTTAGGAAAGCCCACTCTTGAGAAGATTCCCAGGAGGGCCCTTGCCACCACAGGTGCTGTAGTGGTCCTGAGGGGAATAGCTTCTGGGTACCTGGTGGCATGATCCACTACCACCAGGATAAACCTGTGCCCAGAGGCTGTTTGGGGATCCATGGGACCAACAATGTCAATCCCTACCCTTTCAAAGGGTACCCCCACCACAGGTAGTGGTATCAGGGGGCCTTTGTAGTGCCACCTGCTTTGCCACTGGCTTGGCAGGTTACACAGGAGCGACAAAACTCCTTACTGTCTTCAGACATGTGGGGCCAGTGAAAGTGAGGGACAATTCTGTCCCACGTCTTGTTCTGGCCCAGGTGACCTGCTAGGGGAATATCATGGGCTAGGGTCAATAGGAAGCCCCTGAACTTCAAAGGTATTACCAACCTCCTGGTAGCACCAGGCTTGGGGTCTCTACTCTCTGAGTACAGGAGTCCATCATCCCAATACACTGTATGGGGACCACTAGCTTTCCCAGCAGCCTCAGCAGCAGCTTGCTGTCTGAGGGGTTCAAGGGAGGGGCAGCTCTGCTGCTCCTGGCTCAGATCTGCCCTAAAAGGTCCCCCTGTCCCCAAGAACTCAACCTGGTCAGGTTCAAGTTCCTCTGGGACAGTTCCTTCTTCAGGGCTGAGATCATCCCCCTCAAGGGACTGATCTTCCTCCTGAGCCAAGGGGGAAGGCACTGCCTTAACCCTACTACTCCTCCTCTTGGAAGGCACTTGGTCCATTCTTCCAGAATCCAAGGCCTGTTCAGTGCTAGACATTTTGGCTTGTGACCTGGTCACAGCAAACACATCTGCAGGGATCCCCAGCATTTCTGCATGGGTCCTGAGCTCCACTTCTGCCCAAGCAGAAGTCTCTAAGTCATTGCCAAGCAAGCATTCGACTGGTAGGTTTGCACTTACCACAACCTTCTTAAGGCCAGTTACCCCTCCCCAGGAGAAGTTAACAACTGCCAGAGTATGGTCTGTTCTGACATTGCTAGCATTGGTCACTTGGTACATCTCACCAAGTATAACTTGCCCAGGATTCACAAGGTCTTGTGTCACCATTGTGACACTTGCCCCTGTGCCCCTAAATGCCAAAGCTTTACGTCCATTTATTAAAGGCTGTTGTCTGTACTTGCCCAGATTACTGGGACTCATAGAGGAGGGCACATCCATGCCTCCATCACAGACTAACACAGCCTGAGTCAGTTCTCTGACTAAGTCAGAGCCCAACTCAGTTCCCAGGGTGAACCCTACTAAACCCTTTGCTGGAGCACTTCCACCAACTGTACTAGGGGGAACAGGTGCCTTAGGGGCATTGGTGGGTGCTGGACTGGAGTCTTTGGACTTGGTGCAATCACTGGTCCAGTGGGTCTTTTGCTTACAGACCTTGCACCATGGTTTTCTTTGGCCTTTCCCTTTTGTAGACTGTGAATCCCCACCAGAAGAAGATTTTTGGGGGCCTGATGAAGACTTTTGATCTTTACCCTTCTCCCCACCCTTTTCAGAGTTCTTAGCATCTTGCTTCTTGGTTTCCCCACCTTGGTTCTGTACCTTCTGCTTCACCCTGGTTCTGACCCATTTGTCTGCCTTCTTTCCCAATTCTTGGGTAGAGGTCAGATCAGAGTCTACCAGGTATTGATGCAACAGCTGATTTTGACTTATTAAGAATCTGCTCCCTCATTATCAGATTGTACAATCCTGAGAAGTCACACACCTTACTGCCCATCAACCAGCCTTCCAGAGCCTTGGCAGAACAATCCACATAGTCTACCCAGTCTTGAGTCGGTGCTTTTGGGTGTCTCTGAACTTCAACCTGTACTGTTCAGTGGTTAGGCCAAACCCATCAATAAGAGCACTCTTCAAGACCTTGTAATTATCAGCATCCTCCTCTCTAACAGTGAGGAGCTTGTCTCTACCTTTGTCAGCAAAGGAGAGCCACAAGATTGCTGCCCACTGCTCCTGAGGGACCTTCTGTACTTTACAGGCCCTCTCTAGAGCAGTTATCCACTTGTGGATGTCATCCCCATTCTGATAGGGAGGGACAATCTTGCTCAGGTTCCTATGGTCATAGGACCTTTCCCTATCTCTAGGGATATGGCTGCCACCATGGGACTCTAGTCCCAACTTTCTTCTCTCTCTAAAGAGATCTAGGGACTCCCTGTCTATGGCTAGTTGCTTCTTTTTGAGTTCAAGCTGAGCTTCCTCATATTGAACCAGCCTCTTTCTTCTCTCATGAGAGGATTCCCTCCTATGAGATGAGACAGAGCTCCCTATTGAGGTGCCAGAGTGGTTAGACTCCTGAGAAGAAGATCTAGACCTTCTGGGCACACTCACAATCCTTCCTGGGGGGACAAAGGGAGCCTCATTCTGATCCTCCTCTTCCTCAGGAGGGGTGGGATTATCCAGGTCAGGGCCATTGTCGCCCTCCTGGTCAGTTTCAGAGGGGGGGCTGGGGGTATTGGTACCCCTGGCCTCCTCCTCTTCTCCTGCCCCACCCTCAGCTCCTACCCCTTCAGTCCCCAAGGGCTTACTAAGGTCATAAGCCACCAACAACTCCTTGAGGTGTTGGGTGGTGGGGCTTTGGCCTGTCCTTATTTTTCTCAAGTTACATAAAGCTCTCAATTCCAAGAATGGGAGTGTATCATACTTGGAGGGTGGAAGCTCAATGGCTTCCTGCAAGGATTCTTTGGATCCTGCCCTTAAAGACATTACTAGTGTGGTGTGGTGTATGCACTACCTACTCTAGTGTGGCCTACTAAACTCTCTTGAGTTGTAGAAAGGGTTGTGCTATCCCTTAACACACAACTCTAAGTTCAGTAGAACTTACTGTATTCTAAGCTTAAATTATATGTACCTTAGGTACCTTTAGTGGTTTTCAGTTGATCAATTCAATTGAGATTATCTGGTAAAACAATAGCAAGCTGGAATCCCACACGCTGCACACCAATGTGAGAAGTTGGCCTGGCATATGCTGTCCACTAATTATAGTGGGCACCTTGCACCAGTCCAAACAACCCCTTATTGGAGATAGGTTAAAGACAACCTTTCTTGAAAGCTATCCTAGTGGTAGCTATGGAGAGCAGCCTTCAGGCTAAGTCTTGAAGGAATGTAAAGCAGCTTGTTTTACCAGTCTATAATCTCTTGAGTGATCAAATGAAAGAGCACCACACCAGGTATATATTCAAAATATATGTATTTATTGCTAAACACACCCCTCTAGTCTCTTTATGAGGCTAGAGTTCGAAGTACATAAGTTATAAGATATTAAATCACAGTAATAGCACAAATACACGTTTGGGCCCTAGGGGCGTACCAAACCATATACCAATAAAGTGGTATGCGAACCACGACTGAACTAGACACTAGGCCTAGAGCCTCTAGAAGTGCTTGGACCACAAGGAACCACCCAAGGTAGTGACACAGGGGACCCACGGGAGACGCGTGCAGTGTAAATACACAACCGCGATACGCCGTTAACTTCTATGGAGAAAGTCGGGATCGGGAAAATAGAGGAAAGGGACACTTAAAAGAGGACTAGGACAAAACCCTTTGAGATCTAGGACTTTGAAGAGTCTCTACCCACGGGAGCACCGGAGTACTCGTGTTACCTCACCCAGGGAAGCCGGGTGCATAGGTGCCTTTCGGGGTCGGGTTTCGTCGTCGATTAGAATGGCGATCTGCTGCAAAGTGCTGCTGGTGGCCAAGAGAGAAGTGTCCGGGTGGATCCAAGAGTGGATCGGAGTTCTGGTGAACCTGAAAGCAGAGGGGACAGAGTCTGGGTCACTAGCCAGTGACCAGGAAGGCGATGGACAGATGCCCACCGATGTCGAGTGCTTCAGGTGCGTTGACGGTCGTCTTGACTCTTCAGCCACGAGGTCCGGGAGGCGTTGTCGGCGACCAGGAGCAGGATTCGGGCTGGTACACGATGTCTGTCGAGTGCTGAGGTGTCGGCGACCGGATTGGACCCAACAAGCCTTGGCAACGGCAAGTCTCGATTAAGATGTAGATCGTCGATGGTGCAGACCAGCAAGGTCTGTGGAACTCACCCAGCGAGGGTAAGTGAGGGCAGGCCTGGAGCAACCAGGATGCCAAGTTAGGAAAAGATTGGCCTTCGTTAAGGGCTACTAGCCAACGGGCTAGCGACCGCGAAGGAGCCTCGTGACGCCGCACGTGGAGCTGGCTTACAGGACACTCGTGGAGTGGGGGCCAGTGATCTTCGGTGCAGGTGGTGCTGGAGGCTAGGGCTACTCGGAGCCCAAAGCACGACTTCTTGGGAGACCCAGAAGATGGTGCACTTGCAAATGTGCTCGGTGTCCAGGGGTCACGGCCTCAAGTCACCCACGATAGCCACGGGCCTCAGCTTTGCTGGGGACTCAGGGTAGCCTCGGGAAGTCTGAGAATCCACCTCTGGTGATGCGATGACTTCGGCGTCCGACGGGAGCTTCAGAAATGCGAACCGGACAGATGCTTCTTTGGTGCCTGCCAAGCAGGGGAGTCACTCCTTGACCCCAAGGGAGATTCTTCAGTCCTCTAATCTTGTCGTAGAGCGTCGAAGGTCCAGGATTCAGTGTCAGAGTTTCGTCCAGGTATAATCTAAAGTCCTAAGGACTGGGTTCCTACCTTTATTCTAAAAATAGGGGTTGGACTACTCTGTGGCCCCACCTATGGGTGGGTCAGGGCAGAGGGGTGGCTACACCCCTTTCCCTTTGTCCAGTTCGCGCCAAAGCAGGGGCTGCAAGCCCCTGATCCGGTTTGAACTGGGGTATGCACAGGGACACCAAATGTGCCCCCAGTGCAGGACTTCAAAGCACCCGAAAGTGCTCCCGCCCAGCCCCAATACACATTATCCTGTCTGGGGAGGTGGTCACACCTCCCTGGGACAGGAAACCTATTGTCCAGGCCTCCCCTGCCGGAGTTTCGTCCAGCAGCAGGAGGCCAGACTCGTGTCTGTGGCAGCAGCATCCATTTTGTGATGCCAGGGCTCTGGAAAGAAGTTACCGGACTCGTCAGAGTTAACATGTCTTTCCTCTAGAAGGGTGGAATGCTACCCCCGCCGCCAGAATTGGCGGGGGGTAGTATTCCAAGATGTTTGACACCAAACACGACATGTTTAGGTGCAGCCATTCCAAAGTTAGCATTTTACCGCGAGGATATAATGCGCTTAAGAGTATATGGTCAGGCTGCACTACAAACAGCATCAGAGATGGTCTCCGAACGCTGCAGAGGGGCCCTGCTCATGCAGGGGCACCCTCTCACATAGGAACCACGCACTCTGCCTTTAGGATTGATAAGGCCTGCCTTAGGAGTGACTTATAGGTTTATATGTGTGTATGTATTTCGTGATATAGGTAACCTATATCACAGTAAGGGGTGCATGCACCACCTTACCCAGGCTGCAGTAGCAGACCTGTGGTGTCAGTTTGGATGGCCTTCCAGGGGTGGCATAATACATGCTGCAGCCCCTGGCAGGCCTTTGAGGTACTTATGCCCTTGGTACATAGTATACCATATACTAGGGACTTATAAGGGCACTCCAGATTCCAATCAGTGATGTGCCTAAGGCACAGGGAAACCATTTTAGAGAGGAAGCAGCTAGGCTGGGGTTCTGATTAGCAGGGCCCCAGCCAGACTAATGTCGAAAAACAGTGAAGCATCAGCAAAAAGTGGGGGTGCCCATGTGAAGCAGATCCTACTCTCCTACACATTGTTTGGACTGGTGCAAGGTGCCCACTACAATTAGTGGACAGCATATGCCAGGCCAACTTCTCACACAGGCTTCCTCCACATGGTCTGGGCATGCACAGAGCTCAGGGAAGACTCAGCACACCGACCACCCCAACAGATATGGCAACTCTTAATGAACCCAAATTGAGTCTGTTGTGCTTAATGTTTCGCCATAAACACCTATAAACTGAATGTACGTTCACAGACCTTGCCATGCTACTATCTAAGAGACAAACTGCGTTGTCCTGGAATGCAGCAAGACCCCTAATGTCCTAAGATAGCTAACGGCAACAAAACATTGGAAGGAGCCAATAGGCAGTGCTCATTAGGAAGATTAGTGAACAATCACGAGTGCCAGAAGAATGATAAGGTGGACTCCATACTTAAAGCAATCCGTTCCCTGAAGAAATAGTGAGGCCACCATGACATTTCACACATCGCTTTCGATGTTCACCTCTCACCGTAAAATCAACTTGTCCTGCTGCGATTTTAGCAGCGGGGTAACACAACCGAGTGGTGACCCCAGGGCAACCAAAAACTACCTATATATGAGGAGGCCAACGAATGCACCTTTATGGAGCTTTTGCTTAATCTATTTGATGGTTCTGTTTCATGTGTTTCTTTACCCTTCTTTCATCAATTCCTATGTTTCTGTTCTGCTCAGTTGGTGTAGTAACTGACTAAAATGTTGATATGAGATTAACATAAGTGACAATATTTGTTAGGATCACAAGCAGAATGTCTGTGTAACTAATGCTCTAACACTGTTAAAATGTAAATCCAATAAAACAGATTTAAGAAAGATGTGCGTTACATGCAAAATGTGGTTTGAACATGAATCATTGTGTGGTGGTCTTTGAAAGGGAAAAAAGCTGCAGTGCTTGCTGGACTAAACTGTCAGTTTTATTTGAACGGATTCCTTACCATGACCTACTCTTAAACATCAGGGCTCCATCATTCCTCTGTCTATGGCATGCCACAGTCAAACAACTTTGATTGATTTTGTAGTTATTCCCTGACGGCAAAGCACTGAAGAGCATAGTCACAATCACTTTCAGAACCTGCCTGTCAAGAGCTCTCTGCGGGATAATGCGCATCCCAATGTGAAGCATTGATGGAGCGCGGCTATAGGTGGGCGCCTGTTGAAAGGAGTCCGCTATCACAACCCTACTAGAGTCTTCCTGAGCCCATGACCTTGAAGACATCAGAAGGGCATTGCCTAGATGCTGGACAGAATATATATGTTGAGATAGGTAAGAATTCCCATTTTTGTAACTATAAAAGTACTCAAGGCCTCATTTATGAGGCCCTAATCGCACTAATGCGCTGCGGAACATCACTTTTTTGACGTTCCGATGGCGCAGAGTGCCACTTGCATATTTATAAGGCCCCGTAAAGTCACGTTACGTGGCTTTTCCTGGCCTTATAAATATCTGCCCCTTTCACGCAGAAAACTGTGTGAAAGGGGCGTTCCATGGGTGTTGCTGTGGGCGTTCCCAGCAACATCCATGGCTTTTTGACACTGCCCCAGATTTACGAGAAATCGTAAGTCTGAGGCAGTGCCAAAAATTATGCCTCCCCAGGGGAGGCGTAAGGGAGGCACAACGAGGAGAAATATCTTTTATCTCCTCGTTTTTCCAGCACACATAGAAAGAGGGAAAAGCCTCTTCTGATTGTTTTTGTGCAGGAAGGATTTCCTTCCTGCACAAAATTAATCATCCCCGCAATGCAGGCACACTTGCACCCTGGCGCAAGGCTGCCTGCATTGGCGCACGGCAGCCCACTGTGGGCCGGTGTAGGGGAAAAGGAGAGGAATGCGCTGTATCTAATAGATACAGCTCATTTCTGCCCTTTTCTTTTGCCGTAGACCATAAATGAGACCCTCAATGTAAATTATGCAGTTCTTATCTACTTTTGATGTCACACACCACAGAGCAAGAGGCATGCATGAGCCCTGGCGGCGGACAGCTTTTGGACTGACTGGCGTCTTAAGTGCTTACCACTTAGTCTTAAGTGGTTGAAGAGCTGGAGCAATTTTAACACTGTAGAAAGTGATAAATGGTTGCTTGTCACAGGAGCGTTCAAGGTGTGTGCTGCTTTTGGTTGGAAATATAGTATCATTTGTTGACATATCTGAAGTAAACGACAGAAAATAACACATTAACATACAAAACGTAACAACACACTTAAAATGTAAAAGTGCATACCACAAGAACACAGTCAAAACAGAAGTCAACACAACTACAATGCAATAATACAGCACAACAATATAGCAGCACAAAAAACAACACAACACATTACCTCCGCAAGTAGACACCACACAACAAACATGCACAGACGTTCTTGCCATACATTCCCACCTTCAGAATCATGTTTTCGAAATAGGAAGATAAAAAGTGTTTGGAACAAGCACTGCCTTAACTTACCACCAAGGACATGAAATATCACCAGTCAAAGATGTTTTGTGATTCAGCACATAGAATAGGATTCTCAAAAATGAGAACTTGAAAAATGTCGACCTTTTGAAATCATGTGACTTATTATGTTATTGGTGTGGTAGTTTTGAAGCAAAAAGGAAATGTTCTGCTGTTAATGCTTTAGATAAATGGGTTGGGAGAAAGTTTGCTTGGAAGCACATGGAAGGAGGCAATGTCAAAAATCTGTTTAAAAAAAGTAAAGGGGATAAAAGGATAACAAAAAATGAAATGAAAAATATATCTATATAAAGTAAAACCATATTATAATTTCGGGTAATTAATGTAAATAACAAGTAGAACAATTGGCATTGCTGGTTATTCTAAACTCCAGTGAGTTAGGGAATCAGTACGTTGACTGGAGTAAAAAATATTCAATAGTAAAATCTGATTACAGTGGCCACATTAAATAGTATTTCAGGTACCTGATATGTAAATTACCAAAGCGAGGCTAAAGCTACCTTGAGTATCTCCCACTGGAATGAAAGGACATTGATCATGTGCACTGTATTGGTACCAGGAGGTCAACAGGTCACTGCTTGGTGCCTTGGCTGGTTCAAATGATGCATCCTTTGGGTTTCTTGCTACCACTGGGTTTCTTGATACCAATTATAATGCGAGGGTTCAAGTGCTAATGTCACCCTATTTGAATACTATGTGGACCTCTTTCAATTCTAGCCTTATGTGGCAAGTCCATTAGCCTCCAACGTAGGGTTCAGGGATTCTCAGTTTGTGATCAGACCACCAACCCTATATATAATGTTATAGTCAGGTGAAATTCTCCGTGACAACGTAATGTTTTAAAACAGAAATTCACCAGTTATAGTTACAGTTATCACAAGTAACTATAACTCATGACCTAAGGTAACTATAACTCACGCCCCTGCCATGCACAATTTTCTCATCAATAATTTCAGTGGAAATGTTGCAGTGATATCAATGATGTCATTAAAGATGTCATGATTGATGTAATATGTGGGGTAATTCCATGGCGAGGGCATGTGCTTTTTATATATATTTATGTATATACACACACACATATAGGGTTGCATATGTACAGAGTGAGTCTGAGAAGTGGCATCATGACGAGAAGCAAAACCTCAAGTGAGTCCTGCTGCCCAACCTCCAACAATGGTAATAAATAGAATATTATATTCTGCGCAGCTTCATATATGGTTTATGCCATGACATTTATTCATGAGTATTTGTTTTAACAAATGTATTTAATCAAACCCATGATGCAAGTGCTTAAATTTGTGCAGCGAGGTAAAATCGCACTAAAGTGACATGTGACTACTTGGAAAGTTGATTTCATATATTTTCACTGTCATGGTATAAAAATATATATACATTTCATGGGTCGCTGAAATGTGGATTTCATCAGCATACTTACAGCCCTCAAACCCCTAAGTGGAGTTAACCATTGTCGGGGACACTAGCGTTATGCGGCAATGAAGGGCCAAACTATGTGACATGATTATCTAAATTATGCAAAAATAAAAACACATTATGCAGCATTATGCAACTTTCTCTGTGAATATTATTTGAGTCCATTTGCACTGGAAATATTTTTTTGCTAAAGTCTGCAAATTATACTGCAAATGATGTAGTAAGTGTAGAAAATCTATCAACAGGCTGAAAATACTGCAGGCACAGAATTTCACAATTTCACTGGCCCTAACCATTGTCTGTTGTTTTATCAACAGTATTTTCATGAAAGGTAAACAAAACCTAAATATTGTAATTCCAATCAGTGCCCATTGTTAGCTGTACATTGAGGAGAACAGCTTCAACAATCTCTCCCTTCTAAAGAGTGTATTTTTTACTAACACAAGGATTATTTTCTAAAATTCTACATTCTTAATATACATGCATTTTCCCATACACATACACCGTAGATGAGTATGTCCAGGGTCACTGAAATTATGTGGCACAGGAGGAACACATTATGTGGCAGGATTGACTATGTGACAAGGAAAGGCAAATTAAGCAGCCTAAGGCAACACTTTTTTTGTTAATATTACCTCATAAGTTTGGCACATGTTAACACTATCTGGGCAAAGGTTTCACCTAATTAGTACCACTTTGACACCCAAATACAGAAATAACCAGTCAACCTTTGCAAAGGGTCCTCCACTGCACAACAATACATATTGCCATATTCTAGTAACTTTTGAAATGTTTGAGCTAGAAACAATTGTTTTGCTGAAATCTGCCTGTTATGCAGCATATACTGGATTATGTGGCAAATGCAGCAAAAACATAATTATGTAGAAAATACTGCTGCTGCAAAATTGCATTATTCCAGTGACCATCTCAGCATTCAGTGAAATTTAGAAATCATTGGCATTCAGCCTCGTGGCTTATGATGTCACCAGAATATCTATATTATATATTCACGGGGAAAAAATCAAAGATTGTTGTGATCGTTAGGTATTGAAGTAAGATAAAACGAATGTTTCAAAACCAAAAGAGCTCTGAAATGTATATAATTTGCGTCCTGCCATGTCTGTTTATGACCTTACATATTACATTACTCATGGCACGCTAAATGTCATTATTATAGTTAGATCAATTAACTATAACTGATAAATTTCAGAGCTTTTTTGGTTTTTTAACATTAGTTTTTATCTTATTTTAATAGCTAACTATAACAACACTTTGATCTTTGGTTTTTCAGTGAATTTCGAGGGTTTTATTTTAATGTAAGTTAAGATCTATCTATCTATCTATCTATCTATCTATCTATCTATCTATCTACAAATATAACAGGTCATATTCCAACACAATGACATTCAGGAGTGCCTCACTTTTGTCTTGAATACAAAATAGAAGCACTGTAGTTGTTCATTAGAACTTGGTAGTGACGCTTCAGTTGATTACCAGGCAGTTAACTGGCAGACTGCTGCTGTTTTTGGAAGGAATTGACTCTGCATGTCAGTATGTTTTACTGAAATGGATGATGATGATATTTGAGAACTCATAAAAAAGGTGTCCTCATTTTAGTTTTTTAGAGCACTAACCATAACTTCCATTACAAAAAGAACCCGTCAACACTACCTAGAACCTTTTACAAATAATTTACCTCTGTATTTATTTTTGCTGAAATAGGTTTTAGTTCCTATGTTGCACATTTTTGGGAAGGAGTTATACAGTTTTTCATTCACAATAACACACCAAATTTTAGCATCCTCGTAGGTCATGCTTGTAATTTCCAACATCAGCTCTCAGAACCTATTCGTTCATGTAGAAGGGCAGATTTTACATGAAATGATTGTGATGCATAGACAGGTTATTCCCCATTCCCTCAGCTGGGTTTTTGAGGTAACACCCATACATCTCTGTACCATGAGCTGTTCTAAGACAGATACTAATTTACTCAGCACAGATTGCATATATATTCACGCAACACAATCCCTTGCCCATGAATGAACTACAAGAGGGAAACAACAGAAGTCTGAAAAGATACATTTTGGGCCAAGAAGGTCCTAAACTACTGAGGAATTACTGGATATTGCTCCGTTTATTAAAATTGTTAACATCTGAAATTTATTGTATTATAAAAGCATAAATTTACACAAGCCGAAAAAACAGATCCAGATGATCTATTCTTCTCAATCTACACCATATGCAGTGCCCACCACCCTATGCCAGACCCCAGTCGCACTACTGCACGCTCCTTACCTTGAGGTCATTGAACCAGTAATTTGATGCTCAGTTTGTTGATTAAACCTAACAGAAAAATAACTGTTGAAGTATTAAATAGCCCAAGTTTACAAAGAATGTATGCATACCGGCTCCTGAATCCGAAAGGGCATCATTACCAAGCATCCTCCACTGAATATGCAAGAGCTGGCTACAAGCCCGGAGCCGGCATATTCATTAGCTCTCACTTAAGGGTCAGTAAACTAATGGAGGCCACAGGCCTACCTTAATGGTTACCTAGAAATGAAATCCTCTGGGTGACATTTGAAAGGCCCATCCTCATATTTCTTTGCAGATAGGTTCATCCATGCATGCTCCTCACAGGAGTAAAGATAAAAGATATGTATAAGAGGTCCCACAATGCAGTGCCTTTGCTCCACAAACAGGCTGCCTAGCAGACAGCGCTGACAGCTCTCTGCTACGTTCTTTCCCTCATGCGAAGTTGGGTTTGGCACTAATGATAGCCATATGTGTGACTGCACAAAAGCAGCACGCCAAGTTTGTTACCTAGGGATGTGTTGGCATTGCAACAGCCAAGTCTCCATCAAACGAGTCCAAATTAAGATTTTTCACATTTGTAGAAGTATATTTCATCATGAACTTGCACAAATGTGCTCAGACCAACTTTCTGCATGTATGGAAATTGCACCATGCTTGAGTATCTGAGTTTTGTTGGTGATGGTGCCCTATTGTGTTTATTTGGTGATTAATGAGTTGTCTGAAATGTTGAGTACCTTCTCATAAGGTGTTTTGTCAGAGGAAGAAGAAGCTTTAGTTCCTTTAGGAAATGTGGTCTCTTTTTATCTGGCTCACAGTCTGCAATGTTCCAATGTTTCAGTGGCTAACACGAGTCCCTCTATCAGAGATTGCCCCTTTCTGCGGTGTCACCCCAGATTCTTGCCTTCCCTTTAGGGAAACCGTTTTTGCTGGCCTTAGGACTTAATACCACAGCATTTTATTCCTCCTAACTAGTAGTAAAGTGCTTGTGCATCTCCTTCTAAACATAGCTACATTGGAATACACCTATTTGGCACATTTCATTTACTTATAATTGCCTAGTATATGGTACTACAAGTACCTATGGCCTGTAAAATAAGTGCTTCCAGTGGGCTACAGCTTTTACTGTGTGACCCAAAAAAGTAGCAATGTAAAACATGTCTCAAGGCCTGCCCTTGCAGTGTGTGTGTGCAGTTTTAAACCTGTCATTTCTACCTGCCAAAATAAACCTTTTGCCAGGCCCAGACCCTCCTTTTTAATACTTAATCGTCACCCCTAAGGTAGGCCCTATTCACCCATAGGACAGGGTGCACAGTATATAACAAACGGGTCATGTGTACTAAAGTTTTAGATATCCTGGCAGTGAAAAGTCTCCCAAGCTGTTTTTCGCTGTGGCAAGGCGAGCTCTTCCATAGAAAAGCACTGGGTTACATTATAACACCTTATTATCCATACCATCAGTTTGAGAATAGTTAGAACAAGGATTCAATGCCTTTAAACAGTAATTTAAAAAACAATTTAATGGCCAAGTCTGATTTTATATTACTATTTTAAAAACACCACTTTTAGAACTTGCCATTTTCCTGCCTAAGCCAAATGTGACTTTCTGCCAGTGTTCAGTGTCACTCAACTGTTAATGACTCTCCTGTGGGGAGATATGTAGACAGTGGACAAAGGGCTTTGGTGTGGGGATATGCTTTCCCCCCTTGACAGGATGGCCATTTGGGCTGTGCCCATGAACCTAATTGCACTTCAAAATGTGCCTAACCTGTCACAAGCAGATGTAACTCACACTTAGGCTTGCCCTGTACATTGTCCTGCTAATCAGCCATGCAGCAATCCTAGTTGGAGAGGGGCTGCCCCCAGAACTGGTTTTGAGTGACCACAAGGGAGGGTTTGCCTATTATCATAGCCACATCTCTGGGTGAGCACAGGGAGCTCTGACCAGGGAAAGAAAGCTTCTGCCATGTTGGATTTAGGTATGGAGGGGCACTGTGGGATAGTTTAGAGTAAAACATACAGGAAGTCCTGCAAAAGTGGGTAGGGTCACCCCTAGGAACGTCTGACCCATTGGTTAGGGAGCAGTCAGGAGTTCACCCCCCTCCCCCACACACACAGACTGGCACTGGGCATAAATGTGGCATCCCCAGTACCTTCCTCAAATCACTGTTAGACCTGTGGAAGAACAGAAGACGACTGGACCTGCTGTCTATGACCTGAGAACAGCCTTGAAGACTGGATCTGCTCTCCCTCTTGTACTCAGGACAAAGAAGTGAACTCCAAGGGTAATAAGGCTTATCTCCTTTCAAAGCTACAGGGACATAACAAGCTGCAGGGGACCTTTTCCTGAAACTGCCCTGCTATGAACCTGTGGTCTCTACTTGCCACCCGGTGAGTCTCTAAGTGCCTCCCCTGCATTCCTGGAAGATTTAGGACTGTACTCCTGTGGTGGATTGCAGCTTAAAAGACTAACGTCAAAAGGTATTACTCTTTGATCAGGGCAGACCAGGGTGGTGTATCTGACCTGCGCTCCCTCCTAGTCAGTGTCAAATTGTGTCTAGGTCCTCTTCTACCACGACCATTGATTATTATTAGCACTTTGTGCTTCTTGGCGCCATTTTTTCTCAAATCTTTAAAAATTCATAACTTAGCTTCTACTTGTTGGATTTTTGTCAATTTTGGCTCATTTCATTTATTAAAATTTACTCGTGTTTTCTAAATTGGTTTGGGATTTTTCTTGTGTTTTCAGGTTATTACTGATTGAGTATAAATACTTTACACATTGCCTCTGAGTTAAGCCTAACTGCTTTGTGCCAAGCTACCAAAGGGTTAAGCACAGGTTGATTTGTGGTTCACCCTGACAAGGATAGTGATAATTTGGGGTAAATTCTCAACCCCCCTCAACTAAATTTGTAGTCCAGAGAAACACAGCCTGACTTGCGAGACAGGGAGAACAGGTTCTTATTTTTAATGTACACTATCAAACATAAGCCCAGCCAGCGTTAATGCAACATTAATGTCAGCGAAGCTTGTCTTATGCTCCACAAGAATATTCAGTAACTTTATTGTTCCTATTTTTGTAATATTTGCAGTAAGTAAAGAGTATCTTTTGCGTGAAGAGTTTGGAAACAAACGGTTTTACAAAAATCAAAGAGAATATTGAAAGATGAAAACCATCACATTAACTCAATCTGCTGTTTTATTTTCTATTGTAATATTGTGCATCTTTTTACTCTTTCCTCTTCATTTTCTTCTATGAAAGTCCTTTTAGGGGTCCTATTTTACCATTGAAGTTGACACCTTCTGTAACACAGTTCGGCCTCAATGAAGATGAAATCTTCCCTTGAATCTTACCAAACATGTGGCTGTTCATGTCACGCCAATCTAGGGGCTTCTCTCAGGCACAATCTTGTTAGAAATCACTGCAGTTCCAGATGGTTCTAGACCTTCCCCTTGACAGCATCCATCTAAAAATTGATCATGTACTAAAGCATGCACCTGGTCAGGTTTGCACTTTATACTACAAACAAAATAAAAAATTAGGAAAGTAGCTTTTAAAGTACCACAGAGGCGGCTACTACTGCTTGTAATAAGCTCTTTGGCGTCGAGACCGGTTCAAGGGTCAAACTGTGTAAGCACAAGCTGCCAAAGCTCTGACTCAGGATGGAGAAACCTCATAACTGGCCTGCATTTTTTTGAGCTAACTACTAAGCAGTGTTAAGAGACTCAAATGATTTTCTAAACCAAACTTCAAAGAAGTAAACAACAAAAGGCGAGGGTTAAGTGAATGGTTTGAAGTGCACAGCATTAGTTTGCGATTTCGTTTCACAGCATATTGCCAAACTCAGTCCAGAAGATGTTGCTATGAAGAAGTTGATTAGGTCCTGAATGGTCCTTAATCTGCCTACATTGTGTTTTCTATTTAGTAATTTATTTACCCATTGAATGCTCAGCATCAATCGCTACAGGGAACCATTGAACTTAACATGTAAATCTTAAGAAACAAAGGGGCATATTTACAAGCCCTCCCCGCCACCTGCGTGTCATTTTTTTTACGCTCCGGTGGCGCAGCACCATTTTCCATATTTACACTTTGCGTGGCTTAATGCCATCTTGTAAATATGCCCCTTTCCGCTGCAGTACTCTGCTTCAAAGGGGCATGCAATGGGTGTTGCTGTGGGCTTTCCACCGTAACACCCATAGCTTTTTGACGTTGCCCCAGATTTACAAGGCTGTGGGATTACCCAAAACTAATGCTATGGAATACTAGGCATTAGAATGGCACAACGAGGAGAAAATATTAATTTCTCCTCGTTTTTTGCTCTTTCCATGTGTGCTGCATTCTGCAAGACACATAGAAGGTATGAATCACCATTATTGATTATTTATGTGCAGGAAAGTGTCCCTTCCTACACATAAACAAACATCCCTGCAGTGCAGGCACCTTTGCAACATGGCGGCAGGGTGCCTGCTCTGGCAGTAGCCAGCTCTTTTGCAACAGTGCTAGGGGAAACACAGGGGTGCACCCTATTCTTGTGAATACGAGGCATCCCTGCGTTTTGAAAATATCGGAGCATGCCAAATTTGGCGCAGCACCAGATCTATGGTGGCCTGTAGAAATGGGTCCTCCGCCCTCTCCTAGCACTAGTATCAAAAATCTAGGGGTGAGATGGGAGGCGGACCTCTCTTTTTCGGCCCAAATCCTACAGGTCTCCGCTTCGTGTTTTAGTAAATTGAGAAATCTCCGCAAATTTTTACATTTTTTGCCAGAAGATTGCCGTAAATCCGTAGTCCATGCGACAGTTACATCCAGGCTGGACTACGCAAACGGCTTATATCTTGGCCTGCCTAAATATTCGATTAGACGTCTGCAGATGGTGCAGAATGCGGCTGCGAGACTGATTAGACGCATTCCCTTTCGACATCATGTCTCTCCGCATCTACAGGAGCTACACTGGCTTCCTGTAGCTAAAAGAATAGAATTTAAGGCCTTGACCCTGGCCTATCGGGCTCTTCAGGGAAGATGTCCTAGCTATCTTAAACAAAGACTCTGCCAGTATAAGCAAAATCGATCCCTGCGGTCAAATTCTCAGAATTTGCTCTACGTTCCCCGCTTTGCGAAAGCCCGGCTGGGTGGTAGGGCGCTCACAGTAAGAACGGCTAAAATGTGGAATGCCCTTCCTGGGTATCTCCACCAAGCTAACACAGAGACCAGTTTCAGAAAATCGCTGAAGACATGGCTCTTTAGCAATGATTAAGCCTGATCCCAGTGCACAAACTTCCGTGCATGCGCTGCCTGCTGCTAGAGCGCCGGGACACCTCTTTTGTTGAGGTAGCTGTTCGCGCTATACAAGCTTCAGTATTATTATTATTATTATTACATTTGAATGTAAATATGCCCCAAGGATTCAGGCTCATTGCTAAATGGGAAGGGCTCCTTTATTGCAGCTCGAGATGATATGTGAATTCACCTAGTTGAAATACTCCTGAGGCCACAAGGTGCTACAGGGCCTAGTGGTAACCCCTGTGGAACCAATAGAGCCACACGTTTCAGAGGCAGTCACTGCTGTGGGGACTTGGCTGCTTGTAATGCAGGGCAAGGAGCTCTAGGACCTCGATAATTATCTTCCTGGGGCAGAGGCTGCGCACCTTTTCACAAGTGACATAATTAGAATTAAGGAATGTGATCTTCACTGCATCTCGAAGAGTGATTATAAACACCATGCAATCAATGTTCCTTGAAGCACTGCAGTGTTGCTGCCTGCCTACTCCTGTATGTGCGAAAACAGCTTCTTACCATTTAGCACAATAGAATTGTTACTGAACTGACCATTTGAGGGGAGCGGGATGTGGAGTGTTTAATACAGATGCATTTTTGGCTATGTGCCTTACCATTTTGAAAAATGACAAACTCTTTAAATTAATATATGTATTCCGCTTTGATTGAAATACAAATTGATTGGCAACACAGATCAATTTTCTTGCCAGCTTTAATCATACTAAATCACAATAGCCCTAATTTTGAGTGGCCCGCTACACGAGAAGGTAATACCACACATGTTAAAGACCAATACTGCAGTGAGTGGTATTTCCTGTGCATGCTATTACCTTCGCATTAGAAGCTCTGCTAATCAGAATCATAGACAGTGCAGGTAAACAACATGTTTGTCTCCATTGAGATCTGCAAAACTATTCATCCTCACATATTTTGCCAGGCATTGCATGGTGACATTTTGTGTGGGGGGAAACACTAGTTGTAAAATTTGTGCACATCTTGTAATTTTTCATAAATGAATTTCTGGCATTTTTGTAAACATATGTTAGGGTTTTACAACCAACCATAATTTCAAATTCGACTTTATAATTTCACTGTTTTGCTATCATTCATTTGTATTCAACCCCTGATTTCCTTACACTTCCTTTCATATTTTTGCTATTCTTTGTCAGTTTTTCATCAATTATTGTACCACCTTAATAATATTTATAAGGAACTGATATAGCTTTTTCTGTGCCCACTCTCTTACCATTTGATCTCCGATGGACCTTTCTTATCCGGACTGAGGGGTGAGGAGAATTAGTGTTTTCACAAATTAAATTAAATTAACAGTGTAGCCCATTCGGCTACGCAATAAGGACCAGGAATCAGCATCTATAGTTAAGAAATTTATTACTAGTTAACAATCAAATTCAGGAAAATTAGCCCTTAGCACCATGCTATAAAGGTACAGAATAACAACAGGGAAGCCCAACCTCCAGAAGAAACTGAGGCAGACTAAAATTAGGCACACAAGCAATTCAGTCACAGCAATACAAAAGAGTAACACAAGAACTTGATGTTCTGAGAAAAGTCTCAAATTCTCTCGTCTATACATTAGTAAATCTAGTTCAAGTCCAAGCTACGAGGATGGTTCTGCGGATCTAAAGAATCTCAAAAATCAGGGAAATTCTGCAAAGGAAATATAGAACAAGGCAGGAAAAATCAAGTAGGACGGTGTCAGCATTTCAGAAGCTCAGCTAAAAGCCTTCCAGGATCAGGAAATAAAATGTTAGCCTAAGCCACACTCAGTAAAGAAACAAGGAAAGCATAGAGCTTTAAGCATTCAGGAGAAAGTCTCTGAAGGGATCTGTAAAGGTGTCAAAGGATCTGAACTCCAATGGTGTGAACACTAAGGGGGCGATTACGAGTCTGACTGTGCAGTGGCGGGACCACCCCACCGCCGCTCCGCCAAACCCGCATGAGAACCACCCGCCAAATAATTACTTTTTTTCTCATTGGCGGGCAATCCCTTTGGCGTTCCCACGGCAGTGCCTTTAAAATAGACACTGCAATGGGAACATCCAAAATGTTCCAGCACGGCATGGATGAAATGTGCATACACACAGGGGGGCACATGTTAAGCCTCCATTTGTACATCCACGGGGCGTGGGGCACTAGGGGGCCCTGTAGGGCCCCCTTTGTTTCCTCTCTGCCAGGCTTTTCAGGGAGGAGAAACTGCCAAGAAAACCCTGGTGGAGAGGAAACTCGTAATATGCTTGGCAGGACCACGGCGGTCCCGCCAAGCATATGGATGCCCCTGGACCACCGTGCCGCCGCCAGGGAATGGTGGTTCCCTGGCGGAGTCGGCAGTCCCAGGGCAGCATGACCACTAGGGTTGTAATGTGGCGGTCGTAAAACCACCATCTCACCACGAATCTGGCGATCTGAGGACTTCCAGATTTGTAATTAAGCCCTAAGTTACAACACACAAGAGTCTTCTTGGGCAACATCCCTTTGCACATATTATCAGGGATCTATTGTCTTTCTACCCTTCTCACATTGTAGACTGCAACAATTTCCAAATATCCCACACCGAACATGGGAACGACATCGTCTTCTCACGCACAAGCCAGGTTGAAACATTGCTGAATAGGCCTTTCAGTTAACACTCTCGCCTTCCATGTTCCTTCGTCAAGGTCTTCTTCTCAGGCTCTTTCTCTGTCTGTAGTACAGTAATGTATCTATTCTACAACTAACAATGCATGTGAATAACTGCAAGAAATGTCATGTTTGCAGAAACTAAAAACCCACATTTATGCAGCATGAAGAATTATAGTCCTAAATTGTCAGCTTAAAGTATTAGCAAGAGTGAACATTTAATATGCATTTGCACATTTAAACACCAACAAATATGAATGATCAGTGCATTAGGTTCACGTTACATAAAGCATATTGTAAAACCTTTGATTAATAATGTGTAAGTTTGGCTAAGAACTACACTTAAATTAAACTAATTAAATATTAATGCACACATTACATAAACTATCATTCATAGTGTAATCACATTCTATATGTATGAGGATGGTTTTTATTCAGTTATAGAAACAGTAATGTTAATCAGTGTACTAAGGCACACATTAAGAAAGTCGAATTTCATCTTTATAGTAAGTACATGTCCACCAAGTAAGGATGGTTTATTAATACCTCATGTAATGCGGTTGAACACAGAGTTTGAGTAAATTCACTAGTCCTACACTAAATGCACTTTAGTTATAATGTCAAATGCAACACTTATCTTTGTTTTTTTGCAGGGTTTTATATAGCGCGAACTTGACCCGAATCGGGTATCAGAGCGCTTTACATAGCACCAGTTACGTTACATTAGGACACACATTCATTTTTGTTAGGCACGGGGAGATTAAGTGATTTGCCCAGAATCATAGGATGTTCAGCGTCATTGCCGAGACTCGAACCCAGTTCCCCAGATTCGAGGTCGGACGCCCTAGCCGTTAGGCCAACTCCTCTCCCCATTGTTAGACCATTTTAGAATTGAGTGCTAAATGCACATTCATGTCATGTATCTTTTTAGGAAGTTGTGACGTATGTGTGGCGTGCAAAGGAAGGGCATAGCTTGCACTGCACCAGAAGTTTATCGAAAGTGTGATATCCATGCATTACATAAATTAATACTTTTTTAGCATTGCAAGTTAGGCGCTTAAAAAGTCACAAGTATCCATGTAAAGTTTGGATCCTGATTCAGGAAATCACAACCGGTTTCTTTATATTTAGCTTTATGCTATGAATGTGGAAAAATGTCAGGATGTACACATTTTTTGTAGTCTTAAGTAACACCTATAGGTGTAGAAGTTGGATTTTCCAAGAGAACTGTCCTTGCAAATGAGGTAGCCACCCCAAACGTTGTACCTTTAGGTGGATAAACTACAATTTGCAATGGTTTTCCCACACTTCTAACCATACACATGGACGACCCAGGAATGCCTGATTGAAAGGCTGCTGAAATCCCCTATTTTTAGGCCATTACAGGGTTTGGCAAATTCTTCATGCGGGAAATGATATTCCAAGTGGAGAAATAAAGGAACATTTTTAATTTGGCATACTGCATTTACCTTAACATTAGGGCGGTGATTTTCCAGCAATCCTCAACATTTAAAAAAACTCCTGATGCATTTCTTTATTCATGACCCAGTTCTTTTCCAGCAGTCCCAAAAACTTCTCAGTTCTTGCATTAAATTACAGTACCATGGATCTTTCATTCAATCACTCATTTTTATCAGGTGCACAACTATCAGAACTGCACAGGGCAAATTGCAGCGCATGCCCTTGATGAATAACCCACCAATTGATTTTTTAATAATTTAAACGTGGAGAAATCCCCTTGGAGCAGTAAATGCCAGGCCTGATTTGCACTTGCAGACTCAGCACACACTGCCCTGTTAAATGTCACCATCTCTTATTGACCTGCACGCACTGCGTAAAAGCTGTTCTGCGGGGTCTGCACATAGCCCCAACCAGTGATTGGTTGCGTTTTGGATAAATTTTCTAACCATTTAATCATTTCACCTGCTTTTCTGCGTGACAATGAAGGTTTAGTGCTGTTAAACATGTATGCAGCCACGAGTATAATTTCAATAAATTGCTCTCTTTTTAACAAAACATGAAAATATATCATGGTGGCTGTGGCGCGGTGCGGCATGGAGCTGCATAATAGAGGGAGTCCCAGAAGTTTGCCCATGAATCTGCCAGAAACATACCAATCCAGGTAATATAGGACGATGCTGTTAATCTCAGTATCCTCTAACGATGTACACTCCCACAGTGCCAAATAGCAATTTTTTTTCATTTCCCGCCCTTTCTTAAAGTGGGTGGACAGACAGCGCAGTATAATTGATCAATGTAAAATACCTTACATGATTAGTGTTTGTAACTTTCTACTTAATTCTGTTCATTTTGTAGATAATATATTTGTATGCGTGATGTTTCCAAAGAAATCAATCATTTTGGGTGAAATGTTTTGATAATGACATCACCACGGTATTGGCATCAGGAAATCAAGGCCCACAAAATGTGCATTTCACTAATAGGGGGCCTTCTGCTCAAAGAGGTTGTTCGTAACACAGTGCTTTACCACATGCTGAATATTGGCTTTTCGTTCTGATTTTTGTTTTTGTTTTCCTGCAATACCGCCATCTTGTTTATGAAGCTATCAGGGTCCTTGTACTGGATCCTCCATCTTGCGGTTTTCTACAGTCCCCCTGATTGATTCATGCCACGGGTCAGTGACTAGTGACCATTGCCCTATGTCGACCCCCTCCGAGGCTGCTACACTCCTCTCTTCTTGTTTGCCTCTGTGAAGGACCCTTTCGCTCCCTCCTTCACACCCTTCCAATTCTAATTTGCTACCCGTCTCAGTGAAGAATGTCCGGCACTGGTTGTTGTTGATCCCTGGACCCTCTCCGGTTTGTTCGACTCGCTTAATCTGACTTTTTTTGGTACCCCCTGAAGTTCTCTTCTCCATGTCCGGTCTCCCAAACTTGATCTGTATTAATTCCCCTGTACTTTTTCCCCCTCTACCATCTTTGTCCCTTATGACTTGTGTTGTAGTCTCCATCTCAGGTTGCTCTTACTCTTCAGGGTTTATCAGGTGGAATGTTGTTGTGCTGCCTGGTAACCCTGTTGCTAGGCGCTTCTTTGAAAGGAGCTGGGAGCAGTTGACGAGAGTGGTGCGCCCTACTGAATGCTCCTGTCTGCTGTGTAGTTTTCTTTGAAATAAACTCTTGTTGAATCCATCGACGACTACGAGTTTCTCACTACAAATTTTGGCGACGATTCTAAACTACACAGCCACACGTCGAACCCTGCGTGCAGCTCGTCTCACCTTTCTTGAAGGTCCTGATGATGAAGACGTCTCCACGGTGGTAAGACTGTTCCTGTCTGGTAAACCCCACCGTTGTCTTCACTCCTTCTCTTCACGTAACGCTGTCCAAGCCTGCACCGCCGACACGCTTTTGAACCTTCTGCCCGCTCTTTACATGCTCTTGCAGCACTTGTAGCTCCGATCCGCACTCTGAGCGCTGCCCTGTTCTTTCTTTTAAAATTTGGGCAATCGGATGGATCTTTGCGGGGCATTTGTCTCTCTTTCCGGATTGAGAGACGTTGGAGTTTGACTCGCACATTGTTGCACTTGCGCAAAGCAAGGCCCAAATCAGCCTGACTTGCCTGACCCTTTACGCAAGATTCTTCCCTGCGCGTTCTACAGCTGCTACTTAGCAACGTCACGTTTCCAGACGGCGTGTTTCTACACAACAACGTTACTTCTCCTAGCAACGCTTTGCTCTTCGACGACCGGCACGTCCGTGCAGTGTTGCCGATCGAAACTTCTTGGTTTCATTTACATTATTTTTTTTTTGTATTTACAGTGGGCCATTTTACGGTGATCCACACACCTGCTATTTCACTGCCTATCTTTGGGAGTTTACTTCGGTGATTCGCACACCTTTTCACACTAGAAGTGCGATCACATTCAATGTCTTTTGACGGTGACGCTCTCAATATTTTATGTCTTCTCAACTTGTGTAATTTGGACATGCGGGCAACCTCACAGTGATTCATACACCCTACCTGGTGTCTATTCCTCATTGTTTATATACATAAATAGGAAAGAGAATCGTTACACAGTGATTCTCAGTGTGTTTATTTTTTTTTTCTTTCTTTCTTTTCTATTACATAACACAGAGACATTCTTCATTCTTGGCTTAGTAACACCTGCATTCTTTCTTTTCCTTTCTTGTTTTCTCCACTTCTATCATCATTTTGTTGCTTCTTTCTCAGTCTCTCATTCTTTTCTGTCATGCAATCTGTTGCTCCTCCACCGTCTTTTCTAGAATCCCCAGGAGAACCTCCCGTCCGATGGGAGATATGGTTTGATGCTTTCCAAACCTATTTAGGAGCCATTGGTGCCTCGAGGATTAATTCTGAGCGCAAAAAATGCCTTCTTCTACACTCTCTTGGATTCGAAGGTCGTTCAATATTTAAGCATCTTCCAGACATTAACCATCTTCCAGACGATGATATCGATGTTTACCAAGACACGATATTCAAACTTAAGACTAGGTTCGACAAGCAACCAAGTTTGATGGTTCTCCGCCATAAATTTTTTAAAAGGCAACTGTGCGAAAGTGAAGACGTGGACTCCTACATCTCTACTCTCCGTAGACTTACTTCTGTGTGCCAGTTCGATAACTTCACTGATCAACTGATCCGTGATCAGTTTGTATGTCATTGCAGGGATAAACAGATTCGGCAAAAATTACTTTCTCTTGCCAATCCTTCTCTCGACGAAACAGTCAAAATAGCCAAAAGCATTGAGACATCACAAGTATCCCTAAAGGAGCTCGAAGAGAAAACTACGGAACCTGTCAATGTTGTCTCCTCCCATTCCAAGGGAAAAACGATTGTTGCTAAACCTCCTTCTTCTAAAAACAATACTTTCAAGTTTCGAGTTGCAGTAGAGGTGCACTAGAACCTGTCAACTTCAGGCAGATGTGTTACCGGTGTGGAAATCCTCCCCACCAGAAAGGAGCAAAGTGTCCTGGTGCTAATGTAATTTGCAGCTATTGCAAAAAAATAGGTCACTTTGCAAAAGTTTGCATGAAAAGGAAAAATTCGAGAAGATCTGTTGCTTGTGTCCTAGAATCAGACCAAGAGTCTGATTCCGAAATTGTTTCTGCTGTTTATGATTCACTAGAAAGCGTTTCAAATGTTGTGGATTCTTGTGAATGTGTAGATCCTATTGTTGAGATTGTCATTGGTGAAAAACCACTAAACCTTCTTGTTGATTCTGGTGCCAAGATTACTATGCTAACTCAAGAATTGTTTTACAAAACTTGGGGTGATAGACCACTTCAACCTCCCGATCGATCTCCTGTATCGTACGAGGGAAGGAAGATTGATCTCTTAGGTTTCTTTGAAGATGTCCTCAGTTTTAAAAACAGGAAAATTACTGGGAAAGTGTATGTTGCTGTCAAGGGCTTAAACATCTTAGGATGGTACCATCAGGGTTTGTTCAAAATGGTCCTTAGACCTGGTACTTCTGAACAAGTTATGGTAATATCTGAGGATCAACATCTGTCTCAATGGAAAGAACGTTTTCCAACTATTTTTGGGGAAGGTTTGGGAACCATAAAGGGTTTCAAACACAAAATTGTGGTTAAAGAGGGGCCTTACCCATCAAGCACAAATTGAGGGGTGTACCTTTCAGTGTGAGAGACGACTTAGAGAGAGAACTCAAGTCCCTATGCGATCAGGGGATTATTGAACCTACAGAATCCTCGCTATGGTTGTCACCCCTGGTCGTTGCACGTAAGAAATGTGGTAAACTGCGCGTTTGTGTGGACTTGAGGTCTCTCAATAAGGAGATCTGGGTCGACTCTCACCCCCTTCCTAAAATATGTGACCTGTTTGCTAGTGTTAAGGGGTCCAGGTTCTTTTCAAAACTGGATCTTGCCAGCGCTTACCACCAGATAGAATTAGAACCTGCATCTCGGCCCCTTACGGCTTTTGTGTCTCCATTAGGAACATTTCAATACAAACGCATGCCCTTCGGGCTTGCTCTCCGCTGCTTCCGTTTTCCAACGGATCATGCATAACATGTTAGGGGAATCAGTGGAGTACTGGTTTTTCAGGATGATGTCCTGATTCATTCTAAAGACATCCCCTCACATAACTGTCTACTCGAGAGGGTTCTCAACATTTTCAAAAGTCATGGAGTTGTAGTTAAATCAGAGAAATGTTTGTTCCTCACTGAAGAGATAGAATACCTAGGTCACTTGATCTCTGGGGAGGGTATTAAACCAAGACAAGGCTTACTGGAAGCCATCACTCAAGCTCCTTCTCCATCTGACAAGGGTGGTGTTAAGTCGCTGCTTGGTCTCCTTGAGTATTATTCGAAATTTGTACCAAATTATGCCACTAAAGTACGTCCTATCAGTTCTCTGCTATGTAAGGGTGTGACATTTCAATGGTCTAAGGAGTGTGAGTCGGCTTTGAACTCTGTGAAATTTTCTCTCTCTAACAGTGGTGCACTCAAACCTTTTGACCCTGATCTAGACTCTTGCTTGACTGTTGATGCGAGTCAGGTGGGCCTGGGTGCTGTTTTGACCCAAGACACAGCTAATTGTGAAAATACTATCGCTTTCGCTTCCAGAGTTTTGAGAAATAGCGAACTTCAATATTCCGTTATAGAGAAGGAGTTGTTGTCTTGTTTATGGGCTATCGAAAAGTTTCGACCTTATATCTGGGGAAGGCGATTCTTATTATGGACTGATCATAAACCTCTAATCAATATCCTTGGGGGTAGTACACCAAATGTTGCTCTCCTAGGATCCTTCGCATGGTTTCTCGTTTGATGCAGTACCAATTTGACGTTGTTCATGTCTCTGGGGGCAGGAATGTTAGAGCAGATTACCTATCGCGTTTTCTCCTAGCGGGAAGTAACGAGTTGCAAGACTTTGCTGATGTTGGAGAAGAAGATTCAGATGATTGTCTCGTAGCATCACTTGATTTACAGGAGCACGGTCTTCACACTGCTGATAGTTGGATCACGGCTCTCGCTGACGATGTAGTTTTGCAACGTGTGTGTGGTTTTGTCAAGTCAGGTTGGCCTGGTGAGCGTACCCTTCCACTATGTATTCAGCCTTATTGGAAGGTAGAGTCGGAAATCTCTTTAGAAGACGGGGTGCTTTTACGAGGTGATAAACTTATTGCTCCTCAAATTCTCAGGAAAGAAATTATTGTCAAAGCTCATGAGGGACACTTAGGATCCACGCTCACTAAGCGTCGAGTCCGTGAGTTTTTCTGGTGGCCCTCTATGGACAGTGATGTGAATGATGTGGTGGAAGCATGTTCCATTTGCAGGTCAGCTGATAAAGGGCTTAAAGTTGTCACTCCCCCCCCTCCTTCCTGTTGAATGTCCCTCTGGACCATGGTCAAAAGTAGGTGTGGATGTCATGGGACCTTTTGAAATTTTACCTGGAGGGTGTCGTTTTGTTCTAGTATTAATCGATTATACGTCAAAATGGCCCGAAATAAGACTGGTTAAGGAGGCTTCCACTAAACATTTCATTCTGTTCCTCCAAGATGTTTTTTTAAGAGAGGGGTTTCCGGATTCCATGGTGACGGATAATGGTACGCAGTTTACAAGTGCTGAGTTTGGGTCATTTTTGAAATCATGCAACATTCAACATGTTAAAAGTTCACTCTACCACCCCCAATCCAACGGACTCGTTGAGCGCATGAACACGGTGGTGGGTGACTGTATTCAATGGGCTAGATCTTGTAATTGTGACATTGTTAATTCACTTAACAGTATGTTGTGGTTCTACAGAACTACTCCCCATTCCTCAACCAAAGTTTCCCCTTTCGACCTGTTGAGGGGTAGAAGGGCGAACACGAGCTTTAAGCCTGGATGGATGAACAGATGGATCAAATCTGTTCCTGACATTAATGGTCTCATGAATTTAGTCAGAGAGAATGTTTTGAACTCGCAAGCCAAACAAAAGTCATGGTTTGACAACAAGAAAGGTGTCAAAACCGTGCCGGTTGGGGATTTCGTTCGGGTGAAGTCCTCTGTACATGTTAAGAAAGGCGAGAGCAAGTTTGGTTCTCCGATTTCTGTCACTAAAGTTGGTAGGAATGCCGTGCAAGTTGAAGGGGGAAAGTGGTGGAATACCAGCAAGATTGTGAAAGTAAAGAATTACCCTCCATCTTCCACCAATGTCCTTCCATTTTCCTCCAATTTTACCAATGATTTCAATGTTGCTGGACCTTCTGATATGTCCCTCAGGAGATGCTCAAGAACTAGTAATGTTCCCCTGAGATATCGCAATTGTGTTGTTTAGAAGTGGTTCCCACTTTCTTTCATGTCTTTATGTTTTACTTTCCCATTAAGCTTATCTAGAATTGTTTCTCTCAGACATTGCATTTGAGTTGTTTTGAGTGTTTTACGCATGCTTTCATGTTAACATGTTTTGCTTCATTTACCAAACTGTATTATCAAGTTCTGATTTTATTCATGTTCTATTTTATTGTTGCTTATCCCTTTTCTTTTGTTTTTGGGTTTATTGAGGAAAGAGGATATGTTGTAGTCTCCATCTCAGGTTGCTCTTACTCTTCAGGGTTTATCAGGTGGAATGTTGTTGTGCTGCCTGGTAACCCTGTTGCTAGGCGCTTCTTTGAAAGGAGCTGGGAGCAGTTGACGAGAGTGGTGCGCCCTACTGAATGCTCCTGTCTGCTGTGTAGTTTTCTTTGAAATAAACTCTTGTTGAATCCATCGACGACTACGAGTTTCTCACTACAACTTGTTTTCTAAGTTATCTAATTTGCTCTATTAACAAATGTATTTATGTAACACTGTTTTTCTCTATTCTATGTTTTTCTCTAGTAACTCATGTAACTATGTAACAACTGCTCCTTTGTAACGATATTCCTCATGTAAAGCGCTCTGATACCTCCGGGTCTAGCTAGCGCTATATAAAACTCTTTAAATAAATAAATCAGTTTCAATCTTTGCCCTGGAAGAGATTCTTATATCCCTTCCAGGTCAAATGCACTGTTTACATTGAGGTGTAAACTGCCCGCTTTATAAATATGAATAGGGACTGAATCTGCTCTCTGCCTCATTTTGTATGTTCGGATGCCATCTTAGGACTGCAGATCTCCATTTCAGCATTCCTACTGGCATTTTGCCGGCATTGCAATCCCTGGCCTTTAAAGTGATCGACGTTACTATGCCACAAAATGTGGCGCATTGTGGATAAGTCATGGAAAAGTGTAAGCTGTGAAATCTTGACAGCTTACACTGTAGGAGAGTCACAGTGGCGTAACACAATACAGTTGGGGCCCCTCCAGAATGTGAAGAGGGGCCTCCGAGTGTCTCATATTGCACAAATATACATTGGTCTTGAGTGGAATGGGGCCCCTCTGAAAGTATTTGGGGCCACTGAAGGGTTGGGTGCTACCCTGCGCCTCAGGGCTGCCTGTGTCACATCCCTGGACACGCAGGGACGGCTCCTCTGCTAAGGCGGAGGAGTGTCACCCCACTGCTCTCAGAGCAGGAAAAATAAAAAATAAAATGATAATAACGTAGTTATAATTTTTTTTTTCTTCGCTATGGGGCTAGGTTAGGGCGGGGCGGGGCTGGGTCACAGGGGGAGGAGTGGTGGGCACACTCTAAGTGCGCATGAATGTTTGGCCAGCCGTCTTGGGCCGGCCAAACAGTCATGCGCACTTTGCATGTGCGGCACCAGGCAGTAATACACAGCCTGGTGGGGACCATGCACAGGCTCCCACACCCCATCTGAGCGCCGAACCACGGCGCTCAGACCTATCACAACGCTGCACTGCAGCATTTTGATTGGCTTAGGGCAGCCTGTGTGCTTCCGGGACCGATGCTGAGGAGAGTTGGCGGGACCGAAACTGAGGAGAGACAGCGGCCGTGTGAAGGTTAGTGTTTTAAAAAAATATATATTTTGTTTGCCCCAGTCCCACTGCCTCGCCACCCCCGTTCACCTACAAGCCGCCACAGCTGGACAGCGAACAAACACTGCTTTGCGTTATCTGCGGTAGCAAATCATTTGTGCACTCGATTGCAAGAAGCGAGCAACGCCCATTTTCGTCTCTGCTTTTGCAATGTGCAAGGGTCTATAGCATGTGCACTGCGTTCATGATTTCAAGTGCACCTTTGGGCATTGAGAATTCAATTGGTGCAGTTACAAATGGCTTAGCGACCATTAGCGAATTTACAATGCCTCTGAGCATCATGCTGAAGGCATACACATGTTAACGCTTCTAAATACATTTTGAGGAAGGATCAAAATGAAGTGAATCTCGGTAAAAGAAGTCACAATACACCTAAATGTACCCCCATTATTTTGGCTTTTAGATTGCTTCTAGCTTGGTTCCTTCCCCAGTGCTGGCGATGCCCTGACTTCGAACCCATCAGCCGCAGTAATCTTGTCAACATTCAGGAAGACTGTAATAAACAGGCTGACTTTTAATCTTATTTGCCTGCTAATGTCTGTCCTGTATACATGTGTCAGCAGACAACAAGATTACTGCTCGCCTGGTGCAAACAGTGCCATATTGTGCCTCCCTGGACGTCAGCGCTAGCTGGGCTCCTGTCACACATGCTCAGGTCACACATTGCAACACTAAGTACAGGGGCGGGCAGCACACTGTGGGAAGGAGGGTTTGGTACACTATTAGTGGCCTTTTGGGAGTGACAGATTTTTCTCTCTTTCTTCTCTCCAGGGCTTAATTTGAGCCAGTGGTTGTAGGTGTGGCCCGCCTGCACTTATTTTTAGGTACTGGGACTTATTTTTCCTAATTAGACCTTGACCTCCAACATGAGAGAGAAAAACAGAAATGGGGAAAATAAGGGAGAAGAGAAAGATGGGAAAGCAGCATCGAGGGAAGAAAGCAGGGATGGAAAAGGACCTTCAAGAGTGATGGAAAGGGGCACAGACGGTGGGGAATGAAAGAGGCATTGGGTGGGATTAAGGCTAGACAGCTTTGGAGTTCAGAAATCTTAACCTTTGGTAGTGCCTGCTTAGGGTTTCTGAGAAAAGCTTTGGGCCCCAGCACTTATTCTTTTACATATTAGGCACTGTTTCTCTCCACTAGTTGTTCAATAAAACAGCCATGGAGTCTTCTACAGTGTACTGTAACCAAGCCAACCCTTACTGTGTCTTTGAAGATGAGTTCAGTCCAGCAGTACATGTCATCATTTTACTAAAACCAGTAACAAATTTAATTCGAAGTATTTTGTTGACACGAAAGCGAGACAAAGAGTTAATGGAAGTGTGATTACCGCTGAGAAGATAGTTGCCCGATTCACTACTAGGGGCTCATAGTTTGCAATCTTGCCCTCACTGCAATGTGCTGTTCATGTCAAGGGCGCGACTGCATTCTTACAAGCCTACTTTATTTGGGCGCTTTGGGTTGCCTCTCCCCGCACCCCCACACTCTCCGCTTCTTGATACCACTAGCATTAGAACGTTTTATAGGGTTTATTTGTTTGCCTGTGGACCTTCATGTCTTTAGAAAATGGTGTGCTCGGAATTGTATAAGTCTCTCCTTGCTTTCCCTGGCTGCAGCAATGGCGCCATCTACAAATTCCTCTCCACAATGGGTGTAAATGCCAGGCTTTGCCTGTGTAAGTTTTCAGCTCAATTACGGAGCCTTTCCCTGGCTTTCAGCGTGTGCACAGAGCAGGACGGGGCAATATTTACTTCAGGAGATACAAAGGACTAGGAGGAGGCTGGCACAGGAGGCAGAGGGCAGGTAAGGGGAATTGTAATAGGATTTCTATATATAGCAAGGATGTGAAACCACTCTTAGCGGTTAGTCATTTTTTCCTGCTGCAGGTAGCTAAACCATCGACTGATTCTTCACAGCCTTGTGATGAAGAGGGCTCTACTGCATGTGCTCTTCAACTACTAGGATTTTGTACGAGCAAAGAGTTTTCAGTTGTGGAACTATTGAACATAATCTTTGCATCCATGTAAATATTAGCAGGAAACATCCTTTATTATGAAGCCGGCATCACGCGGTGCCTTTACAACACCGGCAAAAGAACGAACTTGTCGTTACCATGCATTTGTTTATCACGCAAGTCGTTAAAACGACTTGCTTTAGGGGGCGCATTGGTGGAGTGGTGTTGGATTTTAAGTCCAACACCTTCCCTACTGTTGCGCAGACTGGAGTTGGAATAGTAAATGATACTATTCCAAAGTCCTGTGCCCCCCTAAGGCAAGTCGTTGTAGCGGCTTTCATGCTAAAGGAAGGCATCTTAACAACACGTTCGTTCTAATGCCGGCGTTGTAAAGGCATGGCGGGAATCCGTCATACAATCAATATTAGCTGCTTTGAGCAGACCAACTAAAGGACTTGTTCCTCGAAGCTATACTAAAAATCAATGCAAAAGAGAATTGTAAAATAAAGTTCACATATTAGCCAACCCAGAACTGTGGGAGAGGGGGAGTTCTGGAATGTCTGTTCTTTTTAACTGTGTTGAGACACTTTCGCACAAATGTTCAATATCCATATGTGATGTAACATTAGTATGAAGGTTACACTTTGAAAATCACCTCTCAAGGAGAAACAGAACTGACACGCTGTGGCAGACAGAGGTAGCATACTACCTTGATGAGAGCCATGGATGAGCTCCCCACTGCTCAAACTGAAGAATTCCCAAGGGTAGTCTGGTTTCACCGAGGGTAACCTGGGCACAGCTTTGGAAGCTAGGCCTGTGCAGCAGTGCAATCCTGAAAGAATATGTGTCTGTGCAGAACTAATCAATAAAACAGCAATGGAGAAATTTAGATCATGAGTACTCACACCAGGATCAGGGAAAAGGATCAAAATAAATAAGAAAAATAAAATAGGCAGAAGGAGTTCAAAAGTTAGGCAAAATAAAAACATGTCTCATTAAAAAGAAATGCAAAACAGCGTTGTATTCAGAGTCATTGTAGAATGAAAAAATAGGCAAAAATATCCCCTGACAGTCTAAACATGAATTAGGCATCTCAAGTGACTGACCCACAAGTGAATGTATTATGAGAGAGGTTCTTGCTTGGTCCAGGAATTCAAAAACTACAAAAACCACTATTCCCTAATGTAGATACAATTTCTAACGGGTTTCCCATATACAATACTCTACAGCACCATTGTGTTCAGGATGAAAATGCATTTATTAATTGATTAATTAATCCAAATCTTCTGTTCAAAGTTAGCCCCATTCCTCATTAGAAGACAGCACAGTGAACATACATTAAAAGATTAAAAAAACATTTATGTTCCTGCCCTACAAACATACAAGTTCAATCTTCTGTCAAAAATAAGATTGAATGGCAATGAACAGCTTATGAAAAATAACTCTGACACATGTTTCTGTGGGATCTTCAAATCATGGCAGCCACCTTCATGAAAAAAATACTGAACGACATGTGATATCAGACACAAAATGTCTGAATCAGTGCGAGGGGTATTTCTCCCAGCATCTAAGGATTCCAAAGGTTAATATTCACATAACATATCATTTTCAAACCCCCTTTGGATCGTGAAGAAAATGCTACTTATTGAGGTGCCATCTGTTACTAAGTGTCTCGTTATGATCGACTCAGAATTCTTCTGAGGCCAAAAATCTAAAACATTTACAGTGAGAGCATATGCAATTCCTCGTATAATTCCATTCCTTTAGTAACGGATTCTCCTCCAAGAATCAAAACTTTTTTTTTTAATCCTGCAAACCACATTGTGCTTCTCCGCTGCTCGCAGACAAGATGAAGAACACTAAGAGAACATGCTCGATACCTGCTCCCGACGTAGAGCCATTAATGCCCCTCATATCCTCTTACAAAAGCAAAAATCCTCAGACCTCCACCGCCAAACAAAGCAGTAATACATAGGGACGTGCAGGTCCTGGATATCCACATGTGCGCTTGGAAATACATTTGGAGCAAACAAAAGTCAAGTGGTACCAACATAGGAGTTGTATCTCAAAGGGGTCCAGCGGGATGGCATATGCAAAGTGGAAGCCCTTGTAAATGCCAGACATCTGGTGGGAACAGCTCCAGTGCTTCAAGGAGGACAGGTGATCCAGCCAGCAGGCACTTGGGGCTGTATTGGATCTGGTGGCTGGTCTGATTAATAAACTTGGTCACTGTTGTGGGCCTTGAAGCAATTCAGTGTTATTAAGTTGACGTCTGCATTCGACAAGGGTTCCCCAAAGTTGAATTGTCTTTGAGAGTGAGCTCAGTGAAACCTTTTGAGGTACTGAAAACTCTGAGTAAGAGGGGGCAGTGTAGGCATTTAATCAGGTCTCACCTTGTACAGATGGAGGCTCCTGCTTCCTCCCGGTCTCTCGTAACGACGAATGTGCAGCTTTTGTCCTGCAAAATGCCCTGCAAACAATGTCTTTTTTTCTGGCCAATTGTTGGTTCTAACCAGTTTTTCCTGCTCCTGTCTGAATTTCTCCCTGTGACCTCAACTCTGGGTGACATCAGTTCTATTGATATGTTATTGATATCAGTGGTAGGGGTGTCCCCACAATAGGTGCAGCTCTCTACTGTCTTCCCAGTAGCACACCACTTAGCAGGGATTTCTGCAAGTGACGCTGAAACTGCCTCTGGCACAGGAATCTCGCAGCCTCTCTACTTCTGGCTCTTCGGAGGCAAGCAGGCAGCTGTCTCCAGCTGACAAACATCCAAGTGGCCCTGTTGAGCTAGTCAGGGAACTGATTCTCCCAAACCTATACGACGTCCTGGGAGACATAGACTTGACGAGGGATGTAGGAACCACTGTCTAAGTATTTCTATTCTAGGTAGAGAAGTCTTTTTCATCTTCTTTCCAGGCTTGTTCTGAAGTTGCAATGGGATACACGTGGTTTCTAAAGGGCAAATATATATATATTGCCATTTGTGGTTATCCCTAGTGAGTCTTTACATTAGTTCTGTTCACTCTGAGAGAAACTGGGCAGCTCAGAAAGTTCGTAAAAGACTGGATTCTGGATTTGGGCAAAAGGAATCATTATACCGACCAGCACTGTCATGGGACCTTCGCTTAGTGTTGTCTTGGTCATTAGTCATACTTAAGCAGTATGCGCTATGGGAGCCAATGAAAAGGTTTTTGGGGTGGAATTTGGCCATCGAAAATGCAACTCATTCAAGTGCAAAAAATGAATGATTTATAAAAGAGAATAACAAAAATCCAGGCTGAGCCTAGAATAAATTGCTTTTAATGTGCATAGTTTAGCATACTACATGAGAATAATTCACACCTGTGCAAAAGGTGAGTGTGCATCAAAAAGTGGCCAGAAAGTCACTTGGGAATGCAAAATCATATGCTTTGCATATGCAAAATGGACGCATTGAAGAAGGGGCATGGACAGGAAATGCAAATATGGTTCTCAAACGCACATGAACAAAACTCTACGGAAGAATGTTTTTCATGCACAAAACAGCAGAAAATATGTGTTCTTCTTGCCCTGACAGTAAGCTGCATATGTTCTATCAAGACGTAAATCTTAAGTTCAACCTGGGTAAGTTAAAAGAAATAGGTTATCTTTTCAATTCCTGACACAGAAAACGAAATACCACTGCAAGCATCTCCTTGCCCAGTGATGTGGAGAAGCTTGTTATGCGTCTTATATTTTATTAGAGCTTCATTTCACCAAAGAAATAGATTTTTGTCACAATAATTCTTGGCAGTAGCTGGAAGGAACTTCAGTAAGATTACTTGGCATGAGTGAGTCTGGGCAGCGCTATGCTGTTCTCCATAGACCATCATATTTTTAGTTTCAAGCCATAAAGAAGCTAAGATATATTTGTTTGTCTTAAGACTTTGGGCCTGATTTAGATATCAGCGGACGGGTTACTCAGTCACAACGGGGACGGATATCCCGTCTGCCGAAATCTGAATCCCATAGGATATTATGGGATTCATATTTCAGTGAACGGGATATCCATCCCCGTTGTGACGGGGTAACCCGGCTCCAGTGCTAAATCAGGCCCTTTGTTTCAGATTTGGACTGCATCCTGCGCTGCTCGTCTTATATTGATGCTATGGGAGTGTTACCACTGAAATGTATCCCTGATGCTCAACACGCAAGGGGCAAGTCTACGACTAGGACGGAGTAAAGAATTACTTTGTCTAATATCCCCACCTTTTGGACACTCCATCTGACAGAATCCGTTTGAACATTCTGTATTGCAACATCCCTTTCTTCGGTGTGCACGTGCCAAGGCTTATCTCCTAGGAGGTGCTCTGTGGCAATCTGTTAAGGTGATGGAATACTCTGGTGAAACTATTATAGGCCAAACTAACAAGTTACTAGCCTGGTAACACTGATATTCCACATTAGTACTGCTCTGAAATATCTTCAGATGTCAAGGCTCACTTTATATAGTCCTTCTTGGTTGAGCGGTTAGGAAAGTTTAGAAACGGAATTGCACTTTTTGCAACGGGATAGTAGTAGGTTCCTAGGTAGACAAACAGACACGACGCTGTAGAACACATTGTTGATAGCCTTGTCATGTTGGTGATATGAGGGCAACAAGGACGCGCAGTAGAAAGCAGTGCAGGATCCTCTGGACAGTGGAGTGATGCTCTGGACACTGGCTTCCACTTCCTGCAAGGGGCAGGGACAGGGAGCAGTAGAGGATGGGCAGTTGTGAGGTCGGCTGACAAGGAGGCAGATGTGATGCAAGGTTACTTACACCAGTTGTAGTGGTATGAATGTATTAATTAGGTGTAGTTAATACATAGAGTAACCAACTGCGAGCTGTCTGTGTCATTATAGGATAGGCAGTAGCAAAACTTCAAATACTATTCTATGATATTGGTGTTGACAACAAATTGGAAATAAAAGAAGCATATTACGTGGTATACAAAATAAATATTTTTACAAACACAGGCATTCTGCTCAGAAATCTTTAATTCAAAATCCAAATGTCTTTGCATTAGAGCCAGTGTTTAATTTGAGCCGGTGGTTTCCAGTGCTTGGCAACGGCACTTAATTGTCAGCACCGGTGCTTGTGACAGTCTGGCACAAGGTGGCGCTATCTTGATAATTTAGAGATGGCCACAACAACAGGTTATTAGTAATTTAATATAAATTAAAAATGACTATTACCTGACTCTCAAGCCGTTCTTATAGCTTTGTGGGCCTTAAATAGTCCGAACTGTCACACTTGTAGGAGTGTAAGGGTTAGTTGTTGTGTTGGTACTGTCGTTGGCAGCGCTGGCAGGAGCAATGTGTGGTGCAAGCTGCAGTGACTTCCTGACGAGAGCCCTGGCACATATTTATTTACAAATTAAGCACTGATTAGAGCACCACTCCTACCGACATACTGTCCGGTCACAGTTGTCACTCTGCACTCTTTGCTTCTTTTGTTCCACCGTAAAAGTGTGCTCTGCCTGAATCTTTTTTCAGTGCGTGATCTAGTCGCTGCTGAGGCATGATGACGCCCTACGCCGAGATAACCTGCTAAGAGCCTTTTCCAGTTCTGCAAGCCATCCCACTACAGGATTGAACACCTACACCCCGATTACAAGCATTCCAGATGATGTTGCAATATCTATTGCACCAGTAAAACCCAATAACCCTGGTTTCAGAATTTATTGAATGTAATACATACCACCTATTCTGAGTTTTCCTCAAAGAATGGGGAAAAACATGCAGTTTTCGAGCCATTCTGCAACAAAATCTGCTTGTCTCAGTAAATAGCGGGTCTTTCCCGCAGTATATTTCAGCAGCGTTATCTTGTCGTGACTTCTCAGGCGGTACGGAGTTTATGACAGACAGTAATAACACCTTACAGGGAATTCAGCCTCCCTCGTCATTCCAATCCCTGCCAACTCATAACGACGGCCTAAGGCTAAGCCCTGCCCATCCAGCCCATGTGTTGTGGACTGAGAACAGCCGAAGGGGCAGCAGTGCCGCACACATTCAGGTTGTGACAGCCTATGTGAAACCAACAATTATACCTGCAGTTTGTTAGGCCGTACATGCGGCAAGCGATGCGGCCTACATTGCCGGTGTTGGCAGCTTGCTGCAACGCTGTTAACCTGCAGCTCTACCTTGACAGAAAAGCTACAGCGCATCAGCTTGGGAGCTCAAAATGTCAGACACAGACACTTATGCCGAGGCTCTGTAGATTTTGTTCCTTTTTAGCATACGTTTGGTTCAACTGAACAGAAGGGTTGTCGCGCGCGCAGGAGTTCAGCTCTTCCTGCCCACAGCTGCTTCCGCCCTATGAATTAATACAGTTGCCTGCACAGCGGAAGTGTCTGGGGAGAGCTATAATTAGGTAGATAGCTGAAAAACAGGCTGACATTCCATCCAGTGCTCCCCAACCAATGAAATTAGCTTAGCCTTTAGTTTATTTACAAAGACAGGCACATGCTAATTCAGTTTTCCGTTTTGCAATATTAAATCAATTAACATTGTTTAGCTAAAAACACGAATTGCTTTTTTTGTTAAAAAAAATATCTTGCGCTGCATCTCTCAACAAGCTTTGTAAAGAGAAGGCGATGCTGGATATTTCTGATAGTTTATGGAGTTGTGCTGTTGCCTGCTAGTAGTCAAGCAAACCTCAAAGCGTCATGTAGATACCAGCGCCCAAACGATTTCATGTGACTTTACTTGCTTAGAACGATTATTTTATATTGTATTGTATTGCAATTGTATTTGTATAGCACTTACTATCTCTGATGAGGGGTCAAAGTGCTTTTCAGCGAGTAGCACGCTATTCCGGAACCCAAAAAGGATTAGTGGTGGATTAGTATTGTGAAATTTCAGTTAATTTTAGCAGTGGACATGTGAGTCTGTTTGTTTGATTGTAAAGGATAATGGAGGGGATAGAAGAGGGAAGAATCTAGAAAGTGTTTATTTGGGAGATCATAGTAGTAAAATGAGGTTTGGGATGAGCATACGGAGAGATGGAGGAGGGAAGAGTCTCTAGAAAGGGATTAGTGAGATCATAGTAGTAAAATGAGTTTTGGGATGAGTCAAAGGACGGATAGGTGAGAGAAGAGTTAGGAAGGGCTGTTTGGGAGATCATAGTATTAAAAATGAGGTTTGGGGTGATCTAAAGATGGATAAAGAGGGAAGAGTCTAGAAAGGGTTATTTTGGAGATCATAGTAGCAGAATGAGGTTTGGGATTAGTCAGAGAGTGGAGGTAGAGGATTTATGGAGAGAGATATAAAGAAAAATCTCTTGAATGCTCTTCTCAATATGAAATGCCTATGTTGTACTGAAACAGGATTGACCGAAGTGCTCCAATGAGTTCTTCGTTGAGAGTACTTATCCATCTCCAGCAGATGTTTTTAAAAGTTGAGCAACCAAAATGCTGCCATCGGTAGATGGATGTGTATGTCCAGTTCCTGTATCCTTAGAGCGTGGTCTGAGTGACCAAGGTCATACGTTCTGTATTTCTTTGTGGATGATACTGAGTAATAAGACTTTGAGTACCGGCCGAGTGAGAGTTACCTTCTCCCATCAATGAGGCGAGCAGAGACAATTTGATGTTAGCACAGTGTTGCTGAATTTGTGGGAGGGATTCCTTGGTATAGGGAGGTCTTGGGTAATTAGTACAGTGGAACACATTTCCATTGTGAAATGTCTTCTGGACGATTAAGTTTTAATGACCAGTACAAATGCGGCAATGCCCCAACGTCCAACAGATGGAAAATGCGATCTGTGATATTCACTGAAGTGGACTTTGAATGTAGACGTAGAACTCAAATAATATTAGTTAACATTAGTCAGTGATGTTTGTTTACAAATGCTGTTGCAGATTCTTATTAACATCTTTCAATTATGTTTCCTACAAATGAGTTTGCTGTAAATCAGTTTGTCAATACATTTAATCAAATTGAATATCTGCAATATGCATGCAGTGTGAACTAAATCACCTTGAGTACAAAGGCCTGCCTTTGCTTTGTAAGCGGCTAAGCAGAGGAAGGGTTTCCGCGCCTTCTGGAATGAGAGCTAGTTATCTCTTCTGATTAGGCATCCTGAAAGAGAGTTGCAGAACAGTGCTCTGGATAAGGAAAAAGAGGCCTTATTTGTATAGGCAGGATTATGGGCAAATGAGAATGGTCAGAGTAGATGAGTCAGTTAAGTTTGTACCTCAGCAATATACGCAAAATAAAATTGTCATTGTCATGAATAGGAACAATGTGGCATCAACAGAAATATTGCCCTGAACTTACGTCTGCACCAAAGCAAAAGCAGAAGTCTTTGGTGCAGGCGTGTGTGTGTGTGTGCACGCGTGTATACATGCGTGTGTTTGTGTGTGTGTGTGTGTGTGGGATGGGGGTCTTTGGAACTGAATGGCAGAGGTTACCTACGAGTTTGCTATCATGGTTCTGTATAGACAAATGCCTTGGATTTTGATGTTTGATTCAGTGTAAATTCAAAATAAATTATAGTCAGCAGAGAAACTGAAATGCACATGTATTTAGTAAACAAGAATAATGCCATTGTAGTTTTTGATGTATTTGGCTTCAGTACACTGAATGTCATCCAACTTTGCACCATGCATAGACACCAAATTAGACAGTCTAAGCCCTTTGTGTTGTCTCAGATCCATTACACAGCAGGTGATTCTCATATATGTGTGACTGTAAATTCATAAATTCAGATAGCTGGAGGGAATGATGACAGCAGCGCCTAACTTATATTTTCAACAAGAATGTTAATGCAGGTGATTGATGGGATCTCCCTGAGTTCACATTTGTGGCTTGGTAGTTGAAGGGCCACAGTTTAACCTCTGATGTCTCCAGTTTAGGAAGGACATAACCCTTAGGATGGAAACTGTTTCGCAAGTTACTACTTTCATTTTCCTGTGAGACTTGGTTCACTCTCTTAAAGTGAGCCAGTCAGATATCTTCTCTGATGGCACTGGAGACCCCAAGAGCTCTAATAGCCAGTGGTGTAGTATTATCCTGCATACCTTGTGGTGCGGGGGATCCCCAAGCTGGAGGGGGACCCTCCAGCACTGTGCACGGACGGGAACCCCTGGCCTAGCTGAGAGCTCCTGACTGGGTCCAGGCGGGGTCCCCTCCATGTACTTTGCAGAGGGCCCTCTTCAAGTTTCGTTACGCCACTGCTGATAGCAGAGGCAGCTATGATATCACCTTCAGAGATGTCACTGAACTCACAAACAAAGGCACAATCAGCTTTTTGTCCCAGCTAGAGCGTGGACTGAATGTCGTTGGACTAGCTGTGAGAGTCTCGGTGAGATTCCAGTTCTCTTACTAGTGGGGCTACGATTTTCTTTTTTATAATCTTAGAATAGCAGAATATTCATATTAGTAGGATATTTGAAGGAGTTACACATTTTTTCAAGATAGTTGATATGAGGTAGGAAAATAGGCAGTGGTGGCTCCTCCACTAAGGCGGAGGAGTGTCGCCCCACTGCTTTTTTGCAGTGACACAAAGGGAAATTAAAATGATAATAACTCGCGTTATTATCATTTTATTTTCTCCTACTTCCGCTCGCTTTGCGTTAGGGGGCGGGAGCAGGGGAGGAGTGGTAGCACCCACCTAAAGTGCGCAGTGACTGCTTGGCCGGCCCTCTTGGGCCGCCCAAAACAGTCTTGCGCGCTTCGCATGTTCTCCATGCAGGCTGCATTACAGTCTACATGGAGAACATTCCCATGCCCCCAGTCAGCATCTGAGCGTTGGAACACGGCACTCAGACCAATCATTTGCAGCATTGTGATTGGCTGATTGGTCGCCAGGGTGTGCTTTTAGTAAGGCCGAGCGAGGGAGGACTACGGAGTCGAGGAAGCGGCGAGACAGTAAGTTTTTCTTTTATTTTTTTTATTCCCGCTTCCCCCGTGTCCGCCCTCCTCTCCCGCCCCTGCCCCCTACCTCCCGCGTCCTCCCTCCCGCCCCCACTCCCGTACCTCCGATTAGTGCCGGACGAAAATAGGATAGTGCAGCCTTCTACATGAAAGCCAGAGATGGCCTGTTTCTGTAGCAATGAGTATGGAATGCCAGAGAACTCATTTGGGAGCGAGAAGGAGGGTTGTAGCCAACATTGCTTATTTTCTTTGATTCTTTTAGGGGGACAGAACGGTGGTTGGATGGTTCTGCAGTAACTGTTCCTTCACAAAATAGCAAATGTCTTGCCTTACCAACGGTTTGAATGATGCAGGGGGAGGGTGAAGCTAAGAGGCCAGCGAGGAACCCTGTTTTTTTAAAGACTTTCCTTTAAGCTTCTTTCCTGAGGTTTTCTAACAACTTTATTTATATTTTTGTTCACAAAGACATTACACCATTGCCATAGTACATCCTTCGAAAGTAAGCAGGTCCTCTTGTTAGTTCTTTTTTATTCTTATCATGTACACCTTTCAGCTTTCATCGTTCACGGTACAACTGTTTTCAGATTTAGTATAACTTATATTCATGTAGTATTTAGTTCCTGTGTGCTTTCAGATAAGGAAGATCCGCACAGGGCAGAGCGTCATATAATGTCTAGCATACCAGCTGGCCTGCCCTTGTATAACCACTAACTCTTAATGTTGGTCAACAACTTTACCACTGCCTATATGTTCTATATCTCTGCATGCCACACATGTAGGGGGGACCATCTATTGTTTTCAGAATGTAGCTATTTAGTTTCAAGTCTATTTTATGAATATTATAATGATCAGTGGTCATTAGCTCATATTCAGAAGTATTACATATATAGCCAATTATTGGTGTTTACAAAAGAGGAAGTGGGTGATTAGTTAAAAACACAATTGTAAATGCATAGTGAATAAGATGGATAACCTGTCACTTTTTAAAAAATATTTCTATGAAGAATTTTCGAATATCCTGGCATTGTTTGCCTGAAGTTAAAGATTGCAACACAGGTAAAACATTAATTCTGATGGATACATCTGCCTGTGGATTCCTCACCTTTTGAATACCCCCTGCGCCAGCATTTCCGCGGAAATTCTTTTCCAAGCTCTCCCACGTCGACGAGGATGTCATAATAGCACGGCTCCGCTCGCGACTCCGTATGACGTCATCGGAGCCATAAGAAGACCTCGTCGGCGTGCTGACGTCAGTTCCCTTTTTTCCGCGCCGTCGACGCGTAACGGTTTTTTCTGGGACTCTCCATTTTCTTTGAGATTACTTTGTTTCTCTGTACTTCCTTCGATTCCCTGTGGAAATGGCTTCTTCAAAGAAGTCTGGTTTTAAGCCCTGCAGAGAGTGCGGTGGTCATATGTCGATTACAGACCCTCACGACGACTGTCTCTGGTGTCTTTCTTCTGATCACGACGTCGATGGGTGTTCGTGTTGCAGAAAAATGAATCCTAAGGCGTTGAAAGAGCGAGAGGCGAAACTCTTTATGGCAAAGGCGAAGAAAGAAAAGAGGGGTCGCAAGCGTTCAAAGTCATCGACTTCGCATACTTCTAAATCCAAGAAGCATAAGAAGTCGAAGAAGAGACATAGTTCTCGGCGTCGCTCTTCGAAGGTCGTGGCTTCGAGGTCGGCTTCTCCTGTTCAGCGGGGCCGGGAAAGGACTTTGTTTCTCTGTCGCCTTCTCCTTCTCCGCAGGCGACTCCGATGCACTCGCCGACTCCGAGGGGTTCGCCGGCGTCAAGTGGTTCTTCGACTCCAAGAGGTTCTCCGGCACCCAGGGAGTCTTCTCCTGTGCCTGTGGCTTTGCCTAAGCGGGCGCCGTCCTCACCGGCTCTGCAACCTCAACCTCCGGTTCGACCTCGGATGGATCCTAATCAAGGAGGAATGGATCCTTACCCTTCTTCTCCAGGACCCGGAACGGATCCCACGCATTTTTTAAATGCTATGTATGGCATGTTTGCCAGGGCATCCTACCCTACCGGTGCGCCTTCTGGCCCCTTGGGTCCGCTTGCCTTTAACTTGGGTGTTCCCCAGCAGTACGCCCAGGCGCCCTTTGTGCCCTTTATGCCGACGGCTCCTTCCTGGCAGTTTCCGGCGCAGAGGTTTTCGATTCCGAATCCTCAGACTCCGTCTGGTGTCGATTTGGCGCCGCTTCGGATTCGTACGGCGCCGTTGCCTGTTTCTGAAGGTCCTCCTTCGACGCCGGTTCCTTTGTCTCAGGCGCCGCGGATGGCGCCGCCGACGCCGATACCGAAGCACCGTTCCAGAAGGGATGCACAAAGGCTGCTAGAGGAGGATGAATATCGACAGGAGCAGGAGGAAGGAGAGATACTCGACTCTGTGGATGAATTCGAGGGCTTGCAAGAGGCCAGTGGCTTAGATACTTCCCCAGAATGGGAGATTTCTTCACCAAAGGCTGTCATCTCTCAGGATGTTGCTCCTTATCATGTAGTAATTAGGAAGGCAGCTGAGTTGTTGGATCTTCAGCTACCCTCAGCGGAAGTTAAGTCGAACATTTTAACGGAAGTCCTTAATACTACTTCTTCTGTTAGTGAGCCTCTTCTGCCTTTCATTGAGGCATTGAATGAGCCTATCATGGAGGTGTGGCAAAAGCCCTTGTCAGCTCCTGCAGTTTCCAGGTCTATCGCAAGGAGATAGAGACCAGCTCCTGGTGATCCAGCCTTTCTTTCTGCGCATCCATCTCCGGAAAGTTTGGTGATTCAAGCTTCTTGTTCCAAGCAATCGTCTGGGTCCTTCCCTACCACTCTGGGGGATAGGGATTCTAAAAAGATGGAACAGTCGGCCAAGAAAGTGTTTTCCTCAGCAAGTATGGCATTGAAGTCTATGAATGCCACTTGTTTACTTGGGAGGTACATTCATGCTCTTATGGACTCTGTTAAACAGCTGGCCCCTAAACTTCCTGATGAAGATCGGGTTCATTTTCTTGAGGCTCTGTCGGACTCTCAGGCAGCTGCCCGGCAAGTTATCCAGTCGGGTTTGGACACTGCAGACTCGGTTGCCCGGATTATGGGTTCTTCTGTTGCGACGAGGAGGCAGGCCTGGCTCAGATCTTCTGGATTTTCTCCGGATGTTCAGGCTACTCTTTTAGATCTCCATTTCGATGGATCAAGGCTATTTGGCACCAAGGCGGACTCTGCTCTGCAGCGTTTTAAGGACAGTAGAGCGACTGCAAGATCGTTGGGTCTACAGTCTCAGCCTAGAGGGTATGGCTATAAAAGATATCGAGGCGTTGGGAAGGCGGCTTCCTTTCGTGGCCGTCAACAGCCTCAGCAGCAACAGCAGCAAAACCCCCTGTATAGGTCGTACAGGGGAAAGAATAGAGGCCGTCTTCGAGGAGCCGTCCGGCAGTAGTCCTCCTCTTCTTCTTCTCCTGCCCCTCCCACTGGTACCTCGGGGAAGCAGCCCTAGATCCCCCATCTTGGAGCATGTTGGTCCTGTGGGGGGTCGGGTGTCCCATTTTCTACAAGATTGGAAATCGATTACCACAGATCGTTGGGTTTTAAATCTTGTAGAAAATGGGTACGCCCTTCCCTTTCTAGAGTTTCCTCCTCCTTACCCTCCTCGCCAGTATTGGTGTTCGGAGGACCATTTGCTTCTCTTACAACAGGAGGTTCTGGTCTTGTTGCAGAAAGGGGCGATAGAGGTGGTTCCGGAGCAGGAAAGGGGTCAAGGTTGCTACTCCCGGTATTTCTTGATTTGCAAAAAAGGACGGCCGGTTGAGGCCGATTCTGGACCTCAGGATTTTGAATTTTTACCTCAGGCAGGAAAAGTTCAAAATGTTGACCTTGGCTCAGGTTCTTCTGGCGCTGCAACAGGAAGACTGGATGGTGTTGATCGATTTGCAGGATGCGTATTTCCATCTTCCCATCCTGAAGCCGCATCGGAAGTATCTCCGGTTTATGGTGGGGTCGCAACACTACCAGTTTGCAGTCCTTCCATTCGGCCTTACTTCCGCACCTCGAGTCTTCACAAAGATGATGGCGGTGGTGGCAGCACATCTCAGAAGGTCAGGGGTTCCTGTTTTCCCTTATCTGGACGACTGGTTGCTGAAAGCCAAGTCTCCGGAGATGGTGTTGCACCACTTGCAGGTAACGACGCAATTGTTGTTCAACTTGGGTTTCTCAATAAATGTACCCAAATCTCACCTGGTGCCTTCTCAGCGCATCCTGTTCATAGGGGCAATACTGGACACTACTGTGTGTCGAGCTTTCCCTCCTCCACAGAGGATTCTCGACATTCAGGAAATGATTCCTTTGTTTCACGATAGAGCGGTTGTTCCAGTCCTGAAGGTCCTACGCCTGCTCGGTTTGTTCGCTTCCTGCATACTGTTGGTCAGTCATGCACGCTGGCACATGAGGGCACTCCAGTGGTGCCTCCGCAGGCAGTGGTATCAACACAACGGAGATCTCGGGGAGAAAATAAGAATCTCCAGATTCACTGCAGCGGAGCTGTCTTGGTGGAGTGTGCAGGGCAACCTGTCTCAAGGAAAGCCCTTTCAGTCTCCTCCGCCGGTGGCCACAGTGATCACGGATGCCTCCACTTTAGGGTGGGGTGCTCATCTGGAGGATCTGGAGGTCAAAGGTCTTTGGTCTCCAGAGGAAAGGTTGCTTCACATCAACCTTTTGGAAATTGCGGGAGATTCGTTTGGCACTGAAGGCCTTCCTTCCTTCCCTTCGCGGTCAGTCAGTTCAGGTCCTGACGGACAACACTACTGCGATGTGGGTCATCAACAAACAGGGAGGTGTAGGGTCGTATCGTCTCTGCAGAGAGGCTCTGCGACTCTGGTCCTGGGCTCAGGGCCATCAGATTTGTGTAATGGCAGATCATCTGGCTGGTGTGCTAAATGTTCGTGCGGACAGTCTCAGTCGGCATTACTCGGCCGATCACGAGTGGCGGCTTCATCCGGAGGTAGTCCATCTTGTCTTCAAGATGTGGGGATTTCCTCGCTTGGACCTCTTTGCCACTCACGAAAACGCGCACTGCCCGTTGTTCTGCAGTCTCCAGTTACCGATGCAGGGAGCGTTGGGGGACGCGTTTCAGTTGGATTGGAGTTCGCAGCTCCTTTACGCGTTTCCCCCCCATACCCTTGATTCCTCGAGTTCTGAGGAAGGTTTGCCAAGACCGGGCTTGATCGCCCCGGATTGGCCAAGAAGGGTGTGGTACACACATCTACTTCACCTCTCGTCGCACCCTCCGCTCCGTCTCCCTCTCAGGGCAGACCTTCTCTCGCAGTCGCAGGGGCAGGTTCTACACCCCCACCTCCAGAGCCTGCACCTTCATGCCTGGAGATTGAACGGGGCAACCTGAGTTCTTTCTCTCTCCCACCGGATGTGGTGGATGTAATTTTATCATCCAGAAGACACTCCACCAAGTCTATTTATTCCTCCCGGTGGTCCAAATTTATGAAGTGGTGTGGAGAGAGGTCCATTGATCCTTTGAAGGCACGTTTGTCTGACGTACTAAGTTTTTCTCTCTCTTTGGCACAGCAGGGTTGTGCTGTGGCTACAGTTAAAGGTTATTTGTCGGCTTTGTCGGCCTTCATTTGTTTGCCGGATCAGCCGTCTTTGTTTAAATCTCCTGTAGTTATGAGGTTCATTAAGGGCCTTACTAATAAGTTTCCTCCCACTTCTTTTATTATGCCTCAATGGGATTTAAATCTTGTTCTTACTTTTCTGATGGGTTCTCCATTTGAGCCTCTTCATAGTTGTCAGTTGAGGCTTCTTTCTTTCAAAACGGTCTTTCTGATCACTATTACTTCGGCCAGGAGGGTAAGTGAGCTGCAGGCTCTTAGCTCTAAACCTCCATTCTTGACCATTCATGCAGAAAAGATGGTTCTTAAGACCAGGGCTGCTTTCCTACCTAAGGTGGTTACTCCTTTCCATTTAGGACAGTCCATTACCTTATCTACCTTCTATCCTCCCCCTCACCCTTCTAAGGAGGAGGAGAGACTTCATCGTCTGGACCCTAAGAGGGCGGTCAGTTTTTACCTGGACAGGACCAGGGGCCTGAGGCTGGATGATCAGCTCTTCGTGGGCTACATTGGTCGGATGAAAGGAAATGCTGTCCACAAGTGAACTCTCTCCAGGTGGATCATCTTGTGTATCAAGATCTGCTACGCCCTGGGCAAGAAGGAGCTGCCTGAAGGTATTAGAGCTCATTCCACCAGAGCTAAGTCATCTTCTTCTGCTTTGGCTAGAGGTGTTCCTGTTGTTGATATTAGTAAGGCGGCAACTTGGGCCTCTCTCCATACCTTTGCGAAGCATTACTGCTTGAATTCTGAGGTTAGGAGGGACGGCCATTTTGCACGTTCTGTTCTGCAAGATTTTTTGGTATAGTCAGGTGGACACCCTCCTCCGGGAGAGGTACGGCTTGGGGATTCTATTCAAAAGGTGAGGAATCCACAGGCAGATGTATCCATCAGAAGAACAGGTTACTTACCTTCGGTAACGCTTTTTCTGGTGGATACAGTATCTGCCTGTGGATTCCTCACTGACCCACACGCCTCCCCGTTGTCCTCCTGTTTCTACCAAAAATGTTTTAACTGTTTGACATTTATGTTTTCAAAATGTCTTTTTCATGCTTACAGTTTTCTTCTGGATAATACTTTGTTTGATTGGCCTTTTCCATTATGTTATTTTATATACTGTGTGTATTTGCATTCATATATAATTATGTATACAATGTATACTTGTGAAAATGTTGTTGGTCCGCCCGTTTGCCTCGAGGGCACGGAAAAAATGGGTGGAACTGACGTCAGCACGCCGACGAGGTCTTCTTATGGCTCCGATGACGTCATACGGAGTCGCGAGCGGAGCCGTGCTATTATGATGTCCTCGTCGACGTGGGAGAGCTAGGAAAAGAATTTCCGCGGAAATGCTGGCGCAGGGGTTATTCAAAAGGTGAGGAATCCACAGGCAGATACTGTATCCACCAGAAAAAGCGTTACCGAAGGTAAGTAACTTGTTCATTTGACCTGACTTTAAATAGTTTAAATAAGACTATTTCAGCCTTCTGTGTGATGCTCGGTAGATAGTCTCTCTTTGGGATCATAACTGCCTTTCTGCACCGTTTTCCCAGCTTTACCAGTTTGTGGGGCTAGGGATAGTGTGATTCTAGGTGTGTTAAAATTAAATTCTATTATGGAGGAGCTTAACACAGGACTAGCAGTTTTCATCGTATGCTCATAGTTTTCATTTTGATCTGACTCTTCTAACAGAAATCTCATTAGACTTGCATAAATTGCATTAAGTATCTTTTAAAATTTTAAGTGAGTGAGTGGTGTGTTAGACGTACTGAAATGAATTTGGATTTTCATATGTACATATATATATATATATTCACTGAAGAAACCAAAGGTTAAAGTAACGCTATAGTTAGGTGAAATGTTCAATAACAACGTAACATTTTAAACTCTAAAAACCACAGAAATTCACCAGTTATAGTTATCTCAAGTAACTATAACTCATGCTCTAAGGTAACTATAATTCTTGCCCCCACCATGCACTGTTTTCTCATCAGCGCTACTCGCCAAAAAGCTCTTCAAAACCTCATCAGGGGTAACAAGTGCTATATAAATGCAAACCCTTCCCTCTTCTATCCCCTCACTATCCTTTTCAATCCAAATAACAGACTAACATATCCATCGTTCAAATTAATTTAATATCTCAATATACTAATTCACCACGAATCCTTTTTGGGGTCCGGAATTCGGTGGTACTCGGCAAAAAAGCACTTTGATGCCTCCTCAGGTGTAGTAAGCGTTATATAAATGCAATTACAATTACAATAATTTCACTGCAAATGTTACTGTGATATTATCAATGATGTCATAGAAGATGTCATGAGTGATGTAATAGGTGGTGTAATTAGCAGTGCATGGCAAGGAAGCGAGCTAAAGTTAGCGACGGAGGACACAGAGTGGCGTTTTATTGATACACCGACCCTCGACGAATGTGTGACTACAGGGCGGTGTCCCCACGGCGGTCCCGGGTTCGGAGATTTCATTACGAAACTCGGATATTAATGGCGAATGTGTTACTGAGAAACAAGTAAGGTTGACTTAACCACTTTGTAACAATTGATCACATTGTGATTCAGACCAACGTTGTGAGGGATCTTTACCCTGAAGAAGGCCAGTGACCCAGAAGGGCAATTAAATTTGGCTGAAACATGTTGGTACATGCAGTGGGGGGTAAGGAGTGGTAACTCCTCCTATATACCTTGCCTTTTGATTTTTTAATCCTGCCAAGGTGGACCAATAATAAAGGAATTTAGGTGGTACCTCCTTAGGTAGTTTTAGCTCACTTTCCTCTGCACCAGTGTTCCCTCATGAGGGAAAGTTTTCCTTCTTTTACTTCACCTTTTCTTTTTTCTTTACCTCACAAAAAAATCAGCGCTTCGTCCAGTGTGTTGGTCTGCACCTGGGCGTCATAAGCGGCCCTATGATGAAGCATGCCATTAATTAGTGGGGGAGGGCAGTATTTAAAAATCTGTTGATTTTTCTCTCTATCCCTCTTTTACAACCCCTTTCGTTGCGGTTTTCCTAGGACAGAGACACAGACAAAACTGCTTATAGTAGGGTCTCCTCTGGAATGTTTTTTAGTCCTTCTCTTTTTGTGAGTTGTGGTGTACTTGTGAGGGGAGTTAGAGAAGGCTAACTCCCTTGTTTCTTTTTTTTTTATTCTGGATATTATCAGTGATGCTATAGAAGATGTCATGAGTGATGTAATAGGTGGTGTAATCAGCAGTGCATGGCAAGGGAGCTAAAGTTACCTTACAGCACGAGTTACAATTACTTGAGATAACTTTAACTATACTTGGTGAATTTCTGTAGTTTTTTAGATTTTAAAATAGTACGTTGTTACTGAACATTTCACCTAACTATAACGTTATTTTTACTTTGCTTTTTTTCAGTGAATTTCTAGGGTTTTTTGTTTAACGTAAAGTAATTTTTAATTACCATATGTAAATCGAACCTCCCACCATGCACATCCAGGCCTTGTGGCCAACCGCCCAAAGGCAGTGATCCACATACTGCACACAGCCTTCGTCCGTGCGTGGTTGCAGGCCTGGCCCTGTGCCCAACCTTCCCAAAGGTAGCAAACCCCATACTGCACATGGCCTTCAGTCGTGCACAGCAGGGAGTTGGCCACCTGGCCTGGCCCTCGAGGCCCCAATGCACATGGCCTTTTTTTGTTTGTTTCTCAAACTGTCTTTATTAGTTTCTTGGGCATTCAAAGTAAGCATTACAACACGACATCTCAGAAAACCACAGTCAAAGAGCATTGCCATAATATAGATCAGTGTCATACATAGTGGTTACGTACATCGATAATCACGGTAAGTTTCCTTCAAACAACGTTGTCTTGTGGTTTATTACAAAAGGACTATGATGGAGCCCAATATAACCCCTCCTCCAACTTCCCTGAAACAGGGAAAGAACTGAAAACACACAAACAAAAACTTGCATGTACAGAGCAATAAAGGTATCAACTACTATGTGGTAGACAAGAGTAGGGCTGTGAACTGTCTTCGCTGGACAAAAAGCTGGATTGGAGGGCCATCAGTGAGGGGGAGGACTCCAGTCTGAAACAGTTGAAGTGCCCTTGTGCGTGTGGGGCAGGAGAAAAGGGGAAGACCTACGGACAGGTTCCTCACCAGAGGCCCCCAAGTGTAGTCAAAGCCATTTTGGGAGTCTGTGAGCCTTTCAAGCATTCCATGGCAAGGCTTTGCCAGAGGCAAGCATGCCACTGGGACATGGAGGGGGCTGTTGACTTCTTCCAGGTGGCTACCAGGGCCATCTTAGCTGTCCCAAAACCGAGCCATATAATGGCTCTATCCCCAAATGTTTAGTGTTTAAGAGAAGGGTCATGCAACCCCAGTAGGGTGATGTCAGGCATTTGAGGTAAGGGGTAACCCAGGATGTCCTCCATTTGAGCTAAAAGCTCGTTCCAATAGGGTCTAATCGCGGGGCAATCCCATCATATGTGGCGGAAATCGCCCAAGAGATCACAATTCCTCCAGCATCTGTCAGATGTTTCTGGATATATTTGTGGAGCTTAGTGAGGTGCAGATACCAGTCATAAATTATTTTATAGTGGGCTTCTCTTAAGCCTAGCGATCGGTTAAACCTAGGGATGTCTCTCCATAATTTCCGCCATTGCTGTACGGTATTGGGCGTCCCCAAGATGTGGTCCCAGAGGCCTTTGTGCCGCGGAGTAGGAACATCGACCAATGAGGCCAGGAGAGAATATAGGAATGATATACTCCCCCTGGAGCCCCCCTGTTTACGCACACATTTCTGTATGGGTAGCAAGTTTCTTGTGGCTGCCTCTCCGATCTCAGGTTGTATGACCAAGTGTAATGGAACATCTCTGTAGTAGGTAGATTGAAGTCACTGCGACAATTGTCGAATGTGAGTATGTCCCAGCTGTGGAACAAATCGGCGATAGTGAGACAACCCCCCTCCTGCCACAAGTCAAAGGGGCCCGGGACCAGTGCAGGCAGGAAAGCCTTGTTGAAGTGAATAGGGGTGTATGGGGAAGGAAAGGTTTTCAAGTCATGCCGTCGGGATGCATCATCCCATGCTTTCAGAGTAGTTCTAGCTGGCATACTTAGATGTTGGGTCTGTGGACGAGTAGCTTTAGGTTTCCATAGGACATCCCAAAACGATCTCCGAACCCGAAGTTGTGCCGCTTTATAATAGTGGGGAAGTTAAGAAGAGCCAAACCTCCGTCCATTTTGGGAAGGGTCAAGATTTTGTTTGGGAGGTGGGCTCTGTGGTTCTGCCATATGAAGGTGGTGAGCTTGGAGCGCAGGAAAATGAAGAACTGCCTGTCGACTTCGATAGGATGTCCCTGAAAGAGATATTAAATTCATGGCAGAACCGTCATTTTTATGGCATTTATATGACCTAGCCAGGTTAAGGAGGGCAGGGCCCATTTCTTGAGGACTTGTTCCAGTTGGCAGAGAAGTGGGGTATAGTTAGCCTTGGATAAGTCATCCACCCGAGGTGTGATTTTGATGCCCAGATATGTGATCTCCTTTCTCACCAGCCAGAAGAGCGTAGTGGAAGCTATTTCCTCCATCTCTCCAACCGGTATCATCAGATTGAGTAGGAAAGATTTAGTAGGATTGACTTTAAATACTGCCACTGGTTCGAACTCCCGGCATTCTGTCTGAAGGTCTGTCAATATTGTTTGAAGCGAGGTTAGGGTTAACAGGACTTCGTCCACAAATAATGAACTTTTGTGATTGACCGATCCAAAGGGAATTCCCTAGATAAGGTGAGAGGCCTGCATTCTGGCTGCCAAGGGTTCGACCCTTAGGGCAAATAAAAGGGGGGTAAGAGGGCACCCCTGCCGTGTACTCCGCTCCAGCGAGAAGTAGTCAGAGACCGTCCCATTAATCAGGACTCTCGAGTGAGGGTAGGCATGGTTGGCTTGAATCTGTGTAATGAATTCATCCCCAAAACCAAACTGCCGCAGTGTGTGGAAAAGGAAGGTCCACTCCACCTGATCGAACACCTTCTCGGCGTCTAATACCAATAGCACTGCAGGTATCCTTTTATTGGTGGCTTTTTCTATTAAGTGGATCACTTGCTGAAGATTATCATGAGTCTGTCGCCCTTTAATGAAGTCAGACTGATCTGGGTGGATCAGATCTGGCATGATGTCCTCCAGTCGAATAGCTAGTATTTTAGTATACAGCTTCACATCACAATTTAACAGTGCGATCAGCCATTATGATAGACATTTACTAGGGTCTTTCCCCGGCTTTGGGATCCCCGTTATGAAGGCTTCTTCCATGAAAGGGATTACAGTTCGTGTCTCTGCAAAGGATTTAAAGAGAGTGGTCAGATGGGAAGTCAGGGCGGAGCCAAATGTTTTGTAGAACTGGGCAGTAAGCCCGTCCGGGCCTGGAGATTTGTGTAGTTTTAGGGAGTTAATCTCTTCCTGAACCTCTTCGCTCGAATGGGCTCATCTAGGAGTTCCTGTTGGGCTGGTGCAATTCTAGGGAGCTTTGTATCTGCCAAATAATCCAGTTGCGTTGGGTGTGCACTAGGTCTTTTGTATGTAAGGTTTTATAAAAAGCTCGGAAGGTCCCCGCCTTGCCCTCCTCCGGATAGGTCAAAGCCCCATTTGATTCCTAAATTGAACGTATATAGTCTTTTTCCTGTTTTGCCCTTAATTGTCAGGTCAGATGGGTGCCCACCTTATTCCCCCTTTCGTACGTGGTCTGTCTGAGGCACAAACGGGTGAGTTCTGCTCTGTTGGAATATATGGCTGCAAGTTTACCCCTCAGCGCAATCATTTTCGGCTGAAGAATAAGTGTGGGGGATTCCTTGTGAGCTGTTTCCACTTGGAGAAGTTCTTCCTCCAGTTCCAAGCACTCTGTGGTCCTCTGTCTCACAAGGGTAGTCATAAGCGATCTGCATTTCCCCCTTAACACAGCTTTGAAGGCGTCCCAAGTTGTGGCATAGTTAGTGTCATGGGGGTTGTTTGTCTGTAAGTACTCCCTAATGGTTGGCCTGAGCTCATCCAGGAGGAGGCGGTCCTGTGTCAGGGGGTTCGGAAAAAAACATCTACGGAAGGAGGTTTTCAGGTCCGGCCAGTCAAAAGTAACCTCCACCATTGCATGGTCAGAAATTGTTATGGGGTGGATATTAGCAGCCACAATGGCCTTTGGCTCACAAAGACATGGTCGAGCTGGTAGTATGGTCTATGTAAATGGGGGGAAAAAAGTGTAATCTTTGGTGGTGGGGTGGAATGAACTCCATGCGTCTAAGAGCCCAAGTTGTGTTAATTCTTGCTTCGTGGGTTGGGCGAATGTGCCTGTGTGTGACCTCTAGGGGTGGGTACCTTCGAGTCCAGGATCCCAAATGACATTTAAATCTCCCAGTACCATTATTTCGCCTTCTGCACAACCCCCTAACTGGCTGAAAAAGGAGAGGAGGAAATCTGTTTGATTCCAGTTTGGGGCATGGATCTTGGCTATTGTGCATTTGTGAACATGTAGGAGACCTTTGAATATCAGCATCCTCCCTTCCCTGTCAGTTTTAACGTTGGTTGTTTGAAATTTAAGAGAACAGTGAAATAGCAGGGCCACCCCATTATGTTTAGAACTTGCTGTCAATCTGTAAATTAGTGGATAGGATTTGTGTTTTAACCTGTGTTCCTCAGTGTGTTTTAGGCGGGTTTCCTGCAGGGCCACTATCCCAAACCTTTGGTCTAAGATATATTTCCAGAATTTGCATCATTTGTGTGGAGAATTAAGGCCTTTAATATTCCAGGTGCCTACGTTGACCAGCATGGGTTTACACAGCTTGTCATCGCTTTATGTGGCCAGGTTCGCCTGTTATGTGAGTAGAAGCCGATAAGTATCTCTGCGTGTAGCCCTGCACACCCCTCGCAACACCCTGTCCCCCACCCAGCCCATCCCATCCTCCCCCTCACCTCATCTAATATCTCTGGACATACATTCAAAAACAAAACATAACTCATTAGTATTATAGAACTTAGGAACCGAAGCTCCTCATTACAGGAAAAACTTATCTGTTGATACATATAACTGGGGGCTTTAGTCCATTCCCGCAGATGCACTGCACAGGATTAGTTAGTGAGCTGAAGATCGCAGGCTACACCTGAAAAAACCATGAGTGTACAGTATCTCCCACGGGCACCTGTCTCAGAGAGCAACAACTCGATCAATCTTCCAGGCTGAAGTGGGCATTCAACCTGGATCGTGCCCCTGGACAGGACAAGGTATCCTGGTCCGGATCAAGGCCAATGAGTCTCGTACCCCCAGGCCCCCACACGGACAGTCGGCAGCCAAGCTCCAAGGGGGGTTTGTTGTCTCATTTGCCAGAGCGCCGCCCTCTGCGCTGCTGTTGCCAGTATCCATCAGCCTTGGTGCGGGCCAGTCTGAGGAGGGTTCACTCCGTGCTCCATTCTTCTTCTCTGAGACAGAGATATCTAAGCCTAGCAGCGCCGCTGCTCCTTCCAACTCGGAGAAGTGATGCGATTTGTTTTTAGATTCAAAGGCTATGCCAAATGGGTATGTCCATCTCTATTTCTTATGTTCCTTTCGGAGATCATCAGTGACCAGTTTATGTTACATTCTTCTCGCCAGGGGAGGGGGAGTCGCATCCTCATTTGCGGGCCTCTAGGAGAATCTTCTCCTTAGTCTTGAAGGAGTGGAGCCTGGCTTAAATCTCTCTGGCTTGGTTACTATCATCATCTGTGGCCCTACCCTGAGTCGCACCTCAGGATGGTCATAACTACAAATGCTTCTAAATTGGGGCCCTCGCCCCCTCCTTCAGCCCTCTTATGTGAATGTTATCGCACCTGGAGCGATTTTCCAAGTCTTCGCACAAAAGGAGTGCCCTCTGTAGTTGGGAGCGTATGTGTTCTGTGTCCGCTTCTGGATAGGCCACCAGCTGATCGAGGTCGAGGTATTTCACCTCGAGGTCCAGGGTTCTTGCCCCCACAGAGTCTACATTGGCTTGAAGGGAAACCAGCTGGGCGTTGATGTCTTTTCTCAGGGTATCTAGTGATGAGGTCAGGTCTGTTTTTAGTTCCTTCCTCTGCTCCTTTTTAAAGTCTCTTAGCTAGGCCAGGAGGTCATCCTTTGTCAATGCCATCTCTCCTCCCTTGTTTTCCTGGCTGGACCCTGCTGCCTGAGTAAAGTAGCTTGTGGCTCTATTTGACTGGGCCTTCTCTGGTGGCATAGAGGCTATTGACAGTGAGTGGTCACCAAATGTCCAGGCTGGGTCCCTGAGGACCTAAGGACCAATGGTGGGGTTGGCTCCCGCCGGATCACGGTAAGGAAAGAGTGGCTCCTGGGCTAGCGTGGTGCTCCTCATATGGGGTTCACTACTGACGAGCATTCGAGCAGGCGCAGACACCCCAGCCGTCCCAGACACCAACGGTTGAAGAGACCAGCCCAATTGAAAGCCTCCTCTGTCCTCCACTGCAGCACTTAAGACCCCAAAAAGACCCGGGGCTCAGAGGATCACAGTAGTAGAGGTCACAGCAGACCGTTAAGCTGGTAGATGCCAGAGCCACCAGCACATGTTGAGGGCAGGGGCAGAGATCCCATGTGAGGCGTGGACTAATTAAGGGAGCTATCGGAGGGCCCGCTGGGGAAAGGCCACATGGCAAACGGCACTTAAGTCCAAAGATGCAGGTGGCGCATGTCTTCTTGGGCTGGCGGGTCCAGCAGAAACAGCTCTCAAAGGTAAGGCCCAGGTGTAGTACAGTCCAATGGCCCGGACCGAACCCACCCTCACCCGTCAACGGGTCCCAGAGCCGGCAGCATGCAGTTGCTTCATGTGGGGCCCTCGGTTCAGAACCCCGAGATAGGGGCTGCGGCTCACCTCAGTGCTGGGTAGTGCGGCGGCTCTCAGCCGTGCTCCGCTGTGCTCTGCCACCTCCGGCAGTCTTTATGGGCGCCTTGTGGTCAGCGCATTGTCGAGGCGAGGCATCCGCGCCTGGGCCTATCTCCGCCATAGCATCCCATTCCTAACAGCCGCCAGTTTCTCCTAAAATGCTCACCGGGACCGCTGGAGTAGGCTTCCCTTCATAGACGCTCACCGCAGCACCTCATTCTTGCTTGGCAGTCCCGAGCCGTCCCCGCGGCTGCCATGATGTCGTGCCATCTTCAGGGCCGCAGTGACGATACACCCCCATGGCAGGTCACCTACGAGGAGTCGGACTGCTCCGTGTCGCCCCCGTCGCTCCGATCACTGTATTTGCTCAGTCATGATGGGTTGGCAGTCATAAAAAATTTTGATTGAGAATTTCCGCAGTGCGGTGCGGAGTCTCTGTTAATTATGTCCACACGCCCCCTGGGCCTTTTTTTTTTTTACAGGGGAGGAGGCTGCATGGCCTCCCCTCCGGGCCTTATTAGGCCCTGGGGACCCCATTCCCCAGGGCCTTTTTATATGAAAAGGGGGCGTGTGGCCCCTCCCTGAGTGTCATTAGACCCTGGACAACCCATCCCCCAAGGCCTATGTTAAAAGGAGAGGGGGCTGTGCAGCCCCCTACCCGAGCCGTTATCGGCCCCAGGACTAATTTATTCGCCACGGGGACCGCGGTGGGAGCCGGCATTGCTGCTGCCTGCAGGGAGCAGCTACTAATGCTGCACCCTGCGAGAGCAATATTTTGATCTTCCCTGCCCACATCAGTGCGGGCAAGGTAACAGATAAAAGTCCACATTTTTAAAGCTCCCGCCCTCTCGGAGCTGACTTTGTGTTTTCCCCCGCTTGGTGGGAGTTTGACCCCATCCCATGGGGTGAATTCCATGAAAAAGGGCCCCCTCCCTGAGATTCTAATGGTCCCGGAGAGCCCATCCCCTGTGGCCCAGACCTTAATGAAGGGGAGGGGGATTGCGGCCTCCCTCCCGAGCCAATCACGGCCCCAGGACCCCCATCCCCTCTGGGCCCAATACATTAAAGGGACGTGGCACATGCCCTCCTCCCCAAGCCTTTGAGAGGCCCCAGAACCCCATTTCCAGGGCCAAAATGCATTAAAAAGGGGGGGACGTGGAACCCCCCTATCCCAAGCCTTATTTGGCCACAGGGACCTCTTTTTCCAGGGCCAAACTTATCTTAAAAGGGAGGGGGCTGCACAGCCCCCTTCCTTGAGCCTTTAAAGGCCCCAGTGACCCCATCCACCGGGGCCGGCTCATTTACTGTGTCCCTGGGGGCCCACCTCCAGGGTACAGTAGTTTCCCTGCCCGCAAGAGCACGAGCAGGGAAACATATGTTTGCGCCCGCCAGGCTGGGGCAATTTTTGATTTGGCGATGCAGCGCGCGCAAGGTAAATTGTTTTATTTATTTAATTACTTACCTTACTCCTGTCCGTCGTATTTCGGACTCCACTACCCCCCCACCCTGCCCCTCCCCCGCCCCCCCGCAGCACTCCCTCGGCGAGCCGCCACTGAATATGCCCATCTAGACAATTTTCCATAATTGAAAGGGCAATCTGTGCCCAGTTTAAATTACCACAGATTAAATTGCAAACAAATTGTAAGGGAAATCTGTAGGCAGAAAAATCATCCCTTGCTGACTCTGTCAATCAGAATTTGCTATTCCACTTGCAGATACCACATTTTGTGCTTGCAGGTTTCACTCGGGTTGGTCATTATTTTTTCAACAAACCCTTAAATATTTATGACGCACTTCTAAATCAGTGAAAGAGCACATTGTAGACATTCTTTATAAATGTCTGCAATACATTTTTTCATTATGAAGTCCACTTAGTAAACCTTTTCTAGTGATTCCGGGGCATATGTACAAGGGGATTGTGCCACCAGAACGTCACCTTTACCGACGTTCCGGTGCCACAATGCCCTGCTCCATATTTACAAAGTGGCTTAAGTAGCTTAATGCCGCTTTGTAAATTTGGTACCCTTTCACACAGGAATCTGCGTGAAAGGGGCTTGCAATGGGTGTTGCCGAGGGCATTCCACCGCCACAACAATTGCTTTTTGACGCTGCCCCACACTTGCACGGATGCGTAATCTGAGGCAGCGCCAAAAAGTAACTCCATTCAAAAGCAAGGGTTAGATTGGCGCAACGAGGGGAAATACTTTTATTTCACCTCGTTTTTGCTCTTTCTATGTGTGCTGCATCCTGCAGCTCTTTCTATGTGTGCTGGATCCTGCAGCACACATAGAAAGAGCAAAACACCTTTAAGGATTGTTTATGTGCAGGAAAGGTCTCCCTTCCTGCACAAAAACAATAATTCTCTGCAACACAGGCACCCTTGCACAAGGGTGCCTGTGTTGAAGGAAATCTTTCCCTGCAACGCAGGCACCCTTGCATTATGGCGCAAGGGTGTCTGTGTCGTTCACAAAATACATATGAAAGGTAAAAAGATCTCAATGTTTTAAGAAGATTTATACCTGTTGCAATTGCTAATTGTAACTTGATTATAATTACTACACACAATTTTAAACATTTTAACAAACATTTTTAGTATTTTAATGAAATAAAAAATATATAACTTTGTTTAACTCAAACATTTTCAACCTCAAACTAACAAGAGTTCATGGTTTGAAGAATAAACCGGAAGTCACTCTGAGGCCATGGCCTCTGTCGCCTTTAGTGGAATGTTGCCTCCTGTTGCACATACATGGCCACTATTTACTCCGATGCAAGTTATGGAGGCGATGGGACATCTCTTTTTTACGTCTTAAAATCGCCCTCTTGCATGCTCCCAATTAATAAACTATGTGGTCATTCAAATTTAAGGAACAAAACTAAACTGTGCATGCACAGGCGATACCAGGAAGAGAGGGGATTTTTCAGAGAAAACAACAGTGATGAACTGCAATAATTTGATGAAAGTGAATTACATTGTGTGACGTCACAAACTTTTTACCAGATGTAAGTCTTACTTATGTCTGGAAAAAGTTGTAACTGATACATACCTAGATTATGGCTTATTGACAAAACTTGGAGTAAGCAAACATGTATGTCATCTACTTATGCATAAGAATACACAAATATATGTACTCAGTTTTTTTTCCCCAGAGTTTTATATAGCGCGAACTTGACCCGTAGGTTTCAGGTATCATAGCGCTTTACATGAGCACCAGTTGCCTTACACAAGGACACATTCATTTTTGTTAGGCACGGGGAGATTTAGGGCCATATTATCAAGAAGGCCGTTAAATTATCGCCGCTTTAGCGGCAGGAAACTGCCGCTAAAGCGGCGATAATGGGCTTGATAATATGCCCTTGAGAATTCCCATAGAAGCCCATGTTCTGGTGTGAACATGGGCTTCTATTGGAATTCTATAGGGCATATTATCAAGCCCATTATCGCCGCTTTAGCGGCAGTTTCCTGCCGCTAAAGCGGCGATAATTTAACGGCCTTCTTGATAATATGGCTCTAAAGGCATATTAGCAAGACCGGCGATAAAATTATCGCCGTTTTAGCGGCAGGAAACTGCCGCTAAAAGCGGCGATAATGGGCTTGCTAATATGCGTTATAGAATTACAATAGAAGCCCAGGTTAGATGTGCAGGACATCTAACCTGGGCTTCTATTGGAATTCTATAACGCATATTAGCAAGCCCATTATCGCCGTTTTAGCGGCAGTTTCCTGCCGCTAAAACGGCGATAATTTTATCGCCGGTCTTGCTAATATGCCCCTTAGTGATTTGCCTAGAATCACAGGATGTTAAGCGTCCCTTCCGAGACTCGAGCCCAGTTCCCCAGCCTCGATGTCGGCCGCTCTAGCCGTTAGGCCACATCCTCTCCCCTAGTCCCATAGTTCCGACCGATGTATGTTCTCGGTGGTGTTTTAGGGAGTGGTTATGGAAAATCAGTGTTAATGAGGTAAATAATGACGTAGGACTTGTTTTCTAAATATTCACAGATAATTTTGTAATACATTCCTCGCCTGCACATTATATACAACAGAGAGATGCAAGGACACTGCTTCCCTAAGCATAGGGACATGCAGCAAGTTCTGTACAAGTTACTGGTGGGTGTAGACAGGGGCAATAGAACTGTATCAAAAAGACAATAGAAACGCAACAGTGAAATTTCACGAATGTCCTAGGTTTCTGCCCCGAATACAATGTTAAGATTTGGGAAATAGCTGTAATTTAGCATTCTACACATTTCCATACATTTACAAGAGTACATTATTTGCATGCAAATTAGAAATGTGTGTGCATTTGCTAATTAGCTTAAATACAATTTATAAGTAGGAGTACACAAAACATCCCATAAATTAAGAGAACCTTTGTAAATCAGGGTCTAAATTTAAAAGTGTACTCACCATTTTTTCGAGAGTTGGATAAAAATGCCATTTTAGACTGAGTTTGTATCCTACAGGTAAGATAAGCTTTTTAAGCTTTGAGTAATACATGCAACTATAACTGCTTTATCTCACACAAAAAAATACTTCTTCTGTGACAGTGTATATCTCCCGCACAATTCCACACATACCTAGTTGGGGAGTTCTAGAAAGCATAAACTTGGTGTTTTGCATTTTCGTTAAGCTTTCGTCTGCTATATTTGGAGCGTCAATGCATGTTTACCACTTTGCTTGATAGCAATTTTGTGTTTTTGTGGGGGTGCCTTTAGGTTTGCAAGCCACCTAATAAAATATAAAAGAAAGTGCTTATTCTTGCTTTAAGTTTGGAGTGCGTGCTATTTAAATTCTCAGGATTCTTTTTCGCTGCACTCAAAGCTATTCCCACAGCACACACTGTTGAAGACCAGCATTCTTCATGGTAACAAAACCTTTTATTATATAGAGCAAAATGGGCTTTAATAGTGGTGATTTTCTCAACGGTCAGCTAAAAGTACTCTCAAAACACTGTTAACTTGTACTGTAGACGTAGATTCTGATTGAAGAGTTGGGTTTCCCTAATGGTGCGTCAACAGTCCCAGTGTAGTGGCAATCTACACTGTCTCCCCAGTCTATTTATCAGAGATGAAGGAAACATACCTGTCACTGTGTACATTCTATTGCACTCTGCTTGGTAGAGCATCGGTGTGAGGGTTTGTGACACCGGAGATTTGGTTTGTCTTTCAATGCTACATCAACAGGTACATGGAAATAAAAGAAAGACTCAAGGGCACACCTTCCGTTTATCAATGGACTGTGGAAGGCATGGCATATAAAATATAAGCTGCCAGTGATTTGCAACTATGGAGAACCTTGGCTTAATATTTGTAATTTTTTTTTACCTGCATCGCAAGGCGTTCCTGGTGGTTGGTGCACTTTCTATTTGCAAAGAAAATTAAAAAATGGTAGCCCCTTGAGTGTATGGAATGCTTGTATGAACTACCACCTGAAAGTGTTGCTCGCTGTGATGTAGGTAGGTGAGGGGTATACTCGGGTAGTACTTTAGGAGTTCGCAAGAAAGGAGATACACAATTGGAGGCAGTGCAAAGGATACCAGGATTTCTTTATGCATTCAAGGTGTGTGGTGTGTTGGAAAAGAGGATGAACAGCACATGGACAGTAATAGTGGCCAGTAGTTGGCATGGGCCGCATACCTGGAAAAACCTCTTTAAGGTCCAACTCAGAATCAAGTGTGCTCAAACTAGATGTAGACTTAGTTTGCATCTAGTAGAGTAACCCCTTGTTCTAACTACCAATCACTATTATAGACTGTGTGTTGGTTCTCCTCCTCCCTCTGACCTTTTAAATTAGACATATATAATTAGGAGGACATTTAAGTGGGTAAATATTTCCTTCTAGAATGTGTAAGAAAAACATGAGATACGAACTTTGCCCAAAAACGTTATTGTCTGTGCAAGGGTGTCTTGGCTTGAGTCTGCCACATGATGTACAAATCTGCCTTTTGAGGCATACGCCAAAACTGAAGGGAAGCCGGGAACATGGCCTTACTATACTGATAGTCAAGAAAAAGACAGGCACCGAAATAAAATAGAAGACAAAATAATTTCAATAATGACACCTATGCAAGACCCCAAATTCCAGCAATAAGATATCTGACACCATTTAGACATTAGTGAAATTAAATCAGCACGATCTGAACTCTGTCAAATAAGGTATTTGAAATAATGTATGGCAAATTAGAAAATGGCAGGATCTCTCAAATCACACTATCATGGATCCCAGGGCCACAAACAGTTCGGACACAAATACTGGACTGGAGTTTAACACATATTAAACTACGGTTCAGTATTTGTGATAGAACATTCGACTTTTGAGAGGTTCATTGTACACAATGGTACATCAGGGGACTCTAAGCACTGGTATAGGTCCATGGCTGTCAACATTTCAATGTTCTAATACACACCCTTGGACGGCTCACTCACCTGCCTCACCACGACATGTGGATCGTGCAAGGGAGTGAGAGAGGAAGCAGCTTTGGGCCAGGACATCCACTCCAAACCTCTCCCCTCCTGCTCAGTTAGCTCACAGTTGCCACTAGAGCCTCTGAAGGAGGGAGGGGCAGTGGCGTCACCAGGGGGGTGCGGGGGGTGCGGACCGCACCGGGTGACACCATCACATGGGGTGACACCTTTCCCAAATGAGACTATTTACTAAATAGTCTCATTTGGGAAAGGTGTCACCCCATGTGATAGTGTCATGGGGTAAGTTACCGCACTGGGTGACACCAACCCTAGTGACGCCGCTGGGGAGGGGGGATGCTCCTGCATCCCATTTGGCACTGCAAACAAAGAAAAGCAGTTTGGCAGAGTCCAATGAGAATCAGGGGCTCCCACTGTCCATGTTTGACAGTTATCGCTACGGCCATGCTTGTGAATAGTAATTGTTAACAGAGGCCGTCGGCACAGGTAAGAGCAGAGGGCGGGGCAGAGGGGAAGTCGACAGACGACGGAAGAGATAAAATTAAATAAAAAAATTACTAAAACCACTTACCTTGCGCTCACTGCAGAAGGGGTTTTATTTATTTACTTATTTAATTTTACCTCTCCCATCGTCTGTCGACTTTAACCCCACCCCACCGCTCTTACCTGTGCCGGCCATCACTGATTGTTAAACATTCACAGTGGTGCTGTGAAACAAAGCCTGAGAAGCTTCGGAGCCATAGGGGACTTTGAACCTGCTGTGTCTTTGTGGAGGCTTTTATTTTGAATTAGAACATCCAGCCCTTGTGGTGCAAAATGTTCTAATTGTGTCATGGATAACGAGGAACAGGCTATAATGGTGTTAAAGTCCCTCTCCCTTGTTAAAGGCCTGAGCCTTCCTTTGAACCTATAATGCTGGAGCGGGCCTTTAATGGTCGGTGCAGCCTGCTACGGCAGCATATCAGGCTCTATTATATTTTCAAACAAACATGGCAATTCTTATACATAGACTAAGGGCATTGTCTGCTGAACCTAAGAGTCTTTTCATCTCAGTCAGTGTATTCAAGCAGCACCCCGGGACACCGTATGTCAGACTCCCCACTCAATAATGTGATTTATTGCAATTATTTGTTATTATTATTATTATTATTATTACTATTATTGCTATCCGCACCGTTATTTATTTATATTTTATGTATTTATTGATGGATGGCAACAAGCATCGTCTTTCTAACATGCTGTAAGGATCCCATCTGTCCTTGTCTGATTGATAACCTTTTCCATTCTGCGCACCTCAGTTTGGACCTCATTAATGTCTGTGTTCCTTCCCAAACTTTTGTTTGCTTCTGCTTGCTTCGATAGAAGCTGTTTCTGAACAACACTAACAAAATGGGCGTGTCTTGCCCCAATCAGGCCTGCTGGCTTGTACAGGGGCAGTTTTAATTAAATGTACACATGAGTGTGTTTCAGTACAGTTGAGCACAAAACCCCTGCAAAGCACTGTTTTGTTTTTAACATGGAGAGAAAGACCTCATTTTCTTAGATCCTTATCTGGCTTTTTCCGCTGGGCTTTGCCACCCCCTCTTCCACCCATACAAGCTGGTATATGTTACCCTCTGTAAAATAAATATGGGATTAAAAGCATATATCACTGTTGGCAGTAGCTGTTTATCAACTGTGAAAGCATTTATACAAGGAGACTTACTTGATTAGAGATTTAAAAAGGTTGACTTGTAAAGGAAACAGGAAGTCTGGCAGGAATGTCGCAAATATCCCAAAATAGAATGAGCCACCTTCATATTAATATGACCGGGTGGTGGTGCTAGTTTTCTGCTAGAACAGCCGATTGGTTCCTAGCTGAGAAAGCAGGGACCTTCTCCAGCTCTGACACATTAGTGATCGTTACATTCAAGCAGGAGGGGCTAGTAAGTGAAGGATTACAGTATACTTTCCACATTTTTAAAAGGGGTATAAATCAGTGTATGTAAAGACTATGGGCCATATGTACAAGGACTGGCGAAAACTATCGCTAACCTTAGTTAGTGGAAGTTTTCTTACCGCCGTGTACCGCTGAAAACTATCGCCATGTTAGCGACGTATTTACAAGCTGTCGCCACATGGCGATAGCTTCAGGGATCAGCGGCGAAAACTGCAGCTAACATTAGCGTGATGGCGATAGGAATTCCGTCGTTAGCGGGCGAAAACCAACGAAAGGCCCATTAGTGGCAAAAAAACGCACATTAGTCAGCCCAACGTGAGTTTTTTTTGCCTCTATTCGAAAACATAGCCTATCAGTCAACCTCCAATAGAAAATAGGCAAAAAAAACAATGAAATGCAGCATGGAGCAGCCAGGGCCAAGTGCAGCACACATCAACAACCCCCTCAAGCCACCCAACATCCAGGATGACCAGGATGAGAGCCTGGATGCCTCGCAGGACCTGCGTCTGGAGCCTGGATGCCTCACTGGACCTCCGTCCGGAGCCTGGATGCCTCGCTGGAGCTGCGTCTGGAGCCTGGATGCCTCGCTGTACCTGTGTCTGGAGCCTGGATGCCTCGCTGGACCTGCGTCCGGAGCCTGGATGCCTTGCTGGACCTGCGTCTGGAGCCTGGATGCCTTGCTAGACCTGCGTCTGGAGCCTGGATGCCTCGCTGGACCTGCGTCCGGAGCCTGGATGCCTCACTGGACCTGCGTCTGGAGCCTGGAGTGGGATGCGGAGGAGCTGTGGAGTCAATGAGCCATGGCGGTAGACATTGAGGCGCGGCGATCGCCCGTACCTGGTGGTGAAGTCTGGCAGGTTGCATGGAGACACGTTGCTGACCTGTGTGAGAAGACCGCCTTGAGCCCCTTGGAGCTGTGAATGGTAGAGGCGCTCCTGCGCACCAACGTAGGGAGGTCTGCATCGCTTACTACGATCCACCACTACACCGGGGTGCACGGAGGGGATTACCAACGGTGGGCGGCGCCTCTCTGCATCACAGGCCGGATGATGTTGCGCTGGCCGGACGCTGTGGAGGGTGAGGCCCCTGAGCTGCGCCGAACTTATGTGGCGGGAGCGCTGCAACTTCACGCCTAAGTGGGCCCTGCTGCATCAACTGCATCGGGAGGTTCACCAGCGGACTTGTCGGTGACTGCTGTACCCAGGCTTGCGAAATCCCACCTGGCTGAGGCTCCTGCTGGCTGAGTCACAGATTAGGAGAGAGTGCAGCGGATTGCGCCACGGTGTCAATGTCCAGGTAAGGAGAAGGTGGGACACGTAGCGGAGAAGGCCCGGGGGTCGAGTCGCCCAGGCCTAGTACCTGTAGATGACGCACCCTCAGTGGCGGCTCATCCGCTATAGCGGAAGAGCGTTACCCCACTGCTTTCAAGCAGTGCAAGAAGAGGAAAAATCATCACATGATGATAACTTCCTGATGTAATCGTGCTATGTTTCCTTTGCGGGTGGGAGGGTGGGTAGGGCTGCTCCACTCACGAAGCAGGGCAGGGGCGGAGTGGCATGCCCACTCAAGTGTGCAATGACTGTATGGTCGGCCCACTCAGGCCGCCCAAAGCAGTCATGCGCACTGTCCTGTTCGCAATTCAGGCTGCATTACAGCCTGCATGGAGAACATGCCCACCCCTCCAGCCCCTGGCTGAACGCCTTGTCCCAGCGCCAATGACCAATCCTAAAGCCGCATTGCAGCGTTGTGATTGGCTTAGGGGAGGGAGCCTGGCTGCCTACTTCCTGTTCCTGGAAGCAGACTCAGGAGAGCAGGAGCCGTGAAGACACGGGACCCGGCCTCGAGGTAAGATTTCTCTCATTTAAATATTTACAACACCCGCTCACACCCCCCCCCGCGTCCACGCCCCATCCAGTGTCCTCTCCGGCGTTTCCCACCTCCCAGCTGTCCAGTCCCCCTTGCAGCACTTCTCGATGGCGGCCGCTGTGCGGCCCTGCGCAGCGGGCGTACCACTGATGTGCCAAAGGAATTTATGAAGTTACGACGCATACCATTACATCGCATTCCATTACAATGCATACTAATACTAGGCATATTGCAACATGCAACAGTAGGGAAGGTGTTGGATAGCGGAGATGTAAATATTACTATTCCCACTTCCGTGAGTGCAACCCTAAAACTAACCCTTGCACCCCAAAGCAAACCCTAAAATTCATCTTTGAGCCCCCAAAACACACCCTAAAAATCATATTTGACCCAAATGCACACCCCAATTTTCATAATTGACTCCAAAACACAGCCCAAATTTCAAATTTTACCCCATAATACACCCCAAATTTTATCTCCGACACCCGAAACCCATACCCACCCTAAAACTTAAAAATATCACATTACTGACCTCACAATGCGTTGTAATGGAATGCGATGTAAAAGCACCTGCGTTGTTGGGGTTGTGTTGTAAAGGCATTACAATGTAATGCCTGCGTTGTAATGGAGTTCTCCCGTTCCAAAGGTAAGCCATAGGCAAGCCCGTTTGCGTCCGTCTGCCTCTGGAACGCGCTCAGCACCAAGCACCCTTCCTCTCGGACACTCCACCGCTACGACGCCAGGACTCTCCTCGCCATCAACCCTGGACGCCACATCGCCTGCCAGGACCAACCTCTGTTCCGGACCGGACATCGCCATTGCCATCACTGATGGCTACTAAATCACTCGCAAGGACCACCCCGACCGTCCAGGAGGAGGCATTGCCATCACCTACAGAAGCACACTCCGACTGACCACGCACTCTAATGACCTAACGGTGACCATGGAACACCTCAACTTCCAGATCCGGACCAACCCCAAGCCCATCCTCTACCGCACCCTCATCTGCAGGCCCCCCGGGCCATGGACCCCCATTCTCTGATACCATTGTAGACCTCATTGCACCCCAGGCTCTTCTATCCACCGACGACATCCTACTCGGTGAACTCAAGTTCCACCTGAACAACCCCAGTGACCAGAACACCACCCCCTCCTGGGGAAGCTCCCCAACATCAGACTCAAGCAGCTAGTCACCGCAGCAAGCCACATAGCAGGACACACGGTCAAGCACGTCTCCTCCGCCAGCATGAACTTCAACTACAGCCACACCACCAGACTCTCCTGGACCGACCATCATTGTATACATCACGTCTTCACCATGCCCACCGTACACCACCGCCATCATCGCCCCCCCTCGCTGCTGGATCAAGGCCACCGAAGAACGTCTCGTCAACTCCCTCAGCACCACCACTCCGCCAATGCTTACAGACGATGGCACCGCAGCGCGCAACCGCCACCGATGGATCTCCAACTGCGCCGAAACCCTAGCACCCCTCAAGAACAGCACTGCGTCAGTACCTTACGCCTGCCTGATGGCAGGCTTAAGGGTGACGCAGTGCCACAGGGATAAGCTGACCCCATGCATTGCTGGAGTTGCCCCATGGTTGTGACACAACTGCAGCAATGCGTGACTTTAGCGCAGACAGATTCGTCAGGATTCCAGACGTATCTGTCATTACTTGCGTCATGGAGCGCTGTCCAGTGATTACAGCGCATCCATGGTGTTGCAAGAAGGGGGTCGTGAAAAGTGTTGCAACGCTGTCTTGTCGCAGCGCTGCAACACTTTTCATGACTGAGGCCCAGGAATGCGCACTATCTTATTGATGGTGCGCATTCCTGCCTTGTAGTTTTGTTGCAGGGCAGCGCAGCAACATTGCTTGCAGCGCTGTCCAGCACCAAAACCTGCTGAAAAGAGGCCGCAAGTGTTATCTCCATTTTTAAGACCAGCTATTTTCTGGTCTTAAAAAACTGCCTCTAACTGCAGTTAGCGGCAGTGTTTTTGGTCCTCCAAAGTTCAGGAATCTCCTTGTAAATATCGCAAAGTGGGGTTAGCGGCCGTTTTTGCACGGGAACGCCTCCCTTGCATGTCATTATCGCTAACAGAAGTGGCGATCTTTAGAATGGACGTTTTTGCCGGAAAACTGCCACTAACAGAGGTTAGCGACAGCTTGTACATAAGGTGATAAAAATCTCGCTGGAAAACCTTTGGAAAAGTGCCGCTAAGGCAGCGTTCACTCCTTGTACATATGCCCCCATGATTGGTACCGCTCTATGTCGGCAAATGGAGGATCTTAGCCACCGCTGAAACCGCTATTTGGTAATTGGAAATAGGCTTGTGTAATGTCTGTAAAAAGTTGCTTTCTATGATCAGTACCAGGTACTTAACTGAGCCTGCAGTAGGGAAAATAGAGATGCACAACTCCAAAAAGGTACCAGAGGTTGGGGGAGAATGTCTAATTTGCTGTAGCAAGTCCCAATCCAGAAAACTGGCACAATGTTGTTCAGAAAATGTCAAATAGTAATGTTTTAATTACCATAGGTAGGGTGCATGAATCCAGCAATTGATCCATATCCACAGAAAAGAGCAACAGGGACAGCCCTGTCTAGCACTTGCTACACTGCCAATATTGTAGGAGTACTGGTCCACCCTGATAATGCAGCATGCAAATGATACTACTGAGATCTGTTTCCAATCCATTATATCTGAATACTTACAAAATGAATCCCCATGAAACAGAATAAAGTGCCTGTTCAGTATCATCTGAGAGGTAAAAATGACTTTTGAATCTAGGTTCACCTGGGTCTTAACGGGGAACTTATTGCGGGTTTTAAGCAGTTAAGCAGCGTTGAGCATCTCTGCAGTAAACCAAAGCATTCTGGGTTAAGACCTCAGTGAAGGGTTTCACCAGCCCCCCTCAGCCCTCCTTTGTCACTTCCAAGAGTGATCTGCACATCTCCGCGCAGCCTTCACCTCCTTCTTTCTCAAAGAGGAAACTTTCTGATTGACGTCTATTACCTGGTGATCTACTACCATGTATGGATACCTGGAAAGGTAGAATCAATTCAGGCAAAGATCCAGGGTGGCAAGATGAGCCCTGGATATCACCTTCTGTAGTCATTACAATGCTACTGATGTCACACACACTTTGCACCGTGTTGCCCTACCTTCCATTTGAAACAATGCCTTAGCCACTCAGCACTTGAACCACTTAGCCTAAACCACGCAGTCTGAACAACACGTGGTTTAACAACGCAGGTGTAACCATGGACGTCTAAACCACACATATGCCTTTACCGCGCATATTCATGGTTTAGACGTCCATGGTAGTTAGCGCTCTAGACTCGTGCGAAGGAGATCTTGGCGTAGGGTCCGAAGTGAGTTCCTGTCCGGACGAGAAATCTGGTGAGTACCCTTTTTTTTAAATTACCTTTTTTAGGAGGGGAAGCCATTTTTACGGTTCAGGGTGGGGAGCTGTTTCGTTTGGATGGAAGATAGGGTACTTTTTATGGCTGGGGGCGGTTTTAGGGCTTACGGCGGGGGCTGGGGTATTTTTTAGTTATGAGGCGAAGGTTTTAGGGCTCAGGGCAGAGAGGGGGGTCAGGGTCGAGTTGTGGGGTGAAGGACAAGGGTTTAGGGTTGGGGGGTCGCGGCTGGGGGCGGTTTTAGGGCTTAGGGTGCGGGGCTGGGGTGATTTTTAGTTATAGGGTGAAGGTTTTAGGGCTCAGGGCAGAGTGTGCCGGGTCAGGGTTGAGTTCTGGGATGAAGGATTTAGGGCTTAGGGGAAGGGGGTTCGGGTTGAATTCAAATATGGGGCTAGGTTTTAGGGCTCAGGGTGCATAGGGTCTGGTGTGTTTTAAGGGCTGGGGTGGGCCTCATATTTAGGGCTGGGGTACGCTTTTTGGATTTAGGGTGGGGTGGATGGGGTGTTTTTAGGGCTGGGGTCTTAAGTCAGGACAGATGGCTGGGTTTTAGGGCATAGATCGGGGCTAGGGCAGAACCTTATCCACGCATATGCCTTTACCAAATTTGTCATTACAACTAAATTAGTTGTAAAGGAATGCGTGGTTAAGACGCGGTCGTTATTAAGACCACGTTGTGCAGCCACGCGTGGTTGGGGATTGCGTGGTTGGAACATACAACCCTTGTAAACAACTTGAGAGTGCTTACTCGATAACTTGATGGAGATGCCTAAACATCAAGTCTGACAGAACAAACAGACAGGAACAAAACTAACAAGGAGCTGAAAATATGCTGATTGCCCCAAAATGATAAAAAAGCTGAGGGGACACAGTGTTATGATGTCACTTTTCCTACCTTCCAAGACCTATCCTCACTGACCCTCCAAACCAGACCGTATGGCAGGAATATCACCAGGTGGGTCCAGGAAAAAAATTACAGAGTACACATAGGGATGATCTTTTGTCTGTGCATTTTGAGGTTGGACTCTGAGTAAAGTGTTTGGTGTTGAGTGTCAAGTAGAACAAGGACACAACACCAAAATGTGGATCTCCATTCTACTGGTCCACGGGACTTACCTCTTTTCCTGCTTCCAAAAAACCTCAAATGCCTTTTGTTCCACTGAAACATTCAAGCCTTTGCACTTTAATTTCCTTACCCTTCTTTGTCCTTGCAGCTACTCAGATATCCCTCTGTAACTCAGATGAGGCTGTCTATGGTTTCTTTGTTCCCTCCACTGCATTGGTGCCCCTTTCTCTTTATTTCATTAATAGTTCCAGATTAATCTCACTCCATACTGGTCCACCTTTCCACTCTAGCAATTCAGCTGTCACCAATTTACTTATTTGCTCCACATGACATTGTATATTATGCAATTTATTCATATGATCTCTGGTATCTGGGTTTTGCTCACAACGGATTTTGATAATTGCAATTTGTTTATTCCTTAAATATCTACTGGATATACCCCCCATGTTCATTATGTAGTTATGACTTTATGCTTTAATTTCCTTCACTCTCCTTGATATAAATATGTCCTTCTCCTTTTTTTACTCACTTGATTCCTAAATGTTCTCATACTATCCAGTGGCTTGCAAAGTAGTATGACTCCCTTTGCGAGCTTGTAAGCAGTATAGCAAACCACAACTACGTAACAAAACAAATAGAATAATAGGCTACCAACTACTGGACTTCAAAGAACTCTGCCATATGGTGCTGCCATGGCATTATATTAAACAGGCTAGAAGGTGTTTGCAAGCCAAATAAAATTACTGGAATATTTTGAGATTCATACTCCTTCCCAAACATAAATTCCTTAAGATGCCGCAATCAAATTATTTTGTTAGTGTTAGTAATTCTTGCAATTTTTCACTCACTAAAACTTTGCAGAAAGGATTCAGAAAAATCCACTTAGCACCATGCCAAAATCCCAAACCAAAGTGCTGAATGCCTCTTAAAGACATCCTTCTATCTCTCTTGAAGAGTGACTGGGCAAAATCTATGCCAGTAGGAACATATGACGTGGCCCGCAGAAATTATTTTAGAGTTTACAGGTAATGGCAGAAAGACAACAGTGGTATAATTAGAAGAGACCAGGGATTTGTTGCTTACAATGAACGCCAAGTAAAACTTCAACTAATACTGCAGAACAGTGATAGCAAAACATTCATATGGGAAACGTCCCTCAGACCAAAGCCGGAATTCTGCGGTGCCGTTACAGAACCGGCAACAGAACGAACGCGTCTTTAGTACGCATTCGTTCAGCACGCAAGTCATTATAACGACTTGCCATTGGTGGAATGGTGTTGTATTTAAAGTCCAACACCTTTCCTACTGTTGCGCTTACTGAAGTTGGAATAGTAAATTAACCAGCGCCACCCCCCCCCCCCAAGGCAAATCATTATAACGACTTGAATGCTGAACGAATGCATACTAAAGACGCATTCGTTCTAATGACCGCGCTGGGAAGGCACAGCGTGATTCCGGCTTGCGAATACCATCACACATTCCATTCATGCACTACTGTAGAAGTCCTGTGTGTATATATAGCTCATAATTGTTTATATGTACTGAAGGTGACAATTTACCTTTTTAGGTTTAGAGTAAATCTCATATTTTAGAGGAGCATATGTGTAGACTGGAAGATAAATCAATAGGGTGGAACAATAGTTAAGATGGGATAGAATAAAGGACATTTAGTGGTCTGAATGTCAGGAATCTTGTTAATCTTGCAATGACCCTAGAGTTCAAAGTGAAAAGAGTGACAACCTAAGGAAATATGCAATGAGAAGTAGAGACTAGAATCAAAGATAATGTCAAGATTTCAAACAGAGGTAGAAACTAAAACATGTGTCAGGGAAAAAAAGATCAAAGGGAAAGTCAAGAAGTAAGAGGAGGTTGAAGAAAGAGAAAATAATTTTAGTTTTAGATGGGTTGAGGTGTCACACATAAGGAGAGATCTGAGTACTTGTTGCTGGCAGGCAGGAGGAAATGGTATATGAAGGGTGGGATGAAAGAGAAAAATGAGATCAAACTGAGAATCATCAGCAAAAAGCTTTAAGAAACGTTACAGAAGCAACGATAAAAAAAAAAGGGCAAGACAGAGACAGGACAGAGAAGGGATCTAAGGAATGACTGTTGGGATATCCAATAGGGAAGAAAGGAAGAAGAAAAATTAAGTCCAGATGTATGATCAGAGATATAGGAAGAGAACCAGGAGAGGGCAGAGCCAGAATTACCAATGGAAGACAAAGTGGAGAGAAGATGGCTTTGTCCACTGTGTCGAAGGCAGTGGACAGATAGAAATAAAAATGGGAAGGTGAATAAAGGAGATTATCGAGAGTAAAAATCACAGTTTCCATTGCGCGCTCGAGGCAGAATCACGACTGAGCAGGAGGAAGCAAGGAGTTAGACTCAAGAAAAGCAGAGAGTTAGAGATGCATGGAGAATCTTAAAAGTGCTGAGAGAAAAGCAAGAAGTGGCACAGGCCAGAAATGAGAAGCCACTGAAGGATCAACAGTAGGTTTTTGAGAAGAGGTAAATGAACCGCATGTTGAAAAGAAACAGGGAAGGAGCTCAAGATGAAAGATTAAAGAGTGTGGGAAATCAAGGAGGCTGGAAGAAGATGGAGCTCAGGCACAAGGGAGGCAGGGGCAGGGTCATAGGAGGCCACAGAAAGGTTTGCCACCACAAGGAAAACGTGGAATTCAGAGTCAGAAATAGGGTGAAAGAAGCAAAGGAGAAATTGGCTACGGGGAGGCAGGATCAGGGAGCCATCCTAGTTTTAGGTCGTATCTGTCATCACTGGCTACTTTGTCCTCGTGGACGAGGTACACTTTGTCCAAAATTGGTTTCTTGCTTAACCTCAGGCTTTAGGAAAAGTGTTCATATGAGAAAAGCTATTCATTATCTTGCATGGTGGAAAAGCCAAAAAACCATGTCTCGTGCCAAGAGCCTCTCAGTGTAATAGTCTTGACAATTTGAGATGACAAGCAAGGGGCGCTGTGAACTCCCCACTTTAGCAGGTAAAGCAGGGGGTGATGTTGGCACTGGGCCGATAGGCTAGAATGTTGGAACCCGGAAGTGATAATTCGTTCTTTATGGGCCTCTTCTGACCCAGATCTGCAGACAAACGCTGGCAAAAACCACAATGTAAGAGAAAACCATGACCGAGTGGAGGCCTGCAGACAGATGAGTCAAATGTAGTGAAGGAGACCCAGAGGGAGAGAACTTGGGAAAATGGGGTCAAATGAGAGGGAGAGAGAGAAGCAACTAGAATGAAAAAGAGGGAAGAGCAAGGTAAAATTGGATAAGTAAGGAGGGGAGGATAAATATTGCTAAATAGGGAAAAAGGAGCGGAGGAAGGTATGAAGGAAGAACACAGAAAGGAGAAAGGAAGGAAAGGAGAAATTAAGGGTAGAAGGGTGAAAGGAAGGTGGGTGAAAAGGATTAAGGGAAGGAAGGGTAACTGGAAGGAAAGGAGGGTGGAAAGAAGGAATAGCAAAATGATGAATGGATGGAAGGGGGAAAGTGTGGATAGAAGGGTGAAAGGATGGATGGATCTGAGAAGGTATGGATGGTTGAATAATTGCACAGGGGACAGGATGAGTGGATGGATGCATGAGTTGGTGAAAGCAACTATGAAAAGAAGGTGGGTGAATGGAAGGGTAAAACGGTAGATAAATACCCAGAAAGGGCATAATTGTTCAAAGCTGAGCTGGTGGACCGATGGGGTGGATGAAAGTGTGCTCTGATGGTTTAGTGAATCAATGGCGACATCTTCTATCACAGAAAATACCTGCTAGAGCAACCTCATTCTTAAGCGGACTGCTTCTGTCAGGTGTGGCATTATTTATTATTGACATGTTCACTGTTGTGCCTGCTCAGCAGTTTGAAGGTTGCTTCTGTTCACGCATTTTAATTGTACGGCTGCAGGCAAAACACTTAAGAAAAGTACTCACCAGTGTGTTATGTTATGCAAACAGAGCACCACTGAAAACTCATGACGCATGATGACCTCCTTCGAATTCCCCGGATGCCTCCGGACTCTGGGCAGAGGATGACTTTCAGCAGACCTCTGATGGGCGCACTACAGGCGGGCACGCACCGCAGTCCAGCCAGTACCGGGCTGGTTCAATGTCCCAGACAGAGAGAAACCCAGCACAGGAAACCCTCTCCAGTAGCCATGAATATTTAACAACCTGGCTTTTAATGGCAGGCCTCCCAGAGCAGAAATCCGCATTGATGTGGTCCTCGCCGGTTGTCACTCATGTCCCTGTATTTACCTTCAGTAGCTATGCTACACTGCAGCCAGGCAGGCTTTTAGGGACGCTTCAGGTGATATCAAGAAGTGCCCCTCTTCTTTCTCTCTGTGATAGACATTTCACACTTTACAATATATATGGATGAAATGAATATGTATATATTTCCTCCAGAATACAATATGCCCGCCTATCACTTTAACCACATTCTTGTGTTTTTTGTTTGGCTTAGTAAATGTTCATACCTCACCTTGGAGGTATAAGAAAAAGGGAGGTGGTTGTGTTATGTGGCATCGGAGGCTTTTCTGATTGGAGCAGAAAGAGAGGTATGTGAGTGCCTTGTGTGAGCTCAAAAGTATCGCTTTTGTATTAAGGTATTGTGGCTCCAGCAATTTGTATTGGTGTGTTCATTGAAACTATTTTGAAGCTCTGCAATTTCTGAATTAATCTCTCTGTATACCATCGCTTTACCTGAGGGAGGAGACACTGCACCTTCAGCGCCCAGATGCCCCCAGGGTTGACAGTGTGCGCTCTACAAATACTGTTTGATTGTTAGAAGTGATACATTTCAAAGTCATTAAATAGGTTGTATCTTTCGCATGTCCCATTTAGATTTTTTTGCATGAGACTCTTGTGTATTGAGTTTGCTGTTTTCATCTACGGTGTAACAAAATGCTAATAGAAAGCATAAACTATCAAACAAAGAAAGAGGACACCGTCAACATCATAAACACCTGATGTATGTTTTTTGTAGTCTGTTGAATCTGATAAAGTTAATGCGTATAGAGCACAATATAACTAGAGAAGGGTAGATGACTTCGCATATGTTAAATACTATGGGGCCGATTCCGATCTCGGCCGGTAGGGCTCCGAATCGGATTCGGCTTAACCGGATCCGATTCGGAGCCCTATTGCCCGACCGATTCGTACGCGCGTCCGGGCGAGCGAGTACGATGCGAAATCGCCGACCGACTCGTCCGGGCGTCCCGACCGCTCCGACCGACTCGTTCCCGGGTCCAACCGCACCGACCGACTCGCTCGGACTCGACTCGCACCGCGCAATGGAGACGTTCCCCGGCCGGGTAAGTACGATGCGCGCCGCGAGCAGTCCGACCGAGCCTCGCACTCCGGCTCGAAAGAGCAGTCGGAGCCGTACTTTGGGGGTCCGTGTCGGACCCCCCTGTACGCGTACCCGCGCGTGTCGCACACAGGGGGGACCCATGGGTCCCCCCTACCTGTGCGTGTACGGCGCGAGTCGCTTCGCCGCGTACACGCTGTAGGGGGCGCCCTTGTCCGCCTCGCACCCATTGAGTCAATGGGAGTCCGCGTACGCGTTGTACGACTGGCTCCCATTGACTTCAATGGGAGTCCGACCGACTCGAGTCCGATGGCATACGTGCGCATCGTACTCGTTCGGTCGGGCTGCACGGGTCCGATTCGGTCGGAAATCTCTCCGGGTCCGGCTCGGTCGGAGAGATTTCCGGCCCGAATCGGAATTGGCCCCTATGTCTTAAGTACTGGGACTTCTCCTAACAAACGTTTTCATTGTGGGAACTGTACTTATATTTTGGTTTACTTGGACTAGGACTTAATACCAATGATTTGCTAAGGGGCAGTCAAGGACCTACGACACAGAGATCACCGTGCATAATTAATCTGGCAGCCTAAAAAGAAAGTGACCATTCAAAAGAGGAAAAGGGTTTGATGGGAATGGAAAAGGAAGTATTCATTACCCAACAAAGACATTTCTCCAAGGAGAGGCCTGGGGTTGAATGGATATTGGCATTTCATCACAAACTTCATTTTCTCTGCAGTAGTCCTAGGATTAGGTGTCTGTATCCTCCTAACAGTGATTATGCAACCACCAATCCATCTGCCCACCCATCTGTCCATCTCTTCATTCATGTGTTTCTGGAAGTGTGTTGTTTGTGACTGTATATGCACTGTCCCTGTCTGCATAGGTGCCCATATATAAGTGGGTGGGCACATATCACAATCCTGGCTTCTGAACATGGATGGCGATATGCCTAATAATATCTGAGACGGGAGCCTATTTCTTTTTCGTCCCAGGTACTTCGATGCCTGTCTGTTTGTTGATATGTGTCACAGGTTGTGTGTCTTATGGATCTCACAAGTAGGGGACAAGATCTGATTTAAGTCCACACCTTCCTTGAATCTTCATTACACAACTTAAAAAATACACGAGGATACAGGAAACAAGACGAAAACAGGAAATGGGGGGGAAGAGACAAACTGGGGGGTCTGCCTCATTTCAACACAGCTTCTAGTTAATAAGGTGGAGCAGCCATTGGACCTCTCAAAACGTGGTCTTATGGAAACCAAAGAGAACATTTCAACAAGAAATAACCATATAACCCCCATGGTCGTTGTCTTCTCATGGCTCTGAAGAACTCTGGGTTGTACAAGAAAATGTGTCCGAAGCCCACCAATCCACAAGAGGGCTACAAGCATTCTGTGGACCTGAAGGCAAGAAAGAAGTGGCACACCAAACAAGGTAGAAATATCCTAAACAAACAGGATGGGAGAGGTTTCATAATCCAGAGGGAACCGAGAGGGAGCCAAAACAAAAAAGATGAGGAGCGGAAGGCCGGGTGCAACCTGCAGCAGCAACAAGGAGTCTCAACAACACGATCACCGACTAGATGCCTGGGAGCAAGCAACGCAATGACTTATACAACTCTGCTGCTGCGCCTGCCACTAATATGTCTGTGTAACCAGGAAGTGCTTCCCACAAACTACAGCTCCTTTCTCCTGTTTGTATGCCACCTCCCAGTGCTCTCGACAAGCCACTTTAACTTACCACGTACAAAATGCAACGAGCATTGCCTTTTTCTGAACCCCCTTCGAGATGCTGTGTGACCACGTTGTATCGTCTTCCTGCCTCAATAAATCGGTGTCCTGACAGCTTGTATACTTATTGATCTGTGTTCATGAGAGTCCATATAACTTATAGTGTCTGTGTGCATTGATGCCTCTAAGTGAGTTATCTTCTTTAGTCTCGCTGTACATTAGTCTTGCTGCCTGTTCCACTAGTGCCTGTATGTATTGTCTATGAATGTATGTATTTTGTGTATGACTGTGTGTGTGTTGTTTGCGTATATGTGTGTTTTCTGTCTGTGTGGGTGCATATTTGTGTTTTGTTCTGTGTTCATGGGAGCCCGTACGTCTGTTGGTCTGTGTTCATGGGTAGTAACATGTCTGTTTTACTGTGTGCTTGGGTACATGTAGGTCTGTTTGTGTGCATAGGTACATGTGTATCTTGTGTCTGTATAGGTACCTGCGGGCTTTCTGGCATTTGGGCGTAGGCACCTATGTGCCTGCATGTGTGTGTAATCTATGTGCATATATGACCAGGCATGTTGTGTGCTTCTGTAGGCATACTCTCCACAAAGGCCACACCTGCTGGCTTTGTTGATTCTTGTTTCATTTACAAATGACTGCGACAATAGAAAAAAACACAATTGAATGAAACTGCGAAGGTTTTTCTCTCCAACTCTAACTTTTTTTTTTAAAAGTGCACAATCTTCGTGAAGATTCCAAAGTTTGAAAAGTTTTGAGAAAATAAGAGAGAACTGATCTGCTGAAAGTAGGTCTGTGAGAGAAAAAAAAGCACGCATTTCATTTCTAGTTAGAGAAATCTCTTCCAAACAGATTTTGTTAAAAAATTCACTTGCAGATACATTTATTTCTCTTCGTCCACTCACAAGGTAGGTGACCACAGCAATTTTTGAAAACTGAGCGAAAAGTGAAACTTGTCACCTTTCCATCACCTGGAGTGCAAAGGTTAAACCTTGTCCTGCCCGGAAAGAAAACTTGAGAACCCCCAAGAAAAATAGCATGCCTTTGAAGTAAGAAAAGACATTTAAACATCATGTCGTGTACCACGCACAGTTTGCGCACTAATGGCACACGTGTAACTTCCAACACGCAGGGAAGAGTCTTCCAATGCAAATTTGCAGATCTGCTCTGATCATACCTGGTCTTTATCAGTTTTGTGTTCTCATTACACACGTATCATACAGCTGTTTCATTTCCCAGGAAAACAAATCAACTAAAAGCCAATGACGCTGTTTGTGGTAAAACGGCTCGTTCATTGACAGTTAAGAGAGAAACCTTGATATTGAATGTGCCTAATTACTTCACTTTCTAGATGTCCCCAGGCGTCCATTCCTGCTGTCACACATCAAATCGCCGTTCAGTGTCAGAGGTAGAGGTCAGTGGCGTAATGCAAAATTATGGGGTGCCCCTGCAGAATGTGACGAGGGACCCCTGAGTCTCCCATATCTCACAGATATTTATTGACCTTGGGTTGAATGGTCCCCCTTGAACAGTGGGGGCCCCCTGGAGAGTTGCCCCCATCCCCTGCACTGCTGGGGCGTTACGCCCCTGGTAGAAATACAGGCCTCCTGTCGCTCAGTTGCAGTGAGCACACCTCAGGTTGTCCTGCCCAGATTCAGTCAATGGGTAGGTGCCGACTTAAGTGTGGTACTCAGTTCCTTTACATAGACGGGGTCTCCTAAACGCACTTAGACAAAGCTTCAGTCTTCCTGACTCCTATGACAATGTATGGATGCAGATTCCCCCTCCAGTTTGTGGGGGACCCTCAGTTACCGGTGAGCCAAGAGACTGCGTCCTCCTGTGAGTGGCTATCAACCAGTGGCGGCTGGCATGTAAGGAGGGTAGAGGGGCAGGAGGGAAACAAAATAAGTTAACAAATAAAAAAAAATAAAAAAAATACACTTATCTTCGATCCTGGTGCGATGTCCTCCTCGCTCGGGCCCAGGCAGGTAAGCAGGATCCAATCCGGTGGGACCAGGAAGCTGCAGTAACCAATCCAGGCGCTGCTTTCAAGCAGCATGAAAGCAGCACCAGGATTGGAGGGAACGTCCTCTCTCGCCGCTCCCAAGTGCACTGGAGCCCTGTGCGGTCTCTAACCCCGTTGTCTTTAGACAGCTGGGTTAGAGCGGTTTAAACTTCCAGGATCACACCAAGAAGGTAGCCGGTCCTTGTTTCGGCCTTCTTCGTGGACTTAGACCCCTGCTTGGGTTCTTTGATCCACCTACTCGTCAGTTGATCGTCCAGGCGACGATTCTATCTAGACTTGACTATGCCAGCTCACTCCTCCTTGGGGCTAATCAGGCTGAAGTGGTGCGCTTGCAGCGAGTCCAAAACGCAGCCGCCAGAGCCCTGCTGGGGCTCCCACGTAGATGCTCAACAGCTGGTGCTATCCGGCAATTACACTGGCTGCCCATGGCCAAGCGAATCGAATTCAAGGCTCTTTGCCTATCCTTTAAAATTCTTAAGTTTGCGTCTCCCGGGCTTCTGGCCAACTTGTTGGTACCTTATGTTCCGGGACGCCAGCTGCGCTCATTGGGGCAACACTTGGCTGTGATCCCTCGAGTGAACCGTCTCCGTGCCGGGGGGCGGTCCTTTCGTTGCTTGGCAGCCAAGCTATGGAACTCTCTGCCCTGTCAGATTCGCAGTCTGAACTGCCTGCTGGCTTTCCGTAAAGCCATTAAGACTTACCTTTTTCCTGTGGCCTAATTTTGTCCTTTTTGTTCACTCATTTAAAAAAAAAAAAATTCTGCTTTGCCCTGCTTCTTAGCCTCCATGCCTTTCTGCTGCTAGCGCCGGGACGCCTCTTTGCTGAGGCAGCTGCGCGCTTTACAAGCTCAGTTAACATAACATAATATAAACTACGTATGTCTGGCTGGTCGTTGCCAGACGGTTGACTAAAAAGACATGCATAGTTTAAACCTAAGTGTCCTACCTATCACTGCTTTGTGCTGCTGCCTGACTGGCAGCAGCAGAAACCAGAAAGCCCCGCCCCCCATCCTGAGCCCGTCAATCAAGTTTATTACCATTTTATTTTTCCATATTTGAGGGCAATTTGGTTAGTGGGCCGATGCTCCTCCACCTTAACGGAGGAGCCGCCCCTGAGAGTCAACCCCCCTCAAGAGAGACCGATGTGATGCGATGATGTACAGACAGAGCAGCATCCCCAGCTGCTGCTTTATAAAGGGGCCCCCTTGGAGGGCACTGTTGCAGTCAGTACTACAGAAGCCGCTCTCTGCCCCATTCTGTAATACTGAGTTGCACCAGGCTCAGGTAAAACCACAGCAACATGGAATACGCAGTTTCAGAAACCAGTGCAGCTTTTTGTAGAAGGGCCCCCTAAAGCCTTAAATTACGGATGAGACGAGAGTGAGTCAAAAAGGGTAGAAGGGATGTCCACCGCTCCTGCCCAGATTGCTTTTCTTTATTAATGAGCACTCCTACACATCACAGACCATCACAGCCACTAATTCATGAGCATCTTGGGTGACAGAGCCAAAGCTAACAGGGCACTGACTGATCTGATGTGAAAGTGAAGTGAGCGAAGTCAGGGGGTGCTAAATGGAGGCCTTGCCTTACGGAAGCACCACTGAGGATCCCACTGCAGTGTTTTTTGATATCCGTGTATCTGAGTGTGACAGGAACTGCTGCATTATGACAGCGAGGTTTAGACACACGCTGCCACCGTGGCATCCCCTGTGTGTCGTGCCATGTCATTGTGCTGCTCATTCACATAAAACTGCCGCGGTGGGAACCTGACACATTCACAAAATCCTCCTCCAAGCGGAAAGCCTGACCGCCGACTGATGCGGTAGCCCTATTTAAGTCAATCACTTATGTAATGAGATGTTTTACATTCAGCAAAACCCTCACCTCGCAGAATCTGATACGCCTGCATTGGAGTTTCTTACAAAGAAAATCCATATGAAGAATACTTATAAAAAAAATCTATCTTCTTGTATAAGCTTGCATTTACAGCCCCAACTGCATGCCGGGGATTTCAAGCCAATGTCAAGTCACTCGAATATCTGTTTTTGAAGAGGTATTGCTAGTTTGGAAATAAACGAACTCATTTTTTTTTTGTAAAAGCAACTATATGTAGCGATTGCCAATTTGATTGGAATTTCATTTTTGTTCTTCTAACTCACATTGATTTTTATTAATTTTCATTAATTTCAGATAACACATAGGCAGTATTAATATTCCCTTTAGAGAATTAATCTGTAAGCAAGCTAAATAGGTGTCAAGCTGCTCCAATAATACAACCAGAAACTGATTTTACCAGAAAGAAACAAACACCATTAAGTATGTTTATGTACTGTATTTACATATAATGTACGCCACGGTAGGGACCTATTCTCTACTGTAAAGCCGACAAACCAACTACCTTTATATCAAAACATGGCAGCCTCACCCTCCATGACCAAACACTTGCAACCTCTCACTCAACTCCTCTCTGAGTCTGGAAAAGAAAGGGAGGCTCTATCCATCCTTTTGCAGACTAGCCATCATGGGTGGATAACTCCTTCGCTTAACAGCCTTCCTTAATTCCAGCTCTTGTCCAGAATGGGCAGCCTGTTGACTTGTGCTGGACCAATCATCAGTGCAGGACTTGTGAAGAGCAGAGCAAGGCTCTGAATTACAAAAAGAACTTCTTTGGTGAGTCCCGCCCCTTCCTTTATGTTTACTTCATCTCCCTCCCTACCCATTCCTCTGGCTGCACTCCCGGGCCCTGCTCTTGGGTAAATGTGATAGGACTATAAGGCTGTCACTGTCAGCCGCGCTGCCATTGTAAAGATTGGCCTACACTAGCGACCATCATAAACCTGCATGGCGGGTGCTAACACCCAGCCAGCCGCACTAGAAGCATGTGGTCTCTGCAGTGAGGCCAGGGTGATGCCTGAGCCCTCAAAGGCAGCAGTAAGAACCACCCCATGAAATGCTGCTGATGCCATCTCTGTATTGTGGCTCCAGGTGATGGAACAGTGGGTTGTGGGGTTTACATGGGACAAATCTGGGTGTCCTTTATGGTACCATGATCTTTGGAGATTTCAGTTTTGCTGTATTGCTAAGCCAAATTATCTTCTAAAGTATTTCTACAGCATAACTAAAGCACGTGACCTTTCAGCGCCTTACACTTTAGACTGACTGGACTATCTGAATTTACAGTCATGGGTGTCTAGCAGTGCTAGTCACTTGTAATTTCTGCTACTCTTGGCTTGCCCTCTGCTATCTCTCGTGCTGCCTTTCCTTTTTCTAGATCCTGAAGACAGGAAGGTGGCAGCAGTCCCAGAGGGTAAACAGGTCTCAAGGTCTTCTTTACTACCTCGCTATAATATAACACACTTGTGCATCTGTAACGGCATAGTTTATCTCTTTTGGGAAGTATTTGAAAGAATAAGGGGTGTATTCACAAGGAAATGGCTCAGCGCGGCGCTGCAACAAATTTTGCAGTGCCGCATTGCGTCATTTAAAAAACGCAGTGATGTGCCGTATTCACAAGAATACATGTTTTTCCTTGTGCTTTAGCTAAAAATAGCTGCCTAGCACCAGCACAGACACCCTTGCGCCATAGTGCAAGGGTTCCCGCGTTGCAGGGATGATTTCCTGCAACACAGGCACCCTTTCACCATAGTGCAAGTGTGCCTGCCTTGCAGCAAATCATCCCTGCAACACAGGCACTCTTGCACCATAGTACAGGGGTCTTAAACTGGGGGCGGGCCCCCTTAGGGGGGCCTCAAGTGATCCCAGGGGGGGCGTGAGGCTCTGACCAAAAAGAAGCAATATGCTGATAACAGTGTTTTGTTTAAGATGAAAAAAATGAGCTGCACCAAGCGGCTCTGTAATGGGCCATCACAAACATTTGCTATTTATATCCTGGCTGCGAGAAGGTGTCAAAAGGGAAGGGGCTCCAAATATTCTTCAAACCCCCCACCCCCACTTCTAATGGTCACACTGTGGATACTTGTAGGTGTTAGTAAGACCTGCCTGACCAGAATAGTATGTTTGGCAATCATGTATATGATTACATTTTTAAAACAGTAACAGAACGTAACTGCAATGTTTAAATATGTATAGACCTATTTAAACATTGCCAATGTAATAAAATAATAGTGAAAATTTTTCAGGGGGGCCCGATGATTTTTTTCCCACTGAGGGGGCGTTGCATAAAAAAGTTTGAAGACCACTGCCATAGGGCAAGTTTGTCTGTGTTGCAGGGAATGATTGCTTATGTGCAGAAAGGGACATCTTCCTGCACATAAACAATCTTTAAAGGTGATTTGCTCTGTCTATGTGTGCTTGTGCAGCACACATAGACAGAGCAAAAACAAGGGGAAATAAAAGTATTTCTCCCCGTTGCACCAATCTAACGCCTGCTTTTGTATGGCGTTAGTTTTTGGCGCTGCCTCAGATTTACACCTCCTTGTAAATCTGAGGCAGAGTCAAAAAGTAATGGGTTTTGCAGTGGAACACCCACAGCAACACCCACTGCACACCCCTTTCATGCAGATACCTGCGTGAAAGGGTACCATATTTACAAAGCTGCTTTATGCCATGCAAAGTGGCTTAGCGCCGCTTTGTAAATATGGTGCAGGGCATTGCTCCACTGGAACATAGAAAAAAGTAACGTTCTTGTGGCGCAATCCCCTTGCAAATATGCCCCATAATTTAATTACTGGTTTGTAATTGTACCCCAAGAAAACAACTATTATGTTTAGTAGTTTGGTTCCACAAGCGACACAGTCAAATGAAAACGAAGCAATGATCTTTAGAGGTTTAATGAAGATAAAAATAACAATTTTGAAAAATTGAAAAAAACAGTTATCAGTTAGTTGTCTTATCATGACTGCGGGATCTCTCTGAAGTGGACTCGCTTGAGAGAAACCCTTTAACTCCACCAAGGGCAAAATTCATCTGATCTGCGTGGACTCCAATGATGAAACTAATTAAGATGCAATTCTGTATACAGTGATGTGCACGAGGACTCCTTTCCCTCTTTCCTTGTCTTCACCTGTATAAATATTTAATCCGAAACAAGATGCCGTTTGTGACTTATAGATGCTATGAACATAATGTACTTAACCTTAATGGTAATGCAATTACTTGATATTTTTAATGAAATTGGTAAAAAAAATATTGTCTGCAATTTCCACTCATTGCCCTGCCCTTTAACCGGAGGCTGCTGAGGAGCCTAAAATGGGATGTGCATCAACCCTACTTGGTTGTTGGGGACAAGGGCTGGGTGATGTCACTTCTGGTACACTTTCTCTGCTTTAAAGTGTTTCCACAAGTTTGAGTGACCATCAGTGTTTCGGATTACAAAAAGTTGGCTGTTCAACAAAGTTGTTGGATGTTTAAACATGGATGCTTGCTCGGCCCTCTGGAAACAACTGAAAACGATATTTTTCTCACAGTGCTGCTCCTGGAGGAGTCATTGCGTGCTATATGTAGTTTGGCATTCACGGAATAAAGCCAGGGGTGACGGCGTTCTCATGAATCAGGGTGTTTGGGCAAAATATCGAGTTAGAAATACAGGGAGACAGAAATATCGGAAATTAAATATCATGACACACAGGTATCATGATGGACAAATACCGTTGACCAGAATCTGGGGGGCATATTAGCAAGACCGGCGATAAAATTATCGCCGTTTTAGCGGCAGGAAACTGCCGCTAAAACGGCGATAATGGGCTTGCTAATATGCGTTATAGAATCCAATAGAAGCCCAGGTTAGATGTCCTGCACATCTAACCTGGGCTTCTATTGAATTCTATAACGCATATTAGCAAGCCCATTATCGCCGTTTTAGCGGCAGTTTCCTGCCGCTAAAACGGCGATAATTTTATCGCCGGTCTTGCTAATATGCCCCCTAGTTTTTTAAGAAAATATCGTTTTAAATAATACTGATGTTTTTAATATAATTTTCACTTATATAGAGATTACAAATGCCATCTTTTAATTATTTTAGTGTGTTTTAGATTATATAACAATGGTATGTGATACTATTGTTTATATAAATGGTATTAATTGTTTTTAAACTATAGCTTATAGTTTTAAGAGATTCAGGGGCAGATTTACAAGCCCCTTGCGACACTTTTACGCCGCCGTTGCGTCACTTTTGTGACGCAGCGGCGTCGTAAACAATGCGCCACGTTGCAACACATTTACAACGTGACGCATCTAGGGAGATGCGTCACGTTGTAAAGCCCTGCATCACATTATACCTGCGTCAGGTATAATGTATGCAGTGTGGGCGTTCCGACGCAAGAAAGCCTCGTAAAAGTGACGCAGTGAAATCTACAAGATTTCACTGCGTCACTTCTACGACGCCACTGCGTCAAAACCTTACGCCTGCAAGTGACGCAGCACAATAGGAATAGGCATTCCTGAGCATTGTTGGAGTTGCGTCGCACTTGCGACACGACTCCAACAATGCGTTACCTTTACGCCAACAGATGCTTGACGCATCTGTCAATCCTTGCGCCACGGTGCGCCGCATTGTAAATGCGACGCATCCATGGTGGCACAAGGGTTTTTCTGCGTGACGCAATTGAACTGACGCATCTCTGCTAAAATGCAGAGATGCGTCAGTTCTTGTAAATCTGCCCCTCAGAATTTTCTATTTAATTTTTAATAGCAATTTATCGTGTTGTAGCAGGTTGTTGGGTTTGTAGGCGGATAGGGCGGGAAGTTAATTAGGTAATAATTAAGAATTATTTAATACATTTTATTTAATTATATGATTGATATTTATTATGTAAATTGTGTTATATTGATTTATTGTCGTCATATGTTATTAGTGGGCTGTTAGGTTTGTAGGGGTTAAGTAATAATTAATTTCCAATTTATTATTAATTGTTAATGAATAATTTAATTGAATTTTAAATATGTAAATTGTGGACTACTTATTTATGTTCATTTTATTTTAGTTGCGTAATGATAACATTTTAGGGGTCTAGTGTGGGAGGTTAATTAAGTAATAATTAATTTACAATTAATTAATTATTGTATTTAATGTAAATATGAAGGTTATGGAATAGTTATATTTTCAATTATATTTTAGGTGCGGGCTGCTAGATTTGTAGGGGTACAGGGTGGGAAGTTGATTAATAAATGATAACAATTATTTATTGATTGCTAGTTATTTGTATTGAAAAGTAATTATGTAATTTGATTAATTTTTGGTAGTTTTTCTAATACATATATATATTTATATATATATATATATTTAAGTTAATTAATATTTTTATATTAAGAGTTAAATATTTTTTCTACATGCATGGGGTTACTCATATATGTAATGTGTTTAATGTCAGGTACTTTCCCTGCTCTTAGACTCCAGTAGGTATAGGCAAATTAACCTCTTCCTGTTTAAAACTTTCCCTACTGTTGTGCAGTTTGGAGTGGGAGTAGTAAATTTCACCCCTCCAAAATCCAATGCTTTTTCTACTCTTGAACAGACTGGAGTGGGAATAGTAACTTTTATCACTCGGAAATCCAACACTTTCCCTACTGTTGCACAGACTGGAGTGGGAATAGTACATTTTACCCCTTCTAAGTACAACACTTTCCCTATTGTTGCGCTATTTGGAGTGGGAATAGTAAATCTTACCCCTCCCAAATCCAACGCTTTCCCTATTGTTGCCCTGCTTGGAATGAGAATAGTAAATTTAACCCCTCAGAAGTTCAACACTTTTCCTACTGTTGTTTTGTTTGGAGTAGGAATAGAAATTTTCACCGCTCCTGTTAGAAATGGGGTGTCTGGTTGGCTAGGGTATGCACCTAATCCAGGCAGAACCCACCACTCTAGTCAGCGCAAGTAAGTTACACACCAAAGATAACCTGTGCTCACCCCCTTAGTAGCTTGGCAAGAGCCGTCAGGCTTATCCCAGAGGCAATGTGTAAAGCATTTGCGCAACACACTCACACCAGCCTCCACACAGGATAATATTAAAAATATATCATATATTGTACATAACACAAGACCAAAACAACATAAACCAATAACTCCAATCAGGCAATGGGCAAACATCACAAAGAGTGCAATATGTGAAAACAAAGCTTACACGTTGCAAGCTTCATGATGAACCTTCCTGTGCATATTATGCAGTACCTGAAATAGTACTTGTTATCCTGTCAGTGGAAGGTAAAACGACATACATCAATACATCAGGGCACACAATGCTGTAGTTAGATGCACAACATATACCAATTACCAAAGTATCACTGTATACACACCAGTACCAAAAATATCAACATAACATTGAAGGGCTCAGCGCTCTATTGCTTCTATTATATACTATATGGTAAGGTGGCACAGAAAGCAAAGTGTAGGGCAAGAAGTATCTATGCTCCTTCTTCCTGGAATGTGGTAATTGTACAGGCAGCAAGGTCAGGACCTCCGTCGAGGTTTCCCCCTGCACTGCTATCACATGGCCAGCAAATGCCCACCAGGTATGTCCCAGAAAGGGGGGGGGGGCACACACACTGCAAAATCCGGTGAGGAGACCTCACTGGGTTCCTCGCATGCAGAATCAGATGGGGCTGCCCGCGAATGTGCGGTGCAGTCACCCAATAGACGGTACCTTCCTCTGACTGGGAAGTCAAGTGCAGCTGCCACCGACACACGTGGGCTTCTGCGAGAAACCCCAGGTGCTTGCGTGAGCTTGGGTACTGGTTTTCAGCCATAGGAGTGGAGCCACACTCTGGGAACCTTGCCGAGGGGTAGCTTTTCACTGGCCTGCGTGACCCGGTCAACATGCGGCAAAAAGGCAATAACTCAGGACACCCAGTCCTGATGGAAAAGGCCTCAGCGATGACGGCGCACGACTCACTGGTGAAGTGCTGTTTGTTAACACACTGACATTCTCTCCCACCACAGTCCGCACTGGCCGGCTTCCCTTGGCGCTGTGGCGTCAACACCCATGCAGAGCGGATACTCTCAAGCGATGCCGGGCTTGATCGGGAGGCAGCTGAGCGCACTCAACACGCGCTGGCCAGGGCACCCGCAGCTCCAAATGAAATGCAAGGCGCTAGGGTATACGCTGCATCTGTGCACAATAAAGCGCTCAACACGCGCTAGTTGCAGGTAACTTGAAAGGCCAGACTCAGAGTCCCACAGCCTAGTCTGGGTAGTCACCAGTCCCAGGAGAACAACTGGGGGGCACAAAAGCAGGGAGGCAGGCAGCAAGCCAGCACACTGGTTTCCTCAGCAAAGTGGCTGTCTCTCTATCAGCAAAGCAGGCAAGCAGGTCAGTACAACAAAGCAAAGTAGTACAAATGGTGGTTCCTCCTGGCAGGACAGCAATCCTCTTGCAATGTGCAGCATGTAGAGCCAGCAGTGTCTGGTTACAAGTCCCACGCAGTGTCTAAAAGCATCGGGTCAGAGCCCCTGTACTTATCATCCAACTGTCTTTGATCTAGGGGGAACTTCAAAAGATCCTTTAGAAATGCACAACACCCCCTTTCAACTCAGCCCTGGCTCCAGATGTACAGTAGGGGGTAACTCAGCCCTTTGTGTGAGGGCAGGACAAAGCCTATACAAATATAAGTGCGCCCGCTCTCTCCCAGCCCAGGAAGACTATCAGTATGGAGATGTAACCCTGTTACACCCAACCTTCCCTGTGTGATGGCTGTCTGGAAGGTATGCACAAAGCGTAACTGTCACTCTGCCCTAGACATGGATTGGAGTCAGGCTGCAAAGCACTAAGAGTCATAAGCACAGAGAAAAGCCCATTTCTACAATAGTAATGAATAATCCACCTACACCAGTAAGCAGAATTTATTATCACTATTCCAAACATGGCAACATTACTCCTTTCAGATCAGGAATTAACACTTAAGTACCTGTAAGGGAATTCCCAATGGTAGCTTATGAGAGGAGTAGGCCTCACAGCAGTGAGAAACCAAATAGGCTATTTGTCACTACCAGGACATGCCACACAATAAAGACGCATGTCCTACCTTTTACATAGGGCTAGCTAGGCCCTACCTTAGGGGTGACCTATATGTATTAAAAGGGAAGTTTAAGGCTTGGCAAGTCATTTTAAAAGCCGAGTCAATGTGGCAGTAAACTGCGCACGCAGGCCCTGCAGTGACAGGCCTGAGACAGGTTTGAAAGGCTACTTCTGTGGGTGGCGCAAGCAACACTGCAGGTCCACTAGTAGCATTTAATTTACAGGCCCTGGGTATATTGGATACCACTGTATAAGGGACTTACATGTAAATGAAATATGCTAAACAGGTGTAAACCAATCATACCATGTATAAAGGAGCGCGCACATGCACTTTAGCACTGATTATCAGAGGTAAAGAGCCTAGAAAAGTAGGAGGAAGAAGGCAAAAAGTTTGGGGCTAATCCTGCATAAAGGGCCTGTTCCAACAGCTCTGAAGTCCAACGCTTTCCCTACTGTTGCACAGATTGGGGTGGGAATAGTAAATTTTACCCCTCCGAAGTCCAACACATTCCCTACTGTTGCACTCTTTGGAGGGGGAATAGTAAACTTGACCCCTCCGAAATCCATTGCTTTCTCTAATGTTGCACTGTTTGGAGTGGGATTAGTATATTTAAGCCCTCCCAAGATTAATACTTTCCCTATTGTTGTTTAGACTGAAGTGGGAATAGTACATTTCACCCTTCTGAAATCCAACACTTTCTCTACTGTTGCTTAGACCGGAGGGAGAATTGTAAATTTAACCCCTCTGAAGTCCAATGCTTTCCCTACGGTTGCACTGACTGGAGAAGGAATAGTAAATCTAACTCCTCCGAAGTCCAACACTTTCCGTATTATTGTGGTAACTGGATTAGGAATAGTAAATCAAACCCCTCCGAAGTCCAACTCTGTTGAATAAACTAAAGTGGGCATAGCATATTTAATATTCTTAGACTCCAATAGTTTTCATAATATTGCTTACTAGATTTTATAGCATTAATTGTATTATTTGTTTATATTTTCTATTATTTGTTTTTATTTTTAAATTTATTTTAATGTTTATACTTTTTTTAGTAAATGTGTTTTGGGGATTCTTCAATTTTTTAGATTTTATTTAATGTCTAAATTAGTTAATATATGTTTCTTATTCAATTGTTTACATTTTTATGGTTTTATTGTTTATGTATTATATGTGTGTGTAGTGTAATATAATTAATATAAATATTTATTTTTCATTATATTCTTTTTTAATATTTTAACTTTATTAATATATATATATATATATATATATTCATTCATATTTATATATTTAAAATCTTAAACAAATTATGAATGTAAAATATATACTTTATTCTTTACATTATAAATATAAACTATAACAAAATAATGTAATGTAAAATAAATAGTTTTATGTTACACTATGGGGCCGATTGTGGTGTCGGGTCGGAAAGCCTCAGACCTGTGGTCGAAGGGTTTCCGACCGACATCTCTGGATTAAATTCTGACCCACTAATAACAATGTAGGCGGTCGGAATTGAAACCAGCCGGTCATTCCGTCTGGATTCCAATGGGCTCAAGGAGCCCGTCGGCCAGACGGAGGCCCCAACTTAATCCCTGAGGAAGGCTTTTCCGCTGTCTGGATTACATTGTCAGTTTCAAACAGGCTTTCCATGTTGGGCTTCCCAACATGGAAAGCCTGTCTGCAAGCGACTTTGGGGGCCCCTAGCAGGGCTCCTATTCCACCACAGCCTCCAGTTGTGGCCGAGGGGGCACCTATGGTGCCCCCCTGTTAATACAAAACCGTAATGTCTGCGGGTCTCGAACTGCTACCTAGAACTATGGTAGCATGTATGCCTATAGTGCACCAGAGATTTAACCTACACAGGAAGTCCTAACTAAAGGACGGAATCCCATCACTCACCGAAGTGACATGCTTCATCATCTGGGATCTCCTCTACCATAGTTCTAGGTAGCGGTTCGAGACCCGCGGACATTACGGTTTTGTATATGTTGACTGGGGGATATAATCTGCGCTGGTCTTTAAACCTCCCTCGGACCCTCCCATCCTGGTTTGTATTCTTGCCCCCCTGTTAATCCCTACAGCGCTTGGCAGGCACCTCACGTGTTCCAGGGATTAACAGAATCTCCCATTTCTCTATGGGAGCTTGTACTACGCCCGGTTTACTGCCGCAGCACAAGCTCCCATAAAGAAATGGGAGTATGTGACCCGCATTGTAATGGCTGTGTCGGGGCCGCCCACTGGAGGTCGGTCGGTCCCGAGACCGCGGCAATGCTCGACATCGTAATCAGGCCCAAAGTATTTTTATACAAACATATATATGTGTTTGTGTGTTTATATAAGTATATATTTATATATAGTATTAAATATTAGTGGAATATATTTCATTTACATTATATTAAATTTATATATTAAAATATTTAACATTTACTACTTTAAACTCTATACTAAAAACAATCAATATCTTTGGACGACATCAGTGTCATATTCTTTTCTCGATACTTTTGTACTTACTATTAGAAGTATAGGAGGACAACATTGTGGTAAACGATATTTTTGACCCAACATTTTTGTCAACAATATTTTATATCACACTATTATGTCAGTGAACCAAGAAGCAATTGTTCGGGAGGTGAGCTGTATGCAAGGGAGAGAATTATTATGTTTCATAAAACCAAAATGTCTATTGTGCTTTTTATAACACTAATCCTTTGGGAAATTGCCAGACATTAACAAAATCGGATCACAAGAAACTTGATCCAAAAGTAAAATAGCGACCCACTGCAGAGCTCTAACTTCTCATCAGTATGAGAAGAATAGTTCTAATTGCTAAGGGTATCCACTGCTCATAATCAGATATCCATGCCAACAGTTCTTTTCTCGTGGGGATTTTCATAAATTTAATAAAGACAGTGAAAGCCTTATTAATGCAGATTATGTTCATTCTGTAGTTACTAGAGTATGCAGATGTTAGATTAATCTAACATTCTTGTCTAGACAAGAAATGGTAAGATGGTTTACTAAAGCCAAAAGGGGTGTTGGAGACCATCCGCAGCCGAATAAATGGAGTATTAGGTTACCTACACAGAAGTAAACGCATTTCAACATTTGTAGGCATCTCCACAAGAAAACTTGAAAGAGTTTAGCAGAAATTTGGTGATTACTAAGGGGATAATTAGAGGATGTGTGGTAACAGGACATAGTTGATAAAAAATTACAGACGTCAAGTGCGCCCAATCTTCTGCTCCCCCGCCTCATTTAGAGGTCAACAGAATGCTGTGTTTCTGTCGGTGGGGCTGCAGCCAACTCTGCCCCTGAAAACACCCTCACTACCCAAAACTGCTGGCAACACTGGAATTGGAGGGCCCCCCATAAGTAGAATGGCCCCTCTGATGCCAATCCTGCTGGTATTTTTTCGTGCTAGACAGCCATGCACAGCATAGCGGTACAGGGCAGGGCCATATAAAACGTCCCCGGAGTGTCAGCAATATTGTTAATTTAATTTTTAAGAGACAAATCCTTGCCTTGAAAGCTTCAGAAAACAAAAATAGTGCCGACTGGACAGCAATGCTGCCATTGCATTATGGGCTGGTTGTCACACTTTCTTTCTGCCATAGTGGATCTGGCTGTTTTAGAAGGAGCCATATCAGTAAAAAGCCCAGCTGACTGGATATGTAACACTACATAGCAATGAGGCGGAGCCAGATCCATCATGGCTGCTCGGAGCTTAAGCTCCGTAGAAACCCCGCGCTCTACAACCTAGCGCGGCGCTTCAACTCCACAAAACCAGCGGAAAAAGGCAACTCCTGACATCGGAAGTTTGGGAGCGTCTGCCGTTGTGGCCGCCGTTCCACCTGGCTGCTGCATTGCCGTGATATCGGCTTAATTCCTGCCAGGTGATCGCGCCTCAAGATGGCGCCTGGGGTGGAGCGGACTCACGTTTGGAGGTAGCAGAGCGGGGGCCGCGACATCGGGAGCGGACCCCTGGGAAATTACACCCGATTAGCAGCGAGTTCGGGGGCTCCACTATCCGCTTCCCCGGTGGGCGCCCGCAGCTGAAGCAAATAACTACACCGAAGGCGCATCCCTGAACATCAGATCTGCATCCAGTGAGACCCAAGCATACAGGAGCCTCCATCCGGTTGGGTGGCCCGACCGCAGCATGTGGAAAATAACCGCGGCCGCAGCGGGCATGCCGGACAAGTTTTTCAAGAACCCAGAGGCACTTGTTGCCGAAGGCAGAGGTGAGCGGACCCGCCCCCCCCCGAGGCAAGATGGCGGCTCCTTCCGCGCTGGCCTGCCGTGAGGGGAGACACATCCAAGCGGGCTTATGGGGACTGCGCTACTCCCGATCGCCTCTGGACGCCTGGGAGATCTTGTGACCTTTTAAGAGCAAAGCAAAGACTGGCCCATCCTTCCCTTTGAAGTACTGTTGTACCTGGCACACGTATGGTTTGGAGAGGGGTCCCCCTGCACTAGGCAAAATGGTGGCTCCCACCGCGCTGCCCACCGTAATGGGAGATGTGTCCCAGCGCGCTTTCAGGGTGTGCGCTACGCCTTGAGCGCCTAGGGACACCGGGGGAGATCTTGTGCCCTTTTTAAAAAACTAATGGGAGTCTGACCCTTCCCTCCCTACAAAGCTCTGTCGTACTCGGCTCACTCTGGAGATGGAAAAGGGTCCCAGGATGCCTGACCCCAACAAGGCCGACAATGGTGACTTTTTCCCCCTTGCTGAACTTTTACTTACTCAACCCTTCCTGGACTGTGTCTGACCCCAAGAGGACTTCTTGAATTCTTTCGGTCCATGGCTCTCCCCCCCCCCCCCCACTCTGACAATTCTTGAGCACTCATGACCTCTGTCCTGACAGCGGAGTCTGAGCATTATGTCCGACGCCCGGTGGAGCTGCTCTGTTCAGCTAATGAGGAGATCGGACTTGGTTCACCCCCTGACCGTCACCTGCCCAGCCGGACCTTGGGCACAGTTTCTCCCCTTCTCCCTGACTCGCCCACCCTCCCCCTCATCGTATATCTGCCGTTCTGTTTTTGCCTCGTCTCCTTTCTATCCACCTTTCTGACTGATACCCGTTGGAGCTTCCTTGAGAGCTATAGGGGAGACTGGCCTTGGACTACCTCCCTGGCCGTCACCTACCCATTCGGTCTTTGGGCTGACTTTACCTCTGTCTCTTATTCTGGCTTCCCCCTCGTCCTCTCCCTTCTCACTCCCCCTTCCTCTCTACTGGTCTCTCATTCTCTCCCGTCAATGTATCTCATATATTGGATGTAATATGTAATTGTTATTATTGTTGTAACTTTGCTGACCTTATGTAAAGCGCTCTGATACCTACGGGTCTAGCCAGCGCTATATAAAACTGTTTAAATAAATAAATAAAAATAAATGATTCTGCTCGGGGCTGGACACTATCATTTTAAAGCTGCCAAAAATATGTCAAGAATGGTCATTCTTATACCAGGCATGGCCACCTTTTTGCATGGATGCTATTTTTAGGCCAAGGATGTCCACGTTATATCAAGTATGACCACCATTATGTTTCCAAAGGCCACAAACAGGTCGAAGATGCCCACAAAAGGCTAAGATTGTCCACAATAATTCCGGTACTTGAGGCCATGATGCCAAAGATGCCCACAATATGTCCAGAATGGACACAATTACGACGAGAGTGGCTACCATTATGTCAGAGGGAGGATAGCGTTACAACAGCGGAGGTCATGATTACGCCAGGGATGCTCAGAATAGGATCACTATTATGCCAGGGCACCCGCTAGGCAACAGAATGCCACCTTTATTCTAGGAATGGCCACCACTCTGGAAAAGATACCCCTTGAAAATCCCACCGGTGGTCCCAGATGTTAAAATAATGCACATATATACATACACTTGCACCCATATTACACACCCATCCCCCTCCAGTCAGTTAATTCCTTTCATGCTTCAGCTGCTCCCACTATGACCCCATGTCTCCTGGGATAGCGTTGCTTCCACACCAGGTTGGCACACTTGTACCGCAGCTCCTGCGGTGCTGCACCCTAACCGCAGATTAACTGATAGTGAAACACGGTGTGCGTCTCTAGCACTGGTTGATCTAGTGCCGCTCTGAGTGCTTGGAGCTGAGCAGTGCTGCCTCCTGACTGCTGCTGTGTCTGATCTGAGCCCTGCTCAGCTCCAGACCCTCTGAAAGACATGCTGAACTGCTCTTCTTGTCCATGTGCTTCTTTCTAGCACCTTGAGGAGTTACCAGGATCTCCCAAGCTACTACTCCCTGGAGATACCTTGCAGGCCATTTCACTGTCACGCTTGCTGCTCCATTTCAGGTGTCAGTTTACATGCATTACATCATCACACCAGTGACTAAGCCATTGTTATGAGTGACTGGGCCATTTTTCAACAGTGCAAAATGTTTCCCGTCGGTGCACATGCTGTTCTTGTAGAGATAGGTCATTACAAATGTTGTTTTGTACTGACCAGCCCTGACCGTCACTGTAAACACCGGTACAAGATTGCTCGGTTACCTCACTAAAATAGATCACTCAACAGTGCAAGAGCACATAATCAGTTCCGGTTAGTATAGCACGCCTGACATCGACCTAGTTATGAGCCTGAACGCTCAGAATGAATTTGTTGTTGACTTTAGCATAAATTGGATCTTTAATTGTACATTAAAAAGTCTCTACTTCAATAAAAAGATACAAACACATACAATTGTATTTTTTTAAATTAAATAACATAGAGAACTCAACAACTGATGCTTGGCTGGAGTAAGGCGTACAGCACATATGAGATTAAAAACGGAAATCATATTTTAGTTTTGCTTTAACCTGTGGTGCATGAATTATGGGACAGTGGGTAAATCTGACAGCGAAGGCGGCCTTGCCCCCGGGTTGCTTTCTGATTAATGCGCGCGCTCGTGTTACTGAAGTCTTACTTTTGCTTCTATCAAACGCTTTAATTCATTGCCTCGTGTGAAAATGTCCCCGGCGCACTCCAGTGGCTGGGACCTTTGCAACCTGAAGGAAAAGCTCCATTGATATCCGGGATCGCTGCACAATATTGACACAGGCAGGTAACTATTAATAGGCCCGGGGCAAATCAATATATGTCTGATGGTCGCTAAAATAGGAAATTGCTGACACGCCTGCCCGCCTGACTGCTGCTATTTACAAGAAAGGAAAAAGGCCAGCTGAAACCTTGACGTCGTGCAAAGGTTGATTTCCGACCAGAATGCACTGCAATCAGCAAAGGTGTTTTTTCACACAAGTCTCTGCGCCGTGGCTATTAATTTGCGACGGATTTGCAATCGTTTGCTGTAAATTTGTTGCTATCTATAGTTCAAAAGGGTGACTGGTTGTAGTGAGCTACTTGTCGCAACCAGTACAAAAACAGAGATTGATAGCTTACACCTTTTTTACTCCAAATAATTAATAGCTGCTGCACAGCAACCATTCCTTCACACCTGTTCAGAGTGAGGAAGTAGAGGTCACATGGCGGGGGCGGGGGGGGGTCAGAGGTTACTGCTTCCTGTAATCTAGCGGCATGTTGTCCAACCCCCTACTGTATGACCATCCTCTGTGGACTTCAAACTCCACTCTGCTATAAGATCATAGGTTCCACTTCCTGTTTTTCATTTCAAAGTTCCCTGTTTATAGACAGCAATGTTTTTTTAAAAGAATTGGGAGGCCTCATCCTACAAGTGGTGAATGTGGTTGTGATCCACTAACTCTTGTGATAGATGTGTTGTTGCAATCACATAGGAAGAGTCCACAAACAGCCCGGTTCTTATTTAGTTGTATAGCTTAAAGGCGCCATAATTCTATATTTTCCACATTTTCAGTCCTTGGCTTTTCACTTACAAACTGTTTTTTATCTGAGATGTCAGTCTAATTGGTTCAGTTGGAGCAACCCAAGTCTACAACACCTACATGCACTGGGTGGATGAATGGAAGATGGTCTCCCAATGATATTGACATTTCTGGCAAACCTATGCGCATGCCCCTTTACAGCTGCCCTCTTTAACAGAACTCATTGAAAGCGGGGTCATTCCAGGCAATGAACTTATTATTTTAGAAGTGCAATATTAAAGCACTGGAGCATGGCCAGAACAAAATATCTACAGAATAGTGAAATCAAAATGATGAATGGATTCCGGCCCATCAATAGTTTATAAGTACAGCTTCATGGAGCTTGACAATGTCACGAGTCTGGCAAAAAATTGAAATATTATATCAAAATAACTGTGCATGACAATGAAAAATGTCCTAGCTAACGTAACGGAAAGTTTCAATTCTATTAAGGACACGGAGGCGAGGATTATGCCTTCTTTTCTTCACTTTATTAACAGCAGCCAAATGACACCAACAGACTACATTTCCCATCAACCCAGGGGAAATCTGTAGTCAAAACAAATTGTCCAATCAGGAGTCCTGGGTCCACCAATCGGGGTCCTCCAGCTCACAGATAGTCTGCCCTCACTGGCCCTTCCTCCTCTTTCTGAGCGCGAAGACAGCCGGTAACCAATCCTCATGTATCTTGCTTCGCGGAATCCGAACCTACAGGAGTAAAGGGAGCCATCAACTCACGAAATGGAATATGATGCAGCAGAACACACAATGAATCATATGAAACTTATCTTGAACAGAACACAGCTCAATGCTGAGAAGAGATAAACACAATAAGATGCAAACAGTGTAGGATCGCAGATCACAGCTAGCACATTTAGAAAAAACCCTCCACATGTTTACTAAAAAACCTTGAAATGTATTACTTACTGACATACGGGGCGGGCGTCTTCTAATGACCCTAAGGGTGGGATAATCCTCGCCTCCGAGTCCTTAATAGAATTGAAACTTTACGTTACGTTAGCTAGGAAATTTTTCATTCTATGTCAGGACTGGAGGCGAGGATTATGCTAGTTCAAAGCTTGCTCACCACGAGGTGAGCCATGTCCAGTACAGGCTTGAAGTAAAACCTCTTAAAGGTGGAGTCCGAAGACCAATCAGCCGCGTTGAGGATATCCTCCAAACGGGCACCCAAGCTGAATGCTTTCGAAGCCATTGCCCCTCTGACCGAGTGGGCGCCAAAAAAACGAAGGTTGATGCCTGCTTCTTGCATAACCCACCTGACCCATCTGGCGATGGTAGGGGAGGAGACCGCCTTGAAAGGCTTGCGGAGAGCAATGAGGAGTTGACGTTCACCAGGAGGCCGCAACTCCTCAGTCATGTCTTCATAGGCCTTTAAACAACGGACCACACACAATTTTGGACAATCAGGAAACTCAGGGTACGAAATCACCCTAGTGTGGCATTTTGTCCGCCGATGTAGTGTGAAGGTTACACCCGAAGGAGTAAACATCCTGGAAGAGACATCCAAGGCCCTAACATCGGAGACCCGTCTACAAGAAACCAAGCAAAGCAACATTGCCAATTTCGCAGAAAGCTCTTTCCTGGTAAGGTACCTATTGGATTGCCAGGATAAAAACAGATTTAGAACCTGGTTCACATCCCACAGAGCCGAATAGCGAGGTTCTGAGGGTAGAGACAGACGAATGCCTCGGAGCAGCTTACAGACAAGGGGATGTTCCCCTACCGGACAATTGCCAACTGGCACATGACCCGCCGAAATGGCAGAGCGGAAGGAATTTATAGAACGATAAGCCAGACCCTCAGAGGCTAGATGGGCTAAAAAATTCAGGATGTGAACTACATCCGCATCCACGGGATTGGAACCCCGTCGCAGACACCAACGGGACCATCTGCCCCAAGCGGATCTATACCGCTTGACAGTACTGTCTGCCCATGCTTTAGACATGAATTCCTCAGCCTTTGATGGAAGGCCCGGGACTTCCCATCGTCTCCTGTAATCCTCCAAGCCACAAGTCGCAATGAGTTCTGCAGAACCAAAGGATGAGGATCCCCGTCTGGACTGAGAAGAAGACGAGCGAACAGGGGAGTAGGATTGGAGAATCCCAGGAAAGTTCCAGAAGAACTGGAAACCACACTTGAGATCTCCATAGGGGAGAGAGGACCACCAACTCCGCTCTCTGGCGGCGGACCTGAGCTGTGATGCGAGTTAACATCGCAAACGGAGGAAATGCATAACCCAGTTCCAGTGTCCAATCTTGGAGGAACGCATCCGTGGACACCGCCAGGGGATCCGGCCTCCAACTGAAGTAACGAGGCAACTGATGGTCTAGCCTCGAGGCAAAGAGGTCTATTGAAAAAGGCCCCCAAAGGTCGTTCAAGGACTGAAAAATCTCTGAGTCCAGTTTCCAGAGGCTGGAATCCCGAAAATTGCGGGACTGGAAATCTGCTACCAAATTCTCTCGGCCAGGGAGGTATTCCGCCGTCACCGAAACGTGGTGATCCAGGCAGTACTGCCAGAAGCTTGCCGCCAGATCTGAGAGTGCTTTGGATCTGGTACCTCCCAGGTGATTGATGTAGCGGACCGCTGAAATATTGTCCATTTTGAGGAGAACTGATGAGTGAATGCGATCTCTCGTCCAACATCGAACCGCAAAAGAGCCCGCCAGAAGCTCGAGGCAGTTGATATGTGTTAGATTTGGGGGTCTCTAGTTGGCAGAGGTAGGTACCTTTGTCCAAATAGGGACCCTTGAGTCTAGTCAGGGAAAGTAGGTACACTCCTGAAATAACCCCTGCTCACCCTCTTGGTAGCTTGGCACGAGCAGACAGGCTTAGTTCAGAGGCAGTGTGTAAAGCATTTGTGAACACATATAGTAATCAAGTGACAACACTACAAATGGACACCACACAGGGTATATATTTATAAAAATAGGTATACTTTATATATATTTATCACAAGACCATAAACGACAAAAATAATCCACAATACTGTCAAGAATACTTAGTTCTGATCAAAAAGGCTTAATTCAAGGTTCTGTGCGAGTCGGTAGCCTCCTCCGGCTACGGCGGTGTCGAGAACAAACAGAGTCTAACAGATCCAGCTGACCGCGTCGAGACGGGCCAACACAGCGTAGACAGACTCGGTCACAGTACCTTTTACTTGAAGCGGCAGGCACGGGCGTGCGAGCCGGATGGCTGTTCGTCGCGGTCGCGATGCAAATATGGAAGCGTTGCAGGACGCGTTGTCCCTCGATGCGGTGCAGGCAGCGGCTCGTTGACGTCGTCGAGACGGAGTCGGTGAGACCAGGGCCGTGCGTTGCAGGGCGAGACGGTGCTTCGATGCGGTGCTGGCAGGTTGCGGTGCGGCGACGGAGCCGGATTCAGGAGCTGGCGTCGATCAGTCCGGACAGCGGTGCGAGTCGGGCGGTGCGTCGCAAAGCGTGCGAGCGGTGCCCAACTCCGGTGCGGTCACAGGACTCGAACTCAGCAGCAGTGACCGTGTCGGTCGGACCAGTTCGATTCGGCGTAGCGAAGCGTTGCAGGACGCGTTGTCCCTCGATGCGGTGCAGGCAGCGGCTCGTTGACGGAGTCGGTGAGACCAGGGCCGTGCGTTGCAGGGCGAGACGGTGCTTCGATGCGGTGCTTACAGGACACCGAGTCGGTCGTGAGAGTCGGTCACAGCTCCCTACCTCTATAGCCACTGAAACAGAGTTTCCAGCAGCAATTCACAAAGGGGGTGAAGTCCAATGGTCCTGGGACTTCGGTCAGGGGGCAAGCTCCCTTCCAAGCCCTTGGAGATCCTTCACAAGTTGAGGAAAGTTACAGCAAAGCAAAAGTTCCTTTCTCCTTTCTTTGGCAGTCAGGCAAACCACTGCAGGCCAATCCCCCAAGCAGCACTTCAGGCTTAGGGATAGTCTCTCCTCAGTTTCTTCTTGGTTCCGCTCCTCAGCAAAGGTTTCTTCTTGTTCCCAAAAGTGATCTAATTTTCCTGGGGTCTGGGTGCCCCTCTTATACCCTGATTCTCTTTGTTCTCTGGAGGCAGAGAGGCCTCTGCCTAGTCCAAAACCAGTTCTGGTCAGTCCTGGAGCACTTTGTTTTTCTGACTCCTTCTTTCCTTTCAGAATGTGGGGCAGAGTGCTCAGCCGCCCGGCAGGAGGTGGAGCCAGCATTGTGGAAGGCAGGCACAGCCCTATTCAGACCCAGGTGCAACTCCTCCCTCCACTCTGGATGCAGATCTTTCTATTCAGCCCTGCGCTGACTCACCCTGTCTCCTGTAGCCACCCCCAGCCCCTGTCACTCAATCTCCAGACAAGGAATACACAACCTAGCAGAGGCAGGCTTGGATAGTTAGGCAAGAAAATACCCACTTTCTAAAAGTGGTATTTTCAAACACAGAATGTCAAAACCAACTTCACTAAAAGATGTATTTTATCATCCTGAGTTCAGGCATACTAAATTCGTTTTTCTACCATGTTCCCTGGGTCAGTTCTGACTATAAGGTGTAATAGTCAGTCTGCCCATTCTGGCCTATGGGGAGCAGGTAGCCTTGCAATAGTGAAAAACGAAAATGGCTGTAATTCACTATTAGGACATGCTGCACACACCAGGGCATGTCCTACCTTATACTTACAATGCACCCTGCCCTAGGGCCTACTTTAGGGGTGACCAACATGCAGTAAAGGGAAGGTTTAGGGACTGGTAAGTGGGTGTACTCACCAAGTCGACATGGCAGCCCTAGGCTGCACACAGGCTCTGCGATGGCAGGCCTGAGACACATTTTACAAGCCGCTTCTGTGGGTGGCACAACCAGTGCTGCAAGCCCACCAGCGGCATTGGATTTACAAGCCCTGGGCACACTGAGTGCACTGTACTAGGGACTGACAAGTAAACCAATCATCCAATCATGGAGTCACTAATACATATATCAATTAACGATAGGGAGCACTTGCACTTTGGCACTGATTAGCAGCGGCAAAGTGCCCATGAGCATCTAGTCCAGCAAAAACATATCGGCAACAGTGGAGGCATTACGAAAAAATGGAAGGGAGACCCACGCCAAGGATGCCAGGTCTAACACGTGTCCCCTCCAGCTGAAATGTGGGGAGAACTATCCTACCCCTAGGGAGTTCTCATCGCTAAGGCGGAAAAATCTGGACAGTCCATCAGCATTGGCGTGTTCTGTACCAGGGCAGTGTTCCACCGTAAAGTCCATCCCCTGTAGGGAAATGGACCACCTCAACAGCTTTGGATTCTCACACTTCATCTGCATCAACCATCTGAGGGGCCTGTGGTCTGTCTGAACCCGGAAGTGAGTCCCAAACAGGTATGGTCTCAGCTTCTTCAGTGCCCAGACCACAGCAAATGCCTCACGCTCGATAGCACTCCATCTCTGTTCCCGGGGAAGTAACCTCCTACTGATGAAGGCTACAGGTTGGTCTAGGCCCTCCTCATTGATCTGTGATAGAACAGCCCCTACACCATGCTCTGAAGCGTCGGTCTGAACAATGAACTCATTGGAGAAGTTGGGTGCCTGGAGCACAGGCGCCGTGCACATGGCAGTCATGTTGTCAAAAGCTTTCTGACAGGCGTCAGTCCAAATCACTTTCCTGGGCTGCTTCTTGGAAGTCAGCTCGGTCAAGGGGGCAACAATGCTGCCATACCCCTTGACGAATCTCCGGTAATACCCGGTGAGTCCTAGGAAGGCTCTCACCTCTGTCTGGGTCTTGGGGGGCTCCCAAGCCAGAATGGTATCAATTTTCGGTTGGAGGGCGCCACCTGGCCGCTCCCAACCTGGTGTCCCAAGTACACCACAGAACCCTGCCCAATCTGGCACTTACTCGCCTTGATTGTGAGGCCTGCCCTCCGCAGCGCCATCAACACTTCCCAGAGGTGACGCAGATGTTCTTCCCAACTGGAACTGAACACTGCGATGTCATCCAGGTAGGCGGCACTGAAATCCTCCAGTCCAACCAACACCTGGTTGACCAACCTCTGAAAGGTGGCAGGGGCATTCTTCATCCCAAAGGGCATCACCCGGAACTGGTAGTGCCCATCTGGTGTGGAGAATGCTGACCTCTCTTTTGCCCCATCAGTCAAGGCGATCTGCCAGTACCCAGACGTTAAGTCAAACGTGCTGAGGTACCGCGCAGCCCCTAACCGATCTATGAGCTCATCAGCTCTGGGGATGGGGTGGGCGTCAGTCCTGGTGACGGAATTGAGTCCCCTGTAGTCCACACAGAACCGGAGTTCTGGTGTGGCACCAGGCGCGGCAGCCTTTGGAACCAAGACCACTGGGCTGGCCCAAGGGCTGTTAGAGGACTCAATTACCCCTAGCGCAAACATCTTGGAGACCTCCTCCTTGATGCAGGCTCTGACCCTGTCAGTCACCCTGTAAGCCTTGTGCTTCACAGGAAGACTGTCCCCAGTGTCCACATCATGGACGCACCAATGAGTGACACTGGGAACCAGGGAGAACAGGTCAGGGAACTGTCCCAACAGTTGGCGACAGTCACCCTGCTGCTCAGGTGTCAGGGAGGTAGAGAGGTTTACTCCCTCCACTGATCCATCTTGCTCTCGGGCTGACAGGAGGTCAGGAAGAGGCTCGGTCTCCTCCTCCATTCCATCATCTGTAGCTAAGAGCATGCCCACTTGGGACCTCTCCAAGTGGGGCTTCAGGCGGTTCACATGCAGGACCCGCAAGGGGTTCCTGGGAGACTGCAAGTCCACCAAATAGGTAACTGGACTCTTGCGCTCCACCACCGTAAAAGGGCCGGTCCACCTGTCCTGGAGCGCACAAGGCTCCACAGGGGCCATGACCCACACTTTCTGACCAGGCTGAAGCTCTACCAGAGTGGCATTCTGGTCGTACCACCGCTTCATCTCCTCCTGGCTGGCTTCCAGATTTGCCTCAGCAAGTTCTCTGAAACGCCTAGTCTGGTTCCTGAAGGCCAGCATGTAACTGTATACATCCTGGGGAGGTTTCCTAGGAGATTGCTCCCAGCCTTCCTTGACCAAACTCAGAGGTCCTCGCACCGGGTGTCCATAGAGGAGCTCAAAGGGACTGAACCCTAGAGACTTCTGTGGCACCTCCCGGTATGCAAACAACAGGCATGGTAAGAGGACGTCCCATTTACGCCTCATGGGTTCTTCCAGACCCATAATCATGCCCTTGAGGGTCCGGTTGAATCTCTCAACCAGCCCATTTCCTTGAGGGTGGTAAGGAGTGGTGAACTTGTAAGTTACACCGCACTCCTACCACAGGGACTTCATGTACTTGGACACGAAGTTGGTACCTCTGTCAGACACCACCTCTTGAGGGAATCCCACACGTGAGAAAATTCCCATCAGTGCCCGTCCCACCACGGGGGCCGTCACTGTCCTCAGAGGGATGGCTTCAGGGTACCGGGTGGCATGGTCCACCAAGACCAGGATAAACCTGTTGCCCATGGCTGTCTTGGGGTCCAGTGGCCCCACAATGTCAATACCCACCCGTTCAAAGGGGGTGCTGACCACAGGGAATGGCTGGAGAGGAGCCTTGTGCTTCCTCCCACTCTTTCCACTTGGCTGGCAAGGCTGGCATGTCCTGCAGTGAGTGGCGGCACTCCTGCGCATCTGGGGCCAATAGAAATGGGTAACAAGCCTGTCAAAGGTCTTGTCCTGCCCCAGATGTCCTGCTAACGGTACATCATGAGCCAACCCCAGTAGGAAGGCTCTGAAGCGCTGGGGTACCACCAGCACACAGGCTGACCCAGGCTCAGCAACCTTAGGCTCTGAATACAGGAGACCATTCTCCCAGTAAATCCAATGTGATCCAGACTGATCACCTGCTGCCTGGTCTGTGGCCTGTTGCCTCAGACCCACGAGAGAAGGGCATGTGTTCTGCTCCTCGCAGAACTCTTCCCTGGAGGGTCCTCCTTCTTGCTGCCAATGGGTCAGCTCAGGTAGGTCCCCCAGTTCAGCTACCTGTTCCCCTGTAGGCTACAGGGCATCCCCCTCAGGGTCTGCCTCCTCCTGGACCGTGGGAACCTCGGGGGCCGGTTTCCCGCGCCCCCTGCCTCCTCTCTCTCCGGCAGGCACCTGGGCCTCCCTCTCAGGCTCCAGGTCCTCTTGAACACCTTTAGCTGCCATTGACCGGGTGGTCACACATGCCCAACCAGGCAAGCCCAACATTTCTAAATGCGCACTCCGCTCCACCTTAGCCCAAGGTGAGCTCTCCAAATCGTTCCCTAACAAACAGTCAACAGGCATGGCTGGCCTCACAGCTACTTGAAGAGTACCCGAGACCCCCCCCACTCAAAGGGAACCTGAGCCACCTTGCAGTGACTCTCTGTGTTGTCAGCGACAACAACCGGATAGAATGCATCAGGGATAGCCTGCTCCTTAGACACCAGGTGACACTTGACAGCTGTCACACTGGCTCCTGTGTCTCTCAGAGCCTCCACCCTATGGCCATTGATGGTCACCCACTGCCTGTATTTCTTAGTGTTCTCAGGCAGCGGGGTCCTAGGGACCATCTCAGAGTCTCCTAATGAGACAAGGGAAAACACTGTGGGATCCCCCCACCTTGGGCACCCAACTCCTCCCCCAGGGCTACACTAGCCAACTGCCGGGGGACTGCACTGGTGGGTGCTGGTTTTCCATGCAAAGGGCAACGAGGATCGTTTGCCTTGTGGCCAGGGGCGCCACACTTGTAACATACCAGTGGTCCTTGGTGAACAGGGGGCCTGTCAGGGCCACTGGCTTCTTCTCAGGGGGAGGCTGGGAACCTTTCCCTTGGTTCCCTTGGGGTCTACTTTGGGGCCCTTTATGGAACTCCTTCTGTTTACCCTTGTCCCCCCCACTCTTCTGCTGGGGACCCTGCCCACCCTTGGCGGAGTCTCCCACGTGACCCTTGTGGACCCGGGTACTCACCCAGCGGTCCGCCTCCTCAGCAAGCTGCCTAGGGTTAGTCAGCTTACTATCAATCAGGTGCTGGCGTAGCTCAGGAAAACAATTACCGGACAAGTGCTCCCAGGCAATCAAATCAAAGAGCGCCTGAAAATCAGTCGCTTTGCTACCCTTTACCCAACCATCCAAGGCTCTGCAAAAGAAGGTCACATATTCAACCCAGGTACTGCTTTCAATCTTACTACAGTTCCTGAACCTTTGCCTATAAAGCTCAGGGGTCAAACCATACCTAGTCATTAAGGCATCCTTCATGTGGCTGTACGAATTATAGACTTCAGAGGGCAAATCCAACAAGGTATCCCGCCCTTCACTGAGGAACCGTCCCCACAACCCCGCTCCCCAATCCTTCTCAGGGACCCGGTGGGAAGACATGGCTACCTCATAGGCTTTGAACCACTGCCCAATGTCATCATTTTTTAAAAATTCCTTAACCACATCTTTGGAATATACACCCTATCTTCAACAGGCACAGGCGGTACACTGCCACCAGAGGGAGTAATCTCTAAGCTCTTGGCCTTCAATTCCAACTCCCTCAAAACTTTCTCATGTTCAAACTGCATTTTCTTTTCCTCTAGGGCTAATTTCCTAGTTTGCATTTCGAATTCTAACTTCCCATTCAGCTTGAGCTTGGTCAGCTCCATTTCGTGCATCCTACTCTCTTTCCTGTCCTCCAACTCCTCTGGAGACAGTCCTCTGGCAGAAACACTGCTACCTACTGGGGAAGGTGGTCTTCTAGCCCCTAGACCCAATAGCCCCTCCAGCTGCCCTTCTGCATTCTCAGCACCCTCCACAGGGGTACTCCTTGATTCGACCCAGGCCCTCAGCGCCTTTTGGAGGTCCTCCTTCCTGGAGAGTCCGGTCATGGACACTTTAAACTTTTTGCAGAATTGCCTGAGCTGCTTGAGGGTGTAGCATTCTAGCCTCTCTTCTTCCCAATCACACTCAACAGAGGCCACTGATGCTGGTTTCTCCATAGTGACTGAACTTGGCATTTGCAAAAATAGGAAATCCCCCAAAAAATGCTATAAAAGTATGTGGTTGCGTTTTGGTCTGCACTCACTAAGTAGTGTTCACCAATCACTGTACATGAGTCACAAATGCAAGTCCAGAATCCTCACCGCTGACCACCAATGTTAGATTTGGGGGTCTCTAGTTGGCAGAGGTAGGTACCTTTGTCCAAATAGGGACCCTTGAGTCTAGTCAGGGAAAGTAGGTACACTCCTGAAATAACCCCTGCTCACCCTCTTGGTAGCTTGGCACGAGCAGACAGGCTTAGTTCAGAGGCAGTGTGTAAAGCATTTGTGAACACATACAGTAATCAAGTGACAACACTACAAATGGACACCACACAGGGTATATATTTATAAAAATAGGTATACTTTATATATATTTATCACAAGACCATAAACGACAAAAATAATCCACAATACTGTCAAGAATACTTAGTTCTGATCAAAAAGGCTTAATTCAAGGTTCTGTGCGAGTCGGTAGCCTCCTCCGGCTACGGCGGTGTCGAGAACAAACAGAGTCTAACAGATCCAGCTGACCGCGTCGAGACGGGCCAACACAGCGTAGACAGACTCGGTCACAGTACCTTTTACTTGAAGCGGCAGGCACGGGCGTGCGAGCCGGATGGCTGTTCTTCGCGGTCGCGATGCAAATATGGAAGCGTTGCAGGACGCGTTGTCCCTCGATGCGGTGCAGGCAGCGGCTCGTTGACGTCGTCGAGACGGAGTCGGTGAGACCAGGGCCGTGCGTTGCAGGGCGAGACGGTGCTTCGATGCGGTGCTGGCAGGTTGCGGTGCGGCGACGGAGCCGGATTCAGGAGCTGGCGTCGATCAGTCCGGACAGCGGTGCGAGTCGGGCGGTGCGTCGCAAAGCGTGCGAGAGGTGCCCAACTCCGGTGCGGTCACAGGACTCGAACTCAGCAGCAGTGACCGTGTCGGTCGGACCAGTTCGATTCGGCGTAGCGAAGCGTTGCAGGACGCGTTGTCCCTCGATGCGGTGCAGGCAGCGGCTCGTTGACGGAGTCGGTGAGACCAGGGCCATGCGTTGCAGGGCGAGACGGTGCTTCGATGCGGTGCTTACAGGACACCGAGTCGGTCGTGAGAGTCGGTCACAGCTCCCTACCTCTGTAGCCACTGAAACAGAGTTTCCAACAGCAATTCACAAAGGGGTGAAGTCCAATGGTCCTGGGACTTCGGTCAGGGGGCAAGCTCTCTTCCAAGCCCTTGGAGATCCTTCACAAGTTGAGGAAAGTTACAGCAAAGCAAAAGTTCCTTTCTCCTTTCTTTGGCAGTCAGGCAAACCACTGCAGGCCAATCCCCCAAGCAGCACTTCAGGCTTAGGGATAGTCTCTCCTCAGTTTCTTCTTGGTTCCGCTCCTCAGCAAAGGTTTCTTCTTGTTCCCAAAAGTGATCTAATTTTCCTGGGGTCTGGGTGCCCCTCTTATACCCTGATTCTCTTTGTTCTCTGGAGGCAGAGAGGCCTCTGCCTAGTCCAAAACCAGTTCTGGTCAGTCCTGGAGCACTTTGTTTTTCTGACTCCTTCTTTCCTTTCAGAATGTGGGGCAGAGTGCTCAGCCGCCCGGCAGGAGGTGGAGCCAGCATTGTGGAAGGCAGGCACAGCCCTATTCAGACCCAGGTGCAACTCCTCCCTCCACTCTGGATGCAGATCTTTCTATTCAGCCCTGCGCTGACTCACCCTGTCTCCTGTAGCCACCCCCAGCCCCTGTTACTCAATCTCCAGACAAGGAATACACAACCTAGCAGAGGCAGGCTTGGATAGTTAGGCAAGAAAATACCCACTTTCTAAAAGTGGTATTTTCAAACACAGAATGTTAAAACCAACTTCACTAAAAGATGTATTTTATCATCCTGAGTTCAGGCATACTAAATTCGTTTTTCTACCATGTTCCCTGGGTCAGTTCTGACTATAAGGTGTAATAGTCAGTCTGCCCATTCTGGCCTATGGGGAGCAGGTAGCCTTGCAATAGTGAAAAACGAAAATGGCTGTAATTCACTATTAGGACATGCCACACACACCAGGGCATGTCCTACCTTATACTTACAATGCACCCTGCCCTAGGGCCTACTTTAGGGGTGACCAACATGCAGTAAAGGGAAGGTTTAGGGACTGGTAAGTGGGTGTACTCACCAAGTCGACATGGCAGCCCTAGGCTGCACACAGGCTCTGCGATGGCAGGCCTGAGACACATTTTACAAGCCGCTTCTGTGGGTGGCACAACCAGTGCTGCAAGCCCACCAGCGGCATTGGATTTACAAGCCCTGGGCACACTGAGTGCACTGTACTAGGGACTGACAAGTAAACCAATCATCCAATCATGGAGTCACTAATACATATATCAATTAACGATAGGGAGCACTTGCACTTTGGCACTGATTAGCAGCGGCAAAGTGCCCATGAGCATCTAGTCCAGCAAAAACATATCGGCAACAGTGGAGGCATTACAAAAAAATGGAAGGGAGACCCACGCCAAGGATGCCAGGTCTAACAATATGCAATCTGCGCTCGTCTGGAGACCACAAGCCTCCTGTAGAAAAATTGCCGCACCTGGCGCCCCAGCCCAGGTTGCTGGCGTCTAATTCTATAACTAAGTCTGGCGCGGAACCAAAAATCGCGCGACCGTTCCAGGCTTTCATGTGTTGGAGCCACCAATGGATTTCTTCTCTCGCTTCTGCAGACAGAGTCACCTTGTGGGAGTAAGGGTACCCTTTCTGAAGGTAGGAGGCCTTGAGGCGCTGTAGAGCCCGATAGTGAAGGGGACCGGGAAAGATTGCTTGGATGGAGGCGGAAAGTAAGCCGACAACCCGAGCAAGGTCCCTGAGAGACACGTGTAACTTGGCCTGGGTACGTCTCAGTTCGTGACGGATCTTCGTCACCTTCCGGGACAGAAGACTGAGAGTGGAGGACTTCGAGTCGATCACGAAGCCTAGAAACGTCAGACTCTGCGAAGGAGAGAGCATGGATTTGGCCTCGTTGATGACGAATCCCAGGCCTTGGAGTAGGTTGACTGTCATCTGAAGATGTCGATAAAGACGGCGAGGACAAGAGTCCATAAGGAGGAGGTCGTCTAGATAGACGATCATCCTCACTCCCCGAGCTCTCAACCATTCCACTACGGGTTTGAGAACCTTGGTAAAACACCAAGGGGCCGAAGAAAGGCCGAACGGGAGGGAGGCGAACTCGAACACCTGGTCGCGCCAGAGGAACTGTAGGAAACGCCGATGGGGCGGGAATATCGGGACCACCAAATACGCGTCCTTCAGATCTAGGCGGACGAGCCAATCGGACGGTCGCAGCATGTCCCTGAGGAGGTGGATGCCCTCCATTTTGAAGTGGCGATAGACAAGCCAGTCGTTGAAATCGCTCAAATTGATTACCGGGCGCTTGCCCCCATCCACCTTGTCCACTAGGAATAAATTGCTTAGAAAGCCGTGAAAGTGTAGGGAAGCTGGGACTATCGCTCCTTTGGCGAGGAGGGAGGAGACCTCTTCGTCTACCAATGCGGAATCGTGGAGAGAGAACTGAAGGGGACGGGGTCTGGATCTTTGATAGGGAGTTCCGAAGTACTCCATGCGAAACCCCTGAATAGTCTGTAACACCCATAGGTCCCCTGTGACAGAAGTCCACGCCTGGAAAAAATTCCCCAGTCGCCCCCCTATTCTTAGTTGGGAAGAAGGGGGAAGACTCACCGGTGGAAGAAGATGCAGCTCCCCGGAAGCCTCGACCTTTGCCTCTTCTGTCTCTTGTAGGGTAAAAGTTGCCAAAACGGGATTGGTCCTGGTAGTGGCCTCTGGTAGAGCCTTGCCCTCTTGGCTGGTTGTGAGAACCACGGCCGGTCGAGCGGCCCCTGCCTCGACCGCCCCGCGGAAAACCCGGGAAAAAACCCTCTTGATGGTAGATTGGGCTTTGTCCAGTGAGGTGAATGTTCGTAAAAGAGTTGGGGAAGTTCGTCAATACATTCACCTCACTGGACAAAGCACAATCTACCATTATTCTTTGGAGGGCAAAGTGGCTTTAACCCCAGAAATCGACACACGCATGGCAACTTTCCTTCAAAAGTTCATGCGAGACCCCAAGAAAGGTATCGACAGATCCTGGCGGGCCTGCCAGGACAAACTCCTCGACGTCCTCGGGCCCCTGACTAAAATCTTGGATATGGCCGAGGAGGCCAAGTCGTCAGGCTCCCTCATCTCCCCGGAGTCATTGTCGGGTTGGGCTCAGAGGGCTATTGTTTTTCTTGGAAACGCAAATTGCGCTATTTCAACAGAGCGCAGACGCTCCCTCCTTATCAAAGTGGACCCCAAACTCGGGGATCTTGCAGAGACCCTGAGGAGAAACGGAGCGGGCCGCCGCTCGCTTGTAAAAAACGGCCTCACAGCCGAGCGAGCTCGAACTCCGTGAGGAGAGACAAGGTAGGAGAATCACCCAGAGCACGCGACAACATTACAGAAAATGCGCCATACAAACAGCTAGTACAGAATTGCGCCATAGCAACAGCAATCGCATAGTCAATTATTAAGCAAAACTAGGTCACACAGGATAAACAAAGCGAACATAGAAAAACACTTATCTCAGCTGCTGAGCAGCGAAGAAAGAGGAGGAAGAGCCAGTGAGGGCAGACTATCTGTGAGCTGGAGGACCCCGATTGGTGGACCCAGGACTCCTGATTGGACAATTTGTTTTGACTACAGATTTCCCCTGGGTTGATGGGAAATGTAGTCTGTTGTTGTCATTTGGCTGCTGTTAATAAAGTGAAGAAAAGAAGGCATAATCCTCGCCTCCAGTCCTGACATAGAATTGCTAAATGACACAAAAATTATGTATATTTAACACAGGGATTTATTACATAATTATTATATATATTTTAATAGGTGATGTGATCGTTTTAGAGCACTTGCAAATAAGTATAAGTGGCAAAATCAAAAAATGGTCCAAAACAGAACAACAGGATCATTTTGTTTTATCTCAATGCCTCTTTTATTGGTGCCGCATGAGGTCACCCCAGGAACATTATGGCGAGCATTGGAGAAAGCTCTGCTCCACATCCCTGAAGGAGCGACTAGTTTGGCAATTTTAAGAACTACAAACACAGGCATCACAAACCGTGTTTTTACTGAGAAAAGCACGCTCCATAGCTTACAACAAAGATCTCTGCAGTGATTCTACAGTGCATTACATGGAGGCTTGTTGGTTGTGTGGTGTCAGATTAGAAAATGTATGTTTTTGCAATACCTCGCAGCAAAGCTGGGACAAACTGTGTTAACTACATATTTTATCTGGTAAATGAAATACAAAAAATGATAATTTCCTTGAATTGTAATATTTTTCCTTTTTGTGCCTAAACATGCATTTTCCAATCAATCTCCTGATTCTAGTAGTATGAATCTTTCCCTTGATCAGTCAGATAAATCCTGCTGAAGGGCAATTTCCCAGCTTCATTTTCACACCAAATTCTTTGAGTCTCTTTTCTCATGGGCTACATTAAAATTAAGCTTTCTAAACCCTTTGTTAGGTGGGCTTCCAAATTTCCGATGGCAGCTTGAACATCACAGTCTTACCCGCCCATTCTAGTTTTGCAAACGCAGCAAAGTGCCGAAGACAGCGGAGATGTATCGCTCGGCAGTTGATTTTCTGGTGCCCTGGAAATCATTGCAGCTGGAGTAAAAAAATGATGATAAGGGTTTATTTAGGACTACTTAGAACTTCATAAGTTTGTTGGTGTTCCCCAATCTTCTGGTATTCAGCATCAGAAGTTCACCAGAACGTGGGCATAGAGTTCTGAAAGGATTGAGGGGACTTTGAGAAGGAATTCAGTTCCCTCAACTGACCAAATGTTCTTTACTACAAGCTCTTGTCAAGTATTCCATGATAACCCTTAAAGATCATTTTCGAGCCTATTGTTCGGACACTGCTTCTACATCTCTCAGATTAACCTTATCCTCCTCATACTAAAGTGCAGCTGACGGACACTCATCAGAAAGAAAATGAGAATTGATAAAACGGTCCCATTTGTCTGGCCTGAGAGTGTCCTAGTATGATAGTCCACATCTCTTATGTTTGACCCATGCCCACTTAAGATAACTGTGCCTAATAGACTCATGTTTGCTGCATTATGGAAGGCGAGAATTCTGATACTGGAATCATTCTTTTAAGGGTAGCCTTCAACCTGCAAAATTGAAGTGGTTGACACCAGTGATAAGCAGTCTGGGAAAGGAATCCCAACCAGGGCATTTTCCAAGGACCACAGCTAATAACAGTGTCTCTCTTCAAAGATGTTTGTTGCAATAGATAGATTGAGGTGATGGGCTAATTAAAATTGACTTGCAATGCTATTACAATGCTCGGTCTCAGCAAGATTTAGTGTCACCATATGCTGTCATGGGACTTTCTTGAAGGAGAGTACCGTAAGAGGATACTTGGACATTGAGGAGGGACCAACGTCTCGCCACTGGCCTGTGTTTAGAAGACAGTTACAACCAATTTTTGCCCAATGAGAGACAAGTTAGATTAAGAGGAGGAAGTACGTGTCTCTTGTAACACTGCTGCAGTTTTGATCTCTTTTTTTAATTTGACTCCTAAGGACAGATTAAGAAAGATACTTCTCAAAAACATGACCAGTTGAACACTTATCAATGCACAGCCCTGAAATAGTACTCTTCTCAAAACAGTTCATGGACACATATCCTGGTACTGATAGAGAATAAATCTAGCATGAAAGCTTTATTGCCTTAACAGAAAACAGGCTTCAGTAGCTGCAGCTTCTGTTTGATTGAATGTCATTCTAAATGGTCAGATTCAGGGTAAGAAGACAATGTCAGTATGTAGGAGGTTAAGATTTATTTCTTGCTATTCTGCTCAGGCTCTATAGTGAGCTTCAAACGCTGCAGACCTTCACAGTCTCCCCAGTTAATCACATGGAGGTTAGCAAGACTGGTCTTTCAGACAGGTGTTCTAGAGAGAAATTATGGGGCATATTAGCAAGACCCACGTTAAAATTATCGCCGTTTTAGCGGCAAGAAACTGCCGCTAAAACGGCGATAATGGGCTTGCTAATATGCGTTATGGAATTCCAATAAAAGCCCAGGTTAGATGTCCTGCACATCTAACCTGGGCTTCTATTGGAATTCTATAACGCATATTAGCAAGCCCATTATCGCCGTTTTAGCGGCAGTTTCCTGCCGCTAAAACGGCGATAATTTTAACGTGGGTCTTGCTAATATGCCCCCATGAGTTTAATTTTTTTCTTTGTAACAACAAAAATCACAGTTAGACCACTGATAAAATGCAGGATAGAGTCATTGAAATGGTTTTATATGTGTGTGGAGAGAGTAAAGGAGGCACTGGACGTCGAATGCTTAACTGCAGCATACTGGGCACCAATCGCCCACTGTGCTTCTCCGATGGGCTTGAAAAGAGACTAACACGTGTCGGGAGCTAATTTCTGATGGGAATCTTGGCAATTAAATTGCATTGAAAAAACGAAATTTGCAATGGAAAGAAGAAAATGGTCATCAAACAGCTACTATAGTTTTGCCTCAGTTGTGTAAATGTAAGTGTTGTGCAGATGATCTACTGTGGCTACAATGCAGTTGGAGGATTACCAACACCGTGCTTTACTGTGATGCCACAGCGGAATGTGCTAGATTATCTTTTGTGTGTACAATTGCATAGTGCAAATGCAGGTCTGTGGAAATGGATGAGACTGTCCCTGCTTTGTGTTCTACAAGAATTGTGCAAGTGAGTCTATCCACTACATGTTGCAACACTATGCAACTTTCTACACTATGAAACAGTAGGGCCTGGTCATCTGCCTGACACTACACATTAGGGACACTGGCCAAAATGTGAGCGATTCAGGAACCTGCTGGTGACTGCAGCCTTCTCTTCCTGATTAAGGGCAGTAGGAATAGTAGACTTATGCCTAAATGGATATGTAAACAGGACATCAGCGAATGCCACCACATTCACTCGCACCGCTATAAAACTAGTTGTCAAGATGTAAAAACATGAATTTTATATGCTGTCATTGGTCCTGCACAGCAGGGCGAAGGATAGGCAGTGCACAGTTCACATGAGCCTTAGCACTTTTCCACAATGTTTATGCCGCAACAAGTCACTTCGGCATGAATGAAAAGCAGATATATGTTGTGTTTATGGCATGAGGATCAGAAGGTTGCCTTGGGGAATGTGTGCTAGGCTAGAATGTTCTCTAGGCAGGGTGCTGAAATGTGGGTACGTAGGGTGGTTGGCAGAATGGGGCAGACGGTTGGAGAAGAGAGTTGTGTTGCTGATGCCCGAGTTTGAGTCACTGAATAAAGAGCTTAAATCCTGCATTCCATGTGGATCCGTACTTAACAAAGTGGCGAAGAGCGGCTCAAACCCTATGAACTCAAGTGGTTTCTCCATCGGCCAATTCAAGGAACTGTAAGATTATTTTATTCCTTCAGTGCTGCTCAGCTACCGTCTGGGGCATCAGCACATTTTTAATATATACTTTAGCAATTGGCCCCGTTCTGTTGTTGGCCGGATGCTTATGAGGATCTCATTATGTATGGGATGTTACCGTTAAACGTGCTCTACTGGTAACCGTTATTGGCTCATGCAGCAGACCGGTGTCTTGTGAGGATTTCACTCCCTCTTTGTTTGCACGTGCACAGCATTGTGATGTGCATCAGTGGCATTGGTAGGTCCTCGACAGAGAAGATGAACTCACGTACAGGAGCGTGTGTGAGGGCGGCCATTTTGAATAGTACAATTTCTCTCGCTTCACTGCGATATGCACACCATACTCATTTGCGTGTCACTGTAATACAGGCCAATAACAACGCGTGCCAGAGATTCCAAAAAATAACATTGCATGCCAGAGAGCAGTGACACACACCAGGTTTTCAACACGTGTTACAAAATTTGCTCATGTACCAGTAATTCCTTGTTGTACGGTGACATGCACGTTTGCTAAAGGGAAAAGGTGAAGCTCACTGCAGTAACTTGGGGGAGCCTATGTTTCGAAAGGGAAATGGTGAAACGCACTATGGTAACTTGGGGGAGCCTGTGCTTCAACACGTACAAGTACTTCATCTATATTTTTGCGGTTTGCTCATTACTCATACGGTGATGCACATACCACTGACTTAAGTGACTACGTTTTAGTAACTATTTAACATATAGGAGTGGATTTCATATTTACATTTATTTATTTGTATTTGAAGCTTAGTAGGATACTATGTCTAATATGAATCTTCCTTCGCCTCAGCCATTTATGATAACAGAGGGAGAATTTACTTTGGAATCGAAGGAGTGGAAAGAGTATTTTGTCAATTATATTTCCACGTTTGATAATGAAGATCTTTCTCCTGAGAGGAAAAAATGTATATTATTACATTGTCTAGGTCCAGGTGGTTTGAAAATATATAACCGTTTAGAGAAGAAACCCCTTTTGGGAGATGAAGGGGATGTATTTACGCATGCCTTCGCTGACCTTGATACATATTTTACACCTATTGTATGCAAGGTGATTGATCGCTATAATTTTTATCATAGGAAGCAAGGTGACAACAAAAAATTGAAGAGTTTGTAGTGGCATTAAGGAAATTGGTTCTTGCTTGCAGGTTTGGGGGGGGGGGGTTAGAGGAGGAGTTGATCAGGGACCGGTTATAATTCACTGCAATAACCCCACCTTGCAGGATAGACTATGGGTTCATGGGGAATCCAGTCTACAAGAAGTTGTTTCCATTATTAGCAAGGCAACACTCACATCAAGGTGTGCCAAAGCTGTAGTAACAGCAAACAAAAAAGAGGATCAGGGGACTTGTTAAAATTGTATGGAAGAAACCTATCAAATAAACTGAACTAGATGGCAATAAGAAGGTGGAAGATGGTATGGCTGAACAGAAATAAAATCAGAGTTCAAGAATGGGGAATCTTAAGGGTAAATGTTACGACAAGAGGTGTCCAGCTCTGGGTCAAAAATGCTCAAAGTGTGGTTATGGGGCATTATGCAAGGGTGTGTCGTAAATCTAATAGTAACAAGTGTGTAGTGGAAGAGCATTATCAAAGTGATCCTTCTGACTCGGAGAAAGAGGGTCCCCAAGTGTTATGTGTACAAGATAAGGTGATGGAGATAATGGTCATAATAGGAAGAAACCTATTTGTGATATGGTAGAAGGAGGAGTATATGTAGAGTGGCCAACTCAGGGTCACCGTATACCTTTGTTAATAGAGAAGTATGGGCAGAACTGTTTGTACCTAAAATAGTCCCTACTTTACAAGAACCGGATATTAGTCCCCAAAGCTTCACAAGGGAAAATATAAATCTTCTTGGGTTTCTTAAACTGCTGTGTGAATTCAAAGGAAGGGAGACAGATTGTAAAATGTATGTTGCAGAAAATGGACCAACTTTTTTGGGATGGTGGGACCAAGAGAGTTAGGTATATTATTGGATCTAAATAGTTTGGATCCTGTGTTGGTGGTCATGATGTCAAACAGGAAGTACACACATTAGAGAAGTAATTTCCTATGGTATTTTCTGGAAAAGTGGGAGAATTAAACGGGATTCATCCACAGGATTGTGTTAAAAAAAGGTGCGTGTCCATGTATACATAAAGTGAGAAACATTCCCTTTAGTGTCAGGGAGGAAGTAACCCAGGAGTGGAACAAGTTAGTGAAATCTGGCATCATTAAACAGGTTGAATCATCTGATTGGGTAGCCCCTTTGGTGGTATCGCGGAAGGCTAATGGACATGTTTGTTTATGTGTGTAGTTAAGGGAATTAAATAAAAACATCTTTCTGGACATGTTTCCTTTACCACACATAAATAAGCTACTGTCTGTAACAAAAGGGATGGAGTGGTTCTCCACTATTGATCTCACCTCTGTGTACCACCAGGTACTATCTCACTGCTTTTATTTCACTCATTGGATGCTTCCAATTCACTAAAAGTGACGTTGTGGTGGCGATAGGGGCTTGTAAATATGCCCCTTAGTTTTGCCCAGGACGCTCTCTGAGAAAAGGCTGCCCTGATTGCAGTTCTACCTCTATGTTAGTGAAATGTCCCGTTTTTCTTTTTCTCCAAAATCGGATCGACTACTTAGTTAACATGTTCCTTCCTGATATTTTCTGCAGTGGAAAAGGCAAATTCTACTAAGAGTGAAGAACTATGGACTGCCAGGTTTAGGCCGACATAGAACAGCAGTCTTGGGTAGCCTTCATTTTATTGGTTTCTTTCTTTAACCCACCCTCCAACCTTTCTCCCCCCACTAGCTATGTTGTTTTGTCTAATTGTCCACTCACTATCAATGTATTATATTGTAATTCATATTTTTGTAATTCTATTATTACTCATACTGTTGTTCTTTTTATATTAAATCTATATCAATTTTGATTTTTCTATAAAGTTATTTAGGAAAATATCAAGATACTTAAATAACACATGTTGTATTAAAAATGGAAACATTCCCATTTCGCTTTCTGACACCTGTGAAACACAACACTGTCTTTTGAGCTGGAAGATGGTCCAGAGAGGCTTCTTGGAGTCTGCATGATTTACTTGTAGGTTAAGAATCGAAACCTTGCAGTGCTACCTCTGTCGTGAGTAGCCTTACGCCATTGCTTAGTAATTAATAAGAGTGGTGTCAAACACAATATTGGAATACGTTTATAACTAATTACACCTCGGCATCCGACATATCCTGTAAAATGTAATGTTTCATATTGAAATAAACAAACATCGCAAATTATGTGGCTCTCAGGAAGAATGCTTTGGCACTTTAACCAAACTTGTGGGTATCTAGCTATTTATGACATCGGATGTATAGCTGAATTCAATGTAATTAAGATGGAATCAAGCACTGTATAATATCTCTTGTTTACCTCAATGGCTTTTGAAATATAGATGATTTATGTATATGCGTTATGGTTTGTAGGACTCTAAGTGAGATTGATATGCTAGTGACTATCTTTAATTATCTGTCTCCATTTTAAACAGTATAAGATTGACTAACTTTTGCCCCTTTTTACTGCTGGGTATTGTCCATATGGGCCTCTATATGTATCGTAAAGTATGCTGCTATAATTATATTACGATTATCTAGTTATTTATGAAATTGATTGGATAGCTGAATTTGATGTAATCACCTTAACATCTGATTTAGGGTCTATTTAGGAGAACTGGTATTTTGGTTTTTCTTTTCTAAGCATGTGTTCATATATAGCCTGTCTTGAAATTCGAACTATAATGTTTCAGAAAATCAATAAAAATTAAAAAAATTAAAAAAAGAAATACACAAACGCCTTCCGGTAAAAAAAAGAAATACACAAACGCCTTCCGGTTTGCGTGCACCTTCTCGTTGACCACGTCGGCTAAATCTGAGGCAAAGACCAGTTTAGCAAATTTGAGTATATTTCAATTGACTTGCATCGCTGTGAAGCATTCTTGTGGAAGAACAGCGCCATCTGCTGGTTGAGATTAAAACGCAGTATTTATAATTACTGGCCATTGTTGTTACCCTGCCCTGAATTGTGAAATGCAATGTTTCATATTGAAATACACATACATCGCACAACTGTATTAATGATTGTATATGGTTATTTGTGCACTTTTAAATTATGGAGGTGCAAATCAATAGCTTATCTAGGTCCTGATTCATAAAGGTATTTTCAGCCATAAATATATGTTTACAGCTGAAAATACCTTGGGGCACATTATCAAGAACGGCGTTAAAATTATCGCCGCTTTAGCGGCAGAAAACTGCAGTTTCCTGCCGCTAAAGCGGCGATAATTTTAACGCCGTTTCTTGATAATATGCCCCCTTGTTTTACACTTTCCAGGAATTCATAAAAAGATTTCTCTGCCACAAGTGCAGCGAAATATGCAATAGTAAATCCTAAACAAGGGGCGGGAAGTGCGTGTTACAAGACCTGGTCTGTCTGAGGAGTTTGGGAACACCCACAAACATAGAGGAGTGTTGTAATTCACGAACTTCAATTTGTCCCTTCCAACACTGAAAACGGTCAGAAATTTACTCCAGCTAAGGGCGTGAAGAACTCCCTTTCCAGGATAGGATGGGGAAAGGATCCCCTCAGATTTAGTGGTGAAGTAGGGGGTGGTCATCAGGGTTGGATTGGGATCAAACACCAAAAAAAAGTGGCCCACATTTGCATATTGCCTTTCTGCAAGACACTGCTTCAGCAAAGTTTTATGAAAAGAAAGGGGATGGGGGCATGTTTTATTAACTTCACTTAGATAAAAAAAAATGCACAGATGAGTTCACACTGCTGAGCCACACATGAATGCAAGTGAGACCACTTCTGCTTAGGCCCCCTGCCCCCGCTCAATCAGCATACATTAATGGGCCGGCCCAGCAAGAGAAAGGGAGTGATACCTCTGCCCATCTGCCTCTAGAAAGGCCACTCAGGCACCCACTGGGCAGCTGGCGGCATCCTAACAGCACAGACAGCCCCTGGGCTGCCCAAAAAAGCAGCCCACAGCTAGAACTCGGCTACCGGCACTTCAGCCATTTCCCGAGTGCCCGCGTTACCAATCCGACCCTGGTGGTCATTCTCCATTGGGAAAAATGTTTTCTCTGTTGGAAAAAAAGGAACAAAGGACCTGATGTACAAAGCCATTTTGCCGTCACAAAGCTTGCAATTTTTAAATCTGCTAATCCCACTTTGTGATTTGGTAACATGTAATCGAAATGCAAAACGGGTCTAGAAAGGGAAAACAAATCCCTATTTTGAAGGGGTGTGTATAGAGTGACCCTTTCAAATAGCAATTTGTTATGATATGTTTTGCAAAGTTACCGACTGCCAAGTTGAGGTATTAACACATTCGCAAAAGGGAAGGAAGGGGTCCATTGTAAATGTCAAAAAAACTTGTTGGGGAGTAGGCAGTGGTGCATGAGATCACTGCCAACTCTCAAACAAATAAAAAAAGCAACTTTTATTTTTAATTGCAGCCATGTTTCTTTAAGGGAAAAAGGCTGCATAAAAAAAAATTCTTTAAATGTAATCACAGAGAAGGTAAACGCTGCTGATCCCGGCAAGCCAGCATCCCTTTGATGGCATCCAATCGTAGTGAGTCGCGACCTACCTTATTAATATTGATGAGGTAGGTTGGAATGCAAAACTCTACACTTCAGAATTTTGTGAGTGCTCCTGCTAGTACATAGGTCGCGTTGCAAAATTATTTTCCATCTGCAAAAAATGTGTGAGCAATTTGCAACCACGTTTTGGTAATGGAAATTTTATACAGCAGGGCATTTATGTGCACTTGCAGAGCGGGCTGCATTACCCTGCATTGAGAGACGTCGCCGACTGGATGAGGAACAGCCGCCTTAAACTGAACTCAGACAAGACGGAAGTCCTCATCCTGGGCTCATCACCCTCCGCCTGGGACGACTCCTGGTGGCCCCCGGCCCTGGGCACCGCACCCAAGCCAACGGACCACGCACGCAACCTGGGCTTCATCCTGGACTCCTCCCTATCAATGACCAAACAAGTCAACGCCGTCTCATCTTCATGCTTCAACACCCTGCGCATGCTCCGCAAGATCTTCAGATGGATCCCCACTGAAACCAGGAAGACCGTCACCCAGGCACTCGTCACCAGCCGACTGGACTATGGGAACACCCTCTACGCCGGAACCACAGCCAAACTTCAAAAGAGACTCCAGCGCATCCAGAACGCCTCCGCACGACTCATCCTGGACATCCCCCGACACAGCCACATCACCGTACACCTGAAAGACCTGCACTGGCTCCCCGTCAGCAAGAGAATCACGTTCAGACTCCTCACCCACGCACACAAGGCCCTCCACGACCTGGGCCCAAAGTACCTCAACGACCGCATGTCCTTCTACACGCCCACACGCCAGCTACGATCAACCAGCCACGCCCTCGCCACCGTACCACGCATCCGCAGAACCACCGCCGGAGGAAGATCCTTCTCCTACCTGGCGGCCAAGACCTGGAACTCCCTCCCCACTCACCTTCGGCGAACCCAGGACCATCTCGCCTTCAGGAAGCAGCTCAAGACCTGGCTGTTCGAGCAGTAACTTACCCCCTCCCCCAGCGCCTTGAGACCCTCCCGGGTGAGTAGCGCGCTCTATAAATGCCGTGATTGATTGATTGATTGACCCTTTTGTTTAAATGGGTTTTTACCTTTTTTCCTTGAACTGGGCTCCTAGTATTCATCATTTAAAATTATAATAAGATCATAATTGGTAGAAGGAATGTTTCAGTGATCAGTAATGTCATTTGTAGCAAATCTGAGGCACGGTTACATAGTTATTTCGATGCACATGTTTTTAAAGAAGCAAAAATCAGTGTAAATCAGTTTGTTATTATTTTGTTTCTTTTGTAATATGGAATGGAGCAAACACATTTTGTTCCAGTTCACATAATAGCAAAGATGTTTATATCGTGGCGAAAATAGAGGACATGGATTAATGAAGATTTTTAAAGATATATAACTCTTTCATTACCCATAAAAGGTATATAAGAAGAGGAACAGAGTGTAATGTGCTATTAAGTGAGGGGAGGGGCCATGACTCACATAGGTGAAGTCTTGACTCTCCTTTCCCCTCAGCAAAAGTCATTAATAGAATATTACACTGTGGATATGTTTTTGCCACTGCATTTGTTTATGTGTATTTGTTTTTTAAAAAATTATTTAACCCAAATCATGATGCAAGGGGTTAAGCTTAAAGTAAAATCACATGGAAGAGAAGTTGTGATTATTGGACTTGTTTCTATGCAAAATCTTTGTAACGCACATGATTTCGGGCAGTAAACAGTCTTTTTCTCTTGTTAATCTGACATCATGAAATGTGATCTTATGGAATCTGATTTTTGCATTGTAGTAATGTGTGAATGGTATTTTATTGCTATATATAAAATATATTACCTAGAACAAGTGCAATAATATACATACATTCACCCATGTATGACTGCAGATCAAAGGTCATATTCCATGTTATTGTCATAGTACAGCTGATCCCGCATCACAGATTGCATGTTACAAGCTTTTACAGGTGAAAATAATTCAGCTAATACTCACAACAGTTGCGGCCAGCATGGCTCGCAGATGGGGGGGCGGGCGCTGGGGGGAGAAAGGAGTCGTAGGGTGGTCATAATAAAAAATTTAAAAACTTACATTTAGGCCGGGTCCAGCGTCTTCTCTGCTCCTGCTTTCCTGTGTCCGACAGGAACAGGAAGCATGCAGCCAGGCTCCCTCCCCTAAGCCAATCACAGTGCTGCAATGCAGCGTTGTGATTGGTCTGAGCGCCGTGACACGGCGCTCAGCCAGGGGCTGGAGGGGTGGGCATGTTCTCCATGCAGGCTGCAATGCAGCCTGCATGAAGAATGGGAAAGTGTGCATGACTGTTTTGGGTGGTCCGAGAGGGTCGACCAAACAGTCACTGTGCACTCAGGAGTGGGCAAACCACTCCTCCCCTGCTCCATATTCAGAGCAAAGCAGCCCGGCCCGCAAAAGAAACATAATATGGTAATAACTAAAAGTTATTACCATTTTATGTTTTTGCTTCTCGCACTGCGAGAAACCAGTGGGGCGATGCTCCTCCACCATAGCGGAGAAGCCGCCACTGGCTCACAAGTCTTATTGGACGTGATTTAAAACCCCTGAGTTAAGTTAAGCTACTTCACATGAAAAACAAACAGCATGCAGATCCATACAGGGCTAAATACTATTACCGCTGCCTTACATGTATATTCGACCAAAATATCAAGCGGATGTGGCTTAACGGTTAGAGCGGCTGACTTTGAAGCTGGGGAGCCATGTTCGAGTCAGGCAGGAGGCTCAAGCATCCTGTGATTCTGGGCAAATGACTTAATCTCCTCGTGCGTAAAAATGAATGTGTCCCTCTGTAATGCAACTGGTGCTCATGTAAAGGCTCTGGTTCCTTCGGGTCGAGTTCGCGCTATATAAAACTGCACATTCACAAAACATTTCCTTTGAGTATTTGGGCCTTCACTGCGGCCTACTCATGTCCTAGAAAGTCAATATGTCAATATCTTTGAAGGAGTGTGATGTATTTTGGGGCATGATATTGCAATCACACAACTTCCCAGCTAAATGTGTTTCCAACCATGTAGTTCTGTCGTATACCCATGTGTCGATGCAAGCATTATGTTCATTTAACATTCTAGACTAAGCTATACATAACAAATTACACGATTCAATTGCATAGTTTTGAAAGCAACACTTATATATGCTTATACAGCTTGGGTGAAGAGCTGGGGACACCCCTCTGAACATCAAGGAACATTACATGGATGTTCAGATGCTTTTATCACCGCAGACCCCATGGCTTCCTATTTTCATATCTACTCCACTGCAGGCTGCAGAAGTACCGAAATGTGTAGAGCCCGCGATCCAAAGACTTTTTGCATGTGTAAGTTACTCTTGGAGTACTCCTGACCTACTACTTCATCCCAAGAGTAAATCAGGATTACTCTAAGAGTAATTCACAGTAAAATCTTTGTGAAGATGGCCAATACAGTGGCTGACGACAATACAGGTACTAGGTCTGGCCTAGAGACTCTCGCTGGCTAATGTAATCTCCAAAACCAATTCATCATATTAATAGTAATATTATGTACAGAGAGATGCTTTAGGTACTGGTTTGTTGGAGTCACAATGAAATATAGGGTCCGCCCACAGGTAAACACAGTACATTATGGAAAGGGTCAGCCCTCCTCAGGCTTAATTGGCCAGGCCAGGAGTTCGGCCTGTGCACAGCAGTCAAGATTTGATTGGACAGCCACAGTGTGTGAATGCCTCAGTAGTAACGGACTATTTTTTGTTCGCCCTTTGTTGAGGCAAATTTGGAAATTAACTTACTGTGCAAACTGGAAGAAGTAAAGTCTAATTTTGAGAATCATTATTTTATGCTAAATGAATTATACTAAAGTATGAAAAGGTTGCATTGCCAGTTTAATGCTTTGCTTTTAGGTTTTTTTCCGCTTTTGATTTGTTATTTTTAACAAATATATGCTTTTAATATAGATTTAACTTTCACCTGGAAACTATTAAGTGGCGGAATGTCATGTATCCTCTAGCAGTGCATAACATCTGTCTGCTTCCCTAAAAAGATGCCTAGATTGGGATAATGTTTTAGCCTTGACGATATTGAAACTAAACTTACTCTGCTCTCTACATAAAAAGAATAAGAGCTGTGGTTTGATAAAGCACTATCTATGCAAAACCTACAAAGCTGCCAATGGCAAAAACGCTTTATATTTCAGTACCGCTAATCAGCGCATTTCCTAAGTGTTGCATCTTGTCGCGGGTAGCACTTATAATGCATTATTTGTGCCAGATGCCCCAGTTTACTAGAACTGTAGTAGCATTAGAACTTCATCTAAAAAATCAATGCACAGAAAACTTTTGTAATACTTGTATTTAGTTACTGAATTCAGAATGCTTCATAACAATGAGTTTCTATTTTGTTTTTCAGATCCTGGCCATTATCTCCATCCTGTTCATTGTCCTGTCAACGATTGCATTGTCTCTCAACACACTACCTGAACTTCAAGAAATTGACGAATTTGGCCAACCTAATGACAACCCACAACTGGCCCATGTTGAAGCGGTTTGCATCGCGTGGTTCACCATGGAGTACCTTTTACGTTTCCTGTCCTCGCCAAACAAGTGGAAGTTTTTCAAAGGGCCCCTAAACGTCATTGACTTATTGGCCATCTTGCCGTATTATGTAACCATTTTTCTCACAGAGTCGAATAAGAGTGTGTTGCAATTCCAGAATGTCAGACGTGTGGTGCAGATATTTCGGATCATGAGGATATTGCGGATTCTTAAACTTGCCAGACATTCAACGGGCCTGCAGTCCCTTGGATTTACTTTGAGGCGGAGTTACAATGAATTGGGATTGTTGATATTATTTTTAGCAATGGGTATAATGATATTTTCCAGCCTGGTATTTTTTGCTGAAAAAGATGAAGATGCCACCAAATTTACTAGTATTCCAGCGTCCTTTTGGTGGGCCACCATTACAATGACCACCGTCGGATATGGTGATATTTATCCAAAAACTCTTCTTGGGAAGATTGTAGGTGGATTGTGCTGCATCGCTGGAGTGCTGGTGATCGCCTTGCCTATACCAATCATTGTGAACAATTTTTCGGAATTCTACAAAGAGCAAAAGCGTCAGGAAAAAGCCATCAAGCGAAGGGAGGCATTAGAGCGAGCTAAAAGAAATGGCAGCATCGTTTCCATGAATTTAAAAGATGCCTTTGCCCGCAGCATGGAATTGATCGATATAGTGGTGGAAAAACCTGTAGAGGGAGATGACAAAAAGGACAAACCTGATGATAACCATCTATCTCCAAGTCGGTGGAAGTGGGCAAGAAGGACAATGTCTGATACAAGTTCAAATAAGTCATTCGACAACAAGTATCAAGAAGTTAGTCAGCATGACTCCCAAGAGCGTTTGAACAATCCTTCTACCAGTCCACAACATCTGAGCGCTCAGAAACTGCAGGAGCTATACAATGAAATCACAAAGACACAGTCTCAACCTAACCTTAACCTAAACCTTAATGCAGCAAGCAAGGAGCCTCCTACCAGTCTTCCTGCATATGAAGAAGAGATTGAAATGGAAGAGGTTTCGTCCAACAAGAATCAATTGGCAGTTGTCAATACAGAGGTTATTACTGATATGAAAAGTGTATCTAGTATTGACAGTTTTGCCAGTTGTGCAACTGACTTTACAGAAACAGAAAGATCTCCAATCCCACCCTTCTCTGGCAGTACCACTGACATGAGATTCCCACCAGTAGCCCTTGCCGAAGAAGAGAACCCCTGCATGAAGGGTTCTCATTTCTTTTCTCGTTCAAGAAACAGGAATTTTGCCCCAAAAGATGTTACCTTTGAATACATCGCCTCCCCTCCTGATATGAACAGTGATGACAGTAGCACACAGGCTGTAATGCACCCTCCCATACAGCTCGACACTGTCATGGAGAGCCCAGAAGGCGCTCTGAAAATGAGCAACCCGTTCAAAGGAAGATCACTCAAAGTCAATTTTACAGAAAATAGATTAAATTCTCCACAAACTCCACTCACTATTGGGAGACCATCACTGGTATCAGGCACAGATAATTCCACATCCACTGCGCACCATCCCAGCACCAATCGCCTGCATGAATATTCCCACCATGGAGAAAAACCACTCATAAGCACAGATGTCTCGAGTATTTTCCAGGGATCACTCACATCCTCACCCACTCCGATTCCAAAGCAAAACCGTTTTGCTGCCTCTTCCCAAAGGAAAGCAAGTTTCAGTGAAATAGACACAGGGGAAGACGAAGACTTCTTGGAGCTCCATGGAGCAAAGCGCGCGCCCCACGATACCATGAAAAACTGTTATGTCGATTTGCACAGTGAAGGTAAAAACTTAACGGAAGGAGCCACAGTTGTGTCTTCCTCCACTCAAAAACTGGGTCAGAACTGCACTCAGGATCCATATATTGCAGGGAGTGAAGTGCAAACAACAGACAATGTTCAAGAGGGACACAAGATGGAAAACCATCTATTTACTCCGGAACTTCATTCGATCCCGGGGGAAACAGGTTATTCCCCCACCCGTGAAACCAGCATGTGACTAGTTATCAGAGCAATAAAGACTTCTTTCTTATGAGCGACAGGGTCGGTGATGCCTGTGAACTAAACATCAGAAGCCTAAAAGAAGTGCATACAGTAAACTGTTACTCTGCATGGCATGACAAGATGTATAGTTTAGGAAGTACTGTTTACCTATAGAGTTCAGGACTGCACTTTGTAACAGGAAAAGGACGGAATCACGTCCAGGACAAGAAGGCACCCCCACAAGCAGGAGCCTGCGCCTGCGCAGTCGGACATTTGTGATCCTTTCACTGCTGCTGATGATTGACTTTAAACAATTTTAAACTTTCTTAGTTACCATGACTTTTAGAAAATTGCACAAGAAAGGACTCGATGTCAACGCATGCGTACATAAGGGTGTTATGGCTGGTACTTTAAGCTGAAAAAGAGAAAACGTGTATATAGTTAGGGGACGAGAAAGCTGAAGTATCCAGAACACATGGAGTATACGGGGCACAGGCACTTCCTTCACAGCATGCAGCCTGGAGGATTTGTACAGACTTATGTTGCAAAACTGCAACCTCTACTTAAAGCATCTCACGTTACGTATCATGCTTTCTGTTTGAACGCTTGTTCGTATGTTTGTCAGTGTGAAGAAGTAGATTGTTTTTAATTTATTGTGACAGATCATTGCGTTTTGCTTTGCATAAACTATGTTGATGCATCTGTTCCACGCAGAAAAAAACCCAAGACCAGTCAAGAATTAATGACCAGAAGTAGAAGTGTGAAGACCGGTAGATATCTAATAGAAAAATTGCCAAAATTCGCCAACAATGACACTGTTCCCTAAAACAAAATGGAAACCGCACACCATATACGATGATGTTTGTGGCCATGAATAGTGTCAAATGTCTATGAGCAGTTGCACATCTTTTTAAAGTTGCTTCTTTCCCTCATTCGGGAAAACACAGTGTCATAAGACCTTTATTTTTCTATATCTGTTTCATAAGATGGTGGAACAGAAATGAGCCAGGCTGGAACGCCATCTTGTTTCATAGGAGCTGTGAGGGCATGCAGGACTGTAGAGGTGAACTAGAGGGTGAAGACATCTAACAAGTGGGGGCTTGCACTGATCAGATTCAAGAGTGGTTGGTCGTGCTGTAAACGCAGGAGCTGGTCTGTGGTTTCTAGTCTTAACCTTGCATTTTCTGGGTGCTACCTCAGCTGCGATATGGGGCATGGAACTGCCAAGGGTTCACCTGGAAAGGAGTCTGTCCATGTGTGGAATCACTTGGCAGGCATAAAAAGTACTTAAGTCAATGGCCTCTTGTGTTGTGCTAGTCTCCGGCATTGAGACATGTAGAGGAGAGATCCAGGATTAACGTCTGACATTTTGATAGGTTGTAAAGTGACGTGAGGTAAAGAAGCAAAATACTTGCAACTCATAAAGGACAGTAAACAATGGAGAAGCATAATGTTGAGGCGAAAACCAGTAGAGAGTCTAGGTAATGCACTGGGTAGTTTTGATTTCCCTAGAGGTTCTGTTCCAAAGTCCCTGTGTCAGTCCTTATGCCACAGGACGGCTTTTCAACATAGCCGCTAACGATAACATAGATTCACAAATAGTGTAATTCTAATGCAAATAGGAGTTCTGCCTAAATCAGCCATCAAGACTTAGACTCAAGGACAATGTTCAACTTACTTCTAGTTTTGAATTTCAATATTCCATGCACTATAAGCCCTGAAAACTTCACCAAGAAACAAGATGCATTACTGTTTTCACGTTTTCTTACTTTAAAGCTCATGACTCCAGATAAAGGCAACAAGTTGTCTAATAGTCAATTAAAAAAAACAGGAGGAAAACTCCTCAAAGAAGGTAAAGCAAGACAACAAAAGCTTATATTCACCAATTGCAGAAGTCAACATAGTAAACTGCACGCCATGGTTCTGGTTTTGCGAATAGGGTCTGGTCATTAACTCTAACACTAACACTAATTCAACATATTGCTTTAAGTTTCTCAACAGAGTATTTTGCTCCAATAATTTTTACGAAGTTTTGTTGCACTCCGCTTACACACCTTTTATAACTTTGTCTCACCATTTCGGAAGTTAACTCACAAGTATTTTATTGTCTCCTGTGTTGATTTACAGTCTTGACCCATTGATGTTGTCAGTGACTCACAAACTTCCAGTCAACGTTTCTTATTCTGAAAGTGTTGGATTGTATTTTTTAAGTGCTGTACAGTTTTTAACCAAGGACTATTATTCAGCCAATTATTTTGTAGAAGAAAAAGCAAAGCCGAGACCCATTGGAATCATCATTCAAAGCTCTTTCAGAGAACTGTCGTATGTAAGCCATAACCACTGCATTTGTAATGCCTCGCCATTTTAACGCACCGCAGTCCGATCTATGACAGGACACATGAGACGTGGCCAAAGATGGCGGAGAGGACGAAGAGACACAATGGAATGACAATCGAAACATGCTTGCTTGAGATTTCCTGTTTGGTTTATGTTTACATTGTCTTAATAAGTTGGGTTTCACATAGAAAACAGGATTGGGTCACAATACATAGCTGCATACACATCTGTCTTCACCACCATGGTTATAATTGGCACAGTTTCAAAATGGTAAAATTATATTGTATGTCATTGTGTTTTCTCTTAAGCCCTATGAATGAAAGCCATTGTTTATATTAAAGCGCAAATCATTGGGGAAAATGACTAATGACAATGCTTTTCAAAACAAACAACGATTGACAGTTCAACCTAATTTTGTTTGATTGGATTGATTGTCACCCAATGTTCCTTGAACCCTGACCACAGATACTGAATATTACCGTAGCCAGTTCTGAGCACATCAAAGTTTCACAGGTCTAGGAATGCCCATTTTGCAGAGAACAGTGAGTCACAGTGCCACACACAGAGATTGCAAATTCAATTACACAATGCATGGTTTGTACGAAAATAAAATGAAAAGAGATTTGAAATGTTGATCTGTATGGACTGGTTCTGAGCTTGGAAACCATACACATGGATGAGCAAAATTCCATTTGAAAGGGGAAACACATCCTAAGACCAGAGTAAGTGATTTTAACCAGTGTTTATGTGTCCATTCATGGCTCCTTACTAGGTGCTGATGGATCAATACTTTGACTTACTATCTGTTAGTTATCAAAGCTTCGACATTCTCTGGAAATAGATGCTACCTGCTAAGAACTGTTCCACCTATGACTTGTCAAGGCTCTCATAAACATAACTGATTTTGAACAATTGAAACGCTTCATTGTGTTCTGTTACTATATCATGGGCAGCTCCTAGTGATTTATTTTTACACTCTGTGGGATCGCTAGGATGTGCATTGAAAAAGTGCTCAGCTCAAAAGCTGTAGAATACTGCACAAAACCAACAATCATTGCAGCAAAATATTTTAGTGGAATCATATCAAATCAAGCCTGGTGTCAGATCTCTATTAGGTTTCATGTTGATGCTCTTGACTTCCACAGCTCTTACCAGACGTATCCTTAGTCTGTCCTCTGTTGTAAAAGTCCTGTAGGCAGTGAGCTTGTATGTCAGTGCGGCCGATGCAAGCACAGTGATGACATGTGTAGCCATAAAAACATGGTGGAACAAATACCTTTTTTAGGATTGCTCATGTTTTTTATGCACAAGGCAAGGATTTCTCAGGTTCTCTCTCACAAATATTTAGGCACTCTGAGATGCGGCAGAACTACAAACCCTTTTACAGCCAAACAAAATCTTGTGATATCAATAATATCAGGGAAAGACTCTCTGCTGTCCTTTCTCTACACAACTCACCTCCTGTATATGCTCTTGTAACTGTGCCTCAAGATGAGTTCCTTTTTTGTCTCATGACCATCTTGGACCTAGATCATCTCTATGTGCATCTTCACTGTCTTCTCTCAACTTGCTTGTTGTATCTACTTTAAGGTCATTCTCTATGATACCATTAAGCAGAGCCAAGGACAGCACAGTCAGTTACACTCCGTGCCCTGTATTTGTTTTCAGTGGCGTGTCCCCTTTGTTTAGTGCTCAGTGCTCAGTGGGGGCAATTCTAAAATGTTGCTGTCAAGTGTGGAGCGGGTCAAACCTAAGATGGAGAACTACCCGACAAGCTAGGAAGAACCCACAATTCCAGATCAGCCAGGGAACGTCATGCAAGAAAAAAGCATTCAACTGATGGTATGGTTTTTAACAACAGACATACAACATACATCAAGTGCCATTGAAAAATACATGGAACTGTTCAGAAAGATATACCATTGATGCATATTTCCTTGGCTGAAGAATCCAGTTGGTTGGCAGACCCCAATCAACAAAGCTCTAGCATTGGATTTTAGTATACAGGTGTCTTTTAACTTTTCACGTGCAATCACTTGAAGTACACTACAGCAGAAAAGTTAAGAAGGGCACTGTGGCGTCGTGCCAGCCTAGGCACCAGCCAATAAGTACGCAACACATGGAGAGTAATTTTTCATGCCTTTATTCTGCTGCGTGTAAGTTAGAACTCCCCATTCTAAGCCTGCCTTCAACTCATCCCTCCAACGCTTACGTGACAGTGGGAACCAAAAGAGTTTCAGCGTTCTTTCATTACAAGACACTACATCTCCTGCCTTATTAAATAAAAAGTCCCGACTTTCGCAAATAGATATATAAATACATAAATAAATATATGAATAAATACATAGACACACAAGCAATTACAATTCTTCAATTAAGTGTTGTGGCTCCTGAATCACACGTCCTGATCAGGTCACTGGAAACCGGGAACAGGCAGTCGAATTGTCAGTGATCTGCACAGGTGAAGTGGAATTATCAGCAGGTACAAAGTCATCAACCGTCTGTCTAGACCCGTCTCTACATTGACATCGATGTTTGGTGAGTGATGGGCCACATGTTGAAAATTAGAGGAATCTCTTGTAAGGTACTTCAACGGACGCGGGGCTGTCACCATGTGTCCTTTGGTGTGGTGGTAGTAAATGCTTGAACCTCAAAAGGAGCATCAGATTTCCTTCCTTTGTATTGTCTAACCAGCACTCGATCTCCTCTTGTAAAAGTGATGTCCTTTGCATGACATCATCGGTCAGCATATATTCTCATCTTCTATTTGCGACCAAAGTCATAATAGTAAATATCTTCCTCATTCTTAGATCTGAGATTGGTCCATTGGGGCAGCTTGGTCGTCATGGTTCTTCCAAACATGAGAGCAGCAGGACTTTCCCCTGTTGTTGAGTGAGGGGTCCAATGGTAAGCTTGAAGAGTAGTATTTAAAACAGCTTTGAGGTCAAGAATCTCCACTGCAGCACACTGAGCAGCTTTCTTTAGAGCACTCATAAACAATTTTGCTAGGCCATTGGCCTGGGGCCAAAGAGGAATGCTTTTTTGATGCTTTATATTGAGGTGATTTAGTAAGTCTTTAAATTCTCAACTACTGAAAGGCGGGCTGTTGTCAGTTTAATATTGCAGGTACACCCCATGTCGCAAAGATGCCATCTATCTAGTTTTTGAATGACCTTTTCATGTGTAGTGGATCAAAGGTCTCCCACCAATGGAAAACGGGAGTGTTCATCAACAATGACTAGAAGATGGTGTCCAATCTCAAGAGGACTAAAGAAATCAATAGCAATTTTCTCCCAAACATGATGTGGCAAGTCTGACACGTTCAAAGGGTGCTGAATGACTTGAGATGAAAGACAGTTGCATATATGACAAGTATTTAATTCTTTTTGGACCCTTTCATTGAGATACCGAAGCCAAAATTGGTCACGGAGAGCTCTCTGGGTGGCAACCATTCCTCGATGTCCCTCATGGGTGACATCAATTACTTGTTATAGACTCTCAAGAATAGAAATTTGTGTACCTCGCAGAACGAGGCATTCTTGAGTCACTGAAAGATCATCTCTTACATTTTTGATCTTCAAATACTCATTGTCATTAGTGAAAGGTTTGGAGTGCTGGTTCTACGACTGATGAGCAATAATGTCTTTTAATCTTAACATGTCACTATCTTGGCTCGTGGCAGTGACAATTTGTTCTAAGACATGGCAGCTGGTGTGCTTGGTTTCCCAATAAAATTGATGTAGGCCTCCGCTGCCTTAGATGGGGTACCAGGGCATTGTAATGGCACTCTTGAAAAATAATCAGCCGGATTCTGATCTTTCCCTGGACGAGGAATAATAGTATAGCTGAATTGTTGTAACCTCAAACCCAACGTTCAATTCAAAGAGGCATTTTGGCTGTTGGATTGCCAAATATCTTCAACGGTGTTTGATGATCAGTCACTACAGTGAAAGGATTTCCGTACAAGAAAACAGAGAAATATTCACAAGCCCAGACCACATCCAAACTTTCTTTCTCAGGTTGCAAGAAAGCACGTTCTGTTTGTGACAGGCTCTTGCTGGTTTATGCCACAATATGTCTCCGGGCATTTGGCTGTCCACTGTGCTGTGCAAGGATTGCGCAGCAACCCAACAGGGCTAACATCAACTACAACTTCTGTATGTAGTTTGGGATCAAAATAAGCCATTTCAGTGGCACTATCAATGGCTTGCTTGATGTGTTGAAAGCTCTTCTCACACTCTTGTGACCAATGAACAGAAATGTTTTTTTTCATTAGTTTTCGTAATGGTGCACTGACCATAACAAAGTCTCGTATGTATCTCGAACAGTAACTGGTCAGTCCAAAAAAAGATCATAACATAGAAATGTCTTGTGGGGGATTTGCAGTAGCCAATTCTTGCATGTTTGCTGGATCAGGTTTCATACAGCCATCAGAAAAGATATGGCCAAAGAATTTCAAGCTTTTCTTGTGGAAATCACATTTGTCAGTATTCAGAGTTAAGTCTGCATTTGTCAACAAATGACATACTTGCATGAGAGCTTTGTCATGTTCTTTCTGTGTGGCTCGAAAACTAATATGTCATAACTATTTACTATAGGCTGTATGATACGCTGAATGATGTCTTGGAAAAGTTGTGCAGCAGAGGATGCACCTAACTCAATCGCTTATAGTGAAACAGACCAATATGCGTAGAAAAGGTTGTCATGTACCTAGAATTTTCTTCAAGCTCCAATTGGTGATATCCTTTATTTAAGTCGAGTTGAGAGAAGAACTTTGCACCATGCAGTTAAGTTATCATATCAACACTGTGCAGACCAGGATGTCTCTCTCTCTTAATGGCCTTGTTGGCCTGACGCATGTCAACACATATGCGCACAGCTCCTTTACTGTCTCTTTTGGGCACTACTACAATGGGAGAAACCCATGGCATCAGACTAGTGGAGCTTTCAGTGATGTCATGTTTGAGTAATGAATTAAGGGTCTGATTGCGAGTTTGACAGACAGGGTTAGTCCGTCACAAATGTGACGGATATCCCTACCACCAAATTACAATTCCATCATATCCTATGGAACTTTTAATATGGCAGACGGGATATCTGTCACGTTTGTGACAGAATATCCATCCGTCAAACTCGTAATCAGGCTCTAAGTTCCTTTTCAACATCATCTTGCAAGGGAAACGCAATTTGTCTGTGTCCTTGAGCAACAGGACGAACATCCTCATTTATGTGTAACTTTACTTTCATTGCTTTGAGTTTTCCTAGCCCATGAAATAATGAAGGAAATTGACTTACAATTTCATGATGAGCATTCATATTGTAGTTTGCTGATATCAGTCCCATATCAGCCGCAGTATTAAAACTCAGCAAAGAGGCACTAGAAGCTGTTCCATGAAGTACATGAATAGGTGCTTGTACCACATTTTTCTTGTATTTCACCGTGGCTACGAAGGATCCTTGACTCTTTAAGGGCATTGGAGCAGCCCATTTGTATACTTTTGTTTTTGACTTAGCAAGTTGTGGTAACGGAGACAGTTCTTGATACTTCTCCTCAGGCATGATATTTATCAATGCACCACTATCAATTATTAATGGTATGCAACACCCATTTATTTTTAGAGTATTTTCGGACAATGTTTGAATGTGTTAGGTGTTTTTTCCTGTCGATTTTTCTTCACTTTGAATTTTCTCTCACATTTGACCAGTCCCACATGTGCATGCCTTTCTGAGGTGAACATCGACATCGCACAATTATCATTTTCACTTTCTCTGGAAACTGAGACTAAGGAACTGTTTGTCGATGATTTAGATGAAAATCAACTTTATTTGGTGTCGATTTATCTCAGTTGGTGTGACCGCTTGGCCTTGTGGGAGCGTGTCAAACATCGCTGAGGTAGTGTTTGGTCGACCATTTTGTTTTTATGCTGTGTCGCACTTACTTTTCCTTTCGCCCGCAAGTCGTCACAAAATGGTTAGCTTTACCACAGCCAAGGCTTGTGCAATAGTGTGACATTTACCTTCGTGTGGCAATGACAATACACATCTGTAACACAGTCTCTTTTTCTGTGGAGACATTGTCTTGTGTCCCTAAGCCTTGTACTTTGGCTTACGTTTCATGTTCATGACTGGCACACTCCATGCTAGTCGCTTGACGATCAGCAAGCTCCTCAGCGCACGCAATCTTGAGGACTTGCTCTACACTCAGAGTTTCCTTCAGCATTCTTTGTTGAAAGGAATCTGACAGATATCCGTCAATTACTCTGAGGCGGGTAGCTTTTTCATTATTAAATTCTTGTAAAGCATAAATACTCACCCATTATGGTCTCAAGGCGCTGATTGGGAGTGGGGGTAAGATCTGCTGTTCAGTCGAAGAGCCAGGTTTTGAGGTCCTTCCTGAATTGAGGCAGAGACGGCGATTGCCTAGGATGTAGAGGCAGGGAGTTCCAGGTCTTCACAGCGAGGTAGGAGAAGGTTTTCCAGCTGTAGTCATGTGGATCCATGGCATGGCGGCCAGGGCCAGTTGGGCAGAGCGGATATGTCTGGTGGGAGTGTAGAAGGAGAGGCAGTGGTTGAGGTAAGCAGGTCCAGTGTTGTGGAGGGTTTTGTAGGCGTGCATGAGGAGCTTGAAGGTCATTCTTTTGTTGATTGGGAGCCAGTGGTGGTCTCTCAGGTGATCTGGCTGCAGTGGGGGATGTTCAGGATGAGTTTGGCGGAGGCGTTCTGGATGGTGCCGGCATGGAGTGCATTACCGTAGTTGAGTCTGCTGCTGACGAGCGCAAGGGTGACTTTTTCCTGGACTCGATGGGGATCCACTTGAAGATCTTACGAAGCAGGCAGAGCATGTGGAAGCAGGAGGACAAGATGGCATTGATTTGGTGGTTCATAGAGAGCGAGGAGTTCAGGATGATGCTGAGGTTACGTACATGGTCCGTGGGTGTGGGGGGTTACGAACGCTACGGGCCACCAGGAGTCGTTCAATGTAGAGGGGTGGAGCCTAGGATCAGGACTACAGTCTTGTCTGAGTTGAGCTTGAGGCAGCTGTCCTTCATCCAGGTGGCGACTGTCTTCATCCCATTGTGGAAGTTGCTCTTGGCGGCTGTAGGTTCGTCTGTGAGGGAGAGAATTAGCTGGGTGTCATCAGCATAGGAGACAATGTTGAGTCCATGGGCTTCTGACGATGGCTGCAAGTGGGGCCATGTAGATGTTTGTACATCACTTCACCTTCTTGTGGTATCGTTTTCATGGCTTCTTTCACTCCTTTACCAGCCATGTTCCTCGAATACTTTATAACCTTTTTATCATCTTTTTCATCTAGCACATCAATGAAATCTTCAAAAGTCTCTACATATGCCATCGATCTATTGCCAATATTGTGTTTTTTGGCAGTATTAAATGCAGTTGGCGGTTTTAGAAATGCAGCAGCCGTATATACATTGGCGGTCAGTAGTGGTCTCTCAGGCGCTTTGTGTGGAACTTAATCAGGCAAAGCTTTTTGACGTGCTGGCTTCAGGATCATCTTTAACAACTTTTGAAGTTTGTGTCTCGCCCTGGCTCTCCATTGGAGCTCTTTATCTTGTGGCAGTCTAAGGAGTTCTTCTGGGCCCCAATGCAGCAGCTTTGGCGGTGGTGTGACTTTTTCTATGTAGCAGCTTCACAAGTACCACCACTGATCCTCCTCCTGAGGTCACTCCGCAGCACGTAGTGGCACAATGATTCGTTAATGGTTTCAGTTAGTAGATGAATCTCATATGCAACTAGTCCATGAAAGCAGATAATATGATTTTTGATCGGCTTTGTACTTAAATGTTTCTTCACAACCACCTGGTTAATCTCTGCTTCGTTGCACATGAATTTCAATTTGGTTTGTACTGCAGTATTACTGTGCGCTGTTGTTGTAACCTGGGTGCATCCGCCTTTAGCGTTCTTTGCTCCGTATAGCATATGGCATTAATATGCTTAATCGTGCAGTACTTTTAATTTGCGGCCATGTCATTCAGTACCTGGCCACCGACATGTAGACTTTCAATGTCATTGTCTTTATCATCTAGCGTTTTATACAGGCTGGCATTGCGCTGAAACTCCACTTGTGCCAGGATTGATTGTACACTTTGAATGCAGACCACGTGGCACGCACAAGCAGTTTCCTGGACCATGACAAACTCTCTGAAAGAGTGCTTTCAGTGTACGAGCTCGGATGTCCTATCTCGTCGCCATTTGTAGCGTCCTGCCAGCCTAGGCACTCGCCAATAAGTACGCCACACACGGAGAGCAATTTTACATGTCTTTATTCCGTTGCTTGTAAGTCAGAACTCCATATTTTAAGTCTGCCTTTAACTCATCCCTCCAACGTTTAGGTCACAGGCATATGGTATACAGTGGGAGCCAAAAGAGTTCCAGCATTCTTTTATTACAAAACACTACAGGCTCCACCAGAAACATAAGGACCAGCTCAACAGAAGGGCAAACTCATGTTGCACATTCATGTTAAATGCTTAAATGCACATGGATGTCTCACTCCTACACTGGTAAGACTTTGTCTGCTTGCAGAACATGTGTTGTAGGGCCATGATGCTCCTAAATGCAACTAAAATGCACAGTCTCACTCAAGAAATAAACAAACTGCTACTGTTTTGTGGCATTATATTTGTTAGAAATGGGGGTCTCTAGTTGGCAGAGGTAGGTACCTTTGTCCAAATAGGGACCCTTGCTTCTAGTCAGGGTAAGGGGGATACACTTCTAAAATAACCCCTGCTCACCCCCTTGGTAGCTTGGCACGAGCAGACAGGCTTATCTCAGAGGCAGTGTGTAAAGCATTTGTGAACACATACAGTAACCCAGTGAAAACACTACAAATGGACACCACACCAGTTTAGTAAAAAATAAGTAATCTTTATCCAAACCTAAACAAGACCAAACGACAAAAATCCACAATACAGTATTAAAAATAAGGCTTTAAAATGGAAGAAATAGTTCAGTTCAATGCAAGTTGTAAATGCGACACTTTTCTCACAAAGTACCTCAGATGCGTCACGCAAAACAAACAACATGGACGCAGGGAAGGTGATGCGTCGGTTTCTTACTGCGTGGGGAGGTGATGCGTCTGTTTCTTACTGCATCCCCCAACGATGCGACAAACTTGGCACCTCGATGCGATGCGACGCTCTGGGACGATGGGTGGATTCTTCCAGCTCCCAGCAGAAAACAGTCTCTAGAGGTCCAAAACAACAGCAGGCACCTCTTTGCAGGTCAGAACTCCCAGCAAGGAAGTTCAGGGGAGCTGGGGGTGAAGTCTTTGTGTCCCTGAGACTTCAGAACAGGAGGCAAGCTCAGTTTCAAGCCCTTGGAGATCTTCCTCAAACAGGGGACACAGCAAACAGCAAAGTCCTTTTCTCCTTTCCTTGGCATCAAGTAGCCACTGCAGGTCAACCCCAGACAGCAAACAGCACAGGGGCAGTATTCCTCCTCAGCTTCTCCGGCTCTTCTCCTTGGCAAAGGTTCCTCTTGATTTCCCAGAAGTGATCTAAAAGTCTGGGGTCTGGGCCCCTCTTTTTATACCCAAAAATCCTTTGTTCTCTGAAGGCAGAGAGTGTCTGTACCCAGCCAAAACCAGTTCTCTGGCAGGCACTTTGCAAGTGCACAACAACCTCCAGTGTCAGTGTGAGCCCTGGCTCCAGACACACCACAGGGGGGCCGAGCCGTCATTGTGGAAGGCAGGCACAGCCCTATTCAGGTGCAGGTGCTACTCCTCCCACCACTCCAAATGCAGCCCAGGCCTATTCAGCCCAGCCCTGACTCATCAGACTTCTGGAGCCGCTGCCCCTCTCCATCCCCTGTCATCCAGAAGCCAGACATGCAATACACAAACCCAGCAGAGGCATACTGGATAGTTAGGCAAGAAAATACCTACTTTCTAAAAGTGGTATTTTCAAACACAGAATGTAAAAATCACCCACACTAAAAGATGCACTTTAACATTCTGAGTTCAGGCATACTAAACTTTATTTTTCTACCTTGTTCCCAGGGCCAGTTATGTTTATAAGATGTTATAAACAAACTCCCCATTCTGTCCTATGGGAACAGGTAGCCTTGCAATAGTGAAAAACGAAATTGGCAGTATTTCACTATCAGGACATGCCGCACACATCAGGGCATGTCCTACCTTTCACTTACAATGCACCCTGCCCACAGGGTACCTGGGGCCTACCTTAGGGGTGACTAATATGTAGAAAAGGGAAGGTTTAGGGACTGGCAAGTGTGTGCACTTGCCAAGTCGACATGGCAGTCCAGACTGCACAAAGGCTCTGCAATGGCAGGCCAGAGTTACATTTTACAGGCTGCTTCTGTGGTTGGCACAATCAGTGCTGCAGCCCACTAGCAGCTTTTGATTTACAGGCCCTGGGCACACACTGTGCACTATACTAGGGTCTGACAAGTAAATCAATTAGGCCAATCATGGAATCACTAATCCTTAACAACAAATTACAAAGGGAGCACTTTCACTTTGGCACTGAACAGCAGTGCCCAAAGCATCTAGACCAGCAAAACGGAGTCCAACACACATCAAAAATACAGGAGGCAAAGGCAAAAATGCAGGGGAGACCCACGCCAATGGTGCCAGGTCTAACAATATTATAAAGTTGCAACTGGTCTGTCTTACTGGGATAATGTTGTAAAAACTAAAATAAAAATGAAAAAAACAGTACGGTGACATTACTGAGAAAAGATACTGACAAAAATAAAAAATGGACAAAAAATTTTTAAAAAATTAAATCTTTGAAAAACACAGAAATGACATATTTTGAATACTATGACCACATTACTTACTTTCATTTAAATTATGTATAAACTGCTTAAAAACAGAATACAAATACAGGCCCAGTTTGCAGCGTGTGTCTAGCTCTACTAAGTTTGACTGCAGTAGAGCAGACATCAATCATGTTGGGGTCCATAAGACACGAAAAATAAGAAGGATATCAATGCAGGTAAGAGGATTATTGGATTAAGGGGTCTTAAAAAAAAAGGCTGAGGATTCGCACCCATTACTCAACTGAAGGTAGGGTATCAGTATCAGTCTTCATTCATTTAGCATTTTACATGTATAGTCATATTTTGTTCTTGACTGTTTAGAGCTTTGGAATCATGACATTACGTCCCATCAGAAGACAATTCTTAATTCTAACACAGATTGGTCTTGCTCACATATATTCACCCGCCAAACTATGCCCACCGCATCTCGCACCATGCATCAGTCTCAACACAAGTCCTCCAGAGAAATATTCATCAACATATAGGTGCTGGCTGGTGGTCTCCATTCTCTATCTCCGTCAGTTGAAAGACAGCATACTCAATGAACAAATGCCATGTGTTCTCTAGGATCACGAACAGTTGTAAAATCACATGACCACATAACTGTAGTAATCAGGATACACGTAATAAGTTGAAATATGCTTTATTATTAGTACAGACCCACTTGACATAACCCTATAAGTCCACACAGATCGCCACACTTTTTTTAAGCCAAGCTAACTTTGCTTCCTTGGCCAATTGTATTGTATTTTTTAGCACTCTATTACAGCTCTCAACAGCACCATTTCCCGTGGGATGGTATACAGAGGTGGTTTTATGCAAAATACCATTCCTTCTTAAGTATGACTTGAACACATCTGAAATGAATTGAGGGCCATTATCCGTTAGGATTACCTTGGGTAACCCTTCTCTTAAAAATATTTTATCCAAAAAACATGCCACCGCCTGGGCATTCACCTTGGATAATACTTTTGTGTCTGGCCACTTAGCAAGATGATGAAATAAAACAATAATATACTTGATTTCATCTCCATCATGAACAGGACCCATGATCTCTAAGCCTATCCTTTCCCACAGCATATCTGGGCTTTTAATGGGACACTAAGGTGGTTTAACCATGACTAGAGTCTTATCAGAGTTGCTGCACAACACACAATTTCTAACTTTTTTTTGATAGCCAAACCTAGACCAGGCCATCAATATAGATATTTGACTCTGCTTTTAGTTTTTGTTATCACCAAATGTCCTTCATAGCATAAATCAAGCACATTTTTCCTTCAATTATTCAGGGGGAATCACCCTACCACCACGTAGAACCCGTCCATTTTCTAATGAGAGTTTGTTTCTTAGTTCCCAGTATACCCGTAGGTTCCCTTCTACGTTTCTCTTGCTAGGCCAACCTGCCTTGATCCATCCTTGAATCTTCTGCAACACAGCATCCTTATCAATTGCCTCTTCCCATTCACACTCTCGTATGCCATACATTGGATCTCCAATTTCTGCCACACAACCTTTTTCAAATTCATCCTTAGACATCACTTTTACCGGAAGTGGCATCCTGCTTAAGATATCAGCAAATCTAGTTTTTGACCCTAGGTACATAACACACTTATTGTAGTCTAGCCGTTTGATGGACATGTGAGTCAAACTTTGAGACGCATTTAACATTCATTAGTAGTCAATACTTTTGTCAATGGTTTGTGGTCACTGCGAAGGGTAACAAGAGAACCCCAAATGTATGTCCTATAATATTCTTACCCCCACAACGCATTCAAGGGCTTCTCTTTTGATAACAGAATATTTCTCTTCTGTGGGGGTGATAGAGAGTGATGCAAATGCAATGATAAATTCATTACCCTCTTCATCAAATTGTGTAAGCACAGCACCCAATCCCTTGCAGCTTGCGTCTGTGGTAAACCACACTTCTCAACCTGGGGTCAAACCCCTGCAAGGGCGGTGAACAACATATATCTTTTATATTATCTGGAAGGCCTCCTGACAATCATCTGACCATTTGAATTTACACTTATTTATCAAAAGTTGTCTAATAGGCAAAGTTTTGTTTGAAAAGTTCATCACATATTTAGCATAAAAGTCTGCCATCCCTAAGAATGCTCTAATTTCATCCTGATTGGATGGCGCTGGAGCATTCTTTATCGATTTAACCAAAGAAACCTTGTGTTTCACTGCCTTTCCACTTATTTAATGTCCTAAATATGTCACTGTATTCTTTGCAAACTTTTATTTTGCATACTGTGCACTAAGACCTTAAGTTATTTTAAAATATCCAGAACTTCCCTGAGTTTGTTGTCGTGTTCAGCCATCGTCTCACCCATGACCAGGACATCAACCTTGAAAAATATCACTCTTTTAACATCCATAAATAACCTGAACACCAATCGCTGGAACATTGCAGCCGCTAATTCAAGTGGTACCCGAACAAATTGAAGGCATGCAAACGGCGTGATAAATACTATTAGCTGGTGATTTTCTGGATGTGAGGGTATCTGGTGAAAGGTGAAAGTTAAATCAATGGTGGTGAACCATTTAGTACCCTTAGTAATTGACAGCATTTCACTTATCCTGGGAAGGGGAAATCGGTCAACCAATATGTTTCCTGCTTCCTGTATCTTATCTAATTCCTTGGACACCTCATCTCTAATAGCCATGGGAATGTTCATTGTTTTGTAAATGCAAGGAACAGCATCACTCTAAGATAATTTTATGCTGGAACCCCTTAAGTTCCGTAGTGCCATCTGAAAACACCCCAGGATACAATTCCAGACTTTTTCCATCTCCCTCAGCCTCACCATGGACCACCAGGATAGAATTAAGATAATACCTAGATTTCCTTGCTCCCACAATCCCAAAACTGATGAACCCGCTTTGGAAACCTATAGCTTACACTTAGCCTCATGGTTCTTGAATATAAACAGCAATTTTCTATAACCCAACAGGACAATAGGCTGTCCAGTAAAGCTTTTGTGAGAAATATCAGGCGCTTCACCTAACACTGGCATACATTTCTCATTCCACGCAATCTCATTGACTATGGTGTATGGTGATCCAAAGTCTGCTATCATGGTAACTGTTACGCCTTCCTATGTCTATGTCACACTTCGGTTTTTTTCTGTCACCATGCACTTCCAACACTTCAGGTTCAGAATCTACACTCAAACCACACATATTAGTGTCATCACCATAGGTGTCTTGTGTTTCTAAACCTGAATCATCCTCTAATAGTTTTTCTGTCACATTCCTAATACCTTTCCACCTGCACACTCTTTGAAAATGACCCATTATTCTACAGCCTGAACACTTCTGATTTTGGGCCGGGCATTTTTTATCACTGGCTAAATGACCAGCCAACCTACACCTGTAACACTTCCAGTCATTACTGTAATCAGATTGTTTTTTCTTGTAGGTAGATTTTGGTTCACTAGATTTCTTTTCTCGTGTGGTACTAGGCTTCTTGCCAGATTTTATCCTATTGACAATGTCTTTACCATCTTATTTGTTATCATTTTCTGAGATTTTTTGTTACCTGCCAAAACAGCCTTCGCACACCTTCCAGATAGTTTACCTGGTTTGACAATTTCAGTGACCTCTGAAAGCAGTGCCTATCCTTTGGCCCAAAGGTTGTCTTGTATTGCGGAATTCGCCGCATGCATGACGATTTGGTCTCTAATTAATTCGTCATGTAAGGACCTGAAACAACAAGTCAATGCCATAAAGTGTTTTAAGGCAGAGACATATTCATCAATCGTTTTATCCTTTAACTGCTTCCTATGGTAGAATTTGTATCTGTCAATTCCCATGCATACAGTGGGCGCATAATAAACATTCAAGTTTTGCATCGTATTTACAATAACATCACCGTCGCGTGTGTTTTTTTGATGCAATTGTAAATTCTCAACCCCAATGGACCCAAGGAGTGTAAAAGAATTTTTTTCTTCCTATCAGAAATAAAGACATCATCCTCATCTAGAGGAGAAATTTAATTTAGAAAGTATTCCTTCAACTCTTGACATTAAAGTGAGTTTTCTCCTGAGTATGGTATAAAAGGTTACGGTAATTCAGTGCGCTGCTTGAAGCCATGACAGAATAAACAAAAGGACAGACAAAACTAAACGTGACGAGTGATAAACCCAAACGTCTTCAGTATAAATAGCATTGACAAATAATGACACAGTAAATGGAGTGCAGGAATCACATTTTACGTGTCTCTCGGTTCCTTGTGAGAGACTAGGCAAGTGCCCCTGTGCATACACAACCGCAGCATGTGGTAAAATAATTGCAGTGTCGTGATTGAATTGCAGCGCTGCGAAAATAAGGTTCCGATGCCAAGTAAAACGTGTAGAAAAAACTTCCAACGTCGCACGGCCATAAACACGTTGGGAGACTAGTGCGCGTGAGTCTCCGATAGTCGTTTCAATCTCGGACGGCATCCAATATGGCGGATTTCAAATTGCATGCTTGACGTTGCACATACGCGTACACACTACGCAACGTGCATAGACTATGAGGAGTAATGCAGAACAGTCTCGGGGCACTGCGCGCAGACATGCCAGCTCATGGAATGTTGCGATGAGTCAAATAAGGTACGACGGTTAAAGCAAATTACAGCTCAGGCTGCCTTACATTAAATTGTAAAAAGTATAACGCTCACTTGCTCCAAAGCCATTTCCACACTGCCTTCCACAGCGACAGCACCTCACTTAAAAGTTGAAACTGGCCTTTTTGCCAGGAATTGGTTGCATCAATCCGTAAACATGCAGTTGCTGCAGCCGGCACAGGTTCATATGCTAGGGACAGTCGTCGCCAAAATTTGTAGTAATCAGGATACGTGCCTCAGCACTTCAAGGAGTGAACTGCTTGTATCAGCTTCTTCTCTCTCCTTCAGTCTCCACCTTCTACATTACATCATTGAGTGCTTATAACCATGGAATGCATACAGTGACTATGGAGTCTCTACATGGACAATATATAAATATTTGCATTCTAATAAGTCACATCACAACAATAACCAGCTATAACATTCATGCTGTTTTTGCACATATTTTGAGACCAAGGCCCCTGACAGCGCCTGTAACACTTTTCCTGGTTGTCTTCTATTATCAATAAATAGAAAGGCATTTCTGCAATTTAGGTATTATAGAAATGATTTGCTACAGATCTAGATACAACATATCACAACTTCCTAGACTTTCCAACAGATATATAAGTCCAACATCTAGTTTCACAGCAAAATAATTTCCACCACTTGCACACACAGCAAGCTAGGTGTTTCCATACAACATAACTACTAAAAAACAAAAAGACCCCAGATTTGAGGTCAGACCATTCACTAGTTATCTCTCATCTCCCTTAAATTATGCCACCTCCCAAAACTAGAAACACCCCATTTGCCTCCATTTAATACATAATACCTCAAATGGCCATTAAACTAGACTCTAAAACACAATTAATTCATCAAACCAACTCAAAGAAATTCAAAGGAATCCTAAGGACAGTGAAAATAAATATTAGACAGGAAGACCATCAATAGTTTCACAGACAGAAAAACAAAATAACATGCAAAATGCATAAAGCGAAGCTCCAATATCTGTCAGACATGATGTATATAATAGGGGAAACACTTCTTTAACAACAAATATTCTTATTTACCAATAGATTTCTAAAATCTTGAAATACCAATATCACTTAAATCTCCAACTTTTCTAGGGTTGCATGTGTTCTTATGTGGAGCATACCTGGCCTGGCCTAATTCTGTTGAAGCAGGACCAAGGATAATTTGCACATTGCTGGTTACTGTTGATAGTGGCACTGTAAGTAAAACACTATGGGCTGGAATGTGTCCCAGAACGATCGCCAGTAGCTGAGATTAATTCAGGCATTTCTTCCATCACTTTCTTGTTTGTTGTACTGTATCCTCCAGGCCAGAATCCCAGATACAAACAACAAAAGTAAGATTGTGCCTTTCAAATGATAACTTATATTCCTATGTAAATACCAAAAACACAAAAGATAAAATTAGAGCAGATATCCCAGCACAACATATCCATGGTTCCCAAAAGTCACCAATTTCAAACCATAAGGCTAAACTAATATACTACCACGTTTAAGATTATGAGAACCCCCATGTGCCCTGGCAGGTAATGCCCTGCCACGTGCATCAAAAAAACAAATATTAACACGATAGCTCTGAAAATAGCAGTGCATGTAGGTGATACTCTTACAAAGAAATCAAATTAAGCTAATATTGGTTTCATAATTAATATACACTTGAATACCAGCTGCAGCACTATGTGAATTCTAACCATCTCCTGCATGACTATCAATGTGGTGTAAGATCATGCTGCAGAATGAAGACTGCTACCTTACATATCACAGAAAATGCCCTTGTGACCACATGTGAAGATGACCTCCGGCTCTTGATACTTCTGGACCACTGAACTTGCTTCGACACAGTTGACCATCCCACCCTCATCCACGCCCTGGAGTCTCAAATGGGATTCATTGGCTGATTCTCCCCCTACCTTTCCAAATGACACCAGTTTGTTCATATGGGCACCCCCAGGTTCCAAAAGATCCCTATCACCTGCTGAGTTCACTAGGGCTCCATACTATTCCTTCTTATCTTCACTGTCTACATGAATCCCTTTAGGGCTCTACTCACAGATAACAGCATCCAACTTCACCAATATACCGATGATACATAACTCTGCTTGAAAATCTTCTCTGCTCCAAGCATCCAATCCCTCAAACACAGTTTGCACCTCATCCAGACCTAGACGTCCAGCACCTACCTGAAGCTAACCTCACCAAGACAAAATTCCTTTATGGCTTTGGACCCCAACTTTCACCAAATGCCAAGTCACTTGGATTTATCCTGGACAGGAATCTCACACTCAAGGAGCACATTGCCTCTCTCTTTGAAAGAAAGTGGAACAATATCTTCCAGAAAGGCCATTAAAACCCTCATGCTCTCGCAGCTATAGGGCAGTAAAGCACAACTCCATGGCCTGCCAGGCTCTACATTGGCTCCCCCTTTAGGGCATCCTACATGCCACAGCACGTGTCATCCAGGGCCTTAAGAAATATGATTTCATTGCCCCCCGCACCCTCTCCCTACAGTCCTCATGGAAATCCATTTCCTCCCATTGCTGGTTCGCATCATTTTCAAACCCAGCTGCATTATTTATAAAGCCATTCCGACCATCACCCGCACTTATCTTACAGACAAGCTTACAATCTCTGGTGGTTCTTGGAAGTTTAATAAATCAAAAACAAGTCAGTAGGCCTTTACTATCTATGCACAGAGATGTTGTGCGGCAACACATTTGCTGGCACTCTTTTCTTCCTGGCTCAATGTTCACAGACAGAAAATGTGACTAGTCAAGTGGGGCCTGCAACATGATTAATCTCCATGTGACTTTCCAAGATTAAGAGTTTGTTCAGTATACACTTTCCATAGGTTGACACAATTTGGTTGTGTTAATGGGAGACCATGTCATTGGTTGGACTGCCTGCAACTCCAAGGGTCTGGAATTGATCAGTGCAGCTTTCTTTAATGCACTGAGTTCTGCTAAATGATATAATGGGTTAGACTTCACTTCTGAGAGCTACCTCCAAGATGATGGCGAGCTACCAGTAGCTCTCGAGCTACTTATTGGAGATCCCTGTGCTAAAGTCATGATTTGAATTTTCTCCTTAGCCAGAGGGGTGGATAGTTAATTAATTAGTCTGGCTGGCTTAGCCACATAGATTTGTATATCCCATATACAAAGGAAGCAGCCCTCTAGGAAGCCTAAACTACTTCATGTTTGGTTTTCCAGGCCAAGTTACTTATATGCTGGAATGATGGTGCTTATTCAATTTATCAAACCCTGTTCCTAACTCAATAGTTAAATCACATTTATGTGCATGAGACTGGGCTTTGCTGCACAGATGTCAGAAGTCAGCACAGTTTCTAAGGTGACTAGCCTGCGTGCTTTTAAACTAAAACGATCAATTATCCTCAATAATATTCATTGTTTCCTTAACCTACCTGTAGGCAACAACACGACCCGCCCTGTGCTATTGCCATTGATGTAGAACAGGCTACAAATCAATATTTTGACATTTTCATTAACAGCTTAGGAAAATGACATGGAGTCGAACCAGGCCTACAGTAGCAGGGCTTTGCTGGGAAGTAGAAGACAAAGGGTCTGATTCACAATGATTTTGGGCCAGATGTACGACCCTAAATTGCATGCGCAAATGCATTTGTGACCTGTTTGCGCACGCAAAATGTTACAAGGCCATGTACAATTCCTAATTAGCGAGTCATAATTTATTTGCGACTTGCTAATTAGGAATTGCGAGTCGCTATTAGGAAGGAGCGTGCCAAGGGCGTCCCTTCCTAATAGCGAGTCTCTACCCTATGTAAGAATGTTTTGCGACCGCAATTGCGAATACAAAACACTCGCAAATTACCGCCCTCTTCAAGAGGGTGGTAATGGAGTCGCAAATGGGAAGGGGTCCCCAGGGGACCCCTTCCCCTTTGTGACTGGCTCCGAAAATATTTTTTAAGGGCAGGCCGTGGTCTCAGGGACCACTACCTGCCCTTAAAAAATGAAATGAAAACGTTTCATTTTTTTTTTTAATGCATCCCGTTTTCCTTTAAGGAAAACGGGATGCATTTAAAAAAAAACTGCTTTATTGAAAAGCAGTCCCAGACATGGAGGTATGCTGAGCCCAGCAGGCCACCATCCCAATGGGGTCGCAAATTGCGAGTGGCTCATTAATATTCATGAGCCTCGCATTTTGTGACCCCATTGGGAATCGCTAACAGTGTCTCTGACACTGTTGTACATTTGCTTTTGCGACTCGCAAATTACGACTTGCAATTTTTCCCAATTTGTGAGTCGCAAAAGCAAATGGTCGTACATCTGGCCCATAGTTCTGAGTAGGCGTGACTTACTCTTGGAGCACTCCTACCTTACTACTGAGTTACTCCTGGAATCCAGTGGTAGCCAGGGGTACTCCAAGAGTCCGTTACAGCTCACGCTGTGTCAGCAAAACTCACAGGACTTTTTTGTGTTTGATACTCTCAGTCTACAGCAGAGTTCAAAAGGTAAGCTTTAGAAATGAAAAACAAACAACATGCTGAGGTAGAAAGAGTTCCTCACAGTTATCTTTTCAATCCCAAATCTACACACTCATGTAACAGGTAGCCCACATCCATCTCGAAGCAAAGAAAATGTTACCCTTTTTTGATCCCAAAGGCTAGTTATCATTAAACAAGCTACAGAGATAACCTAGAAAGAACAAAAAAATACTTCAACCAGCGAAAAACAAGTCTGCAAAAATAACCAAAGAACATATAAATTAAACAATGGCAAATCCACATTATCAACTGTACACTTGCTCTTGGTACTAGAAGGAATAACATTTTCGCTCCTCTGCTTGATCTGCCAAGTACATCATCCTCAAGCCTAGTGTGCTCCTCCAAGTGTCAACATATGCAAATGATTGTCTCACTCATCTTTACTCAAACTAAAGCGCAACTACAAGTCCACAGTTACACAATAAGAGCACACCTTTGCTCTTCAGGCACAACACCAAAACACCTCTAAAAAAAGCCACACCTGACACTCCTGCAACCAAGCCAAACCTAGGTATTCGTGTGCTACCCTCCCACTGAAATATGATTCAGGACCTCAGCAAGGAAACGAGGTGCTATTCATATGTAATTACGGCCCTGTACTTTATTTACTTCCCGGGGCTCAGAAATTATATAAGGAAAATGGTGCTCTCTTTGATCAGTTTTACTCTGGTGAGATTGAGTTTAAGACATGCTTCAGCAGTCACTCTAGTACAATTATCGAGTTTGTTCTTTCACATCTTTTAATCTTCCTTAGCATTGCCCCCTAGTGTTTTGGCTGATGAGGGGTGATGCCGCAAAACCGGTACCAGGATGCTTGTTTCCAGTCAAGGGAGGACCTGGCTTGGCAGTTCGGGCTGAACTGTTCCCATGAGGAGCAGGGTCAAGACTGATTGGCATATGGCTGGGTCCGAACTGGGGTGGTGTGATGAGCAAAAGAATGATGGATTAAACCCAGATCTTTGTGACTGGGGGTGAATGTATGCATTGTTCAGCATTCCGTCCATCAACTGTTTCTTTTGCTCTAGTGTTTTGCCAGCTTGCCCAAGAGCATTCGTTAAGAAAGCAATGTTTCAAAGCATACCACCTGTTCCAAGCACACATGAGTGAATTGTGAAAGGTTAACCATTCAGCCAGCCATGATGGATTTTTTGCTCACTGGAGTTTCCGTTTTTTTGCATTGCTGAGGCCATTGTAGGCTAACAAGAGACCAAATAAATTTCAATATTCCTTTTAATCAAATTCTAAAATAGTTCATCAGTAAATTCTTTCTCAAACTTTAATCTCTCCTCTGTTGGCTCTTGAATACAAAGAAAGCATGTCTTTTTATTACTAATTTGATTTTTCATCACCTGTATTTCACTGCCATGAGATAGTCTTGTTCTTGTATATTCGTAATAACCAGACGTCTGGATTTGAGGCACACAGAAGCGGACGGTTCACCCCGCAAAGTGGATAGTGGCCACCACCAAATTTATACTGGGTTCAGGGGCATGTACCCGAGGAGTTGGGGCTCATGCTCTTTAAGTAATCACCTCAAAAAACAATAATAATGACAAAAATTATTCTCCTGAATACCTGGCAACATTCCCAAGTACAAATCAGCAGTGTTGGTCCACTGAAGCCCATTGCACTGCCACCAAACATAAAATGAATGAATAAATGAATGAATGGATGAATGAAATAATTTAGCACACAGATACTCGAAGAAGTGTCCCAGCGCTTTTTGTAGGCATCCCAGAGAGCAATGTATGAAAAGTGTGTCTCCACCACACCATCACTAGACTCTGAATAGGAGTGTTTTCAATTCTTTTTAAAAATTTGCCTCATCCGAGATAAATCTCAAATGTTCAGGCAGTCTGTTCCACAGACCTGCCGCTTTAACAGTAAAGGAGGAGCCTCCCCTACGTTGTTTCTGAAAATGAGGAGACCTGCAGAGCTGGAACGCAGGGACCTCCCAGGGCTGTATGCCACAATGCGTTCATTCAAGTACATAGGTCCTCTATTGTGGAGCGCTTGATGTGTTAGAGTCAGTGCTTTGTACCTAATACGCTGCCTAACTGGCAGCCAATGAAGTCTATCCTGGAATGGAGACACCAAGGGACCTTAAAAATTATAAGTAGCGGTGAGTCATTCTCTAACAGACACTACAATCAAATCCAACAAGACAATGCAGAGTACAGACACCTGGGGTGTACTTATACAGCTCAGCACAGTGATGCATCCATGTTGCATTCTGAGGTATGTATGAATGCCTTCGCCTGGACTGAGAGAACATGCAGTGTTCTTCTCAACATACTGAGGATACTCCAGAATAAACACACTAATTAATGAGCTGGGTCCACCAAGACAATAACAAATGGTACACAATGTATAACGCGCAGAGAGGTAGATTTAAAGAGGTGGGTATATGCCCTCCCAAATACGTCAATATAATACAGTCAGATGTACTTATCCCAGAGTTGGAGGCCTGGCAACTCATTAACCCTTGCAAGGCTCATTGTGCATATTGTACAATTTATTAATAGGCTCAAACCTGAATTATTTTGATGCTCCCATAAACAAGTATTCCTCCACGATGGGCCGCAACCAAAAACAAATTAGGGGACGAGACAGGGAAGTTAGCTGTTTTCCCACTAAATCTCTTGTTTTCATAAGACTATTGGGTATCGGTGCAAAAGTGGTAACATGTTTTGCTTGTACGAACAGGTTATTGTAACTTGTTCAAAAGTACTTTGCCATTACAGAACTTTACAAGGTTATTGGTCCTATTTCTGTATTGTTTACGTTGCAATACAATACGGTCTTTTCCAATACAAACACAACATAGAAACAAGAAAACATCCCACAACAAAAGGTCGATGCTTCAATCAATCAATCAATCATGTCACTTATAAAGCGCACTACATACCCGCGAGGGTCTCAAGGCGCTGGGGGAAGAGGGGGGTGGTGCTGCTACTGATCGAAGAGCCAGGTCAGATGCTTACACCTCCAAGCAACATATCACAGTGTAATTTCACAAGATATTATTAATACGTGTACTCTCAACAGGAAATCCTAACAGCCATTAACTTGAACAGGTATATGCTACACTGTACATAAAAAATATTACACAAGCACGACTCTAATTAAATCTCATTCTAAAAGAAGTGCATTTTCACATTACTACGGTGGCCTGCCATCTGAAGGTTGCATTACATTTTTGATTCAGGTCTTGTGGTGCTGATTCATCTTTGCACCCTTTAGATTTCACAATCAGCCTGTAACCATGTTATCACATGAGACTCCCACAGAGGCACTGCGGGACTCTTCGGTTGTTTCCAGCTCATCACTATCTGTCTTTCGCTAATAGAAATCCAACCACCATAAGCTTTGTGATCTGTTTACCATTTTATTTTGGTTGAAACATCACAGATTAGAAGGCCAATGTTCCACACTGCCAGCTCCCTCACTGTGATCACAACTTACTCCCAGAAAGCTTGGATAGATATGCAGTTCCACCACATATGAATGTAAGTACTTCCCTGCCACATCCGGGGCAGAAGTCATCAGCTGAGGGGGTTAAGTAGGCATTGTGAGAAAGTCATCTTTTTTTGCCCTGATCACCCCCATTGTTTTGATTGATATTGGGGGTTACTGACTCTGGTAGTGCCCTGGGTTTGCTAACCAGACCCAGGGCCAGTCCTCTGTATAAAAGGTATATGGTAATTAGGTGTAATTACAATTGGTATGACAACCTAACTGTAAACCCCTAGTATATGGTAGTGCATGTAGGTTTAGAGGTCAGCAGATTTAATGCACCTATGCATGCACTGCTGTGTTGCCTGCTGTCATTTTAAAGGCAGACCTGTTTTGCAGGTTGCTTTTAAAAAAAATTGTAGTGGCATGGCCAAGATGGCGGAGCGATTAGACGTGCATTTCGGTCTCTCCGGCCCTGCTCCCGGCCCAGGCCACATAATCACCTTTGCCGAGTAGAGACAACTCGAGGCGGTCCCCATCGAGGCACAGACACCGGAGGCCCCGTTGCCAGCATGGGCTGAATGTGCAACACAGTTGGGGCATTGTTGAACGACTGCGGCCATAGGGAGCCAGGAGCGACAATATGGCGGCCGCCAGCATGGGTCAGGACTGAGCTGCTCGGCCTTGACTACTCCGCTGCTCCAGGCTGCGCCTCTATCCGGCCGCATCCCTGTGAGACTGCTGGGTGGTGGTCGTGGAGTGGGGCTTATTTGCACGGCGTCTGCCACCTGACCCAGTTGTACTGCTTGCGCGGCCTTCTCACTTCTCCTGGAGGGTCGAGGGTCACTGCCGGTCCTCCATCTGCCGGAGTTTACATCCCCCACGAGGGAGCAGTGGAGGTGCCTGCGGAGCCCACTGGACCCACACCACTTATATCGGGGCTGCATTGATAGGGGGCCAGGTCGCTAACTGGGCACCTTCCGGGGGGGGGCGCCACCTGGTGACTGTCATTAGCTGCCTGGTCCTGGCTACCTCGTTAGTGGGCCCTGGCCCCTGCTGCAGAGACTCTTAAGGGCCTGAATAACTGGATCCACCTGCAGCGGGCTTGGAGAGGGCGACACGATGCCTGCAGCTCCTGTGAGACTATACTGAAGGTGAGCCATGTGCCTTCACCCCGCCATCTTTCCTCGAATCTGCAGTCACCCTATTTGCCTTCTCTGAAGCTGAACTCACACTCCATGTGGCTCTCTGGTCCCTTTTGTAAGACCCTCCTGAGCACAAGCAAAGAAACGACATCCCTGTGTCCCCCTCACAACACCCATAAAACTAACTTCCTGGCATCCTTTCCAGGGACAGTTCCTTTTACTGCTGCCCCTTTTTTAGATTCTGGAGATCGTGGAGGCCCTACAACGCACATGAATCAGCCAGTTCTAATTCGATCAGGTATTCAGAGGGCATAAAGACATATTGGACTCCCCTCAACCTCATTAGTGAGCACTAGATTGACAAAAGATTAAGGAAACAAAGCCAAGACAACTGCAGCGAAGAAATGGAACAGCTACAACAAGAGGTCATCCGCCTCAGGGCAACAGATAGATTTGCAAGCCCACACCAAGGACTTGGAAAACAGGTTGAGGAGAAATAATATATGCATCAAGGGACTACCAGCGAATACGGAGGGAACGGACCTAAGCCTAAATGTTAGGGAGCTCTGCCTTCATATACTAGGGGCCCCACCGGACAAGGAGATTAAGTATGACCGCGTTTATAGAGTGGGCTTGCGGAGACCAGAGTCTGCTCCTCCAGCTGATATCATAGTCTTCTTTCATGACTTTCAACTAAAGGAGAGCATCTCACGCAAAGCTCGAGATAAGCAACCGATCTACTTCAAGGGGCATACGCCTATGTTATACCAGGACTTGGTGGCCATAACCCTACAGAAACACCGTGAATTCGACCCAGTGACCTCTCACCTATGGGCACCTCCTACTCTTGGGGTCACCTGTTCTGGCTTATCTTTTGCCTGGACACCAAGCTGCATCAATTATGATCACTGACGGAGGCGTGCTAAATACTTGGCATAGATGACTCGGCGGTGGGGGACCAGCAGCCTAGTCCTTGCAACCGAAACGCATGCAGACGTTCACGATGGCAGCGATCGAAAACATCAGCTGGCGGGCTAAAACCTGATCCTGACACAATAGCAATGGAGAGAAGGACTGCACTGTATTCACTGTCCGGGGACTCAGACAGAATAGAAACTACATGATGTTGCTGGGCTTCCAACTATTACTTTTATTGCTGGGGTGGTGGACCAGAGCGAGGGCAAGGAGTCGTAGACCTTGACCCACAATTTGACCCCTTCTCTGAGAAGCTGGCCTGGTATATGATGTCCACTTATGTAAGTGGGCACCTTGCACCAGTCCAGACAACCCTTATGGTGGTTTAAGAGGTCTTAGACAACCTTAGAAAGCTCTCTAAGTGGTAGCTGTGGAGAGAAGCCTTCAGGCATAGTCCAGAAGGTTTGTAAAGCAGCTTGTTTTACCAGAATGCAATCTTATAGTTTAGATTAAGTGAAAAAGAACCACACAAAGTATTTATAAAAATATGTATTTATTATATAATACTCTCTAACACATAGAAATATCTCCTACCCGGAGATATGCACAATGCACACAATACTTTAGCAAAGAAATACAGTAAATAGCACGAAATACATAGTGGGCCCCGGGGGGGGACCAAACCATATACTAAGAAAGTGGTATAAGAACCACGACTCGGATCAAGACAGGGTCAAGAGGACGTAGAAGTGCTGGGGACCCAAGGTGAGTAGATAGGGACCCCACGGAGAGCGTGCACAGTGTGGGAAAACGACTGCGTGCTCCGTACAACTCTACGTGTACGTCGCGGTTGGATTCTTAAAGATTAAGGACCCTTCCCAGTGGACCCTGAAGAAACCCCATGGAAGACAGAAGGTTAGAGAGCCACCCCACCCATGGATACTCTAAAACCCATTTTACCTACACCAGGGAAGCTGGGTGCATATGTGTGAAGTGGTGTCGGAAACCGCCGTCGAACCCAATGGAGGACTTAAGGAAAGTGCCGCTGCTGAAGAAGGAGAAAGTGTCCAGTGGAATCCGAAGATGGATTCAAGATGAGAGGTGCCTGCAAGCAGAGGGGACAGAGACTATGTCACTCAGGAGTGACCAGGAGACTTGGAAGACGAACCTTGACTCTGCAGCTGGGAGGACCAGGTGATGCTGAGGAGGACCAGGAGCTGTGCACGAGCTGTCCCACAAAGGATGTCAAATGACGGGGGGTTGGTGTCCAGCAGGAGTACCAACAAGACTTGTCAAATGCAACCAACGCAGGAAGGGAAGAAGGAGCAACGTTGGGACCAGCAAGGTCCAGGGGACTCACCACCAGCAGGGGAGTCAGGGCAGGGCCAGAGCAATCAGGGGAGCCCAAAAGAAACAACGGTGACCCTCAAATGGATCCACAGGCCGGAGACACTGGAGTCGCGAGAGGACCTCAGGCAGCTCACCAAAAGATGCAGGCCACTATGCACACGATGTGGTGTGGCTGAAGATTCTGGTCACTGGAGGTGCTCCAGGTCGGGTCTACTTGGAGCCCGAAGATCTCCTTGGAAAGAAGTCAACAAGCCTTTGCAGCTGTAAGTTGATTTGGTGCACAGGGGTTCGGTTATTGCAACCCCCACGAGGGATACTGGCCTCAAACTTGGTGAGAAGGCAGGGCAGGCCTCGGGAGCTGTGGAAAACCACCACCTGTGTTGCAGAGCCTTTGGAGTCCGGAGGAGCTCAGGATCAGCAGACCGGTCTACTTAGTTGCAGTGCCAGCTAATGCAGGAGAGTGACTCTTTCACTCCAAGGGAGATTCCTTCAAGTGTCTTTGATGCTTCACAGGCCTTGGAAGGTTCCTGTATGATGCACAGGCACAGTCGATGCAGCAGACTGGAAGGGAGACGAAGTCAGGCCCAAATGAATTCCAGCGAAATCCAGAGTGCCCAGATGGCAGAAGAAGAAGTGGTGTCTGATCTGAATCTTATCCCATGACGAATCTAGGGACCTACACCCAGGTAAGCCCTTAAGTACCCTAAGGAAAGGGTTGGGAAGATTCAGGGGACCCTCCCAGGGGAGGGTCTGGACAGGGGGGAGGTTACTCCCATGTCCTTTGTCCAGTTTCGCGCCAGAGCGGGAGCCAACGGCTCTCAGGACTGGTTTAAACTGAACTATTCACAGGGACACCAATGTACCCCTCATGCAGACTGAGTGGCGCTGGCAAGCACACCCACCCACCCCTTTTTGCGAGGCACTATTTTGCATGTACAACAGTGTGTTTAACACTGTTTGCGATTCCCAATGGGGTCGCAAATTGCGAGGCTCATGAATATTAATGAGCCTCTTGCAATTTGCGAGCCCATTGGAGATGACAGGCCCGCCGAGGGATGGTGGCCTGCTGGGCTCAGCAGACCACCATGTCTGGGATTGCTTTTAAATGAAACAGCAGCTCTTTTTCTTTTTTAAATGCAGCCCGTTTTCCTTAAAGGAAAACAGGCTGCATTAAAAAAAAAAAAATGAAACGTTTTCGTTTCATTTTTTAAGGGCAGGCAGTGGTCCCTGGGACCACTGCCTGCCCTTAAAAAATATTTTTGGAGCCAGTCACAAATGGCCCCTTTCCATTTGCGGCTTCATTACCACCCTCTTGAAGAGGGCGGTAATTTGCGAGTGTTTTGCGACCGCAATTGCGGTCGCAAAACATTTATACATAGCTCTGCGGTCGCTATTAGGAAGGGAACGCCCCTTCCTAATAGCGAGTCGCAATACACTATTTTGCGAGTCGCAAATTATTTGCGACTCGCAAAATAGTGTAAGTACATGGCCCAGATTAAAATTGCATGCGCAAACAGGTCACAAACCCGTTTGAACATGCAATTTTACGTCGTGCATCTGGCCCAAAATCCTGTCTGGGAGGTGGTCACACCTCCCTGTGACAGGATGCCTATTGTTCTGCCTTCCCCTGCTCGAGCTTGGCTCAGCAGCAGGAGGGCAGAATCGTGTCTCTGGTCGGCAGCAACCATTTTGTGCTATTCGGGTCAAGAAGGCTGGTACCATTGAACACTGGAGCATAACGGAGGGCTCTTCCAGTGCTTGGAATCATACCCTGTTTGATACCAAACATGATAGGATTCGTTGCAGCCAGTTTCGAGATGGTCATCACGTAATTACATAGTATATGGCTGCTTCACTGACAACTCGGGAGAATGGACTCCGTAGGCTGCAGGGGTGTCCTGCTCATGCAGGGGCACCCTCTCACTTAGAACCAAGCACCCTGACTTCAGGATTGCAAAGGCCTGCTATAGGGGTGACTTATAGGTTTTAAGTGCAGTGACCCTAGATATAGGAAACCTATATCTTTAGTAAGTGGTGCAAGCACCAACTTACACAGGCTGCAATGGCAGGCCTGTAGTTCCATTTTGAATGGTCTTTCATGGGTGGCATAATACATGCTTCAGCCCATGGAAGACCTCTGGGGTACCTATGCCATGGGTACATGGGTACCATATACTAGGGACTTATAAAGGTACCCCAGTATCCAATCTGGGGTGTACCTAAGTACTGAATATAACAATTTAGGGACAAAGCAGATAGACTGGGGTCCTGTTTAGTCAAATACAGCTTAGCACCAGGCAAAAAGTGGAGGTAACCATAGAAGCAGATCCTACTTTCGTACACCTCTTTTCCTTTTGGAGAGACTGTAGGTTCTCCCTTGCAGTATTGAACTTAATGATAATGTTTTTCTATTGTTGTTTTTTTATGTTAATGTTTATGGGGAAATGTACTCACCTTATGGGATACCACATAATTACCCTGCCATGTTTCAAAATGGGCTTGGCGCTAATCTGAGAGGACGCCAGGGTGGGACTGGTCTGGAGTCCTGGTTTAAGCACAGACATTGCCTATATTGAGCCCACATGACCCATGCTACCTTAAAGGTTCTTACCTTGAATGTGAAGGGTCTCAATAGCCCTGTCAAACGCCAGGCCATTGTTTCTTACCTTGACAAATCAGGGGCAGATATCTGCCTCCTACAGGAGATGTCCCTTGTGACCAGGGACTGGAACTAGCTCCGGTCTTGAGCTTTCCCCCACAAGTTCTTCTCTTCTGCTCCTTCCAAAACAGCAGGTGCAGCCATTTTGGTGTCCTGGTCCTTCTGTGGCAAGGTGGGGGCCAAAATTGTGGAAATAAAGGGCAGACTCTGCATGCACAGTAACTACCTGGGACTACTCCATCACATTAGGTTCCATATATGCCACCAATGAAGGTCAGGAAAGCTTCTTACGCAAGACGATCACAGATGTGCTGTTCACGTCAGCCAAGTTGATACTCCTTGGAGGGGACCTAAATCTAGTATTTAACATCAAGCTAGACATGTCAGCGCAGCTGTACAATAACACTGGGTACCTTACAAAAGGAGGTAAACCATGGCTTCAAGAAATGGGTCTAGGGGATGTTTTTTTGTCACGCTCATAAAACATACGCCTGTCTTTATTACTTCCTAGGGATGAAAGACTTACACATTCTGTCAACAGCAACAGAGATAGAACCAAGCACCCTCTCTGACTATTCCACAGTGTCCATTACCATTACACTCCCCCCAGTAACTTGTCCTACCCGAACGTGGAGGATGCAGGAAACCCTTCTACACAGGCCCACATTAGTGACTCAGCTACATAAAGCTATAGCCCACTTTCTAGAATTCAACGACACACCGGATACCACAACACCACACTTTGGGAGGCCCTAAAAGCTGTAATCAGTGGGGAATTGATAGCTGTCTCTGCCACAGATAATAAGCTCCGTAAAGAAAAGAGAGATTGCCTCTCCTATCAAGTAAAATAATTAGAACACATCCAACAATGCACAGGGACTCTGAGGGTATGGCGCCAGCTGGAGGCAGCCCGTTCCCAGTTGGAGGGAATTGACCTCAACAAGGCTGAATACACAGCGCTACGCCTCCGGCATTCATTTTATGTGGGGGAGGACAAATGTGATTGACTCTTGGCAAATAAGCTGCGAGTGCAAAAGAGGCGGGAGTACATTCTCTTCAGGCTTCAGATGGCAGTGAGTTAGTTGAAGACAGCCTTATACTGTCCTCCTTTCGGGATTTCTATACAGAACTCCACATGAGGCAAACTCTCAATCCGGAAGGACCCATCTCATACCTCCAAGGAGCAAACACAACATGTCTCTCTTCGGAGCAGGCAGCCTCCTTATATTGCCCAATCCACATTGAAGAGGTTATAGCTGCCATTTCCTTCCAGAAACCCATGAAATCGCCGGTACCCTCTGGCTTCCCAGCTCTTTTCTACAAAACATTCTATCAGGTCCTAGCTCCAATTTTGACCCAGCGCTTTGATTCAATCACGGACCCTGGGTCGATTCCCTTTTCCATGCTGGAGGCAGCCATCATGGTTATTCCTAAACCTGTAAAGGACAAACGACAATGCAGCAGTTACCGCCCAATATCCTGTCTTAACGTAGACATTAAACTCTTTACCATCATCTTTGTGGCTCACTTGGGGCCATTCATGCCAAATTTAATCGATCCAGACAAAGCGGAATTTATGCCCAATAGACAGTGCATCAACAATACTAAACACATTCAACATCTAATTGATAAGGCCAAATGCTCAAGCAGGGAGAGAATACTCTTGCCGACATCGAAAGGCCTTCAACCAAGTGCACTGGCCATATCTCGAAGCGGCGCTCTTCCACTTTGGTTTGGGGGAACGGTTTAAGGGTTTCACGGTTTAAGCAACTATAGTCATCCCAACACAGTAGTCAAAGTAAACGGACAGGCCTTGGCACCATTTCCCATAGGCAGAGGCACACGGCAGGGATACCCACTGTTGTTTGCCCTTTATATGGAGCTGATGGCCCAGTGGGTTCGGGACCCTTTGTTACTGGGGTCACCTTTGATGGGGAACACCACACCATCAGCCTATATGCAGATTATGTTTTGGTAGCATTAGATACCCCCACCACAGCCCTTTCGACATTTTTGACCAAACTGGAGACCTTTGGCCTGATGGCGGGGTTCTGCATCAATGTGAGTAAATCCCAGGCTCTCAATCTCTCAGTGTTTCCGACATCAGCGGCACAACTCACAACACAATATCCGATACAGTGGGTGCATGCGTCCAATCCGTATTTAGGTATCCAATTAGCAACCTCAGTACAGGCGACAACTGCCTTAAACTACGAATATCTGCTTCAACACCTTAAGGAAGACTTGTCCCAATGGCAACACTATCGGCTCTCCTGACTCGGAAGGGTTGCTGCCCTTAAACTGGCCACCCTACCCAAGATCCTATTCTTATTCCAGATCCTCCCGAAGACACCTCTCCTGGGGATGATCCAGGCCTTGCAAGGAGAAATAAACCAATTTGTTTGGGCAGACAGCTACCATTGAATGCAAAAAGAGCAGAGCTACCAACCCACTGATAACGGGGGCCTGGGTCTTCCTAACCTTTTACAATATTATTTGGAGGCACAACTGCGGTACTTAGCAAAGTGGAAGTGGGAGGAATCTGAACAACGCTGGCTATTTCAGGACAGGGCAATGGCAAGTCAGCATCTGTGGAAGATTCCCTTCTTGAAGAGGTCGCACTGCCCGAGGATCCTCTACTTATCCCCTATCACTAGAGCCACTATGGAAGTCCGGGATCAAGTTGGACAACGTAAGGGCCTTTCATCGTTCTCTTCTCCATTGACACCGATCTTGGGTAATGCCGACTTCCTTTCAGGTATGGATCAGGTGCCATGCGAAGTGCCACTTGGTGGGCCACATGTTCGACAAGGAGGGGATGTTGTTGTTTGCCCATCTAGGCAGTGATTACGCGTTACCAGAATCTGAGAAGTTGCACTACTTGCAGGTGCAACACTGGCTGATGCACCCGAACTATCCCTTAGGGGCCCAAAGATGCCTTACACCTTTCAAGAAGTGGCTAGTGACCAAAACCTCCGATAAACGGCTCATTTCTAAACTTTACAGCATATTACACCAACCTGCCCCGCCACACCCGACTGCAGGCCAGAGGAGGTGGGAGACAGAACTGGGGAGGCCATTGACACCGAAGGAATGGGGAGGTGTATTATAGAGTGTGACACAGCAGACAATGCAGCTAGCATGGAAACCGCTGTAAAGATAGCCACATACTGGTACCTTACGCTGGTACGTCTCCATAGAGGGAACCCAGAACGAAGCCTGGACTGCTGGAGAGGCTGCGGCTCCCCCTGCACACTGCTACACTTACTGTGGGAATGTCCCAAACTAGCGGAATACTGGAATAAAATCATGGATGATATAGATTCACATCTAGTTACACAATTCCCCAGATTCCCTGCCTACACGATTCTGGTACTGCCTCTCACCTTCCCATTAAAATCTCACAGGGAAAGACAGATAGGGCTGGCATTGGGAGCCTCACTCCAGAACATACTAATGCATTGGGGTACAGGATGTACTGCAACATACCAGGGGTGGCTCCACTGCCTTTGGCACATATTGGGGATGGAAAAGATCAGCCTCTCTCTTACTGCACAGCATGCCTGATATGGAGAACTATGGCCCCCGTTCATAACGCTACTCTCGATGGAATTTCGGGAACTTACCTGTCCCAACTATCTACATCTACTCCGTCTGACCGACATAACCCCCCCCCCGCGACACAGGGAGATTCCAGTTAAATAAGAACCCAGTGGAGGCCGTGGTATCATACCTATTATACTTCATTACATGAGTACCGGGAAGGGTGGGGGTGGGGAGGGTTCTTGTTGGGTTGAGGATTTATCATATTCTCTGCTGTTGATAACAATGCAATATTTTCCATGCACAGAGCGCTGTGCCGCTCTAATTGTTGCTATTTTCCTGTAAAAATAACAATAAAGAGATTTGAACCATAAAATAAAATGATATGCAAATTCGACTTTGGAATTACAGGTACTTCCAAAGTCTTAAACTACATTATTTGTACATATAAGTCACCCCTACGGTCTCCCCTTGGTGCCCCAGGGGTAGGGTGCCATGTAACTATAAGCAGGGACATTATAAAAGATGTTTTATATGCCCAGGTGAGGGAAAAATCTGCTAACATGGGAAGGCTTTATTAAATTTTATCAAAGCCTAACTATTGGCAGGAGTGAGCTAAAATGATACTTCAAAGTGTCTAAATAATAGTTGGAATAAATCCAACAACTTGCCAAAGTTAGATTTATTAGAACTATGACAGAAAAGAAGTTATAGAACCTGTTTTTCTGAAATGCCTAAATCCAGCTCTAAAGCGCCCTCTCCTGATTGACCAGCCTTTGACAGGGTGAGCCAAGCTGCTCTGATGAGGTGTGAAGTGGCCTGAAAGGAAACAAAGGGACATCTAGTGGTAGAGCTACAGAGCAAAATGCAGGACGGGGTCTGCGTAGCCAAACTGATCTTCTAAGAGGGAAACCCACTTAGGATAGGACACAGGCTCACCCCCACTTCCTGCACCCTCAGCCTGATGGGAGCCCCGGTAATCGAATTAGCAGAGGGTCTGGAAGGGGAGTGTTAGGGAAAGTTAGCCATAAGAGTAGGTTAGGTTAGCCAGACCTTAAGCTCCAGGAGAGATTTTCTTCATTTTGGATTTTAAAGAAAAGTGCTTTCTGGGTTAAGAATATGCCACACTTTGGAGGAAGTTGTCATACCTGGGAATGGCACCTTGCACCCCATTGGTCAGTGGTGCCCTCTGCTCATCACTCCAGAAGTCTAGATAAATATGGGAGAGCTGCCCCAGCAACTGAGATCTCTGCCTGAAGAAACAAGAAGAAGGACTGCCCTGCTGGAACCCTGGTCGGCACCAAGAGGACTGCACGCTGAATGACTGCACCTGCTGCACACTTTGGAACTAAAGTAAAAGAAGGACTTTTAAAGTTTACTTTGGAACTAAAGTAAAAGAAGGACTTTGCCTTGCACTGAAAGTTTAAGGAGTGGACTCCCTGAAAGCAACAGGTTAAAGAGCTCCACCTGCATCATCTCCAGCAATAAGAAATCAGCTGACTGCCTTCAGCTGGACTTTAAAGGATTTGGCCAGGTGCATTGTGGAAACTGTGGTCCCAACGAATCAAGGAGCAACTCAGAGATTGTGGAACCTTGGATTGATGTTGTGGACACTTTGGAACACCAAGACGCATCTCCAGAAGTTTGAGTTAATTTGAAGCATTTTGACCAAATAACTCCATAAGTTGACTGCCCTGTCGTTGAGAGTCAAGCCAACGACGTCGAACCACGACGAAGCCTGAAATTTAGGTTTGCCCCACTGAAGCTCCGGAGCTCTTCGTAAATTGGCCTCTGAGACTTTCAGGAATTGACCGAGGCATCCCACTGAAGCAAGCCGCCCTCGTTGAACCCAAATCCAGCATGCCAAGGAGACCTGCTTGACGTCGAGAGAAAAAGCTCCAAAAAAGTGAGTAAGTCAGAAGGTTAAAACTTGATTGGGCCCTACCGCTCAATGTATCCGACCTGTGATCCATCGTGGTTAGCCTGAAACTTTGATTTTGCCCTGATCAAGAGCGACCAGATGTCCCAAGTTGGGACATTTTTGGCTTTTAAGCACTAGAAAGTGTTTGTTCTTTAAAAATTCATATCTCAAGTTCCCTGCATTAGATTTTTGTCGCTTTGGTGTCTTTTAATCATAACCATATTTCCTATTTTTATAAATTGGTGTTGGATTTTTATTGTGTGTTGTGTCTTACTTATTAAATGTGTTGGTGTTTTTAAATGCTTTACACACCTGTCTGTTAAGTTAAGCCTGCCTGTTCGTAGCCAGCTACCAAGGGTTGAGCAAGGGAATATTTTCTTGAGACCTTGATTGGGCCTTATATTGTGATTTGGCCTTATTACGGGTGGTAGGTACCTACCTACACCTACTAATACATCACCATCTAACATTCTGTTTGCTTTGTACATGTATTCTGCCATGCGAAATCTCAGGCCTAGTACATAGCACAGCACATTGTCCTTGGCTTCCTTGAGAGACGTTTCCCAAGATTCTCTCACCAGACACAATGGCCCTCTTACAGGGTGACCAAACAACAATTCAAAGCGACTCAAGCCAACCCCATTTTGTGACACCTCTCTGTAAGCAAACAGCAGGCATGGGAGGAGAACTTCTCATCTCCTCCTGAGTTTGTCAGACAAACCCATGATCATGCCCTTCAGGGTCTTATTGAACACTTTCATCAGATCATCAGTCTGGGGATAATATGGGGTGGTAAACTTGTAGGTAGCACCGCATTCACCCCACATCGCCTTCAGATAGGCAGACATGAAATTTGTGTCTCTAACTGAGACCACCTCCTTTGGAAAACCCACTCTGGTAAACACACCAACTAGGGCCCTAGCCATTGAAGGAGCAGTGACTGTTCTGAGGAGTATTGCTTCAGGATATCTTGTGGCATGGTCCACTACCACCAAGATATATCTTTTCTCTGAGGCAGTTGGTCAGACCAGAGGACCATTAATGCCCACCCCCAACCTCTCAAATGGAGTCCCAACCACTAGTAGTGGTATCAAGGGAGACTTTGCCTTGAAACTGCTTCACTTTGGTAGTCATGTTGGGCAAATAGAAATGGTTAACCAACCAGTTCCAAGTCTTATTCTGACCCAAAGGACCTGCCAAGGGGATTTAATGGCTCAATGTGAGGAGCAATTCTCTATACTTTTGGGGTACCACCAACTTCTTGGTGGCTCCTTCATTGAGGTCTCTGGCCTCAGTATATAGGACTCCCCCAGCCCAGTAGACTTTGTAGAATCCTCTGACATCACCCTTCTCTTGCCTGGAGGCAGTCTGCCTCAGGCCTTCAAGAGGGGGATACTCTCTCTGTCCCTGACACAACTCCTCTCTGGAGAGTCCACCAGCTCCTTGCAATTCTGCCAAGTTAGACAGATCTTGCAGGAGTGGAATCCCTACCTCAGGTGTCAGATCTTCTCCCTCAGGGTCAGATTCCTCCTGTACCTCTAGAGTTCTTTGGGCTGGCTCACCAGACCCTGTGCCCTTTCTCTTGTCATTGGAGGCTTGGCCCATTGCTCCAGGGTCCAAGTGTCCAGTATTTCCCTTCTACACAGTGTGTGACTTGATCACAACACATACCCACTCAGGGAGGTCCAGCATCCTTGCATGGACCATTCTCTCTACCCCTGACCAGTCAGAAGCTTCAAGATCATTTTCCAGTAGACACTCTACTGGGAGGGCAGGAGACACAACTACCTTCTTAGGGCCTGTCACACCTCCACGTTCCAAACTCACCATTGCCATGGGATGGAGTTTGGCTCTGCTGTCTGCATAGGTCATCTGGTGATACACACCAGGTATGATCTGCTCTGGAGAAACCATTTCTTTGTAGCCATGGTCACACTGACTTCTGTATCTCTCAGAGCCTGAATTTCAGTTCCATTGATTTTAGGCCTCTGGCTATATCGCTCTATGCTGGGAGGCAAAGCAGCCAGGGCTGCAATTTCTACCTCACCCAGGGAAACTAAAGTTAAATTTGTGAAACTCTTCCTCATCTTTGGGCCAATCTCCACCCCCACACTTACACTGACTGTCCCCTGGGACTGCCCACCAGTGGAGAGTTTCTTTGTACAGACAGCATCTCCTCTCTTGTGTCCTGACTGATTACAATCATAACACCTACCCACCCTTGAAGGGTCAAAGAACTTTCCTGCCTTTACAGGGTCAAAAGACTTTCCCTGATATCCCTTCCCATTGAAGTTAGCATGGCTTGCCCCCTCTCCCTCTTTGTGCAGGTTTTGATTGGTCTTGTGAGGACTCTGTTTTTTGTATCGTGTTTGACCAGGGCTTTCCCCCCGGGAGGGGACCTGTCCTCCTTACTTCTGATAACCCCCCTGGTGTTGCTTGGAAACCCGGTTTCTCACCCACTCATCAGCTGTCTCTCCCAGTTCCCTGGGACCAGACAGCTTAGAGTCCACTAGATACTGGTGTAACTTCTGAGTCAGGACATGCTCCTTAAGGAATAAATTGAACAGCCCCTCATAAGTGAAGTGTCTTCACTGAGATGTCTACAAAACCCACTCAGAACTGTGTGTTTGCTTATGGATGTTCCTGTACATCACCCTATACTGCTTTGGGGTGAGACCAAACTTTCTGACCAGACATTTGCTCACGTGGGAGTAAAATTCTGCTTCACCCCTCTCTAGCGTCAGGAGCCTATCCCTGCCAGCTACTGGTATCAACTTCCACAGGAGTGAACCCCAGTATTTGGACCTAACCCATCTCATCCTAAGGGCTCTATCAAATGCTATCAGCCATTTGTCAATGTCATCCCCCTCCTGGTACTTGGGAACTATCCCCTTGGGAAGTCTGGGATCAAACCCACCACCCCTGGACATCTCTTCATCTTCCTCTTCTTCGCTGTCACCATCTCGTCTCTCCTGCCTTGCCCACTTCTTCTCTTCTATAGCTATGTAAGCTAGCTGAGACCCCAGATCTTGCTCTCTGAGGGACATTTCTGGTTCCTCTCTGGGAGAGCTCCTCCTCCCCTCATTGCTCCATGTCTGGCCCTGGTGCTAGAAGTAGTGGACAAGCGGTCATCATCCTCCTCCTGAAGGTTGTTGGTTGGGTCATACAACCCCTCCCCTTTATCTCCTGGAGCTGACTCTGCCCAGACCTAAAGAGATGTAATCATCTCTGCCTTTCTAATGCTATTAGCAGCAGGTAGCCCTTTGGCCCTTGGCCCTACACTGTAGACTAAGCTCAGCTACTATGAGGTTAGCCAGGTTAGCCAGATCAAGCTTCATGGTGTTCACAAATCAGAGGTAGAACTATTTAGAAAAAATACAATTTAATTAAAAGCAGTTTAGTCAAATTTAAAAACTGGATTTTTAAAGATCTTCACTTAAATACTGTATGGTGTGGTCAAACACAAGCACTGGATCCCACCACTGCGCACCAAATGTTGGAAGGTGGGTTATTAGTAGGTGTAGGTAGGTACCTACCACTAATAATACGGCCACTATCACAATATAAAGCCCAGTCAAGGTCTCAATAAATTATTCCCTTGCTCAGCCCTTGGTAGCTGGCTGCGAGCAGGTAGGCTTAACTTAGGAGACAGGTGTGTAAAGCATTTAAAAACACAAATACATTAAATTGGTAAGACACAACAAACAATAAAAATCCAACACCTATTTATAACATTAGGAAATATTTGTATGATTAAAATGACACCAAAATGACAAAAATCCAATGTAAAGAACAAGTGATATGAATTTTTAAAGAACAAACACTTTCTAGTGCTTAAAAGCCAAAAGCGCCAACTTGGGACATCTGGCCATGCTTGATTGGGACAAAGTAAAAGTTTCAGGTCAACCATGATGGACATTATAGTTAGGTGAAAATATCAGTTAAAACATACTATTTTAAACTAACAAAACCACTCAAATTCACTAGTCATAAATACCTCAAGTAGCTATAGCTCGTGCACTAACTATAACTCATGTCCTCACCATGCTCATGTCTTCACCATGCACTGCTAATCACCTCCCATATTACATCACTCATGGCATGTTCTATGACATCATTAATAACAGCACTGCAACATCTGAAATGACATCATTAATAACAACACTGTGCATGGCGGGGGCACGAGGTATAGTTACTTTAGGGCAAGAGTTATAGTTACTTGAGATAACTATAGCTGGTGAATTTCAGTGTTTTTATTTCAGTCAAAACAGTATGTTTTGAGCTGGATATTGGTAATTTGAGGTAAACTGTCACGCATGCCCTGGTCACAAGTTAGGTGCACTACAGGAACACCCTCTATGCCGGAAGCTACAAATAAATCACCAGAAGGCTGCAGACCATTCAGACCAGAATCACTCTCAACCTTCCATGACACACTGACATCACACCACACCTGAATGAGCCCCACTGGCTCCCCATTCACAAACTAGCACAATTCAACTCCTCACCCACACTTTCAATGCACTACATAGCAGTGATCCAACATACCTCAACAAACTCATCTGCTTTCACAAACCTTCCAGGCACCTCCACTTGTCCGGATTCCTATTTGCACAAATCCCACACATACAGAAAACCAGGTCTGGAGGTCAATCCTTCTCCTACATCACTCTTAAAGCGTGGAATGACCTACTGCTACACATATGAGCCTCCTTCTCCTTCTTAAATTCCGCAGGAAGCTGAAGGCCTGGCTTTTATAGTAGTCCGTCTAGGCTCTAGCAGTGGCTAGACTCACACCTCCTCAGTGCGAGGATAACCTCCCAGGTGATAGTGCGCTCTACAAATTTGCACAACATTAGGGTTTATGGGTTGGTAGTGGGAAAAAGAGTGGTAAGGGGTAAATTTAGGGTTATGGGGTGGGTAGTGGGAAAGGGCGGTAAGGGTAATGTTAGGGTTATGGGGTGGTAATGGTAAATGTATTGTTTAGGGGAGTGGTAAAAGCTGGTAAGGGTAATTTTGGGGTGGGTAGTGATAAAGGGTGGTAAGGGTGTAATTTTAGGCTTTAGGGGTAGGTAGTGGCAATAGGTGGTAAGGGTAAAGTTAGTGTTTAGGAGTGGGTAGTGGTAAAGGATGGCAAGGGTACTTTTAAAGTTATGGGGTGGTAAGGGTTATCTTAGTTTTTAGGGCTGGGTAGTGGTAAGGGTGGCAATGGTAAATTTAGGGCCTGGGGTGGGTAGTGGTTAAGGATGGTAAGGGTAAATTTTGGTTTAGGGGTCGGAAGTGGTAAAGAGTGGTAAGGGTAATTTTAGGGTTTGGGGGTGGTAAGGGTAGATTTAGAGTTTAGGAGTGCATAGTGGTAAAGGTAGGTCAGGGTAATTTTAGGATTTAAAAAACTGTAGTACTCATATCATTTCTTTGAGCTAGTTTGTAGAGTATTGTTAGAACGGAATGGCTTTCTGAATTGTTAACACTTGCTTATGTTATTGTATGTTTATCCAAATAACAGAAATAAGCCTTGGGGGAAGAAGCAGAACTATATCTGTGGTTATTGCTGAAAAAACTAAGAAAGGTAGTATATATTTTAAGAATTGTGAGGAAAAGAATGTTTAAGGATACTGAAGTAATCTAGTAGTACACCAAACCTTTTTGTCGCTTCCGATCTCCCTCCCTGCTCATTCCCTGCCTACCATAACCCTCGCCTGGCCACTCTAAAGCCCTGTCCTTTAATTAGGGATTGTTCAGTGAATTGGTTCTGCCTGAGGTGGGATCATACTTAGTATCATGCCAATCCTGAGGAATCATAGCAGACCTGCATGACAGCATAATTAACCCATAAAGATGTTTCCTCCCAGGTGGTACGACCTCATTATGGCCTCTTTAGAAGATGTTTTAAAGGCTTTGGTCACTCTGTAACAAGAGGTGGTGGCAGGTCAAGCTGAAATTGCTGCTCCAGCCAATAAGGTTGCACAGATTAGGACTCTGACCTCAATTCCACCAGGTATTTTTCAGACAGGTGCATGAGTAAATCTGATTCTATTGGCAGCCCTTCTAGTACACAAAACGTTTTAGTGACTGTTCCCTCAACAGTTCCTTTAGCCACTACAGAAAGGTTTTCTGGGGAACCTAGTAAAAATCAGATCTTCCTGACACAAGTACGGTTGTATTTCATATGCCAACCCACAGTATTTCCTGCCGTGCAGTCAAGCGTGGCTTGTTTAATATCATTCCTAGGGAGAAATGAGACTCAATGGACTATTCCTTTGATAAACCAGGATGACCCCATTCTTTATAATTGGTCTTCTTTTACGACAGAGTTTACTAAAGTTTTGATGGAAGGGGAGCAATTTTATCAGCTGATAAGGAATTATTAGAATTAAAACAAGGAAGTAGTGACCTTTATGTCGATCTGTCACAATTTCACATGTCAATTGCAGAAACAGCTTGCTCGGAAGAAAACAGGGCTCCCGCTTTTATCAGGGTTTGAAAGATGATCTGAAAGATGTTTTGGCTCAAATAGAACCCAGGCTATTCGCTGTACTGATTTGATTAATCTCACCTTGAGATTAGATCATCGATTAAGTTAAAGAAAGGGGGATAGTAGAAAACTGGAAAAGACATAACAAAAAACTGAATCGCCATCAGATCTTTAGACTTACTAACCATGTGAACACAGATTCCTCAGTAGAACCAATAGTGAGTGGCAGTGTTAAAATTTCTATTTCAAGAGAAGAAATCAAACTCAGACGATGTACTGGGTTAAGCACGTACTGTGGCTCAAAGGGTCACTTTCTGAAAAAATGCCCTACAAGGCCAAAGCCTAAAGGTGAACTTAAGAAAGATGTGGTTGACTCAGTTAATGATTCAATGAAGGAAAACTAGACGGCTCAAGGTTACCCCTTGAGCCATAAGTGGAGAATCCCTTCAATGATTTCAAATTCCCAAGAGAAACCGGAAAGGCATTTAGTTATAACTATGGTACTAGTGATCTTGGAGATGGAATTTCATCAAATTCAGGTCATGATAGATTTACGGGCTACCGGGAATGTTGTAGACACCCACATGGCAAGTAAGCTAAACGTATTGTTTGGACAAAAAAAAATCCAGAAACTGGTAGTAGTGGATGGTTCGCCTGTAAGATCAGGGTGTATAATTAAAGTAACATAAAAAAATCACTCTTTTGTGTCCAAAGAGGATATACCTACACTTTTTGGTAGTGGTCAACAATAAAATGAAATAAAAAAGTGACCACCGTTACAGCACCCTAAAAAGTGGTACCTGTAGATCAAAAAAACAACCCCATTAGGGTCAAGGATGCGCGGCATCAGTACCGGCTGGTGTAGACACTAATGTGTAGTGTCGGTTTATCTGGAAGAAAGGCAGCGGACGTCCTACCCTCACCAGCCGGTACTGATGCCGCGCATCCTTGACCCTAATGGGGTTGTGTTTTTTGATCTACAGGTACCACTTTTAGGGTGCTGTAACGGTGGTCACTTTTTATTTCACTTTATTGTTGACCACTACCAAAAAGTGTAGGTAGATCCTCTTTGGTCCTGATGAATTGCCATTTAATATATTGTTGGGCAAGAAACATGTTGACCTTTTTTACAAGCGCATAATCTCGACATCCTTAGAGTGGAGATACGCGTCTTGTTTTCTTTTTAACCAGGGCGGGGGCCACGTTCAATAAAATTATCTTGAGTGGACCACCTCCCCTTTTTTATTTTCACTTCCCTACACATCAACATCACCTACACTGTTTTAGGGCCCTCACACGCACTTCACCCACCGGCATATGGAATAAAGATCTCCGCCAACAAGGCCCCATCACGGGTGCCGATCGGGGATTGCAGCGCCGACCCGATAAGGAGCAGACCCGATGATGAAGCATGACACCTAGCTGGCTGGGTGTGTGAGGGTCTTTTTCCAAGAGGAGAGGATTCTTCTCCCCACTTTTTACAACTCCACACCTCCATGTGGAGCTCTTGAAAAAACACTTTCTCCTGCTTTTAACATTAGGAACTGCATACCATTTGTGTAGAGGTTCATTCACGGACATGTATGTTGGACCTGGATAAAGATTAGTCCGTTTCTCCCCCTTTTGTTGATTCACTGTTCCCATGAGGCACAGGGCCAAGACTGATTTGCATATAGCTGTGTCTGAACTGGGGTGGCGAAGTGAGCTAAAGAACGATGATGGATTCAACCCAGATCTGTGACTGGGGGTGAGTGTCTGAAAAGTTTCAGCTCTCCGTCCATCATCTCCTTGTGTTTGCTTTGTTTGCCCTAAGTTGGCAGGGTATGCCCAGACGTGGGTCCCTTGCTCACTTTGCCACTGGATTCAAGCTAGCCTGGCTGATGAGGGCTGTTAGCCCGAAACCGGTCCCAGGATGCTTGTTTCCGGTCGAGGGAAGACATGGCTTGGCAGTTCGGGCTGGACTGTTCCCATGAGGCACAGGGCCAAGACTAATTTGCATATAGCTGTGTCTGAACTGGGGTGGCGAAGTGAGCTAAAGAACGATGATGGATTCAACACAGATCTGTGACTGGGGGTAGTGTCTGAAAAGTTTCAGCTCTCCGTCCATCATCTCCTTGTGTTTGCTTTGTTCGCCCTAAGTTGGCAGGGTATGCCCAGACGTGGGTCCCTTGCTCACTTTGCCACTGGATTCAAGCTAGCCTGGCTGATGAGGGCTGTTAGCCCGAAACCGGTCCCAGGATGCTTGTTTCCGGTCCAGGGAAGACATGCCTTGGCAGTTCGGGCTGGACTGTTCCTATGCGGCACAGGGCCAAGACTGATTTGCATATAGCTGTGTCTGAACTGGGGTGGCGAAGTGAGCTAAAGAACGATTATGGATTCAACCCAGATCTGTGACTGGGGGTGAGTGTCTGAAAAGTTTCAGCTCTCCGTCCATCATCTCCTTGTGTTTGCTTTGTTCACCCTAAGTTGGCAGGGTATGCCCAGACGTGGGTCCCTTGCTCACTTTGCCACTGGATTCAAGCTATCCTGGCTGATGAGGGCTGTTAGAACGAAACCGGTCCCAGGATGCTTGTTTCCGACCCAGGGAAGACATGGCTTGGCAGTTCGGGCTGGACTGTTCCCATGAGCCACAGGACCAAGACTGATTTGCATATAGCTGTGTCTGAACTGGGGTGGCGAAGTGAGCTAAAGAACAATGATGGATTCAACCCAGATCTGTGACTGGGGGTGAATGTCTGAAAAGTTTCAGCTCTCCGTCCATCATCTCCTTGTGTTTGCTTTGTGCACCCTAAGTTGGCAGGGTATGCCCAGACGTGGGTCCCTTGCTCACTTTGCCACTGGATTCAAGCTTGCCTGGCTGATGAGGGCTGTTAGCCCGAAACCGGTCCTGGGATGCTTGTTTCTGGTCCAGGGAAGACATGGCTTGGCAGTTTGGGCTGAACTGTTCCCATGAGGCACAGGGCCAAGACTGATTTGCATATAGCTGTGTCTGAACTGGGGTGGCGAAGTGAGCTACAGAACGATGATGGATTCAACCCAGATCTGTGCCTGGGGGTGAGTGTCTGAAAAGTTTCAGCTCTCCTTCCATCATCTCCTTGTGTTTGCTGTGAAGTCCATATTTGTCAGATTTATGCCCTTACGGATGGATAAAACTAGACCTTATTGTTCCCCAGCAATGTTTCTTTTGTTTTTAGTGTCTAAAGAAAATGGGAATTAAGAACTTTGCTAGATTATAGGACACTTAACAAGATAACAATAAAGAACAAGTATCCACTCCCTTGGATCTCTGTTCTTCTTGACTAAGTAAAAAAGAGACTCAATTCTATTATAAATCAGCTTTGAGAGGGGCCTATTTCTTAGTACGAGTACAGCACAAAGATGATTGGAAAATGACATTTACAACCTGTTTTGGCTGTTTGAATATCAGGTGATGACGTTTGGACTGTGTAACACCTCTGCAGTGTTTCAGTATTTCGTTAATGATGTCTTGCATGAATTCCTCAATCATTTTATTATTGTGTACACAGATGATAGTTTGATCTTCTACGATGATGAGAGTTCACATATCCAATATGTTTCTACACTTATTTTAACATTACCTAAAACTCATTTGTATGGCAAGCTGCCTAATTATGAATTTCATGCTACCACAGTTGAAATGAAATGAAATGAAATTTGTACTTGTAAAGCGCACTTATACCCCCAAAGGGGTGTCCTGGCGCTGTACGCATACCGCTGTGGAACCCTTCCTGGCTTTTCCCTGTGAAATGTCCACTCCTGGGCACCCCCAGGGTGAAGCCAGGCATCCCAGCGCTGTTGGGGCCGTTGTGGAGATTAAGCAAGCTATTGCCCAGAGTTGCAGAGTGGGACCCATGATTAGAATAGGCACCGAGGTGAGAATTATCAGGTCCGAGGAAATTGAGCCCAAGACCCGCCGAGGCGGGAATTGAACCCTGGTCCCGGGCCAGATCTCTGCATCAGGGTCTGCCGCTCTAACCATTGAGCCACACTTCTCCACAGTTGAATTGTTCGGGGTTATGCAATCTCCATCTGGCACGAGCATGGCAGAAAATAATGTTCAAGCAATTAAGGATTTACCTACTACAAAGATAGTAAGAGGTATACAATGTTTTCTGGGGTTCACCAGTCTCTATCATTGTTTATTGATCAATTTCCACTTGTAATAGCCTGAATTTCTCATCTATTGTGGAAAGGGGTTCAGTTTTAGAGTTCTACTGAGGCAGAACAGGCCTTTCAATCATTGAGTAGGGCATTTTATACTGCAGCAGTTATAAGCCCACACAGATTTGGGTCAACCTTTTATTGTTAAAGAGGATGCTTCTAATGATGCAACTAGTGCTATATTGTCTCCCTGCTGTTCCCCTTCCTCACGCTACCCCTACCCTGGCTGCTCCAAAGCCCTGTCTCTTAATTAGGGATTGTGCTGGGAATTGGCTCTGCCTGGAGGTGGAGGTGGGACCATGTTAAGCATTGTGCCACCTCTGAGGAATCACAGCAGACTCGCATGACACCAGGAAAGACCAATTTGTGTTAATAGCAGGCTACGTAGCAAGGATTAGCTTTCTGGAAGTGGACAGGAATAGTTGGTAGAACAAAAAGTACCTCTAGCTCTATCTCTTTTGACTCTTTTGACCTGGAGATGCCACTGAAGGCTTCTCCTATTCAGTTCCAGGATCCTGTATTTATGTATGCATGTATGTATGTATGTATGTATATGGCATTTACACAGTGAAAACCTAGCCAAAAGGCAACCTAGTGCTGTACATGGTCAAAGCCAAAGATCCTCCTAGATAGCCCATCCCCACAGTAGGAGGAAAAACAATTCTACCACCCTTCACACTTCCAGAGCTGGAAAACACATCTTTGGTTGGTAGAGGTAACAACTCTGCCTTAGAGGACAAAGGCTTGCCAGGAATGGCCAATGGGTGTTAACTGCTGACCACTTAGCAGGGATTAGCTATCTGGAAATGAACAGGAACAATTGGCAGTTTCAGCACTATCTCTTTTGACTTGGAGAATGCCAAAGAGGGCTTTTTTTATTTATCCCCAGGATCCTCGTAGACAGGCTTCAGCCCCAGTAGGAGGGACAACCAGTTTTGATCCTGTCAGGTAGGGGAGTGAACAAGAAGCTGAAAACAGTCCTGCATGGTGGCAGCTGGGTCCCTCCATCTTGAAACGTGGACTCCTGGGTAATTTTACAGTAAAGCAAAGAAGAAGTGCTGTAAAAAGTGTTTGGCAACTGTGAGAAAATTGTTAGGAATGGGTGATAGAATTCCTAAGTAGCTAATGCAAAGAATAAATCTGGCACATTCACCACCATCACCCTCTCAGAATATTCTTGGATCTGGGAAGACTCCATCTGAAGAAGAAGGCCCTACTGGAAGACGAATTCTGACTTCAGACTCCTGCTGAAGAAGGGGCTCACACAAGGACCCCTGAATTCTACTGACACTCACGGACTGGAACTGCTCTCCAAGGGTCAAGTGGAGACACAAAAAGCAGAACAACTCCTAAGTCCAAGAAGGCCCAGCTGACTGAAGAGGACTAGACCCTGCAGGAGACATGTCTGGCGATAGATCAGGGGTCCAGAAGTCTGCCCGAGGAGCTAGGTGCTGCACAACTGACCAGAAGAAGCTTTCCCTGGACCTGGAGACTCAGCCTGAAGGTAGACTGTTTGACCAGACAACCCACTCTGTGTAGATGACCTCCACTCTATTGTAGTTGGCCTGAAATTGACCTAGGTCCTGGTCCAACATGAATTGTTATTTTTCAATTGTGCTTGACGGTTTTATGTTTCTAGGTTCTTTTTGCCCTACTATTTTAAAAAGCTGCAACTCTGGTTTCCCTTAACATAATTAAATGACCCTTTTTCTTTTTGCTCATTAATTGTATCTCTGTCTTTCTGCAATCTGGCAATGTTATTGTGTCGCGTTTTTACATTAAAATTGTTGATGCTGCTTGAACATAATACATGTTTCTGAGTGCTGACTGCTGGTAATGCCATAACTTCCAGAGGTTGAGCAGGTAAGGTAAGGTAATATTTATTATGCATGATTAATTAAAATCTTTGCATATACATGGCAACAAAAAAAGTTTTTCTTATACACGGATAATATAAACATAAAAACAGTGTTAAAAGACCATCGAAAAAAGTGTTTGCAATTTATACAATTGGCCATTATAGTTAACAATAAATCTAAAATGCTTATGCATCTGGGAAAGCTAGACTGACAATAACTTCCCTTGGTTGACCAGCCGTCCTGATACAGCATAGTGAAGTGCATTATTTTGAGCTAATAAACAATTTTAATTTAAAGTGCTGGTGCGAATATAAGGTGCTAATACATGCTTTTAGCAGCTCGCTTCAAATGTCCCTAATGCTACTTCATTTTTAGGCCTTGCATCTATATACGATAAATTTTTAAGTCTCTTGGTTACCGTCTCAAAAACTTTTGTCAGCCGGCAATTTAGCTGAACCTCGACAGAATTGAAGCACAGCTTTACTGCCTGCCTACAAGTCCGGATGCCTGAAAAAAGGTCGTAACAAGGTACATCTTATGTCTTTTAGGTTGGGGCAATTACAGATGACGTGAATAATATCCTCCTTCCCACTTCCGCATAGACGGCAAGGCTGCGGGCCTCCTCTCCTTTCCCATGGAGGGAGATGGGGATTGATTGCAATAACCCCCAATCGTAGCTTTGAGAAGTTTTCCTTCGTCCTTATTTTGACTCCCGTACTCAAGTAAAATTGCGGTTTGAGCCTTTCATAGTTGCTGAGGACTATCCAGCCGTGTGCCTTTTTAGCAAGCGCTGCTTGTCTTCTAAGACAGATATCATGGGTGTTGTCTTTTTCACTATTTTTTTGAAGGAAATGTGATCTGTTGGTGTACCCCAGAGTTCGGACAGTCCCAGTAGTTTGAGGGAGTCAAACAAGTATTCCCTGGCTGGACATTTTCCATGGCGAGACAGCTCGTTCCAGAGGTGGGAATTTAGGGACCCTGGCTCCGCGCTGCGGATTTTATGCCAACTTTTTACATACGCACCCCTTCTTTCCACCCATTGTTTTTGGAGCCCAAATTCCAGCCGTATTTGGGCCGGTAGAACATATTTTGGGAGATGGAAAATTGCTCTATAGGAGTTGGCTATTACTGTGTCCAAGGCCGCCGCGTCTTTGCCTTTAAGAGCCTCGCTCCCGTATGTTAGTGACGGCTGCAGTTTAGCTCGCAGTACTTGTAGTAAGGGATCGAGCATGAGGTCTGGAAGCCATTTCTTCAGTGATTTCATTGCTAGGTAAGTCATTATTCCCTTTCTCCGCATGGACTCTAGCTGTCGTTTGAAAGAACTTTTGTGGTCCAGTATTCCTAGATATTTATAGCTTGATACCTGAGCCAAACAATGCCCATCTAAATACCAGTTGTTTTTTTTCATTTTGTGGTAATTTACTGCCATAATTTTGGTTTTCTTAAGATTGATTTGTTGGGCGTTCCGATGTGAGAAGCTGCTTGTTGTGTTCAAAAGATGTTGAAGACCGATGGGAGTCCGGCTTATCAGCACTAGGTCATCCGCATATCACAGATTTGACAATAACTTGTTTCTCAGTTTTGGAGCATGAGATGTACAACTGTCCAATTCCCCGGGGAAATCGGCTAGGAAAAGGTTAAAAAGAAGTGGCGCTAGGACACACCCCTGCTTTAGGCCTTTCGAGGTCGCAATTCGTTTGGAAATGTGTGTCCCTGCGCCTAATTTAATCCTGATTCAAGTATCTGTATGTAACTGTTTGAGCCGATCCAGGAGTGTTTTAGGTAGACCCCAACTTTCAAGGTTTTGCCAGAGTTTGGCCCGATTAACATGGTCAAATGCAGCTGTATAATCAATAAAACAAAGGAATAAGGGAATGTTTGCTTCCCTAGCTGCGTCCATTAGCAAGGTTAGAGCCAAGATGTTGGTTGTCGTTCCTTGTCCATGACAAAACCCGGTTTGATTTATAGGAATGATAGAATTTTCTGATGCCCAAGATGTTAACTCGTCCAAAATTATTCCAGCGTAGTATTTTGCATCTACGTCGATGAGGGCGATTAGTCGATAGTTATTCGGATCATTCCTATTGCCCTGCTTAAAAATTGGACTAATAATTGATCCTTTCCAGGATTCCGGAATTGTGGCTGCAGTGTTTATGTCCTTAAAAACCGGTAATAAAACCTTACTCCAGAAGTCAGCATCGTGTTTGTACAGCATCGGAAGAATGCCGTTAGGGCCTGGGGCACCCGTAGCTCTGCCCCTGGCTATTTGTCTCCTTATCTGTTTTACCGTAGGGACATAGCATTCCTCTTTAATGGAAGCTGATAAGTCTAAGTCTGCAGCCAGGTGGCGCCCCTGATAATTGCACGGTTTGAGGTTCGAGCCAAGTTGGTCTTTCAGAGTAGGGTTTTGCGTCACTTCTCCCCTATTAGTATCGCCTCCATCCGTTATCGCGTTACCCGTTTCCTTGTCCACTTCGACATCCTTTCGCGCATTGCTATTAAAGTGGGAAGAGAGGTAGTCTACCCAAACAGCCTCTGTTATATTAGAGCTTATTCCAGGGTGGTTTGGTCGCTCTATTCTGTGGATTGTTTGCCAAAACTTAGCGCTGTTTTTTTGTTTGGCATCATGGAGTAACTTGACCCATAGTTCTTCATTCTTTGATCTTATTTTCCCCATTTCTTCCTTTTTAGTAGTACCTTTGCTTTCCGGAGGGTAGATTGTAGGTCCAAGTTCAATGGGGTTTTACGAAGTTGTCTCAATGTTCGGTTTATGGTGCGTTTTAGTGTCTTTGATTCCGGGCTACTTGTCAACCTTGTTGGAGCATCTTCCGGTTGTCCTGATTTAGTCCCTATCCTAATCGCGAATTTCCCAGCGAGGATTGTAGTAAAATGTTCCCATGCTTTCACCGTTTGAACTGCTAGTTCTTTTCCTTGGTTGTATAGTGTTTTGGGGGTGGCTAATAATGCTTCAATGTTGTTAAGATTACACCTTATTCGTTTGAGGTTTGAAATCTCTTCGATATCAATGGGATTCCAAGCGTCTAAAGCAACGGCTGGACTCGCTTTTAACAGCACTTCCTGCGGTAAATGGTCGCTATGTTCATTAACACCTATTCTGAAGGTTGCTATTTTGTTGAACATAGCTAGTGTTGTGAACGTAAAATCTAAATAGGAAGAGGTTTTTGAAGAGTGAAATGTAGCAGTCGGTGGATTATCCCCCGGGAAGCGGCCGTTAAGTGCTCTTAGATTTAGATGTTCAAGTTCCTGAAGCAGATGTTTTGAGCATCTCGTTGATTTATTGATTTTTGCTGAGCCCTGATTAGGTATCCCCCATACTGCAGTAAGATCTTGCACAGGGTCGTCATCCGGTCCTGACCCAAAAAGGTGTAAGTTGAAGTCACCAGCCAGGATAACATGATTGGTGTCTTGCTCATCCATTATACTTTTTATTTCTTTAGTCAACTCTTTTACCGCTTTTTGTTTTTGTTTGGGATGCACATAGGTGTTGATTATTATAATTTTTTGGGATGCCTTGTTGAAGTTGAGCGTTATCATTACTGCCTGAACCGGGCTTGGTGCTGCAATTTTGGCCTATATGGACAGGATTTTCCCTATTGTAGATATTGGGGCTAGGATCAGTAGCCCCCCCAAACGATGACCAAAATCAGACCCCTTTATAGCCGGAACAAAGTGGGAGGTGTTCCCCTGGAGCTCAAAGGCCTTATCTTCCCAGGTTTCCTGGAGCAGTATCATATCAAATGACTTTAAGTAATTTACTACCTCATGAACTTCAATGTTACTTGCTAGGCCGTTAATGTTCCAAATACGCATACTAATTTTGCCTTGCTCTACAGGGGCTACCAGTGGGGTGCACATCTCTTGTCAGTTTAGTCGCTCTGTTGTTAGTGTTCATTTTATTTGCGGCCAATTCTGCATTACCGATGTCGAAGCAGGAATTGGTGGCCTAAGGCTTGGATTCGGATTAAAGATCTTTGTGCAAGTAGTTGGAGCGCCAGGAGTGCTGCTCCTTGCCCCTCTTAATACAGATGTAGTGGTTTTGATTTGCGCATTGGCGTGGACATTTAGGAAAGGTGTTGGGTAGGGAGATTTTAATTCAGCTTCCAGCTTTATTCCCCAGAGCTTAAACTTACTTTCTTCTTTCATGATTTTATTAGCTATCCCACTAGAGTTCCATCTTGTTTTGGTCGCCTCTGGGCACAGCCGATTATTAGTTGGAAGGAATTCTATGGAAAGCAGATCTGCTGAGCTTATATTTTCTAGGCCCGTGATGGAATTTAGGAGTCGTAATATGTTCCCTCTGTTTAATACATCTACTCTTCCCCAGGATTCGTACTCAGGGATGAAAGTAATGATGGCCGGTCCTTCTGTAATTCTCACCTCCGTTTCCTGGGTAAGGGTTGCCTCCTGAAGATGGGGCCTTAATTGCAAAAGGTTGTTCTTTCCCGCTCCTGGATTGCCATAGGTGCGGGAGATTTGCAGGGGGTCAGTAGAAAGCTCAATTTTTCCTGGTGAACAGCATGTGGTCGCGGTGCTTCTCGAAAGCTGTTGTACTAGATCTCTGTATTCGGTTGGTTGGAATACTTGTGAATATCGCCTTGAACTTTGTTTCTCTTTAATGATGGTGGTTGGTTCTTGCTTTGGTGTTGCTAGCTCTTTTCCTATTAGAGTTGACCCCTGTTTATTATCACATTTTGAGATACTCTGTCTTGGTGATCTTAAGGATGCCCCCGTAGTCGTTACCGCCGTAATATTAGGCCTTGCAGTGGGATGGTCAACCCTGTCTGACAAGGTGGAGATAGAGACGTGCCTAACTTCCTCAAGTTCGGGGTCAGGTACTACTGAGGTTGCGTGAGGCTGATTCGTGACGCAGAGGTCCAGGACTAGTGCCTTCCTGTTTTGTCCCTTCCTTTTTTGTTTGCGATGGGCTTTCCGAGGCGAGTGATTTTTTTGGGCAGGACTCTCTTTTGTTGTTGCCGTTGCTTCGCTGCCTTTGGGGAGGGGGAGTAAGTTGGTTGGTAACAAGTCCGTTTTTAGGAGTTCAGGTAGTGCTGATACAGGCCTACGTAAGCCGTCGGTGGAGTAAGTTAGCACTGGGGCGTTGCCTTTTATATCTGATTGAAGGTTACCTAACATAGATGGTAATGTTACTAACTTATCGATTATTGGGGCACAGGTGCATTCTAATTGAGGGGTTTGACTTCCGTAGGCCGCTTCTTGACCCCGCTTTATTAAACTATTAAGTTCAGATAACTTTTTATCAATCCCTGACGTAAAGTCCGCCAAGGTCTGAAGGACCGAAAGCTGAAAGTCCAGTTTGTGCGATTGGTACTGAAGCACTGTAGCTGAATATTGCATTGTACTTAGCATTGTAGCCCAAATAGATTCTGTGTACAGGGCTCCGCTGAGGTTGCTTCTTTCTAGCCGGGGTGTGTTGATTGTTGCAGCGGACATATGGTTTGAGGCAGGTTTTAGATTGTATGAGGCAACAAGTTCCTCCCATTCCTGAGAGGCCAGGAAGGACATGTCTGGGTTTGTTAAATGAGAATCTTCATAAGGAGACATCGTACAGCGCTCAGAGGGTTTGTTATCCAGTGGATCACTGAAAGCTACCGGGGCTGCCGGAGCGCCGGCTTGTATGCTCTGCATCTGAAGTGGAGAGCTGTTTTTTGGCTGCGAGAGAAGGACCCTTGCCTTGTGGTCTGCCAACTGGCTCAATTCCAAGGAAGAGACCCGAGGGTCCTTAGGGTCCGCTCGGAATTTAGTTTCCGGTTGCTCCAGAGCTTCTGTGGTGCTTGTGTTTTGCTGATTATTAATATCTGCTATCTGGGTTTTTCCATGCTTTAGAAGACTTTTTGGGCTGCCTTGTACATTGGCGGCTGTCTCCTTAGCTAACTCGCTGCCGTCCCTGCCGGCTCCGACACCAATTATATTTTTGACTTCCCTGTTTGTCCGGGTGTCTGTGTCTTGTTTTGAAATAGCCTGGTCTACTACCGTAAGTGCGGTCCCTTGATGGTTTTTAACTTTATGGTGAGTCAAGGATTCGGTAGATATAATGGAGGTCTGGGGAATTAGTTCAAACTTCCCTGGCTGCAGTGGCGTTTGCAGCCCTTTTACGTTCTCACTCTTAGAGTAAATTACTGTTCCAGGATCTTTCAGGAAGGAACATTTTGTGTAAATTTTTGGCTGGAGGGTGCAAGGGTTTTTCCTATGGGGTGCCCCCTCAATGCTTATGAGCTCTTTTTGCTCTTGAATTCCTGGTGACAGCTTCAAGTCGCCTATCTGATGAGAAATTGTTGTCGCCATACTTTGGGCTTTACTGGCGATTGTGCCATTGGTGAGAGTATTTATGGGGGTACTGGTGCTGGTCTCACCCATGACTGTATAGCCTTTTGTACTTATTTTGTCGGGGCTGGCCCTAATTCAAGGGCACTTGAGCCCTCTCTGTTAACTTTCGCCTTTTTTGATTTGGATTTTGGTCTTGTGTGAGTCCTCCTCACTCTGCCTGACCGCATGACCCCCTTATTAGCCTTTTATAATCACCTTGTGACCTTGTAACCTGGATTACACAGTCCACTAAACACTTGGCCCACGATATACTTATAGACGATGCTTGGTGTTTGGTAATTGCTCCGTCTACGAGGTGATCTATTGTCGTGTTGACCCTGCAGCCCCCCTTTTTTTTTGGGTCACCTGAGCTTGTCCTTCACTTAAAACTCTTTAACTCTGTGACTTTTTGACCGCTGAAAATCCGATGACCTCCTTCCCGCAGGCTCTATAGGCTCTAAAGTCTTGCTGCTCCTTCCCGTCCCGTCTATCGTTATGTGGGGTGAAGCACCAACCAGTCGAACAATCGAGTGGTGTCTGATGACAAGCGAACAGCGTCACAGGTGGGCCCACAGCCCGTAGCCGCACTCTGCTTAGTGATGGATCTTAACTATGTAATGTTACCAAGGATTGACAAGCTCAGGCAGAAGCAGTTGCGGTAGTTGTGGCTGAGGCTGTAACTACTACTATAAGGGCTTTAGTTGATGATAGCCGATAGTTAGCTAACAGCCCGCTAAACAAATCTGAGCAAGATCGGTCGGACCGGTTAGGGTCAGTTAGGGCCAATAGAGATGAAAAGCACTAGGGCAAAAGGAAGGCAAGTGGGCAGGCAAGCGGCAGATGGCAATGGCCAAATGGCAGGGGGCAGGGGGGGAAAGCCAGAGAGCAGGGCACACTGGGGAGCCGCAAGCCACACCCAACCTAGTTGGGCCGCTTCCGCGGACTCATCTGGGCACTCACTCAGCGGCCGCTACTAACGGTGCCGCGCTCTCACACTCCCTGCTTACCTGCTGCCCCTGCCATTGCCGCTATCCGCAGAGTCCGGAAATGCCTGGAAGTCTAGGAGTCCAGGAGTCGCCCTGTGCTCCCTGCAGAATTTAAACGTTCCAACACTGAATCGCTCCAACGCTCCGTGCTTGCTGAGCCCTGCAGTGGCTCCTCGACTCCTCGGCTCGTGCGCCCCCCCCCCGCTGAGCCGCGTTCCTCCGCTCCTCAGCTGCTTGTTTGCTGCTTGTTTGCTGCTCGGCGTCTCACATGACCGTCCATGTACGTCAACTATAGGATTCTCCCCTCAGAGGTTGAGCAGAGATTCACTCAGAAATGTGGTTTGGCCCACCCAAAGTGGGTTTAGTTAGTTGGTAGGAGTCCCTCCTCGCAAATTAGTAACCCCATTTATGACACATGCTTAGAAAAGATAGATAATTTACTGGTGTCATAGACATGCATAACCTTCCTGTTTTACATGTGAACACTCCCTTGCACTGCTTATATTAATTCAGTTTTTAATTAAGATATGTCTATACTCTCAATGCGCAGGGCAATAGAAAACATCCCAAAATGCACATTCAATGAGACTGATCAGTAAAATATAAGATACTCCCGCTAACGTTCACAGTGTGACATAAATAATAGTAGAAAAACAGTAGTAGGTAATGTGCCGTCCCGTCTGGCAGATAGGGAGGTAAGGCCTGGCAGTACTACTCGCAGTGGTATGCAGGGGATACAAGTAACTGGGACCACAATCAGTAATACAGTGTCGGGAGATGACCCACGTGCTGGTCCTCCCCATTTATTAACCCCGCAGGCCACGCCTGGCCTGCGGATGACGTGGGTACAACATCCGGCTTATGCCCCAAAACACAGGACCGCTAACTATTACATCCCTCCCCAACTTGGATCTTCAAAATCCACTCCAGAAAGACCAACTAACACTTAGGAAGTTCGGTTAGAAGTCTGTGACGTATTTAGCAGGCAAAGTCCAGAAGATGCTGGTTGGGCCGGGGATTGGGTCGCAACCCATAGCGATGTTGTTGTTGACCCCGACTGGAGGGTCTACATGGTGACAGTGAGGCTGGTGGCGAGCTGGGAGGCAGAGGCCCTGATGAAACAGAGTCTGGGATGTTGATCGCTTCCTCCGCTCGGCAGGGGTTATCTCTGTCCGGATCCGGTGGGTCTCGAGGGTCTGACTCTGAGGATACCGGCGGAACTTCTTTAAACCAGGAGATGTTGCGGGATATTTCCTCACTTCCTTTCCGAGCTGTCACCATGGTGCCATTGCTGGAGACGACTGTCCATACACCTGGTTCATGGGCAGTCCGGAACTTCCCTCCCGGCCGGCGATCTTTGAGAACTGTGGCACCTGGTCAGAGTGACCGGGGTACGGCTTGGCGTCGGATGCTCGCCCGGCAATTTTGCCGTTCATGCCTCGCCTGGGTTTCCTGCACATCATGGGGCGGGGGTGTCCACCCTGGACACGTGGGGATCAGGTCTCTCCGTGGCCCTCTGAACATCAGTGCCCAGGGGCTCTGTAGCGTGGTGCAGTGTGGGGTGCTCCTATATTCCCGGAGGAACTCATGGAGGCGCCACTCAGGGTCTGCTTGTTCCACGTTGGCAATGCGCAGCATTTTGTTTAATGTCCTCATAAATCGCTCCACATCCCCGTTGGCTTGGGGCCATTGGGGTGTGACGCGGCGGTGATGGATCCCTCGTTGTTGGGAAACATGGCAAAATCCGCCCCTTGAAATGGTGGCCCATTGTCACTTCGGATCTCGGTGGGGAACCCAAACGTGGCAAACACTTTATCCAGGACGGGTGCCACCTGTGCGAATGCGGTCGACACGACTGGTTCCACTATGGGGTATTTTGAGAATACGTCTATGAGGACGAGCGTATGCTTCCCTCCCGGGAAGCTCCCAAAGTCTATGCTGACTTTAGACCATGGGACAGTGCAAGCTTCTTCTGTGATTACCGGGATCGGTCGCTCAAGTGCACTTGTCATCTGACAGGCTGGGCAGCGGCGTACTAGATCCTTAACCATCGTTTCGAGTTCTGGGAACCAGACCTTTTCTCTCATTCTTGCTTTCATTTTCGTCACTCCTTGTTGACCCCCATGGCACAGTTGGGTTGCTCGTTGCCTCAGAGCTTGTGGGATTACCAGCCCCGGGCCTCGCAGGAGTATTCCATCTGACGTGGCGCTCAGCTCGCTTCACACTCTCCATATTTTTGTCAATTCTCCGCGGTCCTCGGGCGTTCACATGTTGGAGGTATGTCTTCCATGACCCTTCTTGAACTGCTTGCAGAGTCCGGGTGTATATAGGGTCTTGTTCAGCGGCTTTCCTAATGTCCTCCAGCCTCATCGCCTGGGGGCATGCTGCCACAGAGATCATGTTTATATACTGTTCCACCTCCTTGAGGTTGTCCATCTCCTCCTTTGGGGGCGGGTGTCGGGACAGGAAGTCGGCGGGGTTTCTCGCCCCAGGGCGGTAGACTACCTCCATCTGGTAGGGCTGGAGCTGTATGGCCCATCGCTCAATTCGGGGGGGTGGATGAGGGGCCGATCCTTTGAAGAGAGGGACCAGAGGCTAGTGGTCCGTGACCACAGTGAATGGCTGGCCTGTCAGGTACAGATGAAAATGGTTGCAGGCCCATTTTATCGCGAGTGCCTCCCGCTCAATTTGAGCATATCTTGCTTCAGTGGGGGTCAGTGACTTGCTGGCAAATGATAGGCTCCTGCTCCTGAGCGAGCACTGCTCCCAGCCCCACTGGACTGGCATCTACTAGTAGTTCAGTACGCTTCGCCGGATCAAAGTAGGCGAGGGTGGCTTCTCCCAGTAGTGCGTCCTTGATGCTCTGGAACGCCTCCTCTTCCCGCGGCCCCCAGTTCCACTTGACATCCACTTTTGTGAGAGCCCTCAGTGGCTCGGCGCAGGTTGCGAGATCGGGTATGAATCTCCCGCAATAAGTGGCCATGCCAAGAAAACTCCTCACTTCAGTAGGCGTGGTTGGAGCTGGGGCACTCCGGACGGCTTGCGACTTCTTCGGATCCACCTGGATGCCCTCTTGGTTGAACAAGTATCCGAAGAATTCTAGGGACGGTTGAAAAAACAGACACTTCTCCCGGTGGAGTGTTGCTCCATGTTCACTGAGGCGACGCAGGGTGCTCCTCAGATGTCTGTGATGGTCAGCGGCAGTTGCTGAGTGGATCAGGATGTCGTCGCTAACGTTTATCACCCCAGGTAGGCCAGATAACATCTTGCGGATGGTGTTCTGGAACACCTCTGCGGCTGAGAATATCCCAAAGTTCAGTCGTTTATACCGCCGCAACCCCAGATGGGTACTGAAGGTTGTAATGTAGCGGCTTTCTTCCGCTAAGGGCAGTTGGTGATACCCCACGTTTAGGTCTAAGTTTGAAAACCATCTGGACTCGTTGACATCCCCAATTATGTCATCCATGGTCGGCGTTATGTGGCGCTCCCTTTTTATTGCCCGGTTGGGTAACCTCATGTCGATGCAGAGACGTATGACTCCCGGCTGTTTAGGCTTCTCCGCGTTGACCATCGGGGACACCCATGGCGTTGGTCCAGAGACTTTCTCGATCACCCCCTGCTTCTCAAGCTTTTCAAGTTCCCTTTCCACCAGGGGCCTCAGGTGAAATGGGACTCGCCGATGTCATAGTGCCACAGGGGTGACAGTCTTGTCAATGTCGCACTTGATGCGTTCAAGCCCTTGGAAGAGTTCTGGTAACTGGTCCAGTATCTCGTCGACTTGGTTCACTTGGACGCTTCTGTCAAACGACACCAAACCAAGGTCTTCCGCAGTGTGACTGCTGATTAGGGTGTCTGCTTCATGGTCTATGACATGGATGACGGTTATAACTTCTTGGTCCTCTGACCTGACCGGGACGGATATTTTTCCTCTCAATGGCAGAGGGGTTTGGCTCCCATAAGCAAATATCTTGGTCCGGGACGGGGTGATCCGCGGTCGAGGTTGGAGGCCCATCACATTTACGGACGCCCCCGTGTCGATGATCGCTCTCACCTCCGATCCTACAATCCTGACCACGCATGTGGGTTGCAGCCTTCTGCGACGCTTGAGTTCTCGTGTGAACGAGATCAGGTATGTCTCCACTTCGTCCTCCTCTGCGGACGAGTCTTCTGGCCCTTGGTACCTTCGGCTGGTTCTTTGTGGTTCTTCCTTCTGCGTGGAGTCTGCAATGGACAGCTGTCGCACTGTTCGTGAGGGTGGCCTTTGTCCTCGGGTGTCTCGGCCCCGGTTCCGTCTTCTGAAGACGGCTGCAAAGTGGTTGGGAATCCCACAATTCGCACATGTTTTGCCTTGCGCAGGGCAGTCCTTTGCTGCATGTGGCTCATGCCCACAGTACCCACACCGGGTCTTAGACATCTCAGGCTTTGTCTTCCTGGGTGTATCACCTCGTGTCTGTGCTTGGAGAGCGTCAGCTCATTCTGTTTTGATGGTCTCTGGTCTTCCTTGCATCTTCGTGAGGGCCTGGTCCATTTCGTTTGCTCTTGCCGCGGATAGATTGTAAGTCCTGGCTAGTATGAGGATGTCTTACAGGGCGATTTTTGGTTGACGCAAAATGAGGCCTCTTAGTGTCTTGTCTCGGCACCCTTGGATGAGCTGGGCCCTTATCTCTTTTGGCTGATCATCCTCCGTGCACGTGCTAGCCAGCTCGCGCAGACGAGCGTAGAATGCGTCAATCGACTCCCCTTCCCGTTGGCGTGCCTGGCGCAACTTGAATCGTTCGAAATCGGGATTGAGTTGGGGATCGAAATGTGCATTTAACGCTGCCACCGCAGCCTCGTAGTCTGTGGCAATGCCAGTGTTTCGCAAGTGTTTGAATAGCTTGAACATTTCATCTCCACCATAGTGGAGCAGTAACAACCTCTTCACTGCCCCATCGATCTCCCTGGTGGCTACGAAATAGTTGTTCAGGCGTTCTATCCAAATCTTCCACCTTGGGTATGCTGTCGCTGGATCTTCCAGTTCACTGAAAGGTGGTAGCACCCCGGTAAGTGCTTGGGCTTGCCTGGGTTATCGTCCGCCATGCTTCTGGTGGATGGTATCCTTCGTTGTTCTTTCTGTGCATTTCCCTGTCTGTGTCTTCCTTTCCCCTCTCAGTGTGGTCGTGTACGCCTTTGCTGGGCCTTCTCTTTGTCTTTGTCCTTGTTTGTCCCTTGTTATTATTTCTTTTCTTTCTTTATTTTTGTATGTTTTTTGTTTTTTTCCTCTTTCAGGGCTGCTACCCCTTTCCTGTCCTCAATGGTGTGATGCCTGGTGGTGCCTCACTTCACTGGCACTATGCTTCCCAGGGCTGTTGCCTGTCCGTCCCTGCTGGGGGTATTTTCCTTGATGGGGTGTCCCTTCCTTCCCTCCTCTGGTATGCAGCCCCCTTTCTTTTTTTTCTTTTTCTTTTCTCTCCTCCTCCCACTTGAGGGATAGGCACTGTAGGAAAACCCTTCTTGCCCCCAGTGGTCCATGTGTGGGGAGCGTGCACTGCAGTGGTTTATTTTTGCTCTCTCTGGTGTTCAACTCGTTACGCGCTCACCTGTACACAGAGCGCGTGTCGACTAATTAGCAGGCGGGGCCGCCGTTGGGCTGGGAGTTCACTATCGCGGTGGCAGGAACGAGCCTGCAGGTGGTGCAGCAGCGTGCATGTGTTGCACTGGGCGCTCGGTGACGGCAAGGAGTTCAGGGTGTTGCCAGGTTTCTCCGCGCTGTAGCTCGGTGCTCGCGGTGCGTCTGGAATGCAGGCACTCACCGAAGACGGCCGTCCGTACTTCACTCTTCACCCGCTGCCAGAGTCGCAGCGGGCCTCTGCAGAGCAGCGCGGCGGGCGCTGTACACGCCACACTGGGCTTAAAGCAAGGGCAACAGCCAACAGACAGCGAGGGTCACGGCCCTCCTCGTCGCCAGTGTGCCGTCCCGTCTGGCAGATAGGGAGGTAAGGCCTGGCAGCACTACTCACAGTGATATGCAGGGGATACAAGTAACTGGGACCACACTCAGTAATACAGTGTCGGGAGATGATCCACGCGCTGGTCCTCCCCATTTATTAACCCCGCAGGCCACGCCTGGCCTGCGGATGACGTGGGTACAACATCCGGCTTATGCCCCAAAACACAGGACCGCTAACTATTACAGGTAATAACAGTAATATCTGGGAAGCACAAAATATAATTCAGAGGTGAAGACCCCAAGCACTCCAAACCGGAGTAGCCTCAACCCCTAACTAGCTTCTATAGCATCGATCGATCGAGGAATGTATTGAAATAACAGCTGGGACAGATCACCTGAAGACGTTTGAACTGCCGGGACCATGTGGTTAACCAGCAGAGGGCGCTGTGACCATAAAATTAAATCTGTCATGAAATGTAAATTGGCAGGCAGGAGACGCGGGAGGAGCCGCTTTAACGAGGCAGCGTTCCCACTCCTGAACTGACTACCCCTCTTCATCGATTACACATCATCGGAGCTAAACTGGCGATATTACAAGCCACTACACACCCGTCTCTTCCAGCTGTCAGCTGTTCCGCGCCGCAGATGGAAGGGTCTGCACTGCAGCCTGTGGGCCCTTGCTTACTCAACGTCTTCACTCGTGAACGCAGCATCCATCCCCGGGAGACACCCAATTAGCGGAGCAATTATGCTTGGTTTAACATTCTGTCCATGAACTGTCAGTCCAGAGGCCGGTTCTATCTCGGTGGGTCTGAGTAAAAAAGAGTCACCATTTGATGTAACACCTGTAAAGACGGTTGTCAATCTTCAACCTGCTGCGTGTCCATATGTAACTGTCTTGATCGGGCTGCCACATCTACCTAAGGGACAAATTGAATCCTGGTCAGTGCGACATAAAGGGCTGCCAATCGCACCAAAGATATTTTGTTAGTGCGAAGGAGTGCTTGGATTGGGCCGGGCCCTGCTGCCTGACATCAGGGCTGATTGTGTAATTCTGAACTTTAGGTTTCCTTGGTTGGCTTGCAGTTTATTGTTTGGTGCTAATTGTCAAAATGCCTCAAGGAGTCTCATTACTCTGGTCCCTTTAGGGTATTTTTTACAAACCACCAGCCTTCCAAACCCAGAGGCATGGCCGCCTTCCAGGACCTCGAATTACTAGTTTGAGCTAGCCTCCAGACTCCCAGCACTCGCTTTTGTCACGCCTACCCGAGGTTTATCAATCTAGATTACCAGTTAGGGAGTCCATCCAACGCTTAATAGCACCTGCCGTGAGTCCTACTGTCCCTTTTACCATCCCCATGATGCCTTTTCAGACTTGGACTGACCCCTGTAGTGGAAAATCAGACTTCTGCTCAGGGAATTCCCAGCCTGTTAAGGATGAACTTTCTGGTTTTAATCAAGGGAGACCTTTTCTATATTTATTTATTTGGTGTTTTATATAGCGCGATCATGACCCTAAATAGGGTATCAGAGCGCTTTACATTTACATATCTTTAAACTTAGAACAACACGAACGACTTGCAGATTTAGTAAAAATAATCAGTGTACAGCAAGTTGCTAGAAACAGTTATGCTACAAGGTCATAAGTAATTATACATTGATTTGTGAGAGAAACATTTGTGCTTTAACATTCATATATACAAGACCAAAATGAGGTTAGTGGCCGATGTGAGGTAGCCTGTGTGTGAACAAGAAGGTCCTCTGATAATGTCAAGTCTGCTGAAATTATGGAAGGAATTTGCTCATAAAAAAGTATTTGGCTTAATTTTTGAAAGCAGAGATGGACGAAATTCTTCTAATGTTAGGGGGTAGAGCGTTCCAAATTCTTGGTGCTGCACCAGAGAAAGCTCGGTCATAAGTTCTTTTCTTTCGGAAGAGGGCCGGTTTCAGTAATAGATCTCCATGACTTCGGGAAACTCGGCATCCTCCTGATAGTGTGATTTTCTGGGCTAGGTACATTGGTGTTTTGTAGTGTATCGCTTTGTGAGTGATACATGCCATTTTTAGTTGTATTCTTGCTTCGTAAGTCAGCCAGTTGAGCGCTTTCAGATGAGGGGTGATGTGGTCGAATTTTCTGGAGCCAGTGATAAGTCTTGTGGCCTCATTGAGACAGGGTTTTAGTGGTGCTGTTGAAATCTTGGGAAGACCGGCTAGAGTTGTGCAACCGTACTCGATCCTCGATATGACTAGTGCCTGGACTGCTGTTTTAACGTCTGAGTTATTTATGAAAGGTTTCAGTTTTCTGAGGTAGCTTAAATGGAAATGGGCGGTGTTTGCCATCGTGTTAATATGTGTTAGCATGTTCAGGTTTTTGTCTAGCATAATTCCCAGGGATTTGATTGAATCTACAATCCTCGGAGTACAGTTTAGCGCCGTGATCAGTTTGGTCCACTCCAAGATATTCTTAGTGCTTTTCTGGGGGGAAATCAGAAGGAATTCAGTTTTATGCGGGCTAAGCTTGAGGTGATTACTAGTTAGCCAATGGACGGTTCTCTTTAGTGCCTGATTCATGATACCGATCTCTTCTAACGATGTGAACTTGATGTAAAGCTGTGTATCATCTGCGTACATGTGGAAGGAGATGTTTGCTTGTTGTAAGATTTCCGTGAGTGGCTCTACGTACAGATTGATTAGAGCAGGGGATAGTGTTGAGCCCTGTGGTACTCCAATAACATTTCTGGATGATGCAAATAGTTATTTGGTTCACTATGAATTTTTGCGATCTGTTCTCTAAGAACAAACTAAACCACTTTAGGACTGTACCCTCTAAGCCCATCCTTTTTTTCAGGCGATCTAGTATTTTGGCATGGTTTACAGTGTTGAATGCCGAGAGAGGTCGAGCAGGATTAGGAGACAGGTTTCGTTGAGGTCGAGGGCAAGTAGAGCGTTGTCCACGATGTGCAGAATTGCTGTTTCAGTGCTGTGGTTTGGTCTAAATCCTGATTGGAAGTCATTCAGCAGTTTGAATTCAGAGATGTGTTGGCTCAGTTGTTGTTGTACACATTTTTTCAGGACTTTGACTAGCATGGGAATGTTTGTTACTGGTCTAAAGTTGTTAAGGTCTGAGGGGTTCTCTGTTGGTTTTTTTAAGATTGGAGTGACTTGCCCTGTTTTTAGGCAGTCCGGTAGTGGGCCTTGCGATAGCGAAGCGTTAATAATCTTTGTCCATGAGGGGATGAGCAGATGGTTTATTGTAGACCAACAATTTGCAGGTAGAGGATCGTTGAAGTGATTGTTTGGTTTTATGGTCGAGATAATCTTTGCAATATCTATGTCAAGGAAAGGCTTGAATTCTGACCATAAAGCATTATTTTTGGGCATTTCCAGAGCTGGTTGATATCGAGGCTTAGCTGGGGTGCTCTTTTTGATCAAAGGGCATTCAGCTGCCTTTTTGAGCTCCACCTCCATCGATTTGGCTTTGGCTGTAAAGAAGGAGGAGAATTCTTCGCTGCTTATGTTCGATTTTGTAGCTGTTAGTGCAGATTTGGCCATTTTGTTGGATTGATCTTTTAGCAGTTCGAAGAGTTTCCTCAGTCTGTTTTTTGCATTATCCAGTTCTTTTCTAAAGAAGTCTTTTTTTGAATTTAGAATGCTTTTATTGTAGGCCTTTCTGGCCTGTCTTAGTTGGATTAAATGAGGTGAGGAAGGGTGTTGCCGCCATTTCCGCTCTGTGAGTCTGAGTGATTGTTTTTCTTCGTTGAGGGATCCGTTAAACCAGGGTTTTTTATCTTTGTCAGGGATCCTTTTGAGTTTTAAAGGGGCTATGTCCTCTATTATGCTCGTCATCGTATTGTTGTAGTATTCCGTGAGGTCACTGACGTCTACCAGGTTATTAGGACGTTGCAGTTCTTTCTCACAGCGTGCTGCGAGATTTTCCATATTGAGCCCTCTGGTGTCACAAATCCATTTTCTGGGTTTTATTGATTGTGAGGAGGTTTTCGTTTTTATGTGGGGTATTTGGAAGGTAATGATGTGATGATAAGACCAGTCGCAAGGGATGCTCTCGATTTTATTGACAGCTTTTTCTTTATAGATGGTCCAGTCTAAGGTAGAGCCTTTAGAATGGGTTGGTAGATGACATTCTTGAACCAGCAGTTGATCTTCAAGGAAGGCTTTGAGTAAATTGATCTGATTGTCAGTATGATCCTCCCAGTGAAGATTGAAGTCTCTTAGGAAAATATAATTGGAATGGGGAGTAGAGTTTGCTGTGATGATTTCTATCAGCTGGTCTATGAACATGGTGTTTTTGCCTGGGGGGTGGTAGAATGCGTGAAGTTTGCAAATTTGATTGTCTAAGGATCTTAAGGACAGACCGAGATATTCACATGACTCTAGGGGGTCTGACTGTACTTTCGTAATGGCAATGTCAGATCTATGTATACAGGCGATGCCTCCGCCCTTTTTGTTTAGCCTGTCTAGTCTCACAATGCAGTAGTTTGGGGGGACTAATAGATCTGGGCATGGGGAGGATGAACCAGATAGCCATGATTCTGTTAGGATAGTTACGTCGATTTCCTGGTTTAAGATGAGGTCGGCTATGTCTGCGGCATGTTTCTTTGCTGACCGACAGTTGAGTAGTAGACACAGAATGGGTTTCCGTGGTTTGATCGTTAACGATTCTTGCTTTTCGGGAATTAGGATCACATTTTTTAGGTTGTTGAAGTCTGGCATTCTATGGCTAGTCTTTGCAATTCTGCTTGCGTTAATTGGGACTGACTGAATGATATGTTCGTCTAACTTAGTGGGAGGATTGGGGGATGGTTCATATGATAGCAAAAGGGTTTGTATCTCATTGTCTGTCAGATATCTGAGTTGATTGCGAGGACGGTATAGTCTGTTTGTCGCTGACATTGGGATAGACTTTAGTTTATTTTGGGTTTCGTGAGCGGGTTTCTGTAGGAGCTCCAATTTTGATAGATATTTTTCTGATAAGAGTAGTAGGTTCTTCATATCTCTGATAGCGAATTGCATGGCTTTGTAAGTCTTGCTCGATTGAGAGCTGAGATTATCAAACTCCATACTGGGATGAGGAGAGCTGAGATTTTCAAACTCCATACCAGGTTGAGGAGAGACAGGAGGTTGTATGGGTGACCCTGTTGGTATGCTAGAATAAGTTGTCTCTGGGGGATTGGGGCTACTGTTAGTCTTTTCTGTGCATATTTTCTTATATCTTACTGCTGTTTCGCGGTTCTTAGTGCCGGTCCTATGAGTACATCTCCGATTATCCTGGTCAGTGACTGTTGACTCCATCCTAAGGACTTTTTCCAATAATGGGTTAGGACCGGTGTTGGTGCTTGATTCAGAGCTATGGGCTCTGTGGTTAGTGGGGGATAATGTTGATTTAGATAGATGTGGGCTGTTACTCTTAGCTTCGGAGCTTCTGGATTCCTGTTTCGACTGTTGGGGCTCTTTAGCGGTGATGTTTTCCATCTTGGTAGATTGATTCCTGAGTGGGGAGATGGCTTGCGATTTGTTATTTGGCAGATTTCTTGAAGGAGGGCTGTTAAGAACATGTTCTTTTATGGTTGAGAAATATTCGTCGAATAGTTCCAGATCTTTGTTGGCGGCTTGTGTGAGAATCGTGCCGTTTTTGTAGCATGTTATATTCAGTGTATCTCTTAGTTTTCGAGAGGGTGTTATTAGCATCTTAGTGCCGTTAGGAATGTTTCTCATTTCCTGTACCTTAAGCACGTTATTTAGGGTGTCGCGCCATTTAGCCATTTTAGTAGTGAAAAATATTAGGTCGTTAATAATGGCGCCTTTTTTATGTTGATGGAGGGGTCTGAGATTAAGGTTTCTGGGTTTTTTCTAAGTAGGTTGTGTTTAAAGGATTTGGTGGCATTTTTAGAGAGATTAGGAGGGTATGAGATTGTATAGGAGTTCCTTCCTTCGGATTTCAGATAGGACCCTGTCATGATTATGAGTAATGATTTCGGTCCTTATTATTGTATCCTCACTTGCTATGTCTATCTTGTAGCAGGAGGAAGAATATAAAGATATCTTAAATTATGTGTTTCCTCAGTTGTTGAGTGTTCTGTGATGGGGGATATACACTGTAAACTGATAACTCATTGAATGGGAGCTAATCCAACATGTCTGCCTTAATGTTAGGTACTTACGAAGTAGACCTGTTTCTATCTTCATTGGTTGTCTTAGATCTCTACAGAGCAGTCCTGTTTCAATTTTCATCTGTATTCCTGAGGGCGAATGCTCTCTTTCTTTAATTGGTCTTATTGAGGTGTGTAATTGGTCTTATTAATGTGAGGGATTGAAGTGTACTGACCAATCCAAGATGGCTGCTATCCGTGGATGAAGGTTGCACACCTTTTTCTATTTCCATGGACAATGAGGTAAAGATCTGGGGAAGAGGGCACGGGGCGCCTCTTCTTGTTATGTGCTGGATTGAGGCCCTAACATAGGTGCGCCGTTTCAGAGGCACAAATGCTTCGTGCCACAAAGACAGGCAGGCCCTTTCACCTACATTAGCCCTCCCTTCACAAATAACGAGCAACAGAGGCTGTCCCTTATCTGACGTGTGCTCTGGGTGCAGAAGACGGTCTATCCTAAATACGTCATAACCATGTACAACAGTGACTAACCTACGTCACAACGAGTTCTTAGAAACAGACCCTTAGCTCTTGGGATTTTCCCTAGCACAGGATTATTGATTTCTCCAAGAACTCATTAAATATGCATGAACCACTATTTCCTAAGGGTTCATTCCTGACGTCTTCCTCTGACCGACTTTACGTCAATACTAACATTCCAAGGCACCTATCAGGTATAAATATACCTCCCTTTGCCCAAGCAAACTAGAGGGGACCGAGACTTCCATGCCGACACTCTGACCTGAGACGCTGTAACCTGCAACATGCCACAGCTCCAGCTGGCAGAGGTCCATCCACCCATCCTGGGGTGTCCAGCTCGAGACCAGGATGAAGTCCCACTGAGGTAATGGGGTTAGACTAAATCCTAGGGGGATTCTTGGCTCTCTAAGACCTACACACATGCTAGGTACACTTAGGTACATCTAGTTAGGCATCATAGGGGTATAGGCTTTATCTTAAATGCATTCTGTATTTCATGTATGTGTTCATTACTATTGCACAATAGTAAAACTGTACCATGCATTTTTATTTAACTGCACTGCTGGCCATATTTCTCTGCTACTGTCCAACAGTTGTTGCAGCACATATTACCAGTACTAGAATAACAACTGTGCAATAAATTTTATTGTAAACACACCCGGCTGTTTCTTCTATGTACTTCTCTGAGATGAGTGACTGAATGAAAAGTAGTATATTGTTTCCACGATCCTGAGGGATCAGGGTTTTATGTTATGTGGTTGCCAGAAGCTATTCCCTTCTTGTTGTCAAGAGGTTTCTAGTGGCCTCTGAGCTAGCTGGTACACAGTAATTAAGTTTAATATACGCGATAGGGGCATACCGACCTCAGTCCTATGCCAAGCCTATAGTGTATGTTATTCCAATGCGCAGAACCTATCAGGGAAATAGGAACTACACTACATGGCGCCCAACGTGATAATCTTCGTGTGCCTCTATTAATATCACTGTACCTCCTTGATCTGTTAAACCATGTCTGAGGGGTTTTTGTGTGAGTGTATGCCTGATTTTGGATGCAAAATGTATTGCATTTGCTTCCTCTTCGTCGTTTGAGACCTGTGTCCCAGTGACAGGAGCAGCTGCCTCGACAGACATTGTGTTGTAAAAACAAAATGACCTAAAAAAGGGTTTTAAAATAAGGTTTTTAAAAGGCACAATTGTTCGGGAACTTTTTCCTTCAAGCTTGATTAACCAACAGCCAATACATAGGAAGTTTGCCTACTCAGCTGTGGCGGAATTTTGTGCCTACCCACTCCAGACGTCTCTGGCGTTTTGTGAGTAGGGGTCTCTGAGAATAAGCATGACTGAACTACTCAGATTCTACTGTTAAATAAGTGCCAAATTCACGTTTGGGCGTCATGTATTGTGCGATTCCTTTTACTGTGTGCAATCATATTTACACCATTGGGAAGAAAATGGGTTTAAAGATGAAAAAGGTGGCATAATTAAACATAAAAATTATGGGAACAGGTAGTGGAGTTGAAAAGCGACCTACCAAACAAAAACTCACGTGATTACCACACTGAGTCATCAACATGATGGCGTGCACGTTACAGGGAATTCATTGGCAATAGAAGCCACACGGGGCTGTTCACACAGCTTCCGTAGCTGCGCACACTCGTTCAACAACGAGAATAGACGGTTAGAATATGGTGGCTGTAATTGCTTCACGCAAAGGCAGCACAGCAGTGCCTAAGAAATTTCTACTCATATACTCCTACAAGTTAGGTGCAAACAACATTCCATATGCTCAGATTCCTGGAGTGGGGGATAGAGTATTTCCAAATATGGATAGTAGGCAGGAATTAATCATTTAAAGCACACAAGGGCTTGGGCTCCGCGCAATTCAGGGGTAATAGCTACTATTTCTTCATTCCAAACAGTGCTATTGGTGGCCAGGGTTCAGAAGTCAGACTATTGGCTTTGTCTTGAACTGCAAAATCTGCAAACAAATGCCAGGCTACACCATCACAAGACCCGTGCAGGTCCCATTGCTAGACAGCATCAGACTATCCACTAGATTGTGTTGTGTAACAGGACCACTGCGGCCCCTCAAATTTTGAGGTGGCTTAAAAATATATCTTGGTGGCAGTGGATCTGTGCTCAAGTTTCCTATAGGTATGGCCTCAGCACTCGGCTGACGCTCAAAACTGTTTTAGAAAGATTTGCGAGTCCATAACAGGAGATACGCAATCAACGTTACACCCCGACTGTGGCTCCACACTTAGCTCTCAGGCTGATAAAGAGGCCATGGAAGGGATGGACGTAGTATTGTGGTACTCCTCTCCAACGCCATCCTGAGGAAATTTAGGTAGAGGAGAGGAAGGACTGGGGCATAGAGCAATCCTTAACAGCTAGGGTATTAGGCGGGGCGCTAGTGAGGTCAAACACTTATATGGATTCACGGGGCAATACACACCCAGCCAAGAAGCTCTCTAGGAGGTCTGACTCCATTTACGAATGTGGGAACCTGATCATAAATGTGAAGGCACAGTGGCAGATGAAAACCATTCTGTATCTATGATCGTTTGGCTGTTTTACAGGAACTAAAGGAAACAAAGAAACAAACAAAGATTCTGTCAAAGTGAAACAGGCCGCCACTGGGAAGTCAAGGTAATCACGGCAAGACCTGTCTGAATCCCAAAAGTCGGGGATCTGGGCAGAGAGAGATAAAGATCGCGGACACAAAGGAATTTGGCCCCTCATACAGGAAAACCTGTGCCATTCCTTGAAGTGAAAGGAACAAGAACTGTACTTTTGCCGCATCTTGCTGTGAAAAAGGAAAACAGATTCATTTCAAATGAAAGAATCAACCAAAACTATGTGGCCAATACTGAGCAGTAGGCCTCGTGAACTCCACAGTAGTAGAAGTCCCTCTCACTACTATTCAAGAACTTCAAACTGAAAAGCTCATCACGTTTGAGAAATAAAATCCATGGAGTGGGGGACTATGCAACAATGCAATGGAACTAGTTCTCCTTGAACCAACTTTACAAATTCAAAATAAAAGTCAAGACAACACTCGAGTAGCAATTTGGCCAAAAACAAATGTGTACACCAACGTTTTTTCACAAAAGCATCAAAAAATAAAAGCTTCAACGTTTTTCAACAAAAACATCAAATAATAAATGCATCAATCTTTTTCAACAAAAACATAAAATATTAACTTCACCATCTGAACGTTTTTCAGCAAAGACATCAACTATTGACTTCAACATTTCAAAGTTTTTCAACAAAAACAGCAGAAATAACTTCAGCTAAACACGATGCAATTTCAACAATTGATCATACAGCTACTGGCTATTTCATTAACTGTGATACGTTTTCCATGGCTCCATGTGAACAGGAAGCGAAGCCAGTACAAAAACAAACAACGAACATGCAAGTACAAACTTTTGAACCTTTTCTTTTTCCAAAAGATACATATTGTCTTGTGGTTTGTGGCCTGCCTGGATACGTTGGCATAGGCCTGGCTGCCATGATGACTTTTGCGCACGTTCCTCTTAGCCGTTGTTCTGTCGCCCTCTGCTCCTGCCACGTTATTATACAACTGTCTGCATTTTCTGTTTTCCACCTTTTCTCCTGTTCCTTTTGGGCTCCGTCTGGACAACAGATACAAGGTCGAACAACACGTCCCTGGTTCTTGCTGATATGGCCAGTCCCTCGCACCTAGACATAACACTATGTACAGCTGCAATGGAGAAATTGGTGGGCTTTTATTATTGCGTTTTTTCCTCTTGAGAGGGACTTGAAGAAAACCTTTCCAGAGAGAAGAGCTGTGATTGTCTGCTGATGTAGTGCTTGCATCTAGAGACTGAGGTATGGGGGTTCGCTTGTCAAAGCCCAGAGGTCTTCTATTGTTATAATAAACAAGCTATTAGCACGGGGAGGGTGGTAAGGCCATACAGCCCTCTATCCATTGTTTGGTGAAATGCTTTCTCCGTTAGTATTCTATGGAGTTGTAACTATGCTGATTATATTATTCTTATGCATTATGCTGATAGTACTGTCACGTGTACTGTTTCTTAGAGCACGTATGTTGAAATAAACATTTTAACCTATACTGTGTCTCTCCTTACGCCGGTTGTGGACAGGTATGAGTGAGTGACGAAAGGGTGTTCTTGCTACTGCGAGTCCTGAGAGAGAGAGATACCGTGTTCTGGGTTGTCTAATCATTGGTACATTGTTGCTAATGGGACGCTAAGGCTAGTTGGGTTGGGGTTTTAGGTGCTAAGGTCTATGGTTGGCTCACCACTATATTCTGAGGTACTATTATCCTGTGCATAGCTCTGTGTGTGCAGAATCCCTACGACATGGCGCGACCAACGAGTGGGCTGCTTATCTGCGAGACGCTTGAGTAGTGTTTGTGCTTGTCCACAACACCCCTCACAGACGTTTCCGGAAGCGTGTGTGACGGTAAAACCTCCTATATTGTAATCTTTGTAGGTTCTTTCAAGCTTGAAGTTATTAAAAAGGTTTCTTAATTGAACCCTCTATTGTGCTGTCTACTGTTAGGTTGTTGAACAAACCCGATCGTAATGGCGGGTGTAAACATAGCGGCGCATAGCCGCACGGCGCTCCGTGATCACTTAAGGGTGTATGGAGTGCCAGACACGGGAGTCGAACTGATCTTTGTGGTACAAGTCGATCCGGCTTTCCACTTTGAAGTGTTCTACTCTTGGGTCACATTTCCGGCGGTGGATGGGACAGACAATTTGTTCCACGAATATGAACCCACCGTTGTTCCTGCTGCCTATAGACCTTATACTAATCTTGAAGTACCGCTCACGGCTTGGCAGCACCGTGTGTGGTTTGATGGCGCCCTCCCACAACCGGTAACAACGGTCCGTTTAGGCCCCTTGTCTATTGACGGGGCCACTTGGCCTGTTTTGGCCGGGTACACCCCACATCCGCGATTTATGCAAATACCAGTCGCTGAGCTGCGCAATATGTATTCGGCTTTGGTGCCCCACCTGGAGTTGCGGCCCATCCAGCAGCTGCAGGCGGAGTGACCATAAGTCCCGTTATGGTGAACTCAGTGATGGGCAAACGTCCACAAAATAAGGATGATTTACCTTATTGGCTTGCAGAAAAATTTGACCAGTTGGAGGCAGTTTTTCCAAACACGACACCAGTGGATAAACATAGAATTCTTACAATCAGTTTGCCAAAAGACTTAATCCCCGAGTTAACAGCATGCAACAACTGGGGTAGGGTATTCGCAGCAGTTTATTCGAAGTGTTTCGGCACCCTTCCATGACGGTTCTCCCTTCTGTGATTAAAAAGTACAGGATGAACATGGCCCTGAAGCGGCTGTGGAATTAGGGATGAGACTGGTGGGAGTGTTCGAAGTAGTAGCTGAGCTGATCCTTGCGAATGTCAAGGGCGATGCAGTGAACTTTCAAGTAGCTAATGCTTTGGCTTTGGTCCCAGAATTGGACAAGCCGCGCGAATTACCGAAAATGATTACCCAGGCTTACAAAACTATTGGCCGAAATAGCCTGGGCAATAAGCCTTTTGCAAAACAACAAACACAAACACAACAAAAACCTAAACCTCAATCTGAAAAAGATGAGAAACCAGTTTTTACTAAAAAGAGCTGGAGGTTGAAAAAACAGGGTAAGCAACAGAAGAAGCCGGGGTCGCGAGGCGCATCCCCTGTTTCTGTTTCTTCTGAACGCACATATGATTTGCGCGATAGGGCGAGAATAAAATCTCCGGATAGGTTTCAGATCCCTGATACGCGTTCTCCTCGTTCTTCACAGGCACAGACAACTTCGCAAGCCAGTGGAGGGGATCGCCAGGATAGAGGAAGGGGTCGAGAGGCTCCCCAGGGACGAGATCAACCTCCACAACAAGTCAGAGGGAAAGCAGAAGACTTTCAACGTTCTCGTCCACAATTTCAGAAGAAGAAAGTTGCCGCTGTAACAGCGAAATATGCCACAGACGGTGAGAACGAGACTCCTGAATTGGACGTGGGCAGTAACCCTCCTAGACAGCGCCGCGGAAGTTACCATAGTGCGGGAGGCTCTACGTCCTCATATGGAGGCGACAGCAACTGAAACATTCATTACTGTTGAAACAGCAGACACCAGAGTGGCACCCCCTGACAGACTATTTAATATTGTCATCCAAATTGAAGGTGATATACAGCGTGTAATTAAAGGGATTTTTTGGGAAAATCTGACCTCTTCATATGACATTTTGTTAGCAGAGGCGGATTGGCCACCCCCATTCGTACTTGCTGCACGTACAGGGGAGGAGGCTATCCTTCCGAGCTTTTCTCGACATGTCCCAAAGGACAAAGCGGAGGCTCTTGCAGCTGAGTGGGCTGTGTCCCTGGCTCCTGCGTTATACCGCAACCACGTGGGTTGGGATGAAGATTCTCCCCCCCATGAGATACCTTTACGGTCCCTACCGCAGCCACAACCCCAATATCCCATTAAACGTGAAGCCAAAGGCCCCGTTTCTGAAATGCTGACGCAATTAGAATATCAGGGAGTAATAGAAACATGCGTATCACCTATGAATAATCCCCTTTTCGCGGTTTCTAAACCAGACGGAACGTACCGCCTAGTATTGGATTACCGGCATTTGAACTCTCATTGTCGGACCTTTGCGGTGCAAAATACACACAGTTCTGCGCTTGTAGACAGTCTTGTTCGTAAAAATATAAAACGACACTTGACCTATCCAATGGATTTTACACGCACAACTTAGCCACGGAGTGTAGCCAATGGAGCGCTTTACCTCCGGTGGTAAACAGTTCAAATTAAGGCGACTCCCTATGGGCTATAAAAACAGTCCAGGAGTGTTCGCTGCTCGTGTTGTCTCTTTGTTAGACGGCATAGACCCAGATGCATGTTCGTACGTCGATGATATTTACCTGACTGACGATGAGTTATACCCGCATCTTTCCAGAGTGGGCCGCATTATTCTCGAGTTTGCGGTATTAGGTTATAAGTTTAACTTTGCCAAATCACACATTGCTGAATTAACAGTTTTGTTTTTGGGCTATGAGCTCAACAACGAAGGTAAGGGCTTAGCCCCCACTTTTGGAAAAATGTGCACTTTTGTGCCCTCCTACTACTCTGAAAAACTTCAGTCTTTGCTGGGTTTTCTGAACTTCGGGCGTACTTATATTCCCGAATACGCCCAGCGTATCAAGCCATTGTATGCCTTGATACAACCAAACTTTCGAAGTCTTATTGGCTTGCGGAGCATTCCTCCATTCTGCAGTCTTTGCAGACAGACCTTCTTGAGTCTAGGTATCTCTTGACGCGTGATAACCACACAAACCTGGTGATTAGAATAATTCCGGGGGCAGTGGGTTTCACGTATTTAACCTTTAACGAGGGTGACACAGTACCAATCGCATACAAGTCACATCTGTACACGTCCGCAGAACTGCGCTTTTCATCGGTGGAGAAAGTTCTGACTGCAGTGCAAATGGCGATTCTGAAGGAGCGCGCACTGGCACAGGGAAAGCGCATTCTAGTGGTAACACCCTATCCTGCTCTAGAAGCAGTGACAAAGGCAAGTGTACCGAACTCTAAAGCTTTGCATCCCCGTTGGATACAATGGGCAACTTCTTTGACGTCTCCGGATGTCACATTCATTTTCGATGCTTCCCTACAGACTCAGGAGTTTTTACAGTATGAATTCGTTCATCCTCCTCCTCTATCTATTCTGCCGCTTGAGGATTACAACTGTGTGATCTACACCGATGGTTCGGCACAACCGGCCACGGGGTCCAAGCATGCTTATTCAGCCGCATGTGCTATTGTTGCAGGTACCTTTGTGAACGGAGAGTTCAAGTCCACTGTAGTGCATACTCAAACACTCGGGGACAGTACCGCGCAATTAGCCGAGATGCGCGCATTGGTGCTTGCGCTTGAATTCGTAAATCCGCATGTGACCACACTTATTGTATGCGATTCTTATTACTGTGTTCAATCATATAATGACAATCTATTCTTTTGGTCACAAAATGACTATAGAGACGCTAAAGGTAGCACAATCAAGCATAAGACGCTTTGGGTTCGGGTGGCAGAATTGAGACAACGTTTGCCACTCACACAAGTGGTTCATACCCTGGGCCATCAGCGGGTGGGCGCACACGCTGTTGGTAATGGTCTGGCAGACGAAGCAGCCAGATCAGCAGTAGTCACGTGTTCAGTAGCAGCAGTTACCAGATCCATGTCAAGAATTGACACCGATATTTTAGCAGCCATTGCTGCGACAAAGGAAGGTGCTAATTACCCTAGGGGTTTTCCTTCCAAATATTCTTATCAGTTAGGTCCCGAACAGGTTCCTTATGTAACAATACCAAACGTTGGTGATCGGTTGATACCCAACGCGGATCGCAGACTTTCCTTGATAACGGCAGCACACGAAGGCATGGCTTCGGCTCATGCTGGAGTGTCTGCGACCGTTTCCATCTTGCAGCAGCGGTACTGGTGGCGTGGTTTATATAAAGACACCCGTACTTATGTGCTTTCTTGTGATGTGTGTCAACAGATTAAGCCTTCTACGGTTACACGACCACCACAGACCCCGCTCTACATTTCTAACAGACCCTTTGGGTGTGTTTACTTGGATCACTGCGGTCCATTTTCCTCAGACACTGCCTATAAATATATCTTAGTGGCAGTGGACTCGTGCACACGTTTCATCTGGGTCTGGCCACAACGGAGTGCTGACGCTCGAAATGTCATCAGGGATTTGCGTGTCTTTGTGGGAATCTTCGCATGCGGTACCTTCCATTCTGACCAAGGTCCAGCGTTTGCCTCTAAGGCGTACAAGGACGCAATGGGTTCACTGGGGGTACGGGTGAAGTTTTCGTCTCCATACAGACCTGAGGGTAATTCAATTGTGGAGCGGATGAACCGTGATTTAAAGCAATCCTTGACAGCTAGGGTCATAGGTACTGGCAGGAACTGGCTGGCCCACTTGTATACTGTACAACGTGCACTTAATAATCTCCCTAGAAGATCTCTGGGTGGGCGGACCCCATACGAAATGCTCTTTGGCATAAGAATGTTTGTGCCTGACCTTGATGGTCTAGACATGGCGGCGCAATCCGCCAAGTTTGATGTAGATAACCATTCTACTATGTTACAGGACTTACAAGAAGCCCGGGACGAGCTTGCAAGCGCACATTTACCTTCAACCACAGATACTGCCCTGCAGATTCCGGTTGCCGGCTGGCTTCCGAAGATTGGAGACCTGGTTCGAGAGAAGGTGGAGAACAAGAAAGAATTCGGCCCCTCTTATCGTGCACCGGTTCCAGTCCTGGGTTTGAAGGGAACACGTACAGTCATCTTACCACCGCTTCCTGGTCGCAAGGAGAACAGATACATCTCAGTGGAAAATGTCAAGCTACAACAACTGGCCGATTCTAAATAGTGTTACATCAGCGGTCTCTTGTCCTGCAATTTACCGGACTTGTGTTCGAGGCCCTCCTGCCCGAACAGTGACTGATGTTACAATTGAGATGATTGATTTGACTGAAAGTATACTGGAACCTCCAGTTTCCCCCTGCATTGACGAGAACGAGTATATCTATCCCGAAACAGAATCGGTGGCTCACTTACCAACAACGCCACTGAGCCCGACACGTTATTCCTTTGACTCGGATTCCACCACGTCGATTGTCCCGTTCAAGTTCAGTATTTTTGTATCCTGGTTTAGAGGCAATTTTTTGATTCCCCCTTGGACATACATTTGGTTGGTACTTTTCTTGATCTTTTTGTTCATGTCCATTGGCTTTGTCACAGTGTTTTTTCTACTGATCAATGGTCACTATTTGCCTGAACGCTCTGCTGTGAACAGTGTTGCTGGAACTTTGGCTCCACATTCCTCATCTCACATCATGAAGCGTGACCACACATTGGTGAACATTTCAGCTTTTCCAGTTGCTGATGGCATCGTATGGGATGCGGTAAATTTTCAAATTCATGGACCAACAGAAGTTATTAATGTACCGAATGTCCTTCGAGTTTCCATGGGTGATGTAGTAAAAGTAATATTCATTCTGATGATTGGGATGTGCATGCAGTTGAAGCATTGTTTGCTGATTTGAAATATTATGCTTCATTTAATGCTGAGGATTTGTATATGAATTCTGCGAATTATGCCGATTTATACTGTTACCAGCACTGGGGCAACCATTTTGTCCATAAACCGAGTGCCCTACGTAGCCCTGTGACTTACACTCAATGGGAACATTGCCCAAACCCTTTATCGGGTAGCTCCCGGACTCTTCGAAATAAATTTACTTATTTCACTGATTTTAATAGATCGAACCCTGGGTCCTATTATTTTAAATTACCTGCCCCTTTCACACAGAAATTCATGTTGACCCACACTAAATTGCTTTATTCGAGTTCCTTTTTAAAGGCCTTGGCTGTGGGTGGTTATGAATACTGGACGGACACTGTGGATTTAAAGTCAATCTGGGGCTCCAAGCCTTGGCAGGTGCGAGGCACCGAGGCCTTGCACCGTGCCTGCCTAATCCCAGCCCAAATGGTGTTTTTGAATGCTTCGATCTATCAGACTACGTGTTGGGTCTGGCTATTACAAAACAAATGAATGCACCATCAATTCCATCACTGTCTTCCACTCTAAACCACAGCTCGCACTTCAATATGTCCCTTTCGACTTTACAGGTTTTGTTTCAGAACAATTCGTTTAATATGTCTATGCTTGTTCAGTCACCTTGGTTGTCTTGGCCCATATCATCTAACGAGTGCCAGCTGCGTTTTCATGACACAGTTTCTGGCTATACTCAGGACAAGCCCGATCCTAGGTTTTCTAACTCCCGTACTGTCACCACCTATTCTGTTGGTAAACTATGTAAACAATGGTTGCAACATTCTTCCCTAGACTCTGTTAAACAACATCTGTCCCTCCTTTCAGGCAATATTGATCTGTCCGACTTTATATTGGGACCTCGTGGTGCACGACCAAAGAGGTTCATTTATGAGGCTTATAATGAACTCTGGAAGCTATCGCAAATGGAGGCTGCTTCCCGTTTACGGGAAATAGACCAAGCAAATTTGGAAAAGGTGCTTGCTGTTGTTGACAATAGTATTAATACCCTGTCTTCCCGCATTTATACGTTGGAGAATATTGTGTCCTCTGTTGTTGATATTGTACAAGATGATGTTTCTGTGTTGTATCATGGTCAAAATCAATTACGTTCAGTTAAGCAATTTGCGTGGACTTTGCAAACACTTAAGTTGGGTAAGGTTCCTTGGCACTTTTTGAACACCACTGCCTTATTTCTGCCCTTTAATTTAACTGACAAACAGCAGTTCATGTCCATGAAAGATGCAGTTTACACTCTGTTACATATCGAGAAAGTGGACCCCTTACCATTCTCTGTAGCGGAAATAGATTCCGCTGTGTGGCTAGTTCATGGGGTTATCGCATTGCCTTTTTCCTTGTTTGAATTTAGTTCATGCATGAAACATTATCCTGTGGGCCGTTTCCAGCCTTTGGGTAGTGCCTTCCTGCATGAACTCTGGTCCCTCCCTTTTATGTATAAATGCCTTAGGGATGACAAGGAAGTTTTTCTCACGGGGGAGTCATGCGATTCTACAGTGGGTCATTCCCTTGTTTGTAAACATATTAAATTGCACGGAGCTTGTAACGTTTCCGCTCCGAATTTGGCTTGTGTATTGAAGGGCATTCCTGCTCCTACTATTTCTCCTACCTTTACTTTGCTTACAAATGGTAGCTATTTGCTTTTAAATAACGACTATTGCTGTGGTATGCAGGCCGGCATCCCTTATATTGTTACTGTATCGCACAGGGTTGTCTGCTGCAAGAATGTGCTTTTTCCTCCCCCTCACGACATCGTAGATAATTCTATTTGGCCTTCCATTCCTACTATGGAGGCGGATTTCAATAAACTGAGCAGAATAAAGGCGCTATTATTGAACGAGGAGGTTATGCTCACTTCCGCCCGGGAGACATTTGTTCTCCAGGTGGCAAGTACCCACAGTGAAATACAGGCCCTTTTGAACACTGACCTCCCACAACATTTCGGTGAATTAATTCACCGTATTTTTAACGCATCTAACACTGAAGGTCTAGTGCATTTTTTTAAAGTGGTGGGGTCCGGCCTAGTGTCCTCTTTCCAAACTATTTTTGGGGTGATACCGGCGTTTATTCATTCTATTTTTTCCAGTGTCTTTGGTGGCTTTCCATTAATCCTTGCTTTGGCGGCTGGTGTACTGCTGTTGATTTGCTTCCTTCGCAATGGCTGCTCCCCCATGGGCCCTTCTCGACCCCGGACGCCTACTGCTGCTCCGTGAGCGCATTTTATCCGGTTTCGGGGTTATGCCGTTGGCGACATTGAGTGTGTCCTATACCCTTTCTTTTCGCTTTGCGTGTTTCACTTGCGTGCAACCTGTGATGTCTTGCATTCGCTGCCCTTTCACCTGGGCCACGGATTATTGCCTCTCCAATACGTCGTTGTCTGTTCCGGATTTCGTTCGGTTGATGGGTCCCTTAGAGGCCCATGAACGGGACTGTTCCGTTGCAGGCTGCATGACGCGTGCGGCTGCACTGGGGATTTTGGCACAATGGGATATCTGGGCGGCTGCTCAGAATCTCCTACAACAAAGCTATATTGAATATCACGCAAGCTGTCCCGCATTGCTTTTGGATGCCCCGTCCTCTGAGGAACATTCCTGCAGCTTTGACCTGTTGGACTGGATGGCATCTACGTTTTTTGACGATTCCAATGATGTCCTCTTGGACGGTATAGCGTATTTCTGCACTTCCACGTTTTTGGATTAATTTACCGTTCACTGTCCGTGGACTGCCTCGCTGACTGTCTTTTTGCTACCTTGCCGCCTTCCACTCTTTCCTCTGTGGACGTCTCTATTCTGCTCAGGTGTTTTGAACTCTGTCTTCGTCCTTAGTCTTGGCCGATGGACTGTCCAGGGGAGGGTGTCTTGTGGTTTGTGGCCTGCTTGGATACGTTGGCATAGGCCTGGCTGCCATGATGACTTTTGCGCACGTTCCTCTTAGCCGTTGTTCTGTCGCCCTCTGCTCCTGCCACGTTATTATACAACTGTCTGCATTTTCTGTTTAACACCTTTTCTCCTGTTCCTTTTGGGCTCCGTCTGGACAACAGATACAAGGTCGAACAACACGTCCCTGGTTCTTGCTGATATGGCCAGTCCCTCGCACCTAGACATAACACTATGTACAGCTGCAATGGAGAAATTGGTGGGCTTTTATTATTGCGTTTTTTCCTCTTGAGAGGGACTTGAAGAAAACCTTTCCAGAGAGAAGAGCTGTGATTGTCTGCTGATGTAGTGCTTGCATCTAGAGACTGAGGTATGGGGGTTCACTTGTCAAAGCCCAGAGGTCTTCTATTGTTATAATAAACAAGCTATTAGCACGGGGAGGGTGGTAAGGCCATACAGCCCTCTATCCACTGTTTGGTGAAATGCTTTCCCCGTTAGTATTCTATGGAGTTGTAACTATGCTGATTATATTATTCTTATGCATTATGCTGATAGTACTGTCACGTGTACTGTATCTTAGAGCACGTATGTTGAAATAAACATTTTAACCTATACTGTGTCTCTCCTTACGCCGGTTGTGGACAGGTATGAGTGAGTGACGAAAGGGTGTTCTTGCTACTGCGAATCCTGAGAGAGAGAGAGATACCGTGTTCTGGGTTGTCTAATCATTGGTACATTGTTGCTAATGGGACGCTAAGGCTAGTTGGGTTGGGGTTTTAGGTGCTAAGGTCTATGGTTGGCTCACCACTATATTCCGAGGTCCTATTATCCTGTGCATAGCTCTGTGTGTGCAGAATCCCTACGACAATATCTGGTTTCACCATGGGTAGAACTATGGAGTATTTCTGGGTTCATCTTTTTCTGTTCTAGCTTTGCTTAGAGCTAGCTTTTAGTATGACTCTTAGTGGACACTTTCTACAACACAGGATCAACATAAAACTGAAGCCACGTCCATTTTCAGTTCAAATGCAAAAGAGACTTATAAATGTATTCGGCCTGAACAAGCCTTTGTATTCTAAATGATGTATTTAATCATCGGTTTTTAATTCTGATTAAAGTATTTTGAACTTTCATTCATTTTCATTCATTTTATCATTCATTCAGTGATGTCATTACCTGCAGTACATTTTTCTGAAAATTGGGTTGCTGATACAGTGAATAATATGCTGTCTGTTTTAGGAATAATTGCTACATTTTCAGATCATGAAATGTTAGAGATTTATTCTTATTGTGACGCTTTATACCTGTTACCTTCATTAAGGTTATCAACTCCTACACAATTGTAATGCATCTAGAAATGGGGTTGTTTAAACACCAGTAGGAACGTTGCCAAACACCACCAAACACCATTGCACGGGGGTGGAATAGTTGACATACATCAGCAGGGGCAACATTAGATGCCATTAACAAAACAACAGGACAGACCCAGTTAGGAAAGTATGGGTGGTTTGGCCTTTTGACACAAATACCTGTCACAAAAATGATTCCTGAACATCACCAAGGGACTCAGTATACATAAGCCAGACCTAAGTTATGTACAGATAACATCCAGAGGTAGTGAAATCCTACAGTGTAGGGAAGTTGTGCCCTTTTTGGCTAGAAGCCCCAACACTGAAAGTAGTGAACCAAAAGTTTCCTTTATAAAGTTCAAATGATTTGAGCAATCTGAAAACCATGGTTGTGCAGCACTTTTATTTTTTATTTCACATCAGCTAAAGAAATATTTTTTCTTTTTTGCAAAAAAGCACTCTTAAATACAGACTGCCCCTCTTTCCTTTTTGATAAATTTTATCTTTCACATACAAGCAGTGTGATACACCTTGGGAATACCTTGCGAACAGGAACTATGCTTCTCATGGTTTCTAATATTTAAAAGACCAGTCTGAAAAGACTGCAACTGCAACATACCTGTTCTCTGATGCCTGTTTTTGCAGTGAAGAATGCGTGGTCATCATCTGTCTGACACTTCCAAAGGAAACGCCAGCGGCATTTACCACCAGGCTGGAACTGCTGAAGTCCCATGCTTGGCTGTGTCCCAAGCGTATTCCCATCAAACCAAAGCATTCCTTGCAAATCCAGTGGGTGCCTTTTTTCTTCCTTTAGCAGCACCAAGGTATCGATTACAGCACCGGCTGCCTCAGAACCAGCAACTGGCAGCACTGCTCATTCTGTGCTCCCACAACGATTCTGCGAGGTATTACAAAGGTCCGTCCCCTGCAGTAACTAGCAACAGAAATGTTGTGTCTCCCAGCCAGCACTTGTTATCTCGATTTTGCTAAAACATGTCCTGAAACACATTTTTTCTCTTATTGTTTCAAATCTCACCGAGTGCTTGGAGCTTTCCCTCTAAATTGACTTTTTTTTTTCTCTCTCTAAAGAAAGCATGGTCTTCTGAACAGCTTGTAAGAGTTTTCAATTTTATAAACAGGAACTTTTATAAGTAACTACTGACTCTAAGAGAGTATTTTTTAATGACACTATAGATTTTTCCTGTCCCCACAGAGTCTATAGTAATTTTACATATTTTAACAGCTGCTATTTTTTTAGCTCATAAACCACTCTCATGCAACTACCTGCCAATTATATGCAAATGCCTATTTTAGTCACGTAGTTTGCTTTTAATGGGTTATTCACGGTTGTCCATAGATTGGAGTGGGTGTTATGTGCTGGATTGAGGCCCTAACATAGGTGCGCCGTTTCAGAGGCACAAATCCTTCGTGCCACAAAGACAGGCAGGCCCTTTCACCTACATTAGCCCTCCTTCACAAATAACGAGCAACAGAGGCTGTCCCTTATCTGACGTGTGCTCTGGGTGCAGAAGACGGTCCATCCTAAATACGTCATATCCATGTCCAACAGTGACTAACCTACGTCACAACGAGTTCTTAGAAACAGACCCTTAGCTCTTGGGATTTTCCCTAGCACAGGATTATTGATTTCTCCAAGAACTCATTAAATATGCATGAACCACTATTTCCTAAGGGTTCATTCCTGACGTCTTCCTCTGACCGACTTTACGTCAATACTAACATTCCAAGGCACTTATCAGGTATAAATATACCTCCCTTTGCCCAAGCAAACTAGAGGGGTCCGAGACTTCCATGCCGACACTCTGACCTGAGACGCTGCAACCTGCAACATGCCACAGCTCCAGCTGGCAGAGGTCCATCCACCCATCCTGGGGTGTCCAGCTCGAGACCAGGATGAAGTCCCACTGAGGTAATGGGGTTAGACTAAATCTTAGGGGGATTCTTGGCTCTCTAAGACCTACACACATGCTAGGTACACTTAGGTACATCTAGTTAGGCATCATAGGGGTATAGGCTTTATCTTAAATGCATTCTGTATTTCATGTATGTGTTCATTACTATTGCACAATAGTAAAACTGTACCATGCATTTTTATTTAACTGCACTGCTGGCCATATTTCTCTGCTACTGTCCAACAGTTGTTGCAGCACATATTACCAGTACTAGAATAACAACTGTGCAATAAATTTTATTGTAAACACACCCGGCTGTTTCTTCTATGTATTTCTCTGAGATGAGTGACTGAATGAAAAGTAGTATATTGTTTCCACGATCCTGAGGGATCAGGGTTTTATGTTATGTGGTTGCCAGAAGCTATTCCCTTCTTGTTGTCAAGAAGTTTCTAGTGGCCTCTGAGTTAGCTGGTACACAGTAATTAAGTTTAATATACGCGATAGGGGCATACCGACCTCAGTCCTATGCCAAGCCTATAGTGTATGTTATTCCAATGCGCAGAACCTATCAGGGAAATAGGAACTACACTACATTCTATTTCTATTAGAGCTTTAGGAACTCCAAATGGGCGTCAGACTCCCGTAAATCAAAAATTCAAAATGGGCGCCTCTCCCAAGCATACAACTCTCCTGAGACCAACACGAAAGCGCGCCTCGGCCCACCGCAACCGCGATGCATACAGCCGGAGGGAGCCAACTTAGACTAGCCGAGAGGCAAAACTCGGGTATAAGGAGATAGGGAGGCAATTCGGGGCAGCACGCAATTCTTTATAACGAGCTCCGAAGAGATCGATCAGCCTCCACTTATGTAACAGTGTCGGCGGCACGGGGCGGAAGAGCAGGCAAAGTCGGCGCGATGCAGGCACCAGAGTGTCTCTTGATGGGCAGCGAGCACGCCACTCCCGAGAGCCGCAGCACTCAAGCAACCCCCGACCCAGCGGCCCCTCCGATTCCACTCACCAGACCAGGCAGAGGTGGAGGGTTTCGCAGCGAAAATGTGGGAAGTCACAGCCCCCGGTGGCAGCACCCGACAAGGAGGGACCCGCAGCCCAGAAGCGGACATCCTCAACCTTCGTAGGCAGGAGCCGCTCCTCCACTCACCCGACTAAATTGGAACATTGCAGGACTGAAGGGGAAAATTGACAGTCCTGATTGGCGAGCCTTTGTAGATGGTTATGACATCCTAGCCTTGCAGGAAACTTGGGGGAGGGGGATTTACTAAGCTTTTGCGCCGTGCTTGCGTCACAAAAGTGATGCAAATGGGCGCAAAATCTTTTTCTAATTTACTTTCCAGCGCTAAACAAGTTTAGTGCTGGAAATAACGTAAAAGTAACTTTGCGCCATGGGGGCGTACCAAGCGCGGTGCATGGGCGTTCCCATGCAACCACCCAAGGTTTCTCACGCTGAACCCAATTTACTAAACACAGTAGATTGGGTTTAGCGTGGGAAAACTGCGCCCTTTTCAACTAGGCGCAAGGAAGGAGAAATGCTTTAATTTCTCCTTCCTTTTCCGACTTTGCATGCGTGCTGCACTGTGCAGCATGCATACAAAGTAGGAAAAGCTTTCCCTCGTGTCTAGGCATAGAATTTTGTACAGGAAGGGTATCCTTCCTGTACAAAATCTATGCTGGACTCACACACACACCCTAGTGCTATGGCGCTAAGGTGTGTGGGTGGTGCCCGGCAGCTGTAATGAGCGCCGGCGCAAGGAAAAGGGGAGGAGAGAGCCATATCTTTGAAAATATGGCGCTCTCCTGCTCCCTCCCTGTCGGGCAATGGAGCGCAGCCTCGCGGGGCCTGCGCTGCGTGAATTTTTCATAAATCTCCCCCTTGGTCTATTACATCCACATTTTATGAGGGCTATGCATCAGTCGTTCCCTGAGTTCGCCGCAGGGCCATGGGAGGTCTCTCAGTTTGGGTCAGTCTGAGCCCTCTTGTGGAAGTCACGGTTATTGACTCTGGGTCGCCAGCTTTTTTAGTTCTGAAGATATGTGACAATTTATCTTGTTTTTTAAATTAATTTTTACCACAATGATTTTACCAATGCTGTTAGCACATCTTTGTTTAATATTCTTTCTAAATTAAAACTTGCTGTAGGTAATATAAAACGATAGCCGTACTATTTGGTGTTCGGTGATCTTAACAGCTAAGCTGGTAAACTATAAATGGGAACTAGGAGCGTTCATAGTGGGCTGTAGAGCTTCTAGTGACAATAGGGCGGCTGAGTTGTCTAGGTACCTAACCGCACATGAGCTCGTAGATCTACTCGACACTTTTAGGGGAGGGCGGTGTATTTTTACCATCCTTAAGAGGAAATGGCCGCCTCTCAACTATCAATTATATATTCGTGTCCAATAACTTCATACCTTGGTTTTCCAAAAGGGAGGGTGTTCAAACTGAGTGGTGGTGAGATCATATACCTTCCATGATATGGGGCAATTGCCCCTGAACAGGCATAATTGTATTTCGAATGTAGTCTCTATCACCCAACACTCTACGGTCGGCCTAAGGTTATATGGCACCTTAAAAAACCCAGCTAGCACCTTGGCCGCTCTTATAATGTCACACCAGGGTTTGTTCCTCCATTGCTTATCAGAAGTCAGTGGAAATGCTATGCTTGTTTCTAATGATAATTTAACCCAGTGCATCAAGCAATCCCTGCTTAAACCCACTCAACCAGATAAAGGCAAAGCCCGTTGGTTCGACAAGTTCTGCTCTGCGGCCAACCACAGATTGAGAAAGGCTTTGGCCGCTACCCTGAGAGATAGCGATACCAAAGGGGATGATGGACGGAGCGTTTGAGCTAATCAAACACTCACCCCCAGTCAACTGATCTGGGTTTAATCCATCATCATTCTTTAGCTCACTCCACCACCCCAGTTCAGACATGGCCATATGCAAATCAGTCTGACCCTGTGCCTCATGGGAACAGTCCAGCCCGAACTGCCAAGCCATGTCTTCCCTGGACCGGAAACAAGCATCCTGGGACCGGTTTCGGGTTCATAACCCTCATCAGCCAGGCTATCTTGAATCCAGTGGCAAAGTGAGCAAGGGACCCACGTCTGGGCATACCCTGCCAACTTAGGGCGAACAAAGCGATACCAAAGGGGATGATGGATGGAGCGCTTGAGCAAATCAAACACTCACCCCCAGTCAACTGATCTGGGTTTAATCCATCATCATTCTTTAGCTCACTCCACCACCCCAGTTCAGACATGGCCATATGCAAATCAGTCTGACCCTGTGCCTCATGGGAACAGTCCAGCCCGAACTGCCAAGCCATGTCTTCCCTGGACCGGAAGCAAGCATCCTGGGACCGGTTTCGGGTTCATAACCCTCATCAGCCAGGCTATCTTGAATCCAGTGACAAAGTGAGCAAGGGACCCACGTCTGGGCATACCCTGCCAACTTAGGTCGAACAAAGCGATACCAAAGGGGATGATGGATGGAGCGCTTGAGCAAATCAAACACTCACCCCCAGTCAACTGATCTGGGTTTAATCCATCATCATTCTTTAGCTCACTCCACCACCCCAGTTCAGACATGGCCATATGCAAATCAGTCTGACCCTGTGCCTCATGGGAACAGTCCAGCCCGAACTGCCAAGCCATGTCTTCCCTGGACCGGAAACAAGCATCCTGGGACCGGTTTCTGGCTATTCAGCCGTCATCAGCCAGGCTAGCTTGAATCCAGTGGCAAAGTGAGCAAGGGACCCACGTCTGGGCATACCCTGCCTGGCTGATGAGGGTTATGAACCCGAAACCGGTCCCAGGATGCTTGTTTCCGGTCCAGGGAAGACAAGCGCTCCGTCCATCATCCCCTTTGGTATCACCCTGAGAGATAGGTCAGTGGTCCGGGCTACTCGTCAAGGTTATGAATCTATCCTTAAGTCCAGGAAAGAGGCTCTGTATAAGAGGGATTGGGAATCCCTGGAACACTCTGCAGCTGGGAATAACAGCAAGCTTTTCTGGAAATTGGTAAAAAGGATAAGATCAAGGGGCACCCCAGCACGTCTGCTGCTATAGTGTAATATCTTGGCATCTGACTGGGTCTGGCACTTTAGCACCATATATCACATTGAGGCGAGTGCTGACCTGGTAACCATTCTTCAGGACTGATTGCAACATTCACCCCCTCTTTTTGTATCTTTGCCTGAAAAAGAGTCGGCGATACAGCAGTGCTCAGGCAAGAAAGCGCATGGCCCAAACGGAGTCCCAGTAGACCTTATAAAATGTAGAATAGACTTTTGGAGTAATGTAATGTAATGTAAATGGAAACTTGTATAGCGCTACTATCACTCCAAGGGGCAACTTGGCGCTGGGACGGAACACCAGAGATGGAAAAAACTGGTATAATACTCATGCCAGAGGGGAGATAGGTGTTTAAATCAGAGTTTTGCATAATGTATCAGGTGCACTGTAGATCCAAGTTTTAAGTGCCTTCCTAAAGACAGACTCGGAAACAATCTGACGGATCTGAGATGGAAGTTGATTCCAAGCCTTTGAGCCTATGACTACAAGTGATTTTCCTCCCTTTGTCACCAATCTAAAAGATGGAATGGTCAGTAGATTTGCATTGGATGATCTTAGGCTACGGGAGGGAACGTAGCGTTTGAAGCTAGTTTGAAGATATTGTGGGCCACGTGAATGATCACCAATGTCTTTAATGCACCCCTCAATTTTAGCATCCCCCTTTCATGGACAATATCTACCGTCGTCCCACTCTTCAAAAAAGGAGATTGTGTGTCCCCAAAATGTTAGCGGCCCATATCACTTATTGATACCATAGTCAAAATCATTGGAAGAGCGGTTTGTACCTGCCTTGTTACCTGGCCCAAGAGCATGACATATTTTCCCATTTTCAATTCAGGTTCTGTTCTGGCCTGGGAACCGTAGAGCAATGTTTAAATTTGAGTTTGATTGTAAACAAATACTCCCATGGAAAGCGCTGCTCATTGTATCTGGCCTTTATGTACCTGTCTAAAGCCTTTGACTCTGTGAATAGGACTAAGCTATGGCTGATGTTGTTGGATCTTGGGGTGGATCTACCTTTAGTGAACTTCCTGCACTCTGTGCACGTAAATTTAGTTGCACGAATACGCTTGAGTGTCAATGGGCAAATGTCCACCGAATTTGTCTTGAAGCGAGGGGTGCGTCAAGGATGCATTTTAGCTCCCCTACTTTTTATTATTTATATCAATGGCCTTGGTTCTTATTTTACTTTAAACCCACTAGAAACCCCAAGGATTGCTGGCTTACAGGGGCCTGCACTGCTTTATGCAGATGATGCGGTCCTCCTAGCACATACCCTTAACACTTTGCGGCTGCTGGTGGGCCGCTTCATCTCTGTTATGTCCAGTCTCGATCTTGTGACCAATTGTGGGACATTCAATATCCATGGCGTGTGGGCCTGGCAAGTCCAGCCTACCTAAACTCACCATCAAAAGTCAGTCACTAGCCAGTGTTAGCGATTTCAGTTACCGAGGAGTACCTTTTAGCTCGTCGGGGACGTGGCATGCCCAATTAAATAGCTCACGCCTTAAGCTTAGCAAGTTGGCAGGAGTAATCTGCAGCCCTATGAGGCCCACTGGTAAAAGAACCACCTCTCCCCTACTGAAAATGTATAATGCACAGTGCATCACCGCCAATACATATGGGGCAGGGGTGATTTGGTGAATCAAGGCAAAGAGGAATAAAATCATAATTAGTCTGAAAAATTCCATTTGGTGATGTTTAGTAATTCATTTATTGGTTCCAAATCCATGTTCAAAGAGCGATTCTTAAAAGTCAGAATCACTTATACTCGATCGAACCAGCCAGCACGTGTTTTGCCCCCTTCTGGCATGCAAGCCTGGGGCTTTTTCAAGGCTGATGTACCAATGGAAACATGGTTATGATATAAATATATATTAAGCAGAGAAGTAAATATAGACCAAAGAATTTTTGTAGCAAATAAAGATAAAAGGAGAAAAACCAGAGCAATCAAGATAACATAAAATAAATTCAGTTCCATTTAACTATTATAACACAATACCATTATTATAAATACAATATATTTATTTCTCTCCTTAATATATATTTATATCCTACCCATGTTTTCATTGGTACATCGGCCTTGAAAAAGCCCCAGGCTTGCATGCCAGAAGGGGGCGAAACGTGTTGGCTGGTTCGATAGAGTATAAGTGATTCTGACTTTTAAGAATCGCTCTTTGAATATGGGATTTGGAACCAATAAATGAATTACTAATCACCACCAAATGGAATTTTCCGATTACTTATGATTTTATTCCTCTTTGCCTTGATCCACCAAATCACTTTATGATATGAACGGGCGAGGGGTTCCCCATTCTTCAAGGCAAAGCGACCATAGACATATCCTCAATAAAATATGATGTACCAACAGATAGGATCTTATACCCCTCCAACTTGTGTGCCACATATGGGGCAGGGGTTTGGAGTCTCGGCAATGCCTCTTTTCTCCAAGCTGAAGAAAATGGTATTTGTAAGAGGAATTTGTATCTTCCGCCGACTACCTCTAGTTATATTATCCACTCTGAGCTAAATCGAGATTATATGGCAGGTAAGGTTCATCTAACCCATCCTCCCTCCCCCCCTTCTGCTCTGGGTTACTGTGTGGGTAAATCTTGAATTGCCTAAGTTTGGATTAGGGGTCTTCAATACAATGGCTGAGGTATATCGCTAAAACTCTCCACACCTTGGGTGTGTCCTCTTTGTTCACGAATTTGAGGAGTGTCACCAAGGAGGACAAATCAAGGGTCAATTCCCTTCTTTAAAATCTTAGCAAGGAATCAAGGCTGAGAATTGAATTATCCAAATGCTCTGTTTTGACATATTATAGGTCTTTGGCTTCAGTGGAGCCCATCATCTATTTATCACTAAACCTTACTCACTGGGAGAGATCACTTCTTTTTTGTTTCAGAGCGGGCACAATTTGGTGACTTTTATATTTTAATAGCCAGCCAGGCCTGGCGGGGGCCCTGTCCTGCCTTAACCATGTGACAATGTTAGCGAACAATCATTGTTGCATTTCATGTTCTTCTGTAATTTTCACGTAAGGCACATTCTCAAGCCGTTACTAAAGAGCATGGGGCATCACAGATGCAGAGAAGCTTTGCTACATCGCCAACTATTGAATTCCCCTGACATATGCTTCTGGGTTAGCACCTTTTTCAAATCAGCTGTAAGAACTAGAATAATCCTTGGGGTTGTAATTATGTCTACTGTATATTTTTAACTAACCTCTTTCTTTGTTAATGTTTAGTTTTCTTCAGAATATTTGTTATTGGTTTTTACACATGCTTATTAAAATCGTAATTTTAGGCATATAGATACTCAACGTCTGAAGGTTTATGAATTATTTGGCCTCAGCAGTTAACAAACTTTGGGGCATATTATCAAGGGCTTTATCGCCGATTTAGCGGCACTTTTTGCCGCTAAATCGGCGATATTTTTAACGCCCTATTAGCAAGCTGTCGCTAACAGGCGTTAGCGACAGCTTCAGGCGTTAGAGGCTGGGAATTACATCGCCTTGCATGTCAGCGATATTTATCGCTAATGACATGCAAGGTAGGCGTTCCCAACCTAACAGCGACTGAAAACAGTCGCTAACATCGCTATCGCCTATTAGCAATAATCGCGAGGCGATAAAAATACGCGCGCTAACCGCGATTAGCGCTGGTTTTTTAGAACTGGTAAAAGCATGACTTAACAATAATAGTCAATGGGAGGTGGATTGCAAGGTTAAGTCCCCAGCATTAGCGCGAGGAATCTATCGCTGGATTTCTCGCGTTATTGCTGGAGTTGTCGCTATCGCTGGATATTTTATCGCATTGGAGATAAACCTTGCTAATAGCATGTTATCTCCGCGGTAATATCCAGCGATAGCCGGCGATAGAAAAACGCGCGCTAAGCAAGCTTTGCGATAATTATCGCAGGTTCTTGCTAATATGCCCCTTTAAGTCTCCTGACTGATGTTGTTATTTTTTTTAGAGCATACTTTACGTCATCCGCAGGAATCTTATATCAATGGGTTGATTGATTGTTGTTATTATGTTTTCGTTTTTATGCTTTTATGGCCTATCAAAGGCGAATAAAGATTTTTGAACTTGAGATTGCACTTTACCATGAGCGGTCCAGCCCCCTCTTATTTATCTGTTTGGCCGCGCACAGCGTGCTGACATCACTACCTGTGACAGTGGGCCTGAGTGGCTCACTACGTCCCATCCAACTATTGATTCGCTGTGGCACTTTCAGCTCAGCACATGCAAAGTTACGAAGTCTCTGACTAGAAGCTGGGTTTGACCTGAGTCCATACTGGTGACCAGCTTGGAGTTGGGAGCTGGTGTTTCCTGCGGCTCATTCCGTTGGGGCCAGGCCACTACGGCAGGTTGAATTGGCTCTGGAGCAGTCACAGGTGGGCTGGTAGGACATTTGGCTGGAGTGATGCCAGTGTCAGATGTTTCTGGCATCACCAGGCCAGCCTCGGCCAGACTGTCGTCATTCTCTGTTTCATCATGGCTTAGGTTTCAAGCCGGCCTGGACCACGAAATGTTCCTGGTGGTGGTGTCTCTGCCTCAGCGGGCCGTGATCATTGTTTCTTTCACCGCTGTCACTGTTCAGATTCCTCTTTCATTGGGAATCTGAAGCTTCCACCCTGGGTGACGGTCTTTTATCAACACCTGATCCTATACTCTCAGTTGTCTCTGAGCAACCTTTCTAGCCTGGCTGGCTCTCTCATTGGTTTGCCTTCTCCTGCTTTGCACTTCCCCCTCCCGAAGAGATTTAAGTTGCCAGCCAGGCCTAGATGGGATGCTATCTCAGACTAGCCACTGAAACATAGGTGCATGGGTGTACACTTAGGGCCCGATTTCGATGCCGTTTGGAAATCATTCAGACCGAATCAGCTTGGGAATGGTTTCCGACCGACTCGGATTGGGAGAGCCCGACCGACCGAGTACGATGCATCCAGATGCTTCCAGATACGATTTGGTTGGACTCCCATTGACTTCAATGGGAGCCTATGTTCCGACCGAATGCATAGGCTCCCATTGAAGAAAGGGGTGGCTGGGGATAATCGGGCACCCTGTTGCTGGCAACCTCTGGTGCCTGCCACACTGTGCATGGCTATAAAGGGGGGACCCATGGGTACCCCGGCGGGGCCGATTGGGATTGCTCTAGGTGCAGGGGGGCCTGCTACAGGCCCCCAATGTCTGATTCCGACTGCCGATTCAAGTCGGACAGCACGATTCGGAAAGGCTGTCTGAATCCAGCATCGTAATTGGTCGTTCGGAAATGCGGCCCGCAGAGACGTACGATTCTGCTCCGTACGGATCGGTCATTCCGAATGCCGTCAGGTTCAGAGTGGGATATTCCTAATGCCTAACTTGCATCGTACTCAGTCGGTCGGAAACCTTTCCGATTCGGTCAGAAAGACACGTTCCTGATCCTTTTTGGACAGAGCAAATGCCGTTAGGAGGCCTTCCTAACCGCATCGGAATCGGACCCTTAGTCTGGAATGCATTATATTGCAATTGGCGCGCAGAAACTAGTGAAGCTCCCACTCATAGTCCTGATTTTGATCTACTGCACTTCTGAGTACTTTAGTCAGTGTTCTTATGAACCTCTCGCCTGTGCCATTGGCCTGGGGCCACTGCTGCATTATCTTCCTGCGTTTGATGCCTAACGTCGAGAGATACTGGACAAAGTCTGCTAATTGGAAGGGTGGACCATTGCCAGTTTTGATGACTGATGGAATGGCAAATGTCGCAAATGTTTTTTCCATCAAAGGTTCAACATGGGTGAATGCAGTAGATGGTCCAACTCCACTATTGAATCAGTTATCCACCAGCACCAGTGTTTGCCTCCCATCCGGGAAACTTTCAAAGTCAATACTGATCCTTTCCCAGGTGTGTCTGGGTGCATCCTCGGTTAAGACTGGTGCAGGAGCCACAGGATTCCCTAGGAGCTGGCAAATGGGGCACATTTGGACCACTTCCTCCACTTTGCGGTCCATGCCAGGGAACCATACTATACTTCTAATTCTGGTCTTTGTCTTCTCAACGCCTTGATGTCCCTCATGAGCCAAGGTCTTTGAGCTCTCCTGGGATTACTATGCGATCCCCTCTCATGATGACTCTACCTGCCAAGAAGCTGAGCTCATCTTGTACCCTCCATATCTATGTAAGCCTGTTTTTCGTCTGGGTGCCATTGGTTTGGATCTTTCAGGAATAGACACCAGTCATTGTTGATGATGGCTTCTTCCACCTTTTGCAGTCCATTGTCCCTGGCCATTGCTTGCCTAATGTCTCCCACCGTGAGAGCCTTTGGACATGCAGCTTCAGTCACTAGATGTGCAAATTATTATGTGCCTTCACTGTCATTGTCTCCAGCCTCGAGTGCTGTGTTTGAATGTCTTGAAAGAAAATCTGCTAGATTGCTGGCTCCTGGTCGGTATAGAGCTACGAATCGATAAGGCAGTAGCTGCACTGCCCACTGTTCGATCCGTGGGTGGGGGTGAGTTGGGACCCGTCCCCGCAAATAGGCGCCCGAGGGGTTTGTGGTCTATGATAACTTTGATTCCACATCCATAGACGTATAGGTGAAAGTGATGACACGCCCATTTTATTGCCAAAGCTTCACGCTCGATCTGGGCGTAGCGCGCTTCGGTAGTGGTCAGTGCGCAGCTAGCAAAAGCAAGAGGATTCCAGACCCCTGGCTCATGTTCTTGGGTCAACTCTGCCCCTTGTACTACTGGGCTTGCATCCATCACTAACTTTGTGGCTTTTTCCAGATTGAAGTGCGCCATGGTGGCATCCGTTAGGAGGGCATTCTTGATGCTGTCAAATGCTTCTTGCTCGGCCGGGCCCCCACGCCAACTTAGCTCCGGGCTTGCTAAGCACTCTGACTGGTTCTGAAAGGCTGGCCAGGTTTGGCAAGAACTGTGCACAATCTGTTGCTATGCCCAGGAAACTGTGTATTTCTGTTAGATTATTTTTTGATTTTTCCTTGATTGCTGCTGACTTTTGGGGGTCTACTTGCAGCCCCTCTTGCGACAACACAAAGCCAAACTCCACAAAGAACAAGCATTTGTCTTTGTGCAATGTCAGCCCACTTTCCTTCAGGCTTTGCAGTGTGGCTTTCAGGCATTTGTGATGTTCTGCCAGGGAGGATGCGAAGATGAGAATAGCGTCACTGATATTAAGCACCCCTTCTAGACCTGACAGCATCTCCCTGATTGCATTTTGGAAGAGATCTACGGCTGAGGAAATTCCAAAGTTGAGCCATTTGTATCGGCGTAACCGAGGTGGGTCGTGAACATGGTAATGTATCTGCTGTCGGTTGGAGCACTAGCTGATGGTACCCAGCATGCAAGTCCAGCTTGGAGAACCATTTTGCAAGTCCGCAATGTTATCATCCATCGTTGGCGTTATGTACCTTTCCCTGCGGATTGCTCGGTTAGGTAGCCTCATGTCAATACAAAGCCAGATATCTACCGGCAGCTTGGGTTTCTCGGTGATGACAAGAGGGGATACCCATGGTGTTGGACCAGATACTTTTTCGATTACATCCATCTTTTTGAGGTTCTCTAGCTCCTCTTCCACTTGGTGTTGTAAGTGGAAGGGCACATGTCGGTGTCTCAGTGCTGTTGGATGGATTATCTTATTGATATGCAATTTCACTTGGGCCCCTTGCAGCTCCCTTATCCTTTAAATAGTTCTTGGAATTGCTCAAGGATATCCTCTACTTGTAGACCAAGAATTTCTTTCGCGAGGAATACTAGGCCTAAGTCTTCTGAGGTGTGGTGTCCGAGTAATGTGCCTTGTTCCTCCTCCATGACGTGGAAGTGAGCCTTCACCTCATGTTCTTCGTGCTGGTCCTGTACGTCCGTTGTGCCCACTAAGGCCAGCAGTTCTTTGCTGCCATATGCATATATCCGGGTTTGCGTTGGGTTAATGGGGGGGGACGTGGGCTTAGCAGTAGTTTCTGTTTGTGTCTCATAATGTTTACTGATGCCCCTGTGTTGATCAGTGTGGGTACTGTAGTGCCTGCAATGGTTACTTGGTAGCGTGGCTGGGGCCTCTGCGCTTTGCTGCAGGGAGCTGTATAGGAGATGAGGAATACATCTGCCTCATCATCTTCAAAAGTGGTTCCATAGTCTTGCCCATTCTCCTGATTTCTCCGCGCCAGGTCAGGCCTGTCATCATGTACAGTTGTTTTAGCGATCTGGTGGGCGGGCATCGCCCTTGTCCTCTTTGTCCTCTCTAAGCCTCTCTGCACACCCATTCAAAGTGGTTCAGCTTGTTGCAAGCAGAGCACGTGCGTCTGCTGCTGGGCATTGTTCTAGCAGGTGATTCTCTAGGCTGCAGTTTCAACATGAGGCCTCTGTGGTTGGTCCCGCCCTTTCGCTGATACTCCGGCCTGCTCCGAATCGTGTCCACTGCTTCAGTCTCGATTTTGGAGCTGTGTCGTGGATGACGTCCCTCCGCCCCTTTAGTCAGTACCTCTTACTTTTCTTCTGCCCTTGCGGCAGATAGGTCATATGTGCATGCCAGTATCAACATGTCTTCCAGTGAGATACCTGGTTGTCGTAGAATCAGGCGCCTTAGTTTTGTAGATCTGCAACCAGATCTGCTAGGCTCTAACTTCCTTGAACTGATCATCATCAGTACATGTGCTTGCAAGTGCATTTTGACCCCCAAGTTTAATTGGGGGTCAAAATGTGCCCTTAGCGCCTTGATGGCTGTATCATAATTGTCAACACCTCCAGTAGCAGGAAGATGTTTGGAACAATTTGTATACTTCATCATCCCCGAAATGTAGTAGCAAGGATCTTTTGACTTCACTGTTGGTTTCTCCGGTCGCACAGAAATAGTTTTCTAGCCGGCCTACCCATGTTTGCCATCTAGGTACGGCTGTTGGGGGTCTGCCAACTCGCGGAATGGTGCAAGCACTCTAATCGCAGTGTGGGCCGGAATGGCTGTGTTGAGAGGGTGTGCCCCTTGGGCTTCTCTGGCCTGTTCATTCTCGTCTATGCTGCTGGATCTTTCTCCCCCCCTCTGAGAGGGTAATGCGTGTCGCGGTGTTGTGTGGGGGCGAGGCAGCTAGCCCACCCTTCACTGCAGCCAGTGGTACTTATAGGTAGGGTGACCAGACGTCCCGGATTTGCCCGGACAGTCCCGGTTTTTCACCGGCTGTCCCAGCAGATTTCGGTAATTTTGGCTCATGTCCCGGTTTTTAGAGGGGGTCGACTGAAAAAATTGAGAGGCTTTTTTGGGGTGTTATAAAGCTGTGCTAGTGAGCAGCTGTTACAAGTAAGCAATTTAATTTATATGTATGATGTTGGTTGTAGAAATTACATTTTATTTATTTTCTTAATGCCTTTTCTGTGATCTTATGTTGATGAGAACTGTTATTCTGCGCCATTCTGTTGATGAAAAATTGTAGTCCTTCTTCTATTTTCCCAAAATGTCCCGGTTTTTGGTTCTCAAGATCTGGTCACCCTACTTATAGGTGTGTTCCTTATGTGTTCGCCTGTACTTGTGAATTTCTATGTAGCATCCTTTATAATTTTCGTTCAATTTACTGACTGTTTTCATTGATTTGGGGCCTCCCCTTGGGATCAGCACTCGGCCTGTCCCTGGGACTCACCTCGCATGTGTTCGAGTTCCTTCTCCACTTATGATTGCTTTATTTCTTGTTCGGTGCACCGTGGCCTCCAGCAGGTGGCGCTGTCTAACTCCATCCCGAGACAGCTCTGCCGTCCAGCTCCTCTGCTCCCCTGGGCAGCAGCTTTTAATTATAAGCGTCCCAGTGAGGCTTTTTAGGGGATCCCCATTCCATCGCCAATTTAAACTGGCAAACAGGGGACACTAAGGTTGCCAAGGCGCATGGGCCTACATTGGAGATAGCTGCTATAATAACGAGGCACACACTAGCGTTCACACTCCGGAACTGACCACGAGCGGTAGCCCCCTTTTATTTATCTGTTTGGCCGCATCTGGCCAAAAAGTTGCGTGCTGATGCTGTGACGGTGAGCCTGAGTGGCTCACTACATAAAATTGTTAGAAACTGCAGGATGCTATGACCAAGGAGCATGAGTCCACTGAGACGGAAGGCGGTTCTGTTTACAAATGCATGGTTTAACTACATGTGTGCTAATAAACAGGGGCGGTGTGTCCATTGGGGCGTTGGGGCGTTGCCCCCCCGCCCGTGCCCGCAGCTCCCTCGGCATCTCTGAACTTAGTTTACTTAAGTTCAGAGATGCCGTCACCGAGGGAGAACTGAGCCTGACAATCATGTCAGTCAGCATGACGTCGGACCGCCCACCCCCTTCAGAGTCTGAAGGGGGTGGGCGGTCCGGCGTCATGTTGACTGACGTGCATTGCAGACCAGCCAGGGACAGGCAGCAGCACAAGTGCGCATGAATGGGTAAGGTGAGCGAATTTTTCGCCCGTGCCCAATCATGCGCACTTGTGTTTCCACTGGCTTGCGCATGCCCATTAGGAGCCCCTCGGTCTCCTAATGGGCAGGCGGCGGGCGAAGAGTAACCGTGCCCTCAGCCAATCCTGGCGCTGCAGCAGCGCCAGGATTGGCTGAGGGGTTGCCACTCCACTCCTGATCGAAGAGGCGCCATTGCTGCAACGCGGAACAGGAGCAGAGGCGGTCAGGTAAGTTTTCTTTTGTATTATTATCCCTCGGCCCCCCACCCCCGCGCGACCCCCCCCGCGAGGACTGCGAGCCACGGCTGATTCACTTCCCTTCCAGAACTGGAGAGTGGAATGGGCAGATGGAGTTATGGATAGTAGTGTTTTTTATTCTGATAGGGTTGCGATGAATTTCCTGCTTTACAGATGAATTGCATGCTTGCCGATTTTTGAAGATGGAAACTTTATGCGTGACTGTTGGATTTTTATAATAACCAATAGAATGAGAAGGAATTGCCGAAAACGTTTGCGCCAATATAACGTGATTTACTACCAATAGGATGTGTAGACAATGACGATTCCCTTTAGGTCCGATATCTTTTTACGGACCGTTTAAGTAGTTTTTAAAAACAGGTTTTCCTTTTTTGTCAGACATCCTTTACAGATTGTATTAGTGGTTTAAACATGAAGAGAAATTTCACTTTCTTAATTGTGTAATGGGATGGGCCAATGGGCTCCTTTGAAAACAGATGTTTCTGTCCGATCCGATGTGGCTCAATGGATAGAGCGGCCGACCTTGAAGCTGAGGAGTCAGGTTCGAGTCTGGCGGGCGGCTAAAACTTCTTGTAATTCTTGGCAAATCCGTTAATCTTCCCATGCCTTAAAAAAATACAAAAAAAGGATGTGTCCGTCTGTAATACAACCGGTGCTTATTTAAAGTGTTCTGATACCTTCGGGTCGAGTTTGCGCGTATATGACACTGCAACAAAAAATTATTATTCATGGCCGTGTAAGTGACTTTAACATAAAGAGGTAATTTTCTTCCCTGATTGGTGAAAGGAAGGTATTAATAGGTCACATTTTTGTTCAGACATTTTCTGTGGACAACGAAAATGGTTGTAACACAAAGAGATACTTCTCCTTTGTAATTGGTTAATAAGATGAACCAATGGATACGAGCGCACACCAGGTTTGTGTTTCATGTTACTGAGACCTGAAGTGGGGCTCGGGGCTGCCATTAATTATGACAAATGTGCTGAGTCTTCCTGCTTGCCATATTCTACGTGCACTTATAAACCTCAGCCGTGCCCGCATTGCTCAGTGACGCACATAACTGTCCAGGCCTCAGTACGTCATCTCGCTACCAGAGACTAGTAAGAGGAATCAAAGACTGACAGACATGGTGCATGGTTTGTTGTAAGCGAGCGCAGGTTAACACCTGACATGAGGGTCTCTTAAACAATTTGGGGTAAAGTGCTGCATAGACTGTTGTTTCTCAAAAAACACACACCTTGATATATTTCAAGAGAAGGGCCAGATACATCTTTTGCTGCACAGTAGTGCTTTGCTATTCGAATGTGATAATTTGTTGATCTACATGTGGCAAATTTTAGTACCTAACATGTTAAATCTTTTGTTTAGATTTTGTGGGGGTGAAAGCTACATGCTTTTAAACCGCATTACACATTGGTATTTAAAGTAATCTAAGGGAGCATTCTTCAGAGGGGATAACGTACTGAAAGGGCTGGTGTGTGGTGGTCACTGGAGAGATGTGAAATGCTGTGCCTTTTCATTGTCACTTTTGTACTCCCAGGTGTGGCCATTTGATTATCTTGCATAATATATGGTACTGATTACAAAGAGGACCCCCGAACCCTTCTTGTGGCGGTTGGGCACACTCTCTAGGCTCGCTCGCCACCAGGCACTCACCCCAAACTCTTACGCCTCACCACTTTCAAATGTCACCAGCCACCACTGCTAATAAACCAATCCTTCAGTTGTGAGATGTGTTAGACAAATAAGTCAAACCCGATACCTTTGAAGGAGCAATATGGATCAGTATTAAAGAAGTTTCAAAACTCGAAGGGGCATATTCTCAAGGAGCCATCGCTGATTTATTGGCACTTTAGCGCCGCAAAAGTGGCGATAGACTTATCGCCCCATTCACAAGCTGGTGCAAACTGCCGACATCGCCAGTTTTCCCGCGATAGCTGCCGCAAAACACATCGCCACGGATGAGAGCGACAACTAACGCTAATGATATGCAGAGTAGGCGTTCCCGTGCAAAAACACACGAAAACACCACTTCGCGATATTCCCAACGAGTAGCCAGATCAGCGATGCGATCTGAAAACAGGCGATAATGCGCGTTAGCAGCAGGTATTCAACACCTGCCTCTTACTGGTGTTAAGCAGGACGACAACCTGCAGTATGAAAGGGAGCCCAGCCTAGAGCCACATCTGAAGACCAACAGATGCCATGGAGACAATGATCATGCAGCCTGGAGACCCAAGAGGGCCACAACACCCACCGCAAACACCCCCCGGACCCTCCCCCCAGGTCATGAAGTCCAGTAGTCAACGGTAGTGGAAAAACAGAACTTTATTACAAATACATAAACAACAAGACAAAAAGCACAGCCAACGCGTTCCATTCCCAACTGGGAACTTCACCAGGGCAACTTGTGGATCCAATAAACTGCAAATGCTGCGGGAACTCCCCAATACCATTCCATATCCCGAAATCAGTAGTCAGAAACCTGTTGGAGAAATGGTGACAATGGTCAAGCGTCCTCATAGTCACAAACGTAATATGGTACAGTGTATTGCACTTAGACAAACCGGAATGCATACAGGTATGATGAATCCAGTCCATACATACTGTAACAGAAGTCCGTATGCCCGTAACCTCCACAGGAAAGAAAAGGAAGGTTACGACCACACAAACATCTGTTACGGTCTCATCATACAGGATTCATCATACCTGTAAACATCACGGTATCTATCATCTTGATACCCCTGCACCTTCACTTCCCCCACGTTGTGCATGAACAGCTGGAGACCATGCAAGGGAATCACGCCATAGCTGCCTTACCGCACGTGTCGGGGGCAATTGACTGTACCCACTTTCACCAGTAAACTGCTGCCTGCTTTACCGGATCAGGGGATCTTCACCCTCAGCTTTTCCTGCTCCTTTGCGGCGCGAGGCCGCTATCGACATCGTTGTAGCGCCAGGAGGTGCTACAAAAGCGGCCACGGGCTCCCGCAGCACGGGACCCGCTTTCACCAGTAAACTGCTGCCTGCTTTACCGGATCAGGGGATCTTCACCCTCAGCTTTTCCTGCTCCTTTGCGGCGCGTAGCCACTATCGACATCGTTGTAGCGCCAGGAGGCGCTACAAAAGCGGCCGCTGGCTCCCGCAGCGCGGGACACGTGCGGGCGTGCCCGGGCAGGGCCCGGGCAAAGCCCGGGCCAAGGGCGGGCACGTCTGCGCCCGTCTGCGGCAGGACAAGGCTGGGCTGGGCCACCCCCCTTGGTTCCAGGATCCGTAAAACATCGGTAAGGAGCCCTATCATATTCTAACAGCTTTCTGTGTTTCTAATAAATATTAGCGGTAACAATGGGGAAAAGGAAACTGCCACCTAGCGGAGGGAAGCCCTCTAAAAGCGTCCCCATCACGAAATTTTTGAAAAACGCAGTGGGGTTGATTAATAATGAAATATTCCAAGTTGAGGAGGAACTTGCGGCCACAAAAACCGCCCTGGACGCCGCAAGAAAAGACTTCCTACCAGAGGTAGGGATTGATCCCTCTTCTTCAGCGAATAATGGGAGAGTGAAGGACCTTGTGGTAGAGAGATCTAGCGTCAGTGAAAACAACACAGCCACTGCTCCGGATAGGTTAATCCCTGTGTTCTAACATCTTCCTTGGAGATCTCGGTGTTATCTAACACTACGGATCTGGTCTCTCCTCCGGCCAAAAAACTGAAACAACTCCCCAAACTATCTAACGTACCCCCAACTAATCAGGCAGTAAAAACAAAATCCAAGCCCAAGCCGAAAAAAGGAGGGAAAAATGTAGGGACTGTAAAAGACCTGGAGAGTACCCACGTGGAAATTCATGCTCAAAAATCACAAAATCTGGAGACTCTTTTTAAAAAATTGCATGGTAAAATTGACAGCATTGAACGTCGACTGATGTCAGAAATAAAATTAATTCAAAAGGACGTTACGTACTTAACAGACTTGGTCTCGGAAATATTACCACCTAAAATATTGAATAAAGTACCTAGAGTAAATATTGCAGCCGAAACACAAAAAGAAGGCTCAGGGATTTCCACCACAGCCGGCATAAACCACCCAAGTCCAATTAGTCCCGTAGCGTACCTAAGGACCCGCCAAAATACAGAACCTGGATATGAAACTAGGGCAAATAAAGACATTAACGTTAACCCGCTAAGCACAGCAAAAGATAACCAACCAGACAAAGCAACTAGGACCCAGCAACTAATTGATAATTCTGCGGTTTCATTGCACCTCCCTCCACAGGTGACTCCATATGTCATCATCTTGAAAAATGTTCCAAAACTATCAAAAGGGAAACGTACAAGTCATTAAAGAACCAAGTCGTACATTGGATCTCCGCAAGGACTGATTTTAATGTCAATCTACTACAAGATAACATCATAATGTTGAGAAGAGTGAATTGGGTGGGGAGCTCCAGAAAAACATGCCAAGGAGACTGTGTGGTGGTAAATTTTCGTAGCAGGGAATTGGCAGGGAATTTGATTGATATTTTCTCCAACCACTCTGTTGATCTTTTTTACAATCAGGAAGAATATATTACCGCTCGTCCCACTGGGTTATTTTTATAGGCCCAGATATGCGCAAAACTATAGCAAAACAAATACGACCCAAAAGAGATTACTCCCTCATATAATAAGTACGCCCCCTTAAGAAGTTGTAGCAATACAGATTGACAGAGGATGAACGCCGTTGGGTTACTTATTAGTAATAAGGATATTACCACTACCTGTAATAGACTAGAGGGTAGCGGGTTCCTAGATCGTGATAAGGTTAATACCCGTAACACAGCAGTGGTTGGCGTTAGCGAACGATCCCATGATATTTTATCCATTATGTCCTGGAATGTGGCAGGGGTCAAAAATAAATTAAATGACGGGGAGTGGCTAAAAACGTTTAAGGATTGTGCTCTAGTTCTGTTACAGGAAACGTGGCACACTGGCCCTTTTTTCATTAATGGTTTTCGAACAATATGTACAGAGGCCACCCCCTCTAGAATGGGGCGTGCAAAAGGTGGCCTCGCCACTGCAATTTCAATATCCTCTCCCCTAAAACTAAGAAAAATATATACCACGTCACAATTCTACCAGTTAATTCATTTTTATATTGAGGGGAAACAGTCAATCATCGTAATTAATTTTTACAATAACATTTTTGATAATACAAGATTTAAGATAATTAAGTCTTTAGAAGAAGATCTGGATGGCTTTTTAAAGGGGGTGGGAGGTGATTATATACTTATTTGGGCAGGTGATTTTAATAGTGAAAGATGCTGTATAGTAGCAGGAGAACAATGTGGTTACCTTGATCATTTTGGCGATCGAATCCCCCACTTTCCACATGATATTTATGGGGAAGCAATACATTTTGCTATCCATAAATATAACTTAGTAACCATGGAATTGGAAGAATTCGATGGAGAGCCACCTACCCAAACTTTTGTAGGGGCCCGATCCTCCTCAGCTATCGACCATTTTATTGTGTCAGAGCACTGTAGGGAACTAGTTGAGAAATTGACAATTTGTGTAAGCTTGATTAGCGATCATTACCCGCTGATTATGACTTTGAAGCTTATTCTGCCACGGCAAAAAAGGGGGAGGGCAGCGGATATATACATTGACACACAAGGTACTAATGGAGTATCAATAAAATGGACAGGTGTTAATCCAACCACCTTCATGGATAACCTTGTAGGGAAAAAACAAAATGACATTAACATCTGTTTAGATAGTACTTCAATCAATCTAGACGTTATAAGTGCCTTTTGTAATATCACTAACGAAATAGCAGAAGACCTAAAATTAAAACAGAAGAGAAAAAATTGTAACCAAAACCCCAGATGGTTCAATCAGGAGTGTACAAGGCTAAATAAGGAATTAAAAACGACCTTAAAAGCGAGACCTAGGGATAGTGCCAAAATAAGTATTTTAAGGAAAACCTATAAACTCCTTGAATCTAAGAAAAATAGAGATCTGTTAGGAGGCTTGGGAAAAGCTAATTCAAGCCGCAGCGACACGGGATACAACCCTATTCTGGAAAACATAGATCATCCTTTTTTTTAAAGATAGCCCTGCAGTGAAGATAGACGTTTTAGTCTCGCCGAAAGAATGGATAACCCACTTTGAAAATATTTTTAACCCGAGAGCTGCTCTAATTAATAATAAGGAAAAGAGCAACTTTATTATAGTGGAGCCTGTGAGATTACCCCTGATAACCCTAGAAGAGATTAAAGCAGCCCCAAACAAAAGTGCGAATGGTGAAGCTGAAGGATCAGATGGGGTTCCTATTGATGTTTTTAAACATAATATTGATTTCTGGTCGCCTATTTTATTGAATGTTTTTAACGCCACCTTAGGAGGTACGTTACCAGCATCATGGGTAGAAAGTATAATAGTTCCCATTTTTAAAAAAGGGGATAGAGGGAAGGCCATATGCTACCGTCCAATATCCCTTCTTGACTCTACTTCGAAACTGATGGGCAGAGTGTTGCTAGGAAGACTAGAAAATTGGGCCTCTGAGAACAACATCTTAACCGAGGCCCAGTATGGTTTTAGAAGGGGTATTGGGATGGTGGAACAATGTGTAAATTTGGAATTATTGGTAGGGAAATATACCCTAGCCAAGGAAGGGGCTCTACATCTCTGCTTTGTTGATCTCACCAGTGTGTTTGACATGGTTAACCATGTTAAACTATGGCAAACACTGGTTGAGTTAGGCGCCCCCAACGACATTGTTATCTATCTCTCCCAGATTTATACCTTTTTAACATCTAGAGTGCGGTTTGGTTTGAAGGGCGAATGCACCTGGGACTTTAGGGTAACCAGAGGGATACGACAGGGCTGTGTTTTAGCCCCTCTTTTATTTTCACTGTATATAAATAATGTTGATTCTTATCTACAAAAATTGGAGATAGATGCCCCAAAAGTAGGCGTTCGTCCCACCCCAGTGCTTTTATACGCGGACGACGCTGTCCTAATCTCAAGTACAGCTAATGGTCTGCAATGCCTTTTAGAAAAATTTACGCAATTCATGACTGAAAAAGATTTATTATTGAATCTCACAAAAACTTTCGTCATGACGTGCGGCAAAAATAGAGCAAGGATCAGACAGCACCATGTGGGCGGCGTAAAAAACAACAGAGTCTCGAGTTTTACATACTTGGGGTTATTGTTTAATAGGAATGGTACTTGGGGTGCGCACATAGAAGTATCCAATTTGAAATTTTTAAGAACAATTGAGGGCATTTTTAGATTCGCCTCAAAAATAGGAAATAAACCAACAAGGGAAATCCTAGCCCTATACAGGAGTAAATCCATCACAACCGCATGCTATGGGGCAGCCATATGGGGAAGATCCAATACTACCTCCCTACAAACTCAAGAGAACAAGTTTTTAAAACGTCTGTTATCAGTCCCAAGTTCCACATCTAACTATATAGTCCATAGAGAATTGTCCGTTCCTTATATCAGTGATCTCATAGGTATGGCAGGACTAACCCTATGGCACGGTATATGGACGAAAGAAGAGACAACATTTACCAAGGACATAATTCTGGATTGCTTGGCTCTCGATAACTGCAGGAAAATTCCTTGGCTAGAGTATATCTATACCCTCCTAAAAGGCTATAAGGTAACTCTAGACCGAAAGGAGCCTTTACATATACAGGATTATAGTAAAAAGGAGCTGAAATCAAGGTTTATTTCCTCCATGGAGCTGGGTAGAGAGGTGGAAATAGGACAGAAAAAAAGTGTTACCTCTTATTGTGAGTACCCTCTGTCCGTGGGCATTCAACCTTATCTTATTATGGTAAGAAATACTCAGCAAAGGTTTTACCTAACGAGGCTTAGGTTTGGCACTCTACACTTTTTAATTGCATTCCCATAAACTCCCGAATTGCCCATGCGATGGAAAGTCCCCCCCAGTCCACGCTGCATTTTGTATTATTTTGTAACTTTTATAGGGCTATAAGAAAATTTGTACTGAAACCACTCTTTTTAGCAAATACATTTTATCATTATAAACAAGCTTTTAACTTTATCTGTAGATTGGAGATTGGAGAGTGTTAAAATTACGAACGCCGTCATTAGCTTCATACAAATGTCCATTAGGAGAAGAAAGGACTATTCCTATTTAGAGGCTCTAGTCTATGAATAACATGATGACTGAATTTGGAGTCGCAAAGGTCCAATGATTTTGATGTATGTTTTAAATTTTAAATTATGATTTTGTGGTACGTGAACAATAGGAGAACTCCTCTTATCTAAAAGGATGATCGGTTTAAGGCACAACTTCGCACTTTATATATTTTACCGAATTGCACTTTGCACAAATTTCTAAATATATGGTCTAATCAGGTTCCTATTATTTTAAATCATGACTGATTTAACATCTCGTATGTCTGAACGGGAGTCTCAAGGTCTCTAGTGTTTGATGAACGCTGAAAAATGGCACTGTATGCACTTTAAAAGAGCAAATTTTATTCAAAGGATGATCGGATTAAGGTATTACCCTGCATTTTATATATTTCTATTATATGCTTTTTATCCAAATAATTATGATATATGTAGTATTTTTCATATGTTTTTATTAGGTTTTTATTAGCTTAAATCATGACTGACTTAATATCTTGAGTTATCGACTATAATTGAATTTTATGTATGAATGTAAAATATTTTATGATTGTACTGAAACTCAAATGATTCAACAGCTATGTAATTTGTTTTTATGATTAGAATGCTTTTATGGTCGTATCTAACGTACCGAATAAAGCTGTTTTGACTTAACTTGACTTGACTGTACACATGTACCACTTGTGCCCCCTGCCGACCCTGCACACAATTACCGCTACAGAAAGCACACGCATTCCATCAATGTGCAGGCGATAGTGGACCACCGGGAACAGTTCACCAATGTCGTCGCCAACTTCACAGGCAGTGTGCATGATACATACATCTTTTGACAGTCCATCATCAACCAGCGCTTCCAGGATGGTACCCATGGCAATGCACTGCTCATTGGTAAGTACTAACTGAACACACCACACACCTCAACTCCACAATCACACAACTCACAACTGTGGGAGAGCACACGTAACAAAATCACATACAACATGCCAACCAACATGCCCAACTACCGGACACGACAACACAAGTAACCGTGGTAACAGGTGCCAGACATGTAGACAAACCATCCACAAAGGCAGAGCCCCTCTGCCACACAATTGCAGAATGTGGGGAGAGGTGGGAACCAAGAATGTGCGAAGGAGGCAAGTGACCCAGCACAAAGAAAGGACACAATGCCAAGTGCTGCGGAGATGTGCTGGACAGACTGCAGTATGCAGAGCACAGACATGTCCATGTGGACATCTACTGCTGGTGTTTTCAGTGTAGTGGACAGTGGACGCAAACAGGTTACCCCAGGCAGTGTGGAAGCCCTTGGACATGTAGCCATGTGGTCCCCCCCTGTAAGCCTGAGCGGAGCGGCCTTGGCCGGCGTATGTCGCAAATGAATAACCCGGGGCCCTGGGCGTGGTCCAGTTCCAGGATGGCCACCACAGTAACTACTGCGTGTGTCTCTGTGTCCGCCATATCGTGACAATAGGCCTACACACACCTGCCCGACCACAATCAACGGCCGCATTCACACTGGAGACGAGGTGACTACGTCCCAAGCCAACCCGCGCACATCTCGTCAGCGCATGCAGGGCCGTGTCTGCCAGGGCGGCGCCCCCCACCCAGCCACGAGGCCGCCACCGTGACCGGTGGTGCCTGCACGATCCTGTGCGCCTGCTGCACCCCAGCCCTGGTCCCCAGACCGGTCCACCGCCCAGCGATGACTGCCCGCCCCTGCGCACCCAGGCCTCAATGCTCACCTGCCGCCACCGGCGTGTCTCCAAGAGGGCCCTCCATGGCCAGGTGCAACCTCCTCAGCCGATGGCTGGATTCCGTGCCACAGGCTCCCAGCGCACCCTGCGGCACCGCACCGCGGAGTCATGTGTGTGCTGACTGCTGCCTGCGCGTACACTGCGGTCCAGCAGGGCTCACAAATCAAATCGAGTCCTGATATACTGGACGCCGTATCGAGGCCAACGCATCATCGCAGGCTGTACACCCGCTCAGCTCGTCAGGTGGGCCTAACTCAGTGCAACGCAAGTCATCGCCACGTGGCGGTAGGCCCGTGCCGGACCAGGCCATCGGGTGCCACCAACTCAGTGCAACGCAAGTCATCGCCACGTGGCGGTAGGCCCGTGCCGGACCCAGGCCATCGGGTGCCACCAACTCAGGGCAACGCAAGTCACGGACCCTTTATGATTGTGTTCCGTGGATGCGGATGCCATCATGTCACCTCCGGCAGTGGGGGATATGCTGTGGTGGGCCCCTTTTATTGGCAGGGTCACATGTCCTGTGACGCCTGGCTGGATGGGTGTGGTGTGGGTGTAAACCAGCCCTCAGGGAGGGGCTGTGGCATGCTGACGACTAGACCAGTGACCAGCAGATCACTACAGGGAAGACCTGGGACATGTAGCTGTGTCGTCACCCCCTGTGAGCGTAAGCGGAGTGGGCTGGGCTGGCGTATGCCAGTCCAGCGTAGGGGTGTGAACAATGAGCCCGGGGCTCTGGGCGTGGTTCAGTTCTGGCCTGGACAAGGAATTAACCAATGCGTGTGTCTCCGTTGTAGTGTCTTCGCCACCCGGACCGCAATCGGCAATGTTGCGCCCTGTGACCCAAGCCCCACAACATGTGCTATTTGGACGTGAGGGGGAATCAGTGACCCTACATTCATCCATACTGTCATACTTGAAGGATCATACACATGACACATCTGTGTGAATTTGAATGTTTTATTCACATTCAGTGGAGTGTTGCAGCTGGAGCAGTACAGGGCCATGCAAACCCCACTTTACATTGTTGCCCCATGGAGGGCCAGCCAGAGTCCATTAGGGAAGGGCAGATTCATCGGAAGAGGAAGAGTTCAGTCCACAGTCTGATTGCTGTGTCATTGGTAACCAAACAGAATATGGCAGTCCATGTCGAGGTCCAAGGTGAGTGCCGCAGAGTGTATCGGGGGACAGTGGAAGGTGATGATGCAAAGGGCCGAACCAAGCTGAAACAGGCCGTATGGCGGAGATGAATGCTACCGCTTCCTCATTACCACAACGGCAGTCTCATCCACATCATCGTCCTCTGATGTGTGATGTGCCTCACCTGTGGATGGTGGTGTTTCGGCTGCAGCACTGTGGGGCACTGACACATCAGGGGCCGGAGGTGGATTGTCGTCCGCACTGTGTGGCAGTGACACATCAGGTGCCGGAGGTGGAATGTCTGCCACACTGTGGGGCACTGACACATCAGGGGGCGGAGATGTGGATGGTGCAGGAGCAGCAGCATTCATCTGCGCCAGGCCTTGTGGCAGCAATGTCATGATGAGGATCTGCAGGGCATGGAAGATCCCAGCTACATGTCGCTGATGTGCAGCCGTGGCAGCCATCCTTTCCGCATCCATCCGCACCATGTCCTCCATGAGCCTCCGCATGTGTCCCAACTCCCAGCTGAGATCGCTGGAGCCACTCTGACTAGACAGGTGTTCTTGTCTCCGAGTCATGACTCCAGCGATGTCAGCCATGGCTCATTGGAGACCATGGAGCGGACTGTGGGTGTCCGCTAGGGACTGTAAGTGGTCCCTGATGGGACGTAGACACCCATGGATGGCATCTAGTTTGGCTGCCATGAGGTCGAACCCCACCCGCACCTGCTCAACCATCTCCTTCTGGCCCTCCAACATACAGCGTTGAAATGCCATGTGTTGGTCGTGGGGATCCTGGGAGACAGCCGGGGTGGTGGGTGCTTCCTGCTGTGTGGTCTGTGCAGGGGGTGGGGTCTCCTCGATGCAGCTGGGCTGCCCTGCTACTGGGGGTGGGGTGCTGAGGGTGTCCATGAGCTCTTGGAGGGCGTCGGTGTCGAAGGTGTGGAGGTCCTCTTCGTCATCAGTGAAGAGATGTTGGGTCTGCTCTGCAGGAGGTGTTGATTCTCCCTCTGCAATGTAAAGGGGAGATGCAGTTTAACAGTGTGTTCCATGTATGTTCACGCATTGGCCAAGTTTCCAAACAGACCGCATGACAATGTACATTGTGACTGTTTAGGAGGAGCTGCCTATTTGAAGCAGGACAGTGGAAATTTGTGCACCATCAGGGATGTGGGGTTGTACTTGTCCATTATCATGTCACAGTTTCCTGCTATGCCAAATGTGATTGGCCAGTTTCTACACACAAGCGGCAGCAGTTGTGTCCTCTGTTCTGTTGTGAATGTGTTGCAGTTTGTACCACATTGTTGTCAATGTTGATGTGCTCTGATTCTTGTGTGTGTGCTGCATTGTGGGAGAGTCGCCCCTGCAGCTCAGACTTTGCTTGGCTTTCTCCCTTTCAGGCGGTGTGCCTTTGACTTCTGTGCTTATGCAGTGCTGTGATGTTGCATACTTGGGTAAATTGGGCTCTTGGTGGGAGTTGGGGCTCTTGGGCATAGTTTGTCCGCAGATGTCTTGTTGCTGTCAGGGGTTGTTTGTGCACATGGATGTGTCAGTGTGTGGCCTGCTCCTTTCCGGATGTGGACCACACTCAGCCACCTTGGTGTTGTGGGGTGCAACATGTAATGATGAGTGGCCTACAGACATGCTCATCGTCATGCAGTGTCACTTGCATTGTCAGTGGGGCTCACGGATCCGCAGCTTTGCTGGGTTCAGCACATGTGCATGGGTTTGTTGTGAGATTGGTGATGTGTGGGGAGGGCCCCCTCTGGGCACATTGTGGACGGGGGACTACTTGCTGTTTCTATGTGTGCTGCAGTATGGCAAGGAGATCAGGGGCATGATCCAGAGTCATTGTGGTTGTGCATTGTGCTATACTTCATTGTGCATGTGTGCCATTGTGCCCATCTCCCCCGTCCCCCCAGTCCCTGGTGGTTACTCACCCTGTTGCTGTTGTGTCAGGTCATGTTGAGCAGTGTCTGGTCCCCCGACTCCTGCAACCGTCTCCACACTGATGACTGTGGACACCATTTCCTCCATCTCATCCAGCTCCTCTTGTGGCGCAGGGCTCCCACCCCCAGTCTGCATTGCTGCTTTGCGGTTGTTTGCGAGTTTCAGCTTGGTTTTGCGCTTCACGTCATTCCAGCGCCTCTTGAGCTCTTCCATTGTCCTCCTCAGCACTCCGACTGCATTCACCTTGTCCAGGATGGACTGCCATATTGTATTTTTGGTTGCCAATGACACAGTGGAGGTGACGAACAGTTGTTGATGGTGTTCGACCACCTCCATTATCAGGACCCTGTTTTCCTGCGGACTGAACCGCGTCTTCCTCTTCTTCTTCTCCTTGCCCTTCCCTGACCCAGAGGTCCCAGCTGGTCCTCTGTGGGGCTTGTGGGGTTCGGGTTGTCCTCTGTACTTGCTCCGGCTGCCTCCATTGTGCTTCGCAGTTGTTATGTGGTTTTTTTGCTGCTTTTATGGTGATTTTTCCCGCCTGACGTGGGAATTGCAAGCCTGGCTCTGCTTGTCGCCGATTTTTCTATCACGGTTGGGCCCATCGGAACTTTTTTCACGTTTGGGTTTCCTTTTTTATCGCCGTCGCGGTAGTTGTATCGCGGACATTTGAGGCGTTATCGGGAAACTATCGCATGTTACCGCCGTGTTGTGAATATGACGTTGACACGGGGTTATTTCCCCGCGATAGACGGCGATATGAGAAATTGCGTTAGCCTATTTTGGCGATGTTTATCGCACGTTCTTGTGAATATCCCCCCAAGTCTTTCCAGAGAATAAGAGAAAATGCTTGTCCCTTTGAACTGATCTACTGGGGGAAAGGAGGTTACATAAGGCGCACCCCAGAAAGGGTTTTTTCTTGATAGTTTCATTATGGGTCTTCTGCGCAGCCATGAATGCACACTACATATATCACAAGGGTTAGTGCATGAATAGCAAGTTTACACACTTATTACTTGACTCTAAATGTTGAAGTATCACATTCTACAAGTTAATATAACCTAGTGGCGTAACTAGGCCTTAGGCCGCCCATGGCGGCCCCTGCGTTTGACGCCCCCGGCGGCCTGATCGCAGAGCGAGGGCGGGGGGGGTCTGGCGATTCATGCGGCCACAGGTAAGAGGAGGAGGGGTTGGGCGGGTGCTGCCGATTCTTGCGGCTGCGACAACCGCAGGTAAGAGTGGGGGTGCCGTCCCCAAAACTCATGCCGCCTGGGGCGATCTGCCCCCACAGCCCCCCCCCCAGCTACGCCACTGATATAACCTTACATTGATAACTGCTTTTACTTTGAGAAGGAATGACATTCTGCAGTTCGTTGCTAAATAATTACGGTAGCTATGTAAGTAATGCTGTGAGACTAATTCATGAGTACTGTAGGTTTTGATTAGTTTTCATAGTCCTGCCCACAAACAATCAGCGCTACACTGTTCTGTTAGTCCCAGTGCGGCACTCTATCAACCCCAGACTTCGAGCATGCTTAAATCTGGATCTACAAAGTCACAAAGCCCACCATGAACCTATACTATTCACAAATTCACCAACAAGATGCAGTTCAAGGGGCCTGGTTTATCAGAATGTCTGCAATTGAAAAAAACAGATCATACACGGAGCATCAACGGTGGATGACAAAAATATTAAATCAATATCGTGTGACTTGAATATCATGCAAAAATATTGAGGAACAGAATATAGAAGGTAAGAATGCTTTTTTATGTATATGAAATTGTTTTTTAAAATATAGTTGCATATAATATTGTATAGCAGCATGTTAAGTTTAGGGGAGAAGGGTGAGAAGTTATTTACATTATAAATTATCATTTTTATTAATTATATAAATGTATCAATGAATTGTTATAGTTATTTAAGTGTATTTTATGATTTTTAGTATATATTTTGTTTTTGTATGGTTAAATTAGTCGTTTATATTTTAATCTATATTTTAGTTGTGAGTTTTGGGGTTTGCAGGGGAATATGGTGGGAAGTTATTTAAATTATAACTTTCTAACAAATTAATTCTTTACATTAAGTAAATATTTAATTGGTAAGTAATTATGTCATTTTTAAACTGATTATATGGTATGTACATCATTTAATATGTAAATTACTTGTTTTTAATTAATTGTTAATTGATTAATATGCACATTTAATAATAACAATTGTAAAATGGATTTTGTAGTTATGATTGTTTTAATTTCAATTGTTTTTTTATTGAATATTTTTCAGTTATTGTATTTAAAAAATTGGTGGTTGTGTTTTTTGGATAGTAAGGAGGAAGTGTATTTACTTTAAATTCATTATTGCTATACTGTTGTGTACATTGTAGTGGGAAAAGTAAATATAACCCCTCCAAACTGCAACACTTTCCCTGATTTTGCTTACCTTGGAGTGAGAATAGTAAATGCAACCCCTCCAAAGTCCAAAACGTTCCCTAGTATAGTAAATCTGGTACCTGCAAAGCCGAACACTTTCCCTGCTTTTGTTTACATTGGAGTGGGAGTAATAAATAGAGTCCCTCCAAAATCCAACATTTGTTCTTCTTTTGATTAGATTAGTTAATTAGTTAAACTGACTCTTTTAAAGTCCAACACTTTTGCTAGTGTTGTTTATTTCTGATTGCTGTTTTTTAGTATTTTGTATTTTTCTATAATGTTTATATTATTAAAAAAATATGTAATCATTATTTACATTTTATTTTTTAAATTAATTGATATACGTTGTTATTAAATGTTTAAGATTAATGTTCAAATTATTGTTGATATTATTAAAGTAATTAATTTAAATTATATACATACATATATAAATATGCTGGCTCCCGTGGGAGCCAGCATTGCTTTTACACATAGGGAACTGCTAACATGCAGCTCCCTGTCTGTAAAAGCAAATTGCGCTCTGTTTGAGTAAGCAAGAGCAAAATGCTCTCGCCTGCTCAAAGCAGAGGACTGTTTGCTATGGCTTGTCAGGAGTGGTGCTCCCACCAAGCCATAGCAAACTGCAATGTCCTGGTGGTGGGCACCCCGGGACATAGCTGGAGCCGGCCCTGGGGCTCCACGAGGGGGGCAGCGTGGTTCCCCTCCTTTGTTCAAATTTGCCCCGGGGCGGTGGTGATCACCGGGGTGGGGGTCAGCAACGGCCCCCCTGTATATATATGATTTGAGCTCCGGGAGGTGGTGGTCCCTGGGGCTGCGAGGGGGCCTGGTGGACCCCCCTGCATTTCTATTAGTGATTGCCCTGGGGAGGTGGCGGTCCCCGGGGCTGTTAGTTATTGCCCCGGGTGGTGGCGGTCCTAGGGGCTGCGGGGGGCACATTAATACATTATTAGCCCAGGGAGGTGGGAGTAACAGCCATACGGGGCTCCCCTGCATTAATTTTGATCAATAGCCCTGGGGAGGTGGCCGTCCCCCGTGCTGTGGGGGGGCCGTGCAGGCCCCCACATCAGTTTACATATGTTTGTCCGGGGAGGTGGCAGTCCCAGGTGCACGGGGTTGCCGCATGGGTACCCCCGCAATACTATAAAAACTGCCCCTGGGACCTGGCCCACCCGGCTGGGCCCCCCCTGCCAAGGCTAATTTCAGTCCTGGGGACCCCATCCCCCGGAGCCAGGCCGTAACATATTTTCTTTTTGGAAGGGGAGGGGGCCCACGCAGCCCCCCTCCCTGGGCTGATATCGGTCCAGGGACCCCATCCCCCCCGGTGCCTGCCTGCTTCAGTGGGGACCACGGAGGGAGTCTGAAGGCCCACGCAGTCCCTGCCGGCTCCTTGCCTCCTCACCTCCTGTGGGAGCCGGCATTGCTTTGAGACCCAGGGAGCTGCTAACATGCAGCTCCCTGGATCTCAAATCAATGTCTGTTTTCCTGCTCACTTCACAGCGGGCAGGGTAACAGACATGCTCTGCTTTCAACAAGCGAGAACATTTTCTGCTCTTGCTTGTTGGAAGCAGAGCTGAGTTTGCTATATCATGGCGGGAGCGGTGCTCCCACCATGCCATAGTAAACTGCAATGTCCCAGGGAGACCGTGCGGCCCCCCTCCTTTTTTAATTAAGTCCGGGGAGGTGGTGGTCCCCAGTGGTGCAGGGGATGCGTGGCCCCCGTCTTTAATTTAAAAGTTGCCCCAGGGAGGTGGCGTTCCCTGGGCCTGCGTGGGGGGGCCAGAGCCCTCCACGAATTAATATAACATTATACCCTGGGGAGGTGGCGGTCCCTGGGGCTGCAGGGGGGCCGTGTGGCCTCCCGCATTCCTGTCATATTTAGACCTGGGGAGGTGGCTGTCCCCGGGGCAGCGGGAGAGCCTTGGGGCTCCCCCACTAATAATTATGTGACTTCCCCGGGGAGGTGGCCGTCCCTATGGCTTTGAATAGCCCGAGGAGGGGGGCCCCATGCGAACATCTTCTATATTTACACATGCCCCTGGGACCTGGCCCACCTGTGGGCCATTTTCAAATGAAGCGCGGGAGCCTGCGCTTTGTTTTTTTCTTTACATTTCGACGGGAGTCGCGGATCCAGCGTGACTCCTGCTGAAATGTTTTTAAAAAAATGCTTTTTTGGCCTGGGGGGTGGGAGGACCCCGTGGGACCCCCTCCCCCCAAGAGGCCTAGGGCGTCAGGGTGTTTCTACCCTGCCCCCTTTTCTTTTTTTAGAATTTCTTGTGACTCTGTTCAACCGAGTCACAAGATGGCTGCCAACACTTCCTGGTTTGAAATGTTGGCAGCCAAACAGATATCAGGACGAGATCGGGAGGGTTCACGGATCCACTGCGTCCCTATATATATATACAACTGGAAATTTCTTTACATTTCTCAGCAACTACTGAACGGATTTACACCATTTAACAAAAGAGTGCTTTCTGGACCAAGAGCTACCTTTCTGCCAAATTTGGTGTAATTCCGTTCAGCAGTTCGGGCTGTAGCGATGTCTAAAGTTTTCTATGGCAATTAAATTGAAAAAAAAGCGTTTTGAGACCCTCCCTTTTTCTCTGCCCCCACTTGACGGATCACCACGAAATTGTCAAGACAGCAGCTTAAGTGACTGGTGAATTAGTTTTGAACATTTCGCGAGGATTCGTCAAATGATGCCAAAATTATTAGCAAATGAAAAAATGTGTTCCCTGTGGAAACTACATCCTAACTATATATACACATTACTCAGTGGCGGTCACCACTTACTAGGTAGTTATAGTTAGGATCCTGCTTCAATAAGAAATGCATTTTTTGGTTTGCATATATCTTGGTGCCATTTGACGAATCTTCACAAAACTTTCACCAAAACAATTGTTTTTGCTGCAGCTCCATCCTGGAAAGTTTCGGGGTGATCCATCAAGTTGGGGCTTAGAAAAAAAGGGGGTTTCCAAAACGTGTTTTCCCCATTTATGTTTCCAATGGAACTTTAGACACAGCTACAGCCCAAACAACTGAACGGATTTACACCAAATGTGGCAGAAAGGTTGATCATGTTCCAGAAAGAGTGCTTTTTGTAATTTAGTGTAAATCCGTTTAGTAATTTTTGAGCAATTAATGCACAAAAACCTTGTATATATCACACCGTGCAGGATCTGCAGGTCTGAGAGATCTCAAGGTAAGATCTGATTGGTTGCCACCACATCAAGAAGGATGTGGCGGCAGCAGCACTACTTTTACTAACCCCCCCCGAGGTGGGCCAGGGCCCGGGGAGGGCGTGCAAAATATTTCTTACAGGGAGTGGGGCTTGTGGCCCCACTCCCCAAGCCTCTGTGAAGCCCCGGGTACTCCATCCCCTGGGGACAATGTGTAATATTTGGGGAGGATGGGGTGCAGCCGCCCTCCTCAAGCATTATTAGGCCCTGGGGACCCCATCACCTGAGGCTGAGTTCCATGATAAAAGGGGAAGGGGGCCACATGGCCCCCACCCCGGGCCTTATTAGAGCCCAGGGGATCCTATCCCCTGGGGACATATTCTATCAAAAACGGGCGGGCCGCGTGCCCCCCTTCCTAAGCCAGTAAAGGCCAGGGGCTGGCTCAATTACTGTTTCCCGGGGAGCCCATCCTGGGACATAGTAATTGCCCTGCCTGCATCAGTGCTGGCGGGGAAACATGTTTGCACCCACCTGGTGGGAGCCTTTTTAAATCTCTCGCCGTATGGGAACAGACTTGTCTTCCCAGTCAAACACAAGGAGATGATGGACGGAGCGCTGAAACTTTTCAGACACTCACCCCCAGTCACAGATCTGGGTTGAATCCATCATCGTTCTTTAGCTCACTTTGCCACCCCAGTTCAGACACAGCTATATGCAAATCAGTCTTGACCATGTGCCTCATGGGAACAGTCCAGCCCGAACTGCCAAGCCATGTTTTCCCTGGACCGGAAACAAGCATCCTGGGATCGGTTTCGGGCTCACAGCCCTCATCAGCCAGGCTAGCTTGAATCCAGTGGCAAAGTGAGCAAGGGACCCACGTCTGGGCATACCCTGCCAACTTAGGGCGAACAAAGCAAACACAATGAGATGATGGACGGAGCGCTGAAACTTTTCAGACACTCACCCCCAGTCACAGATCTGGGTTGAATCCATCATCGTTCTTTAGCTCACTTTGCCACCCCAGTTCAGACACAGCTATATGCAAATCAGTCTTGACCAGTCCACAGAAGCGCAGGCAGGGAAGGCATGTCTGCTCCTACCTGGCGGGATATTTAAAAAATCTTTCCATGCCTGCGATCCTGCGGACAGGGAAACACACATTGCTCCTGCCCCCAGAGGGAGCATGCAGAACAGTTGCTCCTGCTGGGCAGGAGCAATGCCGGTTCCCGCGTTATGCGGGGAGCCAGCTGGAGCCCTGGGGCCCAGGGGTATTCCCCTCAGCTCCCACCTTGCTGCTTGGTTGGGTGCTCCGGGTGGGCATCGGATCACCCACCTAAAACAAATACAGGCCTCAGAGGATGGGGCCCTCGGGTCACAATATATGGCCCCTCCCCTTTTTTAAATGGCAATCAGCCCCAGGGAATAGGGACCCCGGGGCCTATAAAGGCTCGGAGTGATGATCCACACACCCCCTCCCCTATATTTAAGTAATTGCCCCGGATGAGGTCCCTGAGGCCACTATTGGCTCAGGAAGAGGGGCTGTGTGCCCCCTGCCCTAAAGGTCCCTGGGCTTGGAGTGCCAGGGGCCCCTGGTGGCTTATGGAGTGGGGCCTCATGCTCCCTCCCCTTTAAAAATATCATTTTGCCCCAGGGGTTCCCCAGGGCCAAAAGTGGTTCAGAGAGGAGGCTACGTACCTCCTCCCCTTTAAAAAAAATGGCCTTGGTGGATTAGGTCCCCGGGGCGCGAAGTGGCTTGGGGAGGTGGGGTTCGCTTATGGGTTGGATGCAGTGTGCAGCGTGGGGTTGGCTACCTGCTTGGCGTTGGCCACAGGCTGTGCTCTAAGGTAACTATAACTATCACCTTAGACGCTAGGGGGGCGGGCGGACAAGATGGCCGCACAGTAGTGAGGCTCCGTCAGCCCCGGAGCCCCTATCCAGTAACTATCCTTAAATTGCGGGGCAATCTCGCTGTGCAACTCCCCCACGGTGTGGCGGAAGGGCAGGGGAGGAGGCACGACTAGTTTGCGGCGTCCCCCTATCCACGGAACACCGATCTGGGTGCCGAATCAGAGTCGAGGCCTGTGCGGCGAGGCGCGACCGGCGGGACTGCGTGTGGAGAAGGCCCGCTGCCGGATGCGCGCATCAAGCAAGTATACCTGTGAGGCTTCAGACGCTGTTAATGGACACTCGAGGGCGCCGGGCGGGCCCCCTGACACAGCGATGACCACGCTTGGGGGAGCCTGAACGCTGCAACAGAGACCTGCACACCGAGGCGGAACCGGCCGGGCAGAGTGCGGAGGGGCCCCGCTATCGGCCACCGGAATCGACTGTGAGTCGTGAAAAACGGCACTAACTGGTGAGGAGCCAACGTAGGGGGTAAACTGAATAAAGCGCCCGGCCCCGTGCGCTAGCGATGCGGACTACCCCGGGGGCCCCCATAAAGGGAATCGCAGCACACAGGGCCGGGGTCTCGGGCCTATCCCACGGAGCGTTCTGCTACCCCCAGGTCTGGACTGCAAGCCCTACCCCGTAATCCAGGACGGTTCGTGCGCCCCCACGCACCAGCAGACATCCGCAGGGGCAGCGGGGTTGCGAGGGTGCGCCAGTCTCCTCATTTCGGCGGAACTGGGCCCGCACCCTAAGGAACGGCCAGGTCGACAGCGCGTCTGGGGCCACTGCGGCCGAGAAGATAGGCTGTGCGTCCATAGCCCTGCAATCGCCTTGATATAGCCTCGGAGGACCCGGCTCAGGCCGCAATACCACCCAGAGCGTGATTGCTGACTCACCGCCCGCGCTGCGGATTACAGCGCGGCCTACTTGGCCCCCACTATATGCTCCAGGCGCATTCGGCCTACGGGCTGGACCCCCCTGATTCCGGGCTCCCGGGGGGCGAGGAGAGGCTCGCGCTCGGGCCCTTGAGTCAGGCTCTCTGCAGCACCAAGGGGCAATCAATCGGCGCGATCTACGAGCCTGCCCCCCCCTCCAAAGATTTGATGCCTGCCAGAGCTCATCGTTAAGGCACTGTCTTGCACCTGCGAATCGCCAGGGGATTGCATGTGGAATTTCCTTCTAAAACCTGAGTTGCCATCGCATCAAATACTACCGGGCACTTCCCACAGACTGAAGGAGCAACTGGGAGGCTATTGATCCTTTACACTGCCCACCCTTAACGGTCTGGTTGCCCCAGAACTCACAGGCGCTATGAGCTCCAGCTGAAAGCCCTCAATAGTTACCAGAGGGTGCTCGTGAAAGAATCACATTGCCTGTCTGCGTCCCTCACTGGTGCCCATTCCTCGTCTGGTGCAGCAACGTGGTGGCAGCACGTGGGGGCACCATACCATCCATCGGAATACGCACGAGGGGAAGAGTGGGCCTCAAGCCACCCGGGCTCTGCATCATACTGCATGCCCGGCATCACTCGGACGCCGCCTCTGGGCTCTGAATCCTCTGGACAGCACAGTGTGCCACGTACCCATCGTGTCCGGTCGCCGAACCATGAACTGCAAGCACCTCGGGGCGCCTCCACGCGCCCAGGCCGTCGGCGCAGTATTAAAGCCCTTCAGACGCTCGACCCGGACCCTGAGGCTGCCGGAACGTGCGGGTGCAACCCGGCATATAGGCCATCGGCTAAGTGTTCACCTGTGCCCCTGCCCACTGTAACGTCCAGCGCAACCATGGGGAAGCCGGACGGCAAGCAACCCAAACTCACGTTCGACACCCGTAGAACACCCCGGGGTCAGCCACCCGACACGGAGCAAGTCGGCGCCAGTCAATCGGAGCAAGGCACTGACGAGGTTGACATGAAGACGCTGCTCAATACAATGAAAGCCATTTTTGCCTCAATTGAAGGAAAAATGGATTCCATGTGCGCCAGAATGGACCAGATCACTCAAAAGATAGAAAAGCAAGATGGTAGAATAAAAGAGGCCGAAGCGCGAATCTCCACTCTCAAAGATAATCACGTGCAGGTGACTGGGCAACTTTCAGACATCGATAAGTTGCTAAAGGTGATAGCGGCCAAGAACGAGGACATTGAAGCCCGCTCAAGGCGGAACAATATTCGCATTACTGGCGTCCCCGAGACAACCAATACAGGACGACTAGAAGACTACGTAGAAAGGCTGCTCACCACCTGTTTCGGTCAGGAGACCTTCTCAAAAATGCTCATTGTGGAACGGGCGCATAGAACACTGGCTCCGAAGCCCCCACCAGGTGCACCGCCTCGGCCCATAGTCGCGAGACTACTCAACTATCGTGACGCAGCTCTGCGAAAAGCGAGGGAGCTTAAGGAAGTTATTTTCGAGAACAATGCTCTATCACTGTATCCCGACTTTACCCTCAACGTTCAGGAGGCGCAGAAGAAATTTGTGCCCATTAAAAAGAATCTACGGCAGGAAGGAGTGGAGTATGCAATGCTCTACCCCGAGCATCTACGGCTCACCTACGAGGGCAAGCACCACATTTGCAACACTCCGCAACAGGCGGCGGACATCTTCATGAAGACAGTACTGGCTGCCAAGAGAGCGGAGCGCTCCCCCTCCAGCGGCAGAGAGGGCTCAGCGCACCACGATGATGACTGAAGATATTCGGAGGACGCTTACTGGCCACTACTCGAAGGTTTGAATGTGGACACTGTGTTTCTGGCCGCATGCTCCGAGCACCAGGTAACGTTCCATGTTGTCCATATGGGGCCGCCTGAACTGTTAGCAGATCAAACATAGACAGTGAGAACCCTGCAAGATCGCGGACTTGCACTCCGGGGCCCCCTCCTGCACGGCACTATGGTGCGGGAGGCGCTGCCACGCCCCCTGGGACACACGCCTCCAAGGGTGCTCCCCTTTCCTCCCCTAGTGGAGACAGTATTGTTAGGCTGTTGCCTCTATTGTTGTTTTATGGGGTTATTTCAGATGGTAATCCCCAGCGACCCTGGGGTCCGATCACTGCTAGTCCTCCTAACTGTCAACGCCTCTTTGTCACTGTATAAAGACACTTCTATGCTACGAATGTTATGTAGATATACAGTAATGTTGGTGCATAGAGAACTCAGGGCAGCTGGGACACGGATTACGGGGGTTTCTACAAATGCATTGGGAGGGCTTAAGAGGGTGGGAACCTTACACGGCAAGTTGGGGTCGCTGATGTGGGAGGGGTGGGGGGGAACTTTGGTGGGCATTATTAAGTTTACAGTGGATAACTGGATGCATAGGAACAGTACAAACTCGGAAGCAGGCACACGTCCTTTACACACACTTGCGCACGGTTCACTAGGCAATGGCGGATGAGGAAGAAAAAGACTGCACCGCTGCGCACATGGGACTCCTAACATGGAACGTCAGGGGACTGGGCGACCCTAGAAAAAAGCGACATATATTAACCTATCTGGATAGGCATCATGTCAGCATAGCTATGCTGCAGGAAACGCACACCCTACCTACACAGCAGCCCCAGTTTGCCTCTAGATGGGCCTCCCACAGACACTTTTCCTCGTACTCAGCCTACTCGAGATTAAAAGGACGACACCCTACATAGAGGAGCGCTTTGCACTCGACCCACAGGGTAGGTACTGCATGACATGGGGCAGGTTGGCATCAGCGTCGATCACACTGGTCTGTAGCTACGGGCCCAATATAGACAACGAGGACTTCTACATAACCTTATGGGCGCGCATAGTGAACATATGCTCGACTCATCTTATATGGGGGGGCGATTTTAACCTAACACTGCATCCCGCACAGGATCGCTCCCACCCACTGCCGCATCACTACTCCAAAGCACAACGCCAACTACAGCAAATACTGGTGGTCAACCTGCTAGTGGACGTTTGGCGCCATCATCACCCCACGTAGCGGGAGGGCATGTTCCACTCGGCAGTACACAACAACTGGTCTCGGCTGGACATGTGGCTTGCGTCGCAAGGCACGGCAGTACATGCCCTCTCCACCCACCACCTAGTGCGTACCTACTCAGATCACTCCCCCGTGCCCATGATGCTGAACCCTCCGGGCCTATCGCCCCAACCTAGGCTGTGGCGCCTTCAACCTACAACGCTCCTCAATTCGGTGTTTCAAACGGAATTGGGGGAAACACTAGATGAGTTCCTGAGGCTAAACATAGACTCAGTACCCTCTCTGACCACTGTATGGGAAGCGCTAAAGGTCACTGTTAGAGGACACTGTATGGCCAAGGCGGGGGGCATCCTCAAAGATATCCGCACAACCATAGCTTGGCTAGAACACCAAATCAAGCAGCAAGAATCACACACCCACGCGGCACACGAAGGTCCCGCTCTGGCCAAAGTCTGCGAACTCCTCACAGAGTACCAAGCAGAGGCAGAGAGGGAGTGACTTTTTCACGGAAAATACCACACAGCGCGTAAATACAGTGAGGGCGAGCGCCCCGGCAAAGCGCCAGCAGAGCCCATTAGGCCACCAAAGACAGCGAACCATGTGTTAGTGATTCGTGACGGGGAAGGCAAGACTCACCGGGATACATCGGCCATCATGGGGGTATTCACCACTCACTATCAAACGCTATATACATCCTGCGCGTCACGCCAAGATGAGACTCCTCAATACTTGCAACAGATAGAATTGGCCTGGCTCAGCAACAGGCAGCGGGAATTCTTGGCGGCTGATTTCGCTGTAGACGAAATCCGGGAGGCCATCATGCAAATAGGGAATGGGAAAGCGCCAGGCTCTGACGGCCTCGGAATCGAATTTTATAAAATATACATAGACACGCTGGCCCCTTTTCTGAAAGCCCTGTATGAAGATGCGGCCCAAGAGGGGTCGCTCCCACCCACTATGCGAGAAGCCATGCTGGTGTCGCTTTTAAAACCCAGGAAATCCCCAGATTCTCCGGACTCGTACCGGCCCTTGTCCTTAATCAACTGCGATGCTAAGATTTTGGCCAAGGTGCTGGCCAACAGACTCACGCTCTTGATGGACAATCTTATCAGGCCAGACCAAGCAGGCTTTATACCGGGTCGGTCAACCTCCCACAATTTGCGGACCCTATTCTCCATCATGCATGGTATCGATCAGGGCGAACAGGCGGTGGCGGTCTTTCTTGACGCCACCAAAGCGTTCGACTCCCTGGAATGAGGCTACCTATTCGCCGTCTTAACACACATGGGATTCCCGCCAGGGTTTCTCATGTGGATCAAACTGCTCTACCACCTTCCCAGTGCCTCATTGCTTCTGATCTGGGAACGCTCCCCTGCCTTTGCCATATCCAGAGGTACGCGACAGGGGTGTCCCCTTTCACCCCTGCTATTCGCAATAGCAATGGAGCCGCTGGCTGCCATGCTGCGACAGCACCATAAACAATATGCGCTAGACTACCCCACTCGGCCCGTCCTAATTTCGCTTTATGCGGACGACATCACGCTCTATGTGCGTGATCCTGTAGACAGGTTAAATGCCATGATCCGCGAAATAATAAAATTCGGGGCCTTCTCGGGCCTCACAATAAACTGGGGCAAGTCTCAAGTTTTCCCGCTCACCCGGTGTACCGCCCCGTTCCCAATGGACTACCCGCTGCAGTGGTGTGATGATGAGGTCCGATACCTGGGCATTACCGTCACCAAAGACAAAGACAAACTACTGTGGGCGAACTATGGAGTGGTTCTTGATAAGGTAGAAAACTTGATCACCAGATGGATACCTCTTCCGCTTTCACTTGCTGGCCGAGTGGCCTTAATGAAAATGGTCATTATGCCCAAGTTTCTATATCTGTTCACAAACATCCCCTTCTCTCCTGGCCGTCATTTTTTTACCAGACTGAAGAGTCAGCTTATTCGCTTGGCATGGGGTGGGAAACAGCCAGGGCCGGACTGGGAACCGACACCGGCCCTGGCAAACTGCTCGGCTGGCACCCCCTGGGGTGAGGGGGGTGCAGCCGAGCAGTTTGCCAGGGCCGGTTTCGGCCGATTTTGTAACAGGGGCTGATATTTCCGACCCCCGGTAACAAAAACGGCCCCCAGGGGCCCAAAACCGGCCCCCACCCTAGCGGCCCACCGGGGAAATGCCCGGTGCCCGCTACGGCCAGTCCGGCCCTGGAAACAGCCTTGGATCAAATAGAGTACCCTTACGCTGCCATTCGCTCAGGACGGATTCGAAGCACCCGATCCTGAACTTTACTATCTCAGCGCTCAGGCACACTACGCCGCGTATTGGCTCGAGCCCCCACCTTCATGACTCACCTGGTGGTTGAACAAGGGCTTCAGGCGTCCGTTCCTCTCACAGGACTCCTAGGCGCAGATAATAAAGCAGCTGGGGGACCACGGTCCACAGTAGCATGCACCAATAACACAAGGCGCGCCATAGCCAAACGGCCCCAAGCACCCATGCTCTATTCCCCGTTACTTCCCCATCGAGATCAGCCCAACCTGCCAGTCACACAAGAAGGCATCTGCAAGCGTATGTTCCTCAAGTTTGGGGTCAATACCTGGGGGGACATGTACCATGCAGGGCAATTCAAAGGCGCAGCAGCGTTTTTCGGCGACACTCCCCCCACTACCATGGACCGCTTCCTCTATATCCGCTTGCGACAGGAATCATAGCCGCCACACCGGCGTTTCCGGAGGAACCCCCTACACTACTCCCACTGCACTTGACGATACAGGCTGGGGCATCACACGCCGTATCACGCATCTACAGGGCAACCATCGGGGCAGGATCGCATAGTACCCTGAAAGCACGACAGGGATGGGAAATGGAATTAGGCCATCCAATTACAGACGAAGCCTGGGCATACTGTTGCCAGCAGACTGAGCGCATCACAGCAACCAGCAGATTCAGGATCATACATTTTAAATTTCTCCACCGTATGTACTATACTCCTGTGAAAATGCACAAACTTCAATTGCGCGATAGTGACAAATGCGACCGCTGCGGGAGGGAAGGGGCGGTGTTTCTACACATTGCATGGGAATGCAGACCAGTGGCGCACTTCTGGACTGGGGTGGCAGCGGCTTTAGGGGACATGATTGTGGGGCAGTTTGAACTTACACCCGAAATGGGCCTCCTGGGATACCTCCCCGGGCACAAGGGCTGCATCAAGCGCTTCCTGGCGCTGGGCCTCCTCCTCGCCAAGCGTAAAATTGCATGTAGATGGGGTAGGGCAGGGCGCCCAAATTCAAGGACTGGTTAGCTGACCTCACTTATTGTCAGGAGCAAAACACTGTATATGCTGAGCTACTCCCTACCCGCTCGAGGCCCCGTGACATCTGGGAACCCCTCACCTCCTACCTGCTGAAAGCGACGGTAAGCGACACTGATGATAACGCTGTGAACGGGCAGACTAGCTGTCAAACAGAGGCCGCTGGACCCCAACTTAGCGAGGTGGCCCTCTAGTACACCTGTTGCGTAATTCTGTATATCTCTCATGCCGATGCCTGATATAATGTACTGTGTCTTGCGCTTTTACACCTCACATCCTTCTTTTCATGTACTGCATCACCGTATCCTTGTACTGTAACTGTAAGGCCCACCATGTACAGTAATTGTTTGTGTTGTAATACTAAAAATGGCAATAAACAAATTAATAAAAAAATAAATAAAAAATAAAAACTGTAACTCGCACCCTTGCTATGCACTGCTAATTACCCCACATATTACATCATTCATGATGTTTCCTATGACATCGCTGATAATATCACTGCAACATTTGGAATTAAATTATTAATGAGAAAACTGTGCACGGCAGGGGTGCGAGTTATAGTTATTTGAGATAACTATAACTAGTGAATTTCAGTGGTTTTGTACGTTTAAAATGTTAAGCTGTTACTGAAATTTTCACCTAACTATAACATTATGTTTACCTTTGTTTTTTTCAGAGAGTTTATATATATTTACTGAAAAAACCAAAGGTTATAGGGACCTTATTGTTAGGCTTAGATTTCACTCGTACAAAACCAGTGATCAGTCATTTGAGATGTCATCAGTGATGTCACTGACCATATCATGAGTGATGTAGTATGTGAGGCAATAAGCGTTGCATTGCATGGGTGTAAGTTATAGTTAGCTCAGGTAACTTTAACTGCTGAATTTCACTGGTTTTGTATGAGTGAAATCTGAGCCTAACTATAACGTCCCTATAATTTGTGTTTTTTTCCAGTGAATTTCTAAGGTTTTTTTAATACTATTTCCTAACTATAACGTCCCTGTAACCTTTGGTTTTTAAGTGAATTTCTAAGGTTTTTCAAATTCTATTTCCTAACTATAACGTTATTGTAACCTTTGTTTTTAAGTGAGTTTTGATGTTTTTTTAACTAGTAGTCGCATTTGCAGCTTGGTGGAGAAAGGGGGTGGGGCCTCCGACTAGCTCTCAGGAATCCTGGTGTGTCGGACTTAAAGGAGGTAGCAGGAGGACTTCTGAGCCCCCAAGAACCTTCAGCATCCAAAAGGACTTCATCCCCCAACCAGCAGTGCACCAGGAAGCACGTTTGCCGAGTGGTGCAGAAAGGGGGCGTGGCATCCGAACACCTCTCAGCAATTTCGCTGGTTACTGCAGGTAACCAGAGGGGTAGTTGGCCCCAAAGGACAGTCCAGAGCCAAGGGGACTTCATCCCCCACTCAGCAGTGCACCAGGAGGAGCGTTTGCAGAGCGGTAGAAAAAGGGGGCGTGGCCTCCAAAGTCCTCTCAGTAATCACGCTCTGTGGGACTTACTGGAGGTAAAAGGAGGGCTTGTTGGCCCCCAAGGACCCTCTGGAGCCAAGGGGACTTCATCCCCAACCAGAAGAAGTACGCCAGGAGGCACGTTTGCAGAGTAGTGGTAAAAGGTGGTGTGACCTCAGAAGACCTCTCAACAATACCACAATGTGGGACTTACTAGCGGTAATAGGAGAGGTAGTTGGCCCCCAAGGACTCTCTGGAGCCAAAGGGACTTCATTCCCCAACCAGCAGTGTGCCAGGAGGCATGTTTGCAGAGTGATGGAGAAAGAGAGCGTGGTCTCGGAAGTCCTCTCAGCAATCCCACTGTTTGGGACCTACTGGAGGTAACAGGAGGGCTTGTTGGCCCCCAAGGACCCTCAGCATTCAAGGGGACTTCATTCCCCAACTAGTAGTGCAGCAGAAGGCATGTTTGCAGAGTGGTAGAGAAAGGGGGCGTGGCCTCCAACCACCTCTCAGCAATCCCACTGTGTGGTTCTCCCTGGAGGTAACAGGAGGTCATGTTTGCCCCCAAGGACCCTTTGTAACCGAGGGGACTTTATCCCTGTTAGAACTGGGGGTCTATAGTTGGCAGAGGTAGGTACCTTTGTCCAAATAGGGACCCTTGCTTCTAGTCAGGGTAAGGGGGATACACTACTAAAATAACCCCTGCTCACCCCCTTGGTAGCTTGGCACGAGCAGGCAGGCTTATCTCAGAGGCAGTGTGTAAAGCATTTGTGAACACATACAGTAACCCAGTGACAACACTACAGATGGACACCACACAGGTTGTAGTATAAAAATAAGTATTTTTATATAGACTTAACACAAGACCCAAACGACAAAAATCCACAATACAATACAAAAAATATGACTGTCAAATGGTAGAAAATAGCTCAGTTCAATAAAGATGATAAATGCGACACTTTACTCTCAATGTACCTTTGGATGCGTAACGCAAAACAAACAAAAGGGTCACAGTGAAGGTGATGCTTCGATTCCTTACACGCAGAAAGGAGGATGCATCCGTTTCTTACTGCGGCCCGGTTCCGATGCGATGATGATCCGGTGCGATGCGTGAAAATGGCGTCTTGCTTATGGTGCGACAACGTAGACGGGGTACGTGCATGCCCGACGGCCGTGCGGCGACTCGGCGATCTTCTGAGCTGCGACAGGCCCTGCGACACGCTTCTCTGGTGATGCGCCGGTGTCCTCTGTGGCGGTGGCATGCTTCTCCAGTGATGCGAGGCACTTCGGTGATGCGATGGCGACAGCGGCAGCACGCTTACTCTGCGATGCAACGACAACTGCTGCGGCGGCACGCTTCTCCGGTGATGCGGGGCGCTTCGGTGATGCGGCAGCGGCGGCACGCTTACTCCGCGATGCGACGACAACTGCTGCGGGGGCGACACGCTTCCTCTTCGTTGCGTCGCGCTTCCAGCTCCCAGCGACACGCTGTCTCTCAGAAGGCCCAACAGCAGTAGGCACTTCAATTCCCAGCAAGGGAATTCAGGAGGGGAGCTGGGGGTGAAGTCTTGTATCCCTGAGACTCCAGGCAGGAGGCAAGCTCAATGTTCAAGCCCTTGGAGATCTTCTTCAAGATGATGAAAGCACACTCAGTCCTTTTCTCCTTTCTTTGGCAATAAAGTAACCACTGCAGGCCAACCCCAACAACATAGGGGTAGTCTCCTCCTTCAGCTTCCTGGTTCTTCTCCTCAGCAAAGGTTCGTCTTGATTCCCAGAAGTGATCTAAAGTCTTGGGGTCTGGGCCCCAATATTTATACTAGCAAATCCTTTGTCCTCTGAAGGCAGAGGGTCCTGTCCCTAGTCCAAACCAGTTCTGGGTGCATTCTGCCAGTGCACACCTTCTTCCTTTGTCAATGTGGGCCAGGGACATCAGACGCACCACAGGAGGTGGAGCCAGCATTGTGGAAGGCAGGCACAGCCCTATTCAGGCCCAGGTGCTACTCCTCCCATCACTCTACATGCAGGTAGGTCTATTCATCCCTGTGCTGACTCACCCTGTCTCCTGGAGTCCCCAGCCCCTGTCACTCAAAAACCAGACATACAATACACAAGCTAGCAGAGGCAGGCTGGATGGTTAGGCAAGAAAATACCTACTTTCTAAAAGTGGTATTTTCAAACACAGAATGCTAAAACCAACTTCACTAAAAGATGTATTTTATCATTCTGAGTTTAGGCATACTAAATTCGTTTTTCTACCATGTTCCCTGGGTCGGTTAGGATTATAAGATGTTATAATCAAACTGCCCATTCTGGCCTATGGGGACAGGTAGCCTTGCAATAGTAAAAAACGTAATTGGCTGTAATTCACTATCAGGACACGCCACACACACCAGGGCATGTCCTACCTCTTACATACAATGCACCCTGCCCGCAGGCCTACTTTAGGGGTGACTAACATGCAGAAAAGGGAAGGTTTGGGGACTGGTAAGTGGGTGTACTTACCAAGTCGACATGGCAGTACCAGACTGCACACAGGCTCTGCAATGGCAGGCCTGAGACACGCTTTCCAAGCTGCTCCGGTGGGTGGCACAACCAGTGCTGCAAGCCCACCAGCAGCATTTGATTTACAGGCCCTGGGCACACGCGGTGCACTATACCAGGGTCTGACAGTAAGTCAAATAAGCCAATCATGGAGTCACTAATCCATACATCATTTTATCATAGGGAGCACTTGCACTTTGGCACTGATTAGCAGTGGCAAAGTGCCCAAAGCATCTAAACCAGCAAAAACAGGTCAACAACAGAGGAGGCATAGCGAAAAAATGGAAGGGAGACCCACGCCAATGGTACCAGGACTAACACGTGTCCCCTCCAGCTGAAATGTGGGGAGAACTACCCTACCTCTTGGGAGTTCTCATCACTAAGGTGGAAAAATCTGGACAGACCATCAGCATTGGCGTGTTCTGTACCAGGGCGGTGTTCCACCGTAAAGTCCATCCCCTGTAGGGAAATGGACCACCTCAACAGCTTTGGATTCTCACCCCTCATCTGCATCAACCATCTGAGGGGCCTGTGGTCTGTCTGAACCCGAAAGTGAGTCCCAAACAGGTATGGTCTCAACTTCTTCAGCGCCCAGACCACAGCAAATGCCTCACGCTCAATAGCACTCCACCTCTGTTCCCGTGGAAGTAACCTCCTACTGATGAAGGCTACAGGTTGGTCTAGGCCCTCCTCATTTAACTGTGCCAGAACAGCCCCTACACCATGCTCTGAAGCGTCTGTTTGAACAACAAATTCTTTAGAGAAGTTGGGCACCTGAAGCACGGGGGCCGTGCACATGGCAGTCTTCAAGGCGTCAAAAGCTCTCTGACAGGTGTCAGTCCAAATCACTCTCTTGGGCTGCTTCTTGGAAGTCAGCTCTGTCAAGGGTGCAACGATGCTGCCATACCCCTTGACAAATCTCCTGTAATACCCGGTGAGTCCTAGAAAGGCTCTCACTTCTGTCTGGGTCTTGAGGGGTTCCCAAGCCAGAATGGTATCAATCTTGGGCTGTAGGGGCGCCACCTGGCCGCTCCCAACCTGGTGTCCCAAGTACACCACGGAACCCTGCCCGATCTGGCACTTACTCGCCCTGATCGTGAGGCCTGCCCTCCGCAGCGCCATCAACACTTCCCAGAGGTGGCGCAGATGTTCTTCACAACTGGCGCTGAACACTGCGATGTCATCCAGGTAGGCGGCACTGAAATCTTCCAGTCCAACCAACACCTGGTTGACCAACCTCTGAAAGGTGGCAGGGGCATTCTTCATCCCAAAGTGCATAACCCGGAATTGGTAGTGCCCATCTGGTGTGGAGAATGCTGACCTCTCTTTGGCCCCATCAGTCAAGGCGATCTGCCAGTACCCAGACGTTAAGTCAAACGTGCTGAGGTACCGGTCAGCCCCTAACCGATCAATGAGCTCATCAGCTCTGGGGATGGGGTGCGCGTCAGTCCTGGTGACTGAATTGAGTCCTCGGTAGTCCACACAGAACCGGAGTTCGGGCGTGGCACAAGGCGCGGCAGCCTTTGGGACCAAAACCACTGGGCTGGCCCAAGGGCTGTGAGAGGACTCAATCACCCCCAATGCAAACATCTTGGAGACCTCCTCCTTGATGAAAGCTCTCACCCTGTCAGTCACTCTGTAAGCCTTGTGCTTGACAGGAGGACTGTCCCCAGTGTCCACATCATGGACGCACCAATCAGTGACACTAGGAGTCAGGGAAAACAGGTCAGGAAACTGTCCCAACAGTTGGCGACAGTCTTCCCGCTGCTCAGGTGTCAGGGAGTTAGAGAGGTTCACACCCTCCACTGACCCATCTTGCTCTGTTGCAGACAGGAGGTCAGGAAGAGGTTCTGTCTCCTCTTCCATTCCATCATCTGTTGCTAGGAGCATGCCCACTTTGGACCTCTCAAAATGGGGCTTTAGGCGGTTGACATGTAGGACCCGCAAAGGGTTCCTGGGAGATCGCAAGTCCACCAGGTAGGTGACCTCACTCTTGCGCTCCACCACCTCAAATGGTCCGGTCCACTTATCCTGGAGCGCGCAAGGCTCCACGGGGGCCATGACCCACACTTTCTGCCCAGGCTGAAACTCGATCAGAGTGGCATTCTGATCATACCACCGTTTCATCTCCTCCTGGCTGGCTTCCAGATTCGCCTCAGCGAGTTGTCTGAATCGCCTAGTCTGGTTTCTAAAGGCCAGCATGTAGCTAAATACATCCTGGGGAGGTTTACTGGGAGCTTTCTCCCAGCCTTCTTTCACCAGACTCAGAGGTCCTCTTACTGGGTGACCATAGAGCAGTTCAAAGGGACTGAACCCTAAGGACTTCTGTGGCACCTCACGGTAAGCAAACAAAAGGCATGGCAAGAGGTCATCCCACTTACGCCTCATGGGGTATTCCAGACACATAATCATGCCCTTCAGGGTCCGGTTGAATCTCTCAACCAGCCCATTATCTTGGGGGTGGTAAGGAGTGGTGAACTTGTACGTTACACTGCACTCCTGCCACAGGGACTTCATATACTTGGAAATGAAGTTTGTACCACGGTCAGACACCACCTCCTTGGGGAACCCCACGCGGGAGAAAATCCCCATCAGTGCACGTCCCACCACGGGGGCCGTCACTGTCCGAAGAGGGATGGCTTCCGGGTACCCGGTGGCATGGTCCACCAAGACCAGGATGAACCTGTTGCCCATGGCTGTCTTGGGGTCCAGTGGCCCCACAATGTCAATACCCACCCGTTCAAAGGGGGTGCTGACCACAGGGAAAGGCTGGAGGGGAGCCTTGTGCTTCCTCCCACTTTTTCCACTTGCCTGGCAAGTCTGACATGTCCTGCAATGAGTGTCTGAACTCTTGCGCATCTGGGGCCAATAAAAGTTGGTGACAAGCCTTTCAAAGGTCTTGCCCTGCCCCAGATGTCCTGCTAAAGGCACATCATGAGTCAAACCCAGTAGGAAGGCTTTGAAGCGCTGGGGTACCACCAGCACACGGGCTGACCCAGGCTCAGCAACCTTAGGCTAGCTATACAGGAGACCATTCTCCCAGTAGATCCAATGTGATCCAGACTGATCACCTGCTGCCTGGTTTGTGGCCTGTTGCCGCTAACCCACAAGAGAAGGGCACTTGTTCTGCTCCTCGCAGAACTCCTCCCTGGAGGGTCCTCCTTCTTGCTGCCAATGGGTCAGCTCAGGCAGGTCCCCCAGTTTGGCCACTTGCTCCCCTGTAGGTTCCAGAGCATCCCCCTCAGGTTCTGCTTCCTCCTGGACCGTGGGAACTACGGGGGCCGGTTTCCCACGCCCCCTGCCTCTTCTCTTCAAGGCAGGCACCTGGGCCACCCTCTCAGGCTCCAGGTCCTCTTGAACACCTCTACTGGCTGCCATAGACCGAGTGGTCGCGCACGCCCACTCTGGCAGACCCAACATCTCTAGATGAGACCTTCTCTCCACCTCTGCCCAAGGTGAACTTTCTAAATCGTTGCCCAACAGACAGTCTACAGGCATGGCTGGCCTCACAGCTACTTGAAAGGTACCTGAGACCCCCCCCCACTCAAAGGGAACCTGAGCCACTCTGCAGTGGCTCTCTGAGTTGTCCGCAGCAACTACTGGGCAGAATGCATTGGGGATCACTTGCTCTTCAGACACCAGCCGACAACTGACAGCTGTCACACTGGCTCCGGTGTCTCTCAGAGCCTCCACCCTTTGGCCATTGATGGTCACCCACTGCCTGTATTTTTTAGTGTTATCAGGCAGTTGGGTCCTGGGGACCATCTCACTGTCTCCTAAAGAGACCAAGGACATCGCTATGGGACCCCACCCACCTTGGGCACCCATCTCCTCCCCAGGGCTACACTAGCCACCTGCCGGGGTGGTGCACCAGTGGGTGCTGTCTTCCCATACAAGGGACATTTAGAATCATAGGAGCAGTGGCCCACTTGACCACACTTAAAGCAGTTCCTGGGCCCCCTGTGAACAGGCTTATCTGTCGGGCCCCTGGCTTCTTCTCAGGGGAGGCTGGGAACCTTTCCTTGGTTCCCTTGGGGATTACTTTGGGGCCCTTTCTGGAACTCCCTCTGTTTACCCTTGTCCCCCCCACTCCTCTGCTGGGGACCCTGCCCACCTTTGGCGGAGTCTCCCACGTGACCCTTGTGGACCCGGGTGCTCACCCAGCGGTCGGCCACCTCAGCAAGCTTCCTAGGGTTAGTCAGCCTACTATCAATAAGGTGCTGGCGTAGCTCTGGAAAACAATTTCCTGACAAGTGCTCCCATGCAATCAAATCAAAGAGCTCGTCAAAATCATTCACTTTGCTACCCTTCACCCAACCATCCAATGCTCTGCAAAAAAAAGTCACATATTCCACCCAAGTACTTGACTCCAACTTTTTGCAATTTCTGAACATCTGCCTATACAGTTCAGGAGTCAACCCATACCTAGACATCAATGCTTCCTTCATATGGCTATAAGAATTGTGGACTTCAGAGGGCACGTCTAACAAGGTATCCCTCCCCTCACTAAGGAACCGTCCCCACAACCCCGCTCCCCAATCCTTCTCAGGGACCCGGTGGGAGGACATAGCCACCTCATAGGCCTTGAACCACTGACCAATATCATAATTCTTATAAAACTCTTTCACCCATCTTTAGGTATATACACCCTGGCTTCAACAGGCGTGGACGGTGTGCTGCCACCAGAGGGAGTAATCTCTAAGCTCCTAGCTTTCAACTCCAACTCCCTCAAACTTCTCTCATGCTCCATTTGCATCCTCTTTTCCTCTAGGGCCAATTTCTTAATTTCCAATTCCAACTGCCTTACCCATCTTAAGCTTGGTCAGCTCCATTTCATGCATCCTACTTCTCTCCATGTCCTCCAGCTCTCCTGGGGACAGACCCTTGGAAGAAACACTGCTACCTGCTGTGGAAGGTGCTTTCCTCCCCCCTGGACCCAGTGGCCCATCTAGCTGCCCTTCTGCATCCTCAGCCCTCTCCACCTGCTCTCCCACAGGCTCAGGGGTATTTCTTGCTTCTACCCAGGCCCTCAGCGCCTTTTGGTACTCATCCTTCTTGGTGAGACCTGTAGTAGCAACTTTAAATTTCCTGCAGAAGTACTTTAGCAGTTTCACATTGTAACTTTCCAGCTTTTCTTCTCAAAATCTAAATTTACAGATGCGATGGATGCTGTTTTGCTCATGGTGACTAAACTTGGCAGTTCTTGGCAAAAAATAGAAATCCCAGGAAAAACAATCTACCAACAATGTATGTGGTTGCGTTTGGTCTGCACTCACTAGTAGTGTACACCAATTACTGTATATGAGTCACAAATGCAAGTCCAGAATCCTCACCGCTGACCACCAATGTTAGAACTGGGGGTCTCAATTTGGACAAAGGTACCTACCTCTGCCAACTAGAGACCCCCAGTTCTAACAATCCCCCAACCAACAGTGCGCCAGGAGGTGCGTTTGAAGAGTGGTGAAGAAAGTTGGTGGGGTCTCCGGCAACTTGTCGGTCTTTTTTTTATTTTTTATGTATTCGGGGACGGGGAGCTGCGTGGCCCCCCCTTTTCTGGGCCAATTTTGCCCCAGGGACCCCGTCCCTCGGGCCAGGCCTATTTTTGAATAAGGGAGGGGGAGCCGCGCAGCCCCCCTCTCAGGGCTGATTTCAGCCCCCCCATCCCCTGGGCCCAACCTTTTATTCTAATTTAATTTTTTTAAACTAAAAGGGAATTTAGGCCCCTTCCCCTGAGGTCCGGATGTTTCTTTTTTTTTTTTTAATAATCGGAGGGAGGCCCCTGCAGCCTCCTTTCCCAGGTTGATTTTGGGCCCAGGAATCCCATCCCCCAGGGCCCGGCCTCTGTTGTGGGTGCCCTGGCCCCACCAAGGACACCCACTTTCTAGTGTCGGGGATGGGGGGGAAGCCTCAAGGCCCCCGCGGTCCCTGCCGGCTCTCCGCCTTCTCCCCGGCATTGCTGCTTGCTGACTTGAGAAAACATAGCATTTGCAAAGGATGGCACACGTTTAATATGTCATGGCTGTTATCCAAAATGAATTCATCATTCACTTACGCTTGTTTACACTGCAATTGGTTGTGTGGTGCACAATTTAAAAGTTACAATATAATTTTTGGAAATGCAGTATTACTGAGCATTTCTAGTTGCTACATTGCAACATGTTTGTTAAGAAATTATTAGCGTGCATGTCACCCAATATGAACACTTTTTGTGGCATCTGATGTTTGCTCTGTAATAATAGGCATTTGCTTTACCTAAATATCAAGTTGGAAATATTGTTGCATTTATATTGTAATAAATAAAATATTGTTGATTTGAATATTGCGAGTCATAATATTGTTTTTGAGTGTTTTATTTATAATAGTTGTTAAAGATTGTCTTGTGCATAAGGTTGATGTAAGTAATCTAGGGGCATATTATCAACGGGCAGCGATAATTATCGCTGGCCGTACATAGCGATAGAAATATTATCGCTGGCTATCGCTGAATATTATCGCCATGATAACGCTATATTTACAACGCATAGCGCTATGGCGATAATATTTCAGCGATAGCGGTAGTTTAATGGAACATCACTGGTTTTCCAGCGATGTTCCATTGAAAACAGCGATAACATTGCTGATAAGACCCTGTGGTCGTATCAGCATAATCCATCTCCCATTAAAAGTATGCCTTAGTCAGGAATTTAACAGACGTAGCGCGATTTTTTTTATCGCTGCACCTCCTTGTTAATATCGCGAAGCTGCCTTCACGATATTAACATGTGTTGTTTTCACAGCCACACCTTCTTTGCATCTCATTAGCGATGCGAGGCGAGGCTGTGAAAAAACGGGCTCTACATCAAGGAAACACGCGCTAGCGTGTCCTTGATGATATTGCGATATAATTATCGCCGCTTTTCGCCCAAAAACGGACGCTAAAGCTGCGATAATTATATCGCCAGCCCTTGCTAATATGCCCCCTAGTTTTTTCTATATTATTAGAATATTTTATGTTTTTAATATATCAACATTTTATTTAAAATGGTTAAATATTAAAAGCAGGATCTGTTTTGGTATGGGTGGGTAGTTTGCAATTTTAAAAAAAACTTTTGTTGAATTTTTAAATTGTATAATGGAAATTTATATTTCAGTAAAATGTATTACATTTTTTTATTATTTAAATTCCATGGTTGTATTTTTGAAGTGTGTGTATTTTGGATTTGTGTTTTCTTATTTGTCTTTTTAATGTTGGCTGTTAGGTTTATAGGAGGAAAGTCAGGCAAGTGAGGGAAAATCTTATCATTGCATATCATGTCATAGGAGTAAAGTGTGGGAGTGTTTTATAATATAGTTTTGGTCATTGTTTTCAATTTATTTAGAAATATAATGTGTTAGATAATATTATTTAATTAATATTTAAATTAGTTATTGTTTTGTATTTTTGGTATTTTTAAAGGAAATGTTTTAATATTTGAATTATTTTTAATTATGCTTTGTATTTTTTAAATGTTTTTAATTATGTTAGAAAATGCATATTATTTTGGAAATCTTTGTTATTTTTACCTTTTCTTATGCTACTGTATTTATATTTTATTTATTTTGAATTTTTGCTAAGTTTTAAAGTATTGGCTTTTTATGTACTTAATGTTATTTTTTGTAATAAATAAGATTTAACTATAATGTTCAGGTTGTTTTATTTTGAATTCATTTTGAAAAGTATGTATGAATTTCTGAATATTTATTTTTATAATTTCAAAAGATTCTCATCAAATGTATTGAAATTATTACTAGCTATGTATAAATCTATACATGTTTAATTTTACTTATATTTTGTTAGGTTAATTTGCTTTTTTATAATGTTTTTAAATTTGTTATATTATAGGTATTAATATATTTTTTATAATATGACAAAGCTATACCTCTCTGAAGAGTTCTAATAAGATCAAAACACGTGTCGGTGTTTGATCCTTTGCGTGGGCTTGACTGTGGCCCCCAGTTCATCACTTTCTGGTGTCCTTGACCCTCCCACACAGGCTGGACATGGGCCTGTTGCCCCCTCCTTGCACTGCAGAAGTTAATATCCACCGCTACTGAGCTCTCTCCTCTCGGGGAGCCTGGCGGCGTTGAACATGTGGCAGACTTGTGGGTGTTGATTAAAATAGTTTTTCTTATAAAACAGAACACTTGCTGGACAATTGATTTATTGGACATTTTTTTGTAAGTCACTGGGTTCTGAGTCTTTAACACCACACCACCTCATTAAGGGCCTGATTCCGATGTCGGACGGACTGGAGTCCGTCCGACATCGGTCAGGAACTGTAACCGACCGACCTACTGTCGTCGTTACAGATCTGCAAGTAGGATTCGGTCGCAATCCTATACTTAACAATGGGAGCATACATTCCAAACGGAATGCATGCTCGCATCGTTAAGTGCAGAGGTGCACTTCATCCCTGCACCCAGTGGCAGGCACCCCAAGGTGCCTGCCACCGGGTGCTTGGATCAACAGGGGGGCACCATAGGTGACCCCTAGGCCGCCATTTGGCGGCCACGCACCCATGGGGGCCCTGCTGGGGGCCCCCAAAGACAGTTTCCCACTGCCTTTTTGTGCCAGAAAGACTGGCACAAAAAGGCAGTGGGAAACTGCCATCATACTAAGGATTTCCGGATCGTGGACGGGCACTCCGAGACCGTCGTAAGCCATCCGTAAAACCGAGTCGGATTCCTTTCCGACCGAGCCCATCAGAATGGCTCGGTTGGAAAAGAATCCGAATGGCACATTCCGATGAGGGCTCCAACCGACAGCCGGAGCCCCTCCTGCCCGCATCGGAATCGGGCCCTAAGTGTGACATGAACTTGTCACCCCAGTTCCCTGAGAGTCAAGTGCTAAAGGTGTGTACTTGATGCTCAGTTTTCAGATTCCTGATAGTTCAGTTCTGTGACACCAGAGGCAAATGGTCTCAATCACCTCAACTGAAACTTCATAGCCCTGTGTGCTTATGGCTCTGTTTTTTTTGTTTTTTTGTTTTTATTGATTTTATCATAGAAATCCATGACATACAATAATGTATTACATTCGTCATGACAGTACGACATTTGGCATTACTTTTCTTTTCTTACATCACATTGCAGCATTCCTTAAAGTAGTGCAGCATCTATACATCATCATAAGTCTGTGTCTGGGTGGCCATCAAGCCCTCCACTCCTCCCATCTTCCACTGGTGTATCAGATTGTGACTGCAGGTGGTGTACCAGGGGGTCCCATATATCCTTTGGCCTTGAGGATGCAGACAGCTCCTCCGCATATATTTCTAGTTGTTCTTTACAATATACCATGTCATTTGGCCAGCACAGTATTTTAGGAGCACGCTTACTACCCCAACCCTTGCCAATATGCCTTTTGGCTAGCCATAAAGCAACAGCTGTCAATCTATGCTTAGGTGGCCTCAATACCTTTCCTAGGCTCAGTAGACACATTCGTGGAGTATTAGGGACTACCTCTGACAGTATAGATCCCATAGTATCTGTCACTTCCTTCCAATACTGTCTCACTGGAGGGCATGCCCATGCAACATGCACAAGATCTGCCCTCATGTCTCCACAGCGAACACATTTTGCATCTCCCCGCAATCCATATTTGTGTAACTGTAAAAGTGTATAGTATACTTGGTGCAAGAATTTGAACTGGATAATGCGGAGGTTGCAATTTGGTGTTAACAGCTTTGTGAGTGTACAGAAAAACACCCAATCTTCTATAGATAGGGGTGTGTCGAGCACTGTATTCCACTTATCCAAAGAAGGATCTGACTCCCTATATCCTTCATTTTGAGCTGCGTTGTAGAGTTTAGTTATGAGACGCCCACATGAGGGAGTAGTCAGCAGTGTTTGTAGCATTTGAAGGGTTGGAGGTTCCATAGGAAAGGATGGATAAATGGTTTTGATAGCCATCCGCAAACCCAAGTAGATAAAGAGCAGAAGCGGGTTTTGAGTAACGTCTGAGAAGAGATCTGGAGAGTTAACAAATGTACTCGCTCAGTACATATCACCCATGTTTCGTAGGCCAATAGTGGCCAGCATCTCTTGTGCTTTTGGTTCCTGAGCGACTGAAATATCTGGATGGTGTAAAAGAGTGAGAGGGGGAGCGTAGAGTGGGATCTTGGGAGCATGCTGCACCAGTTTGCACCAGGCTAAAATTGTGCTCTGAACTTGGTTGATCTCAAAGCGGGGGATACCTGATCTCCGCTGTGATATAAGGGCAGGTAACAGGACTGGATATGCATCATCCGATTCAATAGCAATGTGAGGAATATGACCATGTGGGTGTTGACAATAGTGCACAAAATGCGTCTGAGCACAGAGATAGTACAATTAGAGATCCAGAGCCCCAAAGCCACCTTGGGCGTACTGAAGTGTGAGCTCATTCCAACGGATCCTTGGCTGCCATCCCGCCCATGTGAGCGTAATCATATGAGAGCGCAGCGTCATAAAAAAGTGCTGAGTCAGGGTGATGGGTATATTAATGAATAAATACAAAAAGCATGGTAGCACAATCATCTTTTGAAACACTATTCGATCAGCCAAGGACAGAGGCAACCGAATCCATCTGGCTACTTGATTTTCAAGTTTAGACAGTACTCTCCTGTATTTCTCGTGCACCACCATCTCTGGGTCACAATGCACCCAGATCCCCAGGTACTTTACTGGATCAGTTCACCAGATTAAGGGATAATCTAATGTAAGATGTTGTATGCAAGGAGTTAGAGGGATAACAATGGATTTAGACCAGTTTATGCTTAAACCAGAATACCGTTCAAAGCGGATATATTCCCTTATCAGTGGCGCTACATTGTCCGCAGGGTTACGCACATATAGGACCATGTCATCTGCATAAAGAGATATGCTAATGGGCCGCAGCCGAAATCTCAGTGCTGTATGTGCGTGTTGTTGGCGTATTTTACATGCCAGAGGTTAAAGGGCAAGAGTGAACAGAAGCGGAGATAAGGGGCATCCCTGCCGTGTCCCTCTGTAAATGCGTAATGGTTCTGCTGTGTTACCATTTATACTGAGTCTGGCAGCTGGCTCAGCATACAATAGCTGTATCCAGCAAAGAAATGTATGAGGGATCCCTAGCTTATGTAAAACAGCGAACATGAACCCCCATTTCACAGAATCAAAGGCTTTGGTGGCGTCTAACAATACCGCTGCTGCAGGCAAATTGGGGTCCAATTGATGGAAGAGAGCAAAAATGGTGCACAGATTATGTGTCGTGGAATGGGCGGGGACGAAACTTGATTGGTCTGGCAAAATCAAATGTTGCATTAGTGGATGCAATCTAGTAGAATTTTAGCACCAGTATTAATAACTGAGAGTGGTCTGTAGGATTCACCATATTCTGGGCCCTTATCTGGTTTGAGTAATGTTACCAGCAGGGCTTCCCAGAAAGTCAGGGGTAGCATGCCTTGCTTGTATGCCTCTGCATACATTTCAAGTAGACGGGGAACCAGCAGGTCATCGAATTCCTTATAGAATTCTCCTGAGAGACCATCCGTCCCTGGGGCCTTACCATTCAGTAGAAAGCGAATCGCATCTCGGACTTCGTCTTCTGTAATAGGTTGTGTGAAGTATTCCCTGTGCCCATCAGATAGCCAGGCCATAGTGATGTCTTTCAAATATTCTTCAGTCTCACTGTTGTACGTGGCCGTGCATGTAGAGTATAAATGTGAATAGTAATCTGTGAAGACGCGTAGTATAGATGGAGTATCATACCATTCCTTGCCCTGGGCATCTGTTATCTTCACAACTTGTGTGGGTGTCCGTAATGTTTGGAGTTTATTTGCTAGAGTGCGGCTAGGTCGGCCACCTTCTCCGTAGGACCTTGTTGTGTGTCGGTATAATAAAAAGCGAATTTCACGGTCCGGCTCCTGATACCCGGACATCTTTTCCCTGATGGTAGCCAATAGCTCTGTGTGAAATGTAGGTTCTTCTTCCAATTCTAATGCCTGTATGTCCCGTTCAAGTATAGGAAGTTGCCGGCAAATATCGTGCAAGACCCCTGTGTGTTTACTTATACAGACCCTGCGTAAAGTTACTTTGAAGGCCTCCCACAGCGTTAGTGCACTGTCCACCGTGCCCGTGTTGTGTTCGAAGTATTCGACTATGGCCTGACTAATTTCTGTCCTATAGACCTGGTCCAGCAGTGCGGTGGCAGGGAAACACCATGCGAACTGCCGCGGCATATGGGAGGGCAGCATCAATACCAGTTTGACAGGAGAGTGGTCAGATAGCGTTTTCGGCATGTGTTCTATTGTCTTCATCCGTTGCTAATCTCTAAGGTAGCTAATCAATAGGTTATCCTAGACCATGAGTTGTGTGTGGATGAGGAGTATGTGCCTTCCTGTCTGGTTGGGTATCGCAACCTCCAAAGATCTACCAGACCCTGTTCTTCCATACGTTCTCTGAGCACCCTAGCTGCTTGTTTTCCATATCTATCTGTGTGAGTTGACCTGTCTAAGGCCGGATCGATACATGTATTAAAATCGCCTCCCCACACCACCGCTGATGGTGGCATATCGTGTAATCGTGCCCATATCCGAGCATAAAATTCGGAGTCATCCGTATTCGGGTGATACACATTGATTAATGTCAGTATGGTGTCTCTGAAATTTCCCTGCACAATGACTTATCGACCCTGTGCATCTGTATCTGGGTTGAGCACAGCAAATGAGGTCCCTTTTTTGATCATTAAAACCACTCCTCGGGCATAGGATGAATAGGAGGAGGCTACACGTACAGACCCCCATATAGCACCTACATTATGTTCTGTGTGCCTGGTAAGATGTGTCTCTTGTAGCAGTGCAACTTGTACACCATGTCGATCTAGATATGCTAAGACCTGCCGGATTTTTCAGGGTTTGTTTAACCCCCTGATATTCCAGGTAAGTAGAGTTAGAGGCCAATGTGTCTGTGTCATATTCTAACACAGTGAACATTTTTGAGGAATAGGAGAGTGTGAGGTCCGCAACGTGAGTCAGTGTGGTTATAGTGCCATGTCGATTAGTGTCATGTAGAAAAAAGTTCAACCCCAACAAATATACCCCCACCCACTTCAGCACCCAAATTGCGCCGAAGACATTGCCATTCCCCAGAAAAACCCCTCCAGAGAGTCACACCCCCTCGAACCCCCTTAAACATCACTCTTCTACAGAAAGAGTGTGGTGCACACATGGGAACGGAAGCAGCCAGCCGGTTTCCTCCGCAGCAAGCGGAGGTGGACAGTGTGCCAATTATATAAGGTAAATGAAACAGGCATATCTCTCAACTCTGGTATACCACATATAGCCCCAACATCATATTTGTCATTGCATGGTGGTTAAGATTGTAGTGCCGGCACAATAAGCGCATGCACCATATATATGCCTATGCATAACATAAGGTAAGTAATCGAAACAGTCCCAGTAAAGGAAAAAAAACAGTACAGGGTATAGTAGAGCCAAAGAGAGTCACAGTTAACCAGGTTCATCTAAATTAGAGGACGGTGCTGGTTCGTCATTGTCCCCTCTGGGAGATTTGGCCTGTTGCCTGCCCTCTCCTGCTGCTGCAGAAACGGTTGCAGACTCTTGGGATCCCCAAAGATCGTCGGCTTACCATCCATAGTTATCTTCAGGCGAGCTTGATAAAGCATGGCATAGTTAATGTTCATCTCTTGTAGTTTCTTCTTTGCCGGTAGGAATTTCTTTTTTGCTTCCTGGACCTGAGGTGTAAAGTCTGGAAAGATGGAGATTTCCGCACCCTCGTACCTGAGTGTTTGCAGTTCTCTTGAATGACGTAGGGCTGCATCACAATCTCTGTAGTTCAGTATCCTCGTTATAATTGGGTGCAGCCTTGCCCCCGGTGGTGTCCGAGGAGCCAGAGATCTGTGAGCGCGCTCCACCACGAATATGTCAGAGAAAATGTTCTGACCCAATAGGTCCACTAATACCTTTTACCACAATTTTCTCCATATTTCCTGTATTTGTGGATTTGGCAATTCCAGTAATTCAGAGAATATGCTTTGAGAGTGCCTCCAAGTCTTCTGCTTTAGCTAGGAGTGGCTCCAGCGCCTTCTTCAGTTGTTTTTTGGACTCTGCTGTCGAACCCTGAGCATACTCGGCATCAGACACCCTGCGCTCAACCATATTCAGGCGCTCTGCATGCTTGTCCATTCTCTCCGACATCCTGTCTACACTATACGCTAGAGCGTCCAACTTTCCATCGATTGCTGTTAGTGTGATCTGCATGGCAGATAGGATTTGGCACAGGTCACCCCTGATTCCAGATTCTCTGTATCCATTCCTGTCACTGTCTGGTCATCTCTACGCTGCCCTGGTGACTTAAGCTGATCAAAGTATAGTTTTGCTGTGTCTTATCTGTTTTCCCCATAAGGGTCCAGTGCTACGGGGGGGGGGACAAAAACAGAGGACAACACCTGGTGGCCCTCAGGCAGCAACTGAAGTGTCACCCCCGCTCTCAGCAGCAGCACAGAAGAGTATCGGGTAAGAGATATCACAGCCAGCTCCGTAGGTCCACAGTCTGGGCCCGCCAGCAATATCTCCTCGCCCCAGTACCACATGCGACCCCCTGCAGTAGTTTATCTGACCCTTGCAAAGCCCAAGTTGTGGAGTTACTGTGGAGTTCATAGGCCACCTATGGTTGACCCATCACTACCCCATCTTCATGAAACTGAATCCAAGTCCAGGTAACTGTAAATTTCAGCCGGGTCTGAGAGATTATTTGGTTACTGAGTGGATGCAACAACAGCGCCATCAACTTTAACAGGCGCAATCCGGCTAGGCAGGTCGGTACTTTCTGGTAGGTCAGAAGGAAGAGGGGGATAGGGATTGTAGCCTGCGCAGATGCCGCCCGGGCACTTACGGGCCCAGGCTGCCAGTCCCCTGCGTATTCAGAGGCAAGCTGCCAACGATGTCCTCGCAATCAAGTGTCAGCAATCCTCCATGCAGGCCTCTGCACAGCTCTCTCGGCACCGCGGCCAGGCCCAGTCCAGAATCGATAGATGGGGGGGATGAAATCCACACCCGTTCCGGTAGTGCAGGTTCTGCAAATAAACAGCCGCCTTTCATCTTTTACAGCGCACCTCAACAGTGGTCCAACACGGCGCAGGCCCTCCACAGATCCCTGATCATCTCCTGCACTCACCGCCCTCCTCTGGTAGCTCTTCAGCATGGAGGACCGGCACGTCCGCTCCGTCAGCTCCCCAGAAGGCCCCGAACCCAAACAGCTGGTCGTCCCGAGGCCGTCGGGCTCCAACTGCCGGCGCGTGCAGGCCACAGTCCCCACCGGCACCAGTCCAAAGCCCCCATCAGCCATCCTCCACTGAAGTCTCCGCCACGATGCAGGCCATCAGCCACGCACCGCCTCTGCATAGGCCAGAACGGGCCTCCTCACAACCAGCGCAGCCACAGGCCGCAGTTGCCACACAGTTCTGGATGACTCACGAGTTCTCCGGCTCCGCCCGGTTTATCGAGGCTTATTTCAGTTTCCAGCTACGCCGGGGACATTCATGCATACTATTTCGAGTTGTAGAGAGTGTTGCCAGTTATGTTTGGCACAGGATGATGGCGGATGTGTTCGGCGGCCGAAGGAGCTCGCTTAGGAAGTGGCCAGGCAAGCTCCGCCCCCTGTGCTTCGTGGCTCTTGAAACAGTTCTGACACCACCCGTCATAATTGAGAATATGAGGCTGATTCTTCATTCAATATGCTTTCCTAATGTTTGCTATTGCCAGTATATTTGTGATTTTCATTACCATTTTGCTAAATATATTCTGCACTAGGTTGAAGCATAATAAAAGCCTTTGCTGTAGGAATTCAAATGGTTCTGTAAGTGCACTAACCAGGAGGAAGGCCAAGACAAACTCACGAATAACCTACTGAGTCATTGGAAGTACTTACTGTCCATGTCAATATGGCCATTTCTTCAAGTAAGGTACGAAGAAGGGGTCATGGAGTACCTGCTGTAGTTTTCCACTCCATATTGCTGGTAGGTACACCTTGGAAGATGGGGTCCAAGAGAAATATACTGGGTACTACCAAATTCTCTGCATGACAAATGCACTTATTAGTTGTGGGCTCTCTTTCCATTCAAATTGAAATTTCCATATTGCTTGCACACCTTGTCATAGGGAGTTGATTAGCTTTGTTGCTTTAATATTATAAATGTATTTAATTAGAAGACATCTAAAACGTGGTACCAGTTGCTTTTCAGTCAGTCAGGCGCGGCCGGCACAGGTAATAGCGGTGAGGCGGGGCGGGAGTCGACAGATGACATGATAGGTAAAATTAAATATGCAGTGATGCAACAAGCGCAAGGTAAGTAGTTTTACCTATCCCATCGACTGTCGACTAATTGATTGTAGCTTTGATTGAAGACGTTTGTGAATTCCCAAATAAAGAGCATTACAATAATCTATCTTGGATAGAACCAAGGCAATCTCTACCATTTTTTTGCATGTCTAATGGAATAAATGGGAGGAGCTTTTAAGAATCTTCAGAAGATAGAAACATGAAGATGTAATATGATTGATCTGTTCAGAGAAACAGAGTTGACCATCAAACATGACCTCAAGATTTTTAACTTTCCGAACTGGGGATAGAAGCGGACCTAGATTAACAGGCCAAGAAGAATCATTCCAGAAGGAAATGTCATTCCCAAAGACCTCTTGCTCTGTGTTTAACTTAAGGCAATTTTCTTGCATCCAGATTGTGATATTTGCCAGGCAGTTGTTAAATTCTTTCGTAACCGTGTCAACATCACATGTGATTGATATGACAATGTGCGGATCATCAACTTAGGATATTATAGAGAATCCATAAAATTGAATACGTTTTGCCAAGGGTTTGACGTAGATGTTAAATAATGATGGGGATAATGAAGAACCCTGAGGCACCCCACAAGGAAGCAAGAAGGAATTAGAGGTGTAACCTCCAAACACCACAGCCTGTTCTCTGTTTGATAGGAAGGAGCTGAGGATGGTCAGAGCTGTGCCTCCGATCCCCACCCTTTCTAGCCAGTTGATAAGCACTAGATGGTTAACCGTATCAAACCTGGCTGAGAGGTCAAGCAGGATCAGTGCAGCCCTTCCTTCCTTGTCCATCTGCCTTCGAATCTCTTCAGAAGTGATAACTAAGGATGATTTGGTACAGTGCTACAGCCTGAAGCCATGTTGCAATGGGTACAGAATGTTTTTAGCCTCCGAAAGGCCATCAGATCCTCATTTATAGCCTTTTCTAAGGTTTTGCAGGATGCAGTAGATGAGAAATGGGCCTGTAGTTTTTAACCTCAGCAGGATTCTGGGAAGTTATTATTAGAATAGGACACACCAATGCCTTTTTCCATGATACTGGAAAAAGCCCTGAAATCAGCACGTTATTTAGGAGTTTATCAAGCTGGACCGCAATCGCGCTGGAGACCAATTGCAAAACATGTGGTGGGCACAGGTCCATAGGGGAGCCAGATTTAGGGACTGATTACGAGCAAACTCGGGGTGGCGCGGCGGTGGCGGCCCAGCCACTGCCACATGGTGCTCTGACTGCCCTATTACAACTAGGGCGGTCGGACCGCCATTGCTGCATGGATGCGGCCACAGAACCGGCGCTCCCTGGCACTGGTGCGGTGGTTTAGAGGCAGCAATATGCTTCGCCGAACCGCCGCGGTCCCGCCAAGCATATTACGAGTTTCCTCTCCGCTGCGGTTTTCATGGCTGCTCCTCCTTCATGAAAACCGTGGCGGAGAGGAAATAACGGGGGCCCCTTGTGCCTCTGGGCCCTGGAGTGCATGCAGGGCCAGATTATGAGTTTAGCGGTGCGGGAGCGGACCGCCATGCCGGCGGCCTATTCACGCACAGCCAAACCCAAGGTTCGGGGCACCCACCAGAATACAAGTTTCCTCCTGTGTGGTGGGCTTTTTTTTTGCTTTCCCACAGCGGTGCCTCTAAAAATGGACACCGCAATGAGCACGCCAAAAACAGTTCCTGCACAGCATGGACTATTAAGTCCATGCCGTGCAGGAACTGGTGTGCATTCACACCTTCTTGTACCCCATCGTCCAGGTCCCTCCTTTGCTGCACTAACTCCACCACGACGTCAAACGACTCCATTGTTGCCGAAATCGATGGTAAGCTACTTGTCCAATTGTCCAATGTATCATTTATTGACAATTGCTGTAGCTTTGTGTACTTCTGCTTTGCTCTTACATGCAACATTTTACTTAGGTGTAATACAGTAGTGTTCATTTTCCTACTCATCAAGGTAAAATGAACACACGTGTATTGGCACTTAAAACTTTTTTAGTTGTTGTGGGGCTTGTGGGTGTGCATTCAATAGTGTGTGTATGTTGTTTGTGTGGCATGCAATATGTACCAAAAAGGGGCATAGCCCATTACCTACATATACATTATGACACATTCACAACATATATGTGTAGCAAGATAAGAAGGAGTAGCACTTACCTGTCTCCACACCACCATGGCCTCACTCCATCAGGACACCGCCGCCAACACAACGGGAACATCTAAATCTGCTTGGCCCAAACCTGCAGCATTACAGCGAGAGAGTACTGTTAGCCAGCAGAGAAGACCACCGCCGCGGTGATTCCTGTCTATTGCTGCAACATCTAAATACGATGAGCGGACCGCGGTCAGCTTGACGGCGTACTTGGAACAGTGGTAGTCCCACCAAGATCTAATCAGGCCTTTAGTCAGCTGTTAAATCCTGAGCCTGACAGGTCTATCAAGAGATTTTGTGAGGCTTAGGGCTGAATCTCCATGAGAGCCCCTGACAACATAAGGACAGCAGCAACGCTGCTAAATTTTGAACAAATACACAGCCTTTTCATTAATGCTGAAAAAAGTCTTGCCAAAACAGAATAGGCCAGGTACAGCATAGAGAATAAGAATGCAGGCACCCCCCACACTCTTGGAGTCAAAGCATGGGAAGCAGTAACACAAGTATTCCTCAGACACTACAAGCACAGCACGGGTGGCACAGAGCAAGTTGCTCACATAAACAACAGGTATAGTAACATCTCTGCAGGAGTTCAAGCTTCAGCAACAATCACAACACTGGGCCAGCGCAGCCCCAGTGTAAGGTTCACAGGCACAGTACAGCAGCAGCCAAACAATCATCACTCACAAACTCAAAACAGATATAGCATAGGTAGCAGCACATGATTTACTGACAACTAGGCACAAGTACAGCATACTAAGCTACAGCACTAAAAATGTCCCTTAAACGCACAGCAGTTGTAGAATGCATAGCTGCAATGCAAGTGTATCTCAAACACACAGCAGGGTTAGCACAGATGCAGAAGGGGATTTCTTCCTCCCACACTGATACAGCACGGAAGGCACCACTGGAAGCTTCCACCAAATAGAACAGCCATATCACATGCAGAGGCACATCTTTTTCTACACAAAAGAGGTATGCCACAGCTGCAGTAAAGCCAGATTCTTGATACATAACATGAACAACATGGACAGAATTACTGAAAGCTTTCCTTCCTCTCTCACCGACAACAGGCAATGCATGGTAGGTAGCAAAGCAAGATGTTTTAGGAGGATACAGCACAGGCATTTGAGGTACAAGCATCTCACTCAAACAGGCTCACCTAAGTATCTGTAGGTGTTTATATAGAGCAAATCTAGCAGAAGCACAGACCACTGTGTGGAACTGGCAATTCACCTGCTGGCTCAGGTGACATGAAAATGTATGGCCAGTGTTAGAAATGGAATTTCTAGTTGGCTAGGGCATGCGCCTAAGCCAGGCAGAAACCACAAGTCTAGTCAAGGCAAGGGAGTTACACGCTGAAGATAACCCCTGCTCACCCCCTTGGTAGCTTGGCAGAGCAGTCAGGCTTATCCCTGAGGCAATGTGTAAAGCGTTTGCGCAACACACACACACAGCAGCGACACTCTAGGCACACCACAAAAGAAACTCCACACAAGGTTATATCAAAAATAGCCTTTGTATTACTCATAAAACACATTAGAACGTAATCACATATATACACTGTGCCACCTGGCACTTGGTATCACTTTACAGGGATTATGTACACTACAGGGCCAATCGGGCCACTGTCATCACCATCATGATTCACAGTTAGTGAAAATAATCAGTAATTACTGGTAAGGGTACACTTAGCCCAAACACATCATGCATTAGCATCAGCAACAGTGCACCAACATACCCACTTTCAGAGGGCAAACCTTACTACAGCAGCATAAACACATTATGCATAGACATCATATCATTACTTAGCATATTATGCAAAATATAATCAGCAGAAATGCCGTGCAACATCACCACACATCATGCCATCCTTAGGCATAACCATAACTCACAATATGCCACCATATCTCTGAGAGCCCCCTGGCCCCCAATCGGCAGTCCCAGTGCCTCTGCGCTCACCACCTGGACTGCGTGGTAATTCGGTGGAGGTTCCTTCCTCCACCCAGGCTCGGGGACTTCCGTCGAGGTGCCACCCCGCTCTGTGAAACTAATCAATGCCCCTCTTTGCAGTCAGGGCTGTCTGGCAGCGGCTGCCATTGACTCCACGCTCCCTAAGCGCGGAGCCACAAAACAACTCAGGGGGAGAAACCCACCGCTCTGGGCAGGTCCGCAAGTAGCAGGTCTCTCTCTCTCTCCCACGGAAGATCACCAAAAACTAATGGCCCCCAAAGCGACCGCCCTCTACCCTGTGGTGCGGCTGCCTCCGAGCAGTAAATGGGGGACAGTGATTCCCCTCCAGCCTGCTCTTTCCCGGGACGCCAAGTGGGGCAGGGACTCTCACCCACTGGCCTTGGGTGCCGCCGGCTCCTTCGACGCGGCGAGGCACAGAGCAAAGTCTACTCCTCACCACTTTTTCGTTGATCTTTCTCTCTGCGGCGGAGGGCCCCGCCCACAGTCAGGCTCAACCTTTGCCTGGCTTCCGGTTGCCGTCACTGGCTGCTTCTGCTCGCTGCCTTGGCCTCGGCCACAATCAGGCCCAAACGCTGCCTGACTTCCTGGTGCTTTTGCGTGCTTCCGGCGAGGCGACCTCTCCGCCCACGTCTCCGGTCCGCGGTGCGGCTGCTCTCGCCGCGCTCTGAAGCAGGAGCCCGCCTCTTGGGTTCAAACGGGCAAAAGGTTAAGCGCTCATGACGCACTTTAAAGCAGGAGCCCGCCTCTCTGGATCAAACGGGCAAAAGGTGAAGCGCTCACGAAGCACTTTGAGTGAGGGGACACCACACTTTGCCCATACTTCACCAAGCGCCTGGGCCCTACGATAAGCCACGCGGCCCCAGCCTGCTCTGGACCACAGAGTGCCGGAAAAGCGGTGCACTCATCCGTGCTGCATCAAAGGGACAATAAAGATAGAGCGCTCAGCCCGGCGCTAAGTCCAAAGTCCCATAGGGCAGAGATGGGCACAGGCAGGCCAGCACGTAGGGCCTCCCAGCACAGGACAGCAGCTGGGTCCCACGGTGGTACCTCCTGGCAGTGTCCTTCCTTCAGATCCACGTAAGCACAAAAACATGGGGTCACAGCCCCAATATTTATATCCCATAATGTCTTTGTTCTGCCCTGGCACAGGGCACTGGACCTAGTCCAAACCAGTTCAGGGGGGCACTTAACAAGTGCTCAACACTCCCCATTGTCCGTGTAGGCTCTGGCCCCAGACACACCACAGGGGGGTGGAGCCAGCATTGTGGAAGGCAGGCACAGTCCTATTCAGGGTCAGGTGCTACTCCTCCCACTACTCCAAATGCAGATCGGCCTATTCAGCCTAGCGCTGACTCACCCAGCCCCTCTGGAGCCACTGCACCTCCCCAGCCCCTGTCATCCAGAGCCAGACATGCAAAATACAACAGGCAGGCACAAAGACACATAGCACCCAGAAATGCCCACTTCTAAAAGTAATAACAATAAAGTGGGAAACCCAAGATACCCTTGGAGGCTTGGGCAAATACAAAAGTATTAAATAAGAATGCCTACAAGGGATTTCACTTATTGAACATAGTCAAATTTAAATAAAAAAATAAATCGTGTGTAAGGTTCCAACTGGTAACCAAACAAAGAGTAAATCTGACATGAATTGAGTTATTTTACATAGGTCAATCAAAACACACAAAAAAAATAAAAAAATAAGAATAACCGGGCATCAATTTTCTTAAAAAAATACACATTTAATGTTTAACAATGAATGATAGGGGTATCATCACAAATACTATAACACCATGACGAGGGAAAATTAACTCAACCTACAAATCATTAGTGTTTACATTCAGTCCAAGATGACAAAAAATGAGAAATGGGTCTAAACAATAGAGCACACTTCATCAGAAGAAGTTTATCATATGTTGACGGAACAGAATGTGGCAGTCGACGTTTCGGTCTGTAGTGGTGAGAAATCCGTCAGACCATCTTCAGGACAAAAGGTAAGTATCTAAAACAACCCCTTAGTTTATTGAGGTAATGTTGCATATGTCAATAGATCCACGCAACACAAGAATACAGAATGAAGAACTTCAAACAGCGTATTCAGCTTCTCCAAAACGCTGCGATTTGGAGAAGCTGAATACGCTGTTTCAGAAGCACGGCAATTAACAAACCTTTGACTCAACTGACGACGTCATCGGTTTTGAATTTACTCTATGGTACTCTGTTTCTAACACGAGCGTTTTCTACAATTAGCCTACCTCTGAGGCTCCTAGTTGTGAAGTTTTCACTCATGAAGTTCTTCATTCTGTATTCTTGTGTTGCGTGGATCTATTGACATATGCAACAGTACCTCAATAAACTAAGGGGTTGTTTTAGATACTTACCTTTTGTCCTGAAGATGGTCTGACGGATTTCTCACCACTACAGACCGAAACGTCGACTGCCACATTCTGTTCCGTCAACATATGATAAACTTCTTCTGATGAAGTGTGCTCTATTGTTTAGACCCATTTCTCATTTTTTGTCATCTTGGACTGAATGTAAACACTAATGATTTGTAGGTTGAGTTAATTTTCCCTCGTCATGGTGTTATAGTATTTGTGATGATACCCCTATCATTCATTGTTAAACATTAAATGTGTATTTTTAGAAGAAAATTGATGCCCGGTTATTCTTATTTTTATTTTTATTTTTGTGTTTTGATTGACCTATGTAAAATAACTCAATTCATGTCAGATTTACTCTTTGTTTGGTTACCAGTTGGAACCTTACACACAATTTATTTTTTGAATTAAATTTGACTATGTTCAATAATTGAAATCCCTTGTAGGCATTCTTATTTAACACTTCTAAAAGTGGCATTTCTAAAATAGTGATAATAAATCTGCGAACACCAGTACGCAGCATTTATCACCACTATTCCAAACATACCAAACTTGATCACGCTACTCCTCTCATGTCAGGAATTACCACTGAAACACATATCAGGGAAACCCAAATGCATTCCTATGAGAGGGCAGCCTCACAGTAGTGAGAAACCAAATAGGCTGTTTGTCACTACCAGGACATGCCACACAGTTAAGGCACATGTCCTACCTTTTACCTACACTGCACCCTTCCCATAGGGCTAGCTAGAGCCTACCATAGGGGTGAATGATATGTAGTAAAAGGGCAGTCACAGACGTGGCAACCACTTTATGTGCCACTTCACAGCGGCAGTAAACTGCGCGCGCAGACCCTGCAATGGCAGAGGCCTGAGACAGGTTTGAAAGGCTACCTTGGTGGGTGGCGCAAGCAGCGCTGCAAGCTCACCAGTAGCATTTAATTTACTGGCCCCGGGTATATGAGATATCACTTTACAAGGGACTGATAGGTAAATTAAATACGCCAAACAGGTGTAGACCAATCTTACCAAGTTTACCATTGAGAGCACATGCACTTTAACACTGGACAGCAGTGATAAAGTGCCCAGGGTCCTAAAACCACCAACACCAGGTCAGAATAAATACCAGGAAGAAGGAAAAAAGTTCTGGGAGGACCCTGCAAAAAGGGCCAAGTCCAACAGCCAGAAAAATATCAAAGTTTACCACTGAAGAGTCTTACTTGCCTCGTAACTATCAAATGGCAAATACAGACGCATGCTCACTCCACCTAGGCCCATACATTTACTCTTGATTACTACACCCCTATACATGCCAACACTCTAAACACGGGAGATGCCTGATTTGCTAAAACTGTTGAAAACTTCCTAAAAGTCCAATCTTAAGAAATAGGAAAAGTAGCACTAAGCCGATTTCTGCTTGTAAATCTCCCTCAAATATTGGCATATACACGCTCCAGCGCTTTTTCATTTTAAGAGCCTGGTGCTCACTATTTGTGGTGTAAGCGTGGGTCTGCATCTGCTGCCACTGATGCAGAGCAGGTGGAAGAAGCAGGCTTGAGGGAGCGAGCCCAGCAAGTGAACCAGAGGTTATGGCCTGAGTAGCTTGGATGGGATGGGTGCTTCTGGCACTCAAGTTACAAATGTCAGACTTTCTGGGATTCAAGGACAGGCAACTTATACTCTGGTGGTAGGTCAAGGTCACATCATTCTCTAGCAGATAATTACCATCAAGCTCCTAATGGGTTCCAGCATTTGCAGCACGGGGCATTGGAAGGAGTGGGGTCTGGGTCTGAAGACTGCAGCTACCTTCCAATGGCGGCAATACTGGTGTTTGGAACCTGTTCAGTTGTAATGTCAGTAGATTAGGAGAGCAGGACCGGCTTGTATTGGGGAGAAGAGGCGGGGCTGGGGAGGAGGCTGGGGAGGAGGCAGGGGAGAGGGGGGACGGAGAACAAAAGAGGTTAAAAAATGTATAAAGGAGGCAGGGGGTGAACGGGACAACGAATAACAAATTTAACTTACCTGCTCCAGCATCGCGTCGCGCTCTTCCGCTCCTCTCTGCCGCTGCAGGCAGGCACAGGCTCCCAGCCTGCCCTGCGGCCAATCCTGAAGCTGCTCTCACATGAGGGCAGCTTCAAGATTGGCCTGAGAGCTGATGATGTGTGCTCCAGGACAGATTGGGTGTTGGTGCCTGCTCTCTCCAGCCCCAGCAATGCAGCTAGGGTTGGAGAGGGGTCACTGCGCATGTGGTTTTCGGCCGGCCTGAGACCCCCCCGCCAAAAAAAACATGTGCAGTGTAGGTAGAGCCCGCCACTCCCCCTCCTGCTTATCATAACCCAGGCCCCGCTCCTAGCTAAATAAAACGATAATAAAACGGGTTTTCAACCCGTTTTATTTTTACATTTTTTTAAATGCTGGCTGGGGGGCAACGCTCCTCCGCCATAGCGGAGGAGCCGCCCCTGTAGGAGAGCCCTAGAGGCCCACTGGTAAAAAGCGAGCTGTGTATGTTTATGCAAGGCATATTTAGAGTGATGGAGCTTTTTTTCTTTATATCTCAAAACAGAGCGCTTCTGACGGACTGGTAGCAATATTAATCCCCCAAGGATTTTGTTGCTCCTCAACCGGATCTAGTCAACAAATTACAATGCAAGCTGCAAAGCACACTGGGCTTTACAATGAAAATGGGGAAAATAACGTAATAAAACCACAAAGGTTTATTTCGGGTTCAAATCATTACAGAAAGCAAACTGAATAGTTAAAGTCAGTCAATAAGTCATTGATATCAGGATATAGCATGAAGCTCATAGTAAAATGCATGAAGTGATTAAACAGAACCAAGTATAGTTCAGTTCTAGTAAATAAATCAAAGTCATACATCAGTCTACAAACCAGTAGCGGTCCGTGGTAGGAGTGCCGGCCGGGCGGTGACATGGGGTGGGGGAGGGGCAGGGTGGGGGGTAGTAAACCACGGATTACGGCCGAATACAGGTAAGTAAACATTTAAATAAATAAAACGAATTTCGTAGAGCGCTGCATCGCCAAATGCGATGCAGTGCGCTAACGAAATTCGTTTTATTTATTTAAATGTTTACCTACCTGTATTCGGCCGTAATCCGTGGTTTACTACCCCCCACCCTGCCCCTCCCCCGCCCCACGTCACCGCCCGGCCGGCACTCCTACCAGGGACCGCTACTGCTACAAACCAGTGTGGTACTGCTTCCTAAAATCAAGGGAAGTGTGAGCTCACCACCACTTCTTTTATAATGTGTTATATGATGTATAAGTGTCACATGGTTTAGACCAATCATATTAAAGGGAGACAATACAATTTCTGAGTTCACAGTTTCAACATTATTCCACACAGGCTCACTGACAGAATATCGGAATGAAAAATATTGTGTGGACAGAATATCAATTCAAAAATATCGGGAAGGTGAGTGAAAATAGGTAAGTATTGATTTACTATCCTTAACTCCACATCTACGTACCTTGAAGATCGTCAAGGCATATTATATGGAGTTATATATAGTAAAACTTTACTTACCTATAGAATCCTTCCTTCACAATATTTTTGTCCTCGATATTCTTGACGTGATATTTTGTCACACAATATTTTTGGTTCCCATATTCTGTGTAAACACCCACATACATTCACATAATGCAGTTCCCATCCCTGGTGCCCTTTACACACCTAAATTGTTAATACAAATGCTGTGACTTAATATACAATGACAAGTTCTCATGAAAAATCACGATGGTCCCAATAAGTGAGGACTTGTGAAATATCACTCACAGTGAAGCATTGTGTTGATGAGCATTAAAGGAAATAAACATCATTCTATAGATGGAAAAGTGATACTACATTTTTTTTAGAGTTTTATATAGCGCGAACTAGACCCGAGACATCGGGTATCAGAGCGCTTTACATCAGCACCAGTTGCGTTACATGAGGACACATTCATTTTGTTAGGCACCGGGAGATTAGGTGATTTGCCCAGAATCACAGGATGTTGAGTGTCATTGCCGAGACTCGAACCCGGTTCCCCACTTTCGAGGTCGACCGCTCTAGCCGTAAGGCTACATCCTCTCCGCAAGCATTGTTTACAAATATGCATGTGCATGAATCGGCTGTGTGCAGGGTGAGACAGAGACAAAAAGATGATTGCATAGTAAAACGATGGCTGCAAGCAGCACCAGCCATTTTCATATCAAGGCATACATTGGCCAATGCTCGGAGAATTGCAGGTGCCTCAGCTTAATGTTTTTGTTTCAGCTACGTGTTAATCACATCGTGTTAATACTGTGGTGCATTTAATTATAAACCCTCTTTCAACAATTTGACGTGGCACAACAAAGGCCACTGAAGGGGCGGTGAGGTGTGAGATTGTCACCAACATCAAACATGTCTAACTCATGATACCTACACATATACGTATCTAGATGAGTATACGTACTGTCAATGTTTTAAGATGCATTTTCACTAGAGGCAAATTAAACCCGTTAGACATGTCCATGTTAAACATGTCCATGACTTAAAGACAGGCCTGCTTTGTCTTTCGGGGGAAAGCACAATAACCAAAACACTTTACATGGTGTTACATCCTTCTTTATGGAATTACTTTTCAAAATGACAGTAATAACGTGCACCTAGATAGAACATGCAGACGCATTGTTTGTAGCTTCTTAGAGCTGTAAAAAAAGGATATACAATGGTAAAATCAAACTATGATCAGTTTAGTGCCCTCTGAGATGAAGTCAATCTACTCTGGATCAGAATCTGGCCCCAGACTTCAGGAGCGTGCATAACACTTGATAGAAGGTTTTAATAAAATGCATAGTTGTGTTAACATGATGTAATTACCGCATAATGAATTTAAGCTATTCTGTGAGACGTTGTGTTTATTTTAACGCTGATAATGTAGGTCTTGATTTTAGAATGGTAATTGCTGTTTGCAGTCACCTTTCCCTGCATGCAGCCATCTGTGTGCCCTTTCCACATGCATTCGGCACACCTTAGTAATTTTTTCAACAGCGGCCGGCAACATTAAAATATGCTGGGGCGCGATGCCCAAAGAACTCACCATATGCATGTTGCCTTTGCTGGAGGGTCCGGCTGCCTTCTCTCTCTCCTCCTGGCGCCAGTGTTGCCAGAATTTGAGACCCGTCCCAAGCCCAAAGGCGCTTAAGTATAAGCCCAAATTAAGCCCAACGCAGACCAATATCAGCCCAAAAACCAGCCCAAAGTCGAAACTCTCACATTTTGCAAAAGTAGTCTTCAGAAAACATTTTAAGGATGAATCTAAATTCTATTCAATAGACAGATAGTGGGAGGAGGTTAACTGGGCACCTGTGTTAATAATTACTCATTTTCAAGACCAGTCCCCACTTTGACTTTTCATTTTGTAGTTCTGTCACCACAGAACCAAACCCGAACCTGGCATTCATGAAGTACCTCTACAAAATCAGATTATAAACCACTTTATGTCTATGGATAGGAATTTCAACGTATTTCAACAATGTGTCTCCAAAAAAGAATACTGAAAAGGTTATACAGAATTAACAACACACAAAGATCTACATATTATTAAACACCCCCTTGTATTAAAGTAATTGTAACACAACTTTTTTGGCATGGCTTAACATTCCATGTACTTGTCTGAAGATATTCAACAACAATAAATCTCCTTTACAATTACAGTATAGGACAACAGCAAAAAAACACCACAGCAGACAAATCTGAAACACAGTTTTCGTGCAAAACAAGTGTATGTAAATGTGAAGCAACAGTGTGAAAACTGAGGGTTGCTACAGTAAAACGAGAGTTCCACACTTTTTCAGTTAAAATCTAAGGAGAGGCCAGAAAAGAGACACAGACAGTCACCTACTCTGACCGATTCCCTGCCCTCCGTTCCAAAGTCCTTCACTGTGACCACTTACTCTGGCACTAAAAAGCATAGAGGACATTGTTTTTTCCATTGGGTTGCAGCAAGTGCTTGACTAAAGCACCTAGTCTTGGCAAGCAGCAGATGGGTACTGATGAAAACAAGCTGTTGGAGCAGAAAGGAAAATGACCCAATTTCCCAGAACTTTTGGCGACACCCTCAACACTGATACTCCCTCAACTCTACTGATGCTGTCATACTGTTCGTGTTCCATCCCACTCCATTCCCCTTCATCATTAGCGCTGTCCCACTCCTATACCACCATTGGCCTGGGCCGTCTCATGAGGCTCCTTTACTCCTATCGCCCAGCCAGTGCTTTAATTATTCATGCTCTTAACTTTAAATTCTCAGCAATTACTGTAAAGACCCTAAGGTAATCCATGCCAACAAAGCAGTCCAGGTTTACATTTCATGTGTTTTACTTCATGCAGTTTTCACCAGGAGTATTTCCTTTATCCAGATGATGTGTTTTTCTACTTTTATTTTCATAAAATTTACTGATATAGTACAAATTGTGAAATGAGTCGCCTTCAGGTCTGGGTGAGTTCAGATTGCAAGCAGACATTTATGATGGGCACGATTGAGAGTCCCGAGGCTGAAGGCAGTACTGCTTTCTCACAGTGCCTGCCACTGGGTCAATAAGGTGTTCAGACTAAATGCACATCCAATCCTTGGCCTCTTAGGAGAGCGCATAAAGTGATGCTTATATAAAGGCCAATTGTAAATTAAAGCACTACTATGCATGTGCACAATGAGGGCTACAATGTGTAGGAGTCATAACATGCACACTGGTAGGCATTATATATTAAGAGCACTTGGTCTGCAGAAACACACGGTCAGGATTGAAACGCTGGGCAGTAGTTGAGTGTGCTAATAAGTCTTTACTGGGCTTTGTTCCGCCGCAACACCCTTTGATTTTGACGCTGCCCCCTATTTTAAGGGTAACGTAAATAGAAGGCAGTGCCAAAATGAATACTAGGGATATTCTGGCCTTAACATGGTGAAACGAGGAGAAATGCTTAATTTCTCCTCGTTTTTGCTGTTTCTATGTGTGCTGCATTGTGCCAGCCCTGCCAAGTGCCATGCATCTTGTGTTAAATTAACGCTTTTTAGGTTCACTCTCCGCATCACCACAAGGACGGAGATGGTCACGCAAATCAGCAGAGTAGAAAAGCTGAGCATATTATCTCTCTCCGTGCTGCACAGGGCAGTTTGACTTTTTTTCCCCTCCAGTTGGCAATAGCCAATTGGCTCATTGCACCTTTTCCAGGATCTTGTAAATTAATAATGCAATTGCTTTAGCCCTGTCCACAATGAGGTAGCATCCTGGAACTGTTGTCAGCACAGATATAATGCTGTTGCACGCTAGGTTGTTCACCCACCACAGGACTTAAACCTCTAGAATAAGTAAGTGCGTAAGCAATCCACAAATCGGCCTTGTTTGCCATTGATCCCGCTGCTGCACAGAACTTGGTATCAGAGTTGCTGGTGTGTTGACATTGCCAGAACCAAACACGCAGGGACTCTCCAAGGCCCTATGGTGAGTGAAGAAGAGCATCATACTTTGAGTCTAAGAAACAGATTGCAGAAACAGCTTTAGGCCAGTTTTACGCGAAATAACGGAAACATGCATTCCTACTCAGACAGTATAATTACTAATACATGAGTGTTTAAAAAGCACTTGAAATCTTGTTAGAAAATGAGGCATGGGCTATTATGCAGCTGTGGCATAGGGTTGTTTCTGAAAGGTGTTTAGCAGGTGGTGCAATCCACTCAAATGTTTCTTGGCCTTAAAGGTTAGTACCACATACTAAACAGGGAATAGCTGCCAAGGTTTGAGATTGCTTATGTGTGACGTGTTTATAGTTTCAGTATAACTATGAGTGACATTCAACGGCCAAATGTGGGACACTTAAGAGTGACACTTTCTTGCGAGTAAAATCAAGTAATGAAGTCCACGGAGAAAGCTAAATATCAGAAGTTACACCCATATGAGCAACAAGAAACTGTAAGGTCTTGAAAGTACTGCAAATCATCTGAAATGGAAGGGCACTAACCTCTCTCTTTCATGTGTTTCAGGTGTTTTTATACAGCTCCTCATACCAGTGTAAGTTGTCAGAGCACTTTACATCATACATACATTTTGCAGAGACAACGAATCGTATGTGTGTAAATCAGTCTATAGGAAATGTTACATGTGACAGTGAGGATTACAAGTTGTAGGAATCCCATGCCATCCATACTAGTAGGCAGTATATTTTTAAAGTGTTTGATCCGGAGAAGCACAAACTCAGGATTTAAAACGTACCTCAGTGGTTGGCTGTACTATGAAAAGAATGTAATTCTACCCAAACAAACCCCTTTAACAACATTAGGATAATTAAAGACTGGAAGGAAAAATAATGTTGTAACATATAAAATGCAGTTTGAATGCAGCTCCTTGATGGGAGTTTGCATGTAATTGTGCTATTAGGATTGTAACTTATGAACTGCAAGTAACCAAAGGAGCTCTGTGACAAAATGCAGCAACTCACTGAGATAGCCACATAAAAATGCAGTTTAGTGAACTGCATGGTACACGTTCTTTGCGGCAGGCACATGAACCCTCTGCGTTACTTCATGATCAGTGAGATCTGCCACTAGACAAAATGCTGATCTCCCTCCAGCAGGAACATTATTTACTTGTGTTATCTTGCCATTTTAACTGTCTCCTGAAAACATCTGGACACACAGGGAAAATCAGCTCTACTAGTCATGCTGGTGAATCAAAACTGCCAGTAGAGACGAAAATTCGGCACTGTCAGCAGGAACATTATCAGCTGCGCGTTATTTGGCTTACCTGTGCACCTCAGAATCTTACAACTCTGTGCTGCAGCAGCTTGCTGCCTTAAGTGGCCGTGAGCCACACTGACTGCAGACAGTTGCTGTGGACATCATGATTAAGTCTACGGTGAGATGCTCGAAGTGGTGGCACCGTTGTCTTAATTATAGAGATCTGCCATGTATGTGCCTTTTGAAGACACTCAGCAGACACAAAATGACCCCTGCCACAGCAATTCCAGGGAGCCCCCAAGTCCGCTTTAGCTTTGATTAATTTTCACTTCCAGTCACAGTTGAATTAAATCGATCATCCCGCGCGCGGGCTCCGGCAAGAAGTAAAATTGCCTCGGCCCTGCCCAGACCAAGGCCAGGCCAATCACAACCAGAAAAACCTACTAACTGGCCTGCCCCTCAGGACCACATTGGTCCAGAAGTCACTTTGGGGGTGGGCCAGCAGGATGAAGCAGGGCCGTCACGCTACCAATGATTGACGGCCCTGTCAAACTTACTGCTTAGCCATAGAGCGAGTTTTGTCCTCATTCGCCCGCCAATCACTGCTGACTATTGCCTGTGTACCACCCACTGAGCGATGATCGTCGGCGCCGCCCCAGCCATAAATTTGCGCACAATGGGCAAATAACAGCCCAAAAAATAGCCACCCGCCAAGTATAGGTTTTTCCCGCACAAATGGGAAAAATGTCGCCCATTTGTGTGGGAAATAGCCCAATCTGGCAACACTCCCTTGCGCGCTCCTACGTTGGCGGGGACTAGGGAGGAAGGGGAAGGACTTCCTCTCTTGTACAGCACAAAACCAGCCAATCCTGGAGCTATGATTGGCTGGAGCAGGTTAAACCAGCGCTCATTTTGAGAATGGAGGCCTGCGGCTGCAATCCCTTGGCTGTTTTTCAGCCTTGGAATTGGACGCTCTGAAGTGTTCATGTTGAGATTGGCCGATCTCACATGCGGACTAGCAGGAGCTGAAGCAATAGTGCAATTGCACTAATCAGCCCCGCCCCCTGCCCTCGCACTGTAATAGCAGGAGCAGGAGCCTGGGACACATTAATAAAATGGTACATTTTACCATTTTATTAATGTGTGTGCCTGCTGCGCTCGCAGAAGGCGGGGTGATGCTCATCCACCATAACGGAGGAGCCGCCATTGAATTTTGTAAATAATGTTTTGAACCACAATGTCAGTTTCTCGTGAAAAACATAATGCTTGGTTCTCACGTTTCTTTTTCATGCTGTGTTAGCATAGTGAATGTTTTCCAAGGTCTCACCTATTGGGGCCAAGATCGGATACTCATGAGAACTTAGCCTTTATTTCTAGCGATATTTACACTAACTGTTAAAGTGGCTAGGAGCAGAGGGAATGGGAAATGTATAATGTGAATCTGTAGGACAGCATTGAATAATGTGAATTCAGAAACTGTATCATTCATTCTTTAACCTGATTGGTTCAAAATGTGAGAACCTAATGTTATTTTATTCATGTATTGTTTCTTTTGTATTTTTCATTATAAAAGACACCCTTTCCGCATAGTGTTTGGCTCACTCTCCCCTGATCTTTTAAAGGTGACACTCAGTCGGTCTGACATCTGATTTAAGACTTATTTACTTGATCTGAATTATACTTCAGTACTGCTTTCCATATATTGCATTTTTTTTTAGTTTAAACAAGAAAAAAATTTATTTGGAAGAGATACAACCAGATATAAACCATTGGATAAATTAACAGGAATACAAAGTCAATCAACAAATCAATAATACATAGTAAGATAAAAAGATGAAATATAAAACGGAGTGGTTGTATAAGGGGAAATAAATTTTACCATTATAGGAAAGGAAGGAAAACAGGGGGGGACGAAAAACAGGGGGAAGAAAAAGGGGGATCCAACAGCAGTTATAGTGAAATATACAATATAAAAGTAGGAGGGCCTAATGTCGTAAAAATAGATATTAACATTGGGAACAAACCTAGCGTGAGGGAAAGCAAGATGGCGATGGCGTAGAGCTCCGCGGCGGAGCCTCTTCCCCCAATTCCCACACGGAGTGTTCTGGGGAGGTTTGGAAGGTCTCAGATGGCCCGACTTACCTGTCTGAATACAGATGAACCCTGATGATTTCGGTGGGAGCCGATTTGGGCGCTGTGCTGTGTCCTTCCTGATGCAGCGGAGCGGGTAGGTGAGCCGGACTGCTCTGAGCGGGAGCAGCAACACTGCGTTGAGTGTCCATATACTCCGCTGCGGTCTGATGAAGCAGCACTTGAATCCTTAAGAGGTTGGCTGCTTTTCTCCGGGGCAACGTCCTACCGAGAGAAGAAGTGGTATGTAGAACCACACCATACACTGTAGATAGTTTTCATTTAGTCACTAGGTCCTGAGGAATCGCCAACTGATCTATTAGAGACATTTTATAGGCGAGAAACATGTTGACCACTAAGGGGTAGAGCGTAATTTTTGTCAGATTAAAACAAAATAGTCGCCCTCCTTCTTCTTTTTACTTTTTAATCAGGTTGTGACCTCTCCAGAATAAAAATAATTATAGAGGATTCCCTTACCTGTTTTAACCCACACACCACATCTACATCTTACCAGGCCCCTCACACCCACGGCACCTATACGGCAAGGAACAAAAGATCTCCGATAAAGAGCCCCTTTATGGGTGGCCGTCGAGCATTGCAGCGCCGGCTCGACGAGGAGCAGACCCATATGATGAAGCATGACACCTAGCTTGCTGGGTGTGTGAGGGTCCTAGTTCCGAAAGGAGGTATTCCCCACGTCACCACCACTCTGAGTACTAACCAGGTGGCCAACTTGCCACCCAGGAACACCGTACCTCTTTTGTCTTCTAGTTCTACCCAGGGCAAGTACGGTGGACCTTTATCAAGCCCTCATTGTCCCCCTTGTTGTTTACTGAGGTTTGGAAGGTCTCAGATGGCCCGACTTACCTGTCTGAATACAGATGAACCCTGATTATTTCGGTGGGAGCCGATTTGGGCGCTGTGCTGTGCTGCACTGGTGTCCTTCCTTGCGATTAGTGCTCCAAGAGACGCCCGCGGCTGTCACACGCCGCTTGCTGGTTCAGGAGTCGCGGATCTGCACAGCAGCGGTAGGGAGACGCAGCGGCTCTCAGGAGGCAGGGGCAGCACAACACAAGACGGTCGCTAGGGCTTTACCGCCCACGGAATGGATTGAATCTTTGCGCTGCTCCCTACGTTTGTGGGCTGGTTTAGTCTCTGCTACCAGTGGAGGAGTTGCTCAAAAAGTACGGAGTGTGCTCAGCAGCTGGTCATTCATCGTTAGGAAAATGCCACCTAAATCTACGGGACAGCAGAGGGAGCAGAAAGAGCAGAAAGAGACAGCAGGGACTAATGCTGCTCAATGTAGACAAGAGCTATCACCTGCAAATATGGAGACTGGTTTAGGTAAATCCCAAGAGAGCCGCACCCTGAAAAAACTACAGGATACAGGAACAGCTAAACGGAGGTGTCTGCAGGAAAAAAACCAAGCAGCTGGTAAAAAGGGTAGCGTCTCAAAAGTTCTGGAAGAAACAGGGGCAGCTCAAGAAAATAATTCAGTTACCACGTCTACACCACCTCAGCTGGCTATTACTGCATTTTTTAAAACAGAGATGGACCCGCGAATGTGGAGGTTGAGGTGGAAATGGACAGGGATGAGGATATTGTCGCTAAATGCTGTTTTAGAGTGCATTCCTCAAGCTAGCAAGGTGGCCCAGGATATACAAGAAATGCATGTGGTTAATGAAGTTAATACGGTCACATCCTGCCAGGCCAGGGCTGTAGCGCAATTACCATTACAGGCGGCGAAACCGGCTGCCCAGCCCCAAATTAATGAATCGACTTTCCTTCCACTGGAGGTTCCATGCTCAGCTCCAGACCGGGGCAGAGATAGGGATGTAGATAAGTTAACATCTACAGAGATTATGTCAGAGGCTATCTTGGACGGTCCAGATAAATTCTATTCTCTGACAGAAGACTCTCTCTCAGGGACTTCGGACTCCGATCTTGAATATAGCCAATCCGACCACATTGATACTACTTCAGGGTCTAGTACATTGGAAGCCCCCGAAACAGCTCGAAAGCAACACAAAAAATCTCGGAGGACTTTAAAAGGCTTTAAAAGACACGGAGGAAGAAAAATAGTGGGGCTTCTGGCCTGAAGTGGGATTACTCAGATACCGGAATTATTGCCCCTCTGGAATCAGCTTCAGTTTTTATGGATCCTTCCTTGCCGGAACATCTCGGGGATTCTGCCACAAATGAAAAATCACTGGCGAGTCTTATCCTGGAGACTATTAAGGAACATCGTGCAGAAACTAGAGCCGATGGGAAAAAGACAAGACAGGGCACAAAAAAACTGGAAGGAGCAATTCGGAAAGTAGGTCGCACCTGCGGGGAAATCTGCGAATGACTGGATGCTATGGAAGTAAGAACTGTGGCAGTGGAGAAGGATTTGGATGTGGTGAGAGAGCGAACAAAGACTCATGAGGCCCAACTATCTGACGTAATGTGGAAATTGGAGGACATAGAAAATCGCCAACGAAGAAATAATCTCTGAGTCCTTGGAATTAAGGAAGGCATAGAAGGAGATGACATTCGGGGCTTTATGCTTGGTCTTTTTAAGGAGTCCTTCCCAGAGCTTAATGGGTGGGACTGGGAGCGAGAAATTCAGAAGGTCCACAGATTCCCCTTTGTTCGTCAGAAGGCGTCAAACAGGGACACTAGTCACCCGAGGGCAATTCTGTTTTTTTTTGGCAACTTTGTACTTAGGCAGTCTATCTTTGAAAAAGCTCGCCCTGAGGCTAGAAGGCAGTGTAAGAATGTTTCTTTTTTTGTGCGCCCTGAGTTTTGTCACATAACTGTAGAGCGTAGATGGCGCTTGCGGCAATTAATCAAACCGTTTCAGGATGCAGGGTTTGAGGCGTTTTTACTGGCTCCGGCAAGGCTTAAAACGATTGTTAAAGGGGCAGTTAGATTTTTTACATCGGAAATTCAGGCTAGAGAGTACCTTGATCAAATTCATGGGGAGAAAAGAAAAGAATAAGAATTTTATGAATAGGGCTGGCTGCATGTTATGTGCCTCCTTTCTTTTTCTCTTCAGTTTTTTTTTCGTGTGGGGGGGGTGGTGGCGCCGTTGTGCTATGTGCTTTCTCTATCACTCAGACCTGGGAGGTCTGGTAGCTTTCGTGGGGTGGGGGTGGCGGGTGGGGGGGAGGGGGCAGGAGGGGTGGGGGGACAGTGTTTTTGGTGTTAAAGTTGAGAGCAAACTACAGTTAAAGAATGCTATGTTTTTTTTTTCTTTTTTGATTCTTTGTGTGTGTTTGAAGATGGAAAAAAATACTGAAATCGCCAAAATAAGTACCCAATGCTTTCCTAGAAATCTGACAGGCATTTTATGTTGTGATGCTCGGAGTCTTATGCTTAATTTGGTTGAGTTTCTGCGAAGAGAAGTGATTTAATGAATAATGGCTAATATTCGCATCGCAACTATACATTTTTGTGGCCTCAATGATAGGACTAAAAGAAGAAGGATACAAGAAGATTTTAAAGTTCTACGAGCAGATTTGGTTTGTCTACAAGAGACTCATATATCTTGTAAAGATTTTAAAGTGCTTGACAAGCTAGGGTTTAAGTTAATTGCACACACGACTCAGGATGTCAGGACTAAGGGAGTGGCAGTTTTGTCTAAAAGCAAAATATCACATATGAGAGAAAGAGTGTGGATAAGCACGGTAGGTGGATAATTATGGAAATTAAGGGAGGGGCAGGGATATTCACTCTGTGCTCAGTATACGCTCCCGTTTTAGATGACCCTTCAGTACTGAACCACCTATCCATTGAGCTCCCTTCGTGGCCCGCCCCCTATCTAGTGTGTGGGGATCTAAATGTTAATGGATCTAGGGGTACGGTAGACAAAGTCGGGGTAGTAGGCACGAACCGTAAACCTCAAGTGTGCAGGGCGATGAAAAATCTACTTAGAGATGTAGGCCTGATTGACGCATGGTCCAGCCTGAGGGGCACAGAGCCTGGATTTACCTATTATTCGGCCCCCCATCGGAAATTTGCCAGGTTGGATTATTTTTTGGTCTCATCATCTCTTTTGAAGGATGCACGGACAGAGGTATTCCCTAGGGTAATGTCGGACCACAATCCGGTAGTGTATGAATTTCCATTGGTAGGTTTAATTAGGACACAGAATAAATGGACTTTCGAAAGAGCACTTCTTTCTGATCAGGATTATGTAAATTATATGAGAGGCTGGATAAGCGAATTCTTTAGGTTTAATAAAAATAGCGCACCCCTAGGAATGGTATGGGATACCTTTAAAGCGTCAGTGAGAGGGGAGACTTTGAGATATAGTTTGAATAAGCAAAGGAAAAGCACTGAACAAGTTAAACGCTACTATCAGAAATTAGCTCTTTTGGAGACTGAATTAATTTATGAGGTAAATAATGGCGGTGATCTTTCTATAATTTTAGATTCAATTATGGTGACTAAAGCTGCTTTAAATGATTTTTACATAGATAAAATGGCCAGCAAGTACCTCGCTAAAAAACAACAATGCTATGAATATAGTGAGACAGTAGGGCGACTATTGGCAATCAGGTCTATGCAACAGACAGCGACAGGGCATATAAAACAAATTAGGAATCTGCAGGGGGATATAGTGTCCGATGCCACTGAGATTAGAGAAGCCTTTAAAGAATACTATGAGGTATCGTATACTGCGGTAGCCCCACCTGCAGAAGATGATATAACTTACGAGCACGACTTTCCACCTAAAGCGAGGTTATCACAAGAGGAGGCTTTTTTTTTAGGCACTGAAATTTCTCAGGAGGAGCTTTACGGGGCTTTGCAAGCTCTTCCATCTGGTAAGGCTACTGGTACGGATTCTATACCATTAGAATTTTAGAAAATTTTTGTTAAGGAGGTCGGCCAGGAGATTTTGGGGTTGTTTAAAGAAGTTAGAAAGGGGGCCAGATCTCCCGCATCATGGGAGACAGCAAATATTATTATTTTTTTAAAGAAAGGGAAGGATTCTAGGAATATGGGTTCTTATAGACCAATAACACTGCTAAACAGTGATGCGAAACTATATTCAAAGATATTTGCATCACGATTGAATAAGGTTATGCAGCACTTAGTCTCAGTATGGCAGCATGGTTTTATTCAGGGCAGGGGGACGGATGACCATATTAGGCGGCTTATCTCGCTATTTGATGCTGCAGATGTCCTAGAGAAACCCTTAGCTGTGGCCTTTTTAGATGTTGAAAAAGCGTTTGACCGTGTGTCATGGAGTTATCTATGGAGGTGTCTGGAAGCTAATGGCCTCGGCTCAGGGTTCATTAAGGCTATTCAGGCTTTATATAATAAACCCACAGCTCGTCTACAAATTATGGGAGGAGAGTCAGAGCCTTTTACGATAGCCAGGGGTACTAGACAGGGGTGTCCATCTTCCCCCTGCTGTTACGCAATATATATAGACCCCTTTCTCCGACGTCTTGAGGCCTCTGTGAATATTTCCCCTTTAGTTTGCACGGTCATGACACAAAATTATTGGCTTATGCCGATGATGTGGCTATTATTACCTCTGAGCCGGACAGGGCAATGGCTGAAGTTGAGACACTGGCGGAGCATTTTGGCTCATTTTCTGGCTATCAGTTGAATAGGGCAAAAACCCAGATTTTAGCGAATAGGTATACCTCTGCTGCAGATAGTAGGATTGTCGAAGAGGCTATATATTTAGGCATACGAGTAAGAGCTAAGGTTGAAGATATTATAGATATAAATCTTACTCCCATAATCGGTAAAATTAAGAACGATATGTGCCGCTGGGACAACTTAAAGTTATCTATAATCGGCAGATGCAACCTGATTAAGATGATGATTCTGCCTAAACTGCTTTATATTTTTCGTACAATTCCCCTAGAAGTACACAATGCATGGTTTATGCAGATTGAAAGGGAAGTTGCCAGATTTATATGGTCCTATAAGCGGACACGCAGATCGAATAAAGTTTTATCTCTTCCTAGGGAAAGGGGCGGTCTTGGTTTACCTAACTTTAAACTTTATTATTTAGCAGCTTCTTTAAAATATTATTGGCCTTTATTTGGTGTTATGAAAAAGGGAGATATTGATCCTAATTATGTGCCTTCAATATTTGAAAACTTGATTGGTTCACGGGCTAATGGCTGTTTGTTAAAAATACATGAGCCTAATTACTTTAAAAAGACTCACTATAAGACTCTTATAGCAGCATATCGAAATTGGGCGTGGATCAGGAAAAGAATAGGGCTTGGCAGATTTAGTAGATACACTCCATTGATGGAAAATAATTAGATACCGGTGACAGTGGCAGACAGGGATCTACAAAGGTGGGAGAAAGCAGGGGTCTTTAGGATAGGCGATCTTTTAAAAGGGGAACATATTTCTTCTTTTGACATAGTTAGGGCTAGATTTAACATTAACCATCAGGATTTTTTTAAGTTTTTACAAATAAGAGATTTTCTTTTCAAAAAAGCTGGTGGGGCAGTGGGGTTCTCCGTGATTCCATTGTTGGAAGTTCTTATTGGCACATCTGGTCTGTCAATTTCATCTCTGTATAGCATATTGCTGGAGGGTGTAACAGACGATCTTGAAAAGCACTCTTTGAAATGGCAGGTCAGGGTGGATGTGGCAGATTCATGCCTTCTTAAATCAATAGAAATGGCGAATGTGGTATTATGCACTGCAAGCTTAAGGGCTCAACATTTCAAGACCCTCTTTGATCTGTACATCACCCCGGCAAAAATTGTTAAATGGGGTGGTATGGATGGGACCCATTGCTTTAGGTGTAATGGACATGGGGCAGATATGACCCACATTTTTCTACATGCTCTAGTTTAGATATATTAAGAGGTGAAGTCTCAGGCTTTCTGCAATACGTTTTAAAAAAAGAAGTACAGATGTCTCCTCAGCTTATGTTACTAGGGGTAACTGCCCAAGATGACTCTAGCAGTGAGTTGTTATTCATAGCTATGTCTGTGTTTAGATTATGCATCGCCTCAGCATGGCTAGATCCTCTTCCTCCAACTTTTTTTGCAATGGAAAGCCCGGTTTTTACATATATTTAACTTGGAAAGAGCACTTTACGAACAAAAAGGTAGGAAAGGAAGAAATAAAGGGCTTAAGATATGGAGCCCACTTATAGATTGGGTTGAGGGATTAAGGTAGAAGAGTTAGTTTTGGTCTTATGATGAATTCCATAAGGCTAACGATTTGTGCTATGAAGTCGCCCCTGTATACATGGTATGTGTCTGACGCTGTTTGTCTCTGCCCTGTGTAAATCTTTATTTTTCGTGAATTTATTGGTGTTATGACAAGGAATAGCTTGTTAATTTTGTTGAAACCGTCTTTTTGCTTTTTTCTGTATGTTTGCTCATATATGTTAAAATAAAGAGAAAAATGGGGGGAGAAAAAAAAAACCCATTGGGAATAGAATAACTGTAATGATATAATAAGAGAAAAAGGGGGATGGACAATATATAGAAGTAAACAATAAAATATACATGGGGATTAATAAAAACAATTCAGGGCGGTTTGGGAACTTCTTCTATGGGAGGTTGGTGTTGAGCAGATTTTTGTGCTAAAGCATCTATGAAATCAGTTACAGGGGACCATATTAGTTGTCGTTTCAGATGTAAAGATAAAGGGGAAACATATGCACGATCAAGATGGTGGTTATAACAAACACTATACCACCAAGCTTGGAAGGAGAGTTGTATAGTTTGTTTCCAATTTTTTGTTATTTGTTGGAAGGCGATAGCAATCAATAAATCCACAACGTTAGTGTTAGAGGGGAAATCATGCCAGTGGTCAGATAAGGAACCCAGAAAAATATCTACAGGTGAGTAAGGGAAATGTGTATGAAAAATGGTATTGATTTGAGACCAGACCTTCAACCAGAATTGGTGAGTGGAAGGACATACAAATAGCATATGATATAAATCAGCTTGAGGGGTGTTACACGACCAACAATTTGAAGAGGAAATAGAGTTGAATTTATGTAAGGACATTGGAGTAAACATAAGTCTATTATAAATAAAAAAGAGAGTTTGGGTTGTGCTTGCAGATCGAGAGGTTTTACGAAGTTTTGACCATATTTTATCCCAAAAGGTGGTGGGCCACGATGACTGGAATTCATGTTCCCATTGGAGTTCTGTCTTAGTTTTAATTCTAGGGTTAGGGGATGTAATAAGAGATTTATATATGGATGAGGCAGCTAGATTGAGCACTTAAAAGTGGGAGTATATTACAATAAGGAGGTAAAGATGGTGGAACAGAAGATAATGATGATAGAGAAGAGGAGATATTCTGTGTTAATATATTAAATTTGGTAGAAAAGGAATTTGGTAATTTATAAAGAGTTTGAGCTTCGGAAAAAGTGAGTAGAGCATCATTAGAGTAAAGTTGATGGATCCAAAGTAATCCTTTATCTCGCCAAGTTTTCCAGTATATAGGTTTATTTTTTATTTTAAGAGAGCAATTATGCCAAATGGAGGACTTAAGAATTTGATCTTTATCGGAAAAATGAGAAATCAGAAAAGACTGATAAAGCCTATGAGCTGGTTTATATGTGGGGAAAGATAAAAGCGTGTCTTGTGAGTAAATGTAAGAGCTTCTGTGATAGAGAAAGGGGATAGGAAAGAGCATTCCATAGTTGTCCATAAAGGAACAGTGGGAGAGGAGTTGATTCAAGGTTTTAGCAAGCTGCTTAAGAAGGAAAGCATTATGATAATGTTGAAAATTTGGACAATTAACCCCACCTTGTGATTTGGGTCGCTGAAGCATTTTTAAGGACAGGCGTGCTTTCATTTTGTTCCATAGGAATGCAGATAAAAGAAAGTTCATCTTTTTGAAGAAAGAAACTGGAAAACTGAGAAGAGTAGCAGAAATCATATAGAATATAATGGGAGCCAGCATCATTTTGATTGTATCAAGTCTTCCCCACCAGGAAAGATATAGGGATGCCATTTAGAGATGGATGTAGATAAGGTGGACAGAATTTGAGACATGTTCAAAGATAATGTTTGTTTAATAGAAGAGGCGAACCAAAGACCTAAATATTTAATCTTCTGGGGATTCCACGAGAAATTAGTAGTAGCAAAATCTTGCTTAAAACATAAAATATTAAGTGGGAGGATTTCGCATTTGTCGTGATTCAATTTATAACCACAAATGGTAGAGAAATCCTTAACTTCAGTAAGAAAAGCAGGGATAGATTGTTCAGGATTAGAGATATATAATTAAATGTCGTCAGCATAAACGCTCATTTTAACATGGAAATTAGCATGTTGAAAGCCATGTATGTTAGGATTTTGCTTAATTTTTGCAAGAAAGGGTTCTAGGGCAAGGTTAAATAATAGTGGAGAGAGGGGGCAGCCTTGACGGACACCTCTCTGTAAGGAAAAAGAATCAGAAATTGAGCCATTAGCAAAAATAGAGGCTTTGGGTGAACAATAAAGTAAAGAAATATAAGAAATAAATTTAGGGCCAAAACCAAACCAAGACAATGTATGAAAAATAAACGACCAGTCCATGCGATCGAAAGCTTTCTCCGCATCTAAAGAGATAGCTGCCAGTGAATGAGGGTATTTATTAGCTTTATGTAATAGATTAAAGAAAACTCTAGTGTTATCCGAGATGTGCCGCCCTTTGATGAAACCAGATTGCTCTTTACAAATAATGGATTGGAGAAGGGGTTCAAGACGAAGAGCAAGAATTTTGGCAAAAATGTTGTAATCGGAGTTGACTAACGAGATTGGTCTGTAATTTTTACATAAGTGAAGTTCTTTTTCCTTCTTTCGGGATTAGACAAATAAGAGCATCTTGAAAGGTGCCACTAGAGGCTTTAGAGGAAATAAAGTGTGAGAATAAGGAAAAGAGATAAGGAAGTAGAGATTTGGAGAAAAGGTATAGAATTCCATGGGGAAACCATCTGGGCCAGGGCTTTCCTGGTTTGAGAAGTGTCAATGCGTGAGAGATATCCTTAATGGAAATATCTTTTTCTAATGGTGAGAAGTCAGTATCTAGGGGTGATTATTTTGGTATGGATGTAAGGTAAGATTGAATGTCTGTAGGAGTAGGAATAGATTCGGGGGTATAAAGAGAAGTATAGAATTTCTTGAATTCTTCCAGAATTTCCAAATTTTTAGTTACTGGGCAGGAATGTGAATTTAGCACATAATCAATGTTATTACGATCTTTTTTCATTTTGAGGTATGATGCTAATAATTCTCCTGCTTTATTTTGGCCACCATACTAACGGGCACTTTCCCGGAGGAGATAGGCAGATGCGTTTTCCGTAGATAGTTTATTATATTTAAATTTCTCTTTGATAAGATTATTAAGATCAAATTTAGAGTTTGTAACTGTATAACGTGATTCTAGTGATTTAATGGTTTTAAGGATTCCATCTGTTTTCCGAACATTAAGACGTTTTTTGGTGGCAACATAAGAAATAATAAAGTCTCTAGATGAAGCTTTAAAAGCATCCCAAACAATTGGAAAAGATGATACAGAAGATGAGTTACGCTTAAAGAAATCTGAAATGAAATCTTCAAAAGAGGAAGTAAAAATGCGATCCGTCAATAAGGATGTATTAAAACGCCATCTTTTACTGGTAGTATTAATTGGGAGTAACTCTAAGTCCAATGTGGCAGGGGCGTGATCCGAAATTAATATAGAACCAATATCACCATGTAGTATAGATTGTGTGAGTGCTTTGGAAACAAATAAATGGTCAATGCGTGATTGTGAGAAATGAGTGGGCGAGAAAAAAGTGTATTCACGGAGTTGTGGGTTACAAAATCGCCATGAGTCAACAAGAGATCTATGAGAAAGCAGATTAGTGAATTGATGATGCATTGTGGAGGGAACAAAAGATGTTTTGGAAGTATGGTCAATATATGGATCAACAACTAAATTGCAATCACCTCCAAAAACAACATATGGGGAAGAAATAGACATTAAGAGGGTAGAGATTTGGGGCCAAAAATTGTTATCGGTTTTTGTGGGAGCATATACATTGAACAAAGTAATAGGAATATCATTAATTTTGAGGTGGACAATTAACCAACGTCCTTCATCATCTGAATCTTGAGAAAGAACAGACACTTTAAGTTTCTTATGACATAGAATCACAACACCATTTCGTTTACTAGAACCAGGGGAGGAAAAAACATCACCTACCCATTGACGTTTGAGTTTAAGAACTTCTGAAGTGACTAAATGTGATTCTTGTAAAAATACAACATCTGCTCTAAGGTGAGATAAATGGGAAAGAACTCTTTGTCGTTTGATAGGCGTACCCAAACCTTTAACATTCCATGCAATAATACGTAACGTCATTGATTAACTATATAGAATAATTATAATGGTTGAAAAACATTACAGCAAATAGGGAAATAATAAAAGGTTCGCAATAAACAGAATAACGAAAAATAAGCACTCCAATCATAATAGAGAGAGAGAGATAAGGTGGAAAATATTAGAATATAGAGGAGAAATGAAAAGATAAGAGAAGATGGATAGAAAGGGAGAGGAGGAACGAAAAAGAAATAAGGAGAAGAGACAATAACAAAAGACAAACAAAACAATAAAACATACCAAATACTAAAAAATGGATGGAGGGAGTTGGAGCCACATGGAGGGAAACGGAACAGCTAGCCACGACACTCCATGGAACGAGACCACGAGGAAAAATATTGAATAAAACGGACTTTAGGACAATGGATGGGCCAGGAGAAGCAATCAATACCTGATAGGGAAAAACACAAGGAGAGGACAACAATTAGTAAGACATATCATAAGAACATTGTAAATACAGTTATATTAAACTTCAGCATGGAGAAATAGCATTTAAGAAGAAGATGCTCCTGCAAACTCCATGGAATCCTCTCTGCAGTCATCAAGAAATTGCTGAAGTACAGCCGGGTCTTCATAAGTCATTGTTTTGTTTTTGTAGGTCACTTTGAAGAGGCATGGGTGTATTAAACCAAATCTAGCGTTAAGATTACGTAAAGCTGGACGCATGCTTAGAAAACTCTTTCTTTTGTCAGCAGTGGCTTTTGCATAGTCTTGGGAAAAGAAAAGTTGAGATCCTTGCCAAGAAATATGACGTTTTGTTTTGGTGGCCTGTAGAACCTTTAATAAATCTGTGTATTCTAAGAAGTATAAAATTACACCTCTTGGATTGCGTTGGTTAGACATGTTTTGCGGAGGTCGACCAAGCCTATGAGCTCGTTGTATGTTAAGTGATGTAGATTCTGGAAGTTGAAGAACTTGAGGTAGGAAAGATTGGAAAAAAGTAATAGAATTGGAACCTTCCAATCCTTCAGGCAGTCCATATATGCATAGATTATTACGTCTACTTCGATTTTCAAGGTTTTCTATTTGTTTTTGTAGGTAAGATATGTCTGTTTTCATAGAGGGAATTTGTTGAGAGGAAATGTGGAGAGAAGAAATTTAATGTTCCATTTAGTTACTTTAGTGTCCAGAGCAGTCCATTTATCCTCAATAGCTTGTAAACGAGTATTTGTTTCAGTCATATAAGGTTTAAGGGCTCGAATCTCATCAAGAAGCAGTTCCAAGGAAGCTGGAGGTGGAGATGTGGTTGGTGAAGGAGGATCTTTCTTTATCCTTTTAATCGTTGAGGAGGTAGAAGAAGATGGTATTTTAGAAGCGTTTTTCCCAACTGGCGTAGATGGAAGTGATAAAGACAGAGTATCTGAGCGCTGGGGAGATGTGGCCTGATCAGATTCCTCCATATCCGACTGTAAGGCAGAAAAAGAACTCGGAGAGAATATCGCAGTGGATTTGGGACGTGTAGAGAGGATGGACGATGAAGTCGCACCTCTACCAGACTTAATTCTCCCCATAGACATATATATCGTAGTAAAGAAGCGTTGGTTTTTGCAGAAAGTCACTAATATTATAACATATAGAAGAAAAATGTCGGTTTTAAAGGAGAAAAAGGCAAAAGATCCACAAAATGTCCACCAAAGAAGCAGAGAAAGGTGTTATCTGATCTTGGTTGGTAAGAGAAGTTTGTGACAGGAATATTAAGAAGCATCAGAAAATATTAAACAATGCACTTCAGGATGCAAAACGATGAAGAAACATGCTAATGCACCACACACTGTAGAGAAGGATGTTATAATCGTTATAATAGGTGCCACATTAGTAGAGAACTTGTCACATATCAGGCTGTGTGAAGATAGTCCTCAATTAAAGGAAGTTCCATGTGAGGCTACATTGGTGTGACAGGAATCATAATAAATTGCAGGAGAAGGAAGGAAACTTCAATAGCTGCAGAAACAGAAGCAGTTATATTTGCAGCATGATGCCAGTAGATGGGATATGCAGCGGTGCCGATATCGCGCTACATGCGTTTGAATACACAAAATGGCGGCCGCGAATCCAGTCACGAAGACGCGTCGCGCATTTGTGTGAAAAATTGTTGATATCGGGCTTACCGCGACTGCAGAAAGTCCTCACTGGAGTCCAGGCATCTTTAGGAAGGGAGTCTCCGTGAAAAGAAGACTGACGGCGCGGACCTGCCGTCTGCTGCAGTTGAAAGCCTCTGGTCGCGGCACGGAGCAACCTTAGGCAGCTGCCATTTCCTCCGGCGCCAAGCCACGCCCCCCATATATTGCATTTTTAATCTGAGCTTCATACTATTATATGACAAATATTTAACAGATTGACTTCTTGCCTCTTATTTTGCTATCTGTAATGCTTTTAATTTTTTAATGAACCTTCATGGTTTCGCAGTAATATTTATCAGTCTTTATTGTTAAGCTTAATGTGCTTTACATTTAAATCTGAAATGCTCCTTAATATTTAATTAATCCTAATGAGCATATCCGGAGAGGAGCAGCAAAATCCAGTGGGGATTGTTACTGCTCCCCATCCTTCTGAAGTGCTTTAATTTGACAGTAGATACAAAAGCGCTACATCACACCACAGTGTCTCCCACTCTGAAACACAGCCTGCTTAACATACGGTGTGCGTCTCGCATCATTAGACCAGCAATATTATTCTGACACGTGAATGCGATTCACCAGTGGACAAGTGAGTTTTGCTCTAGCTGGATCATGTGTGGTTGGTGCGGTTTGAGATGTATTTGCTGTATACAGGCTTCGAATGGTTAAGCCTTGCTGTGCAATGATTAGAATTAGTTGGTGTTTGCTTTGCGTGTTCACAAGTGCCCTACTGCCCTACCTTTAGTTTACGCCATTCATCACAGAGAGTTATTTTGATCCAGTATGCGTCAGTTCCATAAATGGAGGTGGAAGCCAGTCAGAGTCACTGGTAAAATACTTATTAGGGGATTTACAAGAAACTGAAGCATCTGTACAGATGCGTCAGTTTCCGTGCGTCTCCATACGAAACTCTTGCGCCACCATGGATGCGCACTATTTACAATACGGCGCACCATGGTGCAAGGATTAACAAATGCGTCAAAAATTGTGACGCATCTGTTGGCACAAAAGTGACGCATTGCTGGAGTTGCTCATGAAAGTGACGCAGCTCCAGCACTGCGCCACAACAGATAGGTGAGTCCCATTCAAAAAGCCCTGCATCATTCCTTATGCCTGGTCTTAGCAGGCGTAGGGATTTTGACACAGTGAAGGCATAGAGTGACGCAGTGAAATGTTGTAAATTTCACTGTGTCAGTTCTACATGGCTTTTTGCGTGGGAACGCCCACCCTGCATACATTATACCTGATGCAGGTATAATGTGACGCAGGGCTTTACAACGTGACTCATCTCCATAGATGCGTCAAGTTGTAAATGGGCCGCAATGTGGTGCATTGTTTACGCCACCGCTGCGTCACAAAAAGTGACGCAATGGCGGCTCAAAAGTGTTGCAAGGAGCTTGTAAATCTGCCCCTTAGCATTAAGGCATATGCGATAGATGGACAAATGCTAGCATGCATTGAAAATATGCATTGTTGTCAAGTAACTTTCACTCCAGCACAGAATTTTTACTTAATGGACTTGTCAAGAACAAAATGCACTTTTTTGTTCCTGAATAGATACTGTTAACCAGGAAATACCATGTATGCAACTATTTAGAAAACAAGACTCTGCACATTGTGTTTAAAAATGACTCAGCAGGCCATGGCTAGTTGTTTATTCATTTGTTCATTTACAATACAAACATTTACTTTCTTTCAGCAGATGCAGTCACCTAGCACAGATTTATACGTATTTGTGATTGTACTGCTAGATTATTCTGCATGATAGTTACTATGTGCGACACATAACCTGTTGATAACAAATATGCAATATGCGCAACACAGACTTGCAACCAGTGGAATATTGCATTGTGTTGTAAAAAAAATTCTAACACATTTTATTAGTATTAAATGTAAATATAAACCATACCAGAGCATTTGGATGCTAGTTAGTAAGTACAATCAGTACCATCTCTTTAGCGGTTACATAATCCACTGTATCCAGTACCACAGATATATTGCAGTGCGTCCCTCTTCTCGTAACAAGTTCGCTGTTAGTATAGGCTCCCAGCATATTGAGTCCATGGGGCCATATCTTTCCTTATTTCTTGCGCACATCTCGATCCATGTACATTCATGCGGGGTGGGGAGGTGGCGGGGGTGCCTCTCCTTCCAATGCCTGGCTAAGTCTCTCTTTTCTGCCCGGTAGGCCATTGAGAGGAATTAGCATGAAGCACGGGACGCCCCCAATGCATCCATGAAATCCAGAAGTGTAATTTTGGATTGAGGGTTATTGGCCTCCCTATCAAACGCCCAACAATGTTGTTCCTCCCTTCCCAAAAGATTTGCACTTCAGGGCATTTACAAATCATATGGTAGAATGAGCCTGGGGACAGGCAGTGCCAAAGGCATTCGGGTACACCAGGCACATCCCATACACCACAACTGGGCTGGGGTGTACTAAATCCGGTGTAAGTACTTAAATTGTATGAGGCGAACGGGCATGGAAATTGGATCCATTTTCACCTCAATCCACTCCTCATCGTCAAGGGTACCCACGTCCGCTTCCCACCATGCTCTCAGGCTTGTCAGGGGGTATGGTGGTTTGATGACTAAGGATTTGTAAAGTCACGAGATACCCCCCTTTCCCAAATCATCAGTTGTTAGTTTACATTCCAAGGGGCTGAACTCAAGGAGCACTCTCAGTTTATCTTTATAACCTTCCAGAACGTGCCATAGTTGTACTGGTAAAACTGAGATTGGTGTAGGTGGAATTCAGTCACTAGTTCCTGGAACGAGTTCAGATTGCCTGCAACCCAGACATCTCCCAATGTGGATATACCTATAAGGTCCCAACCTTGAAAGCCCACCATTTCCAACAACTATGTCCCCTGCCATAGGGGGGTTGCCCCGGTGATGATGCCCAACCATTTTATATGGCAGAGAGCCGTGTATAAGTATCCTTTGGGGAGAAAGGTGATAGGGGGAAACAAATGAGGGTGATATTTGCTGCATAGCAAAGTGACTACACCATGTGGATGCAGCAGGTCTAACTCTAGTCTATGAGCGTGGTTGCCTCTGTCTGCCCGTATCCCATCATAACTAGTTGTGAGGCCCAATAGCACAGATTGACGTCCGCCCAGTCCCTCCTCATAGGGAAAATAACAAAATTTTTCAAAGGAGACCCTGGGTATTTTCCCTGTCCAGAGGAAACTGGTGATTTGGGTCTGCAGTTCAGTGAAAAAGGTGAGTGAAAGCAGGTAGGGTAAGTGCTGTAAAACATAGAGGAAATGAGGGAGGGATACCATTTTGAATAGCAGCCCCCCCTTGCTGTCATGGATAGTGGTAGCTTATCCCATTCCTTCATGTCACATCTTGCCCTAGTCAGCAGAGTGGGGATGTTGAGATACCACTTATCATTGTTGGGGGAGGTCTACCGTCATGCTCAGTTAGCGAAAGCTGTCACCCACGACCCTCATCCTGGAATCAACCACCTCCCAGCATGATGCACCATTGAGGGGTACAATTGCCAAATTCCATCAGTTAACTTTGAGTCCCGACGTATCTCCATAGATTGGAAGGATTTCCATGAGCTGTGGGATTGTGTCCCACGTTCTCTGAATGAAGAGAAGCATATTATCCGTGTACAAGGACGCACTGTCTTCAACTCCTCCCTCCCACCTGAATCAACTGAGTCTAGCATCCACCCAGAAGAGCTCTGCAAAGGGTTCCAGCACATCTGTAAAAAATAAGGGGAAGAGGAGCAACCAAATCGGATGCCCCATTCTATGCAGAATGTAGGTGATAGGGATACATTCACATGAACCTGGGTCCTTATGTGCATGGACAAGAGAGGCACCCAGCGCCAAAACCTGGGTCCAAAGCGCATTTTGTGGAGTACCATAAGTAGGTAGGGCCAGTGTACCGTATCGAATGCCCATTCTATGTCCACTAGTGCGGCATCCTCTGATAGTTCATCCACACAGTCTAAAGCTAGATGCAGGTGGCGGAGAAAGTGACTGGTGGTCCTGTTAGGCACTAAGCCATTCTGGTCAGCATGAACCACGGAGCGCACCACCTGGGCCCATAGGTGCATGTACAAGAGAGACACCCAGCACCAAAACCTGGGTCCAAAGTGCCTTTTGTGCAGTACCGCGAGTAGGTAGGGCCAGTGTACCGTATCAAATGCCCATTCTTTGTCCACTAGGAGAAGCGCAACATACTCTGATAGTTCGTCCATGCGGGCTAAATCTAGATGCAGGCAAAGGAGACAGTGTCTTGTGCTCCTGTTAGGCATAAACCCATTCTGGTTGGCATGAACCACAGAGTGCACCAGGTGGGTGGCCAATACCATAGCAAGGATTTTGACTTCTAGGTTAACAAGGGACATGTGGTTATAAGAACCATAGTCCTCCAGGGGTTTGTTCGGCTTAAGGATCACTTCAATTGTTGCCCCCTGAAGGTATTGGGGAAGCTTCCCAGTTCAAACGCATCCTCACACAGCGCCAGGAGGTGTAGGATCAATAGGGAGGAGTTTTGTTTGAAGAGCTTGAGGGGGACCAATTTGGGCCAGAGTGTTCCCGGATGGCATAGATGAAATCGCTTGCTGGATCTCATTTGCAGTAATTGTAAGATCTAAGTCCTTGCTCTCCTCCACCCAACGAGATCGCAGGGGCGGATCCTGGATGATAGGTTCCCTCAGAGTGTACAATGTTTTAAAGTGCGAGACAAACTCCCTTGCCTGGTGGTATGCCCCTCTAACTGTAAGACCGTCTGGGGTTCGCAGCTTAGCCACCAAGCCGCCGGTGCGGTCAGCTGTTGCAAGCCAATAAGGCCCTTTGCCCGCTTCATCTTCCATCTCATATACCCCCCTCACCCTTGGGAGTGGAGCCAATCCAGTTGTGCTGTATCTAAGAGCTTCTGTCGTAATGTGAAGCAGGCCTGATCAAGACAACGATGCATGTCCGGGGTGGGGGAGGCTAGCATCACCCGGTCTAGTTGTATGATCTCATTCTCAAGGCGGAGAAGTTCGTTCTTTCTGCATTTAGTTGTCCCGCTGATGCATGTGAATGCACTCCCTCTAAAGACTGTTTTGAACACCTCCCAGAGCCTGGTCAATGAGGAGGCAGTACCCTTATTAAGCTAAAAGTACTTAATAATTGTAGTTTGGAGCTGTTCCCTAAAGTCACCATCTAAGAACCACCTTGCATTTAGCCACCCCAAACCTCTTTACCCCATCACCCCCCTGCCCCCTATCAGCAACACTGGTGAGTGAGCCAAAAGGCCGCTTGGGAGAATACATGCCTGCATGACAGGTCCAACATCTAATGAACGGATCAGGAAGTAGTCTATTCGGGAAAAAGGTACCATGGGGGAGGAGTAGAATGTATATTGGTGTTCTGCTTGGTAGTGGAGTCGCCAGACGTCCACCAGCCTCATTGCGTCTGCCCATGACTGGAGGCATGTGGACTGGGAGCCCATCAGACAGAATTCATGTCCTGCAGTGGATCCATCCCCACGTTAAAGTGCCCCCCTATCAGAGGAAAGCCTGGTGTAGCAGTAGCTAGCGGTTGTGATAGTGCTTCCAGTGTCGAGACTAGCATGTGGGGGGAGCGTATGCACTCGTAAGCGACCTGGCCAACCCCTCCATAGTTCCGAATGTCATCACAAAGCGCCCATGGGTAGTCTCTCTAGACTTCGTGTACCACCTAGGGGAACATACTCTTGAGCAATATAGCCACTCCTCTAGAGCCCCTAGTGTTTGTTTTACTTTTTATATGTAATTACAATGCTGTCTCATTCACGATGTGTAAGTGCTGACATTGTCAGAATTTCTTTGATGCTGTTTGGGGTCTCCATAGCTTCTGTTTGATAAAAGCAGGTCTTCATCATTTCCATATGGAGCCTAGTATTAAATATGATATATTTGATATTCTGTTAAGTATGCTGTTCTGGGAAACCATCATATTTTCATTAGGGGCAGGACTGTGTGACCTTACCAGTTACTCTGTTTTACTTTAAATCCCTACTTTCTGTTGATCAATTTGGATTTTGAGATTCAGTGGAGAAAAGCCATTATTACAGATTTATGGTAGCTCCCTAGTTTGGCAGTTTAGACAGAAGGTTTTATCACCCATGGTTTTCTTCTTATATGTGATAACAATTCATTGTAATGCCAATCTGGAGCATAGTGTCTTTTACTGGGAGTATTTCTTGAGTTTCATTTGTAAATAAATGTCCAGTTTCGTTTATTGCCTTTTTCGTTATGCACAGCAGTTTGGTGATAGATGTATGTCAACAGACAGCCAGTGTAGAGCTTTCACAGCTGCTGATATGTGGTGGGAATCTTAGAGTGCAGAAGTTGTCCCACTGCTGTGTTTTGAATTCCTCTGGTGCCAGGGAGTTATTGATGGTCTCTGTTCCTAGAGACTTAAGCGAGGCAACACATGCCAGGTCTCAGATCCAGCAGGAAATGAAAACTGACTTTGAAATGGATCCCTACTGGGCCCTATATTAATTTCCTTAATTTTACAGGAAAAAACATGATCAGTTTCTCAACAATGACTTAAAAACCCTCAAGGTAATCCTTGACACCCATGCAGTTCCTGTTTACATTTCACATTTTACTTCATTTTGCATTCCCTGAGAGTACTGGCCCAATTACTAACCAGCAATTTTCATTGCTCGTAATCCAACTCGTCCTTGTCCCAGTCCTTACTTGTGAGGTGAATTCCACCCCAAGACAGAAAACAAACAGGAATGCAAGCCCCAGCCACGCTCAGTTGGACACCATAATGGGGCCAGCGTTCCCAGCAGCCTACTCGATTTTTCTAAGCACTGTCAAAGGCCTGGATGAGACGGGGGAAGGGTAGGTCATAATGAGTGGAACAAGAGCAAGTTAGACTAGGAACAATGAAGATTACCGGTATATAATCAGACCATTACCTCTGTGTCCCTTGGCTTTGTCTCAGTCATTACTCGCCATTACTCGAAAAGTATACCAAAGCTTAAAGCAGAGGCCTTCAAACTTTTTTCTCTGAGTTCCCCCATGCCCCACCAAGCTAAATGTTTTCAAGTCAGGACCCCCTCCAAAACTTCATGGCAAGGATTAGAGGGAGGGATGGCTGAGCATTGGGGCCTGGGCTTGTGAGATCATTTCAGGGGTACTTTTTCTGTAGCTTATAATCCACACTAAATGTGAGGCTTATAAAACAAGCAAGCACTGCTCTTCATAATTGGGGGTGTTGTGAGCCTCTCCCACTCCTGGGCACCAATGCAGCAGCAGCTGTTGCACAATGATAGCTGTGCCCCTGAGGAGCAGGTTGTCTCATTTGCCTCTTTCACCCCTTCCCCACCATGCCTGGCCATTACTCAAATCTTGGTACAGGCGCGCTGTCATTTTCAGAAAACGATTAGCTCCCATATGATGCCCCCTCTGCAGCAAGCATGCCCTCAGCTATATTGCTAGTAAAGAGTATGAGCCCCCCCCCCGGTGCCCCTTTTGTAAAGTAAGACCGTCATAATTGTGATGCAGTGGGCACCACAATCTCCTGGGCCACTGTGCCATTGCACCTGCTTCACAAATGAAAGCTACTGCTTTGCAAGGAGGCTGTCTCCTGTGCCCTTTGTTAAAAACATGGGCCCCTGTCTTGCCCCATCCCTTTCCCTGCTATTTCTTTGAGGCCCAAGCTAAGGTTTCACCTCTGAATCAATATCCCCCCCCCACATTGGGCCATTGCTCCGAGGCCCCAAGCAACAGTGGCATTGAAAGGGTGCACTGGTTCCTAATGCAAGAAAGGAACGATAGTAAAAAAGCCATACTTTGAGTTTAGATGTCCTTTCACACATGTGGACTCTGGTACTACTGCACCTGCAGCACGAATGATACCTAAAGGCTGTTTCCTCTGTCCATACCACTGGGCCGTCCACCAAGGCCTAAGACCCAAGAAAGACTGTCTGCCCCCTTGTGTAAAAAAACAAAATGGTAAAAAAAAGCCCCTCGTCTCTTTTGCCCCCATTTTGCTTGGGCCCAGTTCAGCAAGGGTGACATGGGCCTAAATACTAGCAAGGAAAATCTGCATGTGAACAGAGGTGGTACAAGGCGAGAACTATGGTGACCCACGTGCACATGTTTTTTTTAACTTTGTCAAAACAGTTTCCATTCTTTTTGTTAAAAGACAACCATACTGTCCTTGAAATGTTAATGTGGGCCTTGAGGTGTCTGTTGCTGAAAGAGAAAGGGGGCAGGTCTCCTGTGCTCTGAAGCCTAGGGAGGGACAGAGAGCTAAAGAAGAAACAGTCCTTCTCACCAGGGTGCCTGCTACCTGAAAGAAATGTAAATGTGTGCAGTTGGTTAATCCCCAAATGTAAAGGCTGTTTGGAAACCAGTATTGGCTTTACTTTGATGGAGCCATTTGAAGATTTATAGTGACACAGATGTATTCTTTCTGAGAGATAATGCAAGAGTGTTATCAGCTGAGTTCTGCAATGAGTCCTTTCAGTGGACACTTTTAGAAATATTGGTACTAGGTACAGTCTGATTATGTATACAGTTTGATTACGTATTCTTAAAATAGATATTTTGGAAGCACTTGTTTTGTTTTAAATACTAAGGCCCAGATTTACTAAGAAATCATACAATGCAGTGCAGCAAGTAAATTTAAATGGGAGATAGCAGAACAGCACCACATCTATTAAGATGTGGCACTGTTCTGGTCTCTCCCTACGCTGGCGCACTTTATGCTGCCATTCGCCAATGCAGATATCATTGTGCCCTAGTGCAAGGGTGTCTATGTTGTGGTCAGCATAGTTCTGTACAGGAAAAGGCCCCTTCTTGTACTAAAACTATGCTGTGCGGTATTTTACACTTTGTATGCTCACTGTACAATGCAGCACGCATGCAAAGAGGGAAAAACGAGGAAATATTAAAACATTTCTCCTAATTAAGCCTGCCTCAAGGAGGCTCAGAATTTTGGAGCAAATCCCCAGCGACAATTGTTTGTAGACAGGACTTTGCATCAAAACCCCATGGTGGCTGCATGGGAACGCCCATGTGGAATGGAAAGTAACACAAGCCAGCACGTAACGCAACTTTGTGTTACTTTGGAAAACTATCCAATGCAAATCCTGATTTGTGCTGCATAGTAAATCCCAACATAACACTTTGTGTCGGGTTTGTGTTACAAAACTAATGCAGACCCATCGCAAAGCATTAGTAAATCTGGGCTCTAGAGGGGCACTGCACGACCTTCCATTATGTTTGGTTACAATCCAATATAAATTGTGATTTTCACTGGATTGTAAATACCAACACATTTATTTTTCATCCAAAGTGTGTGCGTTATTTATATGCAGTTAACCAGAGGTGAAAAAAGAACAAAACAGCTACAGAATATTTTGTTCATTTTATGTAAGTCATTGACCCTGCCACTAGAATGACTGACTCCCGCCCCCACTTGCAATTTAGGATCACATTTCCCATGCTTGCACTTTAATTGCTGCATGTAGATTAAGGCAGCTTGGAGACACACCAAATAAACAATGTTCAGCTTTCAGGCTATACTAAATTACAAGTATTTACTGTCGAATGCAGCAGCAGACCACCAGGGGGGCGCACTCCACAGTTTGAAGGTGTCTGGTTTAACATGATACATAATGCATATGAAACACCTTAGCACCATCTGCAGGAAAGCATCAATTTTAATGCATCATGGTGAAATCAAATTTACAATTAAGCTTATGAAAATTATCAAACATGCAAACATAATATAATTATATTTTTGCTGAATTAAGAACTCCTTATCTACAGTTCACATCGATATTTAAAATCTAGTGTAAACAATGTTTCACAAAAGTATGTTCTGAGGCTCATGTACCAAGTCTGCATAGATCTTGCAATGACACCCCAAGTAACTCAGTTCAAAAGGCAGAAACTCCTCTTGTAGATCACCCTTGAACGTAACATGGAACAGTAAGATCTTGTACAGCATAAACCACAGCAATGGTATCTTTGATCAATCTACTAATTGTTATCATAAATGCCTTTCTACCTCTGCTTGATATAGCAAAGGTCACAAATAAATGATTTGCTTTCCGGGGTGCAATGTACCTGTTATGATACACTGATAAAGTTCTTTCAGAATCAAGGTAATGCAATAAACATTCTTCCTCAGAAACAGGAGAAGGAAAGTAACTTGGTGGAGTGATCTCTTGATAGGAATGAAAACAAAAATTAACTTATGGCATAAGTGACTGGTCAGGTTTTAAAATCACTCCATCCTCCATAAATTTAACAATGGGGGTTCAACACAATAGGGCTGCATACTCCCCCACTCATCGGGTTGACATGATGGCGACGAAGAAGCCCATTTTGTATGAAAGAAATTTCCGTTAAGCTGCATAGATTCAAAATGAAGAGATTTTAAAGTTTTAAGACCTGAAAGAAGATCCCATGGTGGAAGAATAAGATGGGAGTGTGGTCTAGTGATAGAAAAACTCTTACACAATCTAGACAATCAGGTATCAACGTCCTTAACAGATTGTATCAAACTTCCGGAATAACTTAATTGCAAACCACTGAGTTTTCAGTGTAGATAATGACTGGGTCAGTTACCTAGCCCACCTAGTGTACCTAGGGAATACCACTACACATGAAACTTTTGATAGTGAGTGATAAAAGATGCCCAATGACTGGAGTATATTTTCAGAGTTGAGGGTCTTCTAGAGGATTGCATTGCCAGTGCTATATGAATAGGAAAACCCTTTCAATGTAAATGTAATCTCTCCCCTATCTAGCTGACAGAGATAGTCTGAGTGGAAAATAAGACCTGAAAACTTTAGAGGAGATGTGACAACTAGAACATTCCAAGAAGTATGGGTAGCTAGACCCTGAAGCACAGAGAACCAGGATCTGTGTGGTCACGTAGAAACTATTACTTTCATCTCCTCTCCCTCTTCCTGAATTTAGGCTAGATATGTTAGGATAAAAGACAGCAGAGGTAAAGCACATATATTACCATCTTGGGATACTTCACCAACAGTGCATCCGTTTCCATTGCTTCCTCCTTCCCGCGTGATCAAAATCTGAGCAAGAGACAAACAGATCCAGGAAAGGGGTGCCAAATCTCCTGCAAACCCTCTGAATGTTAAATGGTAATGACAGGTGTTGGAAAACGAGGCAGTATCTGTGAGGCCTGCACAAATAACATGTCACATTTGTCCTTCACTGGGAACCAAACACCCTATTGTAGCGCTTGACTCTCAGAGGGTAGCGTTGCAGAGCAGTCTAAGGCTTACTCAAGGGAGGTGGTGTAGGCTAGTAATCGCCATTTACAGGTATGCAGAAATAACACTCAATAATTGATTGTCCAGTCTGTACTTTGCTTTATAAAAGTAAGAGTACATTTATTAAACACACACACTACTTAATACTATGCACCAATTTACAAATATACATAAGCTGTTGGAATTACTTTGTGACATTGCGTAACATCCCCACCCCTCCCGCAGGGGGGTGGGGTCTAGTACCACCACTCCCATGTATGCACATCATATTGCCCCCTAATGCAGTGGGTTGACACAACCTGGAGCGAGGGCCTTACCAACTGGCACCATCCCAGTGGCGACCCACCCCATCACCTCAACAAGCATTAAAAATAGGTACACCTGCCCTGGGGACACATAACCCTGACTGAGCATCTCATACTGTCCATACAGTATGCATCTCTACATCTTAGTGGCTAACAGTCTGGGTTGTTCTTCCCCTAACGCAGTAGCAAGAATACATGTTTAGGCATCACTTTAAATGAGGTACTTATCATAGCTGATAACAGTTGTAATGCATTGCAATCACAGCCCCTAAAAGGCCTCACAGTTATAATCACAGGATTAAGCATATACAGCCAGACCCCCTAGCAGGAATGTCTGGCAAGCTAACCCCACTTTGCTTATGACTCCATGTTACACATGTGACTTTCAGTCCCTCAGTAGAAATAACATTGGTAAATGCACTTCTCGTGCAATTGCACCTCTTCACCTCCAGGGGATGCCCTCCTCCAGACATTGCCCGCTCAACCCTCCATACCTTGGTGCAGTCACAGCTGTAGAACAAAAGTTCCAGCTCCAGGATGCTGTTTACCGCTGGCTGAGCCCTTGAGGGGTTATTCCCAGTGAGTCCCCAGAGACTTAGGTGGGGGACTTTCGATCTTCGTGCTGGGGGAGACTGCGTTGCTCTTGCAGCTCCCCCTGCACCTTGGCACACACGTCGCAGTGACCCCATCCTCCTGGGGCCACCACAAGTCGGTTTCTCTTGCAGGCCTTCTTGGGCTCTGCAGGGCATTATGAGGTGCGTTTCTCCAGGCCCATGCATATTAGAGCAGCGGCTCTCCCGCTGCTTCGGGGAGAGCCGCGCTGCCCTGCCGGCGGCCTCACGCCGCGTCCTGGCCTCGTTGGAGGGTCCGGTCCCACCCGGACCCCCAGGTGAGTCCTGCAACTCGGGGAGCCCACCCCCGGCTGCGCTGGCCGTTCTTTGGGGGCCCGGTCCCACCCGGGCCCCTCACAACTCCTTGTTTCCCATACTTTGGAAAGCCACCTGGGGAGCCCACCCCCCGGTGGCTCCCGCCGGCTCCCCGCTCGGCCCGCACCCTCTGGTGCGGCCGCAAGAGCCGAAGACTCCATTTCGGTCTGCCCGCTCCGGTGCAGGCAGACACGGCGGCGGCCTCCCTGTCGGCGGGTCTTCGGGGGAGTGCGACGGCACTCCCCCCGCCTTCCCGCTGCCACGGGGGAGTGCGACGGCACTCCCCCCTCTTCCGCCTTCCACCTGGGGCCCGGAGATGGGGTCCCGGGCCCCCTGGCACTCCTTCACGGGGAGCGCGACGGCGCTCCCCGACTTCTGCTTCTGGCTTTGGGGCCCGGAGTTGGGATCCCGGGCCCCTAATACATCTTCGCGGGGAGCGTGACGGCGCTCCCCGGCTTATCTTCTGGGCAGCGGGGCCCGAAGTTGGGGTCCCGGGCCCCTGGGAAATCTTCGCTGGGAGCGCGACGGCGCTCCCCGGCTTCGATTCTCCTGCGAGGGTGGGCGCGACGGCGCTCCCCTCTCCCCAGTGACATTGGGGGCCAGGGTGGGCTCCTGGCACCCCGTGTGGGCAGTATCACTGTGAGCGCGACGGCGCTCCCCGGCTTATCTTCTTGTGGGGGCAGCCCCCAGGACTTGACCACCCCGGGGGCACAGCTTGGACCGGCGGCGGAGCCCCACGCGCTTCGTCGTCGGTCCTGGCAGAGGTCAAAGGTCGCCTACCTTCTGGGGGCGTATCTCGGCCCCCAGGTGACCGATCGGCTCCATTCTGGCCTCTTCTTGCTCCTGGTGGCGCTCCCCAGCCACTGGGAGCACTTTTTTTTTGCCCTCTTGGTCTCCAGGAGGGTGAACTCAGCAGGGAGCGGTCTTCGCTGGTTCCCTGTGCCAATCTTTCGCCGGACTCTCCTCCTGGGCCTCTCTTCTCCTGGCGCAGAGGCCCAGGCTTTTGCTCACTGGTCCTGGTCTCCCCTCCTGGCGCAATTCTGCATCCTGGGACAGTCAGGGGGTTCTTCCTTCCAACTGCCCATGGCGCCAGGCTCCAGCACCAGTCTTCCTCAGCAGACCACATCCCAGAGAGAGCTCCTCTTCCTGTGCAAACTCTTTTTAAAGAATTTGGAGGGGGCTGGCAGGAAGTCTCTGTTTGCCCTATCAAACAGCGACACATCACTCCTCTGCCCCTGCTCGCTCCTTCCTGCCCAGGCCTCTGAGTTTGTTCAAAATGGCGTCGTCCAGGGGTCTCATGCCACATGGTCTCTGAAAAGCCCCTTCCCCCCTTTCTGCCTTCTCTCCAGAGCAGCTTGGTGCCTGGCACCAGGCGACAGCTGCTGATGGATTAACCTGTAGCTCCACCCATCTTCTCTTCTTGGAGAGGAGGCCTTTGCCCTTGGAATGCTTGTCGTGCAGGGCTAGGCCTTTGATGCTACAGCTTGGGGAGGAAGGTCATTAATCCAGCCTGGCAGGGTCAGCCCCAGCCAGGCTCTGGTTATGCGCTGACTCAGAGGAATATGACATTTCTGGATGACCCAAAAGCAGTACAGATATGACTTTGGACTCTGCAGAATACTTCTTCTCACCTAAGTTACGGTGGACTTTAGTGCGTGTCTGGAATTTGTAGGCCCTAGGGAAGTGAAACAATCCCAAATGGTCCCCATCCTCATAGGGGACTAATGATGTGGTCTTTCAGTGAAAACAGTAAAGCACACTGACTTTCCCTTACATGTTTCTTCCCATTGTATAAAGCCTATTCCATGTCACCACCCAGCTCTGCATAATTCCTGCCACACCATTCAATTTGTAGCTGCTCCTGGGCTGCGCACGCCAGGAATCTCCCCTGCGCAGCCCTTACACTTGTGCACACGCATGTACACCCGTGTCTGCATGTAACCAGCCCAGTGCCCCTTACTCTGGCTGCAGCGCAGCGGCCTACTCGCGCCAGGGGGACACCGGTAAAATACACATGCAGTCCCTTTCATCATGAGATCACTGTGGGTGAGTCCCAACTTATGAGGCTCTCCCACAGTAAAAGCTCAACAAATAGGTGTTCAAAAAGCGAAAAATCCGGGCGGCTCAGATGGTCAGAACCACCTTCTAACACACGCCGCGCCCAGCTGATTCCTACAGGGAAGAAGTAGCCACTCTACATGGGTACTCTTCCCGTAGTCAGCGATAACTAGTTATAAGGGGTTCTGACCAGACCCCCCTTACTCACCAGTTATCCGTTCAGATCACCTACTCCTTCCATCCATGAGACCTCCACCCATTACAGGGATCCCAGACTACCCTAAGAACCCTCCGGGCTCTAGGTTAGATACCTCTAGGTCACTCACGGTCTACATGGACTCAGCCTAACCAGGCCCACCTTTACCCTTGGTCACGCAACACTATGCCTACCTCTTCTCTGGACAAGGGTACAGTGCCTCAGCACCGATGCGGTCTTCTGGGATAGGGTTACATCCCATCCCCTGGGTCACTAGCTGGTCTCCCTTCCGGAGATTGTTCCAACCAGTACCCTCTCTCCTTTTGGTCCTTGCACCCTAAAGATGCAACCTCTCTGGACCCTCACCCTCAGCCTGCCGCTGGGGTCATTCAGCTGCCACCACCCTTTCGGGATGACTGTCTTCCCTAAAGAAAGCACAGCCACTCGTACTTTTCCCACACAGAAAAGCACCTTTGGCCACTGGCCTGGCTCCCTGATAGGACCTCAGACCGGCCTCACTACCACACTGGCAGTGCCAGGGAGGAACACTGAGGGTGCCTCATCAGACATCCTACAGCTCATTCCCCCCGTCAGTAGCTCCACACGGAAACTACTCGGGAACCTAGACCCTTTCCTTGTTCTCCGCTGCGAGAACAGGCTGATGCACCCTTCCCTCCGAGAGGCGCGCTCTCCTCCCGGAGTACCCTTAGAGAGCCCGTGGGCCCCGAGTTAGCTGCACCCAGGCCCACCTCTCAGAGCTCTCCTCGGTCTCCCTGCAGCGACTTGGGAGACCGTCTAGGGACCCTCATGGTCCCTGGATGGCCTGCACCACCCCCTTCTGAAGAGCAGGGTCCCTTCACTTAAGATAGGCCCCACCTGCCTTCAGGGTGGTACTACCACTCTCAGCCAGGGACCCTTAAGATCCCGGCTAGGCCTGCACCACCCTCCTCTGAAGGTAAGGGTCCCTTCACTTAAGATGGGCCCCATCTGTCTTCAGGGTGGTACTACCTTGCAGAAGTCCACCTCCTGCCTCGAGCTAGGGGAACACCCCCATGCTCCTTATCCTGGGGTCCAACCCCCACAGGACCTACCTGACTGGTCACCGGCTAGGCATCGCCCCAGCCACCACTTCAGGTTCACAACACAAGCTTCAGAATGACATCCTGTTGCTTCCTTGGGTAACCACCTACCTGACCCCGACACCTCAGGGTCCACCACTAACCCGTCACCTGGAATCTAGGGAGCACATCACCCCCACTCAGATCTCCACTGGGTCAGTTACCTAGCCCACCTAGTGTACCTAGGGAATACCACTACACATCCTGCTCGAGAACTACCCTCCTTTAGGGCCACCCACTACCATGGGCCACCCCTGGGTTGCTCACCTCCCCACCAGTTAACCTAGGGGGCCTGCCGGACACCCAACTCTACCACACCCTCCTCCCACCGTGGGAAAAGTTTCTTGGGGTCCCCCACCATGGGAACCCCGGGGTGTTACTACCCGGGGTAAAGAAACCTCCTGCCCCACCCTTCCAGTGGTTTTGGCCTGCGCCAATGGCAAGAAAACTTTCAGCGGGAGAAGGATATCTGGGGCCCCTTCTGTGGAAACCCTCCTTGCCCTTAAAAAGCTCGGGAATCTCCCAGGACTCCCTACCTCTCCTGTCCCCCACAAAGGTCAATCCACCCCTACACCCCCTATCTCTTGAGAAGACACCCTCCTCATGCAGGTGTAGTGCGTGTAGTGTTTGGGTTCAAAGGTGTACAATATGGCTTAGAACACTTGTATGCAATCATTTCCCTGGAAAGCCCAGTGCCCCTCACTCTGGCTGCAGCGCAGCGGCCTACTCGCGCCAGGGGGACACCGGTAAAATACACATGCAGTCCCTTTCATCATGAGTTCACTGTGGTTGAGTCCCAACTTATGAGGCTCTCCCACAGTAAAAGCTCAACAAATAGGTGTTCAAAAAGTGAAAAATCCGGGCGGCTAAGATGGTCAGAACCACCTTCTAACAACAGATTATGTGAGGAGGAAAACAGTCTGCTCAGTTGACCCACTTATGTATTATCTTGTCTTTTGATATGAATCGCTGAGATTGCCATGAGGCAGGTCTCTGCCCAACAGTCTAGCTGGACTGATACCTCAATCAACACCTTGAATTGGGCACTCCCCCGATGAATGATGTAGGCCATTCACAGTATTGTCTGATCTGACTAGACCATTGCAAAGATGTATCTGCTGTTGGACCTGAAGTAACACTCTTAACACCACTATAGGCGTCCTCCAATTCAAAGACTCTAGACTCTCTACCATATTCCAATTGGCTTGGTTTGCATGGGACTTCAGTGTTGCTCCCCATCTCAGAGTGATGGCACCTCCATCCTTTTCCTTACATGGGCATCATGAAGCGATAATAATGTTGATAATAGGAGACAAAGACAACCAGCTCTTTTTTCTGGAAGAAACACCCACATCCATCCTGAACCTAGCACTAATGAAATTCATGGATAGAACTGACATTTTGGAAAATTCAACCAAAATCCATGATGACTTAGGAATAATCTTGCTATTTCCAGCAATTGTAAAATCTTCTCTTCTGATAAGGCATAAATCATCCAATCATCTTGATATGGGAAAATGGGTATCCCCTAGAGATCAAGATGTAACACCACAATCAGGGCCATCACTTTTGTAAAAACTCTTGGTGCAGACTGAAGTCTGAACAGGAAAACCTTAAATTGCCAAACCTGGTCTCGGATGCAGAGCGTCAGAAACCTCTAGTATCTCTTCCAATAAAAATAAGAAACTAGGCATCCATCAAATACATTTTGAGCATACACTAATTCAGAGAAATCAGAGGAATGATTCTTTAGAAATCCTCCATTTTGAATGGGGTGTGCTTTATGTACTTCTTTACCCTCTTTAATTTTATCACAAACGAGATACCACCCATCATTTTGAGAGCTTCTGGTACTAGAGCATTGGTTTTCTTTTTCAATAGTGCAGCGGTTCTTAACCTTTTGACTTCTGTGAACCCCCTCACTGAATCACTACTGGAAGACAGTGGCCCAGAGTTTAGCAACAGCTACGATATGATCTCAAAATAAAACACAAAAATACAGAAACAAGTATACATGTTAATTTTAATGGGAAAGTTGGAGCTTTTCAAAATGTAGCTTTTTAAAAAAAAAAAAAAATATGCTCGATTTTAGCATTTAACTTTGTCTATTTTAGCTTGTCATGCATGCTCTCTTTTTGTCAGCACATACCCATGTTTAAATTGTGACCATCCATCATCCCTAATAAATTCTGTTTGCTGTACTTGTGTTGCTTCCAAGAATCAAGCTAAAGATACCAACTGAATTTTTACCCTCCAATTTCAAATTCCTTCGCATTTAGTCTTACATTTTCAATTTTACTTTTTATGAATATTTAATTTATTCATCTGCTAATAATATTTAATTTCCATACTGCGGTGGCCCCCCTAAGTACATGTTGCAGACCCCACGGGTCCCCAGACACATCCCTGCAATAGTGCAGAAACACCTTCTTAAAAAGCTTTCCTCTCTCGTGACATTTTGGTGATGGCATTGGTATGATCCCTGAGTCCAGATGGAGTGTCAGAAATTCTATTTTGTAACCTCTCCGGACATTTCCAGTATCTGTATATCTGAATACTTTTTTCCCCATTCTTTTTGCAAATATATATATTTTTTTTATTATATTTGTTTATTATTTTATACATAACTACAAGTACCTTTCATACTAGCACATCATCCCTTTAACACCCCATTATCCCTGTAATTGGGCACAGTATGAGCAGAATAATCACAGAATTGCTGTTAACCTCATCACCTCTTTTTTCCCCATTCTTGATCAAGTGGTGAAATCGAGCCCAATTCAGCAATTCTTGACTACCTCTTTCCTGATATTCAGCATAGCCAGGAGCAGGGATTATTGTAGTTGTAGCCTGTTTCTGTCTCATCAGAAATTTACCAGAAAAGAACCTCCCTTGAAATGTTGAAGACTGTTTTGCATACAGTTGTCTTCTTGATGGTTGGCTAAAGGAAATTTTCTGCTTAGAGGAACCAGAAGACATGCCCTCATGGGAGGGGCGTGGCTAACCGCCGTACATGGCGGCTGCCTGATCGCCGAGCTCCTGGCCAGGGGTCCCTATCGGAGCCGTATACTTGCACTCAGACGGCACCCGATCCCTCGCAGAGCACCGGGGAAGTACGGTGGGGGCCCTGCTCACCTGCTACCTGTGCTGGAGCTCCGCGGACCGCCTGGGGGGGCTCGTTCTACGGCGCTGCGCGACGGCCGGATGCGGGACAAGATGGCGGCTCCCGTTCTCCTCTCCTAGGATTCGGCTGTTGGAGATATCGTGGGGTTGCTGGCGTTACCCTGTGTCTGCCCCTAGCGATCTCTGCCCGCTGTGAGGTGGATTGCTCCTTTGTTCGCACTGTTCGGACTTGAGGAGGGACGCCCTGCTTGGCGCAGCGAGCCACGGTCCCGGAGACTGCGACGTCCATTGGCGTGCGCCGGGGTCTGACTGCGGAGTGTTAGGTCTGAAAACCCCATTCTCTTTATGCACTCGTTCCATTTCGCATTAGGTTAGCAGTGTGCGGCTAAATTAGGCACCATTCGTATTTGCGTTATGCAACCCACTGAGTTATCCCTGCCATGTGCAAGCTTTAGTTAGCAAGTGCGACTCCATTTTGTATTTTCGTAATCCCTATTAGGCTGTGCCTGAACTAGGCCTCATTATTCGTATTGCTTGCTTCAGCAGAATACTGTATTTAGTTATTATTTTCTCTCCTGCTCAAGGTTGCCTTCCGACTTACTAATGAATAGGCCATTCTGCCCTCGCATACCTATCCGTATGTGTAGCTCTGCTCCCACGTTAGGAGACGCTGAGACCCAGCAGGGCAACCTTGAAACTGTGATAGTGTGTACCCATATGGCAGGTGGTAGCCCATCCTTCTGTGCCTCCTTTGTTCATGTCTGGCCTAAGCCGGTAACTTTCCACTGTGGGCGTGGTTGGAGGTTCTTGGGAGGAATGGTTATGCGTTGCAGCCTGTGGGGGGTCAGTCCCTCGGCAGACATCTTAGGGTGCAGGTCAGATTGGACTCCTCTGCAGAGTATTGCTAATAAATATCTGTTTGCATTCTCTACTGTCTGACGACTCTTCATTTTGGCAGAAGGCGAGTAGGTGGTTGTAGATAACCCGGGTGACCCTTTTTGGGTCACTTCCTTCAGTTGGCGCCCGAACAGGGACCCCGCAAGGTGACCCGACTCACCCGTAACCAGGTTGCAGGGTCGGGGTTGCGTCCGGTCGGTCGGGTGGATCGGGGATCCCCAAATGATAAGAGCCCGGTTCTCTTGGCTGCCCCACCCGTCTGATCGGGCGACTCCTCGTCTAGTGGTCACCGGCTGGGGTCCTGAGAAGGCGAAACCTTGGATCTGACCGTTTGGTCCGAAGAGTCGGCAGTGGAGAATAATCTTGCTCGACCTGAGTGCACCAGGTGAGTGATTTGACTTCTTGGAAAATGTGGCGCCATGGTTGAACGACATGAGCCTCCGGGCTGTGTCTGGTACAGTCTCTGGACTGTCTTGTTTTGGTCTTGATGGGTTTGCGGACCCTTAAAAGACACAGAGTGTTTGTGAGCAGTCTACCAGGCCAACTGGAAATTCGGCCTATTCTTGAAAAGGTCTGGGGCTGTTTGCAAGCAATCTGCCAGGCCAACTGGAAATTCGGCCTATTCTTGAAAAGGTCTGGGGCTGAAGCCTGTCTTCTCGTCTTGAAACAGGCTTCGGACTGTCGTGTTTTGGTGCAGTCTGCGGACTGTGGAGTGCAGTGTCTGGACTGCTTGTGATTTGGTTTGTGGACCGTTTTTGCTGGTTGATGTTGTATTTGTCCGTTAGGGACAGTGCATGTGTCTTATATTAAGATGCCTGGTTTAAGTAAGTTAGGGTGTTTTGGATGTCGGTGTTGTTCTACCGAGGCTCGATTGGAAGAGAGGCAGCCTGCGCCTCCGGAGGGTACCCCAAATTTTGATGTATACGTCAAGCACGGCATTGGCCCTATTATGTTTAGCACGTTGTGGAATAAATATACGAGGGACAATGCTGACTTACAGTGGCTTACTGGCTTACTGGCACTTTTGATGAACAGAAGTTGAATTACTTGCAGGACAAATTGTTCGCCAAAAAGAGCAGGCAGTCGATGTTTTGATTCTCTGAGGGTATGGCAGAAGGAAGAAAACGACGGATACGAGCAGAGAAACAAGCTCGGAGGGGACAGACGCAAACGATAACGCAGAAAGCAATGGCCTATGACAGGGAAAAGATTAAGAAAGGCATAGAGTGTGCAGATAGGAAGTTTCGATTACAGAGCGATAAATGTTATGTTGCTCGAGAGGAAGGTGACGAGTTCGTTGAAGAGTTACTGGATTCTCGACCCCCACCCCCTTATGCCCCCGTACGGATATACCCTATGATCCCAACATCTCAGCATTTGGCCTCTGGTTCTGCTATTCCTAGTCTTTCTGTCTCCAGCTCTGCTGCTTCGGCCCCAGCCCCGCCTGTTTCTTTCCCACCTTCGCAAGTTACAGGGGCGGGTGTCGTTAGCTCTCCTATTCAGTCTCCTAGCTCTGTATCTGTGGCTACGCCTTCTCTTACTCCTACAACACAGTCTTTGTTTGCGATGGTGCCTGTTTCCTCGTCTGCTCCTTCTCCCTTGAGTGTGTTACCTCGGGTATTGCAAGATGCCGAAACGCCTGTGCGTGGAGTGCCTGGAGCGAATTGGGCAGCAGCACATGACCGCATGTAGAAAGTGTTGGTGCGCTCTGCTGTGGGTGATGAGGAAAAGAGAATGGTGGCTGACCAGGCTGCACAGTGGGCTCGGAATCCGATTTATAGTGTGGGAGATGTGTGGAGCGTGATGAAAGATTATGAGCCGTTTATACAGCAACATGCTCTTAAGCATATGTCGGCTACGTAGATAGGATTGTGGGAACAGTGTTTCAAGGGTATTGCACCACAGATCATTTATGACATTCGGTACAGGGTATATATGACAGATATGGCCCCTAATGAGGTTTTCAGTAATGTGACGACATTAGTGGGTTATCGAGGTAGATTGCTTAAGAAGGTCCCGACGACAGTGACGCAGTTTCCCATGAGGGAAGTTCATCCCATTTACCACCCTGAAAAACCGGAGTTGCGAGACAACCATTACATTGTTACTCGCCCGCGGGTGGCAGCCCATTTTCAGGAACAGTGGGTTTACACTCCATGGAAAGGAGTGAGGTATTATCCTTAAAGGGTCAATTGCCGGACCCTCGGAAAAACCCCACTGCGTATTATAAGGAATTGACGGAGGCGGCCTCCTCCACGGTGATGACTTTAGCTGATATAGAGTTGTTTTTCGGCCTGTTGGTACCGGTGGATATATGGAGACAGGTGCATACGCAGGATCATGTAGTGGAATTGGGTGGAACATGGGACGAGATCAGAGCTTGGGATAGGGACCGCGAGAAGCCGAAGGCGGAGCTATTGGCTTTGGCGGGGCGTATTATCACTTACATGCATTCCCTTATCCCGCCGAGACGAGTGGACTGGGACAAGTTGACTGCTTGTCGTCAGAAGAAGGATGAAAGTGTATCTGGTTTCTTTACTAGGTTTGAAGGGGTGTTTTAGGATTTTAGCGGCCAAGATCTGTCACAGGAGGGTGGTGTTCGTTTGTTCGTTAACAGATTTGTCACTAATTTGCTTCCCGAGATTGCGACTAGGTTGCAGGCTTCAGAGAGTACTTGGACCACATCCTCCCCTTCAGTAATTTTGAGTATGGCGCAGTACTACGAGCATAGAGAGAATGAGGACAAAGAGAAGATAGAGAAAAAGTCCAAGGAGTTGAAGACGAAGGTGTTGATGCACCAAGTGACAAGAGGAAATGGCAGAGGTAGAGGTTCGGGCCCAGCTCAGCGAGGGTCCCGGCCAGACAGGAACAGTACTCATGGTGTGCCCGTAGGGTACAACCAATGTGCGTATTGTAAAAAGGAGGGGCATTGGCGAAGTGAGTGCCCGGAGTTGTTACAGAAAGTTGAGGCCCCAAGGGGTCGGGGTTTTAGAGGACGTGGTAGAGGAGGAGGAGGCCGAGGGGTGGTGCAGTCAGAGGATTCCTCGTACACTCCTCAGAACAAGAACTATTTTGACGACCCTCGAGGCAGACAGTACTGTCAGGACGACTATGACATGGACGAAGTGACGGGGTTGTCCCACAGCTAGGACAGCCAGGGACAGGGTGAGGGACCAGTTCCTGTGCCTGTAGATCAGCGCAGACCTTATGTCACTGCAGATTTGCAAGGTGCGACCAAGAAATTTTTAGTTGATACAGGGGCTATGAATAGCTCTGTTTCCCGTTCACTGGTCCCGGGGTCAGCTCTGTCTGGCCAAAGCAACGTTTCAGTAGGTTTTTCGGGCATGCCGGTTGTTAGCCCCATTTCCAAGCCTCTTGCTCTGATTATTGGTCCCTTTACAGTAGATTTGCCATTTCTGTTAACGACAAATTGTGGAGAGAATTTGATGGGTTTGGATTTGTTGAAAAGATTACATGCAACTATCTTTTGTTCTCCTGATGGTGTCTACATGACCATAGGGCCAAAGGTGGCCCGTGCAACACAGTGCTTTGCAAAAGATGCGCCCCTCCCTGCTGAGTTCAAAGAGGTGCCACGTACTTTGTGGGCAACAGGAGATACGGACGTTGGGTTACTGCAGATCCCGCCATTCTCTATTCAGATCAAAGATAATGCTGTATTGCCATGTGTTCCCCAGTATAAGATTTCCCAAGCAGGAGAAAAGGCTTTGTTGCGAATAATACAGGATTTGGTTGAGTCTGGTGTGGTTGAAGAGACAAAGGCGAATGTGTGTAATAGCCCTATCCTCCCGATTCTCAAGAAGGCACCCTTGGACTCTTCTGATGCTCATCCTGACGTCTATCGTTTTGTAATTGACCTCAGAGAGGTTAATAAAATTGCAGTGCCTCAATGTCCTGTAGTCCCAGACATTACCACGATATTGACAATGATTCCCTCCTCAGCCAAATTCTTTTCCGTGATTGATTTAAAGAATGCTTTCTTTAGTATTCCGATCCATGCAGATAGCAGATATCTGTTTGGATTTGCCCTAGCCGGCAGGAGCTTTAGATTCTGTCGTGCTCCTCAAGGCAATACAGAAAGTCCTAGTATTTATAGTCAAGCTTTAAAAACTCAATTGGATTCTTTGGTACTTCCTCCTGGTAATACGCTATTGCAGTATGTTGACGACCTCCTTGTGGCCTCTGATACTGAAGATGGCTGTAAAGACGCCACTGTTAAACTACTGTTGCATTTAGCGCACCATGGCCATAAGGTGTCCCTTTCCAAGTTTCAATATTGTCGACAGGAGGTCACCTACTTAGGTCACCTACTGTCAAAGGACTAACACCTGAACGCATAGCTGCTATCACTAACATGCCTGTTCCCAAGACCCAGCGTGAAGTAGATGCATTTATTGGCATTACCTCGTATTGTCGGCATTGGATCCCTAACTATTCCCTACTAACGAAACCCCTCCTCTACCTGACCACCAAAGATGTGCATGAACCCCTGCCTTGGACATCTGCATGCCAGCAAGCTTTTGAGCAATTAAAGGTTGCGCTTTGCTCTGCTCCGGTACTTGGTACTCCTGATTACCAGAAGCCTTTTGTGCTTTATGTACATGAGGTGGATGGTTGCGCGCTCTCCGTTTTAACACAGGGTTTTGGTGGTAAGCAAAGACCCTGCGCTTATTTTTCTGTCATCTTGGATAATGTCGCCAGAGCGCTCCCGAGCTGCCTAAGAGCTGCCGCGGCGGTGGCGGTTTCTATCAGGCAATCGGCAGGGCTCATTCTTGACACTGACCTCACAGTAATGGTACCTCATGCTGTGGATACGCTTTTGAACAAGACAAAGACACAGCACCCTACCAGTGCGCGTCTGACTGGATATGAACTAACATTGTTTGCTCCGCACATTACCATCAAACGATGTGCCACTCTGAACCCAGCCACGTTACTACCCCTCCCTTCGGCGAGTAATGACACAGATGCACATGATTGTGTGTGTAGAACGGAAGAGGAGACGAAAGGACGGGTAGACCTGACTGATGTTCCCCTATCTGACCCCCAAGGGGAACTATATGTTGATGGCTCTTGTTTCAAATTACCAGATGGCACCACCACTGCAGCATATGCAATTACAACGTTGCGCACTGTAGTTGAGACATCCCATGTCCCGTATCAATCAGTCCAGGCTGCAGAGTTGGTTGCCCTTCTTCGGGCTTGCGAGTTGAGCGAGGGACTGACTGTCAATATTTACACTGACAGCCAGTACGCCTTTGGGGTTGCCCATAATTTTGGGCGCCTCTGGGCGGAGAGAGGGTTCTTGACTTCACATGGATTGCGAATACAGAATGGCCCACTGATACAAAGACTTTTGTCAGCCCTAATACTTCCCGACAAGTTTAAACAGAAGTTTTTTGGTAGTAGCAGTTCCCAAAATTTGGGAAAAACCGCACAATCAGTGAGAGAAAAAAAAAAATTATATTCTTTTTATCATATCAAATACAATACAGTGTGAATCAATTTTAAAATAGATATTACGATTTCTCAATGGGGTGCTACCTTAGCTCTAATGCACCTACTACCAAAAGATGCAACTGTCACAGGAGAAAACTACTGTGTACACAAAATTGCAAAAAAGAGAGCATTTATGCACACCCTTCTCTAATAAAGGATCACCCAGAGTACTGGTAAAGTAAAAACAGTTCTAAATGTCTATTATCAGAAACATATCAATTTCAGGATAGTAATGGTCAATGTAATAACACACTGCTCCTGATTACATGCGATATACAGAGTCCACAATGTTCAGATTTCTTCAAAAATAAGTTTCTTTATTTTCAATTGCATAAAATCCAGCACGAATAATCAGCCAACACGTGTTTCGTCTTCCCTTAGACTTTTTCAAGGCTGGAACAATACATATTAGGGCATTGTTATAATATTTGCTCTTCACAAATGCCAACATTAGTTAACTCAATTTTAAATCAACCAACATAGGTTAAAAAAGCCAAATGGAAGTGATGACCTGAGCATTAACACAGTTGTTGCATGCTTTAGAAATGTATCACCAAACTAACGCATTGCATATCCCAAGAAAAGAATCTCATAATGAGAAAGGAAAAGAAGAAATACAATAAAAAGGAAGATAATCTTTTTTATAACAATGTGAATCAACCAACATGTGTTTTAACCTATGTTGGTTGATTTAAAATTGAGTTAACTAATGTTGGCATTTGTGAAGAGCAAATATTATAACAATGCCCTAATATGTATTGTTCCAGCCTTGAAAAAGTCTAAGGGAAGACGAAACACGTGTTTGGCTGATTATTCGTGCTGGATTTTATGCAATTGAAAATAAAGAATCTTATTTTTGAAGAAATCTGAACATTGTGGACTCTGTATATCGCATGTAATCAGGAGCAGTGTGTTATTACATTGACCATTACTATCCTGAAATTGATATGTTTCTGATAATAGACATTTAGAACAGTTTTTTACTTTACCAGTACTCTGGGTGATCCTTTATTAGAGAAGGGTGTGCTTATAAATGCTCTCTTTTTTGCTACTTCCCGACAAGTTAGCGATAATAAAATGTAGTGCACACAAGGCAATAGTGGATGATGTTGGAAGAGGAAACGCATTCGCAGACCAAACAGCTAAAGAGACAGCTAGATCAAAGATGAAAAAGATGTTTGTGGCAGGACCTGCTAGGTGGGTCCCAGACAATGGAATGTTTGAAGACACGTTAGAAAATGTTAAAGAGATCCAGAGTGAGGCAACATTAGACGAATTGTCAATGTGGCAGGAGAGTACAGGGCGTCTAGATGAGGATGGGTGTTGGACAGATAAGTCGGAGAAACAGAGATGGATGTTACCCAACGCTTATGCGCTCCCAGTGGTTACCATGGCTCACGGCCCAGCCCACATTAGTGCCAAAGGAATATGTAAGGTGTTGGACCTAGTATGGCAGAATGACAATATCTCCAAGGTAGCCACTCATTTAGTGAAGCATTGTAGGATTTGCATGCCACATAATCCTGGAAAAGGTACTCCTACACCCTCAGGTAATTTTGCACCGCCTTCTTTCCCTTTCGAGGTCCTCCAGATGGATTTCATCGAAATGGAACGAGTTAACAATCTAAAGTATGTGCTGGTAGTGATTTGTGCATTCAGTAAATGGATTGAGGCTTACCCCACGAAGGAGAATACGGCTATGGCAACGGCGAAGGCACTTCTAAAAGAGTACTTCCCACGCTATGGATTGCCATGTGTGATCTGGAGTGATAACGGAAGTCACTTCAATTCGAAGGTCATCGAATTGGTGTGTGAAGGCTTGCATATAAAGCAGAAGTTTCATGCAGCGAACCATCCCGTCAGCAGGTCTGGTTGAGAAGTACAATGGTACTCTCAAACTGAAGCTAGCAAAAATACAAGAAAGTACAGGATTGCGATGGCCAGATGCGTTACCTTTGGCTTTGTTATCTACGGGGGCGACCGCACACTCTAGGACAGGGTTGTCACCTTATGAAGTGGTCTTTGGCCGCCCTGCTAATATCTGGAGAAAAACAAGAAACAGGAGTAAACCCGTTAACCCAGTTGAGACCGGGTAAGTATTGCATCAATAAAACAACGTCTCAACAGGTATATCAAGCGGGGGACTGTTCAAAAGGTGTATCAATCACACAGCACAGGAAAGAAATAAGGAGACCAATGAGATTGAAAAAGATTGTTATTTACATATAGAAGCACTGAAATCAACTAAATTGCAGTAACCATAACAAACAAATGTGCACTGGAAGTGTTCTAGTGAATAAACGGCGCAGTGACACACGTGATTAGAAACAACGTGAGGCGGCGAAAAATTATAATAATAATCAGTGTAGGTCAAACAAAAATATTTACAATCACAAACATAATTCCATTATTTGTGAATGACCCTTTGGTTGCCGCAATTGGCGTTGTAGAGTCGACGGCGTTTCGACCTCTCTAACTCAAGGTCATCATCAGGACGATGGTTACCCGATTTATTTAAAGTGCTCTATAGAATCAAGAGGGAAAGGAGAAAAATCAATAGGACTGAAACCCAAAGAAAAAAGAAGAATAAAATGCAGGAAGGAAAGTCGGGGCAATACCTGGTGGCACTAGGTGGGGAGGGGGAATCCAGAAGGTGAGTCCTACACGACTGGAACTGTAGGCAGTGTGATTTGAAGAAGCCTTCAATGGCTGGAATATCGTCTAAAGAGAGAAAATTAAGAAGGCAATGGCTATCAGGAAAACAGGGGCCGAGTAAAAGGACAGAGGTTTAGACGGCGCCGTGGACTTACCAATTGTGGAAAGTACTGCGTCAGGGGAAGAACGTGCGGAAAGCTGGGCAGCGTTCTGAAAGGAAACGAGATAAGAAAAGGAAAGGGGAGGGACGTTTAGATATAGCAATAGACCGACGGTTTAAATGAAAGGGACAAAAACCGCCGTGGTCTTACCGGAGAAAAATTCCGATGGGCAGCGGGTGGTTGGTTCCACTGATTCGTCAGGTTTGAAGGAATATGTGATCAGGATGCCGGGATAAGTCCAAAAGCAGGTAGGACGAGTGAAGCGTCTCAAGCGTGCTGCACGGCATATCTAAGATATAGAAGCCGGCAGAATCACGTGAGAGTGCTTAACGCGCAGGTCCTGACAATAAGAACTAGAGCGTGGTACAAGAGTTCAATACCCCGGGGGACGGGAAAAATAGTAATAAAATAGAAATAAATAACGGCATAGAACCATGGCCGTATGTGAAAGACACCGAGAGGGAGTGACAGTATACATATTCATATTCAGACTACATTCAAGGGTATTATTACAATAGAAACAGTGAGCTGATAATAGTATAACTCCACAGTTATTAGGTAGACTACAACGCAATACATACAATTGGTAATACGGAGGCTACCGAATATATTTGGATGAACCCAAATGGGAATTAAGTGCCATGCACTAAGAAATTAGACCAACATATTACATCTGATGAGTAATATGAAGCGAAAGAAAATTAATTAAACAATTTACCAAAATGCGGAACCAATATACTAGCTATCAAGTCCATTTGGATGATCTTTCACAGAAAGTTTTTACCATGTAGGAGGGAATAAAAACAACATAATGCATCTTGTGTAACATGTAAATTAGTAAAAAAGAGTGAAATCAAATACATAAACAGTTTACAAAACAGCGGAAACAATCACTAATGTATTTGACAAACTCTGGGCTTGTGTATTGCGACCAACTGTGTTGACAAGTGTTACACCACCAATGTAGATGTTAAAACATGTAGTATGAATAAAAACAATTTGAAAAAAGTTTATGAATTAGGTTCCAGTTCGCAAAAATGAACATACCGAATTAGAGCAAGAAAACAGCTATCACACGATGAATGTAGAACTAGGAATACTATGTTGTAGTGATCACTGTGTTCCACTCATCAAGTGAATTCAGACCATGGGCTACAGAGTTGCATCGTGTGATCCATCTACACTCACATTTGTTCAATAAAAGTTGGAGGTTACCGCCACGGATGGGTAGTAGTGGACGGTCTATGACCTGCCATGTCAAATCTGTTTCTGAGTGATTATTTTCTTTGTAGTGTGTTACCAATGGTGCAGTGGTAACATTGCATCTAATGCGACTCTTGTGCTGAGAGATGCGTTGTTTCACCATCTGTGTGGTCTGGCCTATGTAAAGTAGATTGCAAGGGCAACGAATCGCATAGATGACATTATTAGTGCGACAGTTGGAAAAATGCTTTAGTTGGTAGGTACGGTCTGTGGTGACAAATACCTTGGTGTTACTGGTAAGGTCACAAACATTACAATTCTGGCATTTATAGTGGCTCTATGATGGGTGGGAGACCCCACAATGATGTCACTGATTGGTCATTCTTTACTTTAGAAGGCCATGTAATAGCATGGACCAGTTTGTCTGAAAGATTGTCTCCTCTTTTGTAAGAAAGTAAAGGGGGTTCAGAAAAATGTGCAAAGGTACGGAGCAATGTCCAGTTTTTCTTGATTATTTTGCCAACCTTGTTACTACAAGGACTGTAGGTTGAAACAAAAGGAATACGTGTGTTTTGGCGTTTGATTGATGGTGTCAAAAGTATCTCTCTATGACTATACCAAGCACGCTTGAGCGCCCTTTTACTAGGTGTTTAGGGTAGCCTCTGCTAATTAATTTCTCAGAGAGGATAGCTGCCTCACGGAAATAATCCTTGCGCCATTTACAATTACGCCGTACGCGGAGGAATTGCCCATATGGTAGGCCGTCACGCAAGCCGCGTGGATGGTAGCTAGAATAAAGCAACAAGGTATTACGTTCAGTGGGTTTTCGATACAAGATAGTGCCAATGGTACCATCCTCTGCGTGTAATGTGAGATCAAGGAAGGGAAGATCATTTCTTCTGATGTCAGAGGTAAAGGTAAGGTGGGGTTGGTTGGTGTTAAGCCAAATGACAAAGGAGGAAAGGTCTTCTTGTTGTCCCTGCCATAGGAGAAGGATGTCGTCTATGTAACGACGCCATAATATAATATTATTCAAGAAAGGATTTTGAATTGACAAAATGAATGTCGATTCCAAATGATGAACATAAAGGACAGCAAAATTGGGGGCGAAACAAGCGCCCATGGAAACTCCCTTAATCTGGAGGTAGTATGTGTCTTTGTACAGGAAGTAATTGTCAGTCAATGCAATGTTAAGAAGTTGAATTATGAACTCGGTCGGAATAAGCATGGGTCTCAATCGTGTATTCAATAGATGTTCAATCACTGCCAGGCCCTCTGTCTGGGGAATGTTAGTATACAAAGATTCAATATCGAGGCCGGCCATAAGGTCAGTATCGGTGTTGAATGGGAGATCCTCAATGATATTGATTAAGTGGGTGCTGTCTTTGACAAAAGTATTGGTGAATGGAACAAATTCTTTCAAGATGGCGTCAATATATTTGCCCAAAGGTTCCAAAATGGAACCACAACCAGAGACTATAGGTCGGCCGGGTGGGGTCAATGAGTTTTTATGTATTTTGGGCAAAATATAAATCACAGGTGTTCTGGGATGTGGATTATTGAGGAAAGCATGTTCTTTTTACTGATGATGCCACTATGAAGAGCCTGAGAGGTGATTGTAGATATTTTCTTTGGATAGTAGTGAGTGGATCTGAAGTCAACTTGCGGTAATGTGTGGCATTGTTGAGCTGGCGAAGAATCTCGCCATCATATTTGTCATGATCCATTACAACTATTCCTCCGCCCTTATCGGCGGGTTTGATGACTATATTCTTGTTGTCACTTAAAATGTTTATGGCAAGTTTCTCAGTGAGTGGCAAATTGTAGGGTACAAATTCTGATTGGTTTTGAAGTTCCTTCACCTCGTGTAGAACGAGTTTCTCAAAGGTTAAAATTTCAGGCGGCATCATTGAAGTAGGTGGCAAAAAGGTGGAGACCGGTCTGAATTGTCTTACAAAGGGCATATTAGTTTCAGGTTTGTCAGAAAAAACTGTTTCAGACGGATACGTCTAAAAAACAGGAGTAAATCTTCCTGAAGCTTGAAAAAATTACTGCGTGCCGTAGGAACAAAGGAAAGACCTTTACTGAGTAGGGAGATTTCATCAGAGGCTAGAGGGTGGGTGGAGAGATTAAAGATGGGTATGGACAGATTGGAGGGAGATGAAATCTGAAGTGTTAAAGGAATTACTGGTTGTGCAGCCACATTATTCATGGGTGGATCGGTTGGCCCTGCAAGAGTGGTAATAGATGGCCTGAGAATGGTGGATGGAATCCTGTTTTCATTATTAAAGTTGGAAGGGATAGAAATATCCCTCGGTAAGAGTGTCATAATGTCAGGTTGTGTTCCAACCATCATTGCTGGGGCCCCCATTGGTAGAATTTTTGGCGGGTCTGTCTCTCGCCTGCGTATTGGCTTTGGTAGTTTTGTTTTTTGCGGCCACGTCCGCGGCCACGGTCCCCTCCTAAAAAACCAATAGGGAGGAGTGGCGGTGGTTGAGGACGCCTATATGTACCTGAGCTTGTGCCCTCACCGCCGTCCGAGTCCTCGATGGATGTGTTGGAGGAATCAGAGAAAGTTATAAGCTGGTTATTGCGGTACCTGCCCCAGTTTCTATTTCTAAGTGGCTGGTAGGGTGTGTTATAGAATGTGTCGAGTAAATATGGATACGTCTGATCTCTATTGTAGTTCTTAATATCCTTCTGAATTTTATTTACTTTTTTATTTTGTTCGAACGTATGGAAGGTTGCGATAGTAGCGTTTACTCTGTCTAGGAGGCCCTTAGCGTCAGTGATGGTAGTGTCGGCTAGGATAAGCTTCTCTAACTCTGCTATTTCTTCCAACTCTTTCTTACTGTGTTCTATCGCCGTATCAATACCGAGGACCATCCAGTGCCTGGAGCAAGTAGTAGCCAGATGACTAAAGCCAGTACGAAACTTGGGGTCCTGGGTAAAAATAGCAGGAACGTTACGTATTTGTAGTCCTAGAGGTATGGTGTTAGATTTAAGGTACTCAGTAAGCATGCGAGCATGCAGGTCGGTACGAATTTGTTTTTTCTTGAGATTTTCTAGTCTCTCGAATAGTACCCTAGAAGTGTTGGGTGCCGAAGGGAGAGGTGTGGAAGTATGAGACAAAAGAGAGGGGCCAGTGAGGATATTTCGGATGTAGTCATCCGAATAGGAGGGGTCTCCCTAGAGGACATAATATGTAAATTAATTACACATTACGTGACACAAGGTTGTGTACTGTATATTTGAAATTATACTCTCGCAATCCAGCGATTGCTCAATCTTAAGAAAAACAAGAAACAGGAGTAAACCCGTTAACCCAGTTGAGACCGGGTAAGTATTGCATCAATAAAACAACGTCTCAACAGGTATATCAAGCGGGGGACTGTTCAAAAAGGTGTATCAATCACACAGCACAGGAAAGAAATAAGGGAGACCAATGAGATTGAAAAAGATTGTTATTTACATATAGAAGCACTGAAATCAACTAAATTGCAGTAACCATAACAAACAAATGTGCACTGGAAGTGTTCTAGTGAATAAACGGCGCAGTGACACACGTGATTAGAAACAACGTGAGGCGGCGAAAAATTATAATAATAATCAGTGTAGGTCAAACAAAAATATTTACAATCACAAACATAATTCCATTATTTGTGAATGACCCTTTGGTTGCCGCAATTGGCGTTGTAGAGTCGACGGCGTTTCGACCTCTCTAACTCAAGGTCATCATCAGGACGATGGTTACCCGATTTATTTAAAGTGCTCTATAGAATCAAGAGGGAAAGGAGAAAAATCAATAGGACTGAAACCCAAAGAAAAAAGAAGAATAAAATGCAGGAAGGAAAGTCGGGGCAATACCTGGTGGCACTAGGTGGGGAGGGGGAATCCAGAAGGTGAGTCCTACACGACTGGAACTGTAGGCAGTGTGATTTGAAGAAGCCTTCAATGGCTGGAATATCGTCTAAAGAGAGAAAATTAAGAAGGCAATGGCTATCAGGAAAACAGGGGCCGAGTAAAAGGACAGAGGTTTAGACGGCGCCGTGGACTTACCAATTGTGGAAAGTACTGCGTCAAGGGGAAGAACGTGCGGAAAGCTGGGCAGCGTTCTGAAAGGAAACGAGATAAGAAAAGGAAAGGGGAGGGACGTTTAGATATAGCAATAGACCGACGGTTTAAATGAAAGGGACAAAAACCGCCGTGGTCTTACCGGAGAAAAATTCCGATGGGCAGCGGGTGGTTGGTTCCACTGATTCGTCAGGTTTGAAGGAATATGTGATCAGGATGCCGGGATAAGTCCAAAAGCAGGTAGGACGAGTGAAGCGTCTCAAGCGTGCTGCACGGCATATCTAAGATATAGAAGCCGGCAGAATCACGTGAGAGTGCTTAACGCGCAGGTCCTGACAATAAGAACTAGAGCGTGGTACAAGAGTTCAATACCCCGGGGGACGGGAAAAAATAGTAATAAAATAGAAATAAATAACGGCATAGAACCATGGCCGTATGTGAAAGACACCGAGAGGGAGTGACAGTATACATATTCATATTCAGACTACATTCAAGGGTATTATTACAATAGAAACAGTGAGCTGATAATAGTATAACTCCACAGTTATTAGGTAGACTACAACGCAATACATACAATTGGTAATACGGAGGCTACCGAATATATTTGGATGAACCCAAATGGGAATTAAGTGCCATGCACTAAGAAATTAGACCAACATATTACATCTGATGAGTAATATGAAGCGAAAGAAAATTAATTAAACAATTTACCAAAATGCGGAACCAATATACTAGCTATCAAGTCCATTTGGATGATCTTTCACAGAAAGTTTTTACCATGTAGGAGGGAATAAAAACAACATAATGCATCTTGTGTAACATGTAAATTAGTAAAAAGAGTGAAATCAAATACATAAACAGTTTACAAAACAGCGGAAACAATCACTAATGTATTTGACAAACTCTGGGCTTGTGTATTGCGACCAACTGTGTTGACAAGTGTTACACCACCAATGTAGATGTTAAAACATGTAGTATGAATAAAAACAATTTGAAAAAAGTTTATGAATTAGGTTCCAGTTCGCAAAAATGAACATACCGAATTAGAGCAAGAAAACAGCTATCACACGATGAATGTAGAACTAGGAATACTATGTTGTAGTGATCACTGTGTTCCACTCATCAAGTGAATTCAGACCATGGGCTACAGAGTTGCATCGTGTGATCCATCTACACTCACATTTGTTCAATAAAAGTTGGAGGTTACCGCCACGGATGGGTAGTAGTGGACGGTCTATGACCTGCCATGTCAAATCTGTTTCTGAGTGATTATTTTCTTTGTAGTGTGTTACCAATGGTGCAGTGGTAACATTGCATCTAATGCGACTCTTGTGCTGAGAGATGCGTTGTTTCACCATCTGTGTGGTCTGGCCTATGTAAAGTAGATTGCAAGGGCAACGAATCGCATAGATGACATTATTAGTGCGACAGTTGGAAAAATGCTTTAGTTGGTAGGTACGGTCTGTGGTGACAAATACCTTGGTGTTACTGGTAAGGTCACAAACATTACAATTCTGGCATTTATAGTGGCCTATGATGGGTGGGAGACCCCACAATGATGTCACTGATTGGTCATTCTTTACTTTAGAAGGCCATGTAATAGCATGGACCAGTTTGTCTGAAAGATTGTCTCCTCTTTTGTAAGAAAGTAAAGGGGGTTCAGAAAAATGTGCAAAGGTACGGAGCAATGTCCAGTTTTTCTTGATTATTTTGCCAACCTTGTTACTACAAGGACTGTAGGTTGAAACAAAAGGAATACGTGTGTTTTGGCGTTTGATTGATGGTGTCAAAAGTATCTCTCTATGACTATACCAAGCACGCTTGAGCGCCCTTTTACTAGGTGTTTAGGGTAGCCTCTGCTAATTAATTTCTCAGAGAGGATAGCTGCCTCACGGAAATAATCCTTGCGCCATTTACAATTACGCCGTACGCGGAGGAATTGCCCATATGGTAGGCCGTCACGCAAGCCGCGTGGATGGTAGCTAGAATAAAGCAACAAGGTATTACGTTCAGTGGGTTTTCGATACAAGATAGTGCCAATGGTACCATCCTCTGCGTGTAATGTGAGATCAAGGAAGGGAAGATCATTTCTTCTGATGTCAGAGGTAAAGGTAAGGTGGGGTTGGTTGGTGTTAAGCCAAATGACAAAGGAGGAAAGGTCTTCTTGTTGTCCCTGCCATAGGAGAAGGATGTCGTCTATGTAACGACGCCATAATATAATATTATTCAAGAAAGGATTTTGAATTGACAAAATGAATGTCGATTCCAAATGATGAACATAAAGGACAGCAAAATTGGGGGCGAAACAAGCGCCCATGGAAACTCCCTTAATCTGGAGGTAGTATGTGTCTTTGTACAGGAAGTAATTGTCAGTCAATGCAATGTTAAGAAGTTGAATTATGAACTCGGTCGGAATAAGCATGGGTCTCAATCGTGTATTCAATAGATGTTCAATCACTGCCAGGCCCTCTGTCTGGGGAATGTTAGTATACAAAGATTCAATATCGAGGCCGGCCATAAGGTCAGTATCGGTGTTGAATGGGAGATCCTCAATGATATTGATTAAGTGGGTGCTGTCTTTGACAAAAGTATTGGTGAATGGAACAAATTCTTTCAAGATGGCGTCAATATATTTGCCCAAAGGTTCCAAAATGGAACCACAACCAGAGACTATAGGTCGGCCGGGTGGGGTCAATGAGTTTTTATGTATTTTGGGCAAAATATAAATCACAGGTGTTCTGGGATGTGGATTATTGAGGAAAGCATGTTCTTTTTACTGATGATGCCACTATGAAGAGCCTGAGAGGTGATTGTAGATATTTTCTTTTGGATAGTAGTGAGTGGATCTGAAGTCAACTTGCGGTAATGTGTGGCATTGTTGAGCTGGCGAAGAATCTCGCCATCATATTTGTCATGATCCATTACAACTATTCCTCCGCCCTTATCGGCGGGTTTGATGACTATATTCTTGTTGTCACTTAAAATGTTTATGGCAAGTTTCTCAGTGAGTGGCAAATTGTAGGGTACAAATTCTGATTGGTTTTGAAGTTCCTTCACCTCGTGTAGAACGAGTTTCTCAAAGGTTAAAATTTCAGGCGGCATCATTGAAGTAGGTGGCAAAAGGTGGAGACCGGTCTGAATTGTCTTACAAAGGGCATATTAGTTTCAGGTTTGTCAGAAAAAAACTGTTTCAGACGGATACGTCTAAAAAACAGGAGTAAATCTTCCTGAAGCTTGAAAAATTACTGCGTGCCGTAGGAACAAAGGAAAGACCTTTACTGAGTAGGGAGATTTCATCAGAGGCTAGAGGGTGGGTGGAGAGATTAAAGATGGGTATGGACAGATTGGAGGGAGATGAAATCTGAAGTGTTAAAGGAATTACTGGTTGTGCAGCCACATTATTCATGGGTGGATCGGTTGGCCCTGCAAGAGTGGTAATAGATGGCCTGAGAATGGTGGATGGAATCCTGTTTTCATTATTAAAGTTGGAAGGGATAGAAATATCCCTCGGTAAGAGTGTCATAATGTCAGGTTGTGTTCCAACCATCATTGCTGGGGCCCCCATTGGTAGAATTTTTGGCGGGTCTGTCTCTCGCCTGCGTATTGGCTTTGGTAGTTTTGTTTTTGCGGCCACGTCCGCGGCCACGGTCCCCTCCTAAAAACCAATAGGGAGGAGTGGCGGTGGTTGAGGACGCCTATATGTACCTGAGCTTGTGCCCTCACCGCCGTCCGAGTCCTCGATGGATGTGTTGGAGGAATCAGAGAAAGTTATAAGCTGGTTATTGCGGTACCTGCCCCAGTTTCTATTTCTAAGTGGCTGGTAGGGTGTGTTATAGAATGTGTCGAGTAAATATGGATACGTCTGATCTCTATTGTAGTTCTTAATATCCTTCTGAATTTTATTTACTTTTTTATTTTGTTCGAACGTATGGAAGGTTGCGATAGTAGCGTTTACTCTGTCTAGGAGGCCCTTAGCGTCAGTGATGGTAGTGTCGGCTAGGATAAGCTTCTCTAACTCTGCTATTTCTTCCAACTCTTTCTTACTGTGTTCTATCGCCGTATCAATACCGAGGACCATCCAGTGCCTGGAGCAAGTAGTAGCCAGATGATCTAAAGCCAGTACGAAACTTGGGGTCCTGGGTAAAAATAGCAGGAACGTTACGTATTTGTAGTCCTAGAGGTATGGTGTTAGATTTAAGGTACTCAGTAAGCATGCGAGCATGCAGGTCGGTACGAATTTGTTTTTCTTGAGATTTTCTAGTCTCTCGAATAGTACCCTAGAAGTGTTGGGTGCCGAAGGGAGAGGTGTGGAAGTATGAGACAAAAGAGAGGGGCCAGTGAGGATATTTCGGATGTAGTCATCCGAATAGGAGGGGGTCTCCTAGAGGACATAATATGTAAATTAATTACACATTACGTGACACAAGGTTGTGTACTGTATATTTGAAATTATACTCTCGCAATCCAGCGATTGCTCAATCTTAAGAAAAACAAGAAACAGGAGTAAACCCGTTAACCCAGTTGAGACCGGGTAAGTATTGCATCAATAAAACAACGTCTCAACAGGTATATCAAGCGGGGACTGTTCAAAAGGTGTATCAATCACACAGCACAGGAAAGAAATAAGGGAGACCAATGAGATTGAAAAAGATTGTTATTTACATATAGAAGCACTGAAATCAACTAAATTGCAGTAACCATAACAAACAAATGTGCACTGGAAGTGTTCTAGTGAATAAACGGCGCAGTGACACACGTGATTAGAAACAACGTGAGGCGGCGAAAAATTATAATAATAATCAGTGTAGGTCAAACAAAAATATTTACAATCACAAACATAATTCCATTATTTGTGAATGACCCTTTGGTTGCCGCAATTGGCGTTGTAGAGTCGACGGCGTTTCGACCTCTCTAACTCAAGGTCATCATCAGGACGATGGTTACCCGATTTATTTAAAGTGCTCTATAGAATCAAGAGGGAAAGGAGAAAAATCAATAGGACTGAAACCCAAAGAAAAAAGAAGAATAAAATGCAGGAAGGAAAGTCGGGGCAATACCTGGTGGCACTAGGTGGGGAGGGAATCCAGAAGGTGAGTCCTACACGACTGGAACTGTAGGCAGGTGTGATTTGAAGAAGCCTTCAATGGCTGGAATATCGTCTAAAGAGAGAAAATTAAGAAGGCAATGGCTATCAGGAAAACAGGGGCCGAGTAAAAGGACAGAGGTTTAGACGGGCGCCGTGGACTTACCAATTGTGGAAAGTACTGCGTCAGGGGAAGAACGTGCGGAAAGCTGGGCAGCGTTCTGAAAGGAAACGAGATAAGAAAAGGAAAGGGGAGGGACGTTTAGATATAGCAATAGACCGACGGTTTAAATGAAAGGGACAAAAACCGCCGTGGTCTTACCGGAGAAAAATTCCGATGGGCAGCGGGTGGTTGGTTCCACTGATTCGTCAGGTTTGAAGGAATATGTGATCAGGATGCCGGGATAAGTCCAAAAGCAGGTAGGACGAGTGAAGCGTCTCAGCGTGCTGCACGGCATATCTAAGATATAGAAGCCGGCAGAATCACGTGAGAGTGCTTAACGCGCAGGTCCTGACAATAAGAACTAGAGCGTGGTACAAGAGTTCAATACCCCGGGGGACGGGAAAAAATAGTAATAAAATAGAAATAAATAACGGCATAGAACCATGGCCGTATGTGAAAGACACCGAGAGGGAGTGACAGTATACATATTCATATTCAGACTACATTCAAAGGGTATTATTACAATAGAAACAGTGAGCTGATAATAGTATAACTCCACAGTTATTAGGTAGACTACAACGCAATACATACAATTGGTAATACGGAGGCTACCGAATATATTTGGATGAACCCAAATGGGAATTAAGTGCCATGCACTAAGAAATTAGACCAACATATTACATCTGATGAGTAATATGAAGCGAAAGAAAATTAATTAAACAATTTACCAAAATGCGGAACCAATATACTAGCTATCAAGTCCATTTGGATGATCTTTCACAGAAAGTTTTTACCATGTAGGAGGGAATAAAAACAACATAATGCATCTTGCATTCTACCAATGGGGGCCCCAGCAATGATGGTTGGAACACAACCTGACATTATGACACTCTTACCGAGGGATATTTCTATCCCTTCCAACTTTAATAATGAAAACAGGATTCCATCCACCATTCTCAGGCCATCTATTACCACTCTTGCAGGGCCAACCGATCCACCCATGAATAATGTGGCTGCACAACCAGTAATTCCTTTAACACTTCAGATTTCATCTCCCTCCAATCTGTCCATACCCATCTTTAATCTCTCCACCCACCCTCTAGCCTCTGATGAAATCTCCCTACTCAGTAAAGGTCTTTCCTTTGTTCCTACGGCACGCAGTAATTTTTTTCAAGCTTCAGGAAGATTTACTCCTGTTTTTAGACGTATCCGTCTGAAACAGTTTTTTCTGACAAACCTGAAACTAATATGCCCTTTGTAAGACAATTCAGACCGGTCTCCACCTTTTGCCACCTACTTCAATGATGCCGCCTGAAATTTTAACCTTTGAGAAACTCGTTCTACACGAGGTGAAGGAACTTCAAAACCAATCAGAATTTGTACCCTACAATTTGCCACTCACTGAGAAACTTGCCATAAACATTTTAAGTGACAACAAGAATATAGTCATCAAACCCGCCGATAAGGGCGGAGGAATAGTTGTAATGGATCATGACAAATATGATGGCGAGATTCTTCGCCAGCTCAACAATGCCACACATTACCGCAAGTTGACTTCAGATCCACTCACTACTATCCAAAAGAAAATATCTACAATCACCTCTCAGGCTCTTCATAGTGGCATCATCAGTAAAAAGAACATGCTTTCCTCAATAATCCACATCCCAGAACACCTGTGATTTATATTTTGCCCAAAATACATAAAAACTCATTGACCCCACCCGGCCGACCTATAGTCTCTGGTTGTGGTTCCATTTTGGAACCTTTGGGCAAATATATTGACGCCATCTTGAAAGAATTTGTTCCATTCACCAATACTTTTGTCAAAGACAGCACCCACTTAATCAATATCATTGAGGATCTCCCATTCAACACCGATACTGACCTTATGGCCGGCCTCGATATTGAATCTTTGTATACTAACATTCCCCAGACAGAGGGCCTGGCAGTGATTGAACATCTATTGAATACACGATTGAGACCCATGCTTATTCCGACCGAGTTCATAATTCAACTTCTTAACATTGCATTGACTGACAATTACTTCCTGTACAAAGACACATACTACCTCCAGATTAAGGGAGTTTCCATGGGCGCTTGTTTCGCCCCCAATTTTGCTGTCCTTTATGTTCATCATTTGGAATCGACATTCATTTTGTCAATTCAAAATCCTTTCTTGAATAATATTATATTATGGCGTCGTTACATAGACGACATCCTTCTCCTATGGCAGGGACAACAAGAAGACCTTTCCTCCTTTGTCATTTGGCTTAACACCAACCAACCCCACCTTACCTTTACCTCTGACATCAGAAGAAATGATCTTCCCTTCCTTGATCTCACATTACACGCAGAGGATGGTACCATTGGCACTATCTTGTATCGAAAACCCACTGAACGTAATACCTTGTTGCTTTATTCTAGCTACCATCCACGCGGCTTGCGTGACGGCCTACCATATGGGCAATTCCTCCGCGTACGGCGTAATTGTAAATGGCGCAAGGATTATTTCCGTGAGGCAGCTATCCTCTCTGAGAAATTAATTAGCAGAGGCTACCCTAAACACCTAGTAAAAGGGCGCTCAAGCGTGCTTGGTATAGTCATAGAGAGATACTTTTGACACCATCAATCAAACGCCAAAACACACGTATTCCTTTTGTTTCAACCTACAGTCCTTGTAGTAACAAGGTTGGCAAAATAATCAAGAAAAACTGGACATTGCTCCGTACCTTTGCACATTTTCTGAACCCCCTTTACTTTCTTACAAAAGAGGAGACAATCTTTCAGACAAACTGGTCCATGCTATTACATGGCCTTCTAAAGTAAAGAATGACCAATCAGTGACATCATTGTGGGGTCTCCCACCCATCATAGGCCACTATAAATGCCAGAATTGTAATGTTTGTGACCTTACCAGTAACACCAAGGTATTTGTCACCACAGACCGTACCTACCAACTAAAGCATTTTTCCAACTGTCGCACTAATAATGTCATCTATGCGATTCGTTGCCCTTGCAATCTACTTTACATAGGCCGGACCACACAGATGGTGAAACAACGCATCTCTCAGCACAAGAGTCGCATTAGATGCAATGTTACCACTGCACCATTGGTAACACACTACAAAGAAAATAATCACTCAGAAACAGATTTGACATGGCAGGTCATAGACCGTCCACTACTACCCATCCGTGGCGGTAACCTCCAACTTTTATTGAACAAATGTGAGTGTAGATGGATCACACGATGCAACTCTGTAGCCCATGGTCTGAATTCACTTGATGAGTGGAACACAGTGATCACTACAACATAGTATTCCTAGTTCTACATTCATCGTGTGATAGCTGTTTTCTTGCTCTAATTCGGTATGTTCATTTTTGCGAACTGGAACCTAATTCATAAACTTTTTTCAAATTGTTTTTATTCATACTACATGTTTTAACATCTACATTGGTGGTGTAACACTTGTCAACACAGTTGGTCGCAATACACAAGCCCAGAGTTTGTCAAATACATTAGTGATTGTTTCCGCTGTTTTGTAAACTGTTTATGTATTTGATTTCACTCTTTTTACTAATTTACATGTTACACAAGATGCATTATGTTGTTTTTATTCCCTCCTACATGGTAAAAACTTTCTGTGAAAGATCATCCAAATGGACTTGATAGCTAGTATATTGGTTCCGCATTTTGGTAAATTGTTTAATTAATTTTCTTTCGCTTCATATTACTCATCAGATGTAATATGTTGGTCTAATTTCTTAGTGCATGGCACTTAATTCCCATTTGGGTTCATCCAAATATATTCGGTAGCCTCCGTATTACCAATTGTATGTATTGCGTTGTAGTCTACCTAATAACTGTGGAGTTATACTATTATCAGCTCACTGTTTCTATTGTAATAATACCCTTGAATGTAGTCTGAATATGAATATGTATACTGTCACTCCCTCTCGGTGTCTTTCACATACGGCCATGGTTCTATGCCGTTATTTATTTCTATTTTATTACTATTTTTTCCCGTCCCCCGGGGTATTGAACTCTTGTACCACGCTCTAGTTCTTATTGTCAGGACCTGCGCGTTAAGCACTCTCACGTGATTCTGCCGGCTTCTATATCTTAGATATGCCGTGCAGCACGCTTGAGACGCTTCACTCGTCCTACCTGCTTTTGGACTTATCCCGGCATCCTGATCACATATTCCTTCAAACCTGACGAATCAGTGGAACCAACCACCCGCTGCCCATCGGAATTTTTCTCCGGTAAGACCACGGCGGTTTTTGTCCCTTTCATTTAAACCGTCGGTCTATTGCTATATCTAAACGTCCCTCCCCTTTCCTTTTCTTATCTCGTTTCCTTTCAGAACGCTGCCCAGCTTTCCGCACGTTCTTCCCCCTGACGCAGTACTTTCCACAATTGGTAAGTCCACGGCGCCGTCTAAACCTCTGTCCTTTTACTCGGCCCCTGTTTTCCTGATAGCCATTGCCTTCTTAATTTTCTCTCTTTAGACGATATTCCAGCCATTGAAGGCTTCTTCAAATCACACTGCCTACAGTTCCAGTCGTGTAGGACTCACCTTCTGGATTCCCCCTCCCCACCTAGTGCCACCAGGTATTGCCCCGACTTTCCTTCCTGCATTTTATTCTTCTTTTTTCTTTGGGTTTCAGTCCTATTGATTTTTCTCCTTTCCCTCTTGATTCTATAGAGCACTTTAAATAAATCGGGTAACCATCGTCCTGATGATGACCTTGAGTTAGAGAGGTCGAAACGCCGTCGACTCTACAACGCCAATTGCGGCAACCAAAGGGTCATTCACAAATAATGGAATTATGTTTGTGATTGTAAATATTTTTGTTTGACCTACACTGATTATTATTATAATTTTTCGCCGCCTCACGTTGTTTCTAATCACGTGTGTCACTGCGCCGTTTATTCACTAGAACACTTCCAGTGCACATTTGTTTGTTATGGTTACTGCAATTTAGTTGATTTCAGTGCTTCTATATGTAAATAACAATCTTTTTCAATCTCATTGGTCTCCCTTATTTCTTTCCTGTGCTGTGTGATTGATACACCTTTTTGAACAGTCCCCCGCTTGATATACCTGTTGAGACGTTGTTTTACTGCTAATATCTGGGGCGTCCCAAGACCCAAGCTCTTTTCTGAGATAGAGTCCCCTCTACAAGTGGACTACTTGTATGAGTTGATTAAAGATCTTCGTTCTCTTCATCAACAGATCCAGAAGACACTGCGACCAGTACCAGAGGGGCCCAGACATCAGTTGCAGCCCGAGGACTATGTTCTGGTGAAACATTTCCAGAGGAAGAGTTGCCTGGAGCCTCGTTGGAAAGGGCCACTGTTGGTCCTCCTTGTCACTCGCACCGCGGTGAAGCTCGACGGCCGGAAGCACTGGGTGCATGCAACCCACTGCAAGAAGGTCCCTCTCCCACTCCCCTATTACAAGTGGGTGCTTGAAGGCATTGCTGACCAGGAAGGCGAACGGCTGCGCCGTTTTGTTCCCTTCTCTGACGCCCGGCTGAGGTGGGCGCAGACAGGCGAGGAGAGTGATGCTGCCCTGCTCGAGGCAGCTCCCCCGCAGATAAGGGCCACTCCAGTTTTTCCCGCTTCTGATCCACAAGAGTCTGAGTCTCAGTCCCCATCTGATCCTGAGTTTCACCCCCTTTTTGTTGACGAAACAGTGCCTGGAGTCACCAGGTATAATCTACGCCCCCGGAAGAAGGACAGTGCCCGGAGGGACAGTCTAGCAGTTAGGGAAGGACTTGAGATCAGGCTGTGGGTACTGTGTCTAAGGTGCCTGCGATAGAGTAGGGTGAGCTGAACAGGTGCACTGCCTTGGACACTGGACAGGATCGTTGAGGGTACTTGCCCTGGAGGGAGGGTGCCCTATCCTGAAAGAAGAAGGATTTGTTTTCAGCAAGGGTTGCGATCGTGCAGCCCCATCGAGGGAGTGCTGCATAGCACAGTCGTTGATGAACGATAAGAGCCTACCAGCGAGGCTCTAAACGGACGCTGGGTGACTTGTGCCCCTCTGGTTGGTTGTGTCTCGTGGCTCCAATTCCTCAAGTGTTTTCTATGTACCCATTTGGCCGTGCAGTCATGAGGGAGGAACAGCCCCTAGTGGCCCCTCCACTAGAGCAGAATGGTCCTGGCTGGTCTAGCTGGTCTACCAGGAGTAAGATAGTAGTGGTGCTCTTCCTTCTCATTGTAACAATAATACTGTTTGGGGTGGTGTGGTATTTAGAAGAACAACATCCAGTTCACACTCTGATAGGGACTACCCCGGTTCCACCCGAGCACCTGTTTGTCACATTGACCCCGCATAAGGAAAGACATAGGCAGACATATGTTGACAATGCTTTTGTGCAGATGCTTCATCAGGTTCATAATACGACTAATACAACAAATTACTGGGTGTGTGGGTTACTTCCCTCTGTTATGCACAAGAATGATCTACTAGTGTCCTTACCCCTGTCGTACTTGGGTAGCTGTGAGGTGTGGTTCCAGTTGCTCTCTATGGTGTATATTCATTATCATGCTGACGCTATGTATATGACGGAATCTGACTACGAGACAGTTTTGGAATATATCGTAGTACACCAGGGTTATACTCCGGGAACAGATGGAAAGGAGAGTACTTTACATCCCAATGCTTGCATGAATGTATATGACATTAACAAGAATGTCACATGGTTGCAAGTCGAAATGCTGGATTTTCAGGGATTCAATGTATCTGAATACTTTCACTGTTTCCATGCACGAAATATCACTAGAGACACAGTTATGGCTGTGCCTGTGATTGATACTGCAGCTAGTTTCTGTGTCGAAGGCTTTGGAAATATTCTGGTGGGACAGAGCAGCTGTAATTACACATATCGATTAAACACTACTAGTAGTCCGCCTTTACTCACACCCCCTAACGTATACTTTGTTTGTGGAGCACATGCTTATACATGGCTCCCTAGGGGATGGTCTGGCCAGTGTTATGTCTCTTTTCTTTTACCTCCTGTTTATATTGCGTCCTCCAATTATCACAAGGACCACAGACTGCAGCGGAGAAGCATATACTTGTCCCGGGCGAGGAGAGTTATTGACACAGCAGATATTGATCAGACAGATACCACTTTACAGCAATTCACGGATGCCATGAAGGGTATAGTGCCCTTTTGGGGACCTATGTATAACAGTCTTAGCATTCGCCGCCTCACCAGGGTTGTAGAAGGGGTCATTAATACTACAGCAGGCATACTCACTAACATTACTGCTGAGCTCCAGGCGACCAGGCTTGTTGCTCTTCAAAATCGGATGGTTTTAGACGTCATCCTTGCAGATAGGGGCGGAGCTTGCCGCGTAATCGGCAGCAGCTGTTGTGTCTACATCCCAGTCCACGCCCCTAATGTATATTCCGCTTTCCAGAAGCTGCATAGGCTTGCATCTGACAATGGTTCATGGTCCTTGACAGGGTGGTTCTGGGGTCTGATATCATCCTGGGGTTGGAAGATACTTCTTTTCCTAATAGCTATTGCAGGAGTCATCTTCACGTGCTGTCTATTTATCAATTGCCTTCCAGCATGTTCCACCTATTGCGTGGGCAAGCTCACACCTACCCCTACTTTGCCAGGGCGTGATAATAAAGTTTCTGCTATGATGATGCAAGATATACAAGATATGATGCTGATTGATGAGGGTATTTTTGAATACTGAAGTGATTTTGCTACATATGTTCTGCTTTGTTTTCCTCTGCGATTTCAATGGCTATGCAATTTCTTTTTCCCCTGCCTAGAATTGTAAAGACCCTACCGGATAGCCAATAAAGCATTTAGCCTCCACTGCTAAAAGGGGGATCTGTTAGGTTTGAAAACCCCATTCTCTTTATGCACTCGTTCCATTTCGCATTAGGTTAGCAGTGTGCGGCTAAATTAGGCACCATTCGTATTTGCGTTATGCAACCCACTGAGTTATCCCTGCCATGTGCAAGCTTCAGTTAGCAAGTGCGACTCCATTTTGTATTTTTGTAATCCCTATTAGGCTGTGTCTGAACTAGGCCTCATTATTCGTATTGCTTGCTTCAGCAGAATACTGTATTTAGTTATTATTTTCTCTCCTGCTCAAGGTTGCCTTCCGACTTACTAATGAATAGGCCATTCTGCCCTCGCATACCTATCCGTATGTGTAGCTCTGCTCCCACGTTAGAAGACGCTGAGACCCAGCACGGCAACCTTGAAACTGTGATAGTGTGTACCCATATGGCAGGTGGTAGCCCATCCTTCTGTGCCTCCTTTGTTCATGTCCGGCCTAAGCCGGTAACTTTCCACTGTGGGCGTGGTTGGAGGTTCTTGGGAGGAATGGTTATGCGTTGCAGACTGTTGGGGGGTCAGTCCCTCGGCAGACATCTTAGGATGCAGGTCAGATTGCACTCCTCTGCAGAGTATTGCCAATAAATATCTGTTTGTATTCTCTACTGTCTGACCGACTCTTCATTTTGGTAGAAGGCGAGTAGGTGGTTGTAGATAACCTGGGTGGCCCTTTTCGGGTCACTTCCTTCAGGAGCGGGGCAGCCCCGAGCCGACCAGCAGCTTCCTTTTTGGATTTAAACTGCTCGTGGTGTGGCACCTCTTGAGAGCGTCGGCCTGGCCTGGAGGCGCTGGTGCGGGCTCGGACTGACCCGCGGACTCATCGGCTGAGCCACCCTCGGTGAGTCCGCTCTGATTTCTGCCCCGGTGCATAGGGGTATGGAACAACTGTATGCGGCGGCTGGACTCCCCTGCGTTCTTCTTCTGCGGGGGGCGCGCTGGGACTAGTAACGAGCGTGCCCCCCCACTACTGATTTGGGCCTGTACCTACCCGGGGGAGCGGACACTGTGGGGAAGTCCTGACCGGCTGCCTTGGAGGGGCCCCCTCATTCTGCACGGCGGTTGCTGCAACCATTTGACCCGGTTGTGGTGCACGTATGCCCAGGGGCCCTCAGGTTGCACTGGTTCCTGCTCAGACTGTTGCCGGATTAAATCTCCTCTGGCCGATAGACCACAGAGTTACCTTCACGGTGGAACGGCTTGTAGTTATACTTACTCTTGGGTGCACCACAAGACAGATACTACGCGGTGCAGTGTCTACATTGGGTTGGAGCTGGCGGGGGCGCCGCCCTTCTCTGCGCCCTTATAACTCGCACCTTATTCTGTCCCCGGCTCATACGCTAAAAGCTACTCAAGGACTACTTCCTTGTCTGGCAATCCACTGGTGCTTAACGGACATGCTTGGTTCTGGTGAATTGCAACGGCCGGTGGTTTGGGTCAGCATGCAGATACCCTTCTGGCATTGAACTGGGGAGGTCTAACGCCACACAAGCCTGGCCTTACTACCACATGATCTGGGCGGCAGCATACAGCGAGGTGTCTGGCGATCCTGAAAGGTACATTTGCCGGGACACTCATACTCATGGCTCCCGTTTTTTAGAGGATTCGGAGTACAAACTGCCTGTGAGATACTGCTTGAACCCGTACTCGCTGTGGCGTAACCCATAACCGCCAGGGACCGCTACCCCTATATCCCTCCCATTGACCCTGCTACACCTCTTGTGATAAGATGGGGCGGACGAAGGGTAGGAATCAGGATATGGAGGACTCTAGCCCTGCTTCAACTGCCACCTCCACGGAGATGGTGCCACCCACGGCGGGGGACGCCCAACCGGACAAGCTGGATTTAATCTTGCAGGAAATTTGCCAATCTCGGGCGCTGATGGAGCAGCAGCTGGGGACTCTGACTGCGGACGTCGCTCTCATTCGGGACGATCATAGGAAATTGGCCGACAAGGTTTCCGCAAACAGGACGGCAGTACAAGACCTAATCCCGAAGCAAAAAGAACATTCAGCTGAGCTGGAGCGGATGCAACACCAGATAGTACAGCTTCAGGAGAGGGTTAAAGATGCAGAGGGCAGAGCACGTCGAAACAACGTACGCATTATTGGCTTGCCGGAGAACGTGGAGGGCCAAAATGCTACGCTCTATATTGAAACTTGGCTTAAATCTCTTATACCACCGGGACGCTTGTCTGACACTTTTTGTATTGAAAGAGCTCACATGGTCCCTGCCCGTCGTCGTGTGCCGGGTATGCCACCTCGCCCTGTGGTAGCTCGAGTGCTCAATTACAGGGACCGTGATGCGATACTACAGGCCGCAAGAGAGAAAGCTCCGATACTTAAGCATAATGTACGTATCTCCCTGTTTCCTGACTACACTCTCCAAGTGCAAAAGCAAAGGGCGCAATATCAGGGGGTTAAACGACATTTGCAGACCATTAATGTTAAGTATGCACTCCTGTATCCGGCGAAACTTAAAATATTTCATGACCAAAAAAGCCACTTCTTTGATACCCCGACGGAAGCATAGGAGTGGATTGAACATACCTTCCCTGATCTGCCTATCGATTCATCTAATCGACATTCTGGAGAGACCCAACCCAGGAGGAGACAATCACAGCGTCGACGTACCAAACCTCAGCGATACGAGGGGGACGCCACCCCAGCGCCGGCACAGGTCCTGGAGGAACAGAGAAGGGCTATCATCTCTGCTGCCACCTTCAGAGACGCAAGGGCAATCACAGACGACGAGTCCTCCACGGGAGATGCAGGTCATTCGGAGCCGGAGCGTAGTCCACCCCTATTTTCGTTGTTGTCATCCCATATGGAGAATGCGCTCCTCAACTGACAGCCACACAGAAGGATTCCTTAGAACTGTGTCGCTCCTACATTCTTGGGCGGACTCCCACCGATGTACTTTGTGAGTGAATGTGATACCACTAGGTGGGGTGATACAAGGCTCCCCCACTGAAAAGGTAGGACAATTACATGGACACATTATGCTTCCCACTTGTGACAGATTCATGTATAGGGATTCCCCCTCAGTTGGAGGCGGATGCCAGCGCTGTGCCTTATGTCTGCCCCTATTGAAACTGTAACACTATTATGTGGCGCCTTGGTGGGAGCCCTGGGGCCGGGGGGAGGCGGTACCCCCTCCCTATTTGGCTTAGGCGAGACAGTTCCTGCAGAGTGCGAACGGCTCCCAAAGCAAATTTCTTAGCCATGACCCCCATTGCAGTAGCAAATGTTCATGTTCAATTTCTTTATTTCTTTGTGTGTTATTTAAGTTTGGTCGAACCTAGTTTCGTAGTTGGACCGTGTATTGGGGTGTTTAAACAGGGGACTGGAGGGCCGTTTCTCCAAGTAGTTATCCTTTTTCCTATTTGGCCTAGTTTGACGCACACTAATGGCTAGATTGAGTGCGACACAATCATACACTTGCATCACATGGAACATTAGGGGAATGGGTTCACCCCATAAACATAACAGAGTACATGCCCAATTGATCCGGCGCAAAGCGCAGGTAGTTTTCCTACAAGAGACGCATCTCACAGCTCAAGAAGCCACCAAATTACAACGCAAATGGAGGGGGCAACTGTACTACATGACTTATTCTGCCTTTGCCCGGAGGACTGCTATTTGGCTGAGATCCGGGGTACCGTTTGAAGTACAGGACCAAGGCATAGATAAAGAGGGTAGATTCGTCTTAATTTGGGGTAATCTAGATGGGAGTCCTATAGTCCTGGGCAGCCTGTATGCACCTAATTCCGATCATGAAGCATTCTATGCCCGAGTTAATGCTACTCTGGCCGATTGGTCTGAGGTCGAATGGGTACTTGGAGGCAACTTGAATGCTGTGGCGGACGTACTTATGGATAGATCCCACCCTCCTCTGGCTGGGGCACCGACACTACGCCACTCGAAAATATTACTTAATTGAGGAAGGGGTGGAACCTGGCGGATGTCTGGCGTAAGCATAACGAGGGCTTGAGAGAGTACTCATTCTACTCGGCCACCCACGACCTCTATACGCAGCTTGATTATATCTTGTGTAGCTTGTCACTTGTTACCCGGACCACTCGAGCCGCTTTCGTGGGCAAAACAATATCTGACCATAGTGCATTAGAGATTACACTTTCCTGGGGCCGCGTCCCCACACCTGTTCCCACGGCGCTTTAACCCCGGTCATTTAGAGGACGGAGTATATCATGCAGCACTCGAATCCGCCATAACCCATTATTTTTCTGAGAACGCGGGTACATCCTCCTCTACGGGAATGGAGTGGGAAGCATTTAAAGTGGTGTTAGCACTTCCACTGGGGCTCGGCAACAGATCCATCGGGACTTGCAAGACACTGAAGATAGTTTACACACACTTGAAACTAGGGTATCTCGGGACCGCTCGGCTAAGTCAGACCTTCAGGAGGCACGCATTAAATATGCGGAATTGCTGGAGCAACTGCGTATAATTGACCACCGTGCATACCTACATAAAACACACGCAGAATCAGATAGACCAGGTACCCTGCTGGCACGGATCCTGAGGAATGCTGTTCCCCCCGCTCTTATCACTGCGATTTGGTCATCCCGACATATTAAGGTTGTTACACAACTAGACATAAATGCAGCTTTTTATGAATATTATAAAGCATTATACACCGCCCCACCACAGATTGCTCACTCGGAAGTTGCTGGATTCCTAGACTCAATTACCACAGGTCTCTGACGAGAACAAGAAAAGGTTAGCTGATCCTATAACATTAATGGAGATAAAGGCTGCAATCAGGGACCTCCCTAGAAACAAAACTCGAGGGTTGGATGGCTTCCCTGTGGAATTTTACGCAACTTATACACAACAACTGGCCCCACAACTTCATAAACTATATACGGAAGCTTTCGAGACTGGCGCACTCCCTCCTTCCACGACACAAGCATTAATAACTTCGCTCCCTAAACCCGGGAGGGATCACTCTCAGTTAGCTTCATACCGCTGCTGAATACGGAGTTTAAGATTTTGAGCAAAATCCTAGCTAACCGCCTACAACTCTTAATACCGAAACTGGTGCATATTGACCAATGTGGCTTTGTCCCCGGTCGCAGTACATCCCATAACATACGTAAACTCTGTAGCATAATGTTTTTCTGTACCGAGGAGACCTCCGAAGCAGGATGCATAGCGTTGGATCTTACTGAAGCGTTCGACACATTGAGTTGGGATTACATGCTGTCTGCATTATCGAAATTCGTGATCCCGCAGGATTATATGCGCTGGATCCAATTATTATATCATCTTCCCACAGCGATGGTGCGCACAGGAGCATACATTTCGGACCCATACCAAATACAACGTGGCACCAGACAGGGCTGCCCCCTCTCTCCCATTCTGTTCTCCCTTGCCCTCGAACCACTTGCCCACAAACTCCGAGCTTCCTCTAGGGACTGGGGGATAGTCATCAATAATACTCATCATGCCCTGTCTTTTTATGCAGACGATATCATTTTATATTCTAGGAACTTGCGGAATAATTTACTCCCTGTAGCAAGTTTGTTCACACAATTCGAACGCATAGCCGGCCTAGCCATTAACTATGAGAAGTCCCAAGCCTTCCCCTTTGGCTCTAATATAGTTGACCAGACTATACCATTTGGACACCGCACGATAGCTATTGCCCATCACAATTTTAAATATTTGGGGATACAGGTGTACAGAACTAAAACAGATTTAATTGAAGGTAATCTACATAAGGTTATTCGGTCCCTAAGAGCACAAATTACGTTTTGGATTTCACTCCCTCTATCGGTCGCGGGACGGTTGGCAATCTCTAAAATGGTCATGCTCCCGTGACTTTTGTATTATTTTGTTAATCTCCCGGTGGTTATCCCTAGAGCTGTATTCACAACTGTTAGAACTGGGGGTCTCTAGTTGGCAGAGGTAGGTACCTTTGTCCAAATAGGGACCCTTGCTTCTAGTCAGGGTAAGGGGGTACACTCCTGAAATAACCCCTGCTCACCCTCTTGGTAGCTTGGCACGAGCAGACAGGCTTAGTTCAGAGGCAGTGTGTAAAGCATTTGTGAACACATACAGTAATCCAGTGACAACACTACAAATGGACACCACACCGGTTGTATTATAAAAATAAGTATCTTTTATATAGATTTACCACAAGACCATAAACGACAAAAATAATCCACAATACTGTACTTTAAAGATGGTAGAATTAGCTTGAGTCTCTTAAAATGAAAATGCGACACTTTGAGTTCAATGTACCTTAAGATGCGTAACGCAGGGCAACGAAAAGTGTTGCAGGGAAGGTGATGCGGTAGTCCCTTACACGCAAGGACGTTGATGCGTTGAAGATCCGGTGCAAAAGAAACAAAGCGGCGTCTTCTTGGTGTTGCGACAACGAAGAGGTGATGCGTGCACGCCCGACGGCCGTGCGGCGATTTCGATGAGTCTTTGGAGCCGCGACAGGCCCTGCGACACGCTTCCCTGGTGATGCGACGGCGTCTGATGCGAGGTCGACGATCTTCTCCTGGGATGCGGGGCACGCCTCGTGTTGCGATGCGTCGGCGTCTGATGCGAGGTCGATGCTCTGCCCCGGGGATGCGACGGCGTCTGATGCGACGGCGACACTTTTCTCCGGTGCTGCGAGGCGCTTCGAAGGATGCGAGGGTGTCAGCGGCGCGCTTCTTCGGGGATGCGCCGGCGTCTGATGCGACGTCGACACTCTTCTCCGGCGATGCGAGACTCAGCGGCTGCGGCGACACGCTTCTTCGTGTTGAGTCGCGCTTCCAGCTCCCAGAGACATGCAAGTGTATCAGAAGGTCCAAATTCCCAGCAAGGGAATACAGGGGGAGCTGGTGGGTGAAGTCTGTTGTCCCTGAGACTTCAACAGGAGGCAAGCTCCAAAATCAAGCCCTTGGAGATCCTTCACAAGTTGATGAAAGTACACACAAAGTTCCCTTCTTCTTTCTTTGGCAGTCAGGCAACCACTGCAGGCAGATCCCTCTAGCTTAGGGATAGTCTTCTCCTCAGATTCTTCTTGGTTCCGCTCCTCAGCAAAGGTTTCTTCTTGTTTCCCAAAAGTGATCTAATCTCCTAGGGGTCTGGGTCCCCTTTTTATACACCTTTTCTCTTTGTTCTCTGAAGGCAGAGAGGCCTCTGCCTAGTCCAAAACCAGTTCTGGTCAGTCCTGGAGCACTTTGTTTACAGGACTCCTTCTTTCCTTTCAGAATGTGGGGCAGAGTGCTCAGCCGCCCGGCAGGAAGTGGAGCCAGCATTGTGGAAGGCAGGCACAGCCCTATTCAGACCCAGGTGCAACTCCTCCCTCCACTCTGGATGCAGATCTCTCTATTCAGCCCTGTGCTGACTCACCCTGTCTCCTGTAGCCACCCCCAGCCCCTGTCACTCAAACTCCAGACAAGGAATACACAACCTAGCAGAGGCAGGCTTGGATAGTTAGGCAAGAAAATACCCACTTTCTAAAAGTGGTATTTTCAAACACAGAATGTTAAAACCAACTTCACTAAAAGATGTATTTTATCATCCTGAGTTCAGGCATACTAAATTCGTTTTTCTACCATGTTCCCTGGGTCAGTTAGGATTATAAGGTGTAATAATCAAACTGCCCATTCTAGCCTATGGGGAGCAGGTAGCCTTGCAATAGTGAAAAACGAAAATGGCTGTAATTCACTATTAGGACATGCCACACACACCAGGGCATGTCCTACCTTATACTTACAATGCACCCTGCCCTAGGGCCTACTTTAGGGGTGACCAACGTGCAGTAAAGGGAAGGTTTAGGGCCTGGTAAGTGGGTGCACTTACCAAGTCGACATGGCAGCCGAAGGCTGCACACAGGCTCTGCAATGGCAGGCCTGAGACACACTTTACAAGCTGCTTCTGTGGGTGGCACAACCAGTGCTGCAAGCCCACCAGCAGCATTGGATTTACCAGCCCTGGGCACACTCAGTGCACTGTACTAGGGACTGACAAGTAAACCAATCATCCAATCATGGAGTCACTAATACATACATCAATTTACAATAGGGAGCACTTGCACTGTGGCACTGAATAGCAGTGGCACAGTGCCCAAAGCATCTAAACCAGCAAAAACAGATCAATAACATTGGAGGCATCATCAAAAAATGGAAGGGAGACCCACGCCAAGGATGCCAGGTCTAACACGTGTCCCCTCCAGCTGAAATGTGGGGAGAACTACCCTACCTCTAGGGAGTCCTCTTCACTAAGGCGGAAAAATCTGGACAGACCATCAGCATTGGCGTGTTCTGTACCAGGGCGGTGTTCCACCGTGAAGTCCATCCCCTGTAGGGAAATGGACCACCTCAACAGCTTTGGATTCTCACCCCTCATCTGCATTAACCATCTGAGGGGCCTGTGGTCGGTCTGAACCCGGAAGTGAGTCCCAAACAGGTATGGTCTCAGCTTCTTCAGTGCCCAGACCACAGCAAATGCCTCACGCTCAATAGCACTCCACCTCTGTTCCCGTGGAAGTAACCTCCTGCTAAGGAAGGCTACAGGTTGGTCTAGGCCCTCCTCATTCATCTGTGACAAAACAGCCCCCACACCATGCTCTGAAGCGTCTGTCTGAACGATAAACTCTTTGGAGAAGTTGGGGGCCAGGAGCACGGGCGCCGTGCACATGGCTGTCTTCAAGGTGTCAAAAGCTTGTTGACAGGTGTCAGTCCAAATCACTCTCTTGGGCTGCTTCCTGGAAGTCAGCTCTGTCAGGGGTGCAACCATGCTGCCATACCCCTTGACAAATCTCCTGTAATACCCGGTGAGTCCTAGGAAGGCTCTCACCGCTGTCTGGGTGTTGGGGGGCTCCCAAGCCAGAATGGTATCTATCTTGGGCTGTAGGGGCGCCACCTGGCCGCTCCCAACCTGGTGTCCCAAGTACACCACTGAACCCTGCCCGATCTGGCACTTACTCGCCTTGATCGTGAGGCCTGCCCTCCGCAGAACCATCAACACTTCCCAGAGGTGGCGCAGATGTTCTTCCCAACTGGCGCTGAACACTGCGATGTCATCCAGGTAGGCGGCACTGAACTCTTCTAGTCCAACCAACACCTGGTTGACCAACCTCTGAAAGGTGGCAGGGGCATTCTTCATCCCAAAGGGCATCACCCAGAATTGGTAGTGCCAATCTGGTGTGGAGAATGCTGACCTCTCCTTTGCCCCATCAGTCAAGGCGATCTGCCAGTACCCAGACGTTAAGTCAAACGTACTGAGGTACCGGGCAGCCCCTAACCGATCTATGAGCTCATCAGCTCTGGGGATGGGGTGTGCGTCAGTCCTGATGACTGAATTGAGTCCTCGGTAGTCCACACAGAACCGGAGTTCGGGTGTGGCACCAGGCGCGGCAGCCTTTGGGACCAAGACCACTGGGCTGGCCCAAGGGCTGTGAGAGGACTCAATTACCCCCAATGCATCAAGGAGACCTCCTCCTTGATGCAAGCTCTCACCCTGTCAGTCACCCTGTAAGCCTTGTGCTTGACAGGAAGACTGTCCCCAGTGTCCACATCATGGACGCACCAGTCAGTGACACTAGGAACCAGGGAAAACAGGTCAGGAAACTGCCCCAACAGTTGGCGACAGTCACCTTGCTGCTCAGGTGTCAGGGAGGTAGAGAGGTTCACACCCTCCACTGATCCATCTTGCTCTAGGGCTGACAGGAGGTCAGGAAGAGGCTCGGTCTCCTCCTCCATCCCAGCATCTGTGGCTAAGAGCATGCCCACTTGGGACCTCTCCAAGTGGGGCTTCAGGCGGTTGACGTGCAGGACCCGCAAGGGGTTCCTGGGAGACCGCATGTCCACCAAGTACGTAACAGGACTCTTGCGCTCCACCACCTCAAAGGGTCCGGTACACTTATCCTGGAGCGCACAGGGCTCCACTGGGGCCATGACCCACACTTTCTGACCAGGTTGAAGCTCCACCAGAGTGGCATTCTGGTCGTACCACCGCTTCATTTCCTCCTGGCTGGCTTCCAGATTTGCCTCAGCAAGTTGCCTGAAACGCCTAGTTTGGTTCCTGAAGGCCAGCATGTAGCTATATACATCCTGGGGAGGTTTCCTGGGAGATTGCTCCCAGCCTTCCTTGACCAAACTCAGAGGTCCTCTCACTGGGTGACCATACAGGAGCTCAAAGGGGCTGAACCCTAGAGACTTCTGTGGCACCTCACGGTATGCAAAAAGAAGGCATGGCAAGAGGACGTCCCACTTACGCCTCATGGGTTCTTCCAGACCCATAATCATGCCCTTCAGGGTCCGGTTGAATCTCTCAACCAACCCATTTCCTTGGGGGTGGTAAGGAGTGGTGAACTTGTAGGGACTTCATATACTTGGATATAAAGTTAGTACCTCTGTCAGACACCACCTCTTGAGGGAACCCCACACAGGAGAAAATTCCCATCAGTGCCCGTCCCACCACGGGGGCCGTCACTGTCCTCAGAGGGATGGCTTCAGGGTACCGGGTGGCATGGTCCACCAAGACCAGGATAAACCTGTTGCCCATGGCTGTCTTGGGGTCCAGTTGCCCCACAATGTCAATACCCACCCGTTCAAAGGGGGTGCTGACTACAGGGAATGGCTGGAGAGGAGCCTTCTGCTTCCTCCCACTCTTTCCACTGGCCTGGCAAGTCTGACAGGTCCTGCAGTGAGTGGCGGCACTCCTGCGCATCTGGGGCCAAAAGAAATGGGTGACAAGCCTTTCAAAGGTCTTGTCCTGCCCCAGATGTCCTGCTAAAGGCACATCATGAGCCAAACCCAGTAGGAAGGTTCTGAAGCGCTGGGGTACCACCAGCACACGGGCTGACCCAGGCTCAGCAACCTTAGGCTCGCTATACAGGAGACCATTCTCCCAGTAGATCCAATGTGATCCAGACTGATCACCTGCTGCCTGGTCTGTGGCCTGTTGCCTCAGACCCACGAGAGAAGGGCACTTGTTCTGCTCCTCGTAGAACTCCTCCCTGGAGGGTCCTCCATCTTGCTGCCAATGGGTCAGCTCAGGCAGGTCCTCCAGTTCAGCGACCTGTTCCCCTGTAGGCTCCAGGGCATCTCCCTCAGGGTCTGCCTCCTCCTGGACCGTGGGAACTTTGGGGGCCGGTTTCCCGTGCCCCCTGCCTCTTCTCTCTCCGGCAGGCACCCGGGCCTCCCTCTCAGGCTCCAGGTCCTCTTGAACACCTCTGGCTGCCATGGACTGGGTGGTCACACACGCCCAATCCGGCAAGCCCAACATCTCCAAATGAGCACTCCGCTCCACCTTAGCCCAAGGTGAGCTCTCCAAATCGTTCCCTAACAGTCAACAGGCATGGCTGGCCTCACAGCTACTTGAAGAGTACCAGAGACCCCCCCCACTCAAAGGGAACCTGAGCCACCTTGCAGTGGCTCTCTGTGTTGTCAGCGGCAACAACTGGATAGAATGCATCAGGGACCACCTGCTCTTTAGACACCAGGTGACACTTGACAGCTGTCACACTGGCTCCTGTGTCTCTCAGAGCCTCCACCCTATGGCCATTGATGGTCACCCACTGCCTGTACTTCTTAGTGTTCTCAGGCAGTTGGGTCCTAGGGACCATCTCAGAGTCTCCTAATGAGACAAAGGACAATACTACGGGATCCCACCCACCTTGGGCACCCATCTCCTCCCCCAGGGCTACACTAGCCAACTGCCGGGGGACTGCACCAGGGGGTGCTGGCTTTCCAAACAAAGAGCACTGGGGATCATTGGCCCTGTGGCCTAGGGTGCCACACTTGTAGCACACCAGGGGTCCCCTATGAACAGGTGGACCTGTCGGGGCCCCGTGCTTATTCTCAGGGGAGGCTGAGAACCTTTCCCTTGTTTCCCTTGGGGTTTACTTTGGGGCCCTTTCTGGAACTCCCTCTGTTTACCCTTGTCCCCCCCACTCCTCTGCTGGGGACCCTGCCCACCCTTGGCGGAGTCTCCCACGTGACCCTTGTGGACCCGGATGCTTACCCAGCGGTCCGCCTCCTCAGCAAGCTGCCTAGGGTTAGTCAGCCTACTGTCAATCAGGTGCTGGCGTAGCTCAGGAAAACAATTACTGGACAAGTGCTCCCATGCAATCAAATCAAAGAGCGCCTGAAAATCATTTGCTTTGCTACCCTTTACCCAACCATCCAAGGCTCTGCAAAAAAAAGTCACATATTCAACCCAGGTACTGCCTTCAATCTTCTTACAGTTCCTGAACCTCTGCCTATAGAGTTCAGGAGTCAACCCATACCTGGTCATCAATGCATTCTTCATGTGGCTGTAGGAATTATAGACTTCAGAGGGCAAGTCCAACAAAGTATCCCGCCCCTTGTAGTGTAGCTCCTATTTCCCTCATAGGCTCTGCGCATTGGAATAATATATCCTATAGGTTTGACATAGGACTAAGGTCAGTATGTCCCTATCGAGTATATTAAACTTAATTACTTGTGCCAGCTAGCTCAGAAGCCACTAGAAACTCCCTGTCAAACAAGAAGGGAGTAGTTTCTGGCAGCCGCAAAACATGATCACTTTGTTTCCCTTTAGAATCAGAACGTGTCCCAGAGTCGTGGAAACAATAGATAACTATTTCACTCAGCTCAATCGTGCATGCTTAGTTTTCTCCAAGTTACACAGAAAGAATAGACGGGCGTTTCAATAAAAGATTTATTGAACAGTCTTGTTTCTAGTGTAAGTAAAATGTGCTGTTACGATCAGAAGACAGTATGCGAGATAAATAATGTACAGTGTGAGCAGTAGAAATAAATAATACTGCGATAGCATTATCTTTTAGTATATATGCATTTACATAAATAACACAGACTAAAAATGCGAGTACTCATACGATGCGTTTCTAATCTAGTTCTACCCCAATGTACCTAACCTAACCTAGGTATAGGGAGAGGTATGAAGTAGGTGAAGTATTCCTTACTATGGTATACTAAGAGTATGTTAAGCCTAGTATGCCTAGTATGCCAAGAGTCCCTCTAGGTTCTAGTCAGCTCCATACCTGAAGAATGAGAGAGGTAGGAATCTCTTTGCCAGACTCGAACTCCAACACCCCGCAAGGGAAGTCAGATCACTGGAAGCTGGACTCTCTGCGTGCAGGGATGACAGCGTCTTCTCAGTGTGTCAGGCCGGGAAACGGGCTCCTCTGAAGTCGAGGTCTCCTCTAGTTTACAAGGGCTAGGGAAGGTATATTTATACCTGAGAGGTACCTCACAATGTTAGCATTGACCTGAATCGGTCAGCGGAAGACGTCATGAATGAACCCCTAAGGTATAATGGTTCATGCATAATAGATGAGTCCTTGAAGAAATCAATAGTCCTGTGCTAGAGAAACTCCCGAAGCCTAAGGGTCTGTTCTTCAAGAACTCGTTGTGACGTTAGGGTGGATGGATGTCGGAGACCATGCCTGTATTTGGAGTGCACGGTTTAATGCCTAAATAAGGACAAGGATTTTATGCCTATATAAGGGCAGGGCGAATTGTGCCTATATAAGGACATGATACAGGAAAGCCCATGTATGGACACCCTAAGAGGAATACAACACCCACTCCACTTTCGTGTGTACAATAATACTAAAATGCTAAACATTAAAAATGCTAAACATTAAATGGAGTACCGCATATTTCTAAAATATTTCTTAAAACCGTTTAAAAAAAGGCATTTTTAAAAAACCTATTAGAATGCAAAAAGTACTGTACATTTGAAGCATTGCTTTTCATTTCAGGCATAAAGTTCGAAAATAAATGCAATTGGAATGAAATAAGCAGTAATATTTACATGTGACAGAAAATGATCGATAAGTTGTTAAAAAATCAAAGGCATTTCATGTCATGAAAATTAATGAACTGTTTTAGACACACAAGATGACTAAGTGTCCGTGGAAGTACCGTGAAGTCTGTACTATAAGGCTAGTTCTACTTTAAGCAGATTGAAGTGCCATTTTCGTTCGAAAAATGGGAATAAAGTTCAATTTTGGTAGAGTTCCAAGTTGTTTTGAAAATGAAGGCCAAATTGTTACTGCATCTCTGGAACACTGTATGCTGAATCAGAGTCAGTTTACGGGTCTGGTGTAAACATGAGATCATCTAGTTCTATAGACAAAACATCATCCACTGAAGTTGGTGTCAGTTGGAACACCTCGTGTAGTAGATTAATTGCACAGAGATGAGAAGCATCGCTTCCAGCATAGGTTGCCACAGCAATGTTCGCGTCCGTTGCTACCTGTGTGCCTGTAGTTCTTTCTCGTACCTCAGCAGCAGCCGGAAGCGTCTGTGAGATGTCAATGAATGCTGACATCAGGATTGGTAGCCTCTGGGGACAACACAGAGCATGGGCCGTTATCGGGACCAGCAGAGTATCGACATCCGTTGGCGTTGCTGATGGAAATGTTAGACAGGTGTCCAACACGCATTCTTCACCGCATAGCAGGCATCGTAGAACAGGTAAGATGCAATCTTGCCAGATTGGTCTGAATGACAGGAACCACGTGGTATTCATGTCCCGTAGACGAGTCTTGCCCAATAGCTGTACTATTCGCTCACGACACTTTTATTCAAGGAGAGCTTTCTCCATTTCGCTCGGAGTGATGTCTGCGAATAGGCTGGCCATAGCGCAATAGCAGGAAGAGAAATAGAATTCCGGCAACAAGTGCTAGAATTAATGGTATGCCACCAAACACCGAATGTGCAAAGTTCGGGATGATTCCAAGTATTGCCTGGAAAGGTGCTAACAGACCGGAGCAGATGCTCTTAAATACATGTACAATTCCGGTTGTATCAGACATATTAAAGATACGTCCTATCATTTCTACGAAATGTATAGGGCAGTTTGTACGTATTAAAGTCTGTATCTCAGCCGTAGTCCTTGCTACTTGTAGATCATAGGTTTCTTTGGCCGAGGTCAAAGGCACTGTTTGCTGTAAAAGCATGGCTTTCATTCTGCTCAAAGTATCAAATCTTATAAAAGAGACGTTCAGCGAAGGCCATAGAGGCGACTCCCTGACTGTGTCTATTGGGGCAAACAATACTTGCATACAGCAAGTGACCCTGGAGTTGACCGTTACTAGATATGGGATGCCTGGCAGCATGCCGCAGCAACTCTGATCATTCAACATGAGGTAACTCCCATTAGAAAGTTGTCCAAACGTTGGATTAATCACAGCAGCTGGTGTACCCTGCTGATGGCAAGACAAATTTGCCACAGAACCATTACAAGCCCCGTGTAAAGAAATGTCCTGACAAATGAGTGAACCGCTCAGTGCACGTTTACAGTGTGTACCGCTCAAAAACACTTCACGATCCCCACTCCAACATCTATATGTATACGGTAAATCCCAAGATGTCTTAATGTATTCCTTACCCAACCTTTCATATTTGCCTGCTTGCATTTGTCTGAGGCAATACTGAAACTGAAAAGTACTCACAGGTAATGTGATTTTGCCATGAATTAGCCATTCTGTAGCTGGTTTTTCTGCCACTGTAAATGGTAACTTTTCCAGTTTTTCAATGCTCAGCACTGAATACTTTGCTCCTCTTTGTGCCAATTCGATCTGTTTATCAGTTAGATTGTATTCTGCAAACAGAGCCGATGTGTTGATGAAACGCCAAGGCACATAGCCCGCTCGCAAAGATTGCAGCGTCCAGCTTAATAACACAATAGAACGTAATTGAGACTGGCCTTGCTGTAACATCGCCAAATCTTGTTCTAGTATGTCGATAGCAGAGGATACAATGCCATCCAATGAATATATTCTGGAGGACAAAGTTGTTAACCCATTGTCGACCACAGAGAGTGTTTTCTCTAAATTAATACGATCAAGTTCACGTATTCGTTCTGCGGCCTCCATCTGTGATACTTTCCATGCTTCATTATAGGCAGCATAAATGCCGGCATATATGAAACGTTTTTGACGCGGTTTTCTTGGTCCAAGCAAGAATTCCCTAAGGTCTGCGTCCTTTTTAAGTAAGGTTAAGTGTTGTTTCACATCCTGTAGTGTAGACTTATGCAGCCAATCGAGGCATAATTTGCCTACACTATATGTTGTTACTAACCCCGGATGTTGTCTTTGGACGTATCTTGGGTCTGGCCTATTAATAGTAAAGCCCTGAGTTTTATTCAGGAATCTTTCCTGACAGTTATTCGTGTCTGTGGGCCAGATCAACCATTTTTTCCATTCAGGATTAGATCTGTTGAGTTGTAGTATATTGACAACTGTCACCACTGCCTGTGTAATATTATCAATGGCAGGTGTTGGTACAGAAGGTGTGTTCATCTCTTTGATCTTGGCTAGTCCAAGACAAGATGTTTGTTGGACAGTTTCATTCAAAAACATTATTTGTTCAGGGATGATACAGGCTCTAAATAACGCTTCTAGCCCCTGCACTTGCCAATCTTTAGTACCCCACACAGTTTTTGTGTCTATTGTGTCTTTCCAAAAGTCGAAACCCTGTCTAGACAGTTGGGCATTAAATAATGCAGAATAAATCTGTTTTGTATTTGTTAACATAATTTTCAGCCCTGTCCTCTTTACATTTTTATAGTAAAACATTTCTGGATTAGATGTATTATATCCTGAAAAATATGGAAACTTGTTAGCAAATGTTTTTGAACTACCGTGTGGTGGTGTAGGACAATGCTCCCACTGGTTAAACATAAACACATTTCTAGGATATGCAGATTTATGCAAATAATGATGACCATAGTGGTTATAACAATACAGTTGTTCATAGTCTGATGAACCCTCTAAATATTCATTTTTAGAAAATGCAGCAGATTTTTCTAGGTCATACATTATGTCGTTACAGTCTCAAAGTCCCAATCATCTGAATAGGTACTGGACGTAATTAGATCACTTAGTGAAATTTTAAACAAATGTGGAATGTTCAATTGTTCCGTCGGGCCGAAGATGTCAAAATCTGTTTTGTCCCACACTATACCATCCTGTATAGGAACAGCTGTGATGTTCACTGATGACAAGTCTCTTGCTTCACGATGGGAAGATTTATGAGGTTTCAAAAGTACGTTCACGCCTTTTCATTCAGTATTCACATGGATGTATCTGCCACTTATAAGCACGCTCACAGTTGTAACCAAAGCTAGCCAGAGCAGGAAAACAAAAAGTCCAGATGTAATCCAGAGTTCAATCCATGGAGAAACCAAATAAGTCTTTTTCAGAAAGTGAAGAAAGTCTTGTACTTGCTGCTTGAATTTGAATGATGCTGGCGTCGTTTCAGGTTCACTCGGATCTTCTGAGAACGTATCAAAGTTAATGAAATAGCCAGAAGCAGTTCTATCAATTGTTGGAATTGCATCAGGATTTGTAGAAATCACTGGAACCAGTTCATCACTTGCTACATTGGTGTAGACAGGTGTATTTGGACGAACTGTTACTTGGTGTTCAAGAGGGATGACTTCCATAGCGTTGTTGCTTAGTCCTCCATCTGTTACAGCTGAATTCTCGATTGTTATCAGTCTTTCAGTCTGAACCTCTTGGATAGTAGCGAGAGGAGTGTGTCTGCTACTAGGTCGGAGTCCACGAGGCCTACTATTTAGTATTGGCCACATACTGTGGTTTGATCAGGTCGATGGACACAAATCTTTTCTCCTTTCTTCCAGCAAGGGGCGGCAGAAATACTGTTCTTGTTCCTTGAACTGCTAGGACAGGTACTGGTTGTCTGTAAGAAGGTCCAAATTCCTTCTTGTCCGCAATTTTTCTCTGACTAGATCCCCAACTTTTGGAATCCAGACAGGCCTTGCTGGGACCGCCGATTTTCCCCAGTGGTGGTTGGCTGTAGGAATACGTTGCTTTGTTTCGTTCTTAACTCATTCAGTTCCTGTAAAACAGCCAAACGATCTTTGATATCAAACGGTTTACTTTCCACCACTGTGCCTACGTGTTCAAGGTCTGGTACCCACATTCTTGTCCCAAATAGGACCTCATATGGAGTGACCCCCCCCTAGAGAACTTCTTGGCAGATTGTTCAATGAGCGTTGGACCCCATTAAGGTTTTTGACCCACCCATCACCCGAACCTAATACCCTAGCTGTTATAGACTGCTTTATGTCCCGGTTTTTCCTTTCCACAACCGAATTTCCCTCAGGATGGAATGGAGAGGAGTACCGCAATGCAACGCCCAGACTGGCCATGGCTTCTTTGTAAGCCCGAGAGCTAAACGCAGGACCCTGGTCAGAATGTAGCGTGCCTATTGCGTATGTGCCGATAAAGACTCGCAAATCTTTTATAACAGTTCGAGCGTCAGCTGAGCGCTGAGGCCATATCCATAGGAACTATATTCAGTATTTGTGGGAATGCCTTTGTCCAGTAGGACGCAGGCGCGTAGATAGTCTAATGCTGTCTAACAATGGTGTCTGTACTGGGTTGCCGCATTCGCAGCATGGTGTCTGGTGGCTCTCTCGCTGTAATTTACAGTCTAAGCAGTTGTTGATGAATATGTGAATTTCTGTATTCATTCCAGGCCACCAGTACATCTCTTTTAACGTCAAAATTGTCTTAGAGATCCCTTGATGTGACAGACCCTCCCCCAAATGTGTTTCATAAATCAAGGCTGCTCTACGTTCCATGTTTGGAATTACCCTATCCTCCACTCCAGGGATTCGAGCAAAAGGAACGTTGTTCGCATCAATTACATAAGAGTACTTGAGTGGAAACTTTTTTGGTAACGCTGCACTGCTGCCTTTGCTTGAAGCATTGACAGCCAACATTATCTCACCGTCTATTTGTGTTTTTGAACGAGTGATCGCAGCTACGGAAGCCGTCTGCACAGCCCCCTTTGCGGCTTCATCAGCCAATGAATTCCCTGCAACGTGAACGCCATCACGTTGATGACTCAGTGTGTGGATCACGTGAGGCTTTGGTAGTTCGTTTTTCAACTGAACTACTTGTTCCCAAAGCGTTTTGTGCTTTATTGTGCCACCTTTCGCATCTTTGAAACCATTTTCAAGCCAGTTTTGTATATATTCATTATACGACTGAACACAGTAAAAGGAATCGCACACTATTAGTGTGGGGAATTCTCGATCTGTACTTTCAAGTGCCAGTTTGAATGCTTGTAGTTCAGCTCGCTGAGCTGTACAATCTCCTAGAGACTGCGTTTTTGTGACCATAGGTCTGAAGATGCCATTTCGCATGCGACCTTTAACGATTGCACACGCTGCACTGTAAGCTTGCTTACTCCCTGTTGCGGGTTGTGCTGATCCGTCAGTGTAAATTATGAATTCGTACTGATCGAGAGGCAGAATTTCAGTAGGCAGAGGACATTCTTGTTCATATTGCAGGAATGCTTGTGTTTTTAAATCTGGATCAAAAACATATTCAACATCTGTTGCAGGTGGAGAATTAACCCATTGTATCCATCTTAGATGTAATGCTTTAGCATTTGGAATGCTTGCTTTTGTGACCGCTTCTAAAGCTGGTACCGGGGTTACGACAATAATGCGTTTCCCTTGGGCTAAGGTTCTTTCTTTTGCTACAGCGGTTTGAACTGCTGTCAGAATTTTTTCAGTTGAACTGAATCGCATTTCCGCTTGTGTGTACAAATGAGATTTGTATGCGATTGGTATTTTCTCACCCTCATTGAAGGTTAAGTAGGTGAATCCGCATTGACCCAAAATTATTCGGATCACCAAATTGCGTTGACTTACGCGTGTTTGTAAGTGATTTGTTGCTAACATGTTAGCCTGGAGTGAACGCAAGATTTCTGTGTGTTCCTGTGTCCAGTTTCTGATCGAAAAATCAGGTTTGATTAATGCGTAGAGAGGTTTAACCCTTTCTGCGTAATTTAGAATGTATGTTCTTCCAAAATTTAGGAAACCCAGGATGGATTGTAAGTTTTTAGCGTTTTTGGAGGTTGGAGTAGCGCACACTTTTCTAAAAAGTTAGCTGCCAAGCTCTTGCCTTCACTTGAAAGCTCATATCCTAGAAATAGGACATTGAGATGGGCAATTCTGGATTTTTAAAGTTGAACTTGTAGCCCTCAGAGGCGAAGCCCAGTATAATGGTGCTCACCCTGTTCAAGTGTTTTTCCAGGTCATCGTCTGTCAGATATATGTCATCGACATAGGACAATGCCTCATTGTCATAAATTTGTAGTAACTCCGTTACCCTCGCTGAGAATAACCCCGGGCTGTTCTTGAACCCTTGTGGGAGTCGACAAAAGTGACGCTGGGTCCCCATTATGGAGAATGCTGTTAATTACCTGCTTTCAGGTGCTATGTTTTGACAAAAGAAACCATTTGAGATGTCTAATGTTGTTTTGTATTTTTTACGCACAATGTTATTCATTAATGCTGTGCTATGTGCATTTTGCACTGCAAAAGTTTTAGAACAAGTGTTTAGGTGTCTGTAATCCAAAACTAGACGATATGTATTGTCTGGTTTGGAGACAGGAAACAAAGGATTGTTCATTGAGGAGGTGCATGTTTCAATCACCCCTTGATATTCAAGTTGATCTAAGATCTCCCTGAGCTGTTTTTTAGCTTCTTGCTTTATTGGGTACTGCCGTTGTGCAGTTGGTTCATGTTTCAGATGTATTTTATGGTGAGGTGAATCCTCATCCCATCCTACATGATTTTTATATAATGCTGGGGCCTGGGCCACTGCCCATTTCCTGGCATAGGTATATCTTAGGTGCATTGGTATATGGTTGGAGAAGGCAGGCATAATAATGTCCTCGCCATGTGGGCACTCCCTGACAAATTGTGGTGGCCAGTCCTTTTCTGCTAGAAGTATGTCATAGCCCTTTGATAGTCTTTCCCAAAATAGTGCTTTCACCTGTCTAGGTTTGTCTCCCTCCATCCGGAGAGTTATTTCATATAACTTTTGTGGAGTACTAACCCTGGTGTCTACAGTCTCTACTTTAATGTACTCATTCAAGTCCACTATCTCCAGAAGTTCCTTCAGGTTCTGGCGAGCTATTGTGACTTCTGCTGCACTGTCCAGCATTGTCTGAGCCCATTCTCCGTTCTTGAGTTGTGTTCTCAGTATTCTCGGCATGTCTGATCTTTAGACCTGCTACTTTCTTTTTGGAGAATTGAGGTTTTACTTTAGTTTTTGGAGCGTGTTTGTCGTCTTTCGATTTCACGCGTTCTTCTCTATGTTCCGAACGTCCTCTTCTTTCCGAAGTCTGTGATGAGATCTGAAAGGGACGAGAGGAACGTGTATCAGTATCTTGATACCTGTCAGGCTTTCTCAAATTATCCCTATTCCTGAGGTTATACCTCCTTTCAGAGGAGCTCCTTTTGAGGAGACCTACCTCGAGATTGAGAACGTTTCTCATTTGAATTTTGTTTATTAGTCTCCCACTTCTTTTTAGAAGATGTAGGAGTTTGTTTAATTGAGTCCTTCTCAGGACTTTCAGATAGCTTCGGCTTCACTGGTCTTCCACCCAAACTATCTCTGCCTAATTCTGCATAAGATTGTTCTATTATTCTGGGTAGCTCAGTTTGATGTTCTGTAACATCAAATTCCCTTAATTTTGGCTGATCGCCACTGCTGCTGCCTCTCCTTTAATATTTGATAATATTATTGTTGAGACCTGGTCGAAATTTTTCAGTAATTTCATACCTAAATTTAGAGCAGGTTCTGCCCCGTATTCATTTTGAATTTGTTTCAGGACATCAGGTATTACCGCAATTGACGGAATGCCATGTGTTTTAGTATAGATGGCAGCAAAGACTGAGCCCCAAGTGGTGCAGTCTTCCAGTTGTGGTGTGATCCCCATTGGTAAACTGATTGTCAGTATTCTGTGTTTCTCATACGGGCTAGTATTTGGAAATACTGCTTCGATTTGAGTAATTTTTTGAGCTATCCAGAATGGAATTTGCTCACGTTTTGTGGGCATTTTACCCATGACTGCGTATAGAGTCTGTGGTGTAATTTTCAGTGTATTCCCCTGTTGGGGAGTTTGATTTGGAATTGTTAATGGTTGCTGGACTGTAAAAGTCCGCATGACATATTGGACCAATTGTCTGTAGATTTTTATTAACTCCGTGAGTTGAGTAAGTAAGTCCTCGTCTGACATCTCTTCAATGTCAGGATGAGGTGTGTAGCCGGCTAGAATCGGCCATGTTGCTCCTGGTCTACCTAGTGGACCGAGCCTGGTAATGTTTTTGTGATGTTTTAGGGCGCCTTTAAACCAGAGCTGATGCTCTTGGTATGTTAATGGAATTTCAATATCCTCGAAAGGAATGTATTCCTCTGGTGGATCATCTTCTTTGTAGAAGTGAAACACGTGTGTTACTGGATTGGATTCAGGAAATATTACCCATGAATAGAATACCTCTGTCTGAAAGGATTCGTGTGCCTCTATCACGAAAACTGCTCTACCTCCTCTTGGTGGTAGGCCATGTTTTATGAGTTTTAGAGTGATTGCTCTTCTTAAGTTTGGAGTGATGTCTATAACACCCTCCTCGGTTTCAATAAAACCTGTAAAGTAAAAAACTGCTGCTAGGGCTGGATCAGCCGCAGCTTCACCGTTTCCGGCTTCAGTCATTTTGTTGTTGTTTTTTTTAAAATGTAGAACAAGTTTCAAGGAAACAAAGATAAGGTGCACAATATTTTGGAACACTGTATCCTTCAACGTTGAGCAAACCAAACAGCTAATATATAGGGTACTGCCCTATGTAGCCGTGGTGGATACTTAACCCTGCCCACTCCAGACATCTTTTGGAGTATATGGGTAGGGGTCTCTGAGAGAAAAAGCACGGCTGAGTTACTCAGTATCTAACGTTGAATTACCGCCTTACCAAACCGTTGGGCGCCATGTAGTGTAGCTCCTATTTCCCTAATAGGCTCTGCGCATTGGAATAATATATCCTATAGGTTTGACATAGGACTAAGGTCAGTATGTCCCTATCGAGTATATTAAACTTAATTACTTGTGCCAGCTAGCTCAGAGGCCACTAGAAACTCCTTGTCAAACAAGAAGGGAGTAGTTTCTGGCAGCCGCAAAACATGACCACTTTGTTTCCCTTTAGAATCAGAACGTTTCCCAGAGTCGTGGAAACAATAGATAACTATTTCACTCAGCTCAATCGTGCATGCTTAGTTTTCTCCAAGTTACACAGAAAGAATAGACGGGCGTTTCAATAAAAGATTTATTGAACAGTCTTGTTTCTAGTGTAAGTAAAATGTGCTGTTACGATCACAAGACAGTATGCGAGATAAATAATGTACAGTGTGAGCAGTAGAAATAAATAATACTGCGATAGCATTATCTTTTAGTATATATGCATTTACATAAATAACACAGACTAAAAATGCGAGTACTCATACGATGCGTTTCTAATCTAGTTCTACCCCAATGTACCTAACCTAACCTAGGTATAGGGAGAAGTATGAAGTAGGTGAAGTATTCCTTACTATGGTATACTAAGAGTATGTTAAGCCTAGTATGCCTAGTATGCCAAGAGTCCCTCTAGGTTCTAGTCAGCTCCATACCTGAAGAATGAGAAAGGTAGGAATCTCTTTGCCAGACTCGAACTCCAACACCCCGCAAGGGAAGTCAGATCACTGGAACCTGGACTCTCTGCGTGCAGGGATGACAGCGTCTTCTCAGTGCGTCAGGCCGGGAAATGGGCTCCTCTGAAGTCGAGGTCTCCTCTAGTTTACAAGGGCTAGGGAAGGTATATTTATACCTGAGAGGTACCTCACAATGTTAGCATTGACGTGAATCGGTCAGCGGAAGACGTCATGGATGAACCCCTAAGGTATAATGGTTCATGCATAATAGATGAGTCCTTGAAGAAATCAATAGTCCTGTGCTAGGGAAACTCCCGAAGCCTAAGGGTCTGTTCTTCAAGAACTCGTTGTGACGTTAGGGTGGACGGATGTCGGAGACCATGCCTGTATTTGGATTGCACGGTTTAATGCCTAAATAAGGACTGGGATTTTATGCCTATATAAGGGCAGGGCGAATTGTGCCTATATAAGGACATGATACAGGAAAGCCCGTGTATGGACACCCTAAGAGGAATACAACACCCTCACTAAGGAACCGACCCCACAACCCCGCTCCCCAATCCTTCTCAGGGACCCGGTGGGAAGTCATGGCTACCTCATAGGCCTTGAACCATTGCCCAATATCATCATTCTTAAAAAACTCTTTAACCACATCTTTAGGAATATACACCCTAGCCTCAACAGGCATTGACGGTGCGCTGCCACCAGAGGGAGTAATCTCTAAGCTCCTAGCTTTCAAATCCAACTCCCTCAAACTTTTCTCATGCTCAAGCTGCATTCTCTTTTCTTCCAGGGCCAACTTCCTAATTTCTAACTGCCCACTCATTTTTGCCAGCTCCAACTCATGCATCCTATTCTTTTGTCTGTCCTCCAGCTCTTCTGGGGACAGACCTCTGGCAGAAACACTGCTACCCACGGGGGAAGATGCTCTCCTCTCCCCTGGACCCACTGGCCCATCCAGCTGCTCATCTGCATTGTCAGCCCCCTCCTCATTCTCAGGGGTCTTTCTTGCTTCAACCCAGGCCCTCAGCGCCTTTTGGAAATCATCCTTCTTGGAGATTCCGGTCATAGAAACTTTGAACTTTCTGCAGAAGTGCTTGAGCTGGTTAACGGTGTAGCATTCCAGTTTCTCCTCTTCCCAATCATTATCAACAGATACTATCACAATCACCTCAGTGACATGTTCCTCCCTCCACCTCGGCATTATCCACGGCTTCTACGGACGATACCTATTCCTGAACTCCTTGGGTATCCCCCCAAGAGTTGAGACTGCGTGCCTTCTTGTATAATGTATCTACTTGTTTTAATTTTTATCCCACGTGTAGCTGGGACTATAGACTGTGTGCTTTCCTTGTATAATGTATCCCCTACTGTACCCAATTGATCCCTCCCTTCCTAACGCTTTGTATACCACCCCTAATCCTGTAAAGCGCTCTGATACCCTCACGGGTCTGGTTCGCGCTCTATAAAACTATAAAATAAATAAATAAAAAACTATGGATGCTGCTGTATCCATGGTGATTAAACTTGGCAGTTTTTAGCAAAAATAGAAAGGCAAAAAAGAATATCTACCAAAAATATGTGGTTGCGTTTTGGTCTGCACTCACTAGGTAGTGTTCCCCAATCACTGTACATGAGTCACAAATGCAAGTCCAGAATCCCCACTGCTGACCACCAATGTTAGAACTGGGGGTCTCTAGTTGGCAGAGGTAGGTACCTTTGTCCAAATAGGGACCCTTGCTTCTAGTCAGGGTAAGGGGGTACACTCCTGAAATAACCCCTGCTCACCCTCTTGGTAGCTTGGCACGAGCAGACAGGCTTAGTTCAGAGGCAGTGTGTAAAGCATTTGTGAACAGATACAGTAATCCAGTGACAACACTACAAATGGACACCACACCGGTTGTATTATAAAAATAAGTATCTTTTATATAGATTTACTACAAGACCATAAACGACAAAAATAATCCACAATACTGTACTTTAAAGATGGTAGAATTAGCTTGAGTCTCTTAAAATGAAAATGCGACACTTTGAGTTCAATGTACCTTAAGATGCGTAACGCAGGGCAACGAAAAGTGTTGCAGGGAAGGTGATGCGGTAGTCCCTTACACGCAAGGAGGGTGATGCGTTGAAGATCTGGTGCAAAAGAAACAAAGTGGCGTCTTCTTGGTGTTGCGACAACGAAGAGGTGATGCGTGCACGCCCGACGGCCGTGCGGCGATTTCGATGAGTCTTTGGAGCCGCGACAGGCCCTGCGACACGCTTCCCTGGCGATGCGACTGCGTCTGATGCGAGGTCGACGATCTTCTCCTGGGATGCGGGGCGCGCCTCGTGTTGCGATGCGTCGGCGTCTGATGCGAGGTCGATGCTCTGCCCCGGGGATGCGACGGCGTCTGTTGCGACGGCGACACTTTTCTCCGGTGCTGCGAGGCGCTTCAAAGGATGCGAGGGTGTCAGCGGCGCACTTCTTCGGGGATGCGCCGGCGTCTGATGCGACGTCGACACTCTTCTCCGGCGATGCGAGACTCAGCGGCTGCGGCGACACGCTTCTTCGTGTTGAGTCGCGCTTCCAGCTCCCAGAGACACGCAAGTGTGTCAGAAGGTCCAAATTCCCAGCAAGGGAATACAAGGGGAGCTGGTGGGTGAAGTCTGTTGTCCCTGAGACTTCAACAGGAGGCAAGCTCTAAAATCAAGTCCTTGGAGATCCTTCACAAGTTGATGAAAGTACACACAAAGTTCCCTTCTCCTTTCTTTGGCAGTCAGGCAACCACTGCAGGCAGATCCCTCTAGCTTAGGGATAGTCTTCTCCTCAGTTTCTTCTTGGTTCCGCTCCTCAGCAAAGGTTTCTTCTTGTTTCCCAAAAGTGATCTAATCTCCTAGGGGTCTGGGTCCCCTTTTTATACACCTTTTCTCTTTGTTCTCTGAAGGCAGAGAGGCCTCTGCCTAGTCCAAAACCAGTTCTGGTCAGTCCTGGAGCACTTTGTTTACAGGACTCCTTCTTTCCTTTCAGAATGTGGGGCAGAGTGCTCAGCCGCCCGGCAGGAAGTGGAGCCAGCATTGTGGAAGGCAGGCACAGCCCTATTCAGACCCAGGTGCAACTCCTCCCTCCACTCTGGATGCAGATCTCTCTATTCAGCCCTGTGCTGACTCACCCTGTCTCCTGTAGCCACCCCCAGCCCCTGTCACTCAAACTCCAGACAAGGAATACACAACCTAGCAGAGGCAGGCTTGGATAGTTAGGCAAGAAAATACCCACTTTCTAAAAGTGGTATTTTCAAACACAGAATGTTAAAACCAACTTCACTAAAAGATGTATTTTATCATCCTGAGTTCAGGCATACTAAATTCGTTTTTCTACCATGTTCCCTGGGTCAGTTAGGATTATAAGGTGTAATAATCAAACTGCCCATTCTAGCCTATGGGGAGCAGGTAGCCTTGCAATAGTGAAAAACGAAAATGGCTGTAATTCACTATTAGGACATGCCACACACACCAGGGCATGTCCTACCTTATACTTACAATGCACCCTGCCCTAGGGCCTACTTTAGGGGTGACCAACATGCAGTAAAGGGAAGGTTTAGGGCCTGGTAAGTGGGTGCACTTACCAAGTCGACATGGCAGCCCTAGGCTGCACACAGGCTCTGCAATGGCAGGCCTGAGACACTCTTTACAAGCAAGCTGCTTCTGTGGGTGGCACAACCAGTGCTGCAAGCCCACCAGCAGCATTGGATTTACCAGCCCTGGGCACACTCAGTGCACTGTACTAGGGACTGACAAGTAAACCAATCATCCAATCATGGAGTCACTAATACATACATCAATTTACAATAGGGAGCACTTGCACTGTGGCACTGAATAGCAGTGGCACAGTGCCCAAAGCATCTAAACCAGCAAAAACAGATCAATAACATTGGAGGCATCATCAAAAAATGGAAGGGAGACCCACGCCAAGGATGCCAGGTCTAACAACAACCCTGAACACACTTCTGATCTCCTTTATTTGGGGTTCAGGCCGACGGCGCCTGAGCCTAGCGAAGTTATTGCTTCCATCTGACGCTGGGGGAATGGGAGCTCCTGATTTCTACGCCTACTGCTTAGCCTCTCAGCTACAATGGCTTTCCTACTGGCTAGCTGGGCGTAATTTACAGGAAATAGCATATTCAGAGCATATGCTAGCCCAGGGTACATTACACAGACTACTCTCTCCGAGCGGCATATTGCATCACACAGCGGGAACTCTTCTTAGAACTGCCATCATTTACTGGAAACAGGCGTTGAAATACACGAATACTCTTCCCGCATACTCGTCGAATATTCCCTTACTAGGCATCCCAACTACATCAGGAACACTAACCACTCGCCGGTTGGACCTGTGGACGCAGGCTGGAGTGACGACTATAGGGGACCTATTTGGTGATAAAATGCTACTTACACACTCTGATTTCATAAATGAGAGGGGTGTCACAGACTCACTGTTTTTGACCTACGCGAGCCTGACACGGTATGTTAAACAATATTGGGCACCTCATGGTGCAGAGCCCGATACCCATGAGTGGGTTCATCTAATGTACCTTATGGGGACTGGTAGCCACTTAACCAGATGGTTCTACCGAGGCATTCGTGCTCACCGTCCTACCCCCCTCGCCGCGACTCGTACCAAATGGGAACTGGATATTGATAGGCCATTGTCTGACAAGGAGTGGGCAACAGTATTAGAATACCCGAAACGGGTTTCCCGTAACTCCCGTTTCAAGTTCATTCAATATATGATCACACAAATAGCGTACTTGACCCCCCATCGCCTGCATTCCATTTTTCCTGCTCTCCTGCCACACTGTCCTCGATGCCCCGAGCAAGATGCCAATTTGTTTTATATGCTGTGGGACTGTCCTACCTTGAGGACATACTGGGGGGGTATAATCACGATCCTACAGGAGGTAGTAGGGAACATGGGATGGCATAAAGTAGCAGCAAGTATACTAGGTCTATACAAAAGACGTAAAGAACTTAAAGTACAAACCAGGTTTGCGGACTTAGCTTTACTCCTTGCTAAATGTGGTATCACTAAGAGGTGGAAATCCCCAAGGTCCCCTACAATACTTAGGGCCTGATTCTGATGCGGTTTGGAAAAGCTTCCCGACCGAGGGCCCGATTCTGATGCGGGTTGGAAGGCCTCCTAACGGCATTTGCTCCTTCCAAATCGGATCGGGAACGTGTCTTCCCGACCGAGGGCCCAATTCTGATGCGGTTAGGAACAAATGTTCCCATTGAAGTCAATGGGAGTTCAACCAAATCGTATCTGGAAGCATCCGGATGCATCCTACTCCGCCGGTCGGACTTTCCCGATCCGAGTGGGTCGGACACCATTTCCCAACCGATTCGGTCGGGAAGCTTTTCCAACCCGCATCAGAATCGGCCCCTTAGTTGGAAAGATGAAGTAGAGAGTTGGGGTCTAGCAGAGAGTGTGGCGATCCGCAGGGAAGAGAAAAGTGGCCTGAGGAAGGAACCGATCGCTATGAGTTGGGACCAACTGTTGGAATCTTTCAAAGCATTCGACATCCTGACGTTGTAGACGTTAAACCCAGGGACTCCATTGTTGTAAATTCACATATGCATAAGTGGATTTCCGTTATTTAGCCTTGACTTGCACCCGATTTGAGTACTTATTCTGGCACTAGGCAATTATCAACTAAATTGGAAACGATATGGGGAGGTGGGCTCGTCAGCGCGGGTGGGGAGTTATTCATAAGTATGTTACTGTCAATTTATTTACACAGGTACTAGCTCATTGCTACACAACACGACATGAAGATACGATCCGTTCCAATGACGACTGCTCCACTGATTGTCCGTGTAGGTGGGGGCATGTTTGTATTACGTGAATGCGCACTGCTATGTCTTTCTCGGGTGTTGTTACCACACTGCGTATGTAAATGGTTCTGTTATGAAGAAAATAACACTTTTATGGCTTTTCTACCTGTACTGTAACTGGAAACGATGAATAAAGTTTGTTAAAAAAAAAGACATGCCCTCATGCTTCGTGAAAGAATATAAATGTTTCCAATTCTTGAAGACGTAATGTAGCTTGTCTTCCAGCTCTGGACCAACCCGCCTAGATCATTTCAAGGCATGTAAAGGGCTGCTGATCAATGTTAAAGTCCTTCAGAAACAGGTTTCGCCCCACTACAATAAACACATCACTGACCGGGCTGAGGCTCTTACAACATTCATACAAAATTGCTGAAAACAGTTCCACTTATTGGTTCATTTCTTGCTGTAACTGCTCTGAATAGAGCTTTGAAGTCTGTAGTCAATGACTAAGTCATGAAGGCTCCACAGATACCAGCACAAAATGCTAAATGAGACCCTTAGTACATCTTCTTCAAGGCTGAGTCCACCTTCTTCTATACTGGATCTTTCAAAACAATTTATAGTGCCATTGATGATCTAATGACAAGACTGACAACCACAGAGTAAACATGTACCGTCTCTGGTAATTTGTTCTCCACAGCATCTAGCATATAGAAGTGTGCCATAAATATTGGTAAATTAATCATATCAGGATCTTTCCTTTCCAACATCAACAACATGCTGAAGGTCGGGAACCCCAACACTGATCATTTTCTGGAACTGATACAATCAGTCTTTTCTGAAGTTCCTGGAATGTCAGCAGAAGGAAAACACCCATTCTCTCTAACATGGGACATGAGTTAAGGAAGCGTTTCCTTAGTTATATGTTTGCCTCTCCGGTCACCAGATAGTAGATAATTCACTCTACTCTGAGTCTGAAAGACTGCAATATAACTTGCCATATTCATTAGAGTTCTTAGTTTAAGATTCTGTCTTCTTTAAGATTTCCAGAGATCAACAATGATATTTCTTATCCTGTTTTCTTCCTCACTATCTCTGCCCTGCCTTGATCTCCTGGAAAGGGGGATCTGAAAGTGCCCAATATTTGAGGGGGACGGGTGTCTTGTTTTTGAAGAATGTTTCCCCAGAAACAAAATGCAAGGAGTCTGCCAGGATTTCTGTAGAATCACACAGCCAGGTTCTCTAATATGGCTAAAGAATTACCTAGTACTATCACAAGCAAGTAGTTGGCAACAATAAAGGATTCCTTGTGGTGGACACTTATCCATCCAGGACATAGGATTTAAATCATTCCTTATGACAGCCAAAGCCTCCTAACGACCTGCATCCCAAACTGAAAGCCTGTGCATGTGCTGTAAATATTCCTTAACCTGCAAAAAGGATCACTTCAACCAGGCTTAAGGAAGCAACACAAGAAGATGTATCTCAGGAGCATGGTAAGGCGCCCCCATGACAAACTCTGCAGTGCTCTACAGTGCTCTGGCTAGAGAGCATATCCACACTACCTCAGTTTGCTACTTACTAGTTGGTTTCCTGGTTCCTCCGAAGCCTGGCAGGAGTGGATTTCAGATAACTCCAATGGGGACCTAAGCCTGGCAAAAACCTCATACCTCTCGAAATCCTCATCTTAGTCAAGACGGGAGACTCACGATTTTTGCAACCAAAAATGGCTTTATTTTGGCTGTCTCCCACCTGAATTTACCTTTCCTTCAATAGACGTCAATGGGTGAATGAATTCGCCTGATTATTTCTTAAAAAGCTCCCACTTTTCTCTTCTAAAATGCTGCCATGTATGCAAGAAGAAGGTTCTGGTAATGACAGTCCTATTATGGAGCCCAGCTAAGGGTGAGTAGGGCTTGATTTTGACAGAGCAGGGTTTTCTATATCCTAATGTTTGTATATAGTCATTAAATAACCCCGCCACTGGTTGTATGGACCTTTGTTAATCAACAAGGAGAAATAAAAAAAGAGCAAACATCTAGATCAATCCAATAACATCCTAAATCATTAAGGGCCTTCAGTACAGCCAATAGAGAGAATTTGTGTGAGTTAAAGGGTTTTATTTTCAGTTCTTTCAGTATTTAATAATTTATTCAGGACGAATCAGTCTCTTAACAATCAGCATTAAAAGGAACGTAATCCAATAATTTATATTTCAATATAAGGTAAAATAGAATATTAGTCAACATTATAATAAAAATTGAAATAATACAAGAAGCGTGTTCCATAAAATGGAATAAAATAGAGTATGGTGTCAATTCAGATACCCAATAAAGAGTTCTGATGAGAGAATCAATGCATAGGCATAAAGACATTGCACGCCAAGCTGGAATGTATTCTCAGGTAAAAATCAGCAGACGTCAAAGAAATAGGCTAAACAACCTCTCATGTAGAGAAGTATTGGAAACTCAAAGATAAGTCTCTTGTCAGAGAGTCGGAGAAGGAATCCGCCCGCTACTCTAGGAACATGCACTAATATAAACACACAATATTCTAAACAGCAATATATTTTATTTTGTCTTCTTCATCCTCCAATAGAGTTTCAGTAAACTCCTGTGAATAAGCAAACACCTCTTTTTCTTATAGTCATAAAATAGTCCATAGACGTTAGACTTTGAAAAGATACATTGTTCACATTCTGTAATTCAGACTGTTCTTCTCATGAATTTGAATTTGAATTTTTATTACATTTGCATAGTTACTTAAAACCATTGCAATACGAATTTCAAATAAGACAATAAAATCATAATGAGATGTTAATTACACATTTGCAAAATTCATGTTTCATTAAAAGCTTAAAACCGTTAAATTACTAACAGATTAAAAATGCTTTGTTCTTCATACAAATAGCTCTCAATATAAATTGTACGTTCTGCCCGGCTTCATTACTCTGTCTGGGCAGTGCTATTGCCAAGAGAGGACGTTATTGAAAGACCAGTCCAAGTGCTTATATGGAGGCTTCCCAAGTCGACCTTATTGGGGGCAGACTCGTATCATAGATAAAAGAGTGGACACAGTAGTCCCTGTTCTTCTCATGAATCATCCTTCCTGTTTCCTCCTCTCCTCCCATTGAGAACCTATCAGCTGTTTAATACAAAACAAATGCCTATTCACTAACTAACAGAAAGCTTTTAGAAAGTTAAAACTTCTGCAGAAAAAGAGAAGAAAAACTTCTTGTGGAAAATAACGACTGAAAGTGAAAAACAGGCCTTTGAATGTTAATGCTTTATTTTCAGTTAATATGGCATTGAGAGTTAGGCTAACTTAAATCAGCACTTATTTATCTCACTTGAAGGCCTATAACATTTAAGTATGATTAACTACTATAAACTTTTGCGTGTAGTTTATGTCGCTATTTAAACATAGGCTTTGCACATTTATAATAAAAGGCGTTTTTGTTTACAAATGAAATTTGCTCTTCCACATTGTATCACTCCTGTTTGTTCCTGTCTCAAGAGTTGGGAATGAGGACAAGGGATGTACAGGTAATTGCTTTTTCCAGGTGAAGTGTTAAGGTAGGTTTTTTCATGCAACATATGACTTGTAGAGTGCATATTGGGAACTGCGTCTGGGTGGGTTCAGGTTGTGAACGGGTGTGCATGTAGGGGCACAATTGTGAGCTCTGAAGTTCAGGCTGAAGACAGTGTGACTTTCTCACAGTACCTGTCTTGGGTCATAAAAGTGTTGAGACTACATGCTCGTCCAGCCCATGGCCTCTCTGCAGAGCACACACAGCAATCGCCACATGTTTGCTAAATGTAATTACCATTTTTATGTGAAAGGAGTTTCAAAGCTGTCAAAATAGGAACAAGCACTGACAAAGCCAATAGGTTTCGCCTCTGCAAATTCAATTGGCTTTGTCAATGTTTTGTTAGACATATTACACAGCAGCACAAGCTGAATGGATATGAGGAAGGAGAGTGGGGGACACGAGGTAGGAGGGTGGTGGTCACGAGGTAGGTTGCGAGAGCATGGAGGAGGGAGGAGGACGTGGTGGGTTAAAACCGAAAGGGGGGGTCCTTCCAAACAACAGAGGGTGGTGCATTTACACACCAGGATGGAGAGAAGACGGCTACAGATGCACTGTTATGGAGTGCTCGCTAAGTCTCCCTGTGAAATGTAAGTTTCACTCCAATAGCTCCAGGTCGTAGTTGCGCTACATAAATGCATACATAAAGGGGTAAATATTAAGCAGAGACAGCTAACTGTGGCTACCGAGTGAAGGCACACAGGATTGGGGGTGTAGTAGCAACAATGGGAAAGTAACCATGGGTGTGAGGAGGCAGCTAAGATGGAGGATTTGTAACAAAGAATGATAGGAAAGTAAGGGAGCTGGAGTAAACCGTCGAGAAGGAGCAGTAGAAAATGGGGCCCTCCAGAGGGGTTGTGGTGGGATAACCGTGAATGGGAGAGAAAGGATTGCAGAAAACGTGGGCTCATTAAGTGTCCCTGTGAAATGTAAGTTGTGCTCATGTAAAGCACTCCACTACATAAATGCGCCAACAAAGGTGCAGGAAGACAACAAACACGACAAACACATGCACTCGTATGGAGTGCTCATTTGGAAATGATAAAAAATGTACCTTCTGAGTGCGTCGTCAGTGGAAGGACACTGGCCAGTAGCCAGTGGCCAGGAACAGGAAGCTGTACTCGTGCCAAGATCCACGCCACGCCATGGACTGCAATGCAGCGCAGAAAGAGAAAGCAGACAGTGTGCTGACCAATCAGAAGTATCTAAATTAGAGCAGTGACGAAATGAATGAATGGTAAGTTCAGGTAAGTATTGAAAGAAAGTTTTTATTAAAATGCAAAATAATCTAGTTAAAGTCACATGTGCAACGTTAACGTGTAATTTATATCGAACTGACACAACATTAAAAGTGCAAAACGCAGTATGTAGTTATATCTATCAGGACTAGGCCTCAGAATGTCTAAGCAAGCTTAACAATCAACTAAACCAAATGTGCCTAGACGTGCACAAAATACTTAAAGGTTGACCTTACCCTGTCATGCCTTTAATAAAAGCTTCCCATTACATTGCAGAATGTTCCTGATTAATAATAATGTTTTGCAAAGTTTGCTAGAAACACTTTATTGTTGCAAAAAATGAATCCTTATTTCACACACTAAATACAATGCATGAATAGAAAATGTTAATCTTTTAACATATTTTCTCATTTATAATGAAGAGATGTGGTGCTGAATAATATTAGTTGCAGCTGATGTCTCTATTTCAAAAAACCTATTGTTTAGCTAACATACAATTTATTTCATTAGAAGGTTAAGAATGTGGTCATACCCATGGGAAAGGAGGACTAAGAATCGAAAGGCCTCATACATAGACATAGTTTCAATAATGTTTCATATTTTGTGGTGATTCTTTGTAAGGTCATTGTGAGGCATCCTGAGAAAGGCAGAGGTGAGTCTGTTTTCAGAAAAACACTGAAAGCTGATTGGACTAGAGGAGAAGATGATGTAACACGAATTGCAACATTTCTTTTTGACTGTTCATAATAGTGTGTGTTCATAGAGTAGGTTAACACTCTCATCTTATACTTTTTACGCTCAACTCTTTTCCCTTTATGCACTTACCCATACGCCAGATCCATTCTAAAGCTGAATGCTAATGGCTCAATGCTGAAGGCTGAACGCTGATGTGCCATCACTTTTCTGACCTGATTGCTGATTGCAGTTGCTACTGCTACTGAATGGCTATTTTACTTCATTGCTGAGACTCTACTGAGTTTGGTGAATCTCTCTTTATGGGAAGTTCAGCTATTACTGACTGATGGAACTTTGAGCTTCATGCTCTATCTCACTCTTGACTCTCAAAGTTGAACTCTTTATGGGTTCCTACTAACACCATTTTGCCCCATTCTCTATAATAGGGAGTCTTTCCTGTATGGAACACGCTGAATGCATTATTTGTTATGATTTGTTCTAACCATATTTTTAGGATCAATTTTGTAATTTGACTAATACATTTAAGTAATTGAATAAAAAGAAACAGAACTTACTAAACTTTTAATGAAAATAAAACCCTTTAAACTATCAAAACTCTCATAATTGACTGAACTTAGAAATAGAATTGTGATTTTTGTGATGCTTAGCTCCTGATCTTGTCATAAATGACGGCAAAGGTCTGTCACAGAGATGTAAAAGACAAACACCTGAGTGGGGATCAACCCTGTTGTGTGAGATAGAGATTCTAAATCTTTTTTATTTAAATTGATTACCGCTCCAGCAGTATTGGGCCGGTTTTAAGCCTCCTCTAAGATTTTTTTTGTTTGAATACAAGAGATTTCGCAAGCACAACGCGAGCGCTGTGCAGTCGAAACCTCAAAGGGGAAAATGCTTTGTTAACAGGTGATAGAAAGCGGGGGTATGTGAGAAAGAGGGAGCATTGGGAAGGGAGGTCAAGCAAGGAAATACATGCAGGACAAAAGACAGTGATGAAGCTGAAGGCGATGAAGTGTGGAATATTAAAATGGACGGTTTAAGAAAGATGTGGGGAGAAAAAGGGTTTGACAAACAGTTTGAGTGACTGTAGAAGAAAGCGGCCTAAATGGGAGAACAGAAGCGACAATTCAAAGTACACTACCCCATAACGGACTTTAGTAAAGTTTAATTCACAATCTCATATTTTCAAATTTGAAAAATTGTCAAATTGTGTTATTCAAAACAAAATCAATATTAATCATTTATCCTGATGCTGCTAACAAGCACTGGCATAACAAGTAGGTCTAGCTTATTTGAGTAGCATGCATGTTGTGCTGTAATATGTCTAGATACTATTACAGAAAACGAACAATAAGCCACCCAAAACAAGCGGGGGCAGGTGGCATACTGTACTATATGTAGCATAGGGTTGTTTTTGTTTTTAACAATAGGTCGTATACTTCAAGCCACACCCTTAATTATATAGACCAAATTTCATGGAAGTAATTACTACCCTCTTTCTTTGGCGTGCCTCTTTTAGAGCCATACTTTTCCCCACCTTTCTAGGTCTCGCCTAGACAACACATGCGCTATCTCTTCAAGATACTTTGTTTTCTATCAGTGGGCTTGGAGACTGCCCACTACTTACCATTGGTTGGCTTCATTGTCGCTCGCAAGTACATGTTTCTTATAGGTCATCTGGTGTAGTCTCCTTTCCTCTGTGTGTGTTTGTACCTCACATGCAGCATGGCTGCTTTACTTTTTTTTTGCAGAGTTTTATATAGCGCGAACTTGACCCGAATCGGGTATCAGAGCGCTTTACATAGCACCAGTTACGTTACATTAGGACACACATTCATTTTTGTTAGGCACGGGGAGATAAATGATTTGCCCAGAATCACAGGATGTTCAGCGTCATTGCCGAGACTCGAACCAAGTTCCCCAGGTTCGAGGTCGGACGCCCTAGCCGTTAGGCCAACTCCTCTCCCCCTTACTTGTGTCCTGCCACCTCCCATTTTTGTAGCACTACTTTTTTCTTTGGGCTTAAGTACTGTAAGTGCAGCATTTTCAGTAAGCCCCCTCGTGTACTTCTTTCCCCTTCGTGTCCCTCCCTCACCAGTGTTGCCTGTTCCCACTTACACTCCGTTGATGTCCTTGTGGTGCTTACCCCAGCCCCTCCTTCATGCCCTCAGTTCGTCCGTGTGCTTACTCCCAACCCCTCCCTCCATTGTATGTGTTGGCCTCGAGCCCTCCAGCCCATCCAGCGTAGTCAGAGTAGCCCCTCTCCCTCCGTAATAGGCAAAAAAAACACTATGGCGGTGCCAGTGCTGGCTGCATCACAGTGCTCTTTCTCCTTTTATCTGCCAGAGTTAGCAGCCTATTGACTTCGTGGGAGTGTTAAATTATTCTGCCATTTCTGGCCTAGGTGCCTTTACAGTCCTCCCTGGGGCTCATAAAGTTACCTGGGGCAGTAATATACGAGTTCTGAGATCTAAAGCGGAGAGAAAAAACACACCTCCAGCAGCAGGCCTGCCGCTAACACAAATTCTTCTTAAGCAGCCACCCCCCATCTCTGCACAGCAGCTCCGAATCTGCCTAATTCCTATCAATTTTGCACTAGACAGGACTTTATTGGTTAGGTTACAGTAGCACTTGCAAGACCTTAAATGCTAGAGGAATACTGGTGGGGAAATGAGTGAACACGAGCAATCAAGCTCTCGCTGTTTCTGGCTGGTCATAGCATTCGGAGACTAAGACAATGGTAAATGAGGAGAAGGAGCTGCCCATGCGAGGTAATGAAAACAAGCATTGGCAAAGCCCAGAGTTCTCTTGTATGCATATGCATTGAATGCTTTGCATGACTGAATGTAAAAAGAAAGACAACACTGGATGTGCCAATGCGTTTTATTTTTTACTTTCAACCATGATTGCTGCACACAACATGGCTTAACAATATCACCAAAGGCAACTACTAGAGCGATTTTTCTTTGTCAATATTTTTGCCATGTGGCACAGCAACATGGTTGAAACTAGTTTTTACTTTCAGCCATGCTGCACAGCGGCCGTGCTACTGTACAACATGGCTAAACAAGCATTTACAATGCAATGGGTCTCGCAATTGCGAATTATTGAGCTATTGGCATTGTAAATGGCAATGCCTTTTATAAAAAATTAAAAGGCATTGTCATTTACAATACCAATAGTTCAAAGCTTTGCAAAAGCAATACCTGTTGTATTGCAGAGCGCAGAGTCCGTGAAGCGGGCGTTGCGCTCATTATTAAAGTTTAAAAAAAAAAAGAAAGAAAGAGCACAGTGTCCCTGAAGCGGGCGCGGCGCTAGTATTAAAAGTTAAAAAAATTAATTAATTAACAGAGCGCGGTATCCATGAAGTGGGCGCCGCGCTCAATATCGTTTTAAAAATACAATTTAAACTGAGCGTGGTGTCCCTAAAGTGGGCGCCGTGCGCAGCTTGCAAATACAAACAAGCATTTGCAATGCAATAGGTCTCGTATTTATGAGAGGCGCTGCTCAGACTTTGTGACATGTGAATTCAGAAGTGGGAAGTACTTTGAGACAATAACACTGTGGCATGTGTTTTTTTGGAAATGCGCACTGCCTCTCTTACCCTCCACATCAGACCCTCCGCCCCCCACAACTCTTGTCCACCCACCATAATTGTCCAGCATGCTGCAACATTCCCATGCTCTGGATTGGCAGTCCTAATCTTCAAGAAGCTGCTAAAGCAAAACCATAAAGTATACAGTAAACCAGTGAGGACCCCTGGCATGTAGACACAGTTGTGACAGCATTAAGACTTTCTGAAGATCTTGGTAAATGGACTTAACACAAACTCCTCTCTCAATATAAGCACGGGCTGTAGAAAGTAGGCTTTACAAAAGGTTTTAAGTGCAGGCACACAAGAAAAACAAGCATTTGCAATGCAATCGGTCTCGCCTTTGGGACCTTATATGTATTTAGCTATGCAGCACATTAGCCTGGGTGCTGAAACATCTACTGTTCTTTAACATGGAGGGAAAGTAAGCACCAAACAGCGTGACACACCAGGTATGAGAACACATGGAGAGAAATATTGCCTTTCAGCAGGGAAATGGTATAGTCCAAAGCTCTGTTTTTAATATAAAAGCAGGGCCTTCGGTGGTCATATCACTGACAATACAAGATTTGCAAAAAATATTATTGTCTGCGGGTGCTCGTGGAAGACAATTTCTATGGACTGGAATCTAGAGAATGCTAAAGTAATTCTGGTATTTTACTGACCTTTTCTGGTCGTTTTCTATCAAGAAAGTTAAATAGAGGCAGTTGCCAGAAGAATTAAAAAAAGAAAGTCCCTCAGCAGAAAGCAATTCTGGTATTTTACTGACCTCTGCTGGTCGTTTTCTATCAAGCAGTTAAATAGAGGCAGTTGAATAGAAAAAAAGTCCCTAAGCGGAAGCAGACAAGTGCTGGGGCTGATCTCCAGAGCCCACAACGTACATACACATATAAGTATATACTAAAGTATATATACTAAAGTATATACTAAAGTATATACAAGAGGTCTCGAATGCTCGACCTAAAAATAGTGGTGTTTAATGGTGGGTAGTGAGCGCTTTAGAAGTCGTATCCGGTGGATGAAGTGCCCTATCAACATCCGAGGTACCACTGACTATGAGCATTTATCACCTCAGACCTGGTTTGACGCAGTTCAGTAACAGTTACCTCTCAGTCAGGGAGAGTGATAAAATGAGCGTCGTTGTTGAGTTCGGAAAGATCTCAGTTTGGGTGACAATGCGGGTCTTTGCAAACCTCGTCACAAGAGAGGCCTCCTCTAAGGAGCGTCATTAGGCCCGTTATCGGCGCGGTGTCATTAGGCTGTTTCACAGTATCTGCGGGGCAAGCGTGCAGGCAGTTACGAGGGTGGCGGTTTGTAATCAAGGCGACGTTTAGCCATTCAGAGCAGTTTTGAATCAACATTGCCTTCAGGTGACACGCGCGAACAAAAAAAAACAGCAGTAGAGTGGCACTCGACCAGGGCCGGCGCTAGGCATGGGCAGTGTGGGCAGTTGCCTGGGCCTCGCGCTCAGCTAAAAAACAGGGGGGCCGGCTTCACTGTGAAAGGCCACACTTTCACAGTTAGCCCACCTGCTCCTCCAGGGCCCCCTGCCCCACACAATCACATTACAAATGCTAGATGTCTTGACCTTGCTGGTCAGGGCATGGTGGCATTCCTGGGGATGCAGGGGTGGGAGGAAGGGACAAACAGAATGGGGCCGGCACAGCAGTTAGGCCAGCAGTTATGTTGGCTCACAGTGTCAGGGGCGGGGCAGCTCCTCTGTTAAGTACCAGCCATTCTAGGCGCCCTTTCTGCATTTTGTTTCTAGGTGACAGAAGGCCCCTTTGTTTCCAGGACCAGCTGGACACAGGTAAGGAGAGGTGGGTGAGGGGTGGAGGGAGCTGCCAGATCAACTGGCTTTTGTTAACCTTTGCATCACCCATAGCAAAGATTTTTTTGATGTGAATGTGCATTTCAAATGTATGTAGAAGTGCAAGTGATAGGGCAGTGTTTTTCTAAATGCCTCATTACTGCTTCGAGGCCCAGGGGAGGGGCCCCCCCTTCCCTGGGCCTTGTAGCCATTACTCTCTTTTTCCTCTCCTTTCGTTTATTTGTTCCTCCGTGAAATGGATCCAAAAAAGAAAAACACTTTTGCTGGAAATGTCTTTTTTGGACATTTTTCTATTCCAAAGTGCAGCCTCGGGATGGAGAGAAATAAAAGGTTAAAAATGTTTTAAAAAACGAAATAAAGCAAGACAGAGCGGGTCGCAAAGTGGCCAGATTGATTTTATTCACACCCAAAACACATTAGCGCCACTTTACAGAGTTTGCCAGTGAAGCGCTACTTTTGTTTTCTCGTCTTTCTTTGAACAGCATTATTTTCCCAGGGTGGGGAAGTGCGCCATTCCTGGATATACTGCAATACCTGGTTGATGGGTGGATTGGAAAATAAAATGCATACCGCAGCTCTGTGTTAACGGTTGTGGTCTTTTTAAACCATACTGCTTACATTTTGTAAAGATATAAGTAATGGACATTGAAAAGGGTCCCTTCTGGGCCCTGTAGTCATGTCCTTAACTTTTCAGGCAAAAGCACTCCCTGATTTCTGAATAATAAGTGCAAAAGCGTTATGGTAACCATGTTGTTCCTTCTTACATTTCACATGCGTTACTTATACTTGCATTCCCTTGAGTGTTTGCTTTTTCCAGGATGTTGTTACTTTTTTTTTTAGGCAGCATATTACTCTTGTCTAGTGCATAATTTGAACTGAGTCGCATCCAGGTGTTTATAGAGGGGTTCAAGTGGGTTGTAGTTGAAGGCAGTGCAAGATTCTCTCAGTAGGATGTGGCACTATTGTCAGAGCTGACGAATTTGGTACTGGGGAACCAGGTTCAGCCTTCATGACCAGTCCACCAGACCATTCTCCTGTGGGAGCACATTCCTGTGCTAGACCATAGAAGGCCCCGCAAGACTTTAGAAGCCCTGTAGTCTTAGCACCAGCAGGTGGACCCTAGCGGTGACAAGTGTGGGTGAACCTTGAAGGCCTGTCCACCACAATCCATACTGAAGTTCACCTCCAGTCTTGCGGGAAGACCTATGAAGCAGCACACCCTAGAGCGACAGTGACTCTGTTACTGTGGTCACAGGACCCTTAAGCAGGGTGGTTCTAGGGCGGTGCGACCGGTGGGATCACAGCGGGCGCTGACTTCTGGTGAGGGCATCATGTTTTCAAGTATATTATGTTTTTAAAAGCACTTGCTGCCTCCTTCCTGGCCTCCAGCAATTTTCGGCAACAATAAAAATGTCATGATAACTCCGGTGATTAATGTTCTTCCTAGAGAGAGATGGAGTTTTGTCAAGTGGAAGTTTTGACTCGTGAAAAGATAGTACAGAGGGTTCATGTGCCTGCTGCAAAGAACATGTACCATGCAGTTCACAAAGTGCACATAATGTAAATAGGGCAGTGGGTTACTACTTTTGTCAGTGAGATCCTTTTGTGCCTTGCTATAAGTCAAAATCCTAACATAGAACAGTGAGCTACTAACTGTCATCTTAGAGGTGCATGCTAACTGCAAGGTATAAATTAGAGCATTATGGTTTTTTCCCCAGTCTTTGATTATCCTAATGTTGCAAAAAGGGTTCATTTGGATAGAAATCAATTCTGGTTATTAAAAGAGAACCCCCAACCATGGTATTACGTTCTAAATTCAGAGTTTGTGTTTCTCCAGACCAATCACTATTAAACTATACTGCCTACTAGTATGATTGTCATGTGACTCCTACACATTGTAGTCCTTTGTCTTACGTACCATTTCCTATACAGTGATTTACACACGTATGATTGATTGTTTCTGTGTAATGTGTGATATAAAATGCTCTGACACCGTACACTGGTATCAGTGGCGCTGTAAATCAAATTAAATGCATCTGAGTGAGAATGTGGTTATGGAGACTTGAGGGGCACTGTTAAAGGGTGGCAGTGAGGGAATCCGTGGCAGAGGGAGTCATTGGGGGGGCACCAATAAACATTGTCGCACAGGGCTCCACCAGCGCTAAAGCCGGCCACTACCACTTCCTACAGTTCTAACACCAAATCAAAAACGTTGATTTGAAAAACCCTTGAATCTGCAGCATACCTTCAAGTCAATGTATGATTTAGTAGAGGTCTCGGTTGTTCTAAGTCTTTTTTTATTTATGTACAATCTTTATTTTATTTGCAATGGTGTCTAGTATTTTTGTATTATATGTGTTGTGTTTTTGCACTTAACATAATTCTGGCGAGTAAAGAGCCCACACACAAAAAAGATTGTCCTATGAGTCTTAGCATGTGCGTGTGGGATACTGGTGAGAGGATGTACGTTAAAACAAATTACTAAGTATTAATGTCATTCTAAGGTGGCACAATAATGGCACGGAAAGATAACGGAGCCTTTAGAAATTTGCGATTATATCCATGGTGTGAAGGGTTTTCTCTTGTTTAATTTTATATTTTGAATGATCCCGCCCCTCATTACCTCAACAGAATCTCTCCCCTTTATGAGACAGAACTGGAATTTTTAATCATGCACTCATCTGGAAACAATGAGTTAACATGGAGTAAAAAATATCGATCTTTGTGAGACCTACACCTAGCTTTTCCATTCAGTGTGACAAATGTAATCCATTTAATACAGTTTTAAAATATATGGACTTATTTCATTTGTATATTTATCTTTTTGTCCATGTTACTGATATCCTCATTAGGTCTCTTCAGTGATGCCGAATAAGATCAATATTCCTGCGATGTCACTTCTTCTGATGTTACATGCAAATTAGAAGGGCCTCACATATTCCCTTTCGCCTGGGGCCCCAGAAGTTCTAGGACCGGCCTTGTACTCGACAGCTGTGTGAAAAGATGTTGCATGCAAACTGCTGTCGTGTTAGGGCAGCTGAATTCTTACTTTAACTTAAATTGTTGTTGGTCAGTGATCTGATTACGTTATTTATCTGTTTATTGTTTTTGTTTCGCGCCACGAGGCTGCTTCAAAGTGCATTTGAGAAGGTGGGGTGTTACAGTTGAGGCAAGCAAGAGGGCTATAATAAGGGGCCATATTTTGTACTTTTGGCTTATGGTCTTGTTGGGAATTCCAGTTTACACATGGGTTTACCTAGAAGCGTATGGGATTTGGGGCTGAATAAAGGGGTTTAATCGAACTGGTTATGGGTGCCCCATGGTGTCTATTGGTTTGAGTGACTATTTTTAAACAACGGAAAGCTCCAATTTTTTGTGCCAGATGTTCATAGAATAGTCACGCATAGCAACGGTCTCCAGCAGAAAAAATTTACAACTGGTTAACAGGAGTTCCCAGTAAAAAAAACTGGAGGGCTTTGTACATCTTGGTATTACCCGGACAAAGGATTATAATGAAATAATCAAAGGGAACAATCACTTTGTTTTAGTAAAGATATCAACAAATCTAGTAAAAACCACACTAATATAATTGCAATTCAATAGGTCTCGCATTTTAGAAACTTTGACCTATTGGTATTGTAAATGACAATTCCTTTTATTATTGCAGGTTTTTTAAACACATAAATAAAAGGCATTGTTATTTGCAATCCCAATAGCTCAAAATCTCGCAATTGTGAGACCTATTGCATTGCAAATGCTTGTTTTTTGGTCTCCGAGGAGTCATTTCTTTCAGATACCGTGGACAGGAAGGCGGTGAGTGCCTTAAAAAGGAGCTATTCAGCTGCGCATTTTGTGTTGATGACAAACGTTTATATAGCATGTGCCTCACAGGCTATGTTGAAAGAGTTTGATAGTTTTTGATTGTTTATAAGAGGGTAAGGACCCTACTGAAGTTCTCAGAAAAATTGGACTTCTAGCAAAGTTCTCGTAGGATACAATACGGTTTTCAACTCCCTCTGGGCATCGGCAACATCTTCGGAGTCTTCAATAAGTCAGTCAGAGACGTCTTCTCTACATGACTTTCCACTCCTCTGGGCCAAGTTGTTTGATGCACAACTGGATCAAATGGTCGGGGGGTGAGGGTGGAGAACAATCGACTGGGGAGCAAATGATGTTTTTTTCTTTTCATGTACCTTTTACGAAGCAGTCTTTTTTTCCAGAAAAGGTCGGTTCTGTCGTTCCAGGAGAAGAAACGGCCCTTTTGGGGTGGGCCCCAAGCTCGTAGGGGGTGGGAGGGCGCTTTAGCCCTCTCAAAATCCCAGCCAGTGCATGACAATCCGCAAGCAAATACTTCCTGACATTGGACCGGGGCAATGGGAGCCTGGCTGAAAGATTTTTTTTTTTTTTAATCAGGAGTTTGTTGTGGTTGTATCAGATCGTTGGATCTTGCAAGTAACACGATATGGTTATGCATTTAAGTCTTCCAACACCACAACATTACTTTTGAACCACTCAGTGCCTGCACGAAAACTAGCAATGTTGAGCGCCATACAGACTTGGCCCCAGAAAGGCGCCATAGTTCAGGTATCAGATTCTCAGAAAGAGTGTGGTGTGTTTTAAACCATATTTTTGGTCCCAAAGCCAGGCAGAAGTAATTACAATACCTGAAAGGCAACCACCCATCTTTCACAGTTATTCCCTGGAGGGCAGTGTCAGAAAACAAGGCAGCAAAGTTGGGAGCCTGCTGTACTTGGCATCCAAGTGATCAGGAGAAACAAAGGTACACACGTCCATGTCTGCTCGCTAATTAGCAAGGAGACAAGCTGAGAAGAGAAAGCAAATTTTGTACTTTCTCACCCTCTCTAAAAAGACACAAAGGATTGCCACACAACTCTGAAGTGAACACTAGAACTTTGAGACTCAACAGAAATTGTTTTGGCACAGTCTTCAACAAAGGCAAAATACTACGGTAATAAATTAAAATTCCTGTATCTAGGGCTCCATCTTTTTCAAATTCTTTCTGCATAGATCGAATGCATGATAAAATGTTAGCATATATTCCTTATGTAATGGCCACCTAAGATCACTACATTAAAAAGTCCCCGCGGCGCTAACATCAGGATAGGAATGTGTACATCGTTTATACGACTCTCCCTACAAACTGTATTGTCACTCAGTGGACCGGGCTCTGGTTTTGATTTTATTCATGTAAGACATAGATCAGAGACCATCAGACAACACAAAGAACTCTGCAGCGAGAACACGTGCCCCCTGAGATAAGTCAGCATTGTACACCTATGTGTAGTACATGGTAAAAGAAGAAGTGGAAGTTGAGGCAAAGCTTAATTTGTGAAAATAAAACAAATTGCAAGGCCCCAGGGCTTTTCTTAGGAGCCCTCCTCTGATGCTGAAGGCCTTGTTACCGAATACTGATGCGGTTGAGTCTTGATATCAGCTGCTGCCTTTCTTCCATCGCTATATCCTTTATCTTTTTTATCACTCTTGCGGCATCTTTTTCATTCTTACTTTCTACCTTTGTCATCGTTTTCCTATTTCTCTCTTCTTCCCTCGCTCTCCCTTTTTCTGCTTTTCTCCCTTGGACAAAGTCTGATAATGAAGTCCTGGTCCCAAACAGGAGCACTGGTGCCCGCCACCTGCAACCACCGGCACAAATTAAGCACAGAGATCGGTGCATGGCTTTCACTGAAGGGGAACATTTACACTGATTCACTACAGCACAGATCGCCAGACACACTATTGCAAAACAAATTAAAAAGGTAAACGCAGCAGGCACGTGCACATAGACCATTCTAAAGTGTTCATTAGTAAGGAATTTGTAATACAGGTTTGCTTAAAAAAAAGGCCGTCACACATTAACTTATGTTGGCATCAAATCGCCTATTCTCTTATTGTACAGCATCTTTACAAGCATTACAAGCCTTTACATTTTGCTGAAAAGAACAGGATATTTTAACGAGCTTGTTCTGTTGCTGAAAAGATTTGTCACTGAAGAAAGGCCCTTGGCTTGCAGCCAGAAAACCCTAAGAGCCTGCAGAAGTGCTTGAAGCTAGAAGAACGAGCATTTGCAATGCAATAGGACTCGCATTTACATGAGACCTATTGCATTGCAAACGGGAGTGTGGGCGGGCGGGGGAACAGGAGGGAGAAGGCACGGACAGCAGGAGTGCGGGTGGGGGGTGCGAGAAAGCAAGAACAACAGGAGTGCGGGCGGGGGAGCGGGAAAAAATAGTGCTTCTTAATAACACGTATCGTACAGTGTAACACTCGAAGTAAAGGTGCCAATAGCCATGGGAGGGTACAAATGACGACATGGCCATAATAAGGCGGGACTAACAAGCCTCATAATCAATAAGAAGACAGAATTTACGAAGGAAAAAGACAGAAGCCAATGAAAAATATGGGCGGAGAGTGAGGGCAGCTTGTCTCCCATACTCTATTACTGCATGCCTCGCAGAGCATGCGCGCTGCCGCTAAAGCTCGACCTAAAAAAAGCAGCCGCCATTGTCCCGATCAGTGTCAATAAACAAAATAGTGCTCACCTACTTATAATGCAGACCGTGTAACAAACCAAGTAAAAGGTCCAATCGTTGTGGGCGGTAACAAATGCAGACAAGGCGGTACCAAGGAAGGACTAACAAGCCTATTTACGAATCAGAAGCCAGCATTTAAGAAGGACAATGACACAAGCCAATGACAAATATGGGCGGCGAGTGGGCGGGGCATACACTGCATACTCTATTATGGCATGCCTCACACCCAAGTCAAAAAGGAAGATCATCCTGGAGTCATTCTGAAGTCTTCCGATGACTTCAGCTGAGCTATTCCTGTAATTATCTGGGGAAGTCATCCCAAGCCATCCTGAAGTATGCCTATAGGGCAAAATAATTAAATGAGATGACTAGAGTGATCAGAGAAACTACTCCAGGATTAGTTCCTGATTACTTCAGTGGAAAACATGTGATTAGCTTGTATTACTGCAAGAGGATCCCAGGATAATTTCAGGATTATGCTGGATTACTCCAGGATGAATTCCTGATTACTTCAGTGGATAACATGTGATGATCTTGTACTACTGCAGGATGATCTCATGATGATTTCAGGATTAGGCTGGATTATTCCAGGACAATCCTAGGAATACTTCAGAATCGGACTGTAATATTACAGAATGATCTTGTGATGACTTATGAATGAGAAGGTATTACTCAAGGATGATCCCAGGATAACTTTATAACGGGACTGTACTAGTCAACAATGACTTCATGATGGAGATGTAATACCAGAGGATAGGTTCTGGCCATGTTACTGCATGGCGATTTCAAGATGGGGATGCATTATTCTAGAATGATCTTGAGAAGAAATGGGTAAACCTTGTTTGACTTACACAGGAAGGTAAGATATCCACTGTTTTATTAGTTTCCAGGCAGAGAGGATCACCATATCGCAGGGCTTCACCTTCCACTTTTCCCCACTTGCACACCAAGCCTTGCCATGCTGCCACCTGCAGGCGGCTGGAGCCTGCCACTAAATTGTAAGTGTTCGTTTAGCGAGTAAGAAGGCCACGTCCATGAAGCGGATCTGTACTGTGTACTTCTGCCTGCGTTTGAAGATACCCAGGGCACAAGTCTCTCAAATGTATATGTCTTTGAGCTCCATTACCTCCCGCAGCGCCTCATGCGCTCCCCCGCCAGTAGTCCAAGAGGGCTAGGCAGGACCCTAACATATGACGGAGATCTGCGCTTCCATGGGTCATCATAGGTCCATCCTTATTCCCTCCTGTTAGCAATCCCTTCTTGTACCCTCTCTCCTGTGTGATCCAACTCCCACCTTCAGCTGCATCCAATCCCCTCCTCCCACCTGCTCCTACTCTCAACCATCCCATGAAGCATCTCATATCCTTTCCGGTCACCTGTACACTACACCTCACTTCTGGCATGTCCCCTTTCATCCCTGTCAACCATCAGCTGTAACACCATTTGCACCTATTCCCTGCCTCTTCCTGTTCCCACCTGTGACCCATCACCTGGTTCCCCTTGTGCTTATGCCTTGAATTCACAGACCTATACTTTCTCATGGACATCTTCTCCCACCAAGCAATGCCAACTCCTGTGCTCTCTCATCTATAATTTACCTCTCCTGTTGCCCATCCTAGCTACATTCTATTTACATTTCTCCCAACATCAAGCAATAATGCAGGAGGAGGGCTTGAGGGAAAAGGCAGGCAACAACACAGGGGGAGTGGGAGAGATAGGGCAAGCAACAACGCGAGTATGGCTCAAGCAATGGAATGGAAGGAACAGGGCAAGAAATGACAGGACAAGCAATGACCCGGAAGGGGGCAGGAGTAAGCAAGAACACAGGAGGGGGCAAGGAACGCAGAGTGGTAAGGGGGTGGCCTGGACACAAATGCACTCTTATGTGCTGCAACCAAAAGAAAAAGTAGCTCTGAAAGCGCAAGCTGTGGAAGGACACCCGGCAAGAAAGCAGTTTGTGGGTCATGCTCCAGGGAAGACCAAACACACAAAGAGGAAGAGAAGCCAGCACATGCTAACTAAAAAGAAGCGCCGAAACGGGAGTGATCATGATGCCAACCAACAGAAAGCAGCTGGCAGGCTCCAAGCTCCTTGTAAACAATATGTCTTACAAGCGACAGGGCATGCGATGTCTCAGGCAAGGCCTAAAAATATGTCTATATCTCCAAGACAACATCAATGCTAATCATCTCCTGCACAACTACCAGTTTGACTTTAGATAATGCTGCAGCATAAATACTGCTACCTTACACATCATAGGTAATGCTTTCTTGATCATAGATGAAGATGACCCCTGACAGACATTGCTGGACCTCTCAGCTGTCCTTGACAGCTGACAATTCCACCCTCATATGCACCCTGGTGTCTCAAATGTGATACAATGTCAATGTCCTTTACAGGTTCTCTTCCTTCCTTTCCAACCAAACAACTGTTTGTTCATCTGGGCACAACCAGGTCACAAATATCCCTATCACCAGTGGCCCACAGCTCCATACGGTCTCCTGTATTTTTCAATCTTTACATACAGCAGCCTTATGCTCTACGCACAGATAACAGAAACCAGATTCACCTATATGCTGATAAGACACAGCTTTACTTGAAAGTCTTCTCTGCTTTAAATCATCCACTGCTTGAAACTTTGATTGTGCATCATATTAGACCTGGATGTCTAGCTCCTACCACAAGCTCAGCCCGACCAAGAAGGAATTCCTGTTATTTGCCAGGAATGCTAAACAAAATACAGTACAGACCTGGCTCAATGACAAAACCCTGGACGGCTATGAACCCCCAAATTTCACAGAATGCCAAGTCACTTGGAATTACCCTAGACACCAACCGCATCCTCAAGGAACACATTGCCATAAAAACAGACTCGTACCAGCTCTCTCTTCTATTGAAAGTCAAACCGTTTCTTCCAGAAAGTGACTTCAGAAGTGCTGTTCAAGCACTCGTACATTTGCATCTGGATGGTGGTAATGCCCTACTACACGGCCTTCCAGACTCCACACTGGCACCTCTTAGGAGAATCCTACATGCTGTACCACATCTTAATCCAAGCCTGAATAAATATGATCACCACCCACATCCTGAAGGAACTCCATTTACTGCCAATGCCATCCTACTTCATCTTCAAACCCAGCAACATCATTTGCAAAGTTATCACAAGCAGCACCAACACTTGTCTAGCCGACAAACTCACCATTGTTGGTGGATCTTGGCACACCCAGGACACCAAATGACTGCAGACTAAGGGTAAAAACAGAAAAAACTAGACAGCATGCATTTTACATCTATTCACCAGGACCTATACCAACATCCCGATATTCACCAGGACCACCCAAGTGCTGCTCCAATTTAGGAAAGAACTGAAGTCTCAGCTATTTAAAGAACACTTAACAATGCATTAATCAGCCACAGCCGGCTTACTCATTGACTTTATGCTTGTCTTTGAGCATGTATAGCACTCCGCTGCCTTTTGGCTAGAAATACAATATACAAAGTGAAACATACACCTGTTTGGGCCACAGTTTGACACCTGTAATTTAGTTCCAAAATCCTCCAATACCACCGTCCTCCAAGATGTCCATACCTGTCCTCTTCGGTCATAATCCCCTCTCATTGTCCTGTTGCCATGTCACACTCATTATGCTGTCCCAACAAATTTTGCATCCTTCTATTTGCCCACCTTCTCTTCTGACATCCGCAAAATGGCTCAGTGAGGTAAATACTCCTATGGCCTTCTGGTAATCGTCGAGGCTTCAATTACAATCCCTCGAAATCAAACTTAGTCTTCCATCCTTATGAGATTGACAAATGGAATTAGATGAAAGAATGTAATAGTAAGAACTGTAATTTTCAACACTTAAAAGAAAAAGTATGGCATAAAAAAATCATGTTATCACCTGCTATTGTGGGTGATGGATCCCCCATCACCAACAATAATCAAATGCTACTCATTTACGGTACTAGCATCACATGATAATATTTGGAGGGCAAGCCACACCATCAGTTTTTTTTATGCTGATCCCATTTTGTGTGATTTTTTGGACATAATTGTTGGGTCAAAAGTTATGGAGGAATTTCAAATAATGTCAACAGAATGCCATTTAGCTGAAACCTGACAAACTCTCCTAATACTGTATTTATATTTAAGAAAGAGGCTTTGGGACGGCTGATTAAATGGCAACCAGTCTTTAAGTGCTGTGCTTGGTGATAGCAGACATTTAATTAAAAAAATGTCACCAACATAAGGCCCTCTAACTTCACTGCAAGATCATCTGTATTCATGACAGCGTCCTAGACTCAGTTGGACTCCCTGCATATCACAATATGTTCTCAGTGCACCTAGGGGAGCCTCCATGACACATAGCTCTAATTATATGTGCAGTATACTTACTTATAGATGCTTTCCCTCAGCCCTCTTCATTCATACGTCCGTCATTTCCAATGAATCCACCACAGCATACAGCATGGGGCAGCACACTTCACACATTGGCTAACTTCGCTTTCAGTGACGGCAATCTTTCCTTTCACAAGAAACACATACGCACACAAAGAAGTTTCCTTAAAGACCAGGGACTATTATGGCAATGTGTGCTTTTCAAGACCAAAAACATTTTTGCTTTTAACCAATTGTTTAGATTCCCACGGGCCTCACAAGTTTCTTAACCACATTTTGCAAAATACATGATAAAACAAAAACAGTGACAAAGCCAAAAGGCGGCTGTCAATGCCAGCCCTTTTAGCTCAGCCGCTGCTTTTTCTATATTTTAGAACATTCAACCCCAGTCCTGCTACTTTGTGGCCTAGCTGTGACCATTGCCGAGCAGTAGCATCATCGTAAGAGAGTGATTCTGAGTTTTTGGCATATGCTGGCTGAGACCTGAAATTTAGTGATCAAGCAGACCCAGGGAACAGGGCTGGTGAGTGAGGCAATTTGGGGGTACCTTTCACTTACTATGTGCACTATATAGAGAAGATGGCATACTACTGTTTGCCAGAAGCCCAAGTGAAAATTGGGCTGGGCAGATGAGTTCGGAACAAGAAGCTCTGGTGATAGTAGTAATGCACAAAATGTAGCATTTACCTTCATAGTGTAATATAAATGCAAAACGTTTTCCCTCTTCCATCCTTCTCAATGCAAATAACTGACTTACATATCCGCCACTCTTGAACAACTTTATTCGGTTGTTTACTTAAAACCATCAAAGTATACAAATAAATCCAAGATATTTACAATTTAAGATTCTGGAATTGCATATAAAATGTACAGTGAAAAAGAACAAGAATAAAACGTTAAAAACGTTAAAACAAGTAGGCATTCAGCTAACAGCCTTACGATTAAGATTAGTATTGGAGTGAAATCTTATATACAGTACACAATTCATTTGCTCCAGTAACCAACATTTCACAATCGCCACTCAAATTACTTTCATATTTCACAATACTAATTCACCACTAATCCTTTATGGGTGCCAGAGTAGCGTGCTACTTGCTGAAAAAGCGCTTCAACACCCCATCAGGGTTTGCAAGCACTATATAAATGCAAACCTTTTTACCTCTTCTATCCCTCCACTATCCTTCTGAATCCAAATAAGTGACTAACACATCCACCACTCAAATTACTTTCATATTTCACTATACAAATTCACTACTAATCCTTTATGGGCTCCGGAGTAGCGTGCACCTCACCAAAAAAGCGCTTTGATGCCTCATCAGAGGTAGTAAGCGCTATATAAATACAATTACAATACAATACAGTGCATGAACTATCATTGTACTAATGTACCATTCCTGTATTGCAATGTGTAAACACTTTCTGATGTGGGGGTAGGAAGGAAGAGTGGCAAAGGAAGGAAGGAAGCAGACAGATGGAAGTCATGAAAGATGTGAAAGAAGGAAAAACAAAAGGAAGAATGAGGATGGGGGAGAGATCTGAATGCAAAGGTACACAAAGAATTTGAAGCGAACTTGGGAAAGCAGAGATAGGGAGTACAAGATTGGAGTGGAACATGGTGAAGGTGAAAAGAGGAGAAGAAAAGAGTGAGAGGCAACAGAAGAAGAGCAGTCCTAGAGGAAAGGGCGTGAAAGGAGAGAATGAGGAAAAGACGTGAAACTGAAAAATGAAAAGCGGTTACATGGAGAGAACAGAGAGAAAGGGGAAACTCGGACATAGGGAAGAGCATGAGTGGGGAGAAGGATAGAAGAGAGGTGAGAATGGGAGGAAGAAAAGCTGAGCGTAGGAGAGAAAAAAAGTGTAGCTATGCATTATTAAACAGTTATTTAATATGTATGGTTGAGGGACGACACAGTAGTATCATACTTGGCCTGCTGCAATAGTGGCTAGTTCTGCTGTCGAATACACGCAGTAATAATTCTTTAAGTGTGTTAAGGTCTGCTGACTTTAAAATATATTTCTGTAGCCTCACCATAGGTGCTCCCGATGCGAGATAATAAAGTGCCAGTAATGCCATCAGAACAAACTTTGGTGGAGATCGGGTTCTGAATGTTCAAAGAGTTATATTACATGATCAGGCTAGAAGACACAAAATTCCACTGCCATCTCTTTCAAAATGAAGTCAGACACTCATTCGGACAGGCTTCCGCGTGCACCTTAGAAATAATTAAGCACAAAATTCACCTGAGTCTGTTCCACGGTTGTGTTGAGATGTGAACAAACATTCCCTGCCCCCCTCACACAAACACATTTGCTGCAGTGTCTCAAAGTGCCAAGCACATTCATGCAATCTACGTCTTATGTGGTTCCATTCGCACATTGTCAAGAAGATAGACAAAATAATTAAAGCACAGAGGAGCGGTGGATTCCTGCTTCCACCACCTCTCCCAAACAAAGCGCTACATTTTAGCGCCGAATATTAAAGAGTGGCGGGTTCCCGCCTTTGAAACAAAGGACGGCGTTTTCCGACGACCCCAAAGTGCAAGAAGAGGTGGCAAAAATCAAACCCATCGCACTTGCTGCCTCTTCCCCCTGCCCCAGAGCTAAAATACCGACGAAACAGAGGAAATATCTCTTCTTTGCCTCTCTAGGACGGACTCCCCAAATCTGTACACTGTCGACGAAGAACCTTCTCTGCTCCCCAGTGGGTTCCACTGCAGCCTGCACCTCAACTTCCGCTTCCGTCCGATGCAGAGGAGGCACTACTGTGTGGTTCAGGAAATAGGGAAAGGACTACAACACAGTATTGTGTTGTAGTCATCAAGCACTGGCAATGACAACCGATGTCCTAACTTGCCTCATACAATGCAAAGGTAGGCGAGCTTACAAATTAATAGCAAGACCAGAGTTACGGGTTGGCTCAGGCTGTAAAGCCGGTGCATGAGCACAATTTGAAAATATTTCAAATTGTGCTCATATTTTAATGTTATATTAAAATATGGTGTCTTTAAAGTTCAAGTAAATATATTTCTTTTATACGCTGAATCGTGGTAAATCATATTATTTGTTATCTTTTAAAAGTAAAAGTAAACTGAGAAACAATTCTGGCCCAGCTCTGATGACATTTCTGAACTAAAAGGCAGTCAGAGGTCATGCGTATCCCTGTATTTCCAGGTATTTATGTAGCGCGAACTCGACAGAAAGGTATTGGAGCGCTTTAAATAAGCAGAAGGACATTTATACCAACCCTCCCGATTTCGAGCCTAATCTCTCGCCCCCCTATTGATTGTAAACATCTGACCTTGAGAATCTGCTGCTGACAATTAGTTGTCAGCCTGGTATCCTATGCCTTAGCCCTGACTCTGTATAGGTTTAAATGTGGGGCGTGCAGTGGCTCATGGGCAGGAACGGAGGAAAGGTATTCAATGCAGCCAAGGTGCAGCCTGTGCCTCCGTTTGATGGGACTGGAGTGACAGGCAGTGAGTGGTCCGATGCATCGAAGTGTGCTTGCTGCGAGTAACCTGCACATCCAGCCTACAAACTGCCTGCAGCACTCTCAAACACACGTGTCCCTCTAAGCCACAGCGCTCTCTATGCTCTTGCCAGAGTAAGGGAAAACAAAGTATTGATCCGATGGGTACCGTAAGGCGAAGCCAGCCCACAGCAGTAGGGGGTCCCTCTGTAACATAAGTGGGTCTTTCTGAGCCTTATCTGCACTGGGAACAAACCAAAGAAACCCCTAATTTTCTCTGCGCTGGAGTCAAACAAAAAAGAAGCAGTGCTATGTCTGCCTTATTACAGAGAAATGTGCACTTCAGAGCTCCACGATTTTCAGATCCCATAAAACAGGATCTTGACATTTATTTAATTATGATTTGTTCTTTGTATCCTGGTACTTTCCTGGATTTTATACACAGGACTACGAGTACCAGAATGCAAAGGAAAAATCTGGACAGCACAATATACCAAGACTGTCCCTAAAGGCGAGAAATTCAATGCAAGACCCCGCGCTCTCCGGCACCTGCACAGGAAAAAAATAATTCTAGATGTGTGCACATATTTCTTAAAGGAAGTTTGCAAACAAACTGGCATTAACTGTGAAATACTGTGCAAAAGTCTAGATTGTTCACTTAAGCAATAGCACTGCGATGCCTGATGCTCATCACCCTTTCATTCCATTTGAAGCCGCAAAACAACGCACTTCAGAAGAGAAAACATTGTGTGATGATAAATGAACTCAGCAATGAGGCTGCGGGAAAAAGAAATAAAAGCAGAGATAAGCCAGAGAAAGAAGGCAGAGTGAAAGTTAGGGTAGAGAGACTGCCCAATATATTGACTTGTCATAAATGTACAATGTTAATATTAAATACTCACTTCCAGGAAGGCAGCATACTACACTCTACTTACTGGTGTGTGAAGAACCCATTAGTATGAAGCAACATTTATTTGTATGTAAATGAAAACTTGTGAATTAGCTAAAAGGTGTTCATTGTTCACTCATAAACAACTAATTCTTAAATTATTAATAAGGCTTATTTTTTGTGACAAAAATGAAACCAAAACAGAGAGAGGCTCTTCAAGTAATAAGCAAGCCCTCCTCAAACCATCAGGGCCAGTTTAATTTTGTGATTGCCTGTGAAGTAATCAGATAGTCATCTTCAAAGCATCCTCAAATCATCAGGAACCATCTCATCTTGAGAAGTCATCAACTGCTCATCCTCTGATCAGGAACAATCAGATCTTGTGGCGTCATCAGATACTCATTTTCAAGTCATCCTCAAATCAGCAGGCTCACTTTTCTAAGCTCTGCTGATGACTTCAAGAGCTTGATGATGTCTGATGATGTGAAAATGACTTCTAGAGTAGTTGGATGATCATTCGATGACTCTGGGATGGCTTCTAAAGTAATCCTGTTTGACCTGGGCAGACTGAGCAGCGCATGCGCGCTGCAGCTGGGCTCGACCTAAAAAACTGACAACCCCAATGGATTTCACACATACGAGACCTATTGGCTTTGCTGATGCTTGTTCTTAGAAAGCTCTGTCTGTTACCAAATAAAATCCAATAACTTCCGGAGCGTGGGAAACATTTTCTCTGTACCTCACACGTGCATCTTTCATGCGTGTTTTTCCTTAAAAAGATATTTAGCATGTGTAGAACAGATCGAGTACTAGTTTTCACCAAAATATGATCGTACATTAAATGCATCCAAAAACGAAGGAAATCCACACAGCAAAAATTGGAAAGGTATTGAGTCCCCTGAAATGCCAAAGCTGCTGCCCTAAGGGGACGCCAGCAATAAACACCAATTACTGCAACACCGAAGTGCTCATGAAACAAAAAACGTGACGTGGAGGCAGTAACAGTGGTCATATATGGCGTCACGGTCCAGGCAATGCGATTTACTAATCTAACACATGGGCAGCAAACATTTTTGCCCATGCCCCGCCCTCTCATAGTAGTTTCGTGCATTTATTTTGAACGGTTGCCTGGACTTAAGATGGCCGCCGCTAAAGAGCCGTCAGTGCAGCGCGCTTCTTCGAAAATGTCAACTGTACAAGCAATGCCTACTTTGCCTGGAGCATGCGAAGATACGTATGGGAAGGCAATGAAGGCGGATAACGCATCAGAAACTGAACGAACCCACACCCCGATCGATACTTTGGAAAGACAAGTGATATGCGAGGTGTGCGGGGGGCAGTGTCCAGCGACGGGTCTTTGCATGGCCACAGTGGAGGTCGCCACAGGGTGGATGTTGGACTTTGTATTCCGTTGCATGTGCCAGCACTTCAAGCAGCAGCATACGGAAGACTTCGAACGAAGCCGGGACGCAATGGAAGGTGATAATACAGGTGGTGGGGGGGAGCCTGTTTTTGGGGCGAAGGTTAATGACGTGATGTATTTTACGCTATCCTGGTTGCGTCAGTCATTGAGCAGTCCGGGTCTAAAGTAACTGGAGGAGGCCCTGATGTGTCCTGTTTATACAAGCTACCATTACAGACTCCTAGTAACGCATTAAATAAGTTAGTTGTTAGTAGACCAAGTACTGGTAAATGCATTAGGTTTCGCCTATCTGATTAATAATATTTTTGTTGTAAGTTTTAGCTTGGTGAGCAGTTGTGCAATATGAGCATTCTTGACCAGCAGAGAGTTATGATATAAGCAGCAAGTGAACCGATAACAACACCGCCAATTCAATCCAAAACAAGCATTGGTAAATGCATACAGTGTCGCCTATGTGTAGGGTGACCAGACGTCCCGGATTTCAGTGGACAGTCCCGGTTTTCACAGGACTGTCCCGGTGAACCGACGCTTTCCTTAAATTTAAATGCATGTCCGGGTTTTTGGGACAAAGGTCAAATCAACCTGCAAAGGAAAATTAAGAGGTATGCTTTCATCAATAAATGTATCTGTTTCAGGCAGCACAGGTTCACGCCTGCTGCAGCAGAGGGGAGACAGAGAGGAGAGCAGAGGTATGCAGGGTAGAGGCTAGAAGTCTTTCCATAGCTAAGGCGGAGTTTTTTTTTGTGTGTGCAAAAATCGGATCAGGCCAGACATAGAAGTAAGGTTGAAGGCTTTAGTCCAACTTTTATGTCTAGCATGTCCTGGTTTTTGCTTCTCAAAATCTGGTCACCCTACCTACGTGATTAATAATAACCTGCTTTATTGTTGTAAATTGTAGTTTGGTGAGCAGGCGTGCAATATAAGTTACTGAAACTCAGTGAAAGTGTTATGACTTGTTTATTTGGAAAGACAAAATATTGTGCTGTTACTGGTTGTACTATAAACCAGGGAGATTAGGTAAAGGGTGGAGGGCAAAGGAAAAAAAAAAAAAAACATTCCCCATGATAAGTACGCTTGAAATGGGTACAGCTATGATGAGCTTAGGTAAAGGGTGGAAGAAAAACCAAACCAGCACAGCGCAAGCGTTGTGCAGGCAAAACCGGACAAATGTGTGCTGACACAAGGACATTAAATAAAAGACATTGAACAAACCAAAAACTTGCAGCCAACAAAAGTATTCAGTGTTTAAAACCGTAACCTTTATGGCGGCTTCTCATGGAAGCCTGCAACTTGCAACAAACTTAAATCCAGAGCGTGTTTTGTAATGTCTAGACAAGGTGCAGCAATGCACTTAGGGAATCACTATATTAAGAATGCATGGTATAGGCGACAGATATAGTCACGATGTGTGTCTGCTGATCCATGTGGCTAAATGAAAACATGCATTAACAGTACATGCATGGCAGAACTTGGAAAGTCACCGCAGTAGTACACGCTTCAAAAGTCCCCTGTGTTATCATGGTGGGCTTCTAGAAAGTACTGGCATATCAGTTAATGGTGAAACAAAGCATGCTCCCCACTGTGTAAGCATTGGCCTAAAAATTCCAGAATACCTAGTGCCGCTGCCTGGAAAACCAAGACTGGTTGCAGGCCATATTCATGGTATGCCATTGCCCCTAGCTGTAGCGGATGTCTGTTCGTCCTCACAAGCACTTTCACATGGAAAGTGACCTCCGATTTCAGGGCATCGCCTCAAATGCTTATTCCAACTACCTGGCTCCTGAGAATGGAAGCCCACTTGGAGCCGCCATAAACCCATGTATACAAATGAGGCTTAATCACAGAGCAGAGAGAAACCGTGCTGTGGCTAAATTGATGGCTCTGAAACATGTACACCATGTTTGTAAAGGTTTCACTGACGCAAAATGCAAAGCACATGGCCCGTGCACAATTTGCCTCTTGTCTTATACAAAAGAGAACAAAGCGAATCATCTGTAAAACACAATAAACGAATGAACACGTTCTAGTGTGTGTTTTTATTGAAAACATAATTAACAACACGAGAGCCGCCTGCAGGGTACCATCAGGAAGGTATCCCCAGACCGGAGTCCCTGCGCCCCGCAGAGGTATCTTACCAGATTCTCCTCCTCTCCAGGAGTCTCCCTGGTGAGCTGGAGTGTTGTTAATTAGCCCGTCTGAAGTTTAAGGTTTGCACTATTCCCGGGTGTAGGGTGAGCTGACTGTGAAGAGAAGGACCGGTTACAGGTGGTCCTCCAACGGACATCAAGCAGCATGCAAGGGACTGCCTCGTGAACGCTCTCATATGTCAGACTTTGGAAATGACAGCAGGATTACTTCCGGGGCACGCGGGAGGTAGTGTGTTTCTTCCTCGCATAGATATTTGCAACTCTCTCCAAAATGCAAATTGTGTTTTTGAACAAAATATGCTGGTGAAATCTGATTTTTTTTCCAGCAGTTCTATGACAGTACATCTCCGAAAATGTCTACTTTGGAGCATGACTTGTTTCACCTTCAATCGCGATAATATATTTGAGATACACCACAGGAAAAGTGAACTAGCAGGGAGAGCAAATAACTTTTAGGCTTTGCGGAGGGCCGGGCTCAGGGCTGAAAGCGAGGCTTGGAGCACAATGCGTTCCAAGTCTCGTGTAATAATTAATGAAAGAAAAAGAAAACAGTTGGTATGCACACTTCAAATGTGTGCAGCCAGGGTGACAATGATTATGTAAACGCGCTGTACAGGGGAGATTAAGTAAACAAGCACAACGCAAGCACTGTGCAACTAAAACGTTTCTGTGCAGGCAAAGCATTTTTTTTAAAGTGCCCCAAAAGCAGATGTAAACAGTACTTTGGTGACGTGAAACTGATAAGAGAAGCACACAGGAACAAGCATTGGTAAATGCAGGAAACAGTATGCTCCAACCAGTCGAAATGGATGAAATGTTAAGTGCCAAGCACAGGAACCAATAAAAAGCAAGGAGGCGGGTTGTTTGCTCCTTTTAAGATTTATATTGAATACAATAGATTTCTCAAGCACAGCGCAAGCGAAACCTAAAAAAGAGACTGAAAATAAATCTGCATGTACCTGGGAACGTGAAAAGTAGCCCAAATAAGTAGCCGATATTTAAAGTTAATATAAAGAAGCATTGGTAATGAATCGGCTTCGTCTGTGTGATGAATAAATGAAGTGTCTTTATCAATCACCGTCCGGGACGAAGAAAAGGGCTCCCTGACAAGCATCACAGGAGTGGAGAGGATGTGGCTTGTGAGATGGGGTTCCCGGTTAGAGTCTCAGCAGTGCAATATCCTGTGATTGTGAGCAAATTGTGTAATCTCTCTGAGCGATAAGTTGCGCTATATAAATCTGCTGCAAGATGAAAAAGCAGAAAGAGGCAAAACGTTATGAAAAAATAGTTCCACCTAAGCGGGTGTTAACAGTATTTCGGCTACGGGAAACTGATAAGAGAAGCAGACGAGGAACGAGCATTAGTAAATGCTGGAAAATATGCCACAGCCAATAGAAACCGAGTACATGAAAGTGGCAAGCACAGGAACCAATGAAAAGCCAGGAAAGCGAGGGGGTGGGATGTAAGCCCCTTTTAAGTTCATATTAAAAACAATAGATTTCGCAAGCACAGCGCAAGTGCTGTGCTGGCGAAACCTAAACATTTCTAGACATCGACTTTCCTGCTCTTTAGTTTAACAATCAACAGAAAGGATTTTTTTTTTTTTTAAAAACATTTTTTTCCGTGCTAAATAAGTATCTGTTTATTAAATCAATAGATGAAAGCGTGGGTACGGGAAAACTAGTATAAATGTAATTGCATTTATATAGCTTTTACTACCCCTGTCGAGGTGTCAAAGCACTTTTCGGCGAGTAGCACGCTACTCTGGAACCCAAAAAGGATTAGTGGTTGTTAAAAGGTGGTTCTGACCATCTGAGCTGCCCGGATTTTTCGCTTTTTGAACACCTATTTGTTGAGCTTTTACTGTGGGAGAGCCTCATAAGTTGGGACTCTCCCACAGTGAACTCATGATGAAAGGGACTGCATGTGTATTTTACCAGTGTCCCCCTGGCGCGAGTAGGCCGCTGCGCGGACGCCAGAGTAAGGGGCACTGGGCTGGTTACATGCAAACACGTGTGTACATTCGTGTGCACAAGTGTAAGGGCTGCGCAGGGGAGATTCCTGGCGTGTGCAGCCCAGGAGCAGCTACAAATTGAATGGTGTGGCAGGACTTATGCAGAACTAGGTGGTGACATGGAATGGGCTTTCTACAATGGGAAGAAACATTTGAGGGAAAGTCAGTGTGCTTTACTGTTTTTAGTTCATTATTCTCTTATGAGGATGGGGAGCACATGGGCTAGTTTTACTTTCCTAGGGCCTACAAATTCCAGACACGCACCAAAGTCCACTGTAACTTATGTGAGAAGAAGTATTCTGCAGAGTCCAAAGTCATATTTGTACTGCTTTTGGGTCATCCAGAAATTTCATATTTCTCCGAGTCGGCTCATAACCAGGGCCTGGCTGGGGCTGACCCTGCCAGGCTGAATTGATGACCTTCCTTCCCAAGCCAGCCCTGCACCACAAGCATTCCAAGGGCGAAGGCCTCCACTCCAAGAAGAGAAGATGGTTGGAGCTACAGGTTCATTCATCAGCAGCTGTCACCTGGTGCTAGTCACCAAGCTGCTCTGGACAGAAGGCAGCGAGGGGGGAAGGGGCTCTCAGAGACCATGTGGCATGAGACCCCTGGACGACGCCATTTTGGACAAACCCAGAGGCCTGGGCAGGAAGGAGGGAGCAGGGGCAGAGAAGTGATGTGTCGCTGTGTGATAGGGCAAACAGAGACTTCCTGCCAGCCCCCTCCCCAATTCTTTAAAAGAGTTTGCACAGGAAAAGGAGCTCTCTCTGGGGTGTGGTCTGCTGAGGCAGAGGGTGCTGGAGCCTGGCGCCATGGGCAGTTGGAAGGAGGAACCCCCTGACTGTCCCAGGATCCTGAAAAGCGCCAGGAGTGGAGTCCAGGACCAGTGAGCAGGAGCCGGGGCCTCTGCGTAAGGAGAAAAGAGGCCCAGGAGGAGAGCCAGGTGAAAGGCTGGCGCAGGGAGCCAGTGAAAACAGCTCCCTGCTGAAGTTCACCCTCTTGTAGGCAAGGAGGGCGGCGAAAAGTGCTCCAGATGGGTAGAGCTGGCCATCAGGAGCGAGAGGAGGCCAGAATGGTGCAGATCGGACCCCTGGGGGCTGAGATATGCCCCCAGAAGGTAGGCGACCTTTGACCTCTGGCTGGACCGACGACGCAGCGCGTGGGGCTCTGCCGCCGGTCTCCAAGATGCCCCCGGGGTGGGTCAGGTCCCGGGGGCTGCCCCCACTCGAAGCAAAGTCGTGGAGCGCCGTCGTGCTCCCCGTGAAGTGTCCCCAAAGGGGTGCCAAGAGCCCACCCTGGCCCCCGGCGAAAGCGGAAGCCGGGGAGCGCCGTTGTGCTCCCTGTGAAGAGGTTCCAAGGGGGGGCCCGGGAATCCCCAACTCCTGGCCCCCGTGTGATGTAGAGGAGGCGGGGAGCAGCGTTGCGTCCCCGCAAAGAAGACTCTGGGGCCCGGGACCCCAACTCCGGGCCACGCCGAAAAGTGAAGATTGCCCAAGCAGGGGGGCCAGGAGTCTACCCTGGCCCCCAGAGGAGAAGCTAAGCCGGGGAGCGCTGTCGCGCTCCCTGTGAAGATGCGGGAAGGCGGGGGCACTCCCCCGAAGACCCGCTGCCGAGGAGACCGATTCGCGTCTGCCCATAGGAGCGGGCAGACCTGCCTTGGCGTGCCGGCTCCCGCAGCAGCACACAAGGGTGCTGGCAAGGCGGAGAGCCGGCGGGGCAGCAGGGGGTGGGCTCCCCAGGCTGCCCTCCATCGAATTGGCAATGCGGGGGCCTGGGTGGGACCAGGCCCCGCGAGAAGAATAGCGGCCGGGGGTGGGCTCTCCGAGCTGCGATACATCCCCTGGGGGTCCGGGTGGGACCGGGCCCCCCAACGATGAGCTGGATGCGGCGAAACCGCCTGCGGTGCGATCGCGGCTCTCCCCGAAGCAGCGGGGGAGCCGCTACTATAATATTCACTGAAGACAAGGAAGCGCCCCATAATGCCTTGCAGGCCTGGACCGGCCTGCAAGGGCAAACAGCTTTTTCTTAGTCTGTGGTGGCCCCAGGAGGACTGGGTCACCACCAAGTGAGTGCAGAGGTGCAGGGGGAGCTGCAGGAGAAACGCAGCCTCCCCAGCTCGAAGAAGAAAAGTCCCTCCCTAAGTCTCTGGGGACTCTGAAGAAATAACCCCTCAAAGGCTCAGCTAGCATTTAATCCCCTCCTGGGCTGGAACTTTTGTTCTACAGCAGGTGGGTGTATTGAGAAGTGCACCAAGGGTTGAAGGGCTGAGTTGAGGATGTCTTGAGAAAGGCATCCCCTGGAGGCAAAGAGGTGCAATTGCAAGAGAAGTGCATTACTAATGTTATTTCTATGAGGTGCATTGACCAATGTTATTTCTATAGAGGGACTGGAAGTCACATGTGTAAAGTGAGATCATAAGCAAAGTGGGGTTATGTTGCTGGACATTCCTGCTAGGGTGTCGGGCTGTATCCGTTTTGGGCTGTAATTGCAATGCATTATAATGGTCAACAACTGTGATGAGTACTGTCATTCTAAGTGATGCTTAAACATGTATTCTTGCTGCTGCGCTTAGGTGAAGGACAACCCAGACGGTTAGCCACTAAAGATGTAGAGGTGTATACTGTATGCTCAGTATGACATGTTTAGTCAGGGTTATGTGTCACCAAGGCAGGGGTACCCATTTTAAAGGCTTGTTGAGATAATGGGGTGTGTCGCCACTGGGATGGTGCCAGTGCGCAGGGCCCTCGCTCCAGGTTATGTTCAACTAACTGCATTAGGGGGCAAGATGATGTGCATACATGGGAGGGGTGGTACTAGACCCCCCCCCCCCCCCTGCGGGAGGGGTGGAGATGTTATGCAATGTCACAAAGTAATTCCAACAGCTTATGTATATTTGTAAATTGGTGCATAGTATTGAGTAGTGTGTGTGTCTAATAAATGTACTCTTACTTTTATAAAGCAAAGTACAGACTGGACAATCAATTATTGAGTGTTATTTCTGCGCACCTGTAATGGCGATTACTAGCCCACACCACCTCCCTTGAGTAAGCCTTAGACTGCTCTGCAACGCTACCCTCTGAGAGTCAGGCGCTACACTAGGGTGTTTGGTTCCCAGTGAAGGACAAATGTGACATGTTATTTGTGCAGGCCTCACAGATACTGCCTCGTTTTCCAACAGTGGTGAATTACTATATGGAAATATGAAATTAATTTGAGCAGTGGACATGTGAGTCTGTTATTTGGGTTGAAAAAGATAATGGAGGGGTGGAAGAGGGGTGTTTTGCATTTATATAGCGCTTGGTACCCCTGATGATGCATCTACGCGCTTTTTAGCGAGTAGCACTCTACTCCAGAACCCAAACAGGATTAATGATGAATTAGTATAGGGAAATATGAAATTAATTTGAGCGGTGGACATGTGAGTCTGTTAAATGTGTGCAAGCACAGTGCCAAATCCACAGAAACTCAAATGGAGCAGGCCACAGACACAACACCTAACATTTCTGACACAGCTCACACTAAAAACATATCCTCTACTATCCATGCAAAACACGCTGCATCCTCTAACTGTACTTCCAAGGCGTCCGTGGTATGAAGTACCAGTTTTTAGGTCTCGCCTAGCGTTGCAGCGCACATGCGTTGCTCGCTTTGCGAGGTATGTTGTATATTCTATAGCGGGGAAGGTTCGCGTAAGCCCCGCCCACTCTCCGCCCATCTTTTTGTTTGGCTTATAGCCTAAATGCTGCCTCCTGATTGGTTTTCGACTTTAGTCCCTCCTCCTGACGGCCATGGCGTAATTTGTACACTTCCGAGGCTATTGGCCCCTTTACTCAACACTATTTTTTTTTCCCTGTGTCCTCCCCCGCCCCCTCACACAGTACGTGATTTTTCGCCAACCCCTCACCCCCCCACTCCCGTTCGTGCCTTCTTTGACGTCCGCACTCCCATTTCCAATGCAATACGTCTCGCGTAAATGCGAGTCGCATTGCAAATGCTTTTTTTAAAGGTGTGCGCAGGCATCCTGGAAGTGACATCCCAGGGATGCACCGGATAAAAACCCTCGGTTGCTCCGTAAGTCTTGTCTATGTCTGCCTCTCGCCTGCTATAGAAACAGACATGGTCCTCAGTCCTAGGGATTCAGCAATATGGCTCAGCAGCCCGGTCCATTGAACACGCTACAGAGGAGGTGGGCGGGGCCGCGCTCTTCCATGCAGGGCTGCAAGCTCGTAATTCGATTAAGACCCTCTTGATAACAGAGAGCAGCGGAGGAATTGGAGAATGCGAAGCTCCTCCCAGGGGCACGTGCTGTCACACTTAGAGGACTCCTCCCCCATCTTCGGGTTGTAGCTCGACGGTGACATTCCAGGGAGACGCCCGGGGGATGGGCAGAGGGCGGCTCGAGTCCGTGGGCTTCTGGACCCAGGGAACCGAAGATGAGTTTGGAGCAGGGAGGGACCGACAGTGGCACTCAGACGAAGAGAGGTAAAGTTTTCCTACCAGGCATGTGAAACCCAGCCCCTTCCCAACGTCTGACTCAAACCTTGTCACTCGACATCAGCATCTCGGCAACCTATCCCCCCCCCCCCCCGACTTCAACTTCCCACACCTTCTTCCCTGACCTTATCCAGCATGCATCTCCTCTCAAGACTTAAGTGTTGTATTCGTTTTATTAATAAGTCTTTCATCCTTTTCACTAACATTACTGACTCGGTAACCTTCTGGTCCCTGACATCCTCTACTCGCCTCCTGCTGCCATCTCTACCTGGCCCCTTCTGGTCCCCTCGCCGGCATCAGCCAACCGGCAGACATCTTCAGCCTCTCTCCCCGATCCCAACCTTATCGCTTTTACCCCTGTTTTCTTACTTCTGCCCAAGCATCAATATGCCAACCTTATGAGTCCATCGCAAGTTCCACATATGCCCTCCTTAAGCCTGTTTACCAGCATCTTTCTGTAAGGACCAGTTCACCAAAACAGTTCCCTTATAGCATTCAGATATTCACCTTATCAGCTTTGCACGAACTGATCCCCTTCATCAGAACAGGAGTTGCACCTCTTCACCAGGGAGTCAGTAACTAGAGCATGTAATTGATTAGGTATCTGCTTTCCGACATCCGTTCAACAACACCTTTTCAAAAACATCTAACCTTTATTGTATTGTATCGAAACATTGATCTAGTGTTTACCAACCCTATGTGAGGCACTGAAGTTTTTGCCTACATGGGCAGTAAAGTAAGTTAGGCCATGTAGGGTGTGTGGTTGTAAGTGCGTTGTCTTTGTTTTTTAATCCTATGTGGGAAGTGTTTCCATGACATGCGGTTATTGTGTTATGGGAGTGCTTAGCAGGTTGGTAATTAAGAGGTGTGTGATTTAGAGGTGTAGTTTACGGTTTTCATCTAGCTACCAGCTTTGAGCAGCTCTGCAGGTCCATTTATGGCATTTGTTATGATCATATTCTACTTAACGGATTACTGCATTGGGCTGTCCAACCTGATATTTTGTATGAAGTTTTGTTCCTGAGCTGCCATGGTTGGATAGAGAAGTGGTGAGGAGATCTGCTGGGATGTGTTTTGTTACTATCATTTCATGTCTGAATGTCATTGTGAGATGTAAACAAGCAGTCTTGGTGTGTAGCTAGTTGGGAACTGCAGTGGTGGACTAGATTAGAGTCCTCCAATTGGTCCGCAGTATTTGACTAATTGTAAAGTCGTAGTCATCCAAAATTCTTAAGAAGAAGTTTATTAGTTAAAACACTAATTTCAGCATAACAGGAAGCTGCGATTGCCTTGACTCCGAACAGACGTGACCTCTTTTCTAGTAAATAAAATATAAGCACTAATATTATTAATTGCCATTTTTGAAACCATGCCTGTTTCAATGTGAAGGGAAAGACCGTGAATCAGATAGAAGCAACAACCACGTCAGGTGGACAGGCCCACCTTAATTTCCATGACTCCGCCTGCAGCAAAGTGCTGCTGCCCTTAAAGTCTTGCACCTGATCACGTTCTCGAAGTCTTCACTCAAGTGAACTTGGGAAGTGCCTGGTCAACCTGAGCAGATGCGTTAGCCAATAGCTCTGGCTAAACACTTCTAAGGTCCCAAAGGCGAGACCGATTGGCATTGCCAATGCTTGTTTCAATGTGCTGCGAGAATATGCAAAACCGGAGTTGACCATTTGCAAGAATACGCTTTGGGGGACAAGAGGTTGATGTGCATCTGGTAGGTGGGGGGGAATGGTGCAACACCAAATTTACAAGAGAGACAGCAACAGTGCAGCGGCAGGGGCAGAAAAAGGGTGACTGCACAAACCAACCACAATGGGCTATGAATTTGCACGCACTACTTGCAGCATTTGAATTAGTGTCGGAGGGTGTGCAGAGGGTTGGGTGTAATGACTATATTGGTTTGGGACAGCGTCTGTACAAATGTTGGAGCCAGAAACTGGGTAATCGTACACAAACGTGGCAAGTGGCTGCTCAGTCACAGAGGCACGGGTCAATCAGCTGCTCAATCGCAGGGGTGGGTTAAACAGTTGCTCAGTCGCAGAGGTTGGGTCAAGAGGCTGCTCAGTCCCAGCAGAGGCAGTGTTAAAGTCAAAGGGTAAGGTTTTTATACTAGAGTCTGGAATCACTCAGGCAAAAGCACATTCTTTATTTCATGTAAGGACCTTGGGTTCAAGCAACACCAGGTCGATTCTATCATGGCTCCATTCTGCCTCCAACTGTAACACTCTCTTAGCTCCCACTCCATGCCAGACCTTCCTCAGACAGTGCCCTGGGCAGAAAAGAAATTGGCGTCTTAGCTGCTGCTGGTAAATAAAAATGAGGCAGCAGGGGACCCTGTTTGTGTTCCAATCCCTCGCTGATTTCATCAGAGCAGTGACTGCCCTTTAAAACATATCTTCCCAACCCACCTAAATCACTCACTGCTGAGTTCCATCATGCTGGTGCCAAGTTGTGTGGGGATGAGGGATGATGTGTGATAGCTGGTGGTAAGGGAGATGGGAGGGCAAGGAATGGGGCTTATTAAAAACAGCGCCTGCAGCAGGTTAAACAATGTTTGAAAGCATTTTGAACTGTCATTGGAGCAAAGTGACAGATAAGCAGCTGTTTTCATGATCTTAATGTAGACCGCGCTATGCACCCTGCTGAAGACTGGAGCCCTGTGCATAAGCTTAGCTCCCACTAACCAACAAGCATTTACAATGCAATAGGTCTCGCAATTGTGAGTTTTTGAGCTATTGGCATTGTAAATGGCAATGCCTTTTATAATATTAAAAGGCATTGCCATTTACAATACCAATAGTTCAAAGTTTTGCAAAAGCAATACCTATTGTATTGCAGAGTGCCGTGTCCATGAAGCGGGCGCCACACTCACAATTAAAGTTAAAAAAAAAAAAAAGAAACGGAGCGCGGTGTCCCTGACTTGGGCAGAGTGCTCAACATGCAAGTTAGAGCGGCTTAGCGCTCTATAAGAAAAGCCGCCGACATTGTCCCATCAGTGTCATTAAACAAAATAGTGCTCACCCACTTATAATGCAGACCGTGTAACAAGCCAAGTAAAAGGCCCAGTCGTTATGGGCGGTTACAAATGCAGACAAGGAGGTACCAAGGAGGGACTAACAAGCCTATTTACGAATCAGAAGCCAGCATTTAGGAAGGACAATGACACAAGCCAATGGCAAATACTCTAATACAGCATGCCTCGCAGAGCGAGCAGTGTGTGCGCGCTGCCGCTAGGCTCGACCTAAAAACCAACTCTTCACCCTCTTCAGATCACACACCAACATTCTATTAAGTCTTTCACTCTCTGCATTCCAAACATTAGCACTGACATTCAGGGAATGGGGCACATAGAATACTACATGGTGCTCCGTTACTGGGGAAGGAGTGCAAGTGGTGGGCAGCAATGGAGAGGATAAACAGCTGAGTCGTTGCACAGTATGTGGAGGAAGTTACATTGCAGCCTTGGGCAAAACAGACCGTAATGTAGTCAGGACATGTGAATGCACAGCCAGAAGGGCGAGTGTACAGCCTGTGGAGGGGAGGTGGGTGGCTATCCAGACATGAGGGGTCAATGAATACACTGGCTTGGGATATAGCGATTGTTGTAGTTACCGGGGAAGAACTGCGTTGAATGGTGGGGATGGGTGACAGTCTCGGCTCTGGCAGTGAGTGGCTCAAGAAGTGAATGTGGAGCAGTAGCAGACAGCAATGACTGTGCGGTGGTTTGGGTCAAGTCCCTGCGCTGTTTCTGCATTATAGCGGTTGGAAGCAGTGAGTAGCGCAGTGACTGTGCAGTAGCTGGGCAACAAACACAGAACAGTGACTGTGCTCTGGGTGGGGTGTAGTAGCCGAGTGTCAGTGCAGTACTAGGAGGAGGGGGTAGTGGGAGTCTCCGCTCTGGAGCTGTTGCAAAGGATACCTGTGTACTCTGGCATGGCTCTACTTGTCAGGGGTGCTGGTTCTTCTCTCTCGGGTGTCGCCCTCCCGCGATTTAGACAACTACTCCTAATTTGCAGGCCTCTATGAAAGTATCTGTAGGTGGTGGCAGCCCAACGTCTTTGAATGGTGCTGTGAAAGTGAGAGTCGGAATTGTTCTGTTTGAAGAAGAAGCCAAAATACTGCAAAAAAAGCTGGGAGAATGTAAATTGGTTTGCCAGGCAAGAGCACACAAGAAGACCTTAAGCGCTACCTGCAATTATTGAATCTTTTAAGGAAAAGTCCTGGCAGCTGATTATGCCACTGAGCTCACGATGGAGGCTTCCCATTGACGCCTCCTTCGTGCGGACTGGCCCGATCTGCACCGAACAGCTGTCCTCATTTAGCCAATGCATCATCCCGCTAGTATGGAGGTGAAGGGGGCTTGAGGTGAGGAGAGCTACGTTTTTCTGAGCTAGCAGATTGCCAGGATGATAAATCTACATCTGCCAATTCATAAATCGGGCTCCCTGAGAAGCGCTCTTACTGCACCGTGTCTACCCGCTGTAACAGCAGGCCTAGCAAAGCTGCGTTTTTAAAACGTGGCTTCGTGTGATGACCGTGACCAAGCATGCAGTGCGAGGGAAAAGATTTAACGCAGAGAATGATGCATATGGAAACCAGTATCACAGTAGTGGAAATGATGTAGCGCGGCAGCCAGAGCTGCTGACTCGCAAGCTGGGGATCCAGGTTCCAGTCTGGGCAGCACAACATCCTGTGATCCTCGGCAAATCACTTAATATCTCCGGGTGATAAGTTGCGCTATAAAAATCTGCTGCAAGATGAAAACACATAAAAAGACAGAACTTTATGAAAAAATTGTTCCGCCAAAGCTGATAACAGTATTTTGGCTACAGGAAACTGATGAGAGTAGCAGACGAGGAACAAGGATTGGTAAATGGAGGAAAATATGCCACAGCCAATAGAAATAAAGTAAAAGAAAGTGGCAAGCACAGGAATCAATGACAAGCCAGGAAAGAGACTGGGTGGGATGTAAGCCCCTTTTAAGTTTATATTAAAAACAATAGATTTCACAAGCACAGCGCAAGCGCTGTGCAGGGGAAACCTTTAAAGGTGTGCCACCAACCGGTGTGAATTTCTAGATACGATGTGAGGTATAGAAAAGATTTGGCACTGTCACCCAAATTGAGACGTTGGGAATGAGTCGAAAAGAAAGAGGGACACGGTCGACTTTAAATCGAATGTGGAAAAACAGGTGATATGCAAGTGTTGTCCGGGATCGGATCAGTTTCAAGACATAGTGGCGAACGAAGTTGTAGTAAAAGTCTTGATTTATTCAAAGAGACTGAGTGGAGTTTATAATATACAGGGGTAAATACTCCCATTCAAGGCGGACAGTGTCCGTCTCTGATAAATGATACAGGTTAAGAGAAGCCAAAGTCGGCTTAAACAAACATGTTGACAACATTAGCGGGCAGTGTTTAATAAAAGTGTTACAATTGGCAAGGTTAATAATAGGCGAGAAAGCCACGATGTAAACGAGTGCTTTAAAAAAGGGAGAAGGAGCACTGTGTGATGCTGGGGATCAAATGTGATATGTTCAATTATATGGCTGTATATACTGTGCATTGGTGTGTCACGCGTCTTAAACGCCATACAGAAAAATATGTAAGGCGAAGGTACAATCAAATTTGAAGTCAAGGAATGTCTCAACTGGATCAGAGAGACTGTGTAGTATTATTACAAAAATATGTACGGCAGAGACTGTCTTTATGAGACGCCGAGCAAGGGTGAAAAGTACTTGTATTGAGAGCAGGCAGTATTGATACAGGTTGTTGAAACCGTTAAAAAGATATAATTCAGCTGTGAAGGATTAAGAGAAGCAGACATTGGCTAAAGCAGCAACAAGCTGGCCTCCATAATGGACAGTATTTTTATTTATTTTTTTAAAAATATTTTTATTATTTTCAAAAACAAACAAAACCTAACTAGCTTCAGTTATAGTCATACAGCCTCTGATGTTATTAGTCGGCATACAAAACAGTACATCTTCATATCATTTACATGCCCTTTTGCAGCAAAGCCACGCGTCAACCACAGATTTAAAACAGTTCCTTATGGCTACCCCCTTCTCTGGATAGCCAGGGACCCTCGGTTTATTGTTGAATCTGGAAGAGCAATTCCATTAGGGTCCAGTTGAGTATCCCTCACTATTACATCAGGACCATAATATTTCCTCCATTTGCATCATACCGTATGAAATTTCTTCGGGCAGCACCTCGCTTTGTAGGTGACATATGGACAGTATTTAATCAGCTGCATTGAAAGTGTCAATAGATAATATGCGACAAAGTTAATATCGATAATGGGTGAAAAAGCTGCGGTGTAAGCGCAACTGTACAATAGTAGGGATCATATCAAGGATTGGATTACATGACTGGGGATTCAGGACATCGGCGTGCCATGTGTCTTTAAATAATCGTCATGCAAAAAAATAAGAATGTTGCAAGTGATTAGCTGGCATTTAATAATAACATGGTACATATGTGTCCAAAAGCATATTAGACTTACTGGCATGATAACCAAATGCGCAGAGTTGTCTGGGGGTCTGTAAACACTGAACGTCCATTAAGCGCCCTTTTTTATGAAAGAGAAGTATGCGGTCACATGACATAGTCATGTGATTGAAGCACAAATAACTAGAAAGAATAGACTGAGGTAGGCGGTGATATCAATGATGGCGGCTCGTATTCAGGCATGCAATCAAGTGACCGGGATGAACCAAAGCAAAGACCAGTAAAACTAGTATCAAAAACATAGTGGTATGAAAAAAATGCGATCTGGAGAGTAAAAGTTAAAATAGGTTTTCAGTTTGCAAATGTGGAAAAACGTCCAGAGCTGTTGACTGGGAACTGGGGAAGCGGATTCGAGTCCCGCTGTGAGCTCAACAGCATGTGATTCTGAGCAACTCAATCTCTTCTCGCAGCACTCTGGCAGCGCTGTAACTTTAAAGGAAGGGTGCAGGTCTTTTAGTGACAGCAGCAGGCTGAGACACTCTCACCAAAGCGGATGAACACATTACTTGGCCGATGGTAGACTGATAAGAGCAAACACACGAAGAACAACAGGAAATAGTATGCTACAGCCAATAAAAACAGAGGAAAAGTAAGTGGCAAGTACAGGACCCAAGGAAAAGCAAGGAGGAGGGATACAAGCCCCTTTTAAGATTCATATTGAAAACAATAGATTTCACAAGCAAAACCTAAAAAGTAACATCAAAACGGCAATGATTTGTTTTGTTGACTGCCATTCATTGTGGGAAAGAAAACAGAACTTTAAGTAACCAGTTTCGCCAAACCGTCAACAGCGTATTATTTGCTGTTTTTATATCACAAGCGCACAAATAATCATGTCTTTCACTATTCACGTGCACTACACCGCATGTTGGAGCACCTACCTTTTTTGTTATCTTACCACTGTTCTCAAAATGACAAAAATACATTTCTATAAACATAACTAAATGTATGTTTGCATTTTTATATTGTGTATAAAAGAGCATAGGCTAAAAGCTCTCTCAGTGGGAGTCGCTGTAATTTCTTTGTCTAGATTCTATACCTACAAATGCAGGGTTGCCCTTTAATTGTTTCAGTATGTGTGCTTGTCCGCACTAGAGGCGGGAGCATTAACATGGAGAGCGTAATGCTGTCTGACACACGGGATACAGGCAATAACCTGCTCGCCGGAGCAGTGGTGTAAAATTAAATACTGCAACCGCTGCACCTGACCGCTATTGCGCAGGAGCGGCACTGGAATAAAAGCTACAAAGATCCCCGCCACTCCCAATTCCTCCGGGTAGGAGTGGCTGCCTAAAATGCAAACTGACACCGCTGCACCCAACCGCTCAGTGGAGGAGCAGCAGCAGTGTGGGAATTAAGGGGCGGACGCTATAGCAGTCCCGCCTACAGGAAAAAATGAATCTAGCCATCCTTAACACTGCTCCATAGCACACCGCAGCTTACATTCTATAGGTGTTCCTTGCCGGAACACAGAGAAAAAAACTGGATATGGTTTGGGTTTGTGCCACCCTTATGGGTCAGGTGACAGGTACTTCCTGTCAGAGCACCAAGTTGGGTGAGAATTTCTTTCTATGGCTGAACGCTGTGCCCTGAACACTCAGTGCTTAGTAGTGACTATGGCAAGGAAAACTATGACTCGGAGTAATGAAGATTACCGGTACATAACTGAGTCATTAACAGTGAGAGCGGAGCCCAAGGTCTGGTTTGAATTTAATTCAACCCGTTCCCTGCTGAGGCTTTTCTCTCCATTGTCCTGGGGAATTTGGTGCTGAAGCCTTCCTGGCTTTTTTTTTTTCTTCCGTTTTACACTAAAGGTACTCAGGCCAATTTGCATATTTCCCCCCCCCCCCACCCGTTCTACACTAAAGGTACTCTGGCCAATCTGCATATTTCTCCCCCCCACCTCCTTATGTCGAGGATTCTAAAGGCTCCAGCATTTGTAGGATCCCCTAGAAAAAACAAAGAAAATAGCCAACATTTTGTAATTTGAAAAAAATATCTTTTTTAAAATTGGGGGGGGGGGGGGAGGGAAAAGAACTGGGGAAGAAATCACACAGATTATTTTCTAAAAATTGCATTAACAAAAGATTTGCTGTGTTAATATCACCATCTTTCTAGCTTTTAAGAACAAGCAGAATTATGTAAAGAAAATAAAAACAACACTTTTTTTTCACTTCTGATTTTGCATCTTTCCAAGTAGCAGTTTTTAATATTTTTATGTGGTTAATACTCACTAGCAGGTCTGAAACCCATGAGCGACCCTGGAAAGCTACACATTTCTGTAAAACTAGACAAAATTTGGAATTCAGCAAGGGGTCATTCGTGTAGATCACTCTTGTTTTTCCCAAAGAAACTAATGTTTGAAATAACAAAAAAAGAAATAAGCAGAACAAAAATAGCAATTGGTGAAAATTTTTATCTGTAATTGTCTTGCCCTAAGGACCGATCTTCAGATGTAATATCATGTTATGTACGTCAGACCCTTTTGTTCGTTAGGATTGATGCAATGTTTGTTGGTTGTCCAAATACACACAATACCCAGTTAAAAACTGAGCTGCGACTTAAGAGATTTCATTGTTTACCGACCATGCAGCCATTAATACGTAAAATCTAATGATTGAGAAATCTTTCTGAAGGAAATCTGTGCATTTTTTAAATGTGCCTAAGATACAGAGTTTAGGAATAATGGTTATTTGTAAAACTCTGAATGTGGATTTCCTTTACCGTCGTGTAATTCAGAGGGCCTTTTGCAAAATGTGGTGTTGCTTGCCCACCGGTTTACATTTAGAAGCCAAAAATGGAGACCAATTCAATTGATAATAACAAATGTTCTACTAGTTCATGTTCCCACACTTCTCCCAATAGCAAACTCTACCCCGCTTGTGGGACTGGACATGTTGCCTGTGAAAGAAAGTCCCCAAATGCAACATGGAGATGTGACACTGTTGCCATTAAAAGTGCCCCATTTTGGCGATGTGGGTAACTGTGGTATTTGGGCCCAGTCTCTGCTGCCACCCTGGGAAGCCTACTGAATAACATAGACATTTCTAAAAAGTAGACTTTCAGGATTTGGATACTGTTTTTATTTGGAGAAGTGCTGGAATGCTGGGTGGCAGGAATTTTGTTGATCGCTACAGATTCTGGAACTTCCCAACACTGAAAAGTGACGAAGTCCTGATTTTAGAAAAGGTTTGACATTTGCAGGGCATTCTGGGTATGAAAACCTAGTGGGATCCATGCAAGCCACACCACCATCAATTCGCCTGGGTTTCAGAAATGCCCAGGGTTTGTTGATGATTTTGTTCTTGGGGGCAGAAAGACAGATGGTGGTTTAGGAGTGGGGGTGCAGTTTGATGTCAGGATGGCCCAGTTTCCGCCCCATTTTTCCCCCAAAAATATCCCTGTTAACCAGTGGACTTCCTCCAACCCCGGGGCTGGCAGGGGTAAAATCTCAGATATTCCCAGAGGAAAGGCAAATTAAACTGTTGGGGCATTATTGGTGGGGGTCAGACACCACCATTTTTTTTAAATACAATTCCTTGTGATTAGTAAGCTTTCGCTCCCCACCCTTTCGGGAGGGGAAGAAAGACTCTTCTGCCAATTTTCGCGTAGGGCTATGACGCGATACTAGGGTGAGTTGCCCCAAACCCACCCCCCTTATTTTCATAAATATATGTGGTGTCTCATGCCAATCATGTCCTTACAGGGGGCAGAGGGATGTCCCCAAGCACTAACAAACTGAAAACAGTTGGTGCCTAATGGCACAGACTGCTTTCAGTTTCAATTTTGTGAAGTCAGCACGCTGACGGTTACACAAGAAAGTTTTTGGGGGATGTGAGGGAAGTGTTTTCTTCATGTCCCAACTTTACTTTAAAAGTACATTCTTCTGGTGCATGCAGCAGCCCCCCAGAAATCATCTATTAAAAATAACCGTAGGTTTCTTGGGGTGTATACAGTATACAATGTGAACCTAGGAAACGTTTGTTGTTTTTAAGCTGTCTCAGAGCTGGAACTTTTGCTCCTCAGATAAAGATTGCAGGGACATCTTGTGGCTCGTCTTATGGCTGCTTTATGTTGCCTTAGCAGTGTAAGGAAAGACTTTGACACTAGTTATTGTTTTGAATAGAAATGCTTTATTACAAAGCTTATTGATAAATATTGTGATGGTTTTTATTAATAATGAATGTCTTTGAATATTGTTTTGGATGTCTGTTTGTTTTAAGGGTGAACTCCAACATGGTTACTTTTTATTTAAAAAAAAAAAATCAAGGTAGTGATTTTGTGACAAAGCCAATAGGCTTGCCTTCATTAAACGATGTGGTGACCCCTTGAGACAGCCAATAGGTTTGCCTTGTAGGTTGTTTAACTGTGGGAGTGCTGTCAATAGTGGTACAGAAGCCTTCTTTTGATTTGGCTCTTTGCTGAGTTATTGGGCTGACAAGCTCATTGGGATACATCTATGCTCTGGAAGTGGTACAGAAACCTGAGAAGATAATGAACAGCATTGTCAGCATCCCCACATTTAAAATGTACTCTCTACTGAAGGACAGCTATCCTGATGCACATGTCTTGAGATACCCAGCAGTGGCTGCATCAACAATGGTGAAAACGAAAGACTTTCAACTGAAGTGACTGCTGTCAAGCACTGCATTAACTACAAAGCATTTGGGCAGATTGTGTGCTAGTATGCCAGGCAGTGAGCTCCCTCCCCTTTTGTCTTGAAATGTTTATCAAAGAATCGGACCAAATTCAAAGCATGCCTGTGACTTATTTAAAGGTATTGGTGGAACATAACTCGCTCTAAGAAAATTATGTGATAACCATGCTTAATTGTGCGTCTATACTATTGATTATTTGTCTATTAATACAGATAAACACAAGAGAAAGTTTCCACAATGAACCAGAGAATCGAAGTGAAGGAACTCTGCAGTCACGTGAAATCCCTTGTTTTCTCTCAGATCCCTTCACTCCCCCCCCCCCTTCCCCACTGAGCTGTCTTAGGAAGCTTAGATTTTATTCTCTTTGGAGAGTGTAGTTGGGCATCGGAGGCCATGCTTTGTCCATCTCCGTCAATCTCTTCCTAAGTCTAGAAGCTAATCTGTGTCTCACTCAATCTTAAAAATGGAAGTCCAATATCTTCAGTTCCGCAAAGGAGCTGTCTGTAGCTGACGAAGGCTCCACAAGGTTGGATAGTAATGGGATGCAGTCTTGGTAAAGCTGTTGGTTTTGACGGCTCAGAGCGGGAGAGGTTCAAATGTCGTGCCTAAGGAAGTCCTCTCTTTGGTTGGAAACTTTTTGACACCTTTCCCCGGGCAAAATTTCTGCGTTCGCATTTTTCACTTTTTTGAAGATCGGAATCCTTCAGCGAGGCAAGGCTGTAGCCAATGAGGGCTCCATGAAGCTGAATACCGTCTCCTCGGGGGGTCCTGCTAAATTGGACTTATTGCTGAGGAGAAGCTCCATGCGAGAGAAACTTGAACCTTGGGCTCAACAGCAACACATCTTGGGCGGATTGTCTTGGCAGGTTGGTCCTGGTCCTCCCGAGGTCTTGAATTGAATTTTTTTTCATAGTCCTAGGTTTTCAGGGTTCGTTGGAGAAGTTCAGCAAGACACAGCCAAGTGTTTCAGGACCTCAGGAACAGCACTTGGGGGTCAGACCTCTCTCCAGCAGGGTCCAGGGCAGGTCTGCTTGGATCTGGTCAGCTGGGCAGTTGCAGGTAAAGGCCTTGTTAGAAATGGGGGTCTCTAGTTGGCAATGGCTGGCCACTGTCCAAGTAGGGACCCTTCTTCCTAAGTCAGAGTGAGAGGGCTACCCTCTTTAATACCCCTGCTCAACCCTGTGGTAACGTAGCACGAGCAGGTAGGCTTATCTCAGAGGCAGGGTGTGAAGCATTTATGACCATACACAGTAACACAGTGAGGAACACTACAAAGGGACACCACACAAGTAGTTATAAAAAATAAGTATCTTTATATAAAGGCAGATTTATCACAAGACCAATAACTGTAAAAGCCACAATACTGTCAAAGATAGGATAGCTGTTGAAGGACTGTCAAAGATAGTTCAGAGGTTGCAAAAATAAGGTTCAAATTCAAGGCAGTGGTCTGTGCGACCCTTTCTCTCATAAGACTGTCAAAAATAGGATAGCTGTTGAAGGTCTGTCAAAGATAGTTCAGAGGTTGCAAAAATAAGGTTCAAATTCAAGGCAGTGGTCTGTGCGACCCCTTCTCTCATGAGACTGTCAAAAATAGGATGGCTGTTGAAGGACTGTCAAAAAATAGTTCAAAGGTTGCAAAAATAAGGTTCAAATTCAAGGCAGTGGTCTCTGCGACCCTTTCTCTCACAAAGTACCTGGGTTTAGTAGCAAAACCAACAAAGTGTCGCAAAGAAGTTGTAGCGATGATTCTCGGCACGCGAGGCCGGCGATGCGTTGAAATCCTTGCCGCAAGGGAGGATGATGCGCCGATCTGCGGGATGCGTGCGGAGACGATGCGACAAACTTCTGCACGCTGGACCGCCGATGCGATGACTTTCTTGCCGCGTGGGAGAAGTCGATGCGGTGATCCTGTTGCGCTGTGCGATCGTGTTGCGATGCGAAGACAAGACGCTCCGCGAGGGAGCGACGAAATCCGGTGTGATGCGATCAAAGTGGCGAACGCACGGCGTCCGCACTGCGATGTCTTGAAGCGATGATTTCTGTCAGGGTTGCGAGTGCGCGGCGACAGCAGCGCGATGATCTTTCCAGCGCGTCTCGGCTGCAGCGGCTCGCAAAGGGGCGTCAGCGATGGTTTCGGGTTGCGGGCCCTCGGCGGCAGCAGCGCGATGATTTTCCCAGCGCTCTCGACTGCAGCGGCCCGCAAAGATGCGTTAGCGTTGATTTCTTACCCTCTTCTCTCTGATGCAAAATAGAGGCCCTGGAACTCACAGGAGCCTCCTCAGCAGATAGCAGTCCTCGCAGGGAGGAAGCAGGAGGTTGGTGGTGGAGTCTGTTGTGCCTGAGACTCCAGCAGGAGGCTAGCTCTTTTCCTAGCCCTTGGGTGATTGCTGTACAAAAATAAAAGTTCTCTCAATAGTTCCTTTTCCTCTTCTTCAAGGTCCAGTGGTCACTGCTGCAGGCCAGTGCAAGAAACAACACACAAGCACAAGGACAGTCACTTCCTGCAGATTCCTCCAGTGGCACGGACAGAGTTTCCTCTCCAGATCCAAAAGCAATACAAAAGTAGGGGTTTGAGCACAGATATTTATACCCCAAAAGCCTTTGATCCTTGAAGCTACCAGTCCCTGAACCTAGCCAGACCCAGTTCTGCTCAGGCCTGGAGCACTTTGTTTACCAGGCTGCATCCTTCCTTTCAGAAAGAGGGGGTCTGCTAGCAGACACACAGTGGGAGGTGGAGCCAGCATTCACCTTGCCAGGCACAGCCCTATTCAGATCAAAGAGCCACCCTTCCCCACACTCTAAATGCAGATCTCTCTATTCCACCAAGGTCTGACTCAGCCTGTCCTGCCCCTCTAAAACCAGACAGCCAATACACATAACGGCAGAGCACACTGGAAGGCTTAGGCAAGAAAATACCTACTTTCTAAAAGTGGTATTTTCAAACACAGAATATAAAAATAAACTTCACTAAAAGGTGTATTTTAATATTCTGAGCTCAGGCATACTAAATTCGTTTTTCTACCATGTTCCTGGGGTCAGTTAGGACTATAGCATGTAATAGTCAAACTGCCCATTCTAGCCTATGAGGAACAGGTAGCCTTACAGTAGTGAAAAACGAAATGGTGCATAATTCACTACCAGGACATGCTACACACACCAAGGCATGTCCTACCTTACACATACAATGCACCCTACCCGAGGGGCGACTTACAGGATGCCAAGGGAAGGTTCAGGGGCTGGGAAGTGGGTGCACTTCACAGCCAAGATGGCAGTTCTGGACTGCACACAGACACTGCAGTGGCAGGTCTGAGACACACTTTAAAAGCTGCTTCTGTGGGTGGCGCAAACCAGCGCTGCATGCCCACCAGCAGCATTTGGTTTACCAGCCCTGGGCACACACAGGCCACACTACTAGGGACTAACAGGTAAACCAAATAAGCCAATAAGGGATATACCAATTCACATAGACATATTTACCAAGGGAGAGCATATGCACTTTAGCACTGAACAGCAGTGGTAAAGTGCCCAGAGTCATAAAACCAACAGAAACAGGTCAGCAAAAATACAGGAGGCAGGCAAAAAGTTTAGGGGTGACCCTGCAAAAAGGGCCATTTCCAACAGGCCTCTTGTAGCTGCTTGTTCTCTGTAGCTTGGACAGGATGTCTGCCTTATGACCCTTGGATTCCACTTCCTTGCCCTGCTTACACGATGGAGCAGGACTTCATAGTTTCTTTCAGGTCACAAACAGCAGGTCCAGTCCTCTCCTGTTCTTCCTCTGGTCCAGAAAGTGTTCTGACGAGGGTGCCTGGGGATGCTACATTTATGTCTGGCATTAGCTTATGGGTGACTGATATTTAAAAGGAAGGTTTGACCTGTCAAAAGGGTTTATTTTGACTGGATGAATCACAGTTTTTATACTGCTACAGCCAGGCTAGAATTGCAGGCCTGAAGTCATGTTTATGCTGCCACAGTAGTAAATGGCACAATTAGGTGCTGCAGTCCACTAGTGGCATTTATCTCCAGCCCCTGGGGATACTATCTACCATATACTAGGGACTTATAGGGAAGGTAAATATGGCAATTGGGAGCATGCCAACTCAACCATGTTAAAAGGGGGAGCACAGGCACTTTACTACTGGTTAGCAGGAGTAAAGTGTGCAGAAGTCTAGCGCCAGCAACAACAGAGGGCAAAAACTTGGGGGTACTTGTGGCAATAAGCCTTCCCAAGCCAGGTTCAGTCTGAAAGGTAATTAGCATATGCAGATGCCATGCTCACACCGTTTCTTTCCCAGGAACAATCCCAAGCACTGTCAAATGGTTGTATTTTGTGGGGAGTCGTTTGATGCTCGAGTTGGCCAGCAATAGTAATTAACTTGCCCCAGTAGTGGAAGTAGGCTTGGAATCTCATTACGAGCTGAATTCCGAGAAATATGACATCAAGTGCCACAAGGAGTGCAGATAACACAAAAGTGACATTAGATGGATCTACGCTTGTGGTTCATTATTACCAACTCTACCTCACCTGAATTTGTAGGCTTGAGTAGGGTGAAACTATACTTTGGCATACATCTCGCCTATAATGTATAATTCAGTAAAGCACCCACTCTTTTCATTGAAGCACTACACGCCTATACTATGAAAGTCTGCTCACATAATAAGGCCTACCCTAGATCAGTACTAATTGCAGAAGGGTCTCTTCTGCAGCAGGCTGACTGTGCTCATATATCAGCCTGACCTAGAGAGAAGAATAGCACGCTCAGCCCGCACATATGTGCACTCGCCTATGTTCACATGCAGACCAGCTCAGAGGCTCTTACCCCACCCACAGAGGAATGGACCCTGCTTTAAACTGCTGATCCTGGACTGTAGCGCTGAGTTTATTACAACAGAGCTGGGCAGAATCCATTTCTCCCACTACCTTTTGAGGCCAGTTTCCTGTTTGAACCTCCTGCCTCACCCCTAAAGTAGCAAGCTGCAATGCGTGAGCATAGCTGGCTGATATGTTAACCACGTGAAGCAGCCAATAGCAAGTCAAGCTATCAACGGGCTCCAAACCAAGCAGTGCAATAAAAAGAACATAGGAAATCAACAGGATCTCATCGCATGACTCTTGCAATTTTTACTCCTGAGGCTGTCCTCCACAAACGATCTCTGGTATGAGGCCGGCAATTGAGACCCCGTCATTGACCCAATTTTGTTTAGTGACCTGTCACTCGCTGCACGTTTCTGAGCCCGAGCATAATTCTCAACCCAACAAACCATCACAGGCTTAACACTGGGTAATTCGATCATGTCACTGGCTACATTGAGTCTGGTGGCCCATGCTGGGAGCCCCCTCACCAAGCCATTCCTCCCTGACTGACTACGCTATCCTCTCTAGGAACCGCGTAAGCAAGAGAAAACATCTATACTATCCAGAGCACCCTACGATTAACAGAGTTGGCGACTCTTCCCATAGCAGCATAAATAAGGGGGGAGGGATGCCCAGTATGGGGGAGAGCGAGACCCATGTCTGTAGGAGACTGTTGGTTAGTCAGGTAAGCGTGAGGTACATGGACAGTAAAGCGAGGCATGGGAGACCCCTTTTGGGAGAGTAAAGACCATGTGGAGAGAGGTGTTATGATTCGTAATGTACCCCAATATAGGCCTGGATAGTCACCTAACCTATCGCCTACATTTACTGTGCCATTGTAGTACATAACAGGTTTGGTGCTGACCTTTTACCTAGTTAGGTGCTACATAAATGTCATGTGGTTTTCTCCGAAAACTAGCCTAATTTATTATGCATGAGGATTCTCAGAATCACAGCAGGACTACCATCTTCTGCATAATAACTATGTATAAGGGTCATCCCTTTCGTCATCCTCTGCCGACATGACACAGCAAGGTAGAACCCCTGAGGGTACCTTTTGGGTATATAAACACCATATCTTTGCTGTGGCAAGGAGAGGAGAAAGACCTCCATGCGGACACACTGACGCGAGATGCTGAGGTTCCTGCACGCAGACACTTCAGCACGCAGTGGTCTGACATCCCTTGCGGTTGTCCATTCTAGACCAGGACGGGGTCCTTTAATCTCTCACACCAGGTAATGGGGTTGGTTCTTTCCTAGGGGGATTCTTGGCTCTACACCTACATACATGCTAGGTACATTTAGGTACATCTAGTTGGGGGTAGCATCGTAGGAGTACCCATTATTGCTGTCATGTATCTATATACCTGCATATATCTATTGTTTTAGCACTATGGTAGAAATCTACCATCCATTTACTGTTTTAGTGCTGATAATCGTTTATATCTGTATCTGTCTTATGGTTGTTGCAGCACACATATTTTACACTAGAATGATGCTGGCTCAGTAAATGCTTATTGAAAACGTCCCCATCGTTTATTCTGTGTAACTCTCTGAGACAAAGTAAGCACGAGTGACTGAGCGAAAAGTACTGTACTGTTTCCACGATCGCTGAGGGGTCAGGGTTGTCATGTTCGATAGTTGCCAAAAGCTATTTGCTCCTTGGTAAGAGGGGCTCATAGTGGCACTGTGAGCTAGCTGGACTACCAGACTTGCATATACTCTGGGGGTGTCTGGAATCAGTTTGGACACCAATCCCATAGTTTATGTTGTCTAAACACGCAGATCCTATATAGATTTATAGAAACTATACGACATGGCGCCGCCAACGTTGGTTTGGTTCTTAATTAATGGTCAATTCTGAGTAGTTCAGTCGTGCTTTCTCAGAGACCCCTACACACATCTACCCAGAGACTTCTGGAGTGAGCAGGGAAAATCCGCCGCAGCTGAGTAATACAAAAGGGGATGATGGACGGAACGTTTGAGCCAATCAAACACTCACCCCCAGTCAACTGATCTGGGTTTAATCCATCATCATTCTTTAGCTCACTCCACCACCCCAGTTCAGACATGGCCATATGCAAATCAGTCTGACCCTGTGCCTCATGGGAACAGTCCAGCCCGAACTGCCAAGCCATGTCTTCCCTGGACCGGAAACAAGCATCCTAGGACCGGTTTCTGGCATTTCAGCCGTCATCAGCCAGGCTTGCTTGAATCCAGTGGCAAAGTGAGCAAGGGACCCACGTCTGGGCATACCCCGCCAACTTAGGGCGACCAAAGCGATACAAAAGGGGATGATGGACGGAACGTTTGAGCCAATCAAACACTCACCCCCAGTCAACTGATCTGGGTTTAATCCATCATCATTCTTTAGCTCACTCCACCACCCCAGTTCAGACATGGCCATATGCAAATCAGTCTGACCCTGTGCCTCATGGGAACAGTCCAGCCCGAACTGCCAAGCCATGTCTTCCCTGGACCGGAAACAAGCATCCTAGGACCGGTTTCTGGCATTTCAGCCGTCATCAGCCAGGCTTGCTTGAATCCAGTGGCAAAGTGAGCAAGGGACCCACGTCTGGGCATACCCCCGCCAACTTAGGGCGACCAAAGCGATACAAAGGGGATGATGGACGGAACGTTTGAGCCAATCAAACACTCACCCCCAGTCAACTGATCTGGGTTTAATCCATCATCATTCTTTAGCTCACTCCACCACCCCAGTTCAGACATGGCCATATGCAAATCAGTCTGACCCTGTGCCTCATGGGAACAGTCCAGCCCGAACTGCCAAGCCATGTCTTCCCTGGACCGGAAACAAGCATCCTAGGACCGGTTTCTGGCATTTCAGCCGTCATCAGCCAGGCTTGCTTGAATCCAGTGGCAAAGTGAGCAAGGGACCCACGTCTGGGCATACCCCCGCCAACTTAGGGCGACCAAAGCGATACAAAAGGGGATGATGGACGGAACGTTTGAGCCAATCAAACACTCACCCCCAGTCAACTGATCTGGGTTTAATCCATCATCATTCTTTAGCTCACTCCACCACCCCAGTTCAGACATGGCCATATGCAAATCAGTCTGACCCTGTGCCTCATGGGAACAGTCCAGCCCGAACTGCCAAGCCATGTCTTCCCTGGACCGGAAACAAGCATCCTAGGACCGGTTTCTGGCATTTCAGCCGTCATCAGCCAGGCTTGCTTGAATCCAGTGGCAAAGTGAGCAAGGGACCCACGTCTGGGCATACCCCCGCCAACTTAGGGCGACCAAAGCGATACAAAAGCTTGGCAGTTCGGGCTGGACTGTTCCCATGAGGCACAGGGTCAGACTGATTTGCATATGGCCATGTCTGAACTGGGGTGGTGGAGTGAGCTAAAGAATGATGATGGATTTAACCCAGATCAGTTGACTGGGGGTGAGTGTTTGATTGGTTCAAACGTTCCGTCCATCATCCCCTTTTGTATCGCTTTGGTCGCCCTAAGTTGGCGGGGGTATGCCCAGACGTGGGTCCCTTGCTCACTTTGCCACTGGATTCAAGCAAGCCTGGCTGATGACGTCTGAAATGCCAGAAACCGGTCCTAGGATGCTTGTTTCCGGTCCAGGGAAGACATGGCTTGGCAGTTCGGGCTGGACTGTTCCCATGAGGCACAGGGTCAGACTGATTTGCATATGGCCATGTCTGAACTGGGGTGGTGGAGTGAGCTAAAGAATGATGATGGATTTAACCCAGATCAGTTGACTGGGGGTGAGTGTTTGATTGGTTCAAACGTTCCGTCCATCATCCCCTTTTGTATCGCAGCTGAGTAGGCATATCCTATGTATTGGTTGTAGGTTTATTCAAGCTTGAAGGATAATAGTTCCCTATTGTGCATAAAACCTTTTCTCATTTTCATTGAAACTCTTTTCAACAATGTCTGTCGAAGAGGACGCTGCGGCAGCATTGCGTGTGAATGCAGCAGAGGAAGGGGAACAAGAAGGTGCTATAATCAGAAAATGTCAGAACTGCCCATACTTTAAAATTAGCAGAATTTGGAGTCACAGCAAGAGGTGGGACAGTAACGTTCGTGATTGAGGCACACAAGTCATTCAGGACAGAAGTATTCTATTCATGGATCAAATTCCCACCAGCAGATGCACGCACAAATACATTTCATTCATACACTGAAGATGAAATACCTGAAGAATACTGTCCATATGAGGACATTGAAGTTCCGCTCACCTACCAGGAGCACATAAACTGGTTTAAAGGCGCCCTCCCACACACTACAGAAAAAGTGTGACTCTGTCCGCTCAGCAGAGACGGAGCGGCTTGGCCAGTCCTATCGGCTTATACACCGCATCCAGACGTTGTCACATCGCCAATAGCAGACTTATGTCCACTTTACAAAGAAATAATAAAACTTTACAGAAATCTGACACAGTTCGTTATGAGAACACTCACACTTCAACCAACCAGGGTTACACCAGCAGGACAAATACAAGGAACTGCAACTAAAATAACTCCGCAAACACTGAACACAGTTATGGGTAGAATGCCCACTAAACTCAAGGAAATGCCATTCTGGGTAGCTCAGAAAATCACAGTTAGAGGCAGTGTTCCCACACACAATGCTAACAATCTGCTTGCCAATGGGGATAGCTCCCCAAATAGAGGATTGTACATCGTGGGGTACAGTTTTCGCTGCCATCTATACCAGAAAACATGGTATCCCTTCAATAGCAGTGATACCGGACGCATTGAGACAGATACAGAATGAGTATGGAGCAGAACCTGCTCTGAACTTGGGGATGAAATTGTTAGGAAATTTTGCCCAGGTATCCACGATTATGTTGGCAAACATAAAAGGGGAGGCAGCAGCGGTGGCAATACGCCAACGCCTGAGGGATTTCACTCCTGCACAACAGGAGCGTTAATTACCTAAAATTATCGAAGATACATATGCCGAATTAGGTAGAGATAATATGGGAGCTAGAGCAACAAAACCTCAACTCATGTGTGGTCCTGAAAATGATAACCCCAAACTCTGTCCAGCATACAAGGCACCACGGAAAAAATGGTTGCGCCCACTATGTAAGAACATGGGCGTTAGGAGCAGCGCTATAGCAATGAGGATACTGTTGACCGACACTAGTGCACCATGTGTAATAGCTGTTGCCAAATTCTTGAGTTGGACGTGGTCAATCCGGGAAAGAAACCCGACAAAGGCTGTCATGCCCATCTAAGCATATCCAAACCTAAGTTTGTGAAGGAAGTTAAAAGATGTAGAAATGGGTAGGCTGGTATCATACTCGAACATGGTCGTCTTTCTATCATAAGGTGGAGTTTTCCCGTTATTATTACTCTCAAACACACACACTTTCTGCCTAAAATTGGTGTACCTTCGATAAACACTGTACCTGATCTTTCGTGCCACCCATGGTCGCGGACCCTAAGGTTATTTTTCCAGTGAAGAAATGCAAATGGTATTACAGATTCATTTTATGCCTTTTTATACTAATATGAATTTTTAGTTTTTTTTAGCAAATCTGAAATTTTTAATGTTTGAATTTCTATAATGATTGTATATTAATTTTATATACCGATATTGTGCATCTTTCAATGGTAGGGCGAGCGCCTCTTTATTGTAAAATGCCTTTTATGATCTTAACTGATCGAAATAAAGATTAATTGATTGATAACCCCAAACAGGCACCTGATTCTTCTAAAAAAGAAATGGGATAATAAACAACAAAAGAATAGATCACAATCAAGGGGTAGGTCTCCTCAACAGGAGCCCTCCGAAAGGAGGTACAACCTTGGGAATCGTGATAACATTAAGAAACCTGACAAGTATCAGGATACTGATACACATTCCTCTTATTCCTTTCAGGGTTCATCAATAAACTCCGAGAGGGAAGGACGGTCAGAACACAGACAAGAAGAGCGTACAAAGTCCAGAGAAACACAACACGCTTCAGACTATAATATCAAAAAAGAAGATAAACCAAAATCAAAACAACAATTCAAAAAGAAGAGGGTGGCAGGTCTCAAAGTAAGAAATGCCAAGGATACTGAGGACTCAACTTCTGAACGGGGAATGGGCTCTGACGATGTTAGAGAGCTCAGCAGAAGGAACAATAGCTCGCCAGAACCTGATGGAATTTCTGGTGACAGCGACGTTGAATGAACATATCACGGTGGAAACACCTGATACAAGGGTAAGTGTCCCACATCAGTTATATGAAATCACTCTCCAAATGGAGGGGGACAAACCCAGAAAAATTAAAGATCACTTTTGGGAGAACCTGACTTATGGCTATGACATCCTTTTGGCTGAAAAATATTTGGCCACCTGAGATCATTATGGAGTGCCCAAAGGGAGAAACAGTAATTTTATCGGCCTTTTCTGACCTCGTTCCAGTATCACTAAAACACTCGTACGCGCAGGAGTGGGCGGTAGCACTTGCTCCAGCATTATATCGCAATCATGTAGGGTGGGATGATGAGTCACCACACCATGTAATCCCAGTAAAAACTTCTCCAACTCCAAAGAGACAGTACCCAATAAAACAAGAAGCGAAGAAACAAGTCAGGGAGATCTTGGATCAATTTGAATACCAGGGGGTAATAGAAAATTGCACCTCTCCAATGAACAATCCTTTGTTGCCCGTAATGAAGCCTGACAATTCATACCATCTAGTTTTAGACTACAGACAAACACATGCACAAAGACATTTGCAGTACAGAATGCACACCGTACCGCATTAATGAATAACATTGTGCGGAAAAAATACAAAACAACACTAGATATCTCAAATGGATTTTTCTGCCAAAATATAGTGCCTGAAAGCAGGTATTTGACAGCATTCTCAGCCTTAGGCTCCCAGCGTCAATTTTGTAGACTGCCCAAAGGGTATAAGCATAGCCCTGGGTTGTTCTCAGCTAGGGTAACAGTGTTACTTCAAAATTTTGATGAAGAGGCATTGTCCTATGTAGATGATATTTATCTGACGTATGATGATTTATTGGATCATTTGACCAGGTTGATCAACATCATTTTGGGATTCGCCTCTGAGGGCTACAAATTCAACTTTAAAAAATCAAAAATAGCCCACTTCAATGTCCTATTTTTGGGACACAAGTTATCAAATGAAGGGAAAATCCTAGCAGCTAACTTTTTAGTAAAGTGTGCGCTTCTCCAACCTCCAAAAACTCTGAAAAACTTTCAATCCATATTGGGTTTCCTAAATTGTGGCAGAACATACGTTTTGGATTTCGCAGAAAAAGTGAAACTTTTCTACGACTTAATCAGACCTGATTTTTTAGTTCAACATTGGACTCTGGAACACACAGATATCCTTTGTTCCTTACAAGCTGACATGATAGCTTCCACACACCTACACACACGTGTAAATACCACAAATTTGGTGATCCGTGTAATCGCGGGTCAATCAGGGTACACTAACCTACCCTTCAATGAAGGCGAAACGGTACCCATAGCATACAAATCACACTTGTACACAAACGCTGAAATGCGTTTTGCTTCTGCAGAAAAAATTCTGACAGCAGTACAGACTGCCGTAGTGAGATAAAGAGCACTGGCTCAGAGGAAACGTAACTCCAGTACCGGCCTTGGAGGCTGTTACAAAGGCGAGCGTTCCAAATGCTAAAGCTTTACATCCGCGATGGATACAGTGGGCTAATTCTCTCACTGCAACAGATGTAGACTACAAATTTGATTCTACATTAAAAACACGAGCATTCCTGTAGTACGAACAAGAATATCCTCTCCCGAATGCAATAATGCCCCTAGATCAGTATGAATACATCACTTACACTGACGGATCTGCCCAGCCTGCCTTAGGAAATAAACCGCAATACAGTGCAGCCTGTGCGATTGTAAAAGGACGTATGCAGGAAGGCAAGTTCCATCCTAGCAGTACAAAGACACAATCTCTAAGAGACTGCACGGCACAGCTGGCAGAATAAAAAGCCCTATTACTGGCACTTATAAATACGGATCGGGAATTCCCCACACTTAGTGCTCAATTCGTTTTATCGTGTCCAGTCTTATAATGAATATCTTCACTACTGTGGTCAGAATGGGTTTAAAGACTCAAAAGGTTGCACAATAAAGCACAAATTGCTTTGGGAACAAGTGGCAGAGCTGGAAAAAAACTTGCTGAGAGCTCACGTGATACACACGCTGAGTCATCAACATGATGGCGTTCACGCTGAAGGGAATTTATTGGCTGATGAAGCCGCCAAGGCGACAGTGCGAACTGCTGCCGTAGCTGCAATCACTTGTTCTAGCATGAGAATAGACGGACAGCTAATGGTAGCTGTCATCGCTTCACGCAAAAACAGCTCCGCCGTGCCAAAAGGCTTTCCACTCAAGTACTCCTACAAGTTAGATGCGAAAAATATTGTGTCTGCTCAAATTCCAGGAATGGGGGATAGAGTAATACCAAGCATGGATCGCATATTAGGTTTAATTCTAGCTGCACACGAGGGTCTGGGTTCAGCACATGCAGGGGTTACTGCGACAGTTTCACTGCTAAAACAACGCTATTGGTGGCCAGGTTTAACAAAACAGACAAAAGCATTTGTCCTTAAGTGCGACATCTGTCAGCAGATGAGGTGTTCCACCGTAGCATGTCCACTATAAACACCGCTACTGATATCAGACAGACCTCTCGCTGGTGCCTATTTGGACCACTGCGGCCCCTTGCAATCTGATGAGGTTTACAAGTACATCTTGGTTGCAATGGGTTCATGGTCTAGATTGCTGTCGGTTTGGCCTCAGCGCTCGGCTGACGCCCGAACTTTTATAAAGGATTTGCGAGTCTTCCTAGGGACATACGCAGTTGGCACATTACATTCTGACCGTGGCCCGGTGTTTAGCTCTCGGGCTTACAAGGAAGCCATGGGAAGTTTGGGTGTTGCATCGCGGTACTAATCTCCGTATCATCCCGAGGGAAATTCGATAGTGGAGAGGAAAAACCGGGACTTAAAGCAATCTTTAACAGCAAGGGTATTAGGCTCGGGTATTAGTTGGGCCAATCACCTATATGGGGTCCAGAGGGCACTGAATAACATGCCAAGAAGTTCCCTAGGAGGCCGTACTCCTTACGAGGTCCTATTTGGGTCGAGAATGTGGGTACCTGACCTCGTTTGGGGCAGCACAGTGGTGGATGAAAAACGATTTGACATCGATCACTGTTTGGCTGTTTTACAGGAAATCAATGAATTCTGGGCACTACAAAGCAACGTCCAAGTAAAACGCACTGCCACTGGGGAAGTAAAATCCGTAACGGCAAGACCTGTCCGGGTCCCAAAAATCGGGGATCTGGTCAGAGAAAAGATGGTGGACAAAAAAGAATTTGGGCCATCTTACAGAACACCTGTACCTGTCCTGGCTGTCAAAGCAGCAAGAACAGTACTTCTTCCGCCTCTTGTCGGCAAGAAAGAAAAGAGATTCATCTCCATTGATCTGATCAAACCACACTATGTGGCCGATACTAAATATCAGACCACGTGGGCTCCTGGGTAGCCGCCGCTCTCCTCTCACTACCATACAGGAGGTTCAGACAGAAAGACTGATAATATTAAAGTCTTCTATACAGTTACCAACAATGAGATGGAACTCGTTCCTATTGAATTTGAACATCAAAGCACAAATGAAACACGGATATCAATTCAGCCTACAACCAACATCTACATCAATATGCCTCTACAGGAGACATCTGCAAGTTCAACAAAACCTGCTAAGCTACCAAAGATAGATCGAACTGCATCTGGCTATTTCATTGATTTTTTTTGTTACACTTTTTCTCTGGATCAAAGTGAACCTGAGTCACCGCCAGCTCCAGTTTCCCGCAGAGGACAACTTCATGATTTCTACCTTTGGCTGAAAAAGACATACCTAGTCTCACCATGGCTACAGCTCTGGATAGAAACTGGCATACTGTTCCTACTCTTCTGGTTAGGTTTAGTGACTGTCTTTGTCTTGCTCATAAATGGACACTATCTCACAGAACCCTCCGCAGTATCACGTGAACTTGGTACTGAAACCTCATACGTCATCTCATCGTGAACAAAGAGACCTGTCTTATATGAATATTACAGCAGTTCCAGTTCCTGACAAAATAGTTTGGACCAGAGTTTCATATCATGTATTTGGTCCCACTGAACTTTTGAAAACCCCACATTTATTTAACATTTCTTTAAATTATATCATCACCTCCAGTACATACTCTGACGATTGGGATTTTGAAACTGTAAATAGTGTGCTGTGTGATTTTGAACTGTCTGCAGCATTTTCGAAAAATGAAATGTTTGATGATTCATCTGATTTTGACTTATTTAATATATAAGCTTAAGGCAACAATGATATAAACAACACAAAAATTTGTTGACTGGCTTTATAGAAAACAAAAGGAGAACCAACAGTATCTGTTTTGCTATACAAAAATAATTTTTATTGATACACAATAGCAAAAGGATTATAAAAATACTTTTATCATTTCATTTTTAAAAGAAAATGTAACAGCCCATTTGTACTCATTCATTCCTCTTCATTCATACAACATATGACTAACAATCAATTTAAAAAATACACATGTCATTGTTTATGATTAGATGATAAATGACAATTAATTTCTGAGAATCTTGAGGAAACTATGTGGCAGAATTTTAATAATCTGTGTTTTCGACGCGCGTTTCGGCACAGCTGTGCCTTCGTCAGGAAAGGGGCCACAATGTTAACTTTTGATCTCTGTAAATAAAATATATATATTACATTTCAGATACAGGGTTCTCACTTACTGATACATATTGTGCCACCATAAAGGCGTGCATTATATAATATTTACAATTTAAAGAGCAAGGCAAGGGACTAATTTAAGGTCCCCAATTTGTGTATATACAAAACTCGTGAGTTGTCCAGAAGATGAAATGTGTATAACAGGATAGATTAGAAACAGATAAGAAAAATAGCCACCACCTCATTTAAATAAATCCATATCAATCGATTCACCCGGTGATCTACTGAAAAAATATCCGTGGTTTAAAAACTTTATAAAGAATGACCTTATATCTTGGAGTAGACTCGTCAGATATTGACCGCTACTGTATAAACACTTTGAGGTATTGGTTGATTCTTGATTTAGAAGACCAACTGTAAAAATAAAAATAAAGTACCTCATTTTAATTTTTAGTTTATGATCTTAATCAATATATTTATCAGTTGGGTATATAAATACCTTGGCTATATGTCTCCAACGCTAAATAGTATTTTTGTCGTCCAAGATAAGATTGTGATGTACTCAATTTCGCACTCTATGTGCCGTCCTTATGATTTATACTGTGAGCACAATAAAAATAATGTTTAGCCTTACATGTTAACCGTTTAAATGAATTTGCTATAAGGCTACTAGCATGACTACAATCAAAGTGCTGGTTTATGACCCAATTTGGTTTTTTAAGTTATTGTAATACTTACATTTCAATTGAATATCCGCTATTATGTAGATTTATCTAGAAAAAACAATTTGGAACGTATCACTAATAAGGAAGGGGGCTATATGTTCAATTTAAAAAATATATTGAGATGAGTAATATACGCCTAACTTAGTGCAATGCACCAACAACTGATTTAATATTTCCCGATGTACTCAAATAGGTACCATATGTATGAGCCAATATACAACCTCAGAGTCAAAGCCTAACATAAGGTTTATTGCTGCATTAGTATTCCAAGACACTCTACTACATCTGATTTTGACACCATGTATTGTTACCAACACTATGGTCCTCATTTTCTGCATAAAACAAGTGCACCACGTAATGTTTTCACATACAACCAATGGGAACGTTGCCCAACACCACCGAAAGGTAGTTCACAAACGTTTGCACAAAAGTTTGCTTATTTTTCTGGGTTTAATACATCAGATCCACGCTCATATTATTATAAGCTTGCACCTAAATCTGCAAAGAAAAATATGCTTACCAACACAAAACAGATATACTCTTCATCCAAGTGTCTGAACAGGGTTTCGACTTATGGAAAGACACTATAGTTATAAAATCAGTCTGGAGTACTAAGGAATGGCAGGTTCAGGGAACTGAGGCACTAATTAGAGCATGCCTCACACCACAGCAAATTATCTTCCTGAACGACAGTCTGCAACAGACTTCCTGTCGTAGGTTAGCCAAGATTAAGGACTTGAACACACCTCGTATTCCCTTGCTTTCACACTTTGAGGGTTGGCAAAACTATACAGAAAATGGTAAGGGTACACTAGATTACATCATGCATGGTGTTTCATACAATTCGACAGACCCCAATTGGAAGGGATGGTTGGTTTGGCCTATTGACACAAATAGGTGTCAGTCAAGATTTAAGGGTACCACCGAAGGGTTTAGTATCCATAGGCCCGACTCACGCTATGTACAATGAGAACATCCGAGGGTGGTGACAGTGTTGGGAAGTTATGCCTAGATTGGCTAAGAACCTCAACACTGTCACAGGTGAAACAACTCTTGTTCTTACTCTCAGATGACCTGGATTTAAGGGATGTTTTGATAGGTCCCCGGAAACCACGTCATAAACGCTTCTTATATGCTATCTATAATGAAATTTGGAAAATCTCTCAACAGGAAGCTGCAGAGAGATTGCGTGAAATTGACAGAGTTAACTTAGAAAAGGCTTTGGCTGTGGTTGACAATGGTATGACCTCACTGAAATCCAGGATTTATTCACTGGGCAACATTGCATCTTCTGCTATAGATATAATGGAACCGGATCTGTCCATCTTACAACACAGGCAGTCACAGTTACGATCCATTCTATTAAGCTGGACGCTACAATCCTTGCGCTCTGGTCATGTGCCCTGGCGATATATTAACAGTACGTCTCTATTCTCCGCATATAATCTATGAGAGAGACAGATGAGAATGGCACAAAGTGATGCAAAATATACAATTCTGCACATTGAGAAATTAGACCAATTACCTTTCACCGTGGCAGAGCCACCGTCCACAGAATGGTTAATTAATGGCAATATAACATTGCCGGTAGCAACTTTCCAATTTCAATATTGCCAAGAACACCACCAGGTAGGCAGATATGAAGCAATGGGTAAGGACTTCCTCCATGAATCTTTGGAATTACGATATAGATTTAGTTGCAGGAATGTGTTTCTCAGTGGTACAGACTGCTCAAATTCATTCAGTGGATCTCTCATTTGCCAGGATATTATGCTTCATGGGGCCTGTAATGGTTCAGTTGCAAACTTATCCTGTCATTTAAAAGGGTCCCCAGCTGCTGTGATTAATCCGGTGTTCAGGCTGCTCTCAAATGGGAGTTACTTAATTCTGAATGATCAAGGTTGTTGTGGAATGCTTTCAGGCATCGCATATCTAGTTACAGTAAGTTCCAGGGTTACCTGTATGCAAGTATTGTTTCCACCGACCCACACAGTCAGGGAGGCTCCTTTATGGCCTTCGTTGAATGTTTCCTTTATACGGTTTGATACTATGAGCCAAATGAAAGCCATGCTTTTACAGAAAGATGTGCCCTTAACCTCAGCCCGAGAGACTTTTGATCTTCAGGTTGCAAGGCCATCAGCTGAGATACAGGCACTCGTACAAACTAACTGCCCTTTCCATTTCGGGGAAATTGTACAGCATATCTTTAACATGTCTGATACGAAGGGTATAGTACACCTATTTAAGACCATAGGTTCTGGACTGTTAAGCACCTTTCAGACAGTCTTCGGAGTGATTCCAGCTTTTATACACTCCGTTTTTGGAAGCATTTTTGGAGGGCTTCCGCTAATCCTGCTACTGGTAGTGGGGAATCCTGATTAAAATTTTTCTGCTACGCAATGGACGTCCCAGTCACCGGGGAGATAGAAAAACCGCTCTTGGAGCGACGTTACTGTGACCGCATGGTACTCCTTTTAGGCACACCGACTACGGAAGCTAAGCGAGTATTGGTTCCTATCATTCCGACCAGTCTGGATTGACTGTGTTTACCTGTTCTCCGCTTCTTGCTCTGCGGACAAGAATGCATGTTGGATCACTAACACTTCCATTGGTTGCGCCACCGGATGTGGATGTATTGCTGGCCCGTTAAAGGCCCACGTAGTGCAGTGTCCTCATCGTATTCCCATGTTGATGTTGGCATTCTTAGAGCCACCACAGGATGCTTGAGCTCCTGTTGTATTGGATACCGGCTCTACTACAGGCACACAGGCTTTGGATGTTTCAAATGCTTCCCCAGCATTGGCTGTGGGAACTGAAGAAGATCAGCTTTGCTCGATTGACCTGATCTGTGAGGTGTTACAGGGGCCGTCGTCTGTGAAGGCAAGCAGCAGTGATGTTGCGTCTCCCACACAGGACACATAAACATTTGGCTCTCTGTGTACTGGGAAGAATTCAGCCTTTTTTCCAAAAGAACTGAAATTGGAATTTTAATCACATTTTTTCTTTTTTTCATTCTTGCTGAGCACCATGGCTTTCAGACGTTCTCAGTTGCTCAAACCATGTATAAATATATTTTAAATGACTTCTAGAGTTTAACTTGTGGAGCTTTTTAACATATATAAAGGACTTATAAAGTTTTTTTTGGTATTTTTATAACTTTTTAGAAATTTTTATTCTGAACATTTTTAACAATGTTTTTATGATTGATTAGAAGGACATTCCCTTTTTAAGTATATCGTCCAGTCGGATGAGGTGTGGGTGTTATGATTCGTAATGTACCCCAATATAGGCCTGGGTAGTCACCTAACCTTTCACCTACATTTACCGTGCCATTGTACTACATAACTGGTTTGGTGCTGACCTTTTACCTAGTTAGGTGCTGCATAAATGTTGTGTGGTTTTCTCCGAAAAATAGCCTCATTTATTATGCATGAGGATTCTCAGAATCACAGCAGGACTACCATCTTCTGCATAATAACTATGTATAAAGCTCATCCCTTTCGTCATCCCCGGCCGACATGACACAGCAAGGTAGAACCCTGAGGGTACCTTTTGGGTATATAAACACCATATCTTTACTGGGGAAAGAAGAGGAGAAAAACTTCCATGTGGACACACTGACGCGAGAGGCTGAGGTTCCTGCACGCAGACACCCCAGCATGCAGTGGTCTGACATCTCTTGCGGGGTGTCCATTCGAGACCAAGACGGGGTCCTTCATTCTCTCACACCAGGTAATTGGGTTGGTTCTTTCCTAGGGGGATTCTTGGCTCTACACCTACTTACATTCTAGGTACATTAGGTACATCTAGTTAGAGGTAGCATTGTAGGAGTACGCATTATTACTGTCATGTATCTATATACCTGCATATATCTATTGTTTTAGCACTATGGTAGAAATCTACCATCCATTTACTCTTTTGGCGCTGGTAATCATTTATATCTGTTTCTGTCTTATGGTTGTTGCAGCACACATATTTTACACTATAATGACGCTGGCTCAATAAATGCTTATTGAAAACGTCCCCATCGTTTATTCTGTGTAACTTTCGGAGATAAAGTAAGCACGAGTGACTGAGCGAAAAGCACTGTACTGTTTCCACAATCCCTGAGGGGTCAGGGTTGTCATGTTCGATAGTTGCCAGAAGCTATTCGCTCCTTGGTAAGAGGGGCTCATAGTGGCACTGTGAGCTAGCTGGACTAACAGACTAACATATCCTCTGTGGGTGTCTGGAATCAGTCTGGACACCAATCCCTTAGTTTATGTTGTCTAAACGCGCAGATCCTATATAGATTTATAGGAACTACACGACAGACGAGTCCCACCTGGGGACAGGCAAGGCATTTTAAAGAGAGTTAGTCCCCAGAGCGCTCAAGTTTCTGCTGTCCATATGGGAGTACTTAGTCCTGTACTGATCTTACAATGGGACAAACTGCAACACAAGTTGCTAAATGTAATACTCATGCATATTAAATATTCTCTAATTGACCTAGCCAACTTTAAAACTGTGAGACCCCAGGGTTAGATTGACATCCATGGGCGAGTAATTTCCATTGGAAACAGCAAGGCTTGAAGGGTAGAATGAAACAGGTTTTCAAATGGTGCTTTAGATCACAGTTTTTGCCATTTCCAAGTACTAAAAATAACAAGTGTTAATATTAGCTCATTTAATGGTACTCCATCTTTGGAAGAAAAAAATGTGAGTTAACGCTGCCAGGATTCAAGCTTGTGACTTACAAATCTCATAGATCATCACTCTCTTACGCAGAGTTTGGCCTGTGGGAGACACTTTCAGCTCGGGTCCTCACGAATCACCCTCCGACGCACATCGACTTCTGGTGTTCCTTCCACCAAGAAAGCAGTTGGGCTTGTTCTCGATAGTCTCTCCCTACTGCAGGCCAAGCACTCTCCTTCCCTCTCTGTACAGGCAGACATGTATCTAGGCCAGTGGCTCTTAAACTGGGATATGGGGAACGTCTGGGGGCCCGCAAAGTCTACTCAGGGGGTCTGCAACGGCTTAGAAAATTCCATGCTTTTAGCAGATTAATAATGTGTATATAAATAAATGAGCTAAATGTACACTTGAAAATGTTAAAACTTCCTGTAAATGGGATGGAATTTGAAATTTGAGGCTGAAAATTAAGTTGGTATCCACAGATTATTTGATGCGCTTGCACTGCTTCACAAATCAGAGTATACTATTGACAGTGAGTGCTGTCAATTGAATTTAGAAAAGCTCCAACCTTCTTGTTAAAATTGAAATGTCGAGTTTTGTTTTTTAAGTAAATAGAATATTGTACCAATTGTGTATTTTTTATGAATGCTTGTTTCTGTATTTTTAGTGTATGCATTTCTGATTCATATTATCGAAAAAAAGCTTAGGCCAGGGTCCCCAGCTTCCAGTAATGACTCATTGGGGGTCTTCCGATTCTAATAATTCAGTGGGGGTCCTGGGTTCCCATTAATGATTAAGCGGAGGTCAATAGAAGTCAACGTGTTGAGAAGCACTATTCTAGACGATAGGCAGAGGCCCACAGACTCTCCACAAGTTGTGCAGACTTCAGTTTATGTCCCCTCACCTCTGAGAGACTGTCTGTCATGCATACACCAACCCTGGTTACATGGAAGCTCTCAGAGAATTCCATGGAGCACGTGTTTTGTATATATTATTTGTAAAGCACGACTATCACTCCAAGGGAGCATCTTGGCGCTATGTGGGATACTACATAGTCTAATTCTGGAGATCAGATAAGTGAGAGGCACAAGGGGGTCTGGGGCTAAAAATAAATCCAGGTTTTCAGCGATTTCCTGAAGGAAGGTTATGAATGCATGAGTCGGAGATGGCAAGGGAGCAGATTCCAGGCCCCGAGAACGGGTACCGATTTTCCACCCTTTATTTTGCACCTGAAAGGGGGAGGTTTTAGGAGATTCGCTGATGGGGATCTGAGCAGGCGTGTAGTAACATAAAGTGTAAACCTGGCCGTTAGATATTTAGGTCCTGATGCTCAAATATCTCTAAAGGTGATTACCAGGATCTTAAATAGCACTCTTTTATGAATGGGTAACCAGTGAAGAGATTTTAGAGCGGCTGACGAACGGTGAGGTAGTTTAAGCACTAGGCACTAGACGTGCTGCTGCATGTTGAACTGTCTGAAGCTTTTTTAAGATTGACTTGTTAGTGCCTGCATACAGTCTATTGCAGAAATCCAGTTTAGAGGTAATTGGAGCAATTGCCACTTTCTTTCTTACCGTACACGGGGTCAAATCCAAGACCTTTTTCAGTGATTTTATCAGCTGGAAGTACCTCTAGGGCTTGTGGACGAAAGGATAATGCGGTGTCAAATTTCACTCCTAGTTTCTTAACCACATCTACTGTGTCAGGTGGGGGGGGGGGTGAGTATCTTTAGGCCACCATAAGCTAGGCGTGAAAGCATTGGACTTTCCTAGTAGCATGAGCTCAGTTTTTTGGGTATTACATATCAGGTGATTACATTGCATCCTGCGAATTACTTCTGTAAGACATAGTTGGAAATTCTCTTCCGCATTGGTAGAGTATTTGTCTAACACTAGGATTAACTGAGTATCATCGGCATAAGCGGTGGTTTCAATATTGGAAAGATGATATATCAATTCTATAAGGGGAGCCATGTATATATTAAACAGCACTGGGCTAAGGGCGGATCCCTGCGGGACACCCAAGTTCAAAGGTTTCTCAGCTGACTGGTAGTATCCAAGAGCGACTACTTGCCTACGGTTGGTAAGGTATGACCAGCCAGGCCAATGCCAGTTGGGAGATGCCGCAGGTTATCAGGCGGTGCACCAGAATATCATGGCAGATGGTATCGAATGCGGCTGACAAATCCAGTAAAATCAACACTGCATTTTTTCTTGCGTCTCCATAATTTGTAGTAGTGCGGATTCAGTGGTATGACTAGGCCTGAAACCCAATTGGCTAGGACTTCCTTCTTGGTCAAGAAGATATTGAAAAGGAACAAACTGGGGGGTGTCTGAATTCCACGTTTTTTACTCCTTCTACAGACAGGGGATGTAAACCATTGTCTAAGGCTCTGGAACCTATTTGAGGGGGTTCACTTTCAATAATTTATTGGCTGTAGTCTAGACATAGTCTTTATGAAGGTGATGGCTGTCACTCAGTAAGTGGTGAGGCAGCTGGCTCCAAGCTGGAGAATACAAAACAAGGATACAATGAAGTGTGACTGCGCTTTCTCATTCACGCGCCCCAGGACTGGCCAGAGAGTCCCCCTCTAAACCCTGGTTCTCGCCCGAGCTCCACTCTCTGAAACACGATTGTAAAGTTCTGGAGAGACGATGGCGCTCCAATAACTACTGTCTGTTGGCTAAACTTGCTCTTAGATCTAAACAAAAAAGTTACTATAGGGCGATTGCGGGTGCAAAAAGCAGATATTATTCCGCCCGCATAGAACAGGCTAATAACAATACTAAAGAAATATTCTCAATAGTGCAGAGTTTTGTGGCTCCCTGTGCCTTGGTCTGTTCATTGCCTGTATCGGAGACTTGGTGCAATACTCTTGCTAAGTTCTTTCGGGACAAAATTCAGACCATCCAGGAGACCTTTTCGCTGACTCTGGAGGACCTTTAGCTCTTCCCATCCCCTTTGTGGCCCCTCCGGGCTCTATTGCCAAACTTCTGACTTTCTCCTCTGTCGAACTGGCATGCACTCTTAAAATTCTTAAGGGTCTGAAATCTGGCTCGCCCACCGATCCATGTTCAGCTAGGCTTTTAGCTCTTTCCGCCGACACCATTAACACAGTTGTTAACAATATTGTCAATATGTCCCTGTTGGAGGGCCGGGTGCCGGTCACATGGAAACAGGCTAAGATTCTCCCCCTTTTAAAAAAGCCCTCACTAGATGCCTTGAGCCCTGGCAACTACCGCCCAATTTCCCTTCTGCCTAGTCTTGCTAAGGTGTGTGAGAAGGTAGTCACAGGACAACTCACGGATTATGTGGAAGGTGCTGGTCTACTACATCCTGCACAGTCGGGCTTTCGAGCCTCATATAGCACAGAATCCGCGTTGGTGGAGGTGTCGGAGGCCATTAGGGAGTGTCTGGACGGCGGCGGGAGGGCAGCTTTGATTATGCTGGACCTCTCGGCGGCGTTCGATACGGTGCCTCACTCCCTACTTTTGGCTCGCCTTTTGGAGATTGGTATTGCGGGTGCGGCCCTAAGCTGGCTTACCTCTTTCCTGGCGGACCGTTCACAGCTGGTTTGGCTTCCACCGTGCGCCTCCTCCCCCAACCTGTGGCTACTGGAGTTCCGCAGGGTTCGTCCCTTAGCCCCCTCCTCTTTAACATTTATGTTACTCCGCTGATGTATCTAGCGGAAGAGCTGGGGGCTAAGGTGATTGCCTATGCGGATGACACTCAGCTTCTGTTCACTTGGGAGGGTGCTGATGCTGATGTGTCCTCTGCTCAACACTGTTTGCTCTCGGTTTTCTGCTGGTTGGCACAGGCCCAGCTAAAATGTAATGAAGAGAAATCAGAAATACTTTTGTTTGGGAAATTTCCTTCTAATTTTAGAGAGCTATTGTGGCCCCCAGGGTTTCCGCTGCCGTGTTTGGTGGGTGCTACCGCAAAAAACCTGGGCGTTTGGTTTGAGGAAAATTTAACCTTTGCCACCCATATCAAGAAGCTGGCGGGGTCCTGCTTTGGGATTCTAAAGTCTTTGAGGAAATTTCTCCCTCTGCTCCCTAGGGCAGCTAGGGAAACCGTGGTCCGGGCCCTGATTTTGTCTCGCCTGGACTACGCCAATGCTTTGTATGTAGGGTCCCCTGGCTATCTGCTGAACAAGCTTCAGGTGGTGCAGAATGCGGCGGCCCGCCTCTTGCTTGATCTTCCCAGGAGGAGTAGCGTTCGCCTCCATCTGCGCTCCTTCGACTGGCTTCCTGTGGAGGCGCGGATCAAATTTAAGGTCCTATCAATTGCCCATAATGCCCTTTATCGCCGGGGACCCACCTATCTGCAAAAGAGGTTTTCTTTTTATGTGCCGACAAGACAGTTGCGTTCCTCTTCGCGACTATTGATCCAGGTTCCTCGTTTTGCTCGGCAAAGGCTGGGTGGCTGCTCTCTTGTTCGTAAGGCGGCCCTTAGCTGGAATACACTGCCTCTGGCTCTTCGCTGCATCTCAGATTCTCGTATCTTCAAAAAAAAGTTGAAAACCTTCCTGTTTTAAGCTCAGAATCTTGATTCGCTCAGGTGACCGCGCCGGGACACTCCTTGGAGTAGCCGAGCGCGTTATAAATGCATATAACATAACATAACATAACATATCTCAGCACTTGGCTGTCTTTGGTCTTACTTAGCAGAAAAAGGGCAAGCCATACCTAGAAACTTTCTCACCTTTAATAAAATGTGTTGACTCCCCTCCCACACACACACATCATCCACCAAATGGCAGTGCTCAAGAAATCTAACCGGCAATCCCATTCTAAAATGTCCTCGTAGACTAAAGTTGTCCTGTCTCCAACCTTCCTCATTTCAGTGTCTGATTCGCCACCATCCAGTTAAAGGAATACTGGCTGTACACTTCCATTGTCTGGGAAAGCTGCATCTCCCATCTAGCTTGCACCATGATAAACCAGGGACTATCCACAATGGATCCCACTGGTTACAGCACCCATACCCACGCCACGCATGAAGTCTTGGCATATATCCACTATGCTCACACACACACACACACACACACACACAAACACTTGAGACACATGACATTTTATAGCAAGGGTCTGGTTGTCACATTCAAGCAGAGCTGTACATGAATTGTCAGGCTGCATTCCTTTGAGACAAAATAGACTCTGCCCAGAACTATAAACTCTGCATGCTGCCACCACCACTGTATCTCAACAATCCAAAACATGGACAGTAGCCCCTCGTCACTACAGAAGGTATGCTTGGTGTTCTCTCCCAGGTCGCAGAATAGGTTCTGGACATGGTTTTATGATGGACATGCCTAAGCCTCAGCACACATGCTAGGTTGGTGTGCTGGCTGGACCAAATAAAAATCAGGTTACCATTTTCACATGTACTCGGGAACTCATAGCAGGGCTAAACACCCTTATGGCATGCAGGGAATGTTCCCAGCCAAACAAATATGAAAATAAGCTAAGAACATTTATTATGGGCAAGGCACGAGCAGAACCGTTTGTACCCCCCTGCTCCTCAAGGTTAGTTAAACGTTGGGTCTGCAGCCTAAGGTTAGTATTATGTACATTGTGATTCAGTCAAAATAAATTAATTGATATTTTCTGAGTTGGTGAAAATTGTCCCAGCATAACATGTGATATCCTTTTATGCAATGTAGGAAAATCCCACTTTCTTATATCGTGCCCTGGCTTGTTGGCCTTATGAAAAATATTTTTTTCCAAATATTTAAGCGGCATTATGTATTGTGTGTATATTGTGCAACAAGTAGTATAAAGGTGCCTATGAGGAAACATCACAGAATTTGTAAAAGCGATTGTAGGGTTTTAGGTGAGGCAATTCAGAGACTTAGGGGTCGATTCCGATTCGGGCCGGAAATTTCTCCGACCGAGCCGGACCCGGAGAGATTTCCGACCGAATCGGACCCGTGCAGTCCGACCGAACGAGTACGATGCGTCCGTATGTTATCGGACTCGAGTCGGTCGGACTCCCATTGAACTCAATGGGAGCCGGTCGTACAACGCGTACGCGGGCTCCCATTGCCTCAATGGGTGCGAGGCGGACAAGGGCGCTCCCTACAGCGAGTACGCCGCGAAGCGCTCGCGGCGTACACGCACAGGTAGGGGGACCCATGGGTCCCCCCTGTGTGCGCCTCGCACGGGTACGCGTACAGGGGGTCCGACACGGACCCCCAAAGTACGGCTCCGACAGCGAGTTCGAGTCGGACGGCGCGAGTCGGTCGGAGCGGTCGAGGTGCGCATCGTACTTACCCGGCCGGAAAACGTCTCCATTGCGCGGTGCGAATCGGGTCCGAGCGAGTCGGTCGGAGCGGTACGATCCGGGTACGAGTCGGTCGGAGCGGTCGGGTCGCCCGGACGAGTCGGTCGGCGAATTCGCATCGTACTCGCTCGGCCGGACCCGCGTACGGTTCGGTCGGGAAACAGGCTTTCGCATGGCTTTTTTCCCGACCGAATGGTATTGGGTGCGCCTCCGACCGAGATCGGAATCGGCCCCTTAATGTAGTTCTGTGAAATATAGGTCTGTTAAAGTTGAAGTGTGGCAGTGGCAGCCAAACATGCAGTGCAAATAATGTTGGATATGAGACAAGTTTAATTTTTATCTTAAAATTTTAGAATATATTTTGAGCAGTTTTATAGATACATTTATTTAATTTTGCAGTGCACTATTGTATGTATGATTCGATTTTATTGTGATGTTTTATGCATTGATGACCCATAATTTTACTGAAATGCTGTACATTTGATTTTACCGCTTCCTGTTAAAAATACGTTGAACCATTGCTGAGTAACAACTGCTGCTGGCAAGAAGAGGTTGGGAAGAAACTTGCCTTCTTAGTGTCATGCACTCACCTGGTCCCAGTCGCGGAGACCACACTTGAGCCAATGCTGGACCACCTATCCCACTGAGGACCATGCAAGTAAAGAAACCGAAAACCTTCGATCTCACACTGTCCTCCTCGGGGGAATGGGTGTTGGGATAAAATAAGAAAAGAGACTTGCGGTACTGGATCCGCTCAGCGACTGTGCGACACTGCGTAATAGAATTTGTCACTTCTGAGACCTTCTACATTTGCGAGGTAGATGTGCACTGGACCAGAACCTCTGGCTTTGTGGTGACGCAATGCACTGGAAATATCAAGAGGAGGCAGTTACCATCAGTACACTAACAAGTCTTAACATACAATGAACATGCATTCACTTTTGTGACTCAAGCTTACAGGTTTCATCAGCAGATCAGCATGAGAACAGAATTACCAAAATCGCAGATTAGAGTATGATACGCCTAGGAATAAACTTGAAATACAGATTGGAGTTATTGGCACTCCCAGGGATAAACTCGAAATACTCAAGGGCGTCTAGGCGCTGGTCTCAGAGAGGTGAGCTGCACAACAGAAAGGGATTGAAATTGAGTAAATAGCCATGTTTTAGGTGCTTTCCAGAAAGCTAGCAAATTGGTTATCTTTTTTGTGTTGAAAATATTTTATTGAGTTTATGATAAAGCATAGACCAAACAAAAAAGAGCACTGATGAAGTAACATTAAACTTGCAATATTACGTTTGATAAAAATTACATCTATACATTGAGAATTGCAGTATGATAGAAACTAAAATGTAAAAATAAAAAAGGGAGGGGAAGCAATAACTACTGGTAATAAGTATTACGTAACGGAGACGTATATTAAAATCTAACAAACTGAACTTGATGCATAATATAAAGCAATCAATAGTATAATTCTATATAGTTATCAATTGGATTCCAAAACGAATGGTAAGTGGATGTATTATGAACAACCCCCAACATAGTCAAATCAGCTCCCTTTCTAGTAAAAATTATTCATGACCGCCATGCATGTACTGGTAATAATGAGGCGTCTTTCCAATTGGTAGTAATGGATTTGAGAACAGCAGATATTAAGAAGTTAAAGAGCTTATTATCTAAATCTGACAGTTTTGTTGAGAGTAATACTGATTTACAAAGCAACAAATTATATGAAGGTTTATCTGGTAAATGACATTTTTTTATAATAACATCCCAAATCTCATTTCAAAACTTAAAAACAATATTTTATTCAAAAAGTATACGTTTAAGTGAACCTGGAGCCAAATTACATTGCCAACAAGTGGGAGAATTTAGTAGTTTTGCCTTAAACATTTTTAACTGAGTCCATAAACAATTATATCAAACTAATTCTTTTATATTATTTAAGGATACTGGTAACCATCCAGAAACACTGTTCATCCAAATTTTCTTCCATAAGTCTTGAGAAAAAGAAAGATTGAGTTCATTATTCTAAAAAGAAGAGATAAAATGAATGTTATTTTTATAAAAATTATTCAATTTTTTATAAAACATTGACACAGCATGAAATGAAGAAGCAATTGCTTGAATATGTTTCTAAATCAGATACACTTCCTATTGGAAAATTGCTAGGAAATTAATCCAGGACAGAATTACATAAAAAATTGTATTTAGAAATATCTGAGTTGGGCAAAAGAAACTTCTGTTGCAGTTCTTCAAAAGATCAGAGTTATTTTGATATATATCTTTCAAGTAAAAGATACCCGCATTTATCCAAGACTGCCAAAAATGTATGTTTTGATTAAGCTTTTTAATAGGACTATACCATAAGGATATATTTAAAGTGCGAGAAATTGGTGTTTGAAATAGAGAACATATATCCTGTAATATTAATTTTGTAGGTTTCAATATTGCAGATCTTCGCAATAAAGAACAAGAAGTTGACATAGAAATTAAAGTAAGTAACGGAAAAGGTGATACCAAACTTTTTTCAATGTGAAGCCATGAAGGAGAATTATTAAAATCTGTGTTTGTGAACCGAAAGGCGCTTTGTTTTAAAATAAACGCTGTATGATTATTAAAAAAAATCTGGCAAACCAAAACTACCATTACATTTTGCAATTTTCAGTTTTTTTGTAACTTATACAAGGTGTTTTGTTATTCCAAATAAATTTGGAGATTAGCGTGTCTAAAGATTTATAAAACTTAAGTGGAAGTTGGGTAGGTATCATGGATAATAGATAGAATATTTTTGGAGCAATAACCATTTTAACAGAATCAACTTTTCCCCACCAGGATAAATGTGAAACAGACCACTTATGAATTTTGTCTTTAATAGTATTAAGAATAGAGTCACAATTCTGAGTAATCGATTGTTTAATGGTATGAGAGAAAAGGATTCCAAGATATTTAAGTTTTTCTTTTTTGCCATATTATTTGCTCATTAGGAAGCATATCCGGGGTACAGGGCATATTTAAGGGAAAACAATTGTCTGATTTGTGTTTAAAGTGTAACCTGAAATTTGAGAATATAGCTGAACCATCTTTAATAGCGGTGGAATAGAGGTATTAGAATTACTAATATATATTAATACATCATCCGCATAAGCCGAAGTCTTTATAGTAATCTCATGAATAGTAATACCTTTTATTTCTGTAGATTGTCTGATAGAAATGAGTAAAGGTTCAATGGCAAGGAGAAAAAGTAAAGGAGATTAGGGACAACCTTGACGTGTGCCTCTTAAAAGGGAAACTTTATTAGAGAGTTGACCATTAATAAAAAGTCTAGCCCATGGGCCAGACTAAAGGGCTAAAATCATACAAATAAAGGAATTGCTAAAATTAAAAGCAGACAAAGTAATAAATAGATACTGCCAATGTACTTTATCAAATGCTTTTTCAGCAACAATCAATCAGGGAATTGTAAGCGCGCTACTCACCCGTGAGGGTCTCAAGGCGCTGAGGGGGGGTCCGCAGATCTGTTTAGCCGAAGAGCCAGGTCTTGAGGGTCTTCCTGAAGTTGTTCAGGGAGGGGGCGCGTCTGATGTCTGCCGGTAGCTCGTTCCAGGTCTTGGCTGCAATGTGAGAGAAGGATCTTCCGCCTGCTCTGGCTCTGTGGATGCGCGGGGTTTCGGCCAGTGCGAGGTTGAAAGATCGGAGGTTTCTTTTGGGTACGTGGAAGTTGATTCTGTCGTTGAGGTATTTAGGTCCGTTGTTGTGTAGGCATTTGTAGGCGTGAGTGAGGATTTTGAAAGTGACTCTTTTCTCCATGGGGAGCCAGTGGAGACTTCGTAGGTGTTGGCTGATGTGTTCGTGTCGGGGGATGCCGAGGACGAGTCTGGCGGCGGTGTTCTGTACTGTCTGGAGTTTGCGGAGTAGGGACTTGTTGATGCCGGCGTAGAGTGCGTTTCCATAGTCCAGTCTGCTGGTGATGAGTGCGTGGGTGACTGTCTTCCTTGACTCAGGGGGATCCACTTGAAGGTCTTGCGGAGGATGCGGAGGGTGTTGAAGCAGCTGGAGGTGACGGCGTTGACCTGTCGGTTCATGGAGAGTGATGAGTCGAGTACGATGCCGAGGTTCTTGGCGTGGTCTGAGGGGGTAGGTGGGCTTCCAAGGGCGGTCGGCCACCAGGTGCTGTCCCATGCAGAAGGGGTGGTACCGAGGACGAGGACTTCTGTCTTCTCGGCATTGAGCTTCAGGCAGCTGTTGGTCATCCAGACTGCGACGTCTTGCATTCCTTCCTGGAAGTTGAGTTTGGCAGTGGTGGGGTCTTTGGTGAGGGAGAGGATGAGCTGGGTGTCGTCGGCGTAGGATACGATGTTGAGGCCGTGTTGTCGGACGATGGCTGTGAGGGGGGCCATGTAAATGTTGAAGAGGGTGGGGCTCAGTGATGAACCCTGTGGGACTCCGCAGGTGATTTTCGTGGGGTCGGAGAGGAAGGGTGGGAGTCTGATCCTTTGGCTTCTTCCGGTGAGGAATGATCGGATCCAGTCCAGGGCTGTTCCTTGTATGCCTGCGTCGTGTAGTCTGACGACTAGTGTGCGATGGGAGACGGTGTCGAAGGCCGCTGATAGGTCGAGTAGGATGAGGGCTGCGGAGTGGCCTTGGTCCAGGAGGGTGCGGATGTCGTCTGTGGCGGCGAGTAGGGCGGTCTCTGTGCTGTGGTTGCTTTGGAATCCGGATTGGGACGGGTCGAGGACGGCGTTCTCTTCAATGAATCGTGTCAGTTTCCTGTTGACTGTTTTCTCTGCAACTTTGGCTGCGAAGGGGAGGAGTGAGATGGGCCGATAGTTCTTGAGGTCGGTGGGGTCAGCTGTGGGCTTCTTGAGCATGGGTCTGACTTCTGCGCGCTTCCAGTCGTCTGGGAAGGTGCCTGTTTTGAAGGTGGTGTTGATGGTGTGTTGTAGTTTGGATGCGATGGCGGCCACGGCTCTGTGGTAGATGTGAGGGGGGCAGGGGTCGGTGGGGGCCCCCGAGTGAATGCTTTTCATGGTCGAGGCGGTGTCTTAGGCCGTGATCGGTGTCCAGCTGGACATGGTGGGCTGGCTGGTGTTTCTGGGGGCGGGGGCCGTCTGTGGCGCCTGGTGGATGGTCGATGAAGTTGGCGTAGAGGTTTTTGATCTTGAGGTGGAAATAGGTTCCAAGCTTGTTGCAGAGGTCTTGGGATGGGATGATGTCTGTGGCTTCGCTGCGTGGGTTGGTGAATTCTTGAATGACACTGAAAAGTTCCTTGGAGTTGGTGGAGTTGGCCAGGATTTTGTTGTGGATGAAGTTCCTTTTGGTGGCTCTGATCTGGTTGTGGTAGTCCGTCATGGCGTCCTTGTAGGTGGTGTGGTTTTCGGTTGTCTTGGTGTTTCTCCAGTTCTTCTCCAGGCGTCTGCAGGTGCGTCTGGCTTCTTGGAGAGCGGTTGTGAACCAGGTGGCTTTCCTGGGGCGTTGTCTGTCGGGGTTGCGTAGCGGGGCGAGCTCATCTGCGCAGTTGGAGATCCAGGTGTGGAGTTCTCTGGCTGCGTCGTTTGCGCTGTTTGCGTCGGGTGCCCAGGTGTGGTTGTCTCGGGTGAGGGTGGAGTTAAGTTGCTCGTCGGTAACCTTGCTCCAGTTCCTTCGTGGTGGGCGTGGGGATGGTTTGGGTGCCTTGGGTTTGTTGATGGCGAAGTGTATGCAGTGGTGGTCGGTCCATGGCGGCTGCATTGTGTGGCTGAAATGGACGCTGTTCCCTGCCGCGAAGATGGGGTCGAGGGTGTGTCCTGCTCTGTGGGTCGGTGTGTTGACGAGTTGTTTAAGTCCGATGCTGGCGAGGTTGTCACGAAGGATAGTGGAGTTGGGGTCACTGGGGTTGTCGAGGTGGAAGTTCAGGTCTCCAATGAGTATGTAGTTTGTTGAGGCGATCGCGTGGGGTGCGATGAAGTCGGTGATGGTGGTGGCAAAGGGTGTTCGGGGACCGGGGGGTCTGTAGACGAGGGTTCCTCGGAGTGTGGCTTTGGGGGTGGTCTGGATCTTGAAGTGCAGGTGTTCGGCAGAGGGGAAGGTTTCTCTGGAGGTGGAGAGGTGGAGGGTGCTCTTGTGGGCGATGGCGAGGCCCCCTCCTGGGTGGTTGGGGCGGTCTTTCCTCTGGATCTTGTATCCGTCTGGGATGGCGGTGCTGATGTCTGGGGCGGAGGATGCATTGGTCCAGGTCTCTGTGAAGAAGGCGATGTCGGGCGAAAGAGAGTCGAGTAGGTTCCAGATTTCCATGGCGTGTTTGTGTACGGAGCGTACGTTGAGGATGCATTTTAGGGTGTCGCCGGTGCTGGCGTTGGCAGTGTTGGAGGCTTGGGTGGCGGTGAGGGTCTGGCGGCAGTGGAGGCAGGAGAACTGGCCGTGGGTCGTGTTCGGCGAGTCCTGTTGGCATTCTCTAAGTCTTCCAGGGTTAAGTGCGAGGAGGGTGGTGGTGTCGTAGCGATGGGTAGTGGGAGGTCCAGGGTCGCGGACGGGCGCAGACGGGCTTGCCTTTGGCGCGCCATTAAGTAAGGGAGGAGAGGCTGGGAGGCGGGAGCAGGGGAATTCTGGGGGGAAATTCAGGGGGGAAATCCCGGAGGGGAAATTCCGGGGGAGGGGCCGCAGGGGCAGCAGCGGCGAAAGGCAAGAGGAACAGGCAGGCACGAGAAAATAAAAACAGTGGTGGAATTAGAGCAAGACACAGATGGGCACAATAACAGTGGCACAACAGGGGGAAAAATTAAGAAAAAAAAAAAGCGGCTGAGAAGGTTACGGTGGTTGGAGGCAGTCTGGTCCCAGTTGGAGCGGGCAGCAGCCTCGAACCTCCCAAGGAGGAGGTCGGGGTCTGGAGGCAAGAGACGGCACAGCGGAGCAGTGGGGAGAGAGTGGACCTAGACCGAGGGTCGGAGGACTTACTAGCATCTAATGCCAGAACACCAGCAGGAAGGGGTAGGGATGACATAGCTTCAATTGCATGAAATAAAAACCTAGTATTTTTCACTGAATGTCTATTTTTCATGAAACCAGTTTGATCAATGTGAACAATAGTGTCAAGTACAGCAGTCAATCTGCTCGCAAGAATTTTTGCATAAAGTTTACAGTCCTGATTAAGGAAATAGGGGGATAATTTCATACAATAGTGGGATCTTTATTAGGTTTTGGAAGAACAATTATCAAAGATGCAGTAAAGGATCCTGAAGAAGATCCTGATAAACTAAAGTGAGTAAATAATTTAAGTAAATGAGGCATGAGATAAGGAGAGAATTCTTTATAGAATTTAGCTGGTAAACCATCTGGCCTTGGTGATTTACCCGGCTTAAGTGATTAATATCAGAATTAAGTTCTTCTAATGAAATCGGTAAATCCAATTTTTCCCTCCCTGATTGGGCAATTTTGGGTAGGCCACAGGATTGTAAGAAATTATCAATACTAAACTTATCTACAGCTGAGGGATTACTGTATAGATTTGAATAGTTGACCAAAAATTCATTAAGAATTTCTTTGTGCTATAGTGCAAGTTTACCATTCAAGCCATGTATTGCATTAATTTGGATTTTATCATTTTTAATATGCAAATAATTTGCCAAAAGTCACCCAGATCTATTAGCTTTGAACTGAAATTTAGCCTCATTATTCAAAATTTGTATACCAGCTCTTCTACTTAGCAAAGCGTTTAACTCCTATCTGAGTTTCTGTAATTGCATTTTGTATTTATTATCATTAGATGAAATAAAGAGCCGTTAATATTTTGCTATTTGTTTATCAAATTCTTTAAGTTTAGTGTTGAAAGCTTTGTTATCGTGTGCCATAATTGATATTGTTGCTCCTCTGATATAAGCCTTAAATGCATCCCATCGATTAACAAGTTGAAGTAGATCCTTCTGGATTAAGTGAGAAATAGTCATGTAATGCTGACGAGTTTAGATTTATTTTTGTCATTAAGAGCAATATTCTTATTTATATGCCATCGAGAGTGGGATTGTTGAGTTGCTTTAAGTTGCATAACACCTGAAATAAGTGCATGGTCAGCTATCTCAATATTATGAATTGTAAGATCAGAAAATGAATGAATTAATGAATGGGAAATTAACAAGTAATCAATACGAGAATAAGAATTGTGAGGGTTAGAGAAAAAGGTAAACTGCTTCTCTTTTGGGTGATGTAAATGCCAAATGTCCACCAATATGGTTGATTTAAAAAAAATGATTTTAAAATAAAATAAGCCTGGGGGGCGATATTTGGTTTGAGAAGATCTATCCAACAATGGGTCACAGATTAAGTTAAAGTCACCACCAACAATAAGAGGAACAATACCTAATTTAATCATTTCAGAGGTAAAAAGAGACCAAAATTTGGGATCATCTTTGTTGGACTATAAACATTAATTATATGAAAAATATTAGAATCAACTTTAACTTTCACTATAATATAACGACCATCTGCATCTGAAAATTTGGATAATATTTGAAAATGTAACTTTTTTGCAAAAAGGATAGCGACCCCATTCTTTTTACTAACTGCAAAAGAGGAAATAATGTGACTAACCCAACGTTTATTCATATATGATAAAACTGTATCCTCTATATGAGTTTCCTGAAGTAAACAAATGTCTGCTTTATGTCTGGCTAAATAATCTAAAACTTTAGTTTGTTAAACAGGATGTCTTAAACCTTTGACAGTGAACGAAACAACTTTAATTCTGTTAATATTATCCATAATCAGCAGAAAAAAGAGAAAGAACAAAGAGAGAAAAAATGTAGCCTAAAGAAGTTGAAAGTGGCTCCAGATGAAAAAGATGGGAGAAAAAGGAAAAACAAGTACAAACGTAAAAAAGACAATATAAAAACATAAATAATCGCGCGCACACACATATACAAGATTGACCTGCCTAGACAATGCCCCCACAAAAGATATCGATAAGTAGGCTACAATGAAAGAGGATTTGAATGTATGAATCATGCTGGAGTGTCATTTGTATACATGGCTAGCAGAGAATGTTGATCTAAAACCGCACGAAGATCCTCGGGGCGACGAAAAGATTTTGAGATACCATCCTTTCAAATTCTCATAACAGAAGGATCACAAAGGCCATATTTAAAACCACAACTTCTTAGTTGAGGTCTAAGTTCAGTGAATTCTTTGCGAATTTTAACAGTCTCCTTGGCGAAGTCTTGATGTATAAAATTTTTGTTTCCATTCACCATTAAAGTTGGGATCCCTGGCTGCTTTCCGGATCAATACCACATGATGGTGACGCAAGACTTTAAAAATCACCTGACGCGGCTTAACATATCTTGGATTACGATGAGAAGGAATTCTGTGAGCCTTATCAATTTCAAATTTTTCTGAAACTTTTAACTGTAAAAGACCAGGTATCAAGGATTCCAAGTATTGTCTACAGTCATTGGCTTCGACTCCTTCCGGCAAATTAAAAATGCGCAGGTTATACTGCCTATTGCGGTTTTCTAACTCGAGTAATAAGGCATTCATTGGCACAATTTTCGCAGTGAGGGGCAATACACTGTCAATTTTAGCCTTATTATCTTGGAGTTTTATTGCATTGTCAGTGACTTTCATTGAAAGGCCAGCCATATCTTGCGAATATTTTTTATTTCTAAAACAATGTTATCAGTATTAGAATGTACTGCTTGTAACTCTTCTAATAAAGTTGTTAATAAAGGCTCATTGGAATCCATAATTTTGGATTTTACTGGTGGAGGAGAAATTGTTTGCTTGTGCTTGTTAGATGCAGCATTTAAATTCTTACCTTCCTATTCAAATTTTGCAGGCAAGATATAAAAATAGCGTCAAAAGCACTTTTAAAAGCAAAGAAAATGAAAATATAGAGAATATCACCAGAGTAAGCAACTGTGCAGCAGCTATAACCAGCTGTGGGTGTGGTTAGGCCTCAGCCATGTCCTTTCCTGAAAAAGTCTCTGCCCTCCTGACAGGAAGTTTCATTAGCTCCACACAATTCAGCTCGATGTAGGGAGACTGCTCGGCAGGAAAGTCCTGAAAATCGGGCCAGAGCCTCAAAAAACCACTTTACCGAACGCGCTGGCCACAAGGAGGAAGAAGGGGCACTCAAGCGCTGTGCAGGTAAGCCTAAAAGCGGCAAAAAGCTCATCGATAATGCGGGCGTTGCAGGAACACTAATGAGCGGTGGCCATCTTGTAAAGCGCGCTCGCGCGAGTCGCTTGTTATCTTTTTCAAGTCGTAAAGAAGAGAGTTCCATAATCTGGTTGTGCCCACAACAAAGCCTCTGCCACTGCAGTTTGCTTTCCTGAATTTTGGTACTATAAGATTGTAAGATTGTGTACTGATGCAGACCGGAGCGATCTAGAAGGGACGTACCATTGGAAGCATTTCCTAAAATATTCAGGGCCATTGCCGCAAAGAGATTTGAAAGCAATACATAAGGCTTTAAAATCTATACGCTTCTTGACTGGAAGCCAGTGTAAATGTCAAAGTACAGATTCAAAGACTCTAAAGTGCTTTCTCTTGGCACTACTGTTCATCAAAGAAACACAGGACTAAAGTCTTTAATCCTTGAACAGTGACAGTTCTAGCTACAAGGTTGTAGAAGGGTCCGGAGTATAAACACAAGAAGTGCTGAAGTAAATCACAGTGGACATGGAGGAAATGTTTATAGACTCCCTCTACTACCTTTTTATGTTGGAAGTAGGACTTTAATTTACACCTAATCATAGAATTGGCAGTTTCCCAGAACTTTCAAGCTGAGGAGACAGAGCCAACATCTAGCTTAAAGTATGCAACAATCTCCATTCTTTCGTATTGTGTTAAGCCCTTATCTGTCAGTCACCATGCATTTAAGCAGTAGATTCTGTGCTCTTGTTCTGCCTATACGCAACTCTATAGGGGAGTGGTCCAACAAATCCCTGGACTCTAGACTCACGCCATGTCTGTTGCCAGCAAAAGGAAATAAGTCTAGAAAAGGAATGATTAGTGTCTGTTAAGTGTGTACCCTTTCACGAACATGTCATCGACGTCATACTTTATGGAACACCAATGAAGGTGCACAGTCTGAGAGCACTGTGTGTCTGAGTCCCAACTGTTCATGTCCCATGGGTGTCCAGTGCACGGTCTGTCATGGTATTAAAGTCGCTCCTTACTTTTGTCACTCCCTGGGGAAGTTTAGCCAGGAAAAGTTTGAGGTCGTCCAGGACCTTACGAACCCACGGTGGAGAGGTTTATATGCCCACAAGAGAGCAAGGGTGACCCTGCAAAGTGCTTGTTGCAACACAAAGCCCTCAATATCTGTCTTCACTTGTGTGACCACTATTGGGAAGGATTTTTTTAAATTTGAAATTGCCATTCCAAGGGAGTACCTATTGTACCCATATCTCCCAGGAAATCTTAATTTGTACCCAGTTAGTGTATTTCTTTGAGAAATAGGACTGCGAGGCAGTGTTGCTTGGCGAACTGGAGTACGGTACGTATTTTTATTTTGTTATTGAGGCCGTATATGATCATGCAGTGAGGTGAGGAATCAGAAGTGAAGAATCTTGCAAGGAGATGTGCAACTGTGGTCAGTGAGCTTGAACCAGAACATCCAATTGATGATCCTATGACGATGTCCCTCTCGTTCTGCATGATCTGCACTTAAAATAATCACAGTTCAACAGTCCAGTAATTAGGCCTTCCAGCTCTTAGGCGGGCCCTTATTTGACCTGTACTTCGAGGCATCCAGTTTCAGAACCAGGCAGGTCAGGCCACAGGCAGAGGGGCTACGCCACCTGAGCCTTGGACTCCTAGTTCACAAGACCGCTCTGCCAACTTTCCAAGCCAATGTCCGATACAGTCTCAGAGAGCCAACCCGCCTGCTGCATTAGCTCCTCCCCAGGCCTGGGCTAATGTCTACAGTATGTTCTTACCTCCAATGGGGCCATCTGGGGGAAGAAGGAGGATGGGTCTCTTGCCACAGGCTCGCTTATCTCCATTCTTCACTTCTGTCCAATAAGCCCCAGCTGAGTTCCAGCAGGCGGTATGAACACTGAGGATTAGATGTCACCTGGATACTCTCACAGCTCTCGCTCGAGGGCCGACGGGCCCACTGCAGGCAGTTAGTCCTGGCTCCCCGATACTCCCAAAAATGTGGGTTCCAAACCACTGACCGAGTCCAGGAGGCAGGGCGTACCCCAACAGGAGAAGCGTGCAAAAGCAAGCATATTTCAATGAGGACCAGGCATCTTGGCACACAACCCATACTGCGACCCAGGGGTCATTAGCACCCTCAGGCACAGCACTGTCCCCACACTGCAAGCAGTGACACCTGTTCCAGCCACACTCACTGAGGCACAGTGCACCACACAGGCCAGGTCATCCAGCCACACCAGGGGTTAGTGTCTTCTCCAGCCCCAGGCTGTCTTCTGGGCTCAGCCACCACAGAGGAGCCGGGAAGGTCACAGTTTCTGGCCAAGAGTCCGGGGGGAAGGATGGTCGAGGTATGTTAGCTGCTGCCACCTGGCGAGCCAAGTTTCTTCCCTTCAGCTGAGCAGCAGAGGCGCTTCTGTTCGGGGCTCAAATCTGTCTCCACAACCCTTATGCCCTTTTAGGATGATTTGTGACACCAGATAGTGCTGCAGTGCAGTATATTCAGGCATTAAGTCGGGTGGCTAACATAGGCACGCCGGTCATCTTGGCCTGGCGAACCACTCCCCTGGGTTCTAGCTCAACTGATCCATGGTTGTCTTCTCTTAGAAGGAAGTCTTAGTCCATGTGTTTGTGTCTATATTGGTGAATACTCTTTGCTTGCTGTCTGTCTCTCTATATAACATTTCAAACTCAGAATCCACCGAGGAAGTTAACAAGTGTTGCTGCTGTTTAACTGTTGACTCAGAGCTTGACCATTTCCCAATTACCTAAATTGTACTGCATCTCTGGCTTCTTATATCATGAACTTAGTTCCTGGACAGTATCGCTAAAGTGTCACTGACATTTGCAGCTGTCACTTTAACTCTTATTAAGCCAACAGCAGACTGGAGTGTTTGTCAAACTGCGGTACAATCTAAAATCTCTCTTTTCTCAACAAATTCTAGTGAAAGGGGTAACAAAACAACTTTAGCTACACTTTGAACAAAAAAAATCATTCTTCACAACCAGCAGTCTGTATTTGCCATTTTCCCTAGAAGACTGTAAGAATATGTAGTCAGTAGATACAGATTGCATTAGCAGTTTTGAAATGCATGGTAACTTGCGGTTTTGCTACAAGGCTCACCTCTTTCATCATCTTATGTTATGTTATTTCCTTTTGTAGGGCACGCATATCACCCAGAAGGGTATTCTGGTGCCTGTTAAGAAGTAGGGGAGGGAGTACTGGCCTGTCTGTGGGGCTATTGAAAAGACAGGTTTTTAGTTTCTTCCAGAATTCCAGTATGGAGCTGGCAGCTTAGATCTGGTAGAAGAGTTTGTTCCAGGCCTTGGGGGCGAGGTAGAATGCTTGATCTCTAGCTCTGACTTGATGGATGTGTGGAACGTGGGCAAGGAGAAGGCTGGTCAAGCTGAGGTGTCTGGCTGGGGTGTGAAAGATGATGCAATTAGTGAGGTATGCTGGGCTTTGGTTATGTAGTGCTTTGTAGGTGTGAGTGAGGAATTTGCATTGGGTAGACTCATGAGCTAATGGTTGTCTATGAGGTGTTTTGATCTGTGTGTGTGGTGTGGGAGTTTTAGTACGAGTCTTTCAGCTGCTTTCTGTATGACTTGGAGCTTTTTGGTGAGTTGGGCAGTGATGCTAACGTAGTGTGTTGCCGTAGTTGAGCCTACTAGTGACGAGACCTGATAGATCTGGGGTGTCCAAAGAGTGCCATTTTAAGATTTTCTTGAGTAGTTTAAGTGTGTGGAAGCACGATTTGTCATGGAGATTTGGCTGTCAATCATGATATTCGGGTTCCTGGCTGTGTTGGATGGGCGGGAAGTCGGTTCTAGCTTGGTGGGCCACCACCCTGGAGACCAAAGAGAGGTGTCTTTGCTGAAGAAGACCATTTCTGTTTTGTCGCAGTTGAGCTTGAGACAGTTCCTTTTCATTTGGTCTGGTACCAAGGACCTGCGTCTGATGGAGTTGACTTGGGTGGTGGAGGTATCTTCTGAGAGGGAGATGATGGGCTTATTACAGCATAGTAGATTATGTTGAATCCACTGGAGCAAATAATGCTAGCTAGGGGAAACCTGTAGATTTTTGAAGAGTGTGGGGCTCAGAGAGAAACCTTGTGGGATGGAGCAGATGAGGTTGGATGCATCAACCTATTCTACATGTACATCCTACTTCTGGCTCAAGTACTGACCAACTATCTAGTTCTTCTTAAAATGTATGCAGTAAATACATATGCAGTAGTTAAAGAAATCAAATTCCATCTATTCACACTAAGAAAGATTCTCCCTCTCTTTCAACCATGTTTAAAGTGGAGATCATATATGTCTTGATAATGGCATCTATTTGACTATTGCAACAGGAAATACACTTGCATTCCCAAGAAATGCACTGCCAGGATGCAAAGGGTGCAAAGTGAGGCTTCCCGAGCCTCACTCAACCTTTGGAAGCGAAACCTTATGACTCAGATGTTCTAGCTCTCCACTGGTACCCACTGGGCTCAAATTCCAAAGAGCTGTGCTCAAGGCCTTATGGGGCATTAGAACACTGGAATGTTGGAAGCTTCATTGAAAACATTGACTACCATTGCTTTGATGAGCTGTGTTTCATGGCCTTGGCATTTTGTAGATAGTTACATTATCCCATGTGTGTTTCCATTAAGCTTTAGCGATGCAGATTCATGTACTTCTTTTGTTAAACTACAGATGCACCAGGTCGTGTTGCTTGTAATTGATAACCACGGTTTGTTTTTTTGCTATATCTACCTTGCTTTGGGGACATTTTAATTGCTCATTTATGGTTTTGTTTAAGAAAATCTACTCTTTGGATGCCTTAACAGGTCATAAAGGCATAGTGCTATAAACAGACTGTTTTTGTGCATTCGTTGGTTTTAATTTGCTGTCATGAAAACTTGTTGGATTTACAACTCTTTTTGTTAGGATGCACACAGTTAGGTTGTTTTAAAGGTGCAATGAAAATATTGTCCCTTTGTCAAAAGTGTCTACTGTGCAGTATTTTGTTGTGTATGCATTTTGTATTACCCACTTACACAGCAATCTTAAGGCCTAATTTAGATTTCGGCGGACGGGTTACTCCGTCACAATGGTGACAGATATCCTGTCTGCCGAAATATAAGATATTATGGAATTTATATTTCGGCAGACGGGCTATCTTTCACCGTTGTGATGCAGTAACCCATCTGCCGAAATCTAAATCAGGCCCTACATTTTCTGAATCATTTTCTTCGTCGATGGTGTAGATAAACTTTGTTAATACACTGTTGTGTAAAAGGGCTGTACTCCTAGAATGTTTATTTATTAGGGGTTTTCCTTTTTTGGACTGTTAGAGCTGCACATACACAGACAACCATTCCCCTGATTTAAAAAGAAAAAAAAGCCTTGCTTATTGGCTTTGCCAGTGCTTGGTCTCAATTTTCATTGGCATTGCATTTATGTAAGAATTATCAAACTTTAAAGTGCTACAAAGTATGAAATTCTCTTTATAATAGGTTAGGAGTCAAATCCGAGCCTGGTTCCCGTTCCCTTATTTTACAACATTCTGCCGTTCCACAGTAAGACCTACCGGACCACTTGCTTGCCTCTCATTTCATCTGCCATGTGTTGCATCTCGTGCAGCCACTACTTCTAAACCTGGCTTCGTCTTGGAATGTATCGTCCATAGTGTACCATTGTTCTACTGTTCCAAGATAGCCAGCATGTTTAGAAGCATTATGTTGGCCACCTTGAATGAGTACAAGAAGAGAAACATTCTTTATCCCACATGCCTCTACCACGCAGATACCTTTACCACACATGATAAGTATAGGTCAGATAAGTACATATATTTTAAATAACAATTTGTAAAGGGGGGTAATTTTAGGGTTCAGTGGTGGGTAGTGGTTAAGGGAGCTATGAGTAATGATAGGATTTAAGAGTGACAGTGATAAAGGGAGGTATGGGAATCTTTAGGGTTTAGGAATGGGTAGTGATAAAAAAGGGTTAGGAGTGCATTAAAAACCAAAGGGGAGGGGCTTGAGGGTTCTCTCCAAAAAGAAAATAATTGAATATTTATTTTAAGATTCAGGGGTGGGTAGTGGTAAAGGGAGGTATGGGTAATTGTAGGGTTTAGAGGTGGGTAGTGGCAAAGGAAGGTTGGGAATACATTAAAAAGGGGGAATTCCCCCCAAAAAGAAAAAAATAATAATATTAAAATTATATGGGTATGGGTTTTACCCTAAATATACTTACCATGCATGGTAAAGACGGCATGGAAAAGGCATGTGTGGTAAAGGCATGCATTGTAATGTCATACATCTGTGCAAGAATGATAGAGCATATGCTTTTGAATTTGAAGATGCCCACCCAATGCGATGTTTACTGGCTGGCCATCTTGAAATGGTATTATGCATAATGAATCATTCTTTTTACCACCCTAAGATCACCAGCCTGTTTGTTTATTGTTAATGTGGCGGCAGTGTTGTAACGTGAAAACAACGATACACTATATACAATACAGTTGCAAGGCGACCACTCTGCTATAATGAATTTTGCTTTTGTTTATTGCAAATCACTTAAACTTAAGATGTTTTATTTTTCTACTTTTATTATTTTAATTTATCTATGAAATGCTTGTTGAGGTTGTATGTCTGTTGTATTGCAAACGGGCCAGCGGGTAAATACAATAATGGATCATTGGGTGGGTGGATGAATGGATGTTGAGTGCAAGGATGAGAGACCAAGTGCATGCATGATGACCTATTGAGTGCTGAGTTAATCAGTGACTGAAGCAGCACTTTCAATTATGAACCAGACCTTTGGGCATTGCCAGCGCTTGCTCTTTCACTGGGATAAGCCGGGTATTCTGACACCACCATATTCTGCACAAGGCACTAGAAGTGTTCTGTGGAGAGGTGAGATATGTTCTGCTAAGAAACTGTAATAGAAGGAACGGGACCCTGCGTCCATATGGTAAATCTGTGTGTCAGAATCTCTGCCTTCTCAAAATCATAGTCAAAGTATCACTAAATCAGGAAGCACTTTTTTCTCGCTTAATCTGACAGTGGCACTGTTGAATCAATTTTGATCTAGTTTTTCTTGCTTACTCTGTTTCAGCTCTTCTTCAGGGATTACATAAATTAGAATTCCAACAGCTGAAAGCCGTCCGCCTGTGCCAGTTTTTGTCACGCGTTGCTGAAGGGCGAAATCTTGGTATTCTACGTTTTCTATGTATTTTCAGCTTCCTTGATTAATGCATTTAAAAGTTGCCATGTTTGTCTGGGGGGAGCTAAGCATAAACGTGGTGCAGCATTAGCTCTCTATTTCTTTAATGTCTGGTTTTAAAATGCAATGTTAAATGTTGTGTTTATTTTCCTAATCATAACCACCATGGTATGCCTGCCAAGGCACAGCACTGGAATCTATTCCTTAGTTACATTAAAAGTAAAGGTATAGAAGGCCGGATTTCAAGTAGCAGATTAATATATTTCTTGATGAACTATACTTAACTCCTCAAACTTGATTGTGTCAAAGACTGGGAGCCAATACAGTCGATAGGGTAGAGGGAGTCTGTGGCAAAGTGTGCAGCAGAAATGACTAATATTTCAGCCTGATTATGATTTCAGTGCAGACGTTTGAGTTCCAATTTTGTAAATCCTAAATAGACAGATTTGAAATAGTCTAAAATAGCTCCAATTGGACGTGATGCCTCCGTTCCCTTTTCTGTTAGCGAATGTTCCAGTAGCAGGGGTTGTGGGGAGAGGAGGTGCAGGGCTTGCTTAATCTACTGCTGGTTGGGATCTGTGAGATGGGGTGCTCTGAGGGGTGGCAGGTTGAGTTACTTTTTTGTTTTTTGTTTACTGGTTATATTTACTTGTATGGGTCCAGAGTAAAGTCTCCCACTTATACAACATGATGCATTTTGAAAATTACTTGGAAGTATAAACTATGAACATCGATTCCATTTGTTAGCTGTACTCTCGAAGTGTAAGCAGTGCTACTGTGAGACCTTATGTGCATGGCAAATAATAAACATTGTTATGGTTAAATTAGCTCTAATCAACACAGACAGCAGTGCATCTTTCTTCCAATAATAGTATGTGGGAGATCTGATGTAGCCTCTGAAGATGAAGACTACAGGCTGAAGCACCAGCAGAGACATGCCTAGTTTGACTCCTAGACCTTTCACAATAGTGGACGTTGCTGGGTGATGGCTGCAGTCTGCAGGCCAAAGTCGATCTGTCCAGTGAGGCACTGCCTCCTGCTACCAGAATTTCGTTTTTTTCTGAATTTAACTGCTATCTGTCTGCAACCAATTAATTTTTAATTTACAGGAGGCAGTTTGGCGGCATAGTTAGGACCATTCAGTCTAAAATGAAGCAGTATGTCATCTACATATGTCTAAGATTTGCAGACCACCTGACTGAATCAGTGCAGTGAGCGGCTGTACAAAGATGGCTAAGAAATTTGGGGCTTGGGCAGTGCCATGAGGAACCCATGCTTATTAATGAAAATCTTTGATGTCTAATTACCAAGTGAGATTCTCTGGATGTGATTATGCAATAATGGTCAAAATATGCGTTCACATGACCGCCTCTGCCCAGATCCGTCAGCCTTTCAAGCACAACAATGTCAACTGTGTCAAACACTGCTGATGGATCTTACAAGATCAATTTGTTGCCACTGCCGAATTCTTCTGCTTTATATAGGATATCTATGACCGCAATCATTCAGGGCAGAACCGAGCTGAGCTTCATCAAGGGTGTTATACCTGTTAGGCCCTCAGTTTGGAAGACCCTTCTATCTGTAAACATTTTACTACGACTGACATTACTTGTCTATAGTTATAGTGCGTTAAGCATCTAAAGAAGGCGTCTTTAGAAGAGGTCTGACTAGGCCTTCCTTCAGCTCCATAGGAACCAGACGGCGACGTAGACATATAATGACTTCCAACGCCAAAGTGACAGTTAAAATACGACTCGAGTATGACTAGCCTTGATGAGAAGAGGACAAAAAGGGCAGCCAGATTTGCATTGGCTTATGGCTAACAATGCTTGAGATTTAGACAGAACTCAAACTGTTCCCAGTTCAAACAAAGAGTGGACTTAGCAGGGGGAAGATACTTAATTGCTTCATGGCAATGGCATCCGTGCTCAAGTCAGTTTTGCTACCAAAGAAATATCCCAGTTGCTCAGAGGTCGTGAGTTCTTATGTTTTCTTAAGTGTTTCTTTTTGTTGGGGTGTGTGTGTGGGGGGGGAGGGGGTGTTTTTTACCCGTCAGAGTAAAACGCACAGGAAGCTTTTTAATATAACACTTATTGTGATTAAGCTGTGTTTTGTATTTCGATCTATGCTCATGGTCATATTTGGCTCACGTCCCTTTCTGATTTCCTTGTAGACCTTTTCAGAGTTTTTAGAGAATTGTAGAAACATGGGGTGGCACAAGGTTTATGAAGTAACATTCTCACCTTCAATGGGACTATTTTGTCTAAAGCAGATTAAATCAAAGAGCAGTAAACCAAATATATATTACTACGGTTGTTGAAACCAGAAGCCTCTCTAACAGCCATAGAGAGGGCCTTTGGATACTAACTTCCTGCAAACCTTTTTCACATTGACAGACAGTTTTGAATCTCTAGTCGACATAAATACCTGTCAAAGTATGGAATGGTATGACCATTTTAGATCAAACCGGGCGTGGCTATTAGTAAATCCAATTGTAGGGGTTATGCGAAATTCACATAGTTTGCTTCTACTTTAGTACTCAAAATATTTGGAAAAGTATACATAATTATATGTAATACAAAGCCACCATTTAGCGGTCTACTTTAGCGCAAAAAGCATCCACGAGTAAATTCTTGATCCAAGGATTCGTTTTTCGCAAAAAAAAGCATGAAAAATGTGAATACTGTGAACAACAGCCGCTTATGTTCTGATTGTTGGTGGTGTTCCTGTACTATATTTGTTGTGCAAATGGAATCATAATTATACAACTGGCATAGTGGCATAATTTCATGCAGCAGGTGTAACACGAAATTCTAAAAATTATGCATTCTTGTAATAAAAACTTCTCCCAGGATTACTCAATAGGTGACCAGCCTGGTGTGAGGGTTCTCGTAATAGTTGCTCTAGGGCACAACCATTCACGTAGTATAGGCGTTTGTGAAAAGAACCCTTCCGCCCATTGTCTAAGTGGAAATAAAAATTTCCAAGAATGATGGGGAGTAATTATTAGTTAAATCTATATCATTATTCAGTGAGGCTTCACAATTTGGGGGACAAAACGCTAAAAATAAGGAAAGGGCAGGAAAGACCTTCATTGCCAAAAGGTCGAAATGAGATGTGCATCTTTTAAGAGTGTACATGAGTGTTGTTGAACGTGATATTTGTTTTCACTATAATGACTATCCCACCTTCAATGTTTTCGCCTTGGTAGTCATTTCTAATGATGCAATATCCCCGAGGGATTGCTTGAACGAAAGCATCAAGTAACAGGTCTTTGAGCCTTGTTTCTTTTTCACAAACCTCTCCCAGGGGCGAGCCTTCCTCCCCCTCCCTGTGTCCACATTCTGTGTCCCTTTCTCCCTTCATTATTCCAGTGACAACATTATTTGGTGCCTTGAAAGGTCGCAGTTTATTCAAAACATAGCATGGTTGTACATTTCGCAGTTTTATTTGGTCTTTCATAAGTATCCATGTCATTGTATACCTTCTTTGTCTTTGTAACATTACTTGTAGTTGTTTTCTTACAGACAGCACAGCTTTTGCTCGAGGTGCCCCTTTTGCCGGGCCACTGTGTTTGCGGTTCCAGGCTTCTCCTTGCTACCTATTTCTGTGGGCGTCCGTTAGGACCTGCCCAGGCTGCAAGTGCCGTTCCGCCTGCCCTGGACCCTTTATTGGCCACTCGCCTGCTCCTCAGGGCCCCTGATGTGTGGCATCCCAAGGACCCTGTGTGGGCATCTCATCTACTCTGGCTGTGTTCTGTCATTAGCTCCCTCGGTGCCCCTGCCGTGAGGCATCCCAAGGACCCTGTGGGAGCATCTCATATACTCTGCCTGTTGCTGTGTGCTGTCATTAGCTTCCTCAGTGCACCTGCCGTGAGGCATCCCAAGGACACTGTGTGAGCCTTCCATCTACCTCTAGCAATTTTCTCTTTTGTGTACCTTTTCTGGGTTTCTTCCGCCACACTACCTACGGTTCGACGGTCGGAGGGAGCTCCCCCCAGTCCTCCCAGCCCATTTTTCCTTCAAGAGAAACCCCATTCGTCCTAAGACCTCTACAATGTTGTCATAACATGTCCATACCCACCCCTGTCAGGTGTACCCCGTCGTCCAAGTGATAACCCGGGGATCTTACGTTGATAAAACTGTGTCTCACGAAACCCCAGCTGTTGGCCCTGCATATTTTTGCCCTGGTGATGTTTAACTTACTTCTGGATTTTTCCACCGCCCCCTGGTCCACGGCCCCCTCCATGCCTTGCGCACTATGGTTTCTGAAATAATTATCTCGGCCGGGCGGACTAGTCTTGCTAGAGCCACGAGGCCTGTGCACATTTTTTCCAATAGGCCCCTCCTCCCCACGGTTGCCAGGTTGTTTCCCCCCAGGTGGACCACCACTGTATCTGGCCTGCCACCTTGCTACTTCCTCCCTGTTTGTCCCAGCCAGATCATCTTCTGGCTTGTCCGCCGCCCTGTCTAATTCCTTCGTTGCGCCCCCTCCCCCCCCCCCCCCATCGGTTCCTCTTCAGGTGGCCCGGTGGGAGAGGGGGGGGGGGGTAGGCGGGCCCTGTACTCTGTCAGCTCCTGTCGGCTGCCTGAGCGCTTCAGAACCCATGTATTACTTAATAATGCCAGATTCCGGCATCACAGTGCATTAGTGTGCCTGCTGACAGTTGCGGATGATTACAGCGCTTAGTCCCCGCAACGGAAAGTGGTGGGATTTGAACCTGCGAATGTTAACTACTGGTTCAACCCTCGCCCCCCCCCGCACCAGGTGGACTGCCAATAGGTGGCATTCTTACAACAGTTTTCTCATATCTTCGTGTGGTTTAGAGTAGTCTGGACTGTCCCGCCTCTAGGAATGTGATGTTTGGTTGTTGTGTTGTCATTTGCAGAGCTGTCAGGGCAATGGGTAGTGCCGGCTCTGGGCCCTCCTGCAATGACCCTGGCCCTTACTGCAAATTAAGCATTGGGTACATGAGGCTGGTCATATTGTCCCTGGGTGAAGACCTAGCTTAATGCCAACTTTTCTCTGTCTGATTACTCTTCCACTGAGACCATATAGCTACCATATGGCACGTCAGACACCAGGAGACAAAGATTTGCTTAAGAAGTGAACTAATGTCGCCCGGCGTGCTGCAAGGTGTCATTTCCTATAGGGGGATTCAGTAGCCTCCCTGTTCTTATAAATAAATGAAATTGACATTTTCCACTGTACCTAAATGGCAGTGTCTGTCCTAACTCAGTATGTTTAGCAGACACTATGACTGGTAGAAGGAATTATCGCAGCTGCCGCTACTATCCAAATTACATGCTGCCTAGTGTAACCAAAAGAGCAGCAGACTTCTGGCTTGTGTAACCTCCATTCTCTAGACATGTTGCACTGGTTGGATTAAGGAGAACAATTTCTATGTGTTCACCTACCGGAAGCCCATGCTGTCTACACCAATAACTGAAACGCTGCCTATAGCTGGGAAGCGGTTTTATTATGCTTGCAGTGATCCTTGTTCCCTGGATTTAAAAGGAAACGCTTCGACTGAGGGGAAAAACACTAACCACCGCTGGCTCCCCAGAACTTGGGGCACTGTCATATTTCATATATTTGTATCTCTGCTGACATCAGTAGGGAGGAGCCAACTTTACGCAAATGCAACTGATGCTGTTTGCACAGTGCAAGCCGGTTGCTTTCCTTAATTTTCTTACGTTATACTGTGTCTCCTTAGGATAAAAGCCACTGTTGCCCACCCCCCTCGTACCCCCGCGGACATACCAATACGGTGCCACGTTATGCGCTATTTTTGTGATATTTCTAAGCTGGCCTCCCGCCTTCCATTTATGCTTGAGTTTCTGCTCTGTCATGCTCTTTTCTGGCCCATTCACTGACTGCATAGGACGCTGACCCAAGTTCTTACTGTATTTACATCTAATATTTAAGGGATAGTGACGTGTTTTCACTATTGTGACCGTTCGCTGATCCTACAAATAATCCCTGTGACCTATGTAAGTGATCTGCCCAGAATCATAGACGATGAGCCGACGCCGGGGATTTAACCTGCCTCCCCCGTTCTCAAGTCGGCAGCTCAGGCCGGCAATCTCGAAGAGCGCGGTGCAATGGGAGAAGTCTTGTTTTGATCTAAAGGAACTTTCTGCATGTATGGTCCCAGACACAAACTCAACATATTTCCCTGCCAAATGCCTATAATTGACTCTTACACATCGCCCACGTTACACTTAATTGAAGGGAAGACCGGTATTTGGACAATCTGTCTAAGGCTAGGGACATCTTAAGGATCTGACCCTGGGCCAACAGTATTCCAGGAGGGGGGCCCCTGCTCCGAACAGCTTTGATTTTATGATTTTTCCCGCCCTCTTAGGCAGGTCACGTACAGTGCGCCGGCACCATTAACCAAATTCTAATTGTGCTTACTCCTATTATTCAGTGATAGTGATGTGTGTCGAATATTTTAGCACGGAGGCAGCTCCCTAATATTAATAGCAAACCAAAATCTGTGACCCCCTCCCATTTCCCAAATGCGATGTCCCGCTGGGTGTTGTATGAAGCATAAACATAACCTTTCTCTGCAAATTCTCTGTAATAGACTCTCCCACATTGCCCACTTTAGAATACATTTAATGAAACAGTATCTAACCGTCTGCTTAGGAATTATTCCAGGCCATCAAAAGCGAAATTCTGCAACAGCTGCCTCTGTGAGGGAGGCCCCTGAAAGGCTGGGGTCAAGGGCCAGGGCCCACCATACCCATACCTATTCTCTTGCGATAACTTTGCGCTCTGCGTGGCACCGTCTTCGCCGCAGGCCATTTACCTTCTGAATCGTACTTCAGTCGTAGCCCAGGCTCCGCCAGCACCTGGGAAAACCCTTCCCCTGGAGTACGGCCGCAGGCCCTACATCCTACGGCGGACTACCACCAACACCGTCTATCTTTTGTCTCGTTCTCACTATCCTAACCATAATGAACACTGGCATTATCTCCTATGAACGATATGTTCCTTCCTCCAGTCTGTGCAAGGCAGCGGCTCAGAGGTCCTCTTCATTATCTATTCGGAGCACGCCATTCTCTGCTTTGAAATATGTCAACTATTTGTCACAATCTGAATATGATAAGTGCTGGTTTCTGTAGTAAAACTCCGAAAATCAATCTAACGGGAACCTAATAAATATGTCTAGTGTCTAGTCTGGTGTCCGGCCGCGGGCCCTACATCCAGTACCAGACTACACAGCAACCCCGGCTCGAATGATGCACTGTGTTGCTGCTTGAAATTGACTTCGAAAGGGGTACGTTCGAAATTACCGGCTTGCTTGCAAGCAACTCACGCATTTTCCTTACAAAACATATCTCGGGATGTTAGTCACCTTGCGGCCCCACATGGGTCCAGCGTCAAAATACCAATCGGAAAGACCAAAGGACAAAATAGATCTCTTGTTCTAAGCTGGTTGGGTCAAACATTCTTCAGAGAAGAATCTGGGCAGGAAATGTACAAGTGTGCCCAGAAATACCTTCTTATGCTTTGGGGAAGCACAGCTGCCCCTTTCCCTTCAATGAACTTTGTGGTGTTTCCCTAAACATATTCCGTAATCAGACAAACGTTTCACAAAACATATCTCGGGATGTTAGTCCCCTTGAGACACCACATGGGTGCTCTGGGCGCTACACTCCAGAGTTGAAATACTACTCGGGAATGGTGTTTCCCTAAACATATTCCGTAATAAGGCAAAGGATTCACACATGTGAAGCGCGCGCCTTTCTTCTCTTAAGTCTTCAGCCTCGTTTACATGGCGAGCACCAGATACTGTAAATCGAAAGGAGCGGCACCCATACAATTAGACATTGAAATCAGCATGCCGAGTTTAAATCTGATTATGTATCGATCCTACATATACATATTAGAGGGCCTGTGACCCCCAACGAACAAGCTATTGTCTCTGAGCTATGGCTCCTGGCGACCGACAATCTACGACACCGGCACTTGACCACCCACCCGCCAATGCCGACCAATGATGCTCCCAACTGTCGCCTTTCTCTCCAGTTAGCCCTTCTGAATCAAATACATAGCAAGGGGAGATTAATCGAGTGATTCTTTTTCCGGGCATCAATCACAGGAAGTGCATTGAGATTCCTGCAGCCTGTCCCCAGCCCCGTTCTTACCTCCTCCTTCCGATCTCATCCCCGGACCTGGGGGGACCACCGCCCGCACCGACCCCCAGAGTGGTGCGACCTAGCCCTCCTGGCCGATCCCCGTCAGGCAGCAGTTCAAGGCATACTATTCTGCGATTCCCTGTGCGCTGCTCCCCTCACGATAGGTTTCGGCCCTGTGCTCACCTGCGAGGCCTGCCCTCCTGGCCCAGTCGACGCATCGTCACTGCTGGTCTCCGAGCACCGCTGCCGGTCCGTTTCTGTCGATCGCCCTTCGCTTCGGTAGTATGTAAACGCTTTCTCCGGTTCTTCCACGGTAATCCTGGCCGTACGTACCGCCCGAATGCTAGTTGTTCCACTCTTCCTGCTTGGTGCCGCAACGGCATCAGTGGTAAAACGGTTTCCAAGGCGTTGAGGTAAGGTCCGCCCCCGCTGGTTGTAGCCGGTCATAGCCGGTTCTCAGTCGTTCCCCGGCGAGCTGCTCCTTTGCCAGCGGGATTCTGTCGCCCCGTTCTGGCAGCCTCAGGGGGCAAGCGAGGGCTTCTTCAGGATGTCCACCGCGACTCCTCTTCCAGCGGTGCTGCTATTCCGTCTTTGTCTGAGGGAGGGAGGGGTCGAATGCCAGAATTGGGCCCTGTGCCCCTTCTTAACCCCCCCCCCTTCCCCCCCCAGCCGCTTGCCGCCTCGTTCCCTGATTGGGGGGGCCAGCGGCTCCTCAGGGCGATCAATCCTGTCCGCCCCTTCTTTTCGCTGGCTTTCCGCGACGGGGGGAGGGCCTCCTGCCTCCAGGCGACGTTTGACCCGTGCCCCCATTGGGTCCGGCTGCGCCTTGCCCGGGTTTCGAATAAGTTTAAGTCCCTGTCACATGTCAAATCCCAAATTTCAAGAGCATGCTCTGAACGTGAGCGGGTAATAATCATTGCTAGCTTAAAAGTGACATACGGGCCTTTGTTACAAAAGTACCACTTGAGTGGATGGGTACGCACATCAGGAAACTTTAGGCAGCTTGCCTTGAAGGCAGGGAGCTTCAAGTTGACTGAGTTTACCTCTTACAGTGCTTCAGGGTAGTAGGTGCGTCACTTACTCTGGCCATGGCCACCTGCAACTCGGAAAAGAGATGGCTACCATCCCCAAGGTCCTGGACGGACTTGCCTTCGGTGGCCTGCATCACGGACACAGCATCTTGCTTTCTGAATACCTGCAGAGGCAGACTGGTAGACTCAGTGGAGTCACTTCGGGTCGTGGCTTGCACGGGGGAGTGACCTCACTTGTCTACAACACAGAGGAAATGTGCAAATGGTACGGAGCATTGGAAAGTGGGAATAAAAAATTAATGCTGTAGAGTCAAATGAGAAAATTAAAATAAATAAACAGAGCTATGCCCTCTCAAACTAAAATAAGGGTGAAAGCCACAATAAAACAGTTGAACATGCATATCGTGCAGCAGGAAGCTATGCTCCTTCATTGAGTTATAAAGGAACTGACAAAATTATATCAGAAAATAAATCGGAGTTTTACAAAGTAAACAGTTAGAAAGCAGGCACGGGCAAGCTAAGGCGAGGCTGACATTTGATCAGTGTTCTCTGCTATCATGAAAGGAAGTTTCGTAAAATATTGAGACTTCCCTTTGGAGGATGCGGGGCAGAAAAAAATGGCAGAGATAACTTGGTTCCTTTTTATTCTGACTTCCTTTACTTGCTTTATTAAAAAACAAGCAGTTCTTTTCTAAAGCAGATGTCTTCTTAATGTTTGTCTGATGCTTCTGAGACCTGGGACGTTCTATTTTTCAGTGAAGGATGATGGCACACTTTGGGAACCAACATTGTGGCACTTTGTCTCGGTTCTGCCACTAGTCACTTTCTTGGTAGCTCCAGCTTTTCCAGATGTGATCTTCAGCAGAGCAAATTTCTTTGCCTGCAGACCGCTTTAGTTGGTTTGCCAGCCTCCTATAATAAAGAAATCAATTGATAAAAAAAAATACAACGAGCATAGAAGGATCTGGGTTATCCCACTTTATTCATTCCTCTGTTAGACTGTCATTCCCACATGCATTCTGCCACCACAGCATGCAGCGTGGGGCAGTGGGTCAACTCACTTAAGCTATTATCTGTTTTGCCCTGTGGGTGAGGGTAGTGTTCCTGATCTTAAGTGCACATCCTCCTAAAAGAAGTGCACTTAAGTACCATGGCTGGTAGAACACAACTTTACCAACGTTTGTTTTTCTTTCCATTCATATTTCATCCATTTTTTTAACCCTTCTCCTTGTTGCTTTACTATTTATTTAATATTAAGGTTAAAATATTAACTTTCTATTAATTTGAGATAACAGTAATTTAAAGCTAATTGCACCTTTACTGTGTACAAATAGTTGCACACATATCAGCACCACGTTTGGCTGCTGTACATTTTTTATGTTTATTTTGATGGCATGTGTTTGCCATTTACATCAGTGCTCATTGCACTAGGTAGCCAATGCCATACCCTTTGGCTTTGGCAGTGCTTGTTCTACTTGTTGTGAAGAGGAGTTCAGAAATCAGGCAGTTTATTATAGCATCAATTTATAGGAGAGGTGAACCTGCTAAGCTCCGATATTAGTTGTTCTTTTGTTCCTACGTTGCTCAACAACATCACAGCCACTAGCTTGAGCAATACAGTGCTTAAAATACAGTACACGCATTATACAGAAATAGTCATAAATGTTTTTTGTCATGGGCCCTAATCATGACATCAGTCGCTAGGATATTTAGTTACCCATACCCAGCCGTGGGTGATCTGACAAAGAATACCCATAGTTTTCCAACCAGTACTGCTTCTTTTGACCAACAGTAAAAAGTGCCCTGATACTGATTATCAGACACAGCAAAAAATATTGAAAAATATCCAGGATTCCTATCTTGCCTCAGGCTCCAGTGATCATAACGCCCACAAAAAAGTGCCTTAAAAATTTAGTACAACTCAAAGAGCCACCCCATAGCTTTCCACAGACCTAGAGCCTTCACAGGGTCCAGACCTAGCATTCCCGCCAAGTATTGGGGTGAAATCAGGGAGCATACCACACCGTTCCACCTCAACCCCCACCCATAAACTCCTAGCACCCACAAAATACATGACCAAATTGAAAAAATATATTTATTTTTATTTTATTTGAAGGTTTTATATAGCGCGAACAAGACCCTTGCGGGTATCGGAGCGCTTTACAGAGGTAGAAATAAGAAACAAACGAATACTGAAAGTCAAACATTGAGTCTTGATATACAAATAGCCGTAGTGGTAATTAGATAAAATGTTCATGTGAATTTCCTTAGGAGTAGAGACTTTACTTCTTTCTTAAAGGAGGTAGCAGAGGGATTCCGTCTGGTTTCAGGGGGCAGTGCGTTCCAAATCCTGGGAGCGATTCCAGAGAAGGCACGGTTGTATGACTTCTTTTTGGCAAAGCGTTGTGGTTTCAGAAGAAGATTGCTGGAACTTCTAGACAATCTGTTGCCACATGAGAGCACAAGTTTCTGGGCCATGTAGCTCGGAGTATTGTGATGTAGGGCATTGTGAGTCATGCATGCGATTTTTAGTTGAATTCTAGCTTTGAATGGAAGCCAATTAAGAGCTCTAAGGTCGGGGGTAATGTGACCATTTCTTTTTGAGCCCATGATAAGCCTGGCCGCTGAGTTGAGTGAGGCTCTTAGAGGGGCCGTTGTCGATCTGGGAAGACCACAAAGCGTAGCACTCCCGTAGTCAAGTCTTGGGATTACTAGTGCTTGAACTGCCAGTTTGAAGTCACTTGCGGGAAAAAGGGTTTTAATTTTCTCAAGGTGTTCATCTGAATGTTTGCTCTTTTGTTACGGCACTGATATGTTTCTGCATGTTTAGATTTCTGTCAAGTGTTAATCCCAACGATTTCGCTGAATCAATGATATGGGGTTTGCAGGTGAGCGCTGTTAGTTGTTGAAGCCATTCTTCAATGATGGATGTTTGGTTGGGTGGAGCGATTAGGAGGAATTCAGTCTTGAGGGTATTTAGTTTCAGGTGGTTTTCCACCAGCCAAATCTGGGTTTTTTGTAGAGTTGTTGAGAGATTTTATGTCCTCCAGAGAGGTGATTTTTAAATAAAGTTGTGTATCGTCTGCGTACATGTGATATTGGATGTTCGAGGAGCTGAGAATATCGGTGAGTGGTACATGAGAAGGTTGAAAAGTGTGGGTGAGCGGGATGAACCCTGAGGTACACCTAATGTGACTGGGACGGTCATAGATAAGGATTGATTGACCTTGAATCTTTGGGATCTATTTTGAAGGAAAGAGGTGAACCAATTTAGAACTGATCCTGATAGGCCCATTCTATGTTTCAAAAGGTCCAGAAGATTGTCATGTTTGACGGTGTCGAATGCCGAAGATAGATCAAGCAGGATTAGCAGACAGGCTTTGTTTTGATCTAGGATTTTTAGTGCGTCATCTACTATGTGGGTCATGGCCGACTCAGTACTGTGTCCTGCGCGAAAGCCGGATTGGTATGGGTTGAGCAGGTTGAAATGGTCGATGTGGTTTCCTAGCTGCATCTGTACGCATTTTTCTAGGAGTTTAGCCAGAGTTGAGATGTTAGAGATTGGTCGGTAGTTGTTTAAGTCCATGTGGTCTGCTGTTGGCTTCTTTAGGATGGGGGACACCTGCCCAGATTTAAGGTTTTCTGGGATGAGTCCTTGAAGCAGAGAGGTATTGATAATCTTGGTCCACAGTGGTAAAAGCAGCGATGTGAACTCTTTTAGGTAGTTTGCAGGAAGTGGATCAGTGAAGTGGTTAGAGGGGTTCAATGATGTAAGAAGTTTTAGAATTGCATCTTCTGTATAAGTATTGAAAGAGGACCCTTCGGCATTATTTTTGAGGGCGAACTTTGGTGTGCATAAGCTAGGGGATGCTAAAGAGGGAGGTGAGGTGCTCTTGTGGGTGTCAGAGTGAGTTACTAAGGCCTTAAGTAGGTCCGTCTTTATGTTTTCTGTCTTCTCAGTGAAGAAGGAGGCAAATTGTTCGCAGCTGGGTAATGCGCTTGGACCACCGTGGGGGCGGTAGGGTAAGCCCTTAGATTGTGCTTTGACTAGTTCAAATAGTTTTTTGGGTCGATTTTTGGCTTTGTCTAATTGGTTCCTGAAAAAGATTGCTTTGGATCTTCTGATCTTTCTATAGTAGGAGTTTCTGGTAGCTCTTAATAGTTTAAGGTGGTCAGGGGATGGTGATGATCTCCATTGGCGTTCAATTAAACTTAGGGAGCGTCTGTCATCATTGAAACTGCCGTCATACCATGGTTTGGAGTCTTTTAAGGAGAGCCTCTTCAGTTGTAGGGGAGCAACTGTGTCTATGACCGTGGTTATAGAGGTAAAGTAGTGGTTTGTTAGAGCTTGAACATCAGATAGGCCTTCGGGAGGAAGCAAGAGGTTGGCGCTAGAGGAAGTAAGTAAGTCTGTGCTGGCATTTTTTACTTTTGTTTTCCATATTTTGGGTTTCGTGGGTTGGGCTGAATATAATTTTACTGGTTCATTAATGAAGAATATGATGGTATGGTGGTCCGACCAGTCACATGGGAGGACTGTATTCAATTGAATGGAATCTGCTTTGGAAATGACCAGGTCTAGGATGGAGCCCTTGTCATGTGTGGGGCTGTCGCAGATTTGGGTGAGGTCAAGGACTGTGAGGAATGCTTTGAGGCTATTCACTGCAGAGTCGTTAAGATTATTCCAATGAAGGTTGAAATCTCCGAGAAATATTTGGGTGCTTTGTTGTCCAGTATTTGTAGTCACGATATCCATGAATTGTTCGACGAAAGTGAGGTTGTCACCTAGAGGGTGGTAGAATGTATGCAATGAACAGATTGGCTTGTTGTTGCTTGTGATATCAATACATAGGTATTCACATGAGGATAAAATCGGTGAAAGTGGTCGGGTCACTGCGAGACTGTTCCGATGAATGCAGGCAATACCACCCCCTGGTCTATCAGTTCTGTCTAGTCTGGTGATGTCATGATTAGGGGGGATCAAAATATCTAAGATAGGTGTAGACGATTCATTTAACCAGGTTTCGGTCAGAATTAGGAGGTCAGGTTCATGAGTGAGTATGAGGTCCGCAATCTCAGCTGCATGTCTTGAGGCTGATCTACAATTCAGTAGAATACATTTGAGATGTGGCTTGATGAGAGCTATAGGTTCTTGTGTGAGGGGGACTTGCATAAGATTGTCTTTGGATATTCCTCTAGGGTTGTATTTTGGAACTCTGTGTGGATTAGAGGGGATGGTTTGGATTAGGGAATGTATATTTATGTTATTTGAGCACTCTGTGTTCTGGGTGGGATGGGGGAGATCGTAAGAGCGGAGTAGGGAGTGTATATCATTGGATGATAAAGGGTCCTTCATTCGGACAGGGCGGGTTGTGGCATTGGGGTAAGGAACTGTTCTCCATCTTGGTGGCATGTGCATCGTGGGTAGAAAGTGCGTTCGGTGTGGGTATGTGGGGCGGGTACTGTGGTCATTCATGTAAGAATCATGATCATGCCTTCTAATCTTAGGCGGGTGGAGAATCAAGTCCCGTAGGAATTGAAGGTCATTTTTGACTTGTTGCAATGACAATAGAATTTCATCCAGTCTGGGATCCAGTGTGGGTTGTATGGATAGTGTTTGGTATGGGGTAGGGGAGGGGTGGGTGGGTGGGCTTGTGGGGTTAGAGTAGCCTGAACGATGTATTGAAGTCCGCATGAATGAGTGAAGGGAGATGGGAGGGGGGAGGGAGTGGAGGGAGGTGGAGAGGCATGCATCAAGTAGATGTGAGGAGGGGATAGGGCTGTAGTAGTGTTCAGGGTAATAGGGGACAGATTGGGAAGGATGCTTCTTGTTCGGATATTAGGTGAAGGCTGGGTGCTATTGGGAATAGAGGTGTGTTTATCGTATCTGAGGGTATCTGCTGGAGTTGGACTGGGTGGATATATCCATTGAGTCGTAAGAGGTGCCTGCCTTGTAGGGGATTCAGACGGGAAGTTCAGTGGCGTTCTGGAATTGGGAGAGCTTGGGGAGGGGGGATAGGGTCTCGTGACTTTTTCCTTGATGAGAGGAAAGATATTGTCAAAAAGGAGTAAGTTGTGGTCTGATGATTGTATGAGGATGATTCCATTATGGTAAATGGTGATTGTGGCTGCAGCTCTGTAAAAAGGTGATGGGGTGATCGAGATCTTGAGACCGTGAGCTGTTTTCATAGAGGAGGAGGTCGAAAACAGAGCTCTTCTCTTCGTGTAAAAGATGACGTCATTAATTATATATCCTTTATTAGTTGAGAAGTAGGGGTCTGAGATGGGGGTTTCGGGGTTTGCTTTTAGCAAATTGTGTTTGAAGCTTTTGGCTGCTTTTTTGTGACGTTAGGGGGGTACTTGATGATATAGGTATGTGGTCCTGCAGGTTCCATAATGGTGTCGTGCTTATAGTGAGGGTCGGGAGGTGGGGAGAGTGGGGGAGCGGGGTGATAATAGATGGGATTGTGAGGGAGGGGAAGTTATGGGTGGCCGTCTGTTTAGGCCAACTATGGGGCGTAACTTGTGTAAGGCTGGGGTGGCAGTGAGTAAAAAGCTGTAAAAAATGGTAAGGGGGAGGTATTGGGCAGAGGGGTGGGTCAGGAAGGGCGTGAGCTGGAGATGGGGAATGGGAACTATGGGTTAACTCATTGATATATAGGCCATTCCAAGATGGCTGCTTGTTATCCGATGATCGCTAAGATCTAGGGTGTAGTCCTATAACTCTTTTCCTGTATCAATCCTCACTGGGACGTAGTCCTCTATCACTTTCCATAAAACAATTTGGAGTGAATGATCCTTTTTTTCTTTTATGTTATGCAGTGAAGCGTAGTCCTATGTCTCTTTCCCTGAGTTGGTGTGGGGTGAATAGTCCTTTCTCCCTTTTAGATAGTTATGCCTGCCATTTTGAGGAAGGGAACTGGTAGTGTTTATAGAACGAGCCCAAAATGGGGACCTTGCAATGCCAGAGGGTCATCAAGCGTGTCAATTGTGCAAGTGCAGGAATAAATGTTAGCTGTGCAGATATGAGGGGGCTGCCCAATCGGCCAGTGGTATTGCTAAAATCCGTGGGTCTGGCTCCCCAGACCACTCTTCCGCGCTCTAGTGCTCAGCAGCGTGTGAACGCCGATATTCAAGCGCGCTCAATCTCACTTGCGTATTCCGCTTCCGAGGAGCTCATCAGCGGGCGAACTCAACGACGGGGGCATCCAGCCGCTCACTCCGTCTCACGGGCGCATGCAAGTGAGGGAGGGTCACCACCTCCTCCGTCTAGGTCCTTGCAGCTGTAGACTTCATGGGACCAACAATCCGCCCCCGGTGCTAATTCTCATGCGGAAAGCGGAAAAAGTGATGCGGACAGCCTGGGCAAAGATGAGCTAATCGGCTGATCCTAACGACGGGAGCACCCGGCCGTACACTCCGTCTCACTGGCGCTCCAGGGGCCCTGCGATCCGCCTCCGGTGATGTGGAGAAGCCTGGGTAGAGGGAGGGTCACCACCTCTATGTCCAGGACCCCACCGTGGTGGAACTCAGGGGGACTTGCGATCCGCCTCTGGCGATGCGGAAAAGCCCGGACAGAGACGGAATCGGCGACCTCCTCAGCGTCGTCGACCTCTCTCGTGGGACGTGCCCTCCCCCAAAAGCCAATGGTATCTTGTCCAGCTCAGCCGCGGTGTCTTTTTGATATTGTTGCCACCTCCGAAAAAGATGTTTCTTTTTGTAGAGGTGTAGGTGGTTCCTTAGTTGAGGTGCCTTGATGTGGCGGACTAACAGGGGCTAAACAGGGATGTTTAGGCAATTTTCGATCCCTAGCCAGCGGAGCTCACTCGAGTACCTCGCCCATCCGCCATCTTGGGTCTATGGTGGTATTGGGAGTACTCTCTCATTGCTCCTTTAGTTGTACTGTAAATTTAACAGGGAAGCCTAGTGCCAACACATCAGAAACTCAAAAATAACAAAACATATGCCTTTCCCTTCATGCCAGCCCCGGCAAGATGGTGTACCTCTTTCAGCGTTCTAACCCCTCAGCCACCAATCATTCCATTCAACACAAACCTTGAAAAATGTGATTTGCCTACACAAGAATGCATGGGGTGCTGCAAAAAAAGCGTATGACTCCATGTTGCTTTATTTCGAGTGACCAGATTAGTAAAGATCCACCAGATTGAGTTTATTAATTTGCAGAAAAATGCATTGAGAGGAAATAACATTGCTGAGGTGAATTTGAGGACACAGCAGACGTTACAGCAACTTGCAGGTGAAAAATTAATTACACATGTCCAAGGTCTAAATTTCCAATGATCTTCTAGGTCTTAAATGGAGTATAGTTTAGTGTTCCGCGATTGTACTGCCCTAATTGAGAAGACTTTACCGTATGTTTGTCTTGCTAAAATGAGCACTAAACAGTGAAAACGTGACAGCACTATAGTTGCACGCTGAAAAACAGGGATTCAGCCTAATTCAATCCTTTTGCTGCTAGGCCTTTCCCCCCCTAGAATGCTAAGCCCTTTCTTTGGCTGTATGGAGAAGTTGGCCCTTAGGCCTCCTTAACTTTTTTTCCACATAAGGTATTCGTGCCAAATTTGCATCCTTTTTTTCCCAGTATCCCAAGGATTCTAAGGGTACCCAGGGTTTGATGATTCACCTGGAAGAGACGGAGAAAATAGGCAAAATATTTCAACATTTTGTATTTTTGAGGGAAAAATAGGAAAAAAAGTGCTCCACAAAAAAGTGTCTGTTTTTTTCACCTAAAATTGACGTCAACAAAAGGTTTGCTGTACTAAAGTCATCATCTTCCGGGCTTTCAGGAACATGTAGAGCTGAATCAAAAAATATTTTTTTTTTCACCACAGGTTTGGCATTTTTCAAAGAAGTAGCCCATTTTTCCTACTTTTTGTGCTTTCAACCTACTTCCAATTTGTGGTGGAAACCTGGGTGAAACCTATGGGTGATCCCGGAAAGCTATAGATTTCTGAAAAGTAGACAACATTCTGAGTTAAGCAAGGGGTAATTTGTGTAGAGCCCTCAAGGTTTTCCCAAAGAAACTAACTGTTGAAATAAAAAAAATATTGAAAATGAGTAGGAAAAAGCGTCAATTTGTGACAACGTTTTCATTTGTAACTTCTTGTCACAATGGGCGATTTTAATAACTCCATATACCATTATGTCCGCTAGACCATTCTGGTTGGCAGGATATATAGGGTTTGTAGGTTTTCCAAGAACCTGAGGTACCCAGAGCCAACTACTGAACTGCACCTTGCAATGGTTTTTCATTGTGTATTTAGTATAGAGCAATTCATATGGTACAATATAAAGAGTGAAAAATGGGTATCAAGGAAATCTATGTATTTCTGTAATCGGCACCAGATATGGAGTTTAGGAACGGTGGTTATTTGTACATCTCTGAATTTGTGGGTCCCCATACTAGCATGTGATTCAGAGGGATTTTTTCAAAATGTTTTCTTTCTTACACACCGGCTTACATTTGGAAGGCTCAAATGCAGAGAAATATAATGGATAATAACAAATGTTCTACTACTCTGTATTTTCACATGTCTCCCGATAAACAATGGTACCTCACTTGTGGTAACAAACTCCAATCTGCCCCCTGGGTGGCAGAAAGGCTTTTGGACTTGAGGAGAGCACTAGTTCATTGCGAGGGGGGCGCTTCCTCCCTCAAAATTCACTCCCTGGTGGTCTAGTGGGCTTTCTGGACCCTACACTAGAACCTTCTTGTTGATGCCTCTGCATTACTCACAGAGACCAGAGAAAATGTAAATTAACCCAGAATTGAATTGTATTAGTTTTTTCTAGGACATAGTATTCCCGGTTACATAATATGTTTGTAAGAGGATGCTTGGCAGTAGAAAGTGAGAACGTTTGTGGCATTTTTTCACTTAGAGGGGCATGACATTGGTAGTAGCTCTGAGACAAGGACCATTTTCTCTGTTGCTTGAACATCCCCTGAAGGCCGTGAATATTTGGGGTTCTAGCTGAAAAAATCAACACCTTTCCCATGGTAGGCAGTTCAATACTTGGGAGTTGCGTAGACATCCGGAACACAAAAGTACCTGGAGAAAAGAATACTTCCTGTCCACTAGAATGGTTTGTTTCTTGAATCCAGTCTGTGACTGACAGCAGGGCAAATCCTTCTCTTTTGAACTCTGACATCCTGTATTTTCATAGTGCTTGATGTCTGACTAAGGATTCCTTAACAATATCGGAAAGATCAATAAGACCCAAAGTTAAGCCACTGGGACCACAAGCTTGTGTTGATCTCTTCAGCTGTTGGAATTCTTCTCCTGCACTCTGAGTTCCCTTCCAAAAACAAAGTACTTTATAATCAGTAGTGACAGATGCGTCTATGGCATACATCACAGCTCACTGGGACCATTTGTCAGTTCAAGGCATCTATCAACATGTTGTAGCAAGGAGTGGTACATCCAGCCCTCCATTTCTTCTTTTTTTTTTTTCCCCTTCCGTAGCATGAAACAGTCCTGATGCAGCATCATATGTTGTCTTAAGAAAAAGGATGGAACAAGATCTCCAAGCCTCTTTAAGGCGGCTCAAATGGCCTGGCATTGACTCATGACCTGGGAAAGGCACTTTACCCCAATTCCCTTAGCAACTGTTGAAAAGGTGAGAGCAAATGCCCTAGGTATGTCACTCTCACAAGATCACAGAATGTCTTTCTACAACAAAGGTCTGTAGTGCACTTTCAGTCTGTTCAGTACTTCCACAAATATACATAGTTGCAGTGGGAAAAAACATCAAAGATACACCTGATGACATTTGACACATGCATGGCCCTTTAACACATAGATGGTGTTCTAAGGACAGTTAGAGTAATTCAAAGTGTACATTGTTTTGCAAGGACACAGAGTAGTCTATTAATTTTGAATATAGGATGGCAAGATAAAATACAAGCGTTATACACTTAACCATTAAGTATAAAGAGTACATCTGAATAGATGTACTATGACACAAAAGAGGTGTCCGTTTGTTGCTCATTAGTACAACATTACAGATCAACCTGTTGGTAAGGTTCCTATTTGCCTTTGAACACAGCTAAAAATAACGTAATTATTTAACAAAACACTGATACAGACACCGGAAAGCAATAGTAGTGGGAATGTCTGGGCAGCGCTAAAGGCGATATTGGGCTGAGCTTTAAGAGTCGCAGGAAAAAACGACATCAATTGCCCCATAGGTACATACTGATCATCAAATTGTATGTTTCTGTTTTTGGTGTCTTTGTATTTTTTGTGTGTATTATAATGGTATTTGCATTTTTTTTAACACAACTGGATCCAATTTGGTATATTAGGCTAGATGTAAACCGCATTGAAGAAAAAATATAAATTAAAAAATAGTTGTGTTATAATTGTTTTGTTGTTATTTATGTTTTGTGACTTTAAGACGCCCAGTTTGAAAAAGATGACAAAATAACACCTTTGGAAGCAGCTTCAATGATATGGGAGTCCATAGAAGGAGAGCCAGGAAGCTTTGGAAATCTGCATGAAGAAATTCAGCTTCTGGTTCAAGTTCAAGTATGTATGTGTATATATACCAAAAGCAGCATTTTATTCTTGTGGATTTTGATACAGGTTTCTCAGTGATCTGTATACCAGTTTTCCTATTTTCTAGGTACGGGGATTCGACTATTGCAGAAAGTGCAACTGTCGCATATAAAGCTGTTTGCTACAGAATCTCCTGATTTCAATAAATTGTTGTTTATCCCTTGAACAGTAGGAAGTTACAAACATTTTCTTGGAGGGTTTCATTTTTAATGTTTGAATATATTCAAATCCTGTTTGTGGGGCATGGCAAGCAGGAGGTACTGGGTCTCAGGTGTGGGGGTTCAGGTTATTTTCGTCTGATATCCGAGGGCCCATCCTATTATGACTCCACAAACTGGCAAAGTGCAACCCCTTAAGCACTTGACTGTCACTGTTAATGATAGCCAAAAAGTCACAGGTTTCTCAGACAAGTAGTGTGTGTGTGTGTGTGTGTGTGTGGGGGGAGGGGGGCGGTGAGCTCAGCACTGAACAAATGCATGTTAGTACAATACATGATTGTCCAACCCACTGCTTGAATTTTAAGAAGAAAAGTACTTCAATGAATCAAATACAACACATATGAAAATGTACACAATGCAATTTAGTGTTTAGCTTCCTTCTATTTCACCCAGTCCTCACCTTATGTATCAGGCGGTTGCCTCCTTGGATAATACCTTGCATGATTAGGCTCGGGTGCAGAATACCCCCATACTTCTGTTATTCCTCACCTTTTTTTTTCAGTTCAATGTTTCTTACCCACAAGTTTCTTGGTCCGTGCCTGGTCGGCACTTTAAGGCCACTGCCTTGCTCCTCCTCTGCTCATTTGCTCCTTCTCTTCTAGCTGAGCACAAGTCAGCAGTTCTTCTTGACTTCCTTAGCAGCCAAATCAGTGATAATGTGATGGCTCTGGCTATCAGATGGCTACTTAGGAGAGTGGTGTATCTCTCAGGGCTGGTCTGGTGGGTACTCTGCCGCCACGCTTTGGCTCACCTGGCCTGTATAGGTGTGGCCATGCAAAGGATGGGCTTGAGCCGGAGTTAAGACCTTGCACAGGCCTCACTGGCTGAATGGGGACCACAGGTCATATCGGACCTATTACATACCCTGCTGAACAGCTAAGGGAAACGTACTGCACTACCGATGAATCTCCTCTACACTGTCCAAACAGTTTCCCACCTCTAAGGGTTGACTGTTCTTCAACCCAGAATATAATCACTTGTCATTAATAGAGAGGTAATTAAATGGGTAATTTGAATATCACAACAATCTTATTTGACGCTCAGCAAAAAAAATAAAAGTATCAATTGAAATGGTTCAAATCCCAAAAACTATTTATTTAAGATATAGAGTCCATCGAAGAGAGTCTTCAAGTGTCATAATGTATCAAAATTATTCTTCTTTATTCAAATTTTATTCTCAAAAGAATCAGCTAACGCGTTTCGCTCTCTGAGCTTCATCAGGGCTCACAATATACTCGGTTCACATATCCATTAGAAATTACGAAAATTGCCATAAGATGAGTGTAATGTATGGTTTACCTGGCGAGGACTGTGAAATAAGTCTTCATTATCTAACAATTGATGTCTGACCCACGTGTATTGACATATGACGACAATAAGGCTTCTGGTCACGAGCAGTTTTCCAACAGAGGAATGGATTTGTTATGGATATGTGAACTGAGTTGGCTCCCAATCGATTGGAATAAATAGGTGAAATTCTGAACATTTGATGAAATGAGGTAGATCACCTGAGATAGTTGTGAAATGAGAACATGGTATGTCGTTGAAGAGCTTTAAAGGGGAAGAATTATAAAATGTATTAAGGTGTTTGCATGATAATACATAAATGCAATTCACATTTTAATAATTTTACTGCATTTATGTTTTTCCGAATTGTTCAGGCTGTTAGTGTTTGTATAGAGAAGGGGCAGTACAAGCAAGCGACGGAGGTCCTTGAAAGACTCTTTGGGAGAGCAGATTCAAATAAGGTAAATATGTTTAGTGGATTCATGTGTGCTACATTCTTCAGATTTGCATCTCTGGTCACACTTAGTAGCTTAGAATTTGTTTGTCAAGATTTAAAAATGAATGCTTCTCCACACACAATCATGTGAGGCATTTCCCCAGCCTGTGACATTTCTCTATCCTTTTCGTCCAGTACCTTTAAATCAGAGGTCCAGCACAAATCATCATATTTATGGTTTCTCGTTATTCACTATGCAAATTTTGATTAAAAAACGAATTTATTGTTGTGAAAAGTCACCCTCTTTCCTTTCTCTGGTTCATGAGTAACAGCAGTGGTTATAAATTCAGTGTCGGTCATGGAGGCTAGGAGTTATGCGTCTCTTTCCTCACTTACTGCCCAGCAGCCACCATGAACAAACCTATCATAACTACATTTACCACAAGGTATTGGAGTCCATTATAAGCAATGACAATCCATATTCACATATTTAATCGTTCCTGCTCAGCCTCTCCCCTTTTCCTCACTGCTCCTGCACAAGATAAGTAGTCTTTCCCCTTGGAGCCTTTTATATTGTGCTATCTGATGACTACTTGTATTATTCTGGTGATTCTTAATTAAATTTACTGCTATTTGTTGCCAGTCTGCGCGTGTGGTCTGGTTTTAGCCTAGGTGGCCCTATCTCGTCAGTTCTGTGATGATTGATGGGGTGCAGTGAGGACCGCCGACCATTGGGTGGAGAGAGAGTGCTCCTGCGACTCTTCCTCACTGCCATAGAGTCCTGCTGACAAGCAAAACAGTAACATGTGCACTCCAGAACTCTGTGGAATATCGGTTTGCTCACTTAAAGCATTTCAGACCCGCTCTTCCACATTTCCCTATAGCCCTTGAGGATCTTAGCCAGCTGTAGCATGTCATCCCAGATTGGAGTCAGTAATGCCCCTGAACTAGGTATTTGTTTCGCGGTGACACTAATCAGGCTTACAGTACTGTTAGTATGTACCCACAGTGGTATTTTCCCTGGGAATACTCTGAGGGCACTAGGTACCCGTAGAATGGAGGGTCTTTGGGTGTCCCTTTCCTGTTCTCTGTAATTGTCCTTGCCTTGGGTAAGTGGATATATTTTCAATTTTTTTTCTCACCAATTCCCCATCTTGAACATGTTGTAAGGAAAGCATAATTGCTATGAGGAGGAGAAGGAAGAACTCCTCACCTGGGTAGACACTACTATACAGAGGGTGGTGAACAGTGTCTTGGTTCCTGTCCAAGACGCCTCACTCGGAGGGAAGAGTTGGCTCCACTTTGTGGGATTTTTGAACTCCCTCCTAGTACTTCTGGTGACAATGTCAAAGAACTCTGGGCTTGCCCTGATCCCGTTTTACCTCTCTGGATTGCGAAGGGGATTTGAACAATGGGCTTCATCCTAGCAGACTGTGACGCCCATCTTCTGACCCAAAAAGGCAGAAGGAGAAGAACGGGCCCAACTATCAAAAACCCCTACGGATATGTTTGACACTGAGGACATTATCCCATATCCTCGGAAAGGGCTCAAAGATGTCCAATATGGGGCAGCTGACTCCGGAAAGCCTGGGACAAAGAGTGCAGGCATCACCTACAAACAGAATGCCCTGTCTAACTCTGAAGGGTAAGATTCCCATGGCCCGAGATCACAGTATGATGGCCATGTTTCAGATAAAGTTTGTCAAGGACCCTAAAAAGGGCATCAATAGGTCCTGGTGGGCTTGCCCGGGTAAACTGCTGGATTTAGCAGGCCCACTCACAAAGATTTTGGAAATGACAGAGAAGGTGGGAGAAGCAGGTCTCTGCTCATCAAAGTTGACTCTAAACTTGGTGACCTTGCCATGTCAGAGGCAGGCCCGGTAGCTCTGGTGCCTGTTTGGGGAATGGGAATTGTTTTTCAAGGAGGTAGGGAAATCCGTGTCCACTTTCACATTCCTTGATAAGCCCAAGGCCTCCATTAAGTTGGCAAAGGGCTTCAGAGGACCCTTCAAGGGCAACAACACCACAGGACGTGGAAACTATAGTAAGTCTATCCTTTCTTCTGAAGTAAGGGTGGGGGAGACTAGCACGGTTTGCTCACAAGTGTCAGGAGTTAATAATGATGCCTGAGTTCTTCAGACCATCTGAGGTTTCCAAGTGGAATTCTACAGCTTGCCATATTAATGGCAGAGGCCCAAACCCTATAATATTCTCAGAGGAGAACTCCAGGGTTGTAGACCAGGAGGTTGAAGTGCAGAGCAACATTTTTAGTCCAGAAAAAGGACAAGGGTCCGGTAATCCGTCTCAGGGAGTTTAACGAGTGGGGGGTCTTCCAACATTTCAAAACGGAGGGAATTCTTCCCGGATAGTTTCACAAGGAGACTGAATTGTGCATCTGGACTTAAAAGGTAATGAAATTCCTCCGTGTGAGGGGTATGCGGTTGATGGTCTACCTTGGATCAATGTCCTCACAGACCGTCGGGCATCTCCACATGGCAGGTTCACTATTATAGGATCTGGGATTCATGGTAAGTCAGGGGAAATCAGAACTAAACCTGACGCAGTCCATACCATTTCTGGACGTGATTTGGGCCATACTCAAATTGCTGATTGCAATTGAGGTAACTGAGGAAGGCCTTGAAGAGACTCCAGATATCCACTTGACAACTACCCTAATTGGTAATATAATGTCCATTGCTCTGACATCCGAAACTCTTAGACATGAAAGTAAACATAACAGGGTAGCCAGTTTGCCTGAGGTCTCTTTTCTTGAGAGATACTTAAATGCCATGACAAGAAAAGGTTCAGGACCTTGTTGACATCTCATACCGCCTATTATCAAGGCTCTGGAGGAAGGGATAGTCTAATACCCCACAGAAGTTTCCTTACCAGGGGGTGTTCCCCTACCGGATGATGGCCCACTTGAGCATGGCCTGCCGATATCACTGACCTGAAGGTGTTGATGGATCTAGAGGTCAATCCCTCGGAGGCCAAGGAAGCAAGAACATTCAAGACATGGACAATCTCTGCCCACACTGGATCCAGGTGTCGGTGACACCAGCCCAACCATCGAGCCCATGCCGATCTATATCTTTTGATGGTACTGTCAGCCCATCATGCCTTGGCGAGGAGGGAACGCATCGTGGCTCGAAAGTCCCGAGACTTTCCGGCGTTCCCTGTAATCCTCCATATTGTAAGAGGCAGAGACCCCTCCATTACTAGGTGATGGCGATTCCCCTCTGGATCTTGAAGGAGGTTCTTAAAGAGGGGTAGAGGGCTTGGAAAATCTCAAGATAGTTCCAGTAAAACCAGATACCAGACTTGCGATCTCCAAATCGGGGTCACTAGCACCATTTCCACTTGCTGTCTCCGTACCCGGCCGAGAGGTGCGTTATCATCTCGAATGGCAGCAAAGCGTACTCCTCCTTCAGATGCCAGTTCTGAAGAAAAGCATTTTTGGCTACCGCTTCGGGTCCGGTCGCCAACTGAAGTACCTGGGGAGATTGAGGTCCAGGCGAGATGCGAAGAGGTCCACTGTAAACTGACCCTATTTGGCCTGAAGGGCCTGGAAGACCAACTGGTGCAACTGCCAGAGGCTGGCATCCCGCAGGTAACAGGTGTGTCGGTCAGCTACTTGGTTGGATTTTCTCAGGAGGTGTTCCGCCATCACCAAGACTTGGTTCTTGAGACAATAGTCCCAGAAGTTCCTGGCCAGGTCCGAGAGGGATTTTGATCATGTACTTCCCAGATGGTTTATGTAGCACACTACTAGCACATTGTCCATTTTGAGTAGGACTTAGCATTTCGCTTTGTTGTCGGTCCTACACCTGACCTCGAATGAGCCTGCCAACAGTTTGAGACAGTTGATGTGCAGGGTTTTTTTGAGAGATGACCATCTTCCTGCTGTGGAGAATTCCCCACACTATGCGCCCCAGCCAGTGGTGTCTGATTCTATGACTAGGTCTGGAAGGGAGCTGAATATCACTCAACCGTTCCATGCTTCCATGTGGGCAAGCCACCACTGTATCTCTTCTCGGACTATCTCTGATAACTGGACTATCTGTGAGTACGTGAGCCCTATCCGGAAGTGAAAAGTCTTGAGCCATTGCAGGGCTCGATATTGAAGGGGGCCTGGAAAGCTGTCCTGGATCGAGGATGACTGCGTCCTACTACCCTCGCTATCTGCCTTAGGGAGGTGGATGGTTTGGGCGCCGTCCGGTGCAGTTTGTGTCTGGTCTTGCTGATCTTCTGCGAAGAGACTGGCTCGAACCCAGTCCACCACAAAGCCCAGAAACACTAGAGACTGAGTAGGAGTGAGGACCGACTTCTGGTTGATTAATGAAGCCTAGTGACTCCAAAAGGGTTACTGCCATATCAATCAATCAATCACGGCATTTATAGAGCGCGCTACTCACCCGGGAGGGTCTCAAGGCGCTGGGGGAGGGGGTAAGTTACTGCTCGAACAGCCAGGTCTTGAGCTGCTTCCTGAAGGCGAGATGGTCCTGGGTTCGCCGAAGGTGAGTGGGGAGGGAGTTCCAGGTCTTGGCCGCCAGGTAGGAGAAGGATCTTCCTCCGGCGGTGGTTCTGCGGATGCGTGGTACGGTGGCGAGGGCGTGGCTGGTTGATCGTAGCTGGCGTGTGGGCGTGTAGAAGGACATGCGGTCGTTGAGGTACTTTGGGCCCAGGTCGTGGAGGGCCTTGTGTGCGTGGGTGAGGAGTCTGAACGTGATTCTCTTGCTGACGGGGAGCCAGTGCAGGTCTTTCAGGTGTACGGTGATGTGGCTGTGTCGGGGGATGTCCAGGATGAGTCGTGCGGAGGCGTTCTGGATGCGCTGGAGTCTCTTTTGAAGTTTGGCTGTGGTTCCGGCGTAGAGGGTGTTCCCATAGTCCAGTCGGCTGGTGACGAGTGCCTGGGTGACGGTCTTCCTGGTTTCAGTGGGGATCCATCTGAAGATCTTGCGGAGCATGCGCAGGGTGTTGAAGCATGAAGATGAGACGGCGTTGACTTGTTTGGTCATTGATAGGGAGGAGTCCAGGATGAAGCCCAGGTTGCGTGCGTGGTCCGTTGGCTTGGGTGCGGTGCCCAGGGCCGGGGGCCACCAGGAGTCGTCCCAGGCGGAGGGTGATGAGCCCAGGATGAGGACTTCCGTCTTGTCTGAGTTCAGTTTAAGGCGGCTGTTCCTCATCCAGTCGGCGACGTCTCTCATCCCGTCGTGCAGGTTGGCTCTGGCGGTAGTGGGGTCGTTGGTGAGGGAGAGGATCAGCTGGGTGAGCTGAAGCTGAAGATGCACAGAGAGATTCTGGGGACACTGGTCTATCAGGAGGATGTCGCCCAAATAGACGATGAGGCGTATGTCCTGAGCTCTGAGGTATTCCACCACCGGACGCATTACCTTGTTAAAGCACCATGGGGCTGATGACAGGCCATAGAGGAGAGTTATGAACTCGAAAGTCCTCCCCTGTCATTGAAACTGGAGGAATCGATGATTGGGTGGAATAATTGGGATGGTCAGATGTGTCCTTGAGGTTGAGGCGCACCATCCAGCTGTTGGGTTGAAGGAGGTCTCTCAAGAGGTGAATACCCTCTTTCTTGAAGTGGTGGAAAACCAGCCACTCATTGAATTCCTTCAGATAGATGACAGGCCGCCATCCTTCTTCTCCACCAGGAAGAGATTGCTGAGGAAACCAAAATGGTCAGAGGACGTCTGTACGATGGCACCTTTGGTGAGTAACTGTGCCACCTCTGCATCTACCAATGCAGCATCCACGTCTGAAAAGACCAGCGGGATAGGAGGCTCCCTTTGGGTAGGTTAGCTGTAGAACTCTATACGGAAATTTTGCATGGTCTGAAATACCCAAGAGTCTGAAGTTGTAGCCGCCCAGTTGTGAACAAACATCTGTAACCTGCCCCCCCCCCACCCCCCTCCCCCGGCGTTGTTGGGGAAAGGAGTGAACACTCAACTTGAACGAAACCTTGATTGCCACCGCCCCTGTGGCTACCTCTCGAACCCCAGTGTCTGGGGTAGCTTCTGGTGGGGTAGAAGTTGCTATACTTTGAGGTACCCTAGTACTGCTCCTTCTACTGCCGTAGCCTCTGCTGTGGCCGGGAGGTTGAGTGTGGCCTGCCGAGTGCCCCCTTCCTTGGCCAGCCCCGGTGAAAACCCGGGGCGTAAATATCCGCTTAATTGATGCCTCAGCCGTACCTAGTGAGTTGAATGTCGCTGCATATTTCCCCAGTTCAAGAATGAACAGGTCGCCAAAAAGTCCACCTTGGGTGATAGGGCCAGCTTCTGAGGTGGTGACGTCCCCCAGTTTGGGGTCTACCTTTTATGAGAAGCGAATGGCACCTCTCGGTCGAGATAGCACAGTACACATTCCCCAAAAAGATAATGGCCCACTGGGCCCACTCTGACAGTACTTCAGGAGAGATTAAAGCCCAGATGCTTTTGCGTCCTCCGCCATAACCAGGATGGTAGTTTACCACGAATCCTTTTCCCCGCAGGCTATTACAACGCGGTCGTTACAACGACCGCGTTGTAACAACGCATACCATTACCCCGCAATTCATAACAACGACTTGCGGAGCGTTCAGAAGGTGTTGGATTTAAAATCCAACACCTTCCCTACTGTTGCACAGACTGGAGTTGGAATAGTAAATTATACTATTCCAACATCCAGCGCCCCCCCTAGAGCAAGTCGTTGTTATGACTTGAGGGGTAATGGTATGCATTGTTACAATGCGGTCGTTGTAACGGCCGCGTTGCCTGCGGGGAAAAGGCATGAGTTGTAAGGAGGCATATTCAACTAGGATATGCGTCAGGGGGCCAGAAAGGTCCAAGAACTTATCTTAACGAGCCCGCCAAAGATGTATCTATACCCTTCTTTGGGTCACACATGTATTTGCCCAGAAAAATGGCCTTGCAGACATCTATTTTGGGGGTTAGTACCACCTTATCGCCCAGAGACGGCAGAGGCACTCCGCTGTGAATTTCCTTGTCCAGAGGCTTACGCAGCCTCACCGCAACATAGGTCCAGACCTTGTCAGCTGTGGACCACTCCGCTGACCGGGGATGTAGTAATTCCTCAGGGTCCAGCATACCTGAGGAGATCCCCCTGAAAAGCATCTCCTGCCGGCGTGTCACCACTTGACTGGATTGGGGTGGGGAAAGGACGCCATGGGCGGGAGCCTGTATCTTGCTCCGCATCGGAGCCAGAGGAAGAGTCCGCTCCTCTTGGGAGGCTAGTAGGGCCAGGAGAGGGGGCTGCACCCACAGGCTGGAGCCCAGATGGCACGGGAATCGGTATGCGGTCTAGTGCCAAGGGCTGGTATTGTTCTATAAAGGTCCTTTTAATCTGTCAAAAGCTTCTAGATCGATGCCAGGGGTGTGTTTCCATTTGCATGCCTGCCTGCATTAATGACCCAGCACAATGAAGTTTAATGAGTAACTATGGATGGTTTACATTTTTATACTTCAGAATGAAAACTGATTGTCATTGCATGAGAGCCATAGGATATTCAGTTAATGATTTATGGCGATGTGGGAACTTATTGTAACTCGATTTTGAAACTTTGGTGTAAAGCACAATCTTGATTATTGTTGGTACAGATCAGAAACAAGAATCAGACCAAAATAAATTAGAAGGCTGGGTTTCCAGTAAGAAAGAGGGAGAGGGGCTGATGGGGAAGGATTACCTATGTGTTTATGGACTGTCCTTTGTTATTATGGACTATAGGGTTTTTCTTACCTGTGCCTCATGGGAAACGTTTGTTCCATATGTCTGCTGGACAATAAACTGAAGAAAGAGCAGCATAATCCTCGTCTCCGTGTCCTTAATAGAATTGAAAACTTTCCTTCACGTTAGCTAGGAAATTTTATGCTCTTAGATATTGTCTTCAAAGTAAAACCATTTTCTTACAGTGGGGAAGAATTATGCATTCACCTCCTTGATCAGTCAGCTCAAAATCCAACCTCTTTAAATTCTAACGTAATTCATTGTAAATATTACAGGCAGAAATAGGAGTAGAACATTGGTATCCAGAAATAATATATTGGAAGAAATGGGTCTGTTATTTTCCATTTGACCAAACATTCAGCTTGCTTCTTTCTTTGTGCCCATCTCCCTTTCCTCCTCTGATTTAAACCCTATTTTTTGTAGCCCAAAATTATATTGATCCCACAGATAAAATTGACTATTAAATCTGCAGTATTTCAAATCTGGCTTCTTTATTGTATTCTGATTTTTTTTCTTTTAGCTAAGCTATCTTCTATCTTGTAGTCTAGGAGGACTTTGACATTTTCAGTTTCAGTGGTGCTATGCCCTTTCTTTACATGCCAGTTCGTCACACTAATTTCTTGGGTTGGTACAAGAAATGTTGATTGGAGTTTGCATGCTGTTTCACCTTATTAGTAACAATCTCGTTTCTGCTTCTCACTAAGCCTTGAGGGCTTTGCCTACTTCTTCAAAGGTTTTTGTGCCTCCTGCACACATCTATCTACTTCAACTCTCATATATATCTGTTATCATGTATCCCTACCTGTCCATAAGTCAGTTTCACACAAACAAAATCTTGTATACCACTCTTGGGGTATTACGAGCAAAAGATTAAAACTTACCTTTAGGGACATAAAATTTCTGAAGTAAGAATACTGGACATAATGATCCTTCAATCTTCATTGGGGAAAATATTGACATTTAAGGCATTATCTAACATTCAGTATTGTGGAACACGAAAGGAGGGAGGGGGATAATGCTGCACCAAAAAATAAGAAAGACAATCGTTCGTTATTTACCAGGTTCAGTGTGCCCTCTCAAAATACCCAGCAACTTGGACTGAGTCCCTAATTCCTCAATGTCCTGAGTCTTACTGGTTTCCTTTTATGTCAAAGGCCATTCAAAATTAAGCTCTTTCAAAATTTGGAGCTCCCATGTTGAGACAAGAATTGCCAATGAGTCCCCATCAGCGAACATAGCGAATTTCATCCTTCTGGTCAAGAAGCACAGTGTGCCAGAAGCAGAAATTGAGCTGCATGCCACCAAAGACCTAGCCACATAGGGTTTCACTGTGCGTATTGACTAGCCTCAAGGTCAAGAGCGAGTGGTTGGAGGCCACAGGGTCTAACCCACACACCCAATGCAAGCAAATCACACTTCAGAAGGAAATCTGTCAAGTGACAAACCACTATTCAAACAGAACCATCCCGCTTCACATGGTCAACAAGGAGTCCTGTAATATATACATGACGGTGTGAGATCGGTGTGTGTGTGTGACAGCATAGATGTCACCTTAGACTGATGGAGTTTTGGTGAGATCTCAGGTAATGGAATGTCAGAGGCTGGGATGCAGTTGGTGGTGACAGAACTTGATAGCAGCTGATGTGGCTGGATGAGACCTTTTCTTGTAGATATTAAATGCTTCTAAATCTACATCCTGTGTCCTGCTATCTATTACGTGTCACCTGTCACAAGTCCCTCTATTTGGTTAACGGTGATATTTGTTTTAGTCTTCAAACTATTCCATCTAAGATTTCACCCATTTATTATGTCCCTACACCCCACAACGTATTAAGTCAACAAGGAAACTGGGCATTGCTGCTACTGTCCCTTGTGTCTAGACTTCTGTCATCTTTGTGATGTTTCAACAGACTGCGTCTGCAATTCACAGGCACTTTTAGCTCTAGTCCTGTGGTAACCTCTAATGGGTATTTCTCGCACTTCAGCCTCTATCAAATCATTCATAGTAAGGCAAGAGAAGAAATACAAATCTTCCAATCAGGGCCATTTGTTTTTCTGAACAGTACTCAACTAATACATTTATGATTTTACCATTTCAGACGTTTTGTTCATCTGTATTTCCACTTCTCTCCTTTATTTAGAAAGCAGATCGATCAGATTGAGAAAAAAGTTCTGAAAAATCTGCTATTACTATCAAAGCTGTGAGTTCTCTTTGGGACTAATGATATTTCATCAGATGTCTAAGAAGTACACTGACCTCTTACCTAGAAATGAATGTCTAAATTGCCACAAACTCCTTAAGAAGTGTGGACATTTTTCACACTGTATGGATGATGGTGTTTGAAACAGATGTTGGGTTGTTGGGCGTAGTTTCTCTTCTGGGAAGTTAATTAGGAGGATTGAATGGTGTTGACCAGATCTGGCGCTCTTACTCCCCATCCAGGTGATCATTTGGGCTAGGGCGATTTGATTGCTCCAGCTATTTGGGAAAACATAAATTCTTCAAGATCAGATTTATGCCGGAAGCACTGACAAAAGCTTGAAAACAGCAACACTTTGGCTGGGGTGGGACTACGTCCCCCTGCATTCTTGCTTTTCCCTGGGTGCTGGTGAGGAGAAGGCACACTGCACAACACGCTTAAAAGTTATTTCAGCTTCCAGCAGCACGGGACAGAAACTTGCCTTTGGCTGGGGTGGGACTCCTTTCCCCATCATTCCTGCACTTCTTGCTTCCCCTGGATGCTGGTGAGTAGGGGGCACATTGCATAGCTCGCTTAAAAGAGCTTTCAGCTTCTTGCAGCGCAGGACGTGCTGGGGAAAATCCTGGGCCAAGTTCAGGCCATTCATTGACCGAAAGAGGCCGGGATGGGCCACCTCCCTTGATTTTTATTTTTTATTTTCTAATGTTGGCTTACTTTTTGTTCCTTGTCATATTTACTTACTAGCTTTTGTGGTAGCCTCCCTTTGTTTGCACTTCCACAAATCTACTGGGCTTCGTTCTGAGGCCCAGCGACCTCCTTTGGAGCTATCAATGTTCTTTTTTTGTTGCACAGTGGGCTGGTTTTCCCCTATTCTAGTGTTATCATTTTTGCTTCTTTAACTAAATTGTTGATTACATACGGCGTTTAGTTTAAATGTTTTGATTTTAGCTGTTTATATAACTTTTGTAGCCTAATAGAGTAAATATGGGTAATAAAAAAGCAGAGGAGGGTCCCCCGGCCCACCTAAGCTAAAAAAAAAAAACTCCTAGACATGCAGCAGAAACTTGTACGTTCAAGGAAGAAGTTGAATCACTAATCAATGAGGGCAAACCTCAGAAGGGCAAACCGAAGAAAACACTTTTTTTTATTAACAAACCTGATAAAAACACTTTACCTGCACCCCTTCCACTCCCTGTCCCTTCTTATTCACCCAATACCACACCAGAGCCAGGACCTTCAACCCTTTCTGAAGTTTTCATTACCAATATGGAAAGTGAATCCTCTAACCACCTGATTTTGTGTAGCAATAGGTTTTCTATGCTAGAAAATCTAGAGGACAGTCAATTGGCTAACCAGGCAGACCTGTCTGATTTTTGTGATATTGGAGACCCTGCTACTCATGATTATTCTTTAACAAGAAATATTCTCCTTGCCATAAGTGTACTAAAAGAGGAGAACGTCCAACTTAAAACCCTAGTCGCAACAATTGTCACTGCCGGACCAGAACCGCCCACTGAGGGCTTTGCCATCTGTGGGCTTCTATTGCACCACAAGAGTATCTGTGAACCAATCAACTATGACAGAGGCTCGATTTGATCGAACCCCTCAAACAATTTTTCCAATATTTGATGTCCCTCTGCTGCCCTCCCTTCCTCTTGTTTAAATTTCCATTATAGGAGGGAGGGGTTTGTACCCTTTAATGCCGAAAAACGAAGAAGAGCACTTTTAATGAGTGGCCATTCATCTCTCTCCTTGCCTAATGGGGCCAGATCTCAACTAGGATTTCCACCTGTGAGCCCTTCCCCCGTAGCTCTGCAACTGATCGCTTGTATACTAAACCTACACAGTCCTCTGTTCGCCACAGTTGTAAGGGTGATATGATCAACGTCCCCAAACTCGGGCCCAGGGCGTACGAAGAAGGCGACTCCCTAGAGCTTGTTGACGATCACTTGGTAAAGGGTCTAGTAAACATGGATGTATGGTCTATTGCACATTCTGGAGCCCCAATCTTATTCAAGCTTAACATCTTTCAAAAGATCAGGCCTGACCCACAAAGTCGTTCTTCCTCATCTTGTAACTTAAATTCCATCATTGGTGAAAGATAGGCCTCTCGCCCCTTGTGCTCTCCCCAGCAGCCAACCAACTGGATCTCAACCCCAAAGTCCACAGGCTGCCAAGGAACTCTCCAATGTGTGCAATCCGTTGATCACACCTATGCTTTCTTCTATGCCTGTCCCCGGTGGGTCTCTTAACGAGATAGATTGAGACTCTCCACCGGAGTGTACTGCTAACTCAAGTAATGATCGTTCTATTTGCTTTTCATCAGTTATTGAATGTTTATCCTAATCTATCTGAACTTAATTTACTGTTGCAGACCCTTTGGCGGGTTGCCGTGAGATTGATATACTCTCATGGAATGTTGCTTACTTATCCAGCAAGGCTCCGGATCCCGCCTGGAACGGCTTCATGGATTCCTTGCATATAGTTCTAATTCAGGAAACTTGGACAGTTCCCCCGCTCTACAGAGTGGAGTACATTTCCTTTTGTAATAATGCAATTCCATCTATTAGTGGCAGACCCTCTGGCGGTCTGATAGTCTGGCTCAAGATATCTCTCCATTGCTACATTAAAAAACTAGATATTTTTTCCCCCCCCAATATCTTGGGGGTTAAACAGGCCCCAGGACCTGATGCAGTCCATGGTGATCTTTATAAATCGGAGATGGACATCGGAGCCCCCTCATCAATCGCCTTTCTAATGAATTATTATTGGGCAGTGTTTTACCTGCCACCTGGACAGGGGCTCACATTATCCCCATTTATAAGAAAGGTGGTCGGAGCGATCCTAAGAATTACAGACCTATAAGTCTACTCGATAACTTGCAAACAATCTTTGGTTCTCAGCTACTTACAAAACTCTAGGAGTGGGTGGATGACTCCAAAATTCTCTCCCCTTTCCAGGCAAGTTTTTGCTGCATGATTAGCACTATCGATCAAGCTTTATGGTTCTCCTTTATCACCTGGAAATACATCACCCTTTTGAAAGACCACTTATATGTGGCCTTTGTTGACCTCGGGCCGCCTTCGATCCTAGACATATCCTCTGGGAAGTTCTTGGTGGTATGGGAGTCCCTCATCATATATTAGATACCATTATCAGGCTATATCAATCAATTTGCACTAAAGTCAGATGGGGGAGGAGAATTTACAGAGCCCATTCCTGTACGTAGGGGTGTTTTCCAAGGGTGCATTTTGGCACCATCATTGTTCTCTCTATATGTCAATGGGTTGTGGACCAGCTTAACACAAGGAGTCTTGACGCCCCGAAGTTGAATGGTAACGAGATACCTGTGCTCCTCTTCGCGGACAATACCCTCCTTCTGTCCAGGACCCCATCGGGTCTTCAAAATCGTTTACCAAAATTCAAGGAATTTTGTAATGCTAGGGGTCTTGAAATTAATGTGCAGAAGACCAAACTTATGATATTTAAACCGCATAAAAATTGCAAGAATAAATTCAGCCTAGGCAATATTGCGCTAGTGTCGGTTAAGACCTTCGACTACCTAGAGATAACTGTTGCCAACTCCCTCTCTTGGTCACCTCAGATTCTTAAAAGCAGCTTGATCATTCTACATTTTAAGAATACATAGTTCTTCCTAAATTCAGGTGTTTTCTCCATTATTGAAGGTCTACATGGCCAAAACCCAGACAGCAGCACTCTATGGAGCAGACTTATGGGGTGTCTCCAGCTATAGGCCTCTGATGACCAAAGAACTCCGGTTCCTCAAAACATTACTTAATCTCCCGTTGAGTACACTGACTATACCTGTAATCCTAGATACCGCTTTCAAGGGAGTTGAACATCTCAGTGCCCTTAAACCTCTCTTATATTGGGTAAGGCTATGGTTTCACCAAGAACTAGACCAGTACAGAATGGATCTCCTGGAAGTTGAAAACTTTAATACTGGTAATACAATTAAGTGGGTCTTGCACTTAAAGGTATGGTTTTCCAAACTGTGTCGCCAGACAATATACACATCCCCATATCGAACACAAAAGTTCTCATAATAAAAACTTACTGGGACTTTGTAGTGACTCAGTGGAATCTTTCCAGTAATTTGGGATCCCTTTCTGATCTAATTTTATCCCACAAACCGCTCCCCAAATTGAAAGCATTTTTTGATCAGATATCTCCTCTCCTTGCGGAAAGTATTTTTATTAAATTCTGATTTGGCGTCTTTCCTCTAAATGCTTTTACTAATAAATGGTCCTCGGGTTCTTCAACCTCCACTACGTTTTTTATTTTTTTTAGGTGTTTTATATAGCGCGAACTAGACCCGAGAAATCGGGTATCAGAGCGCTTTACATGAGCACCAGTTTCGTTACAGAAGGACACATTCATTTTTGTTAGGCACGGGAGATTAAGTGATTTGCCCAGAATCACAGGATGTTGAGCGTCGTCGCCGAGACTCGAACCTGGTTCCACAGGTGCGAGGTCGACCGCTCTAGCCGTAAGGCTACATCCTCTCCCCTAAGTGCTGCAAGTGTGGGTATAAAACTGAGGACATCGACCATTTTTTTTTTTGTTTTTTTTTTGCCCCTGTTTTGCTGGATCTAGGCACAAATGGATACAGCCCCTGTGACTTAACTTGGGCCTAAAAAGGTATATAAATGCACATAGGATCCTTATTTCAGCCACTTCAAGGACTGTTGTGTTCCCTGTTAGCAAACACTTGTTTTCAGCATGGATTATACTTTTCAGATCCTCCTAAACTTGTTGCTGATGCATCTTGTGCACTTTGTGTGATTATTGGGACATTGTCTCTTCCCATTGCACTCTTATGATAACGATTGCATGTTATAGGTGCTTACTGAGCGAGTGAAGTCATTCTCTAGAAGCCCTGGTATATCAACAGTAATTAATTACTCGCAGTAGGATTCATACGTCTCAGATCCTCCCAAATCCATTGCATCATATTAGCATGCACCTTACGTCTTTATGAACTTGTTGATGCTGCACCTTATGCACTTTACCTGTATCTTCTGGGCCATTGACCTTTTCCACTGCACTTTGTTTACAATTCTATGTAGCAGTTGCCTATCCAGAGAGCAAGGCGTTTTTGGAAAGCACAGGTTTTCGAATAGTAAACAAAAGTATTTAGCAAGATTTACATTCTCCAGAATTCCTAAATTTTCAGTGTTACTCTATCTTGTATCGTACTCCCTTTTTATTTGATTATCTTTTTTATCTGGTATTAGAGATTGATTGTTTCAACCAGCCTTTTGCCAATTGTCGCTTTCTAAGGCTCTATCTGTTGAACATTGTTCAATTTTTAAATTCCCCATATGTTGCTTTCGCATGTTTAGGCTGTGTCCGAGATTGATCGGGTTCTATAGAACAGGAAACTTGCATTTTAATATGACAACAATATTTTGCTGCTATCGCATTTCTCTGTACTGTATTTTTAACGTCCAGATATAGAATGTACTTTTATTATAGGTTTAAAAACTGAGGATCATGTATTTCAGTTATGCACTTTTATGGTTGAAATAAAGTTTATTATTACTATGACTATTCAGTAGATTTTGATAGATTAATTTGCACTCAGTAATGTACATCTTTGCAAGTCAATTAGTCTGTTACGACTTAATCCCATCAGAACAGAGGCAAATCTGTCCTTTTTAGGTCTGGCCTTTGAGACAGCTAGATCTGGATCGCCTTTTTTTCTTTCTAAAAAAGGAATCCATAATATACTTCCCTAAAAGGGCTTTGGTCCGAGGGCTTCATCATTGGTATGTTAAATTGTTATTCACGTTTGCTTCGGCCCACCACAGCATACAGCACTGGGGCAGTGGGACCGTCTGCTTTACCCATTGTCTTCCTTCACTTTGAGTAACTGCAATAGTGTTCCTTTCTCTCTTTACTGGCACAGTTTGCTTAAAGTGTGCTTTTTATTTAGTTTATTTTGTTTATTATCTTTATCCCCTACTTATTTCCTGTGCCTTTTTGGGTTTCCAGGTAGATGGTGATTAAGTTTCCATCTGTTTTTTTTGTTACAAGAATATTTTTATTGATTTCAACACAGCAAACATTGCTCTCCCCAAACTGACACAACTATTACAATGTTTTTCCAATGTTCCCACCTCCTGAATTTGACCCCCTGGTGCCACGCCTGGCGTGGTTCCTGTTTCTCTATTCAGCCCTGTCCTTCCAGACTGTAATGGGCCCCCCATTAGCCCCAAACTCTGGGCATCCGCATCCAGTATAAATTGTCTCCTCCAACTTTGCACACCAGTCCATACCCTTCCTCCAAGTTGCCAGAGGGGGTGTGGTAGAGGACCTCCAGTGTTTAGCAATGTCTCTCTTAGCCAACATTGTCCCTGTCCCCACCAGTATCCTGCCACACGGGGTCCTCCCATATCCTCCAGGTTTGCCCAGTATAGCAAGCCTAGGGTTAGTCTCAATTTACTGTCCCACCACCCTAGACTGTATGGAGTTGACCTATGTCCAATAGTGCTGTATAACTGGACAATCCCATACCACATGGTAGAAGTCCCCCTCTGGGCTCCGCGCAGCATAAGCACGCTGGTGTGGGACTCACCCTGGCCCTCTAGAGGTTATAGGGTGTGAGATAAGCCTGGTGTAAGTATTTAAACTGGACGAGGCGTAGTTGTGCCGAAATCGCCACGGTGCGAGGAGCCATGCAGGCGTCCCTCCAGTCCGCTTCATCCAATGGGCCCTCCTACTCCTCCCAGCCCCCCCCTTAGGACATCCAATTGGACCGGTGAGTGTGTGGTCAGGGTGTTGTATATTCGTGAGATCCCTCCTTTCCTCAGCAGACCCATCTGCCCCCAAACGGGCTATACTCTGGGACATCCCCAAGGCGAACCTGAAACTAAAAGGAGGCGTGCCTGAGCTGTAGGTAACAAAAAACTGGGATTTGTGCATGTACAACTCAGTCTGCAGCTCTTGGAAGGAGTGATTATGGTCCTTGGCCCACACATCTCCAAAATGCGAGATGCCAACCTGGTTCCAACCCTAGAACCTCTCGAGATTTGCCTCCTTTGCCAGCCAACGGCCCACCAACACAGGTGTCTCCAATGTAAGTCTGCAGTCCCAGCCCGTCCAGCTTTGTGCTGCCCTCCAAACCCAGAAGACCTCTCTGGTTACTTTGGGAAGGTGTGCGGGGATTGGCGCTCCATATAAAATGTGCGTTATGTTCTCCAACCCAATTAGTGCGGTTTCTCCCAGTATGCCGGGTCCTCCCAGCTCCCATGTAACCAGTCATTTACAATCGGGAGTTGCAACGCCCAGTACTATAGACGGATGTCCGCCATGGGAAATCCCCCGTCATAGTTTGCCCGTACACATTTGTCGAATGGAACCCATAAGAAGGGGTTCGCATATCAGCCCATAGTAATCGTCGCACGAGTGACACCAATGGGTTACACTGTTTTGTGCCCAAGTTAGGCCCATGTAGCAACGCTGCACATTTTCTTACATTGTCCTCTTTTCTGCACAATCACATTGTTGCTGGGGGGGCGTGGCCAACAGCCGAAGAAGATGGCCGCTCGCTAACGCGGCTCCGACACCTGCGACACTAATCCCTCCAATATCCTGTAATTCATCTGACTATGGGATACAAATCCCGGTGAGCGAGCTCGCGAAAGAGGCGGGGTGTCGCACGGCGCATCCCGGGCATGATTGAAGCCGAGAGGCCCGGCCGGCGCTGAAGCGGCCCTGTGGTGCGGTGCAGCCGCGAGCTTGCGTAACACTGTGCCCGGCCGCGAGAAGGTGGGTCTGGGCGAGCGCATCGCGCCTGTGCCGGCAAACGGAGCGGGCAGCCCCCGGCCAAGACGGGACCCCGAGCATACAGCCGCCTTTGTGATTCCACCCAATAGACCTTGGCTACAGCAAACCGTGGTGGCCGACTGCACTGAGTAGCCTTGCCCTCCCCACGAGACTGGAGGGGTGGCGTGGATGCCCCGAGGCAAGACAGGACTGTATAAATGAACCGCTCACTACAAGAAGCTGCATTGGGAGATGCCACACGTATAGATAGATCTGACTGAGTAGCTGCGTCACGCGGTCGTTCTGGGCCTGCATCGTTAAGGGGTGACAGCCTAACAATTAGCAGTGGAGTCCAGCAGTCAGCGCGTCTGGGGCCTTGTGACCGGAGGTGCACGTGGATTCAACCTCCGCCCAGCAATCTTATAAGAAAATAGGAACACACCGAGCTAGCAGTTAAAACCCCCAAAAGTCTCCTAACCAACGGCTGTGGTGTGGCAAAGGGGGGAAACCCTACAGGCCGCGTAGTACCTACTATGGTAGGCGGCGGTGAGTACCTTCCAGTCGTAGTTTCTGCGGCCGAAATCACAAGATGGTAACGGCCAAGGGGGGGTCGAACAGTCCACCAGCAAAAGATCGACAAATTTGCCTCACTTAAGATGCAAGAGGGGGGACAACCACCCACGGTTTCGGACCATGAAGCCCAACAGAAGGAGGGAGAACGAGAACCACCCTCGCTCCAAGACATATTGGCCGCCATACAGGGAGTCCGCACTTCACTCGAGGGCCGAATTGAGTCAGTGGCAACGGATATCTCCCTCCTCAGAGTGGACCTACGCAAGATGGACGCCCGTGCCCGAGGTAGAGAATGTAACTCAGGAACTCGTCACTGATGTTTCCACCTCGGGAAAACAAGTCCCAGAACTACAGCAAAAGACCGAGCTCCTGGTGACACAACTCGACGACTATGAAGGGAGGTCTCGGCGTAATAACGTCGCCATCCTAGGGGTGCCAGAGAGAGCCGAGGGACCGGCGGCGGACCTCTTCGTGGAGGACTTGGTGATCAAACACCTACAGCCAAAACATCTATCCAACTATTTCTCCATTGAGAGGGCTCACCGTGTACCAGGGGGTCGACCCAAGCCGGGGGCGCCCCCGCGACCCCTACTGGCGAGAGTGTTCAACTTTCGTGATCGAGATCATATACTGCAAGCAGCTCGCTGTGCCCCCCCCCCTCTCAAGTTCGAGAACAGCACGATTACCTTCTTCACCGATTTCACTGCCAAAGTCCAAAAACAGAGGCGTTCCTTTTTGGAGGTGAAAAGGGCGCTCCGGGAACGAGAAATAAAGTACGCCATGCTGTTCCCTGCGAAGTTACGTGTGGAGGCAGAGGGTAGGAGCTGGTTCGTCACAGATCCTGCGGCGGCGATGGACTGGCTCGACGGATGGCGGAAAGTTGGAGAGAATGGACGATCTGAACGAAAACAGCGATGAGAGCTAGCACTATGGATCAGGGCGGGGACCCACCTGTGGAAGGGAAGAGTTCCATAGCGTGAAGACACCCTCAAGCAAACGGGAGGCCTTTAATCAGACTCATCCACTGGACATTCGTCGAACGGTTCAATGGGACTGTACAAACACATGGTGGGAGGGCCGGGCCGGGTATTTGACATAGTCCAGTCATTATGTCGATATTCGCTAAGACCCAGCAACGGTTAGAGATGGAATTGGACTACAGTTCGGATCTAAGAACTCGCTTTCTGGGACTGTGATGAGTATATTTTGTTATCTAATGGTTCCTGTAGTTTTTTAATATGTATGTTTCCAAGGGAAGGGATGGGTGGAGCAGGTCGGGCCTACGTTTCCCCAGTTCAGGGTTGGGTGGGCGACGGGCACTCTGCAAGGTTGGGGAAGCAGGTCACCGGACTCCGTTATGCAGGGAGGCAGGGAGGGGGGTAGAGGAAGTTATGGGAAGGGGGGGTAGTTTAGTTTGTAGTTTGTTTCACACAGCAATGCCACATTAGCATAAGACCTCAACTGACACATGACTCTCGTAACGGGATGCTGGACCATCCTCTGTTGAAGTACATGCAATCACGTATTACTCTGATGCTGACGCGCGCGATTCATGGATATCTCTGCACTAATGGGGTCACATACAGAACTTCCTAACCTGGAATGTGAACGGGATGGGGGATAAACTCAAGCAAGGAATAGTCCTTCAATACCTTAAGAGACAGGCGCCAGACCTGGCCTTTTTGCAAGAAACCCACTTGATCGGTAACACTTGTAAGGCACTGGGTAGATGTGGTTATCAGCTGATCGCACACACTGGGTTCACTTCAGGCTCCCGCGGTACAGGGGTGCTCCTGCGGAAAAACTGCCCCTATATAGTTAAGAAAACCTGGACCGATGGTCAGGGCAGATTTGATGCTGTGTCCGGTTCATGGGAGGGCAGAACAATTAATGTGCTCTCGGTTTATATTCCCCCGCGATTCAACATTCCACACTGCAAGATCTTAGCAAGCTTATCCTTGATTTACCACTCGGCACGTTGGTAGTTGGGGGGGACTTTAACCTCACAATAGATGGCGCATTGGACCGTCTACCTCCGCGTAGAGCCCCGCTTCTGGATCAAAACTTGCTGAATTTCTATCGGCTCTTGGCCTGGCAGACATTTGGCGACAACTTAACCCCAGTACCACACAATTCACATTTCATTCTGGGGCCCACAATATCCAGTCATGAATAGACTACATGTTCACACATACACAAGATCTCTCCGAATTTAGCAAGGCCCGCTGCCTGGTGCGGGGAATTTCGGATCACACTCCTGTTTTGGTCAGGCTTACAGTGGGGCCACCAACTAGACGAACTACCCTGACCATAAATCCATGGGCGCTCAAAATACCACACATCAGAGAGGTGTTAATTAAGGATACCGAGCTATATTTTAAAGAAAATGTAGACTCTGTCACTTCAGCCCAAATCTTATGGGGTGCGTTCGGGGCGGTGGTCAAGGGGAGGGCTCTTTCCCTAATGGTGGGTCATAAGAGAGAACTAACGAAATGAATTGACCAACTCGAGGAGGAAATCCTAAGGGGGGAATGGCACTGGCACAGTCCCCTGACCGTGAAGCGCAGCGATCGCTAGCAGTCAAGACATTAGACTCCAAGCAGCTTCTGACAGAGGCGGCTAAGGCAAAACAGAAATTGGCTTGCCATAAAATTTATGAACACGGGGAGAGAACGGGTAAGCTTCTAGCCTGGCTGGAAAAAAGGGAGCAAGCGTCAAGGTGAGTGCATCAACTGTTGGGGCCTAAAGGGGAAGAAATCACTGACCCCCAGCAGATTGCAGAAACAATGGCTACCTATTTCGAATCGGTTTATAGGTCTACCGTGACAGTCTTGCCTAATGCGGCAGGGGAACTTCTCTCGACTATCAAGGTACCCTGTCTGTCAATAGAAGACAGGGATTCCCTCGAGGGTGAACCCACAGAGGAGGAAATTCAACTAGCCATCCGAGATATCAGATCGGGCAAGGCTATGGGACCAAACGGGCTCCCGATTGAGTTCTTCAAACCAATGGCTTCCAATTAACACCTCACCTTCGCCAGATGTATTTAGAAAGCTACGAAACCGGAATGTTGCCGGATAATATCCGACTAGCCTCAATTGTGGTCATCCACAAACAAGGCAAGCCAGCCAATGAGTGCAAGGCGTACAGGCCTATTTCTTTGCTTACAGCTGAAGCCAAAATACTTGCAAAACTACTTGCAAATAGACTTATCCCACTGATTGCCGGGCTGATACACCCGGACCAGTCAGGGTTCATGCCAGGCCGGAACACCGCCCTGAACCTGCGGCGCCTACACCGGGTGCTGCGTAGACAACATACAATTAGGGAAGACGTAGCTCTGTTGTCCCTTGATGCCATAATGGCTTTTGACACAGATGAGTGGAACTACATGTTTGCTGTCTTGGAAAGAATGGGATTCGGGCCCAACTTTTTAAAATGATTAAACTACTATATGCCAGCCCGATGGCCCAAGTAGTTGTGAACCGACATACTTCCAGACCGTTCCAACTAGAAAGGGGAACCGGCAGGGATGCGCCCTATTGCCCTTAATATTTGCCCTGGTGCTGGAGCCCCTGGCGATCTGGGTATGGGGAGACCCTCTGATCCGTGGTCTTAAATGGACAGAAGACCATGAAGACAGAATCTCATTATACGCGGACGATATTTTGTTATACATGGCCTCTCCGACCTCTTCCCTCCACCGTATCCTCCACATTTTCCGAATATTTGGCAACCACTCAGGATACACAATAAATTGGTCCAAATCACATATTTTCGCTCCAGGGCCCTCCACCGCGTAAGCCGCTGGAATAAGATATCCCTGTAGCATCGACGGGTTTCTGATATCTAGGCATTTTTATAACTACGGACTCCGCTCGCTTTTATGAAGAAAACCTACTTGGGCCCCTGACGCGCGTTCGCGCTGACGTCAAACACTGGCGCTCTCTCCCCCCGGACTCTACTGGGTCGGGCAGCCCTTTTTAAGATGCTGTCGCTGCCACGTTTTCTCTGTGTTGCAAAATACCCCAGATAGAATTCCCGATGCTTATTTCTCCAGTATTGATTGTGCCGTGCGCACGTTGCTGTGGGACGGTCGGGCACCACGAATTGCAAAACAAAAGCTTTCAGCGGGATGGTATGATGGGGGGGATTACATTACCCGACATCAGGTCATACTACCAAGCATCCCAGCTAGTTGCGATTAACTGTTGGGCACACGGGGAGCGGGGAGACACGGGTTTCCGCACTGACTGGTGGCTCATGGGACGAGGAGGGTATAATAGAGCACTATATACGAACCCCAAAAAATTAGGCCTTACTGGACCGACAGCACGCACAATAGAAGTCTGGCACAAGGTCAACAAACAGATGGGTTGGCATAATGGAGTCACTCGTGCGACCCCACTCTGGGAACCCGAGCAACTGGGTCAATTGAGCACCTGCCCCGGGTTTGATAAATGGGATCTCATTGGTATTTTTACGGTGGGGGACATGTGGAATTCTAAGAGGCTGGCTACCTTTGCCGACCTCCAGAAAGAGTACGACCTCACACAAGCCGAAACATTTAGATATCTGCAGATCAGTCACGCGCTCAAAACAGTAATACCAGAGGGCGGCCCACTTCCTGAAGCTTCCTCACTCGAGGATAGGTTGATATTAGACCCCATGACTAAAAATGCCATATCCCTTACTTCTAAAAAAACTGATTAATAACCGCCCAGTTTTCTTAACACGCCTGCGGCAACACTGGGAGACAGATCTAGGCGAGCTTGAGGAGGAAGATTGGCGAGACGCCTTGGCTTCCCCTAGATAGGTGGCCATCCCCATGAGATTGCGGTTTGTCCAGCTCAAAGTCCTGCATCGAGTCTACCTGGCAGCAGGAATCTTGGTCGGGATGGGCAGGCGTGCTGATCCCCTTTGCCTTCGGCAATGTCAACAAGAGGGGACTTTCTTCCACACGATCTGGACATGTCCAGCCATTCAGTCATACTGGAACGGCATCGCCGAGCGACTGGAGAGGGCTGGGGGGAAGAAACTACCAGTCTGCTAAATATATGGGACCCACTGACTTTAATCAGACCGAGAAAACATGGGTCTCACTGGGGTGGGCCATCGCCAAACGCAACATTGCACAGAAATGGGGGTCGGGGGAAGTGCCACGAACTAGAGATTGGAATGTTGACATGGATAGAGCCATGATAGCTGAAAAAGACGTATTCAAGTACAGAGGATGCCCCAAAAAATGGGATTGTAAGTGGGCAGCATGGAATACATATAGAGGGGAAATTTGCCTGTCTCCAACAGTGGAGCTGCGATGTAGTGAGGTCGAAATGCATGAAACATTCACTGCCGCAGAAGAATTGTCAGAATAATGAGTCAAAGTGTTATTTATGCGTGGATTGTTACCTCGTACTGATTGTATAACTAAATGTATGCCGAGATTTGATGGCATTGCTGTGCTGTTTGTGGTGTTTATCAATAAAAACAGTTTAAAAAAACCAAAAAAAACATTGTTGCTGTGACCTTTTGAACATATTCACGTGCGTGACAATGTTGGATTAATTTCTCTGAAACTGCTTTGCTTATACATCTGGCTTCGCACAACATTATCATGATGCCTTTGTGGAGCAGATTAATTAATAACCTGCTGGTGCAGGGGTCACCACTTCGCCACTGGTTCTTAACAAGTAAGGAGGAATCGACACTGGAGCGAAGTCAAACCATAGGTTATTTATTAAGCATTCATGAATGGGCCTCCATCCCACAAGTACCATCAAGATGCCCAAGGAGAGAGCACACTGAACGATGGTTACATGGGTTTTTATAGCAAGAGATCACACACCAGGGACGCCCAGAGGTAAATAGAGCTTTGGGAAAAACACACAAATAGGTAAGGCAAAAATCGACAGCCTCGGTGTCTTTTGCAATTGCTACGTCCTAAGACTGAACAACAAGAGATGTTATCTGAGTAGACTTTACTTGTGGATTAACCATTGCCTGAAAACCCTCGAGCAGATTGCTAGCTGTTCTTTTGCGCTGACTCTGCATGTTAACACATCCTACAATGTCCCAACCTAAATCCTTTACTCATGTTTATACAGATGCGGTGTTAAGGATAGAACCAGGCTGAAAGTAGGGCAGGGGTGAAAATGAATGAAGCACAGCTTAATTAAAAAACGAAAGAATCAGATTTTACATTTCCACAGTCCTTCCTTTTCAGCGGTGCTGAATCCATTCTAAGAGGTACATGTATTAATCGTGTTCATTAATATTCATAAATTTGTGAATTTCAGTATGCATCATCATTTCTCTATTCAATTCATGAATATTGACTGGGGAAGATTTAATACTACTACAAATATTTATGCAGGTGGTGCATATCATAGGGGCACATTGAATGCAGCAGCAGCAAGTTAGAACGATGGCTCCTATAATTAGTATTCCCATCAATATTTTCCAGCTCAAAGTAGAAAACATACCCCAAAACCATTCTGACCAAGTCCATGTTCCTTTTTCCTGGTGTATTTCTGCAGCTATTTGGTGAAGCTTTTGTGTGGCTCAATTAATAATAAGGGTGTTTTATGTAAATATTGAACAAATGTATTGTGCTTATATATTTGGCAGTGTGAATCCTTAAAAGAGGACAAGGTGAAGTGATAATGTTCAGATGCGGTAGGAGTAGGGGGCACTAGGATATGAGTAGGGTAATAAGTTTCAAGCCTCCAAAATAGACCCAAAAATCCCAATACTAACAATAGAAAACGTACAAATATCCTATTCTTCTCCTTTTAATCAAAAACTGTCAGCTTTTAGCGGGGGCATTCGAGGCAAGTACTTCTATTCCTTCTAATAGGTCAAAAAGACACCTTCCCAAAGAGCCATAATGGCAGATCGACAACTCTACCCATTTCAACCTAGTCTATATACAAATACCTATTTCAGAAGAACACCTAACTCTATTCCCTATACTGATCTTTTATATTCAACCTGTATGTTTCTTAACCTTCCTTCCTCTTACTGTAGTATTTGTTGTTTGATTGCCAAGGTAACAAAGAGTAGCGTAACGATCAGCCAGAAACAGAGCAATGTAATCTCAATTCTCCCAAAAATTCCCTCACTACACTATCAGAGAGCATTAAGTCCCAAGTGTCTTTTGCTTCAAAGCCTCACTGGCAAGCTTATGTACCGGTCTGGACGTTGGCGGTCTTGACCACCAGCATGGGTTGCTACCTCTCCAGAGATAGTTTCTTCAATCAAAGTCTATAGTTCTTTTCGGCCCTTGGCCGCATTTCGTATCAGGGCTGAACAATGTCAGGATGTTCAAACAGAATCTGTTCATCTGGGTCAGGCATGATGGCAGCAAGTTGTTGTTCCAATGACACCACTTCACCATGTTTCAAAAAGATCACCATCCCCAAAAGGCACTTGCTGAGAGATCTGATCATATTCAAAATCAGGTATTCCTCTTGTTATCCACTGATCATATGGCAAAGGGAGTGGTGCTTGCTTTCTCCACATCACTGGCATGGATCCAGTGTCTGTGCCCTGTGCACTTAACAGCAGTCTGAGTGGTGAAGAGAACTTGCACTGACCTCTGAAACTGTTGAGTAAAGACGCAGTCTCTAGGCCTCAGCTTGTGACCTGGACCTTTAAGACTGGGAGAGAGACTGGCCTTCACCTGTGAATGGATCAAATGCAAATCTTTAGTCAACACCGTAATCAACAAGAAAGGTAAATTCAATATCAGATTGTCCTTGATCTTGGTACACCCTATACATTTGCTGGCCTCCCCATAACCACCTCAACTGGTTGCAAGACCTCGAAGGGCAGATCTGGGGGTGCAAAATATCCTGTTGAAACGGGGTACCTTTTCCTGTGCTATAAGTATGGCACATCATGCACCTCTTGACATAGAACTCTGCCACCCTGGCAATCAGATTATTGAACCTTACATGATCTGACGTGGCCACTATTCCTTTAGCACTGATGTGGGCTGAACTGTGGGCCATGGTAACAATAGCATTCACATAACAATTTGGAAGCATTCATCTTTGCTTTCCTGACAGATCTATCCAACATCCTGTCGCATCCTGACGCCCATATCTTTTACACTGTTCTTTCTCTTCCTCCGTAGCTTCTTCTTGTACTTCCCTAATACAATCTAGAGTCTGATTAAACATAGGCACTTCTGGTGTCCATCTAGCTGTCCCTACAATATACATTAAACTATACTCTAAATAGGCTGTTCGTTTAGCTGTTTCATTGGCAAAAGTATTTCCCTGTATTACCTCAACTATAATTTTCTTGTGGACAAAACATTTAACAATAGCAACTATTTTTGGTAACATCAAGGCATCCAGTATCTTTAGTATTCATTCCCCATACTGTATCTCATCACCATGCAAAGTCAAAAAGCCCCTCCTTTTTTAGAGTCGTCCGAATGAGTGGGCAACTCCAAAGGCATATACATTGATATTTACAGTCAAATCTTTACTTAAGTCACAGGCTCTAGTCAAAGCTGTCAGCTCCACAGATTGCACTGACATTTGTTGTAGTTTACATAACTCAACCACAGATTTCAAGGGAGTAACTGTATAGGCCGCTGTACTAGAGCCATCAGGTAGTTTGTAACATGAACCATCCACGGACAGTTCCCCTAGTGGGTCAGATATAGGGGTATCTGTCAGGTCTACCCGTCCCTTAGTCTCCTTCTCAGTAATAAATATGCAATCATGCTTCTCATCTTGTTGGGACTCAGAAAGGGGCAGTACTGTGGCTGGATTCAAAATGTTACAACATTTCAGAGTGATGTTTGGAGCAAAAAGTGTCAACTCATACCCTGTTAATATTGCACTGGTCAGGTGCTGGGTCTGAATTATTTTTTTATTTTTAGATATCCACTAAATGTGGTACCATAACTGTCATATTGTGACCTTAAATATACATTTCAAATTGCTTTATCGCAGTGGGGTCCAATGTGGAGGAGAAATATGCGCATGACCTATTCCTTCCTACATGGGACCGTGCCAAGCTACAACCATCTTTTACATGCTCAAATTTGTAATAATCAGGTTTTACCTAAAGCAGGAGCATTACATAAAGCATTTTTCAATTGCAAAAAGATAGCTTCACACTGATTAGTCCAAGGAAGCGGCATGCATACGTGCTTTAATGTTAAAGCAAGCAGGGGTTTTGCAATTAGTGAAAAATTTGGTAATAAACGCACAGATATTAGATTGAGTCAGTGGTTTCTGCAAGTTCTGCACCAATTATATCCTATGTTGGTGTAGCGTCTTACCCCCCTTTGACAGGAGGAGACCTAAATAGGTAACCTTCTGTTGACAATACTGTAATTGGAAAAAAAGATACTTTGTCCCAAGGAGGCTAAGTGATGCAATAATTTCACTGTAGTCTGTTTGCAACCTTCTGCTGCATTCCTATGACTCCAATGAGTGGCTCGTGAGCTACCAATAGATTACCAGGTACCTGTGAGTAGCTCTCCTATGTACAGTCCAACCTGTATTTTAAAAATAAAACTCACGCATTCAAGACATTTCTTTTGTATTTTCACAACTCATAAACTGATGTCTACAGAAAAATAGTTGACATTTTGAAAATGTACTTACAGCTTTTACTTCCGTTGGAGATATTTATTACTCATAATTATATCTTAGCGCAAGGGAGTATTGCAGCTATTGTTTGTATCTAGTACCCATGTAATATTTCAGTTCAAATTGTCAAAGCCTTTTTTTTTCTTTTCATTACTGCTGAAAACCCTGGCTAATGCACTAATGTGATCACTACTGATACTCTTGGATGAGGTGGTCACTTTTTCATCACTGGTGACTTTTGTTACAGAAAATGTCGGAGACCCTTGTACTAACATTCAGTTGTTCTGAAATAGGGCTTTGAATGGGGATGCCAGAAAATCCTACAGGTGTATTAACTTTACCTGAGAAACAACAGGATATTGAGGGACTACTATCCTGTTACTTTCTCTCAAATCAATTATAAATCAATAAACTTTTATCCTGTATTCCATCCCTTCTTTTAAGGAAAGGAAGAATAGGGCTATTACATACATTAGAGGAAACTTCCTCAAAGTGAGTAAAGAAATCAGGGACGGACTCGCCCTGTCTTTGCTTACAAGCAGTAAGGAGTGTCCAATATATTTTCCGTGCCAGAATTATCGTTTTTATATAAGTTGGTATGTTGCCAGAGAGGTCCAATATGAGCTGATTGGGTTTTTTTTTTTTTTTTTTACCAGGCTTCCTATCAGTTTCAGCTGCTATTATGGCAGCCCAGTCTCCTCCCAAATAAACAGCATGATCCTGTTTCCGGGTATGTCACCACATATCTGGTGGCAGGAGCATACCAAAGAAAAAAACATATCAATATCTGCTAAAGCCATGATACAGGAATCAATGGCTGCCTGTACATCATCATAAAATCCTCTAGGATTTTTCTGTATATCTGGTAAAAAGGCTTTTAGAGTGAGTACATCCGTCCTTTTCCAGGGCATATATATCCAATTATACAGAAAATGGGCTCTAGCATCAGCGCTATTTGGGTCATCATTGTCTGCATTCCCTCTTCCAGGAATGAACTGTGGCGCAGCTTCCCTTATAGGTCTTATTCGGGGAGAGGAGAGTTCATTATGGTATCCAATTATCGTTGCTATGGCAGTATTAATTCTATTTACAGGGAAGGCCCCTATCTGACACTGTCGATTAATAGCTCTAACATCATCTGGGCCATTTTATCCTGTAGTCATCTCCCATTGAACCATAAGTTGATGAGAAAGCTTATTTATCAGACAAAGAAGTTCGCCCTCTGAAAAATCCTATATCTGATCTATTTTTTCTTCTACTTCCATTTCTAAATCACTCAACCAATTTAATACCATCAACCTTATCGCGTCCTGACGAAACTGAGGTACAGTACAACGAAGAATTCGAGGGGTGGAGACAGATACAGGAAGTAAGGGATCATCAGTTATTTCAGGTGCACTGGGATGGGGGGGGGGGTAAGGGATGTACCGGTACTGGTTGGAAAAATAGGGAGCTGGACAACCGCGGGCAAAAGAGGTCGAGCTGGGGGTACAAAGGTGGCGACATTTGGTGGTCCAGGGGGAAAAGGTGTTAAGGGTACATATGGGGGCGGGGGTCGTTTGATCAGTAATCCATCAATATCTGAATCCACATCTTCTTGGTGGACCTGAACTGCTACTGTTGGTCTAACTATATATTCCTTAGATATTAATAATCTATGCTCTCTATCTAAACATTCCTTTTTCTCCTGAACTTCCTTATCCTTCAATTCCTTATACTTCTGATACTCTGTCTTCCTTTCCTGTTTCCTTTGTACCTTCTCTGCCTTGAGCTGCCGCTCCTTCACTTCTTTCCTCCACATACGCAAACTGTCAAACATAGCTGGCCTAACTTTTTTTTTCTTTAAAAAAATAAAAAAAATTGTTTCTCTAGATACTAGAGTTTGTGAGGGTCCATGGTTCCCTCTAGTGGACATTGCCCTTTTGTATATTTGTTCCACAATGCATTATACATGTTGGGACAAATACCATATTTGATCTACATCTCAAAATTCGGCGTACCTTCTGGTGGCGCCAGCTGACTTGCTTCCAAAATGCTCTGCTTATCGCAGCAGCAACAACAAAACTTCCAAAGCGTACTAAGTACAGGCATGTTATATAAGATATAAAAAAACTTATAAACAGAGAGAAATAAAAAATATTCTCACATTACCTGTAAGGAAAAAATGTTTAGTCAAAATAGCAAGCCTCAAAACAGATTCCAAATACCAAATCAAAACAGATTCCAAATACCAAGACAACTTCTAACCGAATGAACCAGTTCAATACAGATTTACCTTATGTGTAGTCTTCAACTCCCACCTGTCGATCCTCCCTGATAAAAAAAAAAAATGACCGTCCGAAGGCCCCAGTCAAGGCCAGCAGCCGCCAGGAAGATCAGAGTCGGAGAGCTGAAAAATCACCTTGGACCAGGAGCAACACTTGTCTCTTCAGGTGGGGCGCCCCTCAGTGAAGTTCATCTTACTGACCCGATCTCCTCTCCTGGTCCAACTGCAAGCCCTCGATGGGACCCCACGTTCGGGCGCCAATTTGTGGAGCAGATTAATTAATAACCTGCTGGTGCAGGGGTCACCACTTCGCCACGGGTTCTTAACAAGTAAGGAGGAATCGACACTGGAGCGAAGTCAAACCATAGGTTATTTATTAAGCATTCATGAATGGGTCTCCATCCGACAAGTACCATCAAGATACCCAAGGAGAGAGCACACTGAACGATGGTTACATGGGTTTTTATAGCAAGAGATCACAAACCAGGGACGCCCAGAGGTAAATAGAGCTTTGGGAAAAACACACAAATGAGGTAAGGCAAGAATCGACAGCCTCGGTGTCTTGTGCAATTGCTACGTCCTAAGACTGAACAACTAGAGATGTTATCTGAGTAGACTTTACTTGTGGATTAACCATTGCCTGAAAACCCTCGAGCAGATTGCTAGCTGTTCTTTTGCGCTGACTCTGCATGTTTACACAGCCTGCAATGTCCCAACCTAAATCCTTTACTCATGTTTATACAGATGCAGTGTTAAGGATAGAACCAGGCTGAAAGTAGGGCAGGGGTGAAAATGGATGAAGCACAGCTTAATTAAAAAACGAAAGAATCAGATTTTACATTTCCACACCTTGAACACTGAGTACAAGGCCTTTACACACAATGTACAAATGTCTTTCTATCTTTATCCACGGGGCGTCAGAGCTATCTCTATATCCACAACAAATGGTAATCTGCGTGTACATCACAAGGATGCTTTTTATTATAAATAAGGAAGCATTACCGGGGGTTGGCAGAGGAGACACTTCCGCTGACATCGAAAGGTCCTGCGTGGTGTGGCTTCGCAGAGCAGATGCCTGACATCTCCGTGAGGGGTGTCCAATTCGTGACCAAGGGAGGGTCTTACATTCTTTCTCGCCAGGTAATGGGGTTGAATCATCCCATGAGGGGATTCTTGGCTCAACACCTATTAGAAATACACAGCGTAGGGATTGCTTAGTAGGAGTACGCCTTATTACTACCTTGTCTTATATGCCTACATATATACACTGTCTTAGCACCATGGTGGAACTGTATCTTCTATTTACTCTTTTGGTGCTTGTAATCGCTTTCATCTGCTTCTAATGATTAACACAGCATATGTATTCTATACAAGAGTAACGCTTGTTCAATAAATATATTGAAAACGTCCCATTGTATATTCGGTGTATATTTCTCTGAAAACAAGAGAGCATGAGTGACTGAGCGGAAGGGTTCTGATCTGTTACCACGATCCCTGTGGGGTCAGGGTTGTCATGTTCAGTGGTTGCCAGAAACCATTCGCTCCCTGCTTGGGTTAGGGGGACTTATAGTGGCACTGTGAGCTAGCTGGTCTCCAGGCCAACATATCCTGCGGGGATGTTTGGAATCCATCTGAGCACCTCACCCAAAGTTTGTTGTCCACAAACGCGCAGGTCCTACGGATTGGTGGGAACTACATGACAACACCAGGTCTGTGGAATATGAAGGGGGAAATTTTGTAGCGCATAAATAAACTGAGGGGGTGTCATTTTCTTAAATAGGGCAGTCCTGCCAATGAGGCTCCAAGTGAGCTCCGGCATCCACAATATATGTACTGCCAGGTACAGGAAGCTAAGGCGGTGTATAGGTATCCCCAGGTACCAGATCTCATATTGTCTGTTTCCCCTTAGGAGCACCAGAAGGGATTTGTCCCAATTAACCCTCAGCCCGGAAGCAGAGCTAAATGTAGTTGAGATGCTAATGAACAGGGGCAACATACCTCCGGGCCGCAAGAGGAACAGAAGGATGTTGTCTGCTTACAAAGCAATCCTATCGTCCGTCTTCACTTGCCAGTAGAAGCCCCACACCTGTACGTCACAGCGGACCCAGGCTGCCAGTGGCTCAATGGCTGGTGCAAGCAGAAGGGGGACAGGGGACAGTCCTGCTTCATACCACTCCGGATGGAAAATGTGGGGGAGACCACTTCATTTATCCTCACCTGGGTCTGAGGAGCTGCATACAGCACCTTGAGGCAGGCCCGTAACTGAGGTCCGCACCCCATCTTTATTTGAGTTTACTCCAAAAACGACCAGTGTAGGGTATCAAATGCTTTCGTAAAGCCGATGAGCAGCAGCATTACCGACCCTCCCAAGGAACGGATGCAGGCTAGAGCCAGGTGGACATTCCAAATGCATTGTCTTGTGCATCGGTGTGGAATAAAACCACGTTGGTTCGGATGGACTAGGTAGGACAGCACCCTCAAGAGTCTGTTAGGCAGTAGTTTAGTATAGATCTTGACCTCTGTCTTAATGAAGCAAACACAAGGAGATGATTGATGGAGCGCTGAAACGTTTCAGACACCCACCCCCAGTAACAGATCTGGGTTGAATCCATCATCGTTCTTTAGCTCACTTCGCCACCCCAGTTCAGACCCAGCTATATGCAAATCAGTCTTGACCCTGTGCCTCATGGGAACAGTCTAGCCTGAACTGCCAAGCCAGGTCTTCCCTAGACCGGATGCCTGTTTCTGGTCCAGGGAGGACCTGGCTTGTCAATTCGGGCTGGACTGTTCCCATGAGGCACAGGGTCAAGACTGATTTGCATATGGCTGGGTCTAAACTGGGGTGGCATGGTGAGCAAAAGAACGATGGATTTAACCCAGATCTCTTGACTGGGGGAGAATGTTTGATTTGCTCTGCATTCTGTCCATCATCTGTGTGTCTTTTGCTCTGTGTTAATGAGGCAGATGGGGCGGTACAATGCACACAGGTCTGGAGGGCGGCCTGGTTTAGGCAAGCCCACCAGCGTAGTCTGATCAATCTCCGATGGGACGTGTCCCATGTGAGCTGCCTATGTAAACATGTCCAGGATGGGTCAGAGGTTCGGGGGGTAGTAGCTCAGTGCGGATTTCCCAGTAGTACTGCATAGGAAAGCCGTCTGACCCTGGGCTCCTGCCCGTGTTCAGATCATAAAGCACTTTCCCCACCTCCTCAAGAGTGAACAGTTGATCAAAGTCATCCCTGTCCACCCTCGTTAGACAGGGCAGCGGGATATCGGCTACTAATGGGGTATCGGTCTCACACGCCCTGAAAGGCCATTCTGTGTATAGGTTACTATAAAAATGAGCAGAGGCAATTGCAGTAGCTGTCTCTACCACCACCCTGTTCTCATCCCGAGTTTTAGGAACTATCCTGGTCTCCGCGTCGTTGGTGCCCAGTTAGTAAAGTAACTTGCCCGATTTGTCTTTCCATTTGTACACTCGTCGGGGAGTGGCCATCCAACAATTGCAGGCCTTGTTGTGGGAGAGCTTGCGCAGGGAGGCCCTATCCAACGCCAGGTGACGTCTGCGCTCCATCTGTTGGTCCAGTGCCCACTGCTTCAGGGCCAATATAGAAGTCACGATTTCAGCAATTTTCGAGAGTTGCTCGCGCTCCAGCCCCAAACAAAAAAGCGGGCTAGCACCGGCATGGATGCCTTGCAAGTCCCCCACAGCACACTTGAAGTGCCACTGTACCCTTGTTTATATCTAGTAACGCCTGAAGTTCATCCGATAGATAGGAGGAGAAGGCCTCTTCCGTTAGAAACCAAACGCTCAGGCGCCATATAGGCCGGTTTCTTTCCGCTGGGACCCCCAAATGTAATGTCACCGGAGTGAGATCGGAGATCCCCAGTGGGAGTATCTATGAACCATTTGTGTGTATTAGGTCGGCTGCCGAGAGAAATAGGTAGTCAATTGAACCATGTGCTGCCTAGGTTTGGGTATATTCCCTTTTCACAGGGTGCCAAAGTCTCCAAACATCAGTAAGTCCCAGCCCCATGTCTCAATTGGACAGGCCTCTCCCCATCCACTGCGAAGCGTTGATGGGCCCTTGCCAGTCGTGGGTGGTCATAATATTGTTAAAGTCCCCCCTTCTACCCCTCCTTAATTATTGTTAGCCTATGTGGCAGGGCCAGGAGAAGTCCTTTAAGGCTCACTAGTGTGGAACGGGTCAGTGCAGGTGGACCGTGCATACAGATCACATTAAAAGGGGGACCCTCCAGAGACCCCTCAAGAATTACATAGCGTCCATATTCATATCGGGAGACCCTTGAGACCACCATGGGCAAGGTTTTGCGCTGGAGTATGGCCACCCCCTTGAGCCAAAGTAGTACCCAGCATGGAACACCCGGTCATATCCTTTATAGGCCAGGAACAAACACATAGTACCTTGAAGATGGGTCTTCTGAACCATCAATTTCATTAGCTTTTTAAACTTATAAAATATTTAAGTGACATTTTTAGCTGCCTTCATTTTGAGTACTCTGTTGTGTGATGATTTATTCTCGTCTCCACAAATAATAAAATGCACAGCACAATTGACAAACTTATTAAAAAATCTCAATAGTAAAGCAGCAACATCAGTGAACTTATTTTAAATTTCCACTTTTTAGTGCAAGCATGTGACAACCACATTTAGGTTATTTTGTGGCTTACGCTTGCAAACAAATGGCACGAATAGACATGTGGCCTATACTTCTTTCACATATGCTCACACTTAACTCAGTCAACTACTCACTTCCCTGTCCATCTCAAGCCGATTATCATCATACTTTTTGAGTGGCATATAATTTCTTTAACACCTTACTTCCATAAACCTATTTATTGCACGATGATTGATGTCACTTGTGAAATTTGTTATCAAGCATTTGTAAAGCGTGGAGCTGCCACTACCATGTCCTACTAGTACTCCGTGATATTGATCGAATGTATGATGGTATCTGAGATGTGATTAGTAGTGCCTGACAGGTTAGGAAATGAACTTCATGGTTTACCTAGCATGCACAATTCAGTTGTTTTCTAGGGTTTCGGTCGCAACTGTATCATCGGTTTAACTGAAGTTAAACATGTTCTTTAGAGTTAACGTCATTGATGATCTCACACGTCACATTACCATTGTCCTCATCAATGAGATCACTAAAGTGCGTTAACTCCCCTTCACCCTAGAGTTCTCAAGGCTGAGCTTTTTGTCCCCTGCTTCGTTGGCTCTGCGCACTCAGTATGGTCAATACCCATTCCTATAGAGTTCCAAGGACTCCATGTTTCAATAAACTCTTATCACAATTTCTTATCTTCAGCTGTGCTCCAGCAGAGTTCATTGGGCTTGACTGTTGCCTATCGTTCCCTCTTTTTGGTGATACATCTGATTACGCTTCCCCTCCAGACATATTTGGGCTGTATCCCTGCAGAGAAATCTAAAATGGACAGGTTTCTCATACTCCTTTGGTGGACTTTATACACATTGGAAGGAAAGGCATTTCGATTTCAGTAGACTTTCCAGAGAATTTGCATGGAGTTTGAGGGAATTCCTCTTTAGAACACCCCCACACACTGTATAACCGCAATTGGTAATTATGATAATAGGGACTTACTATACCTTAACTTCCTTAGCCAATTATTGAATATCTGGATTATATATAATCATAATTGAACATTAATGACAATCCTATCTTACATTTGTCTTCAGATCTGCAGAGTAATGTAAAGAGGCTCTTCATACCTTGGTAAAACCCTTGTGACTGGACCACTGGCTTATCTGTGGAATTGTCCTTGAAGCAGGACCTGCCCTCCATTACTGCCCCCAGAGCCTGCTGTGCTTAACCTTTGGCCCTGATCAACAGGCTCTCGGTGCAGCATCTGACCCTGGGCCCTTTCTTGATCTCACCACCACATCTCCATAGGTAATTCTGAGTATGGTCTTCAGCAGAGCCAAATGAACCCTGTGCACATGTCGCGACCTTCAACCAGGCACTTCCCTCATCGTTGTCATGTGTGATGTTATTTCCAGCCTGGGAAGGAGTCATGTCTGCTTGGTTAGCCATAATTGGCAACTCGCAGGGGTTTCTAGGTGTTGATTCATAATGTTCCTTTAACTGAAGATTTGTTTTCTATAATAATTCCTCTAATTTGTTTATTTTATGTTATTTTGTGGTGTCAAGAAAGAATCATTACTTTTATTTAGGGAAGTTTTTCCAGTTATTTTTTTTTTTTTTTTGCACATAATCTGAAGTATCTGTAGTCTCTGGGTTTGCAGTCCCTCTTCCTCTTAAGGCTGTTGCTTACAGTGGGAGATAATGTCCATCAGGTTGAGGGTGCAGTGCATGACCTTCTGCCATACCATATGCCCAGTGCACCTTCCTTTCAAAGACCCAACTGGATACAACCTTCATCTGCATGTTGCAAGCATTCAGCAGGCTATTGCTGCAGGATGTGTCTCTTTGCACACTACTCTACCCACCTTTCCCACTACGCATATCTTCCTTATTCTCATGCACCATGGGCTCTCGGTGTAGGGTTTGAACTTCAGGAAAGTCCTGCACCCATTGTCTTTCCATAGAGCTTGCCCTGCCTCGCCTACTATGATGATGATGATGATGATGAACTGCTGCCGTCGGGCATGGTCTCTGACATTTTATTTTTGGAACACTTTCGACAGAATTGTCATGCAATGATAAAGTTATAAGCAACACATAAATGCTGTTTTGACTGCAAGAAGCGCCAGTATTTAGAAGTGCCAACAGGTACGTGAAATGGGGTCTGTGTGTGGCTTACAGTAGTTGCTGTGCTCCGAAGTATCTCTAAAGTGACGCATAACTCTACAAAATTTCAAAATGAAAAGGTTTGTATAAGTGGTAGACATAAGGGGAAGGGTTAATGTTTGGGATAAAAGGTAGAGAGCTCCAGGAATGAGCCCATAGCTTTACTTTGAAAGTAAAAACTTGCAGCATTTTCATGGGTTATTTACATGCTCTTGTATTGTCATTGCATTTATATAGTGCTTACTACCCCTGACGAGGCGTCGAAGCGCTTTTTCGGCGAGTAGCACGCTACTCCGGGACCCATAGAGGATTAGTGTTGAATTAGTATAGTGAAACATGCAAGTAAATTTTAAGTGGTGGATAGGTTAGTCGGTTATTTGGATTCGGAAGGATAGCAGAAGGATAGAAGAGGAAAAAAAAAGGTTTGTATTTATATAGCGCTTGTTACCCCTGATGGGGTGTTGAAGCACGCTACTCCGGAAACCCATAAAGGATTAGTGCTGAATTAGTATGGTGAAATATGAAAGTAATTTGAGTGGTGGATATTAGTCAGTTATTTGGAGTGAGAAGGGTAGCGGAGGGATAAAAGGGAAGAAAGGTTTGCATTCATGTAGCACCTGTTACCCCTGATGGGTGTTGAAGCGCTTTTCTGGCGAGTAGGGCGCTACTCCGGAACCCATAAAGGATTAGTGTTGAAAATTAGTATAGTGAAGTATGAAGTAATTTGAGTGGTGGATATGTTATTCAGTTATTTGGATAGAGAAGGGTATGTTGCGGGATAGAAGAGGGAAAGAGGTTTGTATTTATATAGCGCTTGCTACCCCTTGATGGGGTTTTGAAGCGCTTTGTTGGCGAGTAGCACGCTACTCTGGAACCCATAAGGATTACTGTTGAATTAGTATGGCGAAACATGAAAGTAATTTGAGTGGTGGATGTGTTAGTCAGTTATTTGGATTGAGAAGGGTTGGGGAGGGGTAGAAAAGGGAAAAAGGTTTGCATTTATATAGCGCTGGTAACCCTGATGGGGTGTTGAAACGCTTTATTGGCGAGTAGCACGCTACTCTGGAACCCATAAAGGATTAGTGGTGAATTAGTATAGTGGAATATGGAATTTGAGAAGTGAACATGTTAGTCTGTTATTTTGATTGAAAAGGATAGTGGAGGGACAGAAGAGGGAGTTTTTTTTTTTGAGGTCATAGCAGTAGGAGGAGGCTTTTGGATGAGTAAAAAGGGGTTTTTGAGGGGAAGAGTCAAAGGGAAGAGTTTAGAAAGGTTTGTTTTGGGGGATCGGTATAGTAAAAAGAGATGTCAGATGATGCAAGGAGGGGTAGAGTAGGAGAGAGTCTAGAAAGGGTTATTTTGGGGATCATAGTAGTGGTATGGGGTTTGGGATAAATGAGACAGTGGATGTAGAGGATATATTGATAGATGTATAGGGTGAGAGATAGGGTAGTGCATTGGAAAGAGTAGTAGAAAGAAGTTTGAGATGAGTCAGAAGGTTGGGCCAGAGGATATATTGAGAGAAGTATAGGCTGAGAAAATAGGGTAGTGCATTTGAAATGCTAAATTAGAAGAAAGTGATAAATATATAGATCCATAAGTACATTGAAAGTATATAGATGCATAAGGGAGGTAAGTATATATAGATTAAAGATATTGATAGAGGTACAGGATGAGAAATAGGGTAGTGCATTGGATATGCTTTTTCAGGAGAAAAGTAACAGACACACAGATCCAAGTACATGGAAGGTACATAGATGCACAATGGAAGTAAGTACATGTAGACCAAAGATGATTTGTATTTATTTATTTATTTACAACAACATAATTATTCTACATGTTTATACAAAGCAATACACAAAGATAGGTACATATCTGTAGTGAAAATAAATGCTTATATACAGAGGAATATGCTGTAAATTTCTGTTTGCGTATGGTGCTTATGTGGGGAAGAGCCAATTCTTGAGTAGTTTTCTGACGATAAGGTGGTTGTCGGTGGATCTTATGTTGGGGGGGGGGGGAGGGGTAAAAAGTTCCATAGTTTGGCTGCTTGAACAGAGAAGGATGTACCACCCATGGTTTTTTTCTTGTATCTTGGGATTTTGAGGCGAGATGCCCCTTTAGAGCGTAGGTTCCTTTGTTGAATGTGTTTGGTGATTTTATTCCTGATGAAGAGCGGTCCCATTCCATGTATTGCTTTGTGGGTGATACAAAGTAGCTTGAACGTGGACCTTCTGGCAACCGGTAACCAATGAGGGGCTTTCAGGGCAGGTGAGATGTGGTCTCGCGGTTTGATATGCAAGAGTAGTCTGGCAGCCGAGTTCTGAATCCGTTGTAGTCTTTTCATGGTCATTAAAGGTGATCCGTGGTAGAGGCTATTGGCGTAATTGAGTTTGGACAGAACAAGGGAGATGGTAGCTTGGACCTTGTGTGGAAATCCCAAATGAGGGAAAATTCGTCGCAGCGTTTTTGTAGTGACAAAGCTTGATCTTGCTAGTTTGTCCACTTGGGCATTCATCGACAGCTTGGAGTCAGTGGTCATTCCGAGGTTTCTTACTTCCTTCAATACTTTAGGTGGTGATCCCAGTTCATCAGGCCAGGCGGCAAGCGGGTCGTAATGTTTCCAATCGCCACACGTGAGTATTTCCGTTTTTGAAGCATTCAATTTGAGATGGCTCCAAGTCATCCACTGATCCACGGCTCTGAGACAACTGAAAATTGGGGATTTTTCAATGTCTTTGGGGCATTCCAGTTGAAGGAGTATTTGCGTGTCATCTGCATAGTTATAGCACGTGAGGTGAAATTGATTGATCAGTACCGGTAATGACTTCATGTAGATGTTGAAAAGCATGGGTAGGTGTTTTCTGCCATCAGTTGGCATTTTCCATCTCTCTGAAGATCACGCCACCCTCACCAGGGTGGCGGAAGCTCACCTTATGCACATAGCCACAAAAATAACTGTTTCTGCTGGCTTCACAACAGTTCACATACCTTAATCAACAGCACAAAATGCCAGGTAAAGCATAATGTTCAGTGCCTAATAGTCATTTAGTTTCCACATACGTTTCAGTAGTTTTATTCTCCAAGAACCGTTACTGAACCGAATGGTTGAACTACACGAGATTAATCCTAGAAAGCCCACCCAGACCTTTTTTTAATACATATATCACAAAATCTACTGAATGTATTACACCGAAGTTAAACAAGAATCTCTTCTGAACAGTATTTGTTTATGCAGGATATGCAAAGAAAAAACATTTATTTGATGTGACTATGCTTTCCACCATAGACAAACGTATGCTTCTTTCTAGTCTGATGAAACGCTGTCCTCCAGTACCAAGGGGATATCTGTAAAGCCGCAGTAGTCTGGAAAAGTCTTTCATGGAGTGCCTCCCTTTGGTACTAGTCTTCTTAGCTGATGAAAACAAAAGTCTTCTTAATATTTACCTCTACCAATCGCGGAATGAGCCAGGATTCTGTGTGCTTCTTTTTCAATCCTGTCGTACAACCATTTTTGTTTGACCACAGTTTACTCTTCTTGACTTTTCAGAGAACGTGTTCTCCAATTTACAGTTCTTTCTCCCGTAACCTAAGATTGTGAAGAAGTGCTGGCCCTTCTTTAGTCGGATTAGGTGCTGGCACATCCAAGGTGCTTATAAGAAGGCATGAAGCTACAAGAGGCTAAAGCATCATATTGTAAGACAATAAGTATCCCTTCCGGTGGGCGATGGCTCCTCGGAAGCTACAGTAGGACCACTTGTACACCACCTGATAACACACCCACTATTTTAGGGGTGGGAAGGGAAAAGAACCCTTTTCTTTAAATAACCCTCATCCATTCTAATAGTGGCATGCTTCATCATCGGGTTCATCCTGACTCCTAAAGGTCAGGGTGGGCTCAACCGTATTCCAGGGAGCACTTGTGAAAATAGGGTATAAGGGGGCGTAACTTTAAAGTTAAAATTCCTCACCTACTTCTAAAGTGTCCTTTATTAATTGAGTTGGCGGGAAGAAAATAAAATATACTATCGGGTATGAGGATATGATGGTCCTATGACCCTAGTTCACCAACATGTTTCAGCCCTGTTTTATCGGCCTGTGTGAGGTCCTGGGCTTTCGTCAGGGTGGGTAGCGAAGAGGTCACTCCCTCAATGACGTGACTAACGTGTAGTACTTTGTTAATGGCATGCAAATAGCATGCATAAGGTTCATAAGGCGTGTACTTGCAGCTGTTGGGAATTACCTGTAACAAGAACAATTGATACAACCATGGTTACTGCATTTATCGTGAAATTACAGTGTGTATCCAAAATAGTGATTTATACCAATAAGGTCCCAGGGGTACATTCAATCTTGTAGCTCATAAATAACTGTATGTAAGGGAGCATATCATCGTTTGTGATCTCATTCATACATTCATACACATGCATGCACTGATGCATTATTCAGGCATATTGACTCATCATATTTACATATAGTGTAGCGACATAACAAGAGTGTTTACGCCGCTAAATCATCCCTGCTGGTTACGGCCCTCTTGTGAATTCATACCTTGCGATCTCATTAAAATCAACCACCATGCTTGATCACTGCATTAAGGAATGTATTACAAAAGAGAATGTTTTTTGTGAAATTCGGCATAGGAAACTCACCCAACTTGAGTGGAAAAAATGCTCCCCGGGGGCATGAGTGGGAGGCCTTGTAGTCACACTCCATAGGGCGGGGGATGTAAAATAGCAATATAAGTATAAGGTCCCTCCTAGAGGTAAAATGTAGCACGAACAGGGCGTAGGTTGCACCGAGTTCTGAGGGGCTTGGAATGTACTTACTTTGTCAAAGGTCCCATTACGTCTGTCTACCTAGTTGAGACTCTGCTCCCCTGCTTTCAGTCGGTGGATGGCCGAGGCAATGTGTGTTAAATATTCTTTGGTTAAGGGTCAGCCCTGTGTTCGTGACCCGTTTCGCCTTCGCACGTAGAGATGCCCCTTGTGACTCACAGTGTGCTCATACACTGCTTAGGGAGGCTTGTCTGTGGGCAGGGGTCTAGTATCAATAGTTCGCATAGGGAGGCTGGGCTACCAGGTGTGTAGGCCTTCCCTGGCAAGCTGACGCAAGTGCGCCTATGTGTACGTAGTGCCTGGCGTCATCCACTGAGATCTAATGCGGTGAAGGATAGGGCATTTCTGTAGGGCGTGGCCAGCCCTGTTCATTATTGCTTATTTAAAGAGCTCCCTCTCCGTACTGTTCTGGTGCTGGATCAATGGATTGTGGTTAATGTAGTAAGCCTGTCTGTGTTGCAATTGTCCCTGATAAAACAGCCTGAGCGGGTATGGGGGTCTCCTAGCTACAGGTATTGTTGATAGAGACACCAGGTCCATTATATAGCTCGATGGCATGCGATCAGGAGTGTCTACACTTTTAGTGGGTTGAACATAAATGAATGTAACCGTTCATGATACAGAACTAAGTTGGTTCCAGGGAATGTTATCATTCAGTCCTTTTTTATGTGTTTGTAATCTGTATACCCAACGTTGTTCTTTCATGAAGAGGGTGCTGCTGCCCCCAATCTGGGGTATAACTTTCTCTGTTATTGACCAGGATGTATCAGTATCACTATGTTTATTTGTAAGGAAGTGGGCTGTGAGTTTAGTTGTCGCTCTATGACATCTGATGGTACTCCTATGTTCGCTAATGCGTGTTTTAATTTTCCTGGTCGTCATGCCCAAGTATTTGAGGTCACAGGGGCAGGAGATAATGTATATTACATTACTACTGTTGCAATTTGTGTGTATTCTCTGTTCCCAGAGTGGTGATTCTGAGGTCCATAGTCTTAGTATGGGACATGGAGGGGCAGGCTGAGCAATTGCCACATGGGAAATGTCCAGTGACGGGGGCTAAATCCCATAGTGTGGTTTGGCAATGCTTGTTGCCTTGTGTACTGTTACCATGTACCAGTCTGTCTCGAATGCTTCTGTTTCTTTTGAAAGAGAAGAGTGGTTTTGAAAATGTCAATTGGTTGGATGTTAAGATGCACCAGTGTTTGTTTATGGTGCGTTTAATCATGTTGGATGATGAATTATATGTGCTTACACAGATCAGTGATTTTGGCTCTGACTCGGTTGTGGTCTCTAGCAGTGCTTCTCTCGGGATGTTATATGCTCTTTTTTGTGCTTTGGCGACATTGCTTTCCGGGTATTCACATTCTTCTTCGATTTTTTTTTTTTTTTTTTTTTTTTTTTAAAGGTTATTTGCTTCTTTCGTGTAGTCTTGTACATTAGAGCAGTTGAGTCTGATACGTAAGAATCGGCCTACTGGTAAGTTTTCTCTTGGAGCTCACGGATGAAGACTGTTAAAGTGTAATAGGCTATTATGGTTTGTGGGTTTTGTGTAGAGGAAGTTCTCAGTTTACCGTCTTCTGCTATAATGTTAATATCTAGGAAGGCCACCTGTCTTTTGTTCGAGGTCATGGTAAACCTTAGGTATGGATTTCTTTCGTTGAGCCATGTATTGAACATTTCACGAGTAATATTGTTATCGCACCAGATCACCAAAATGTTGTCAATGTATCGCGTCTCAAGGCGTATTTGGTCCATATGTTCTGTTTTTCGAACCAGCTCATATACAGGCAGGCTATACTTGGGGCAAAAGTACTGCCCATTGATGTCCCGTGTCATTGTAAGTAGATTAGGTTTTCATAGCTGAAAAAGTTCTCTGTTGGTGCCAGTTTTGCTAGCTCCATGACCCTGCTGATAGGAGCTGTCCATCTCCAGTCTTGTTCCTGTAGGAGGTCCTTAATTACTTTTAGACTTTCTTCCTGTGGAATGCTTGTGTATAGAGCCTCTACATCGAGGCATAGTAATGTTTCATATGTAGGGTCGTACTCTATTTCTTTTAGTGTGGTCAGTTGATGTTTGGTATCTTTTATGTAAGATCTGGCCTGTGTTACCAGTGGTCTCAGGAACCAATCTGTATTATCCGCAGAACGCCTATCCGATTCCTTACTTATCAAAATTAAGAAAAGTGAAGACACACTTAACAGCCAGATCGAGATCATAATTTACAAAAAGAAATTGGAAGAAATCAACAAAGAAATTACAGAACATAAAGATTTCCTATTGCAGAGCAAAATCCCCAAACAGACCTAAAAGATTCTCACATGAACGGGTCTATCCCAACATCAAAGATGACTACAACAAGAAAAATGAGTCCGATACTGATTCAATAAGAAGGAGTGACCCTGGATCTACATCCTCCGAAACAGATGACTGGTTAAGCTCCAACTCCAATAGAAACAGGAGAGGAAGACTTGGACAACAAAGAGGAAGTCTTCCCTATGCCACCTACCACCAACCACAGTTGATGTTTTGGCCAGGTAATTACGTCCCCAACCATATGCAGGCCCTCCACCACCGCAACAAATCCCCTTCTTCCACCTTAACCAACATTTTTTAGAGAGCGGCGGCAGGAGAGGGAGAAGAGGACGAAGATGAGGAAGACGTGTCCAATGGAACAACGAAGACCTGGAAGGAGCCAGCACACTGAGCCGGACCCGGGACCTGCAAAAACCAGGCCCGAGCAATCAATGAATATGGTCGTCAACCTCTCGAATGAAGTACTGACAGAAGACGAGATAACAGTTCTGAATAAAGGTCTAGGATATTTCCCTACTACAGACCTGGACAAATTCAAGATAAGATGTGAACTGGCGGAATGTTTCAGAAAAATACGTATTAAAGTATTCTTTCAAAACAACACCCCCATGGATACGACTGAAGGTCACATCACCTTGAAAAAGAAATCTAGCTTTAATCCTCCACCTTCAACAATACACCCGGTAGTGTGGGCCTTTGACGAGGCAGTAATTAAAGATATAGAGACATATCAACCCAATAAAACGACGTACCGGAATCTATCAAGATATGAGACCAGAGCGCTAGATTCCCTCAGCAAAAAGGATCACATCGTGATAAAACCAGCCGATAAGGGCATAGCAGTTGTCATACAGAATAAAGAAGACTACAGACAAGCTTGCCTAACCTTACTGCAGGATAAAAGGCACTATTCTATTCTCCCTGCTGACCCCACCAGCCGAATACAGAAAAGAATCTGCAATCTTGTGGAGGAAGCAAGTGAAAAAGGCTGCATAACAAAGAAAGAAAAGGACTTTCTCATCACAACCGAACCTAGAACACCACGGTTCTATACCACCCCTAAAATCCATAAAGGAAGGATGCCCCCACCTGGAAGACCTATTGTGTCCGGTATCGGTTCAATACTAGAGCCACTATCTCAATATACCTGGAAACCGGTCCCAGGATGCATGTTTCCGGTCCAGGAAAGACCTAGTTTGGCAGTTCGGGCTGGACTGTTCCCATGAGGGACAGGGTCAAGACTGATTTGCATATGGCTGGGTCTGAACTGGGGTGGCGAAGTGAGCTAAAGAACGATGATGGATTCAACCCAGATCTCTGACTGGGGGTGAGTGCCTGAAAAGTTTCAGCGCTCCATCCATCATCTCCTTGTGTTTGCTTTAATATTAACACTACCATTTCTTGAACACCTGCTTGAAAAAATGGTCTCGGTTTATCCTTAAGTCACACATCTTGAGCAACTTTATTTGAAACTCGTACCACTCACGCTTTCACCCAGACTATAGCACAGAGTCAACCCCCCTAAAAGTCATCAAGTACATTCTTTGCAGGTTAAAATGTGGTGATGCTTGTCTGCTGGTACTGCTGGCTGTATTAGCAGAATTTTACATCCTTGACCATGGTATACTCCTGGACGCGCTCTTTACCAGAATAGGAATGAAAGGCACATTCCTAAATAGGTTCAAATGCGTTATCATTTGTAGATTTCAATTTGTGAAAATAGATCTATTCAGATCACAGAATCCACTGAGGATACCGGACATATTCTTACTCGTAAGGTACTGAATACCTAAAAATATTTCTGGAACATCCCTCAATCTGGATGAATGCTTTTCCCTTAAACTAAACCTTGTTGAAACTAAATTTCTACTTTTTCATTCATTAACCAGCCCATCTCCCGTCCAAGTCTGGTTCTCAAATCTTAATGAGTTTCAACACATCCCTAGTCTCTTCATCAAAATCTCTAGGCTTCCCCCTGTTTCTAAATATTACCATGGTGGTACATATCAGTAAACTGGCCAAAACCCTCTAACACCTCTCAGAGCCACCCCGCATGCAGCTGTTTATCTGATCAGATGAGCAAAGCAGTCAGACAACATCACTGTGAGGAGGACGGAGACAGAGCACACCGGAAGTGCCCGGCGGAGAATGCCGACTCACCAACCAAACCGGAAGAGGTTCGCGGTCTAGCGTCGGCCGGGAAGAACAAGGAGAGACCCCTGACGTCATCAACCGTGGACAGGATAAAAGACGTGGAGACGGAGATCGAGGCGTTCAAGGCGGAGGCGGAGAAGGTGAAGGAAGAGCCGAGGAGCAAGAGAGACGAATCAGAAAAGGAAGACGAGGATGACGAAGGCGAAAGGGCGGAGACCCAGGAGAGCGTGTTGTACACTGCGACCAAGTCCGGTGGCCCACAGGAGAGAGAGGACGCCCCGGGTCCCTACGCCACGGCCCTGGACACGGGCCGTGGTTCAAGGCGAGTACCATTGAGAGGGTCTTTTTGGTGGGGGTGGTGGGGAGGCACGGGGAACTAGTACACGTGAGTTTTGTTTTTAAATCCCTGCACCCCGTCGGTTTCCCTCACGCTTCCCCTCCCTCACTACCCATTTTATGGTGACGGTAGCACACAAGGAGGAAACTCGAAACCCAGTAGTAATCCCTGGTTATATTTTGTTTTCTTTCGTTTCCTATCGCATCTGGACCTGAGGAAGTGACCAGGTGGACCCAGACGCCACGATATCCCGAGGGCCTGAAGAGAAGACCGGGAGGAACCGTGGATCACTCTGTCCTGTGATACCTACCCATTTGTGAAGACCTTTTGAGATTTTGTTACTGTTATTTGGTCTAATTACCCCGAAAAAAAGGGGCAAAGCAAGGAAAATAAAACCCCTTACAAACTTACCTGGCGTGTCCCGTGGTCCCTTCTGCCTCGCCCCTACAATCACCTTCATACTGAAACACCACCATTGTCTGCCTATGGGGACGGGGGGGGGGGCAAATATATTTCAAGATTGCTTAACTTACAATGCTTTTTATTTAGACAGATTTTCCTACCTAAATGATAAACTGCTACTCACTGGAGGAAAAAGAAACATCAGGACTGAATCTTGACCACTGGTAGAGATTTCAAAAGTGAAGAAAAAATAACTCTGAACCAAGCCTTTCCCTGCTTGGACCCGTTTGTCCCATAGACTCTGGAACAATCTCCCTGGAAATCTTTTTTTTTTTTTTTAAACTTTATTTTCAATTTTCAGAAAAACAAAAAGAAACAATACATTGGCATCAATAAAGAACGTATGCATACACATCATTAAATGCAAGTACAGTCGCATGAGACACCTGGCCGAACCAAAGAATGTAGGTACAAGGGGGTCTGGAAAGCCCTCCAGAAGCCCAGCCCAAAGGGACGAGGTCGACAGGCAGGGCAGGGCAATCCCCAATATCATGCGCCCCATCAAGGTTAAGTGTCGCTTTCCTCCGCAGGGACAATCCCCCCGGGGAGTTCTGCATCACTCTGCTCACTCGCAGTCGCCTCCCGTGAGGGCGAGTCCCCCTCCATCAACCCAGAGGCACACAGGGTCCGCCAAGCTAGCAGGTCATCCTGCAATTTCTCATCCCGCCGGGAGAGTTGCATGTGTACCTCTTCGGCCAGTGACCACTCTCGAGCATCCCTGAGCCAATTCGAAAGATCAGGGGCCCTCTGCCCCATCCAAGTTATTGCCACCCTACGCCTGGCGAGCACCAGCATCAGCTGTAGGAGTTTATAGGAGAGTTTCTTCCTCTTGGGCCTACGAACCATCCCCAGTAAACAGTGCAAGGGGTCGAGATCCACCTGAATCCCCGTGGCGGCTACCACCCTCGTCACCACCCCCGTCCAGAACTGTGCCACCAATGGACATTGCCACGCCAAATGTAGGAACCCGGCGTCATCTGCGGCACAGCGAGGGCAACCAGCGCCCCTGGTACTGTCAATGCGCCTCAAAGACACCGGGGTAAGGTAGGTGCGATGCAGATAGTTAAAGTGTGTAAGTCGGAAGCGGGCATTGCATGAGACAGTGCGAGTAAGGGAACCAATGCGCATCCACTGTGCCTCCCCCAGCGGGGTAGCAAGGTCCCGCTCCCAGGCAGCCCTAGACGGTGGGACCGGCGGGGCAGAGTCCTGTTTCATTGCTGCATATAGAAGGGATATCAAGCCGCGCCCCTTTCCACACATAAGTATAACATCCAGCGTACGTGTCAACGGTGGAATTTCTGGGTATTGCGGCCAGGTGATTCGCGCTACCTCTTGTAGTCCCCCAAACTGCAAAAATTGGCCTTGTCCCAGGCCAAAGCTATCTACCGCCTGCTCATATGTAAGAAAGGTTTCGTTGGGATACAGATCGGCGAGGACATCGCACCCACCCTCTCTCCAGGCCCGGAAAGACACGGACCGCTCCATGGTCATAAATGGAGCCAGTATCCAAAGCGAGAGCTCCCTGTGAAAGGGCGCCCTTCGAAGGACCCTCTCCACAAAGTGTTGCCAGACGGCGGCTGTGTGCCTGACAGCATAGGGGAGACCCACCTCAGACCCCGCCCCTTGCATCAGTGCGACCTGCAACGTCTGGGTGTCCGCCCTATCCATCAAGAGGCGCTTCTCCCAATTGTCTGTGTCAGTAAACCAACGGGCCGCATGTTGGAGGTGTGCGGCATAATAGTAGAGGTCAAAGCGAGGGGCCTCAAGACCGCCCTCCTCATAACTACGGACAATGGTTCGAAGGGCCACCCTACTGCGCCGACCTGCCCAGAGCAGAGACGTGAGCAAGGAATTAAGAGTTTTGAAGACCCGGGGCGGCAAAGGGCACAGGGAGTTCTGTATCACATAGAGCACCCAGGGGAGCATCACCATTTTAGAGATGGTGAGACGACCCATCAGGGAAAGTGGGAGTGTATTCCAAAAGGACACGGAGTGCCGCAGTGACGCGGTCCATGTTACGGGCCAGCGCTTGTTCATCTGTCAGGGTCACCTGTATACCCAGGTAACGAAATGCCGTCCGCTCCCAACGCAGCTCCAGGTCCGGTAGGTCCTCAGGGGGCACCATAGCTAGTCCCGCCAATGGGAACACGAGGGACTTATCACGGTTCAGTCGCAGTCCAGAGACCTCTCCAAACCGGTCAAGGTGGTGCAGCAGCACCGGTAGGGCCTCGCGGGGAGAGACCAAGTAGAACAAGGCATCGTCCGCATATAGAGAAATGACGTGAGTCGTATCCCCTAGCCTAATACCCCACTGCGCCATGTCGGCTCTAATCTGAACCGCGAAAGGCTCTATAGCCAGAGCAAACAAGAGTGGGGAGAGGGGACACCCCTGTCGTGTACCCCTCCCCAGCCGCCACTCCTCGGACCGCGCACCCCCGAGCTTGACTCTGGCGCAGGGGGCCGTATATAGTAGACGAACCCATTGACAAAACTGAGGACCCAGTTCCACCACCCGCAAGACCTCGAGCAGATACTCCCAATCGACCGTATCAAACGCCTTGGCGAGGTCAACAGAGACCAACACCATCTGCTCCTCCCTATCCCGCACCTCATGGAGTATATGAGTCAGTCGCCGCAGATTCATGGACGTGTTACGTCCCGGTATGAACCCACATTGGTCCTCGTGGACCAGTCCGGGCATGTGCGGCGCTAAACGGGATGCCAACAATTTGCAAAGAATTTTTATATCTGTATTAAGCATCGTGATCGGCCGATACGACGAGGGCTCATGCGCGTCACCCCCTGGCTTTAAAATCATACATATTTCCCCCTGTGTCATACTGGGCGGGAGGATGCCGCGTTCAAAGGCCTCGTTGTAGACCTGCAAGAGAAAGGGGGACAGGACATCAGGGAACGCATGATAGAACTCGGACGGAAAGCCATCGCCACCCGGAGATTTGGCTCGCGGAAGCTGCTTCAGCGCGATTTGAACCTCGGCGAGCGAAATTGGGTCATCCAGTTCCTCCCGCGCCTGCTCAGATAAGGTGCTCAGGGTCAGCCCCTGGAGATACGGGAGATAGGTTGCCGCCCCCACTACCGGATCTGCTGTGTACACCGCCCGCAGATGCGACCGAAGGACCCGCAATAGCCCCACCTGTGAGTGCACCAGGCACCCAGCAGAATCCCTTAGGGCCTCAATAGCCGCGGGGACATGTTCCCTACGGAGGATCCAAGCCAAGAGGCGACCTGACTTGTCCCCCTCTCTATAAAGGCGTTGTCGATAGCCTGTGAGCGTGTATTTATCCAGCCTATCCAGGACGTCGTGAATACGCTCCTGGATCTCTCGTTCCCCCCCTCCCCCAACTGTGGCAGTGTTACTCGAGGTCTGTACCTCCAACAGTCGGCCCTCCTCCGTCTGTAGCTCGCGTTGGAGTTGTTTCCGTACCCCATACGTCACACTCATACATGCCCCTCGGACCACCGCTTTTAGGGCTTCCCATTTTGTGGCCTGCGATTGGGCTGTTCCCTCCCAATTTAGATCAATGTAGTCAGAAAGGGCAGTAGTCACGTGATGGCGCCCCACCTGATCCTCAAGAATCTCAGCCGGCAACCGCCAAGTCCGCAATCTGCCCCGCGGTGCTCCCCAGTTCAGTACACACGCCACCGGGGAATGGTCAGATAGGAATCGTGCCAAGTGGGTCACCTCCAGAGACACGGTGACACCAGGATTCGCGAATAAGACCCTGTCCAGGCGGCTATGTGTGTTGTGTGTGGGTGAATAACAAGTGTACACTTTCAAAGTGGGGTGACTTTGACGCCATACATCTTGGGCCCCCAAATTCCCCATTACCTCCCGGAGTTTCACCGTCATTCTAGGCTTCGTCCCTGCGCGGGGGGAGACCTATCCAGGACAGGATCAAGGACACAATTGAAATCACCCAGCCAAAGCAATGGAACCTCCAGTTCCGTGACCAGTAGCTCCTGTAGAGACTGATAAAACCCCGGGTCATCCGTGTTGGGCGCATAAGTATTCACAAGTGCCACATCTTGACCATCCAATTTAGCTCGAAGGAGGAGATACCTCCCCTGGATATCAGCTTCGACATATTGAACAACGAACGGAACCCCGGGTGCCACCCATATAAGAACCCCCCGTGCATAACTAGAGAAGGAGGAATGGAAGACCTGACCCCGCCATTTCTTTGCCAAGCGTTGGGCCCCCTCATCCGTAAGATGAGTCTCCTGGAGGCAAGCCACAGAGACCTGATGCCTACGAAGGAAAGACAGGACCCTGTATCTCTTGGTGCAGGTACCCAGCCCCCGTACATTCCAGCTCAAAATTTTAAACCCCATAGGAGTTGAAACGGCTCAAACCCGGGCAGCCCATGCCCCATGCAGCCAGAGAGATATTGCGCGCTAGTTGTGATGCATACAATGCCAATAAAAAACCAACAAATCCCCTGTAACGCCCCCCTCCCCCTACCCACGAGCAATTTACTGTCAACAAACCCCGCAGAAATGCCCTTCCCATGCTGGTGCCAGGACGTGCACAGCGATCCCATGAGCCCAACTGGGCCTAACTTTATAAGAAAGGAGAGAAATAAACTCCCCCCCCCCCACCTAACCAATACGCCGACCCCCTACCCGGCCTCACCGCACATACCAGGAGGTAGTGCCTCGGGCCGACCCACAACACCCCGATACATATGAACAAACCAAAGCAAGACTAGGAGCGGAGCCCATAGACCCAGCCATCATCGGATCCCCGAGTTCAGCAAATGCATGTACAGTCCCCTCTACCCCTCTACCCCATAACCCCCAACCCCACCCACCCTCAACCTCACATCAGAAGAAAGAAAAAACACACCACAGAATAAGATACCCGCCAGGGGGGCCCGGAAGTGAACCCACGTCCAAGGCAGATGGTAGAGAGTCAGTGCACCGGTGAGGGACTGGGGGCAAGTCCCCCCCGCGTTGCAGTCACAGCCCCCACACCAGCACCCACCAACCACCCATGGCACTTGCATTTGAGGCAACGGGCCACCGCACCCTCAGGGTGGGCCCTCCGCTGCAGGAGGCGGATCAAGAATGGTTTCCGGGATCACTAGGTCGGTGGATGAAAGGGTGTCCGGCACCAAACTCTCCTCATGCAGTCCCGCCGTCCCCCGTGGGGGAGAAGTGTCGGAGGCCGAAGAGTCCATACGTAGAGCCCCATCATTCCCCACCGTGATTCGTTGTCGTTCCTCCCGGGCACCAGCCGGCACCCGGCCCCCGCGTTTACTCCTGCGCCTGCGCCTGGGTCTGGTGCCCCAATTACTCCGGGAGATCCCCCGGTCATATTCGGCGCGAGCCTCTCCCCGGAGCTCGAGCCACTCCCAGACCTCCTCCGGGGAGTCGAAGAACTGCGCCTTACCCTGGATGATCACCTTAAGTTTTGCGGGGTACAACAGCATATACTGCAATTGAAGCTCACAGAGCTTTTGCTTGACCCCCAGATAGGATTTGCGTTGTTCCTGAACTTGGCGGGTGTAATCAGGATAAATAGATATTTTGGCATTCTCATAGGAGAGGTCCGGTGCCTCCCGCGCAGCTCTCAAGATGCAATCCCGGTCCCGATAGTTCAGGATTTTTGCGATGATAGCCCTTGGCGGAGCCCCGGGCGGCGGCGGAGGAACCAGCGCCCTGTGCGCCCGCTCCACCACAAAGACCGTCGACAGGCCCCTGGGACACAGCTTCGTCCGGATCCAATCCTCCAGGAATCGCTCCGCCTGGCCCTGCTCCGCCCGTTCCGGGATTCCCAGGACCCTGATATTACTGCGCCGGGCCCTGCCTTCCGCCTCCTCCGCCCTTCTCTCCAGCGCCCCAGTCGTGGTGGTGAGCTGGGTAACCTGATGTTTCAGTGAGGCCACCTCCCCCTGCAGTTGGACAATGTCGCTCTCTGCTGTGGAGACCTTGTCTGCCACCTTCCGCAGATCCACTCGCAGCAGGTTGACGTCTATGGAGACCGTCTCAATCTGGTTTCCCAGGGCGGTGTGAGAGCTCCGTATAGCCTCCAGTAATTCCGCTCTGGAGGGCTCGGGAGGGGGGGTGTCGCTCCCGCCGTCCAACCCCGTCTGGCGAGTGATCCTCTGCGTGGGGATACGCTGCGTAGTGTATTGGGTAATGGTATTGGGCTGCGAGGCGCGTGGGGGCTTATCCTTACCCATGTCGTAGGGCCCAAGGTGGCACCGACAGTGGCCTCCTAGTCCGAACCGGCCATGAAGGGCAAAAGTGCCCGGATATTCTCCCCCTCTCTGCTGACACAGGGCCCGCAGCAAAGCAATCCAGCGTCTAGGGATCCAGACTCACACCCCCAGAGCATCGACTCCGGCGTGGCCGCAGGCCCAGGAGATCAGGCTGGCGAACTCTGGTCCACCGCCCCTCTGCTGCTACGTCAGGACCACTCCACGGGGCCCTCTCTCAGGAGCTCCCACAGCCCCCCGGAGATGGCCGTCCAGGAACCCCCATTCCTCACAGATGGGCAGGGTCACTCCCCTCCGTCCATGAGGTCAGCCCTCCACGCCGAGCAGCCGGGGCCCAGGCGCCACTCTCCACTCCTCAGGGGCCTAAACTGTCAGTGGGGGGCGCTCAATCACAGCGCCTCGCAGCGGGCCGTCATGCGCCACCGCAGGCCTCTCCGCCTAGGATCTCCCCGCTGGGCTCTCAGCTCGACTCTCCGGCGAGTCCAATGCCCGGCAGGCAGGGACAGCCCCGTCCGGGCCGTTAAGTGCCCCGTCGCTCCCCCAGGGTCCCACAGTTAATGCGCCGCGCCCGATGGCACTCCGGGCCAACCTCCTGCCCTCAGAGGCCGCGGCACGGGGATCAGGGCCCACAGCCCACCGGAGACGTCCGGTGGGCGGGACACGCAGGAGGGCTGCTCCGGTGGGCGTCGGGCGTCGACAGGGCGAGCAGTCCCACTCGGGGCCCGGGGTCGCTCACTCGGGCGTAGGCCGCATCCCCGGTCTCGCGCAGCTACAGGCTGCCGGGGCACCAGCCGCCCAGACGATTCCGCCGGATCGGGGATCGGAGAGACCTCCGAGGTGAGTCCGGAGCCTTGCTGCCCGCTTCAGGGCTTACCGCTCTACAGTTATGGCGTTGTGGGCGCCCTTAGTCAGGATTGGGAAGGATTATTGCGGCGGGCCGGTCGGGAGCCGAAGGAGCTCACGTCCTGTCGGCCATGTTGCTTGGCCACGCCCCCAGACACAGGCCATCTCCCTGGAAATCTTAACTTGAAAGAGTCCCTCCTCTCCCTCAAGAAATTTGTAAAACCAACTATTTAAAACTTGAAAGACTCTGTTGATGACCTTATGCTCCTCGCTTAGATTTCTCGGTCTTCCTCAACCTTCACCATCTCTTTCCCCTTTATTGCTCACTGGACCTAAATGATTTAGTTCTTATCTGCTTATTCTATTGTCACATTGTATTTTGTTAGTAGTAAATTGATTTGCTATCTAAATATTTAATAAATAGAAAATAAGAAAAGAAAAAAAACTAATGTAACCATAACTACAGAAGAGCTGCACAGCAAAATGTCACAAATTGCACACATTCGTTACAGATCATTCTGTTAATTAAAATTTGAATAATTTATGTTTGCTTTATTTCTTTTTCTTCTATCTTTAGTCTATACAAATGAAGTTGTCCATGATCATCAGCAAAAAAGATCCATACCATCGGATTCTTCAGGGATTCACTTACGAGCAGATGTTAAATAAAATTAAGTCTTTTATTGATATTTTCCTAAGTGAAAGACCAAAAAACTTTTTGTTAAAGGTATGTATTTCATCAATACATTATGATTATGCAACACTTTGCACCTTACAGTTGCACAACCTGCTATGAACATTTCATAAATTATTTTGTGAACCTTTTTGTTGGAGAGGTAAAACTGTAATTATTTCATATTTTGTACTTCATTAGAGTTGGAAAGCTTTAACACCTGAGTTATACATAGTGAGTGTGCTAGTTTCTCAATTAACGTTTTTAAATCATAATGTAGAAAGATCAAAAAAAGCAGAGTTTTCAGTCCCCCCTCTGCCATTTGTTGAAAATAGCTTTTTAATTCAATCCAAGAGTTTTTGCATTTCCTTTCTTTTAGGTTAGTCTATTTGTATCTGTATTTTGATTAATGTAAAATTTTAACTGGGGAAATATTTGATAGGTTAAACTGGAAGTGCTGAAAAAACCCTATTAATTTGACCTTACTGATCCAGGTTTGGCAGCCAAAAGCAAAAGTCCAAATTCTTAGCTTCCTTTTTAGCCAATCAATCCCTGACCATTTCTCTCACTTTAAAATGTTACACCTCAGCTTGCCAACAATACTTTCATCAACACCTAATAGCTATACCTAGTTGTGAGAACCTGGAGCATTTACAGCTTTTTTTTTTTTTATATCAAGGCTCATGTTATTAGGTCATGCGTGGGCGTTGCAGCGCAAAGCGCTGCTCCGCCTCCGCGAGAGATTTTGTAAGAGAGGACTTTCAGAAAAGGGCTTTAAGCCCCGCCCCTCATTTCCATTGGCTGGCGTCACCGTTTATGGTAAACGGTGGCCTGCCATTGGAAATGAGCTTTCTGGGTTGCCTCCCTTTGGCTTTTTTGCCCGGCCCACCATGACTGGCTCTCCTGCTTCACGGCTGTCGTGAAGCAGTTTCTTATCGCAGAGGCGTGTTATGTAAACAAGCCCTGCGATCCAGTCTGGATGGGCCGGACAAAAAAGGAGGCATGGCGCCGCGTGTTTATTTTTGCATTGCGCTTTCACTTTAAAGTGAAAGCGCGATGCAAAAATAAACAGCGGCTGCCTGGCGAGCGCTTGTTTGGCTTACACTGAGCGCAGGTACTTTGGTCCTCCTTCACCCCTTACACCCTCACAATTGTCGCCCCCCCCCAGAACCTCTCCCCCACACACACACACACACAGTTACCCCGTCTCATCTTGAGTACTAAACCCCGTCCCGTTCTCTTTTAATTTATCCGGTCCTCCATGACACCCCTGCCAGCCCCCTTCGCCCCATCGTTGGTGATAGGAGCGCCTGTCCATTCGCCCTCTCCTTGCCCCCTGCGCCTGCCGTTGCAGAGGGCGCTGTGCGCCTGACTCAGGGGTGGAGGGGGCAGGGCGCTGTGACTCACACACGACTGACTGCCACAGGATGGGAAGCAGCGGCTCTTAAAGCGATGAGAGCAGCTGAGTGCCACAGTCTATGCTGGCCGGGGCTCGGGAGCAGAGCGCTGCCGCCCAAGCTCAAGAGAGACACCTCCGCCTGGAGAGCAGAGACTCCGTCCACCTCAGGAGCACTGCAGCCCCAGCTCAGGAGAGACACCTCCGCCTCGTGAGCAGACCCTCCGTTCAACTCCGGAGCAGTCGGAGCCTACCTCAAACTCCGGAACTCTGCATCCCCAGCTCAGGAGAAACACCTCTGGCTCAGGAGCAGAGCTTCCTTCCAGCATCGGAGAGCCACGGCTCCAGCTCAGGGGAGACACCCCCACCTCAGGAGCAGCGCCTTCTCCCCAGGAGCGGAGCCCCTTCCAGCTCAGCAGCACCACCACAGCTCGGCGGAAACACCTCCAGCTGAGGAGCAGAACTCCGCAGCCCTACACGGGAGAAACACTCCACGCCAGGAGAAGAACCTCCACCCAGTTCAGGGGCCCGCAGCTCGGGGGCACAGCCTCTCTACCCCTCAGCTCGGGATCAGAGCCGCCACCTCACATTTCAGGAGCACAGCCCACCACCACCAGTCAGCTCAGGAGCATCCAGCGCCGCACCTTAGGCTTAGGAGCTAAGCACTGAACACCCCCCCTGTTTGGGAGCAGAACCCCTAACCTCAGGTCAGCTCAGGAGCAGAGCCCTCAACCTTCGCTGAGGGTATAGCTGCATATCGCGCCCTAACCGAGGAGCCATGTGCCACGCTGGGGACCCCTCACCTGCTCTGCATCTAGGAGCTATGCTGCGCCTCTGGACCCTCCTGGGGCTCTGGGGGTCTTCGGTAAGTAGTACTCACTCACTTACATTGTGCCTGTTATTTGTGTTCTGTGGAGACACTCACTGTAGAATGCAGGAGGCGGGTGTAGGGCTTCATGAGGCTAAGAGGGTTCCATTAGCGCAGTAAGGATGCTGTGTGAAGGCGCGTCAGTGAGCTATAGAGAGATGGCAAGCTACAGTGACTTTTAGTGCCCATCAAGTGGGGTATGAAAGGTGGAGAGAGTGAGATGCACGTGGAGAAGAGAGAGCACGCGCGCGTAAGAAGAGGGAAAAGAACAAGCAGCAATTCAGTGCAAAGAGATGAGAGGGCAAACTAAGTGAAAGAAAGGTGAACTGAGAACAAAAGAAATTCAGAGGAAGGAGGTTTGGGGGAAAACAAAAAGGAAGGCGAGAAATAGAAATGGAGGAGCAACAGAGAGAAATAAAACGAAAAGCAAACACTGGTTCTTTGCCAATGAGTTTTTGGACAGTATTAAGGGAGTATAAGCCGTGAAAGGAACAATTCCTTTGAGCGCTGGCCCTTAGGGGGCCTGGGACAGCCAGACTCATAAAGCACAGCTAGCATTCTCTCTTGGGTGGGCGGGCATTGAGCTTAAGTTTCCATTTTAATGATAATATACAAAAAAGAAAGACGAGATTAGAGTACCGTACCACCAGTATGAATGTTTGAGTCATATGTACGTATGTGACGTTCTCGTGTCTCCGAGTATTACTTTTCTATAAACCGATGTTTTATTGAGAAAAACAAAAAGAACGCACCTTGCTTCGCCTCGTTCTTTGACGGAAGGGCTTTGTTTTATGGCGAGGCATTGCGTACCCTGCATTTGGTGGGGAAATGCAAGCTAGAGGTGTGGATTCTTCAATTCTTAGATTTCAGGCACTGCTGTTTCTTTCCTATACGGCTCAGGCGAGCTAATTTTGAGATGACGAATATCCCGTGAATAAAGGATTTTTTTTGGGGGGGGGGAGGGAGGGTGGAGCTGGACTGTATTTGAATATGCGCTCCTATCTTCAATATTGGTGCATGGATGGACGATCCATTCCAGGTCTTCAGGATAACCAATTACTCTGACTTAGGGAAACTATAGAAAATATATCTGAAGAGACTGTGCAGAAAACCTGGCCTGTGCAAGGCCCATGGTTGGACAGCCCACAGTCATAACATAACGTGTATTTCTAAATCGCATGTTCACCTAATACTACGAGATGTTTATTTTGACCCAACGGTACACATCACAACATGTTTCTGCCTCTAAAGACCAAAAGGGTCTCGGCATTCGTCAGGACCAAGCAATATGTCACTCTGCTCAATGTGTGTGAAAATTAACAATTCATAAATGCCATACTTTCACTAGTATGGGGTCTGCAAGTGGTACCTACTTCTAATTAGGTCCACATGATGCTCTAAAGATATAAGAAACAGGTCAAAACTCAGTATATTCTCTCTGTGCCCGCAATTCTTCACCACACCAGTGTCCATCACCAACACTGCAAACGTAATGTAACCAGGTAATATATCAATAATCTGTAGCCTCACCATTTCGAGACCACTTATTCAAGCATGACCTTCATGAGTCCCTTCATGGCGGGTACTAGGACTCTGAAGGGTATACAAAAGTCATTTCAAATGTCACATCAATGTAGGTAAATATCTACTTATCTACTCAGATATCGCTTTCTCATTCATAAACAAGCATTTGCAATGCAACAGGTCTCGCATTTGCGAGATTTTGAGCTGTTAGGATTTTAAATTACAATGCCTTTTATTTGTGTTGGTTTTTTAAACAAATAAATTAAAGGAATTGTCATTTACAATACTAATAGCTTAAACTCATCAAACCACTTTATTTCGGTTACTAAAAACCATAAAAGTACACCACATAGTACAATATATTAACCCCTTCGGTGCTCATGACGAGCTCAGCTCGTCATGCTGCGCAGTGCTCGTGTGCGCATGACGAGCTGAGCTCGTCATGAACCCGCCCGCTTAATGAAACGCCCCGCACAGGGCGAAAATCGGCCGCGCACCGAAGGGGTTAAAACACTTAAAAAGACACAGATCCAATTCATCAAAATAAAAACAATCTAATAAAAAAGGGAGATTCGCATAAAATCAAACTTCAACCAATTACATATAAATCAGGGCTACCATACTCAAGCAAATCAAAAGATCGACACAGGAAAAACACAATAATTCCAGGTAATAAAAACTAAGTAGTAACTCTGTAGGGTATCGGGTGGAACCGCGCTTTTTTCAATCTCACAGCAGCAACTAGAAAACTGGCAATATAAAAAGTTTCCTGCGGATTGTTCAGCAGCTGGAGATAAAACAAGGCGGGTTTCGCCTGAATAAAACCCTTTCCCTTCAAAATTGGGATTAAAAACCTCCTACGAATAACGCTATAAAATTCACAAAACATCATAAAATGCAATGTGTCCTGGGTTGAGAAATCATCACACGTACAAGGACCCAGGTCACATGGCCTACCCCAGCCTTGCAGGTTGCCTAGGGAGAAATGAATTAAATTAAAACGGAACCTAGTTAAAAGTGCACGATGGGCGGGCCTCGTAACCCATCTCAAATAGGGTTCAATCGGGGGAGGTTTTCAGTAAGAAAAATGCTCTAACAGTGGATTTTTTTATCTCAATTTCCTCCCGCTCCGCCATCAGCCCATTCAGGAAATGTGTTTTAACCCATGCCAGGTCCTCTTACTTTATTTTGTCAGGCTGGTCAAATAATTCCTGCCGCCCTAATTTAATTAAAGCGGACTTGACGTAGGCGAGCCATGGAATATTGTTAGCTCGATCCATGGAAACACAATCCTTTAAAATCATGTGATTCAGGGTTAAATCTGAGTTAAGCCAGGTCTTGAGCCAGCAAACCACCGGGGCCAACTTCAACTGATCTCCTACGTAACCCACTCCCATTTCTTGATGTATTGTGAAAGTCGGGGTTGATTGGGGGACCGACAGAAGGGAACGCAGGAACTTGTTTTCACACACCTGCACCCCCTCCATCATCTTATAACCCCAGATGGCCGCGCCATATAAAGCGATGGCCAAGCATTTTGACCTGTAGATGTTCAACATAGCATCAATTGGTTTGGCTCCCAAACGCTGGGCAAATCCATGCACGGCAGCCGTAGCCCTAGCCATTATGTTATTCTTAACTTTCTGTTGGGGTACCCAAGATCCCCTCTCATCAAAGACTACCCCTAGGTAAGTGAAGGAACTAACCCGAGTCAGCTCAGTACCTTCACAGAACAGGGTTTTGGATTTCCTCGGTTTCAAGCCCATGGTCATAACTTGTGATTTTGCTTTATTGACCACGAGATCCAACGAATTCATATAAGCCCCAAAGGAATCCAAAAGTCTTTGTAACCCTACAGCAGTGCCGGCAAGTAGCACGGCATCATCCGCGTATAGGAGTACAGGGATAACCCTGTCCCCTACTCGTGGTGTGTCCAGGCTGGCTAAATCTAAAACTTTGCCCAACTTATTTATATACAACGTAAAAAGTAATGGGGCTAATATACAGCCTTGACGTACGCCTCTACCAGATTTAAAATGCTGTGTGCATTTCCCATCCTGGTTAACCCTCACCCTTGCCGAAAGATCCCTATGGAGGTCCGCCAGGAAGTAAACTAAGCTTGGGTCTATGCCCATATCTAGCAGGTCAAGCCATAGCTTAGATCTGTTTACCAGATCAAAAGCCGAGGAGAGGTCCATGAAAGCTAACTGAAGCGACCCCTCTTTGGCTATGATGTATTTTCCTGCTAAAAGATGTAAATTAAGGCACTGGTCCAGAGTGCCTCTACCGCTTCTAAATCCGTATTGGAGATTAGTTAAAATATCATTCTCATCCAACCAGTCCATTAACTTTGTTAAAATCACTCTCCCTAAAACCTTTACTGCAGAGTCAATAAGTGAAATTGGTCTATAACACCGTGGGTCCCCTCTCTGGCCTTCTTTAAAGACCTTGATTATAATAGACGTCGACCAAGATGGCGGAAAACCCTGATGACTAGCCCTGTTGTAGACATTCGTCAAAACTTTAGCCCAGAGCGATGGGTTTTGTTTATACAGATCTGCTGGGACACCATCTGGTCCAGGGGCCTTATTACTGGCCATTTGCATAATGGCCATTTCCACTTCACCTGCGTCAAAAACCATAATAGGAGAGACCCTGCAGGGATCTAGGTTATCAGATGAATCCAGGCTAGGAATGGACTCATAAATATCTTCAAAATGTGCGAGCCATTGATCTTCTGTAATATTATAATCAACAAAGCAATTCTCAAACCCTGACAGGGCAGGTTGATTAACAATGGCCCAGAATCTAGAGCTATCCTTGAGGACCTCCACCGATAGAAGTGCATTCCAGGCTTCTTCTTTAAGTTCATTCTTCCGTTTAACCACTGCAAATTTATATGCCTTTCTTAGCCTAGCAACATGGTCTTTATCACGTGGGACCTTTTTAAGTGCAGCTATCAGTTTACGGTGGGTCTCAGAGCAATCCCTATCAAACCATCTTTCTCCCAGGAAATTCCCAGATCTTATAGGTAGGGAGAGGTCTAACTTCATCTGAGCACAAATGCCCTCAAAGGACAAAAGGACTCCCGCCCCCTGCCCAAAGTTATCAAGGCAGGTTTCGAACAGATCCCTTGCCTTATCATATAACTCCTGGAAAAACTGGTCCGGGATTACCTTAGCCCATTTTAGTCTGCGTCCTTGGTCAGATGTTTTCAGACGGGTGGCACCCCCTGGGTTCTCCAACCTCCCTTTTAGACCACAACCATTGTCTAAGACAAGAATAACGGGGTTATGGTCACTAAAATGAGTCCACTTTGCATTATAAAAAATTACCTGAGACAGCAGTGTAGGAGAGAGAAAAATAAAATCTATAATGGTATCTATACCTCTCGCTTTAAAAGTAGGAATCCTTTCCTTTGTGACGGGAAAACCTGGTTCATAAAGATCAGCTTCTGCTAAGAGTTCCTCAAGACTTTCCCCCGCCTGTGTATGTTCAAAATGAGAGGTTTGAAAGTTCAGGGGCCCTAAATAATTATCCCCCTGACAGTTCAGTTTGCAAACATGAAAATTAAAATCTCCCATAATTATAATTGAATAATAAGTGGTTTGTTTCTCTTGGTACGCCTCTAAAAAAAGTTTCAGATTAATTAAATGTTCATTTACCATAGACATAACACCAGAATTATAAAAATTAACAAACAAAAATTTCTTTGAGTTGTGTGCATTAAATTCTATTGCCAAACAATTTTGGGAACCCACATCCACCCTCCTATGAACCCCTGCTAATTTTAGGGAAAAGAGCATTAAAAGACCCCTACTTCGCTCTACCTGAGGCAGACGGCTGCGCGGGGACACTATATGAATGAAACCCATCTACCCAGAAATTATCTTCCGTATCCCAGGTTTCCTGTAACCTAATTATCTCATAATCTTTTAGCATGTTACGCCACTTGGGATCCTCTTTTTTGCTTCTCAGACCCGCAATGTTCCAGCTAATGATATGACAGTTAAGGGTTTCCCTTCTCTTTATAGCCGGGCTTCTTCTACAGATGTAGGTTAAACTCTGTTGATTGTAGGGTAACTCCCCACTAGCCACTAAAGGACTAACCTTATCATGTAAAGCAGGGTTCAATGACTCAGGCGACTGTGTGTATGTGTGCTGACATGTCTCTGATAAAAGGGGGCCATCTTCACTAGATAACGTGTGCGAGATTAGTCAACCCTGGCTGTCAAGATCAGACAAGGGGGAAAACATGTTACCCACTGAGGGAAAGGGGGCATCAATAGGCAAAGGTATTGGAGCTGGCTTATAAAAGTAGCCCAAGGGTAGTGCACAGATACTGGTGGAATTCAAGGCAAGATCTTCCTGGGCCCTCAAAATTGATCTAGCCACGAGCGGGCTGCGAAAGTTGACCACTATGCAGTCCCCCTCGATATTTTTTGATGTCATACCGACCCAGCCTACCCTTCTAGCAATAATGCATGTCTGCCACCCCGAACCTCCTATGTTTAGACAACCAATCCGCACACTTATTTCTCAACTGTAACCACGTTTCCCCCTGACCTTTCTCAAGGGTAGGGACCCCTGCTAATACTACAACATATGGACAAGCCTCTGGAGGTAGGCCTAAAATCTCCCCATTGGTATCACCGCCACCCCACCCCTGGTTTTCACGAGCCCATTATTTGGCTTTGAGGTACCTGTAGATAGATTCACCACAGGATCAGGCGCGCTGGTGGTAGGTAGCTTTTGGTGAGTACCTGCTGTGTAATATATATTAGGGGCTGTGGGGTGGACTACTTTACCACCCAACACGTTGGTCTGACAAGGAGCAACCAGCTCCTTAACTTTCCTACAAGTTATACATAGGTTACCAAGAGGGAAGCCTATATGTGCAGTAAGTGAAGTAGGATTAGTGCCCATTGCTGTTAAAGCGGGCAATACCCCCCCTGCACTATCCGTATTCTGCAAAAACTCCTTTTGATTATTCTGATTAATCACTGTAGTTTCTACCCGATCAACCCGCTCCCTAAGGGAAATAAAATTAGTATCCATATGCTCTTTTAACCGAATAAAAGCCTTGTCCAGGGTATCCATAACAATGTCCAAGCCAGAAACAACATCTCCTGCAACAGCGGAAACAGTAGCTGCAGTGACCGAGGCACTCTGAATTGATGGCAAAAAAGCAATGTCTGTCTGAGTGCTAATAGAACAGAATTGAACCGTCTGGGTCTTCGCGGCTCCAGACCCCTGTTGTTTCTGTTTATAGCCATTAGTATTGGCTCCCTTCTTGCTCCCCACTGTTGAGGTGTATTTATTTTCCTTACTGCGGGTTTTGGTAGTCCTTGCCCTTGTGCCTAAAGACGGCCCGTTTGATGCGGCCTTAGGGGTAACGGGAGACAATATGACCGCCTCTGACACCTCTGCCACAGGTACGGCAGGGGACTGGGGCTGGTTAGGCAGGCTTACAGGCATACAATCTTGTGGGGCCCCACCAGCAAGGGGGGGGACCCAATGATAGTCGTCTATGTGCAGTGAGAGAGTCTAGCGACAACCGTCGTTCGGTAAGCTCAATCTCGTGACTTAACATAGATTCCACCCTTATGATAAAAGCATCCAAGGTCCAAGCTACCCCCTTACGAATACTCATGATAGAAACCTAGCCTCACAAGTAACAAACATCCAATCAGGACCTCTGGCGCCGCTGTACCTGCAGCTTAGATGAGCAATTATCAGTGCTCTCCTTTATCCACATAAGCAGATGTTAGGGGGGGGGCCCAGCCCTGCCCCCTCCTGACTCCGGGCGTGGACGGGCCCGCCCTTGGCCCGGGCTTTGCCCGCGCGCGTCCCACGCTGCGGGAGCCTGTGCGAGCTTTAAAGCGCCGGCTGGCGCTGGTCCGTGACGCGGCTCCTGCCGCAAGGCGAACTGGTCCTGGTGGTCCCCGTAATTGGAGGGCAGCAGACAGGGCAAGAAACAGCGTCCAGAGGCTCCCGCGCTGCGGGAGCCTGTGCGAGCTTTAAAGCGCCGGCTGGCGCTGGTCCGTGACGCGGCTCCTGCCGCGAGGCGAACTGGTCCTGGTGGTCCCCGTAATTGGAGGGCAGCAGACAGGGCAAGAAACAGCGTCCAGAGGCTCCCGCGCTGCGGGAGCCTGTGCGAGCTTTAAAGCGCCAGATGGCGCTGGTCTGTGACGCGGCTCCTGCCGCGAGGCGAACTGGTCCTGGTGGTCCCCGTAATTGGAGGGCAGCAGACAGGGCAAGAAACAGCGTCCAGAGGCTCCCGCGCTGCGGGAGCCTGTGCGAGCTTTAAAGCGCCGGCTGGCGCTGGTCCGTGACGCGGCTCCTGCCGCGAGGCGAACTGGTCCTGGTGGTCCCCGTAATTGGAGGGCAGCAGACAGGGCAAGAAACAGCGTCCAGAGGCTCCCCGCTTAAGTTTCCATTTTAATGATAGTATACAAAAAAGAAAGACGAGATTAGAGTACCGTACCACCAGTATGAATGTTTGAGTCATATGTACGTATGTGACGTTCTCGTGTCTCCGAGTATTACTTTTCTATAAACCGATGTTTTATTAAGAAAAACAAAAAAAACGCGCCTTGCTTCGCCTCGTTCTTTGACGGAAGGGCTTTGTTTTATGGCGAGGCATTGCGTACCCTGCATTTGGTGGGGAAATGCAAGCTAGAGGTGTGGATTCTTCAATTCTTAGATTTCAGGCACTGCTGTTTCTTGCCTATAGGGCTCAGGCGAGCTAATTTTGAGATGACGAATATCCCGTGAATAAAGGATTTTTTTGGGGGGGGGGGGGGCGGTGGAGCTGGACTGTATTTGAATATGCGCTCCTATCTTCAATATTGGTGCATGGATGGACGATCCATTCCAGGTCTTCAGGATAACCAATTACTCTGACTTAGGGAAACTATAGAAAATATATCTGAAGAGACTGTGCAGAAAACCTGGCCTGTGCAAGGCCCATGGTTGGACAGCCCACAGTCATAACATAACGTGTATTTCTAAATCGCATGTTCACCTAATACTACGAGATGTTTATTTTGACCCAACGGTACTCATCACAACATGTTTCTGCCTCTAAAGACCAAAAGGGTCTCGGCATTCGTCAGGACCAAGCAATATGTCACTCTGCTCAATGTGTGTGAAAATTAACAATTCATAAATGCCATACTTTCACTGTATGGGGTCTGCAAGTGGTACCGACTTCTAATTAGGTCCACATGATGCTCTAAAGATATAAGAAACAGGTCAAAACTCAGTATATTCTCTCTGTGCCCGCCATTCTTCACCACACCAGTGTCCAACACCAACACTGCAAACGTAATGTAACCAGGTAATATATCAATAATCTGTAGCCTCACCATTTCGAGACCACTTATTCAAGCATGACCTTCATCAGTCCCTTCATGGCGGGTACTAGGACTCTGAAGGGTATACAAAAGTCATTTCAAATGTCACATCAATGTAGGTAAATAACTACTTATCTACTCAGATATCGCTTTCTCATTCATAAACAAATAAATTTCGTTTTCGCATTTGGCGATGCAGCGCGCGCAACGAAATTTTGTTTTATTTATTCATATGTGTACTTGCCTGTAATCGGCCGTAATCCGTAGTTTACTACCCCCCACCCTGCCCCTCCCCCGCCCCACGTCAGCGCCCGGCGGCACTCCCACCACCGACCGCTACTGAAGTCTAATGTTCCCTTCAGTTATGAATCCGCCACTCAGCAGTTGCTAAAGACTTGTGTTTAGCCAAAATGTATATTTCAGAGGAGAGATGGTATTTCAGAAATATCATGCACAGTACAGGAAGCTTCAGTGAGAGAAATAAGCATTTGCAATGCAATAGGTCTCGCATTTACGCAAGTTTCAGCTATTGGCATTGTAAATGACAATGCCTTTTATTTATGTTTTTAAAAACAAAAACAAAAATGAAAGGCATTGTCATTTGCAATGTCAATAGCTCAAACTCTCGTAAATGCAAGACCTATTGCATTGCAAATGCTTGTTTAGGTAAAATTGCCTGCCTTTCACCACAACAGAACCAAGCCTTACGTGATGTGCCTGGCTCTAGCCCCGCCTGTGCCCCTTATCTGAACTTTCAGGCTGGGGGGGTTGGGCCGTGGAGTCTGCCGAGGTGGAGCCTGTGCAGTGTTGCTGTTCTGGACACCGAGTGATCTTAATTCGTGCACATCCAGTCCCTGGCGTCTCCACAGACCACAGAGCGATGGTCACTTATGTGTAGGTTGTAATTAGGATTTTATAGGAGTATGTGTTTCTGAGGCAGAGAGCGAGTAAGACAGAAAAACATGAGGCCATTTTGAAGTTAAGGAGTCAAAACGGAGTACACGCAGAAGAAAACAGCAAATTAATTAAATAACTAAGCGCGGCCGCTAAAGTGAGCGGACCGCGCCGCAAATTAATTAAATAAACAAGCGTGGCCGCTAAAGTGACAGCGGACTGCACTGCAAATTAATTAAATAAACAAGCGCGGCCGCTAAAGTGAAAGCAGACCGCGCTGCAAATAAAAAATAAAAAAATAGTGCTCTTAGCCATGATAAAGCAGACCGTGTAGCATGACCAGTAAAAGGTCCTGTCCTTATGGACGGTAACAAATGGAGACAAGGCGGTACCAAGGAGGGACTAAAAAGCCTATTTACCAATCAGAAGCCAGCATTTAAGAAGGACAATGACACAAAGCCAATGACAAATATGGGCGGAGAGTGGACGAGGGTTCCACAGCATACTCTACTACAGCATGCCTCGCTGAGCGAGCAGTGCATGCACGCTGCCGCTAGGCTCGACCTAAAAACTATCTTGTATCTCCTTGGATCGAAGGTCTCCTGAATTTCCCCAGTGCCAAATAAAAGGCTGCATATGGGACCACCACATGAAGGAACAGCCATCGCTCAGACAGCGGACAATGCAAATTACAACCATATTCAAACTTCTTGTCTTGAGTGGGGAGCATACTTTGAGCCGCAGACACAGTACATTACATCCCAAAACAAATTTGCATCACTTAGTCTATGAAGCTGAGCTGCACACCACATCTTAAAACATGTCAGCCAGACCTGACCAGTAGTAGTGTTTATGTAGACACATGAAACCGTGTACTACCAGAACAAGTAAGAATAAACCAAGTCAAGAACCCTCTTGAGGGTGGCTTATGCTACTGAGCAGAGGCTCTTCTGAAATTAACAAATGCTGCGAATTTCTTGAACAAATCTTCCTGCACTCATGTAGAGCACAGTAGACTTTTCCAAAAGAGCAAAAATTGCCAAATATTAAGACTTTGCATCGAGGGACGTGAACCAGAATCTAAGTAAAATGCATGTTAAACTAACTGGTCTAATATATTTGTCTGCGCTTTTCTCACAAGTTCCCTGATCATGAAACCAACTATCCAGTTCATGCAGGCGAATACCAGGATGAGTTATCCTACCCCTGGTTCACACATTCAGTTTGCTCATACGACAATTCTCATAGGATATTCCAGTGTAGATCGAACCTCCTGTTAAGAGCGTAAGTCAGGATCCTGCACTACAATGTTTTGCATTTTACATTGAGCTCCGTGACCTGGCTTCTGAATTTCTAAAACATAGACCCCTAATATTGCATGATCATTCTTAAAGAATCAGATTTTTTTTTTTAACCAGCATATCTTGCATATTGAAGTCGAAAAGGTTCTGCATCTGATGTATATAGAGAACAGTCAATCATATGTTGTGTATAAGACAGAAACTAGATGAATCTGTGTTTGTGTTTGGCAAAATCCAGTTTATAATTTTCCCCACAGAGAGGCTGGTCCTGACAACTGGTAAATGCCTTCACAAACCTCTCTTTACCTGCTCATTGATTAGGACTTTTTAGTTAGGAAAATATTTTCTTGAATTAGAATAACTACTCCCCATTAGAATTTCGCTTTTGTGTTCCTCTTTTGACACTAGGCACAGAGCCACCCTTCAAAGTCTCTTGAAAAGTAACTTTACCAGAGGCCCTCACTTCTACATGCAGGATTAGTGAAATCCAGGATCTGTGCTCTCATAAATGCTTCACGGTTTTCAAAAGGAGCAAAGTAGCTTGAAGAATGCACCTTACTTTTCGCCCTAAAGATATCTCAGATTTCCACATAAATCAAAGCATAACACGGCCTATATTTTTTTCCAAACCTGTCCTCTCCAGCAGAAGTAGCCTTCGTTCTCTGATGTTTGGAGAGCTGTCAGTTATTGCATTGCCAAGATTAAATAAAACAAATTGTTATCAGTTGTTCATTATTTATGGTCCTATCAATACAAGGATGACAGCATCCATACTATCCATAGGCTGTTTTTGTTTCTAGTATAATGCACAACTATCAAGAGACAATCAAAAATCTCTCGGGAACACCTGAAGAAGCTTTACAACTTTTCTTAGACACACTGCCATTGCTAAACAGTGAAGATCTGTTTGCATGTTGATGGCACACTACTGCTTAGATTCTTATTCCAGAACATAAGGCAACATGGGCAAAGCCTGTGTGTGTAACCTATTAGGTTAATTAGCAATAATCTATTGGCTGTCCATCTCATGTCCACTCTCACAAATCCATGTTTCCACATCTAGAGTATCAGATAAGAATACTATTCTATTCATTGCTCATGAATAAGAGTGAATATTCCATGATGGAAAAGGAAAAGTTACTAACTTGTAATCCTACCTCAAAATGAGCAGCACCCTGAGGGAGTTTGAGCTTCACCCCAACAAAAGTGATTCTGAGTAGCCTGCACAGAGGAGGAATTCCCCAAATAAATCCGCTCGTATGACCTACAGAAAATGATGTTCTTAAACATGCTTATTCATCATATCTGTGATAAATGTTTTTATATCATTTGCCAAATGATCTCCTCTCCTATAGTAAGACTATAACCCCTATGTAATCTTTCGGGGAACTGCTGAATGGCCTTTCTTAATTGGTAAGCTCTCCATTTGCACAAATGTACTAAAGTACCCTACATAATCATTCTTGGAAAATATTTTTCTTAGTTGCCACAACCACCCAGAGGATTAGCAAGATTCAAGTTCTGTGTTCTTTGTTTATGTGTAAGTAATATTTCCTTCCCTCCTGACATGCATATCTACTGCAGCTCATAGGGTAACCAATACATTGAAATTATTGAAGGTTATAGATGGTTCTCACAGATGCCATATTCTCAAATGGCAACCTCAAATTCTACCTTTATATCTCCTTCAAAACAGTGCAATGAACAGGAACAATTTTGCTGCTGATGAGACATCTTTAGTCTATTAGGCTTCTTTTCTCGCTTGCCCAGTGCTTCCTTTTTACTCTTTCTGCTTGTATATATTTACCTTCAGTATTTATGAAGAGAAAGGCTTGAAGGTATGGGAAGGTGAAGGATTTGTCAAGAGGTGGGGAAAGGAAATTTGGCCCAGGCATTGAAGGAACCATTCATGCACCAGGCATCCAAATGCCTTTTTTCTGTACAAAACATGGTGATGTCCTGTACCATGCCAGCAGGAACAACTCATGAGTCTGATGGACGAGGGGCTTGTTATTTATACAGGTGCCACTATGGCAACTACATTTTACTTAATACTAATATTCAGCTTTTTTACTCTTTTATCAAGTCACCCCCACACAGGTGTTCTTTGTTCGTATGTTATTAGCTAACATTTTGATGAATTTGCTAAAATGTCAACGAAAGTTTTTGAAATGCATTCTAAGATTAGAGAAATTAATTAAATGCGTTTTATTTATGACCGCTTGATTCTAAAATATTTACTAACTCTATGGGGTTGTTTCAGATCAGCAGATAATTGGAATGGTTGAATGAAATGATGCAGTTTTTGATTTTCCAAGCACTACTTGGAAGTTCTTATGTGATAATCAGTTTGTATTGTATAACCATACAAGTCACCTCCTTGTGCATGTTTTCCATCACGTGACCTACCAAATGTATTTGGAGTTAATATGGTGGCTGTTTGAAATAAAACTTTTTTTTTAATCAAGGTTGCTGCAAGAGTTGTTGAAGCATCAAGAGTGCCACCGGTGGCACAATGTGATGATAATGACATCGCAGCGGAAAGCGAAATTAATTGTGAGAAAAAGAAAAGGTTTGTGTTTAATGATATTTAAGTTGCATTAGCTATCTTGGTGCATAGCACAATTTTAATTGAACCTAAAGCTGCATAGTTGTATGTATTCTGTATCTAAATAAAGCTTTTCTTAGAGGAATCCGTGCTGTGACGTAAATTGACTTTTTCTGAGAGAACTAAATCCTCTAACTTGTGTGCACTTAAACTACAATTGAAAAACTAGTTCACATGTTTCTTCACCTAAATATAATTTTGTTTCTATATGATATCTAAAAAACAGAGCTAAATTGAGAGTTGTCAATTATTGTGAATGCTGGGCAGCAGACAGGTTTTTAGACCTATAGAGATGTAATTGTGATTTCTTCTATGGCACCTAAGGTGCCCCTTAGTCTCAGGAGCTAGCTAAACAATCCGTGTTCTGCTTCATCCTCATAACACTGAAAAACCTATTGAAATTTAATTTTGAAGAGTCAATTCTTGAATGTATTTTGGAATACAGCAAGCTGTGGATATCCCACTAGAGTGCTGCAAAGAGTTCCACAGTCCTAGTACTCTTGAATAGCAACAATTTGTACAGCCTCCATTTTGCTCATTTAAATAAAGAGAAATTGATCCATTTAAAAATAACTGTATAATTGTACAGTGTTTTGCTATGAGTTTTGTGTGTTATCACAAGGATTTTGAATTATTCTTGAATTATTAGATTTTGTCACAAAGCACAATGCATTGTTCCAAAGCATCAGAGCGTTCTTTTATCTTCTTCTACAGACCAGATTTAAAGGGTAACAAGTAGTCAATTTTGGCTCCATTATAAATCTCAATCATAGTCTGGAATTCCTCAGATAAGAACACTTTCATCCATTGCTAATCCAAAACCATAATCCAAGGCAGCATGCACTTAGGCATGCATTGTGAATGCAGCTGACAAAGACTGCAACAAATACTCTTAACTTTGGTCAACATGAGAATACGATGTACTACTCTTGTCTATTTTGCAGTTTTGGGAAAAAAGGTCTGGGCATGGAGTAACCCACTACTCCAGCATTTTATCTTTAGTGCATTCAAGTAAGGTATATGTGATACTTAGTTTCCCAAAAATTTGCAAAATTACCTGAAATTTTGTGTAACTGCTTTGCCCTTGAAAATTGAACGCAATGGCATGCCTTGTGTTCAAACGTTACGTGATACACTGTCAGGAGACTGGTATTAGGAGAAAATGTCCCCCACAAGAAATGTCAGCCCTAGTGAAACATTTTCTTCTTAGACAAGTCTCTTGCAAAATATTGTGAAACTTTGTATGCTCAAAATTCATGGAATTTCACATAGAGCAAAATGTATTGAGTTTTGCGAATGAGGAAATTTCACAAGCATAATGAAAAATTCACACAAACCTTGGTTGCTTACAAACTTTGATTTATGTGTAAGTTGTCATAAACTCTCTTGAGTTTTACATCAGCCTAATCTTAGAGCATATATATGATCTACCCTGAGAGACTCACAATGCCATAGAACGGGATTTATATATGCTTTAAACATTAAAAGCGATAAAGAAGATTTCTGCATCAGTCTATAAATTAGAGTTGGGCTGGCTGTAGAGACATCTTACATTAACTTAGTAAAGTATCTAGTTTCTGTAATGTGTAATGAAATGGTCAGGTTATATTGGGTTTGGGTCTGTCGTCACAGTTAACAAAATGCATTATTTTACACACACTGTCTTCTTTAATGTTATTCCGAAACTCCCAGAAAGATCATTCGCTCTGCCATGTTAGAAATGTTAGTATGTGTTGGGTCACAAAGGTGCATTCCAGAGTCTATGCCCTTAGATTTTTTTTTTATCTAGTGTCATGCTCGGTTTTTAACATATTAAATGGCCTATTTCATTGTTCTATTGTGAGCTGAGATTTACAGTCTTCATACTCTGAATATTTATTTTGTGCTATACTTTTACTGTAGGTGTAGTAGTGATTATGTCTCAACCTCCAATTTAAAAAAGAGAGAGATTTAATTAAAAAGAAAGATACAGATGATAACGAAAGCAAAGATGTACAATATTTGAGGAACAACAAAAAAAGGCTGCATACCGCTCAGTAAGTGCCGTTTTGCTTTGTCAACTTGTGTTATATTGTTGTCACAATTTCATCACTAAATTATCTTTTGTGGTCAGTATTATTTCTACTGTATGCAAAGCTATATTTAGGGTAAACCTCACCACTGCGTGTCTGTAATAATTTTGCATATTTATCTGAGTTTTGTAAGTAGACTATGACAAATTTTGACTACTTTGATAAGATTTGAGACAGATGTTACCTGTAGAAAGGTAATAGAAAGCAAGGTGGTAGAAGTGTGAGAGCAGATGTAGAGTAAAGAGAATAAAGATGGAAAGAGCACGAGAAGGGGGTGCGGAGTGGTAGCTATGGTAGCAAAGATTGGAAAAAGAGGAAGGTGACTTGGCATTGGAAAGTTAGTGATTATGTGGAATTTGTATTGCCTCCCTTCAATTATGAAACCTATAGCAATAAAAACAGGGTAATTTCTTATTTATATTTCTCTCATGTCTTTTTGAACATATGTTAGTTATAATTACATTCATAGACCATGACGAAATGGGACACTCCTTTATGTGGCGAATACTTCTGTAAAATATTCTCAGGAACCACACTGGATCTGCGGATTTTTTCAGTAATACTCCTTGTGCTCCAGTAGGTGGCACCATGTGTCTCTGTGGTGATTTTCATTCCACCGCAGAAGTGATGCAGTGGAGCCACATATAAGCTCTACTCCTGAATGCTGATGTCAGTTCCTCTTTCCGCACCTTTCAACATGGATCTGACCTCTACTTCTACCTTGGTCGGTTTTCTGATGACTCCAAACATTACCACATACCGTGTGCCAGGGAAGATGTCACACTTGTAACTCGGCTGCTCGATTTCACAAGGTCGGTGTGCATCAAGTCCCTTTCCAGCTTGAAGTCTTCTGTTGAGTCAGCGTCCAAAATGTGTCATAAGGAAAGAAAGCAAAGCTGGTCTTGTCTCCATCCAGCCACTCGAAGTCTGTTGAGAAATCGCAAGAGGACTACTCAAAGTGACCAGCATCTTCTGACTCAGAGCCAGTTCTGAGTTTTGTCCTGGTACACCCTGTATTTCCCATGCCGTTGTCGACCCCACAACTAACTGCAGCCTTCAAGGAAGCAGTGCTGGAAATTTTCCAGATGCTACTGGCTTCCTCTGGCATGCATTAGGGCCCACGGTTCCACAGGGCCCCCATTTGAACATCCACAGGTGGGACTCTTTGGCGCGGACTGCCATTTCGGGACCTGTACCGAAGCCAGTCCAGACTTCCACTCCAGCCGCATTGTCCACTTTAGTTCCTGGCATGCTGATGCTGGTGCTGGTACTGGATCAATTGCAGTGTCTGTTTCTCACCCCAAGCTTATGTTGATCGCCCCAGGTCTATATCGCGATATGAAAAAACTAAGGAGCACTTGGTGGTTGTGCAGCCAGACCTTCAGCCTCAATGCTAGTACTATCAGAGGATAGAGACCTTCTTCTCCTCCGACTGATGTGGTCCAATGCATTCCTAGTGTCCCTTTCAACCATGATGATAAGGAGGGTGACAGTCTGCTCCCCCTCATGACATTGATGAAGAGCTGGACTTAGACTTGCAAAATACCAGTGGGATAGATACCTCACCAGAAACAGAGCTAGACTCACCACCTCGCCCACCAATTGAAGAAAGTGCCTCTGTTGCTGTAGTAGTGCGAAAGCAACAGACATGCTGGACTTGCTGTTGCCTCTTTTGGAAACCAAAGCCATGTTTGACTGAAATTCATCAACTGTGTCCAACTTCATCGGAGGCACTGTTACCATTAGGGACTCTCACCCCACTCCTGCCACTTGGCTAAGTTATGCTCAGCCCCTATGGTCAGTCAGCTTGTTGCCAGATGGCACAAGACAGCCCCTGGCATCCCTGATTTTATTGATTAGACACGCAACGACTGAAAATCTCTTGGTGCAAGCATCCACACATAAAGTCAATGCAAATGCTTTTCCTTTGAACCCCCTGGATAGGCAGTTGAAACATATTGATCTGATGGCAAGATCATGCTTTGCTCAGTTAACCTGGTTTTACACTCTTTGAATGTGGCATTCCGTATGGGCTGGTACACTTATCCCTTATGGGACATGGCCAGCGAGACTTTGCTGTCCATTCCATAGGATCTCATGAAGTCAGTTGCCCAAACAATACAGGATGGGCACAATGCAGCAAAGTATGTGTTGTATACAGGACACCACAGACAGCAATAGCCATGTCATTGGCGCCTATGTAGTGCTTCAAAGGCACTCCCAGACACGAATACCCGGCTTTCCAGGGGATGTTCAATCGTCCCTTTTGGACATAACCTTCAGTGGATCTAAACTGTTCAAAGAGAAGTCTGACTCTGCACAATTCAAATTTAATTGCACCACTGCTCGATCCCTAGGGTTATTGTCCCCAGCCAAACATTTCCACCGCTAGTCTCGAAAGCTTAGTGGCTACTCCAAAGGCCTGTCTTTCCGGCAGCTTTAACCTTCAAACAGCAAACTCAGCGATTTCGGGACAGGGGGTTTAGTGGCACTAAGGCCATTCACTCTAGCAAACATAGCAGTTTTCTAACTCTTAATCGTCTGTGGCAGGGGCTCCCAGGAGGGTGTGATTTGCCCTCTCAGGCCTACCATCAAACATTGGGGGGCAGATTTCAGTATTTCCTCCCAGCTGGAAATCTATCACCTCAGACCAAACAGTTCTGCAAGTTGTTCCCACTGCTTCTTCCCCACACCAGAGTGTTTTTCCTGTGGACCACTCCTCTGTCTTGACACTGACTCAGGTCTTCTCTGCTGTTGATCCAGGGGACCAGAAAGTATCCCTGGACTTGTAGGATGCATATTTTCATATACCGGTCATCCTGTCCTACCTGTCGATCTCCTTGGGGATTTTCAGCAAAGAGCCAAAGTCCCACTTGAGCCCTATGTTTAGGATTCCCTTCATAGAGGCTATCCCGACACAGGAGCATTCAAGGCATTTTCACTGCCGAAATGAGTCTAGAATATTCAGGATATGATCCCATCCTTTCAGGCTCTGTCCTTGATTTCAAGGATGGCCCTTGGGATTCTTGGGCTCCAGGCCTTGTGCCTCCTTCTCTTCCTGCACAACTGATGGCACATGCAGGCCCTGCAAAGGACCTTAGGATTTCAGTGGGCCTAGCACAGGGGTTGCCTCTCCAACTTTGTGCATATTTTGCAGTAGACGGCTTGAGAGCTGATGTGGTGGCAGACGAGTGCCAACCTGCCAATTGGCATGCTTCTCTCCCTTTCCCCACCTGAATATCAGTTATAGCAGGTGCATCTTAACTGGGTTGGAGAGGCCTTCTTGATGGAGTGGTGATCCGAAGCTTCTGATATCCAGTGAAGAGCCATCTCCATATCCACCTTTTGGAGCTTCAAAGAATCCGACAATCTAAGGAAGGCTAGTACAGGTCCTAACGGACAAAACAACTGTCATATACTACAACAAGCAAGGCAGTGTAGTGTCCTGCATCCGTATGCACTACAGGTTAATACTCAAGGCTTGACCTGGTCACCTGATGCAGCATCAACTAACCCCACCCTCCACATCTTCCATCCTAGGCACCTAGGTAAAGGGCAACAACTTCAGGTTGTCTTCCTGCTGTCTCTTCCCTGTTCAGGCCTCTAAAGGGCCTAGGGCCAGAAATTCTGGCTCTGTAACCTCAGACCACGATGTAAGCATTTGCCACAACAGGGATAGCTTCTCCTGGGCTTTACAGCACTACCACTCCTAGGTACTGTCCACCACAGAGTTCCAGGATGGAGATCGTTTCTTATAGGACTAGAGGATTACATTCCTGGGTGCGGCCCACTACGTTCTCACAGGGTAGAGATAGTTGCACCTGGTGTTTTAAGAATCTTTACTTCTGGTCACAAGGTACCTTTAAGAGTTGCCGGGTAGATGGCCACTTCCAGGCGCAGCGCACCTCCAGTTCAATATCAAGAAGACTGTCAACCCTGGTACATCACCTCAACCCTCAAGTGCCAGCTCCTTGAGCAACTGGCCTCCAGTCCTACAGGCTAAGAATACTCGTCTGTGAATCTGCTAACCAGAACCTCATCAGAACCGGATGGCCACACATGGACACCTCAGGCCACTGTTCTAAACACAATTAATACATAGCTAATTTATCTACATAACGCAAGTCGGTTCCTTTTTTTAAAACAAATGTTTTCGCCTTCCAATTCTGATCCAAAGCTCTGCTCCCTTTTCGTCTGTCTTCTGACGACTTCCAAACGAAATCTTGTGTGGTAGGGAACTATGTTCCCTTCTGAAATGACTCGACTCCATCTCGACAAACTGTATTCAGAGAAAAGGCGCAAGGGTGTTACGATGTCAGTCGGTCTGATCCTAGGACCCCGGTCACAAAGTCAATTTGCCAAGTGATTCTGGTTCTGCCCGAATTTCATGGGCAATTGGCGATGCTGCGGCAGATTGTAGCCTTTAATGAAGCCATGCTACAGATTCTTGGCACACTTCTGGCTCCCTCAGGGGCACCTTTGGTCCCCAAGGAAATGCAGGGGCCTCGAGTCGGGTTCCCCCATAAGATTCTTTGTACTGGGGTCGGTCATGGGCCCGAGATCGGTACCAGGGTCCAACTACAGTTCCAAGATCTGTGCTATGCCTTTCCTAGTCAACCTGCATCAGAAGAGAATCCTGTTCTGATTCCAATGTCTGACACAGAAGTGACTTCAGCCCAATCTCCCCCATGTCTCGCTACAAAATTACAAAAGCTCTACTGGTAGTCATTCAGCCTGACTCTGAACCTTTGCCTCTACCAGGCAGATGTACCAGCAGAGGCTTCATTATCTTTTTGGCTCTGAACAGGGTGCACCCCCAGATGTGGATAATGGTGGGGAGGAGGAGCGTAATCTCCCCCCTCAATATACAAATGACAGCTTTTACATGGACTTACAGGAAGATAGTGGGCTTGGAACTTCCAGTGAAATGGAGTGTGACTCGCCACATGCACCACCAATGGAAGAGAGTGCGTCATTTGCCATAGTGGTCCAGTGGAAGGTGAGGTCCTGGATTTGCAGCTAGCTTTAGTTGAGACCAGAATAAAAGCCCTACTTAAATTTTGCAACCTGGGACACCCACTTCTCAGCCCTTGCTCCCCTTTAAAGAGGCTCTCACTGATACCTTGATGAGTACTTGGTCATAGCCATGGTTTGCCCACTGGGCTAAGCATCACAGGCTGTCTCCTTTTGAGCCTCATTTTCTCGTTAAATATCCTACTTGAAAGAACCTGTTGGTTTAGGCTTCAGTCGGCAAGTTGAACCTCAGTTCATTCCCCACGACTCCTCCGAGTAGGGAATTCAAGAGGATTGAGGCTCTTGGAATATATGTTCTCCTCTGCTAGCCTGGGATTGAGATTAGTGAAGGACAAATTCAAAATGCTCCTGCCATACGGAGTTTCTCCCTACCTTATGGTCAGGCTTTGGCCCTGTCAATGCGACTACTTTCCTCCTCCTCTGCTGCGTGTCTTCTATCCTGGCATTTTCTGGTAGTGCCAACTCTTCAATCTGCGAAGACGTGATGGAGTCCTCGCTAGCAGCCATATTGAAGTTTGGCACCTCCTAGATGTGGTAAAGCGGGGGAGGAAAATGCAGAACATTTACCACTACCTGATAATTCAGACGGCCCTGTAAATAAGACCATTCTAAGTGATTATTTATGGGAAATATTATATGTGACACTTTTTTTTTTCTTCTTCCCAATCCCAGATAGCCAAATCCTTCCCTTTAGAGTGATATCATGTTCTCTTCTATATAAGGGCTCAATTTTTTTTCTAGCTCCATTTTTTCCTAGTCCAGTTGTGTTGCAATTGTTTCTGCTCCATTGCTCGCTCACTGGACCTCGTGGAGCCAGGTATGATTGCATAGCCATGATTTCTTACACTCATTAGAGCCAACCTAATTTCCTTATTGTTTGGGTGGGGTCATACCCTTAGGTTGCACTTTCTCACCATTTCAGACCCATATACATGCATATTTCAATTCCTGGCAGCATTGGACTCCTTTTGATCCCATTTCCTTCCCTGATTATTGCTTTCACTTCTTCTGGGGACTTCCACATTAACATAATTAATAACTCCCCCTACCCCATCATAATTCAAGACCCAAGTGTACTGCCTGTTCGCATATATATCCTCCATTTCAGGTGTGCCCTATCTATTATCTCTTAAGGGTCTACCCTGATCCTCACCCTGTGAGTACCTTTACAGTTTTTGTCTGAACCTCACACTTTATTTGTATCATTCTATTTGAATTATGTTTGTTTTATGTGTTAGTCTAGTTTAGTCTATTTCCTCCTTTTCTCTGGCTCAATTAGAATGAGAGTCCTGATGATGGTCCCTATATTCTTCGAGGGGATCGAAACCTCGCCCCCTATCGGGAACCTTTTCGCAACTGTCTATATAGGAAATGGACCGTGTTGTTTTTGTCTTTTGATACATGTTCTTGATCACTATTTGTCACACATGTGTAATGTTTATAAGAGCACCGAGCATGTTTCTCAGTAACCGCTCACCGCAACGTGTCTGATGTTTTTAGCAAAAATATTTATTTAAATGTAACTAATAGAAGTAACCATTTGGTTTATTGAAACTGACTTTGATATTATCAATCCATGGAGCACTATATTTTTTGGCACAAATTATTTTCTTGAGCATTGCTAGACATTGTGTTCCAACCTGGAGTCTGGCACTGCCTCTGAGGGTAAGCGGCCATTTCTTCGAACCAACAAGTCACTACAAGCGTTGCCCAGAAGACCAAAGCTTGACACCTGCTGCCCCAGATCTTGTCTACCGTGAACTCAGGGGACTGGAAAGTGTCCTTGGACTGCAGTATGTGTATTTTCATGTGCCCGTCCTGCAGTCCCACAGACATTACCTGCAGTTCAAGGTTCTGTTTGTCGTGATCCCCTTAGGCCTCACCAGTGCCCTACGAGTATTCATGAAAGTGATGGCGGCTGTGACTGCCCACCTTAGAGATCAAGGATACTAGTTTTCCCCCACCTCGATGACTAGCTGTTGAAGGCAGGCTCACCAGTCAGTTGTAGACCACCTCTAGACGATGGCGAACCTCCTGCCATCGTTGACATTCACAAGCAGCGAACCAAAGTCCTTCCTGACTCCTCCACCGAGGCTGCCATACTTTGAAGCTATCCTGGATACAGTGCAGTTCAAGGCTTTCCCTCCACCACCACGAGTCCAGGACATTCAAGCTATGTTTCAGCCTTTGGATCCTGTCTCAGTGAGAGCAGCTTTGATGTTTCTTGGCCACTTAGCCTCCTATATACTCCTTGTCTACTACTCCAGGTTGCACATGTTACCTCTACTACAAAATCTGAAGTTCTAGTGGGCACAGCATCAAAGAAATCAAACCGACACCATCTGGATTTCAGAGGAAACTGCTCCATCTGCAGTGGTGGCTGTATGAACGCAATTACCCAACTGCAGGCCCCTCTCGCTTCCCATGCAGAGCTGACGGTGGTGAAGGAAGTGTCACTACTGGTTTGGGGAGGTTATCTAGGGGAGCTTGAGATTAGAGTCGGCCCTGCCAAGTACCACGCATCAGACGTTAGACTAACGCATTTAAGTGTGGTGGTCCGCATCACCGCACTGAAATGCGAAGTCACTCATTGTAAGCAACTATGCCTGTCTAATGCTGTGCCCTGAGCGCTGCTGGCTGTTATTATAATAACACTAGTGGCACTGGCAGGCAGCGCACGGTGCACTGCGCGCTGCTTGGCATACTTCTTGGGAGCTGGGCTTTCTGAGCTGTCCCGTCAGCTAATAATTTATGAGGCTCAGAAAAGGCTGCACTGCAGTGAATGGTCATTTATGTTGTGGATGTTTTCATTGTGCGGGATAAACTTTATCTTCTCCGGGGATCTTGCCAATTGCCATTTCTTCATTTCCCCAAAGGGGACAGTATTACTTAGCAATACTTATTTATTTAATTCTTGTCTTGACAAGTTGCCAGTGGAACACACTGCCTAGTCCGCCGCACGGAAAGGCATTTACATGAAAACTGATTTCCATATTGTATTTACGCCTTATCCTTGTAAAACAGTGTTGTATTATAACTCCTGTAATGCTGAATAAATAAGGTCTTAGTCTGGAATGTGTTCTGGCGCCTTACAGCAGTGTGTGTGACATTAATTCATTCGTTTGGAAAGTTAAGCCATATAAAAGATGGCTAAAAATGAATTTTCAGTTTCTAATGTGTTATAGTAGAAATTAACCAATGACACGCATGCCAAGAATCAATTTTACAAAGATAAGTACTATGTTGTGTTGCATTTTATGTCATCAATACCATGAGTGATCGTAGAGTGTTAAATCTATATAAATACTTGCGATGGATGAACCGGAAGTGATCCAGGAATGTTTAGGTTAATCGGGAAAGCAGCAGAAGGTGGATCGAGATGGTGACTGGTGGAAGGCATCCAGTATAGCAATACAGGTTGGAAGTTTTTATTATTTTTGTGAAATTTGCATTTGATCACTTTGGCCGTTGCGTACATATATGAACTATAAAACGGATATAAAAAACACAAATAAAGAAGAATGATACATCCGGAGTAAATCACATCACTCACTAATCTGCTTATCCTTCGTTTCCAGACTTCAGTATAACTCTTCATTGCTTGATTTTACTCCAGAGAAAGTGTCATTCATAGTTGTTGAAATGTCACTTATAATTACACTAAAATTATGAAAATGTCACACATAGCAATCTGAAACCTTGGCAGCTATGTAGAGTACTCTGGTCTTCGACAAAAATGTAGCTTCATATCAATCTGTTAGGGTTGCAGGCTATTAGCTAAGCTCTGAAAGCCTTCCTGCCATCCATAAAGGGGAGGGTGCGCAGGTTCCGATGGACAAAACCATTGCCACATAGTACTGCAATAAGCAGGGCAGAGTGGGGTCCTCGGTTCTGTGCCAGGAGGCTCTGCACCTTTGGAGATGGATGGAACATCCGGGCATTTACCTGATCGCGAACCAGGATCATTCAATGCCAGAGTGGACGAGCTAAGCAGGCAGCGTCTGACGGACCACAAATGGTATCTACAACCGGTGGTGGTGCAGGTCATCTTCCAGAAATGCAGAAAACCCTGGCTAGATCTTTTTGCCACTGTCAAGAAGATGCAGTTTTTAAGGTTTTGTATGTCAGAGTTTCCTGAAGAACTCTCTAGGAGATGCATTCTGGTTGGACTGGAGCACAGGACTCCTGTACGTCTTCCCTCCTGTGCTCCTCTTTCCCAGACTCCCAGTGGCCTCTGATTGGGCCAAGAGAGTGTAGTCCTAGCATGAGCATCAGTCATCTGATCAGGATACCCCTTTGTGAGGGTCTTCTTTCGCAGCAGCAGGCCAGAGTCCTTCACTTGAACTTGTGCAATCTACACCTCCATGCATGGAGATAGATTGGCAGCAGTTGACTGTTTTTTGATCTGCCATCTGAAGTGGTGGATGTCATCCTCGCAACCAGGGATCATTCACCTTTGTGTCCATTTATACCAGGTGCTGGGAGACATTTGTGGCCCCATGTGGTATCTGAAAGATTGACCTTTTACTAGCCAATCTGTTGGATGTTTGATATGCAAATCAGTCTGTTTCCCATGATGGTACGGAAGAAAGTGGTGTGAATGGAGTCGCTCACGTCTGCCCGATAGTGAAAAAGCAGTACAGGATAGCGAGACGCAATCAGGAGTGGCAAATACCTCGGTGGCCTTTTGGTTTACGTGGGTATTTAAGCCACGCCCCTTGATTGCGTCTTCACTTGCCAAACTTCCTGGTTGCTGATCGCTAGCCCCTCCAGCCGCTTCTGGTTTGGCACATTCCCTATGTGGAAGAACTCTGAGCTCCTGTCATATCCGGACCCTGCTGGTGCCATAGGAGAAGCTCTTGGGGGATTAGCAAGCTGTCGCTAGACGTCAGCTGCCTTCGCCGACCAGTTGGGTTGGTGTACCGGCTCCTGTCACCCAGCGGCGTTCTCGTCTTTCAGCTGCCGCTGGCGACCCGCTACTATTGAACTCACGCAGCGCTACCGTGCTGCATCCCGGTAACCTATTTACGATTGGCACAGCTCACTAAAGCTGTCTGTATTAAAGGTAAGTGATCCGTCCGTTTGTGTTTGCGTACCTATGCGGTATTTTATTGGTTAACTGTGACATTTAGTGACATTCTGTGCTAACTGATATAACTATGTTATGATGAATATTCTGGTTGCTGTACTTTTCTGGAATTACCAGAATACCTGCATTTATTACTATTATTATGATGAGACGTACTGACAACCATCAAGTGGATAGAGGACTTCTACATTTTGGAAGCAGGTTTATTGGGGCTTTACAGACGCAGAAAGGTGGGAAGCACCACTAACCAATTCATAGACCTAGCATTACTCCTAGCTAGAAGACCCATTTTATTTTTTATTTATTTTGAAGGTTTTATATAGCGCGGACAAGACCCTTGCGGGTATCAGAGCGCTTTACAAGCAGATATAGTAAACAAAACCCGTATTACAAGAAAAAATTATGTTCCGTGAATATCATACAATAGTATTACGACTTATAAACATAGTTCATGTGAATTTGGATAAGAGAATAGATTTCACTTCTTTTTGAACGATACAATAGAGGGACTCAGTCTGGTGTCTGGAGGTTGTGCATTCCAGATCCTGGGAGCAATCCCAGAGAAGGCCCGGTTGTATGTTTTCTTCTTGGAAAATCGTTGTGGTTTTAGTAGAAGGTTACTGGCGCTTCTCGAGGATCTGTAGCCACAGGAAAGTACCAATTTCTGTGCCAGGTAGCTCGGAGTGTTGTGATGTCTGGCCTTGTGCGTCATGCATGCGATTTTTAGTTGAACTCTGGCTTCGAAAGGTAGCCAGTTGAGGGCTCTAAGGTCAGGGGAGATGTGGCAGTTTCTTTTGGAGCCAGTGATGAGTCTAGCAGCTGAGTTGATCGACAGCCCCCCTAAGATCCTCAATCTGGGGAGCCCGCAAAGAGAAGCACTCCCATATTCAACTCTAGGGAGTACTAGAGCTTGAACTGCAAGTTTGAAGTCATTTGCGGGGAGGAAGGGTTTTAGTCTTCTTAGGGTGTTCATTTGAAAATATGCTCCTTTTGTTGCGCTGCTAATGTGTTTCTGCATGTTTAGATTTTTATCGAGAGTTACTCCCAGTGATTTCGCTGAGTCGATAATAAGAGGCTGGCAGTTGAGTGCTGTGAGGTGTTTCAGCCAATAAAGGATAATGGTCGATTGGTTGGGGGGAGCGATAAGGAGGAATTCAGTTTTTAGGGTGTTTAGTTTCAGATGGTTTTCAGCCAGCCAGGTCTGAGGTTTTTTGTAGCGTTACGTTGAGAGATTTGATGTCCTCTAGTGAATGGATTTTTAAGTATATTTGTGTATCGTCTGCGTACATGTGATATTGGACATTAGAGGAGCTGAGGATGTCGGTGAGTGGTTCCATGAATAGGTTGAAGAGTGTAGGAGAGAGGGAAGATCCTTGCGGGACTCCTAAAGTGACTGGGACGGGATTGGACAAGGATTGATTAACCTTGAATCTTTGTGATCTATTTTGAAGGAATGAAGAGAAGCAGTTTAGAACTGATCCAGATAATCCCATTCTGTGCGTCAGGAGATCTAATAAGTTGTCATGTTTGACGGTGTCAAAAGCTGAGGATAGGTCAAGCAAGATTAGCAGACAGGGTTCATTTTGATCAAGGATTTTTAGAGCGTTATCTATTATATGGGTCATGGCTGTTTCAGTACTGTGCCCTGTGCGGAAGCCGGATTGGTATTGATTAAGCAGGTTAAAATGGTCAATGTGTTTGCTAAGCTGTGTGTGAGCGCATTTTTCTAATAATTTGGCCAGAGTAGGGATGTTGGATATTGGGCGGTAGTTATTGAAGTCCGCCGGGTCGAACGTTGGCTCTTTTAAGATGGGGGACACCTGCCCAGATTTAAGGATATCTGGGATGATTCCTTGCAGGAGAGATGTATTTATAATCTTCGTCCATAGAGGCAGTAACAGTGGAATGAAGTATTTTATGTGATTTGCGGGAAGGGGGTCTGTGAAGTGGTTGGAGGGGTTCAGAGATGTGAGCATTTTTGATATCGCTTGTTCACTGTATGTAGTGAAGGAGGACCATGAAGCGTTGTTTTTGAGGTTAAACTTAGGGGAGCATATAAGTTGGGCTCCTGGAGGGGGGGATGAGGTGCCTATGTGAATGTCAGAATGGGTTAAGTCGTTGAGCAGGTCCGATTTTATGTTTTCTGTCTTCAACATGGAGAAGGAGGCAAATTCTTCGCAATTGGGTAGCGAGTCTGGGTTAGTTTGGGGGGGGGGGTGAGGTAAGCCCTTAGATTGTGTTTTGATTAGTTCAAATAGTTTTTTGGGGCGGTTCTTGGCTTGGTCTAGTTGATTACTGAAAAAGATTGCTTTTGATTGTCTGATCTTTCTGTAGTAGGAGTTTCTCGTGGTTCTTAGCAACTTGAGGTGAACTGAAGAAGGGGCTGACCTCCATTGTCGTTCGATTAATCTAAGGGATCTTCTGTCCTCGTTAAGTCTACCATCGTACTATGGTTTAGAATCTTTTGTAGAGGCTCTTTTCAGTAGCAAGGGAGCGACTTTGTCTAGGACCTTGTTTATGGAGCAGAAGTAGTGATCGGTCAGATCTTGCACATCGGATAGATCTTCGGGGGGAAGCATGATGTTAGGGCTGGAGTTTGTGACTAGATCTGCACTGCCGTTTTTTAGGTTTCTCTTCCATATTTTGGGTCTTGTGGGTTAGGCAGAGTGAGGTTTTACTGATTCATTGATGAAGAAAGTGATGATGTGGTGGTCAGACAAGTTACAGGGGAGGATCGTTTCCAACTGAGTGGCTTCAGCTTTGGCGATGACTAAGTCTAGAATTGAGCCTTTATCATGTGTGGGGCCGTTACAGATTTGGGTGAGGTCGAGGTCTGAGAGGAAAGTTTTGAGGCTGATGACTGCTGAATCATTAAGGTCATTCCAGTGGAGGTGAAGGTCTCCGAGGAATATTTGCGTATTTTGTTGTCCAGCATTAGTAGATACAATATCCATGAATTGTTCGATAAAGGTGAGGTTGTCCCCTGGGGGGTGGTAAAATGTGTGCAGTGAGCACAATGGTTTTGTTATTATTCGTGATGTCTAGGCACAAGTATTCACAAGAAGATAGAACCGGTGAGTGGGAGTGGTTCACTTAGAGATTGGTCCGATGTATGCAAGCGATACCGCCACCTGGCCTATCAGTTCTGTCTAGTCTGATGATGTTATGGTTTGGGGGCACCAATATGTCGAGGATGGGCGTAGATGATTCATTTAACCATGTTTCGGTCAGGATTAGTAGGTCAGGTTCATGAGTGAGAATGAGGAAAGCTATGTCAGCTGCATGTCTTGCGCCCGATCTACAGTTTAGCAGTATACATTTAAGTTGCGGCTTGATGGAATTTGGGTTGGGCTCTTGTGTGAGGGGGACTCGCGTCAGGTTGTTTTCAACAATACCTCTAGAATTGTGTTTTGACACTCTGTGAGTATTGCTGGGGATGGACTGAATTAGTGAATGAATAGGCAGTATGTCTGAGTGCGTTGTGTTAGGGGTGAATTGCGGGAGATCATAGGAGCGAAGTAGGGAGAGTATATCTATATCGGATAAGGGATTTTTCCTTCGGATAGGACGGGTTGAGGCATTAGGGTAAGGTACTGTTCTCCACCTTAGGGGCTGATGTTTCTGAGGGCGTGCGGGCAGTTGTAGGGAGAGTTTGTATTGGGTATTGTGGGGGTTGGTCTTGGATTCTTGTTCATATAGTTTGATCTTGGGTTGAAGAGTAATCAGGTCGCGTATAATTTGGAGGTCCTCTTTGACTTGTTGAAGTGATATCTCAAGTCTCGGGTCTGGTGTGGGTGGTGACGTATTTAATGATAGGACTGTGTGGGGAGATGTGCTTAGGTCATGTATGAGGTTTGGAGGGAAATTGTGAGCTGGGTAGTTGTGTTGCAGGCTGTCCGGAAGGTTGTCCTGGGAGGGGGGCGGTGTAATGGCGGGAGATGAAGGGGTGTGGAACGGATGGATGTGAGGTGTAGGTGAGGACATGGGGATGTTAGAGGTGCTAGGTGTAGAGTAGGAATTAGGGGAGTGTGTTTCATCTCCAGGGGTGTCTGATGGCTCTAGGGTGAGTGTAAATGTCGGTTGGGTCAAAAGAGGAGAATGTCTTGAGAGGGAAACATGCGGGGAGTTAGGAAGCGGATTGAGATTGGGATCAGTTGGGGAGGGGGGATGGGGTCTTATGACTTTTTCCTTAATGAGGGGAAAGATGTTGTCTAGTAGGTTTAGGCTACGGTCCGAACATTGAATGAGGATGATCCCATTATGATAAATGGTGATTGTTGCAGTGACTTTGTAGATTGTGGACGGGATGATAGAGATAGTAAGGCCATGCGCTGTTTTCCTGGTGGAGGAGATCGAGAGCAGGGCGAGAAAGGCTTTCCTCCATTGTGCTCTTCGCTTAGTGTAAAATATGATGTCATTGGTTATGTAACCTTTGTTTGTTGAGAAGTGGGGATCTGAGATTAATGTCTCGGGATGTGATTTTAACAGTTTGTTTGAAGCATTTGGCTGCTTTTTTTAAAGTTTGGGGGGTATACAATGGTATAGGTATGTTGTCCCGTGCGTTCCATAATGTAGTTGGCGCTTGTATGTGGGGGTGGAGAAAGGTGTGGGGAATGGATGAGGTAAAGTGACGTAAGGTGAGGGGGTAAGGGAGTGTGGGAAGGGGGGAGACTGAGGAAGAGGGGTGAGGTTAAGTGACGGTGAGGTTGGGGAGGAAAAGGTGGTCTTAGATAGGGGAAAAGGTCAGAGTAGGTGGGGGTGGGCGTGGATCGGTTGATGTAAAACGTGAGATGGGGAAGTGTATAAACAGGGGGGAGGAGGGCGTCAGTGATGAGAGGGGGGAGGAATATGACTGGCTCTAGTGTACATAGAAGGCACCAAGCTCATAACTTTGTGAATGAGGTAGGGCTAGGTAGGAGGGGGAACTCTCACCTGAGTATTTGTAGCAAGGAGAACCAGGTGATGTGGTACGGATCCTCTAGTAGTGGATAGTTCTAGTAGTGATAACCCGTGAATAGGTCAGTCCGATATAGCCACGATGTTTACTGCAGGTGACTGATCTTGAAAGGTAGTCCAAGATGGCAGCACCTTTTGCTGCAGATGATTGAACCTGGGCGGTAGTTCTATTGCACTTTCCATTAGTAGGTTGTCTTAGGATGTAGTCCTATTTCAATTACTGGTTGCGCCTTGTTGGTTAGTCCTATCTTCCTTTTCTTTATGGTGGGTTTTAGGGAAAAGTCCTATGTCTCTTTTCAATCTAAGCCCCAATAATAATTAGTCCTTTCTCCATCTTTCTGCCTAAAACCATGCCTGGATTAGTCCTTTCTCCATGGGTATATGCTAGATTGCCATTTTGTTGGGTAGGGGGGCAGCTGGTGTAATTCCCAAAATGGGTTCCCTATATTAAGCAATCAGGACGGCAGAAGGATAATAAGAGAAGAAAATAATAAAGTTAGCAGATAGGCAGAATTTATCGCAATTACGAGACCCTCTTGTCAGGGGGATCTCCCTGCTTATTCTGATAAATCACGCAGAGAACGCTCTCTCGAGCGTGGGGTCCAGCTCTGAGGCAAATGAGGTAAGCCGGTGAGGGTGTGCCAGGTCGCTCGTAAATCACATCACTTCACTGAGCGTGCGCTCCGGTCCCTAAGCAAACCAAGTAACCGGTGAGGGGGCGCCAAGTCGCTCGTAGATCTCAGAACTGTGCGCGCCGGTCACCACCACGAATTACCGGTGTACGTCTCCACTGGGTGCTTCATGTGGAGGGCGGGCAATTCCCATAACGGGTACAGAGGATCACCAGCAATCAAGGGCCTTTCCCTAGTCGAGGACAAGACCCATACGATTGGTGTGTGTGCTCGCCTGTGTTTTGCAGCTTATAACGCGGGCGAGTGGACGTGCAGAGGCCACGCAGGGTAGAGAACGATGCCTGGGATCGGCACCAAGACAGCCACCGCAGGTGTCCTCGACGCTCAGCAACAAACCCGCTGTGAGACCTGGCAGTTCAACGCCTTCACTCCCAACATCCAGCTCAATCAGCGGGATGGGGGGGACCCAGTCAGCACAACTGGAGTCCCGGAGCCGTAAGCCCACCGATCGGTGAGAGGAGACTTCGCCCGCCACCGGGAAGCCTTCGGTCCTCAGGTCAGGGCCCGAACAGTTCCCAGTAGCGGAAGCGGCCTCAAGAGCGGAGTCGCAGTGGATCCAAGCGGACCGAAGGACACGCTTCCTTCCTCCAGCCCGGTGCTCAAGATGGGGGGATCTGGTCGGATTTGCAGCGGCCTCAAGATCAGAGTCGCAGTGGGTATAGGCGGACCGAAGGACCCACTTTCTTCCTCCAGCCCGGCGCCCAAGATGGGGGGGTCCTGGTCAGTGCGGCTCCAAGTCCCGGTTCTCACCGACCAAGCATCGGCTCAGAACAAGGTAAGATTGGTTAAAAGTTCTGTCTGTATTAGGTAGAAAGGTATCGCGGTTCTGGTGCCAAAGCCGATGGTGCTAACCGGGATAACTGTAAAAATAACGATCCCAAGCGGAGGAGCTCCCTTTGTGGGCTCCTCACCAGTCGGCCATTTTCTGGCCTTCTGGTTGCAATGAAGTTTAAAGATGCGCACCTTCCTGGACTACCTTATTGGTATATGGCCACCCTAATATGGGGTAATGCTGTGTCCCCCTTTCTCGACCTGTTTAATCCCCTGTTTCATGGTTCGCACATAATGTCTGCAGTCGGATTATCCTACTGTTTAAGTTTTGCTTGATTACTTAACTCTCATTTGGATATTAGCCCTACGGATCTCTCCAACAAGTGCCGCTATGCTCATATATTATTTGTGCAGTAATCTTGATTGTGACTGTTATGACCTGCCAGTTGTAATAGTTTTACAAGTTTGTTGATTTATGTAATGTTTTGAACCAATGCCTTCTGGAGTGCTTGATGCCATCGCTAAAGGTATCAGGACTCTGTGGGAACCTGCAATGTGATGTAGATTGTCACTAGCTACTGTAATTGATGTAATACTGTCTGCATTGATCAAAATCAATAAAATTGGTTAAAAAACAATTATTATGATGAGACGTATCATCCCTTCATTGCTCATATAAAGGAGTGATTTTCATTAACTCCTTTTGCGATCACGCTGCATTTACAATAAACAGCCTATCTACTGCATGTGAGTGATTCATAGAAGTGCATGATTCTGTTTGTGGGTATGGAAGGAGCATTTAGTTAAGAGTCCCTGTATCTCCTTTGTCACACTGCAGATAACACCAGTGAGACTGATTCATTGTATCTGCGGAAACGCACGCCGAATCCAGGACAAGGCTGTACGGGAGGCACTTCCTGTCCTCCGAATATCCACAGGCTGACGTTTGTTTTATCCACTCCCCCATTCCCTTGTGTGCACTTGTTAGGAGAACAGTACCTATTGTACTTCTGAGAGAGCGACACGGGGAGTGGTTGAACTATCTACAGGTCATCGCTCCTGCCGGCTTGAGTTGTGAGGTTAGTGTTGTTGATAGTACATATCTGTTGGTACTAACCGATATGACACCTACACCTTTTTTCCTGAAAAACTGGTCCTGAGTACTTAAGGGATCTTCTTACCTGAAGCTGTTACTCCTTTGCACGTCGTGCAATCCATCACCCTGCCAGCGTTCTTTACCTTGACCCCCATCTTCCACCCTTTGAAAGAGGAGTAGAGGCTCCATCAGTCACTCGCCAGAAGTGTTATAAGCTTTTATGTTGATTGTACCAAGGACCATTGTGTGGACAATGAGTTTATTTTGTGTTTTCTAGGGCAAAAAATGCGAAGGCTGTGCTGAAGGGGACCCCGTCGAGGTGTATTATCCTCTACATTAAAATTGGCATTAGCTAAGAAGCAGCTGGTGGAAGGTTTGAGAGCCCATCCGCCAGGGCTGAGAATGCTACCACCGCGTTAGCACATGGGAGTCAATTGACGTCTACATCGCAGAGTAGCAGATATTGGTGCATCTGTGCACAAAGCACCAATGCCTTGACAGCCAGGTCCAGCAGGAATGCCATTTCGCCTGCTCTGTACTGCAGGACTCTTTGGTCAGTGTCCACACCCCAGACCCTCCATCTTGGTAGATACTGCTTTTGTATCTATTCTAAAGGTGAGGAATCTGTAATTAGGCGTATTCTTCAGAGGAATAAGTTGCCTACTTCTAGTAACGTTTTATCTTGTGGATACTCTAACTGCGGATTCCTCACTGCCCTCTTTACCTCCCTGTTTTGTGGAAGGATCTCTTTTTTTTTTTTTTTTAACATCTAGCTGCACACTTGTACCAAAATTGTTTTGTGCTCTGCGTCCAAGGGTGCTTAAAGAGTCGATCAAGAAACTGGTGTTCGGGCACAGCAATGGCCCTATATGCGGCTCCACTCAGTCACTTCAGGGGCGGAATGAGGTCGATGCGGTGCCACACGACACCATCTAGTAGCATGCAAGAGGACTGTTACAGAAACGTGCGGATCCAGTCTGGCGCCTGAGAAATATTCTAAAGGTGAGGAATTGGGTTAGAGCATCCACCAGAAATAACTTTTACCCAAAGATAAGTAATTTGTTCTTTAGGTTTGTTGTGTGTGAGGCCATCTGACTCTGCTGGATGAACCAAATTAGTGATGGGGCTGGTGCGGTTTACCCTATTATATCCTTTTGTGATTTCAACTTTAATATTGAGCAGTGTGCACCTAGTAGATGTGGAGCCTTTTCCTACTTAGTTAAAACATTGCTATTCTTTTCCCTAGCTTTGTTAGTGTTAGCGTTGGTTGTCCTTTCACCAAACTGTAAATAAGGCCTTAAATCTACATGCAGTCTGTTTTTTTTAGTCCAGGTCTGTGAAATCTCATGCTTCTAAGACTGAGGAAGGCACATTTTTAGTCTTAACAACTTGCCAGTTTATTGCCTCATATGTCAGTCTGTAAAGACCATTTTCTTCACCACGTGCATTTTTCATGCCCTGATTTATTTAACGACTTGTCTCTTAAAGTCTTTTTCCCAATCATGAATCATAGTCCCTCTTTATATTGCTACTTGTTTACAAGACAAGGTTCTCAGCACCAGGCTAGATACTGCCGCTTTCTTAGGCTAACTTCCCATTCATCCTGACAAAATGAGGTAGCAGTCACCACTGCATCCTCTCACTTGATCAGCTTCCACCTCTCCATCTGGTACACCAACAGTTGTTCCCAACTTGCCTAAAATAAGGTAGTAGTCAACACTACATCCTCTGTCGGCTTCTCCTCGACGGAGGTGGTTAGGCTCTTTCTATAAGGGAAGGTCCAGGCCCCACCTGTGCTGTAATTCATCCATGTGTTCTGAAAGATTCAGGTGGTTAAGCTCCATCCTTTTTTGAGGTTTTGTGAGCCCTGATTGGAATGAGGGCACGTTGGGGCTGGGAAGATTCACCCTTTCTTAAAACCAGGCTCTGTCCCTTTCTACTTGGTCCTGAGCCGGGATAGGGAAGGGAAAATGCCATTCCCGCCTCTTTTATGCCGAAGACAAGAGAGAGGTTATGAGTGTTCGCTGAATTGCTTCTGATTCCTGTATTGGAGAATCAAGCGGGGGCCTTAGAGTCAGGAGTAAATTGCAACTGTGTGCATGTCCGTAGGGTTGTCTGTCTTTCAGATAGCCTACTCCCTTTCCTTCTATCTTTCACCACTGTCCTGCCTGTGGGAGTCTGTGTAACTGTGACGATGTGTTCTCTTTGGTGTTTGGAGCTTGTGTATGACTGGCATATATCTAGAGGAGAAACCTAGTTTCCCTGCTAAGTGTACCATTTGAAGGTAGCATAAGGCTGCACAAGGCTTTAAAACATTAAACTGAGAATGTTAACAAGTTTAATGCCTATGAAGAAAAAATGTAAGACCTTAGTTTGCTTATCCTTAGTGTGCTCTTGTTTTGGCAAAAGGAATATGATGGAAGAATCCAGTTTTGAAACTGAGTTACTGAAGAACGAGGACCAGATAAGGTAAAATAGAGTATAATTGAACTTGTTTTGATGTAGATGGTCATAATCACTAAAAGAAAATTGATTACAATTATGGGGCTGCTGTTGATTTTTTTGTATTGCTTTTCTTTGCTCAGAGATCACAAACGTCTGATTTCGACAGAAGTTAAAAAAGAGTCCAGTCCAGAGCAACAATGTTCTTTCAAGAATCTATCTGCCAAAAGTAAAAAACATGATCGTAGAAGTAAGATTTATCTTTTAAAAAAAATATTTAAGCAGTATCCATTTATCACATCTGTTTTTGCATTGATTTTGGTTTGAAAGGGAGGTGCCTGATTTTTCTTGAGGGTTGAATAATTATTTAGAAGTGTTTAGGTAATGGGGACTGTTGAGACTTGGAACAGGTAAAATTAGATCATGCATTAGTGCAAATTCAGCAACTCCTCCAGAAAGCAATAGTGTTTGATAGCAAACCAATCTCTGCTTTCTGATTATTTGAAAGGTACAAAATGAAAAATGTGTAAAATGACTTGCTGATTACGTTTATCGCTCCAGAGCGGAAACGTCTCAGCTCTGGAGAGTGCCAGCATCCAGACATCAGTTGAAATTTCTGTTGGAGCAAGCCTGAGGACAGAGCAGTATTGGAAATGGGCCTAGAAGGAATGAAGATTATCATTGGGTAATCTAGGTATGACCCTTTCCTGTACCTCACTGTTTGACGATATACCCCAACAGTAGCTGCTTTGACTTCAACTAGGGCTGCCTCTCAAAGTTAAAGTGCACCGCACCTGAAATGCAGTATCCTATGTTATTATCTAGCAGTCGCGAACATCATTTAATTTGTGTTGCTCCATTGACCAAATGTTTCATCCAAAGTGTAGTTGCCTCTTTTCTCCCACCTGCAGTCTATAATGTTAGAAGAACATCAGCTGAACTACTTAAGCTGCTACTTGACTGCTTTGCGATATTGATATCCCTTAGACCTCCAACCAGGATGTGGGCATGTCACCTGCTGTCCTACCTTAGTCTTTGATGGGTAGGTTTCTTCCCACTTTTAATAAACTGTTGTAATCGCAGTTTGGCAGCAGTAGTATACTGGTAGAAACATCCAGGAGCAATATCTTTTTACTAGCTGACATAATGTTAAGGATGAAGACTATAAAACTCATGTGCCATTGAGAAAAGCCCTGTGATGATCATATACACACCAATGTTTTGAATACAATAGTTGCTCTTGGGAAAAAACATTCAAGGAATCAGACTCGAACAATACTTTCTCCAATGGTTTGAAGAATGCAACCTCCGGCACCTATTAAGCCAATTTTAGTTATGAAGGAAGAACTGACCGTTTTAGACCTGCTTGAACATTTTCTGCTTCGTAAGAGTTCTAACCTTAGAACTTAAGGGGTAGAAATGGCTAAACCTTTCCTCAAGCGACCCTCAGAAATTGTAGAATGATGACTTGCTGGCAGCCCCAGGACCGTTTGGTCCTGATGAAAGCCACCGACCCCTTATGAGACTCTAGGAACATAGCTAGTAAATATAGACCTGTGGATTAGAGTGACAGTTGCTTACCTTAACTTCCCAATTATTTTTTTTTGCTAATCAATTTTATTGAGTTTATGAGATACGAGCAAAAGATAAGCAATACCAGCCACATGTAAAAGACATTGCGCAAGACATTTACAGGAGAAGAGCACCTCAACGTAGATGAACCCATAGACAGTCAATACAATAAGAACCACTGCTGCACCCAATCCAGTCCTCTAGTACCCAGTGGGAGTGTCAATCCTCCACCACTCCAACCCATTTGCCCCACATTCTACGGAACTTCTTCGGGCATCCTCTGGCCTCATACAGGGGTCACTCCTGCTCGGCGCACCAATCCACTCTTCGCGCCAATGCCTCACGGTGGGGGCAACCAAATTCAACCATTTGGCTGCAATGTCCCTCTTGGCCACCATCAGAGCCATGTTTAGAAAGAGTTTTTCAGCTCTGGAACCGTCCAATCCCTCCGAGATACCCAGAAGAACATTCATGGGGTTGAGGGGTACCTCCCAGCCCAGAACCTCAGTGAGTTCCCCTGTTACTGACTCCCAATAGTGTGCGATTGCAGAGCAGAGCCATACCATGTGATAGAAGTCGGCTTGGGGGTGAGCGCAGCGGGGACAGGATGCGTCTGGTCGGAGTCCAGCGCAATGGAGACGCAGCGGCGTAAGATAGGCAGTGTGAAGGTAGTATATTTGAACTAGCCGGAGTCGTGCTGATGCTGTGACTGTTTTGGGAGCCATCAGAGCATCCCTCCAATCAGCATCGTCCAGGGACCCAAGCCAACCCTCCCATCTGTCTCTGAGGTGTGATAGTGCGTTAGGGGTGTTATTGACAAGGGAGCGATATATACGAGAGATCCCTCCCCTCCCCAGGTTACCGGTCATGGTCTGGGCCTCGGGCGGGCTATATTCGGGCAGAGAGGTACCCTCTGAAATGTGAGAGTGGAGGGCATGACGCATCTGCAGGTACCAATAGAATTGGGAAGCATGAAGAGAGTAACGAGTCTGTAGTTGTTGGAATGTGCGCACGTGACTCCCACCCCAAACATCACCAAGTAGCGAAATGCCGATAAGATCCCATGATCGAAAACCAGTGAGATTGGCAGCCTCCTTGAGACGCGTACCACACCACAGTGGGGTATGTTGGGTCAGTTTATCCGACCAGTGGGTGTGTCGCAGCGATGCCTGCCAGGCCAAGAGCACCCCACGAGTGACCTCCGGTAAAGTTAGGGGAATGGTGCACCCATATAACATCCCCTGAATGTTAGCCAAGCCCAGGGTGTGGAGCTCCAAGCGGTAAACTTCCCAATTTTTTAGTTTAATCTTATCGCAAGGAACAATAACAAATTGAATAGAAGTTTCCACTTTACAATGTTCATTTGAGTACTTACAAAAGATCTCTGCTAAGAGTGCCTATATTGGAGCCTACTTGGCCAGAAGCTACTTGTGTCGACCATGTGAGGAGTACACCTGATGATGAAACCTGCCACCTAAGTGGGTGAAGGGCTCGCTTCTTGTTTGTTAAATGATGCTCATCACATCTGGTATCTTCAAGAAAAACATTGTCTGAACCAAAATCGCTCTAAGCATTGTCCAGGATAATTGGGCCCATTATATTTTTCTTTGGATGATATGTGTAGACGGGAGAACATGTTTTCCTCTTGCTTTATCTAGTACTATTATAGCTCTAGGACCTCACCAATCTGTTATTGCGCCATTGCTGAAAGAATGCTGACTGATGTTTTTATATATAAACTTAGGGTGGGCTCTGATTTGTATTCGGATGACCCATTGTTTCCTCACCTATCCTTTTGCACAATATTAGTGGAGTATTTTTGCACAAAATGTTTAGGGGTGAAGTGGTCAAACATGGCGGTCGCACTTTAGACCAGCTCCGCCAGCCCGACAAGAAATCTGGCAGACACCGAGTCAGTTGCTGCCTAACTACCACATCGTTTTCGCAGACGCGGAAATAACGAAGATATGCCCGACTGTGTTCCACATGGCAAAGCAGCAGTGCCCCGGAGCCCAATCCAGCAGTGGAGTCGGTGCCTATGATCGGCAGCCTGGGCGCGGCCGCGAGATCCGAGCAAGCCAGAAGACGGAGGTGTCTGACCTGGAAGCCAAGGACCTGCAATTCGCTCCGGTTGAGGATCGGAGGTGAGAGGGATGAACCATCTAGGCCATACATGGGGCCTTGGACAGGCTGGGACACCCGTTCGTGGCCGGGGGCGTGCTGCGACTGGACCCGTCACCGCGCAGTGAGTAAGGCCTATCGGCCGTGGTGCCAGGCCTCGGCTGCGGCGGGTGGTAACGGAGAGTACACAAACACCGGGCGGGGCTGGCCAGAAATCCTAGACTGCCCAGAATTGAAGTGACAAGCTGCAGGATCACAGCGCAGGAGCATCTGCTGCCGGGTCCGTCCTGGCGCGCTCGCGCAACGGCGCGGGCCGGCCCAAGGAAGAGTAGGGGCCACAGGAAGCCTGCAGTGAAATCACTCCTGGCCTACCAAGGCGCCGATCCATTAATAGCGTCCCCCGCCTAACCGTATATAATTCATCAGGGCACGGGCGCAGCAGGGGTGAGGCGCCCAATGGGGGGGGGGGTGGAGTGTGTCGTCTTGCGCTCACAGAAGCGGCTGGATTAGATTTAGGTGCGGCTTGTGGCATGAGGGGGCCTCCCCCGGCCTACCACTATAGTGACCTCCATCAGGAAAAGACAGATCCTACCACCTAGTATCAGGGCAGGATTGTTGGCAGAGCTTTACATACGCAGGAGCATCCAAATCGACGGATTCACCATGACCAAAGACAAGACGGCCAGTGGAGCCGCCAAACAAAGCACCATGGGCCGCTACAAAGGGGCTGGGACCAAGGCTACAGATGCTGAGGGTGGCCCTAATACCCCACCAGATAATGCTGCATTACTAGCAGCGATAACCCAAACAAGAGTGGCATTAGAGTCCCAGATCGGCGCAGTGGGCTCGGAGGTGTCGCTGCTGCGCCAAGACCTTCGGGGAGCGGTTGAGCGCCTGACGGAGGCAGAGACTATGGTCTCAGGAGTGTAAGACACAGTCTCTGTACTGCAGACTAAAGTTTCTTCCCTGGAAAAACTAACAAAGGGCCTGGCAAAGCGGGTGGAGGACGCGGAAGGGCGGGCCCGCAGAAATAACCTCCGCTTGGTGGGCTTCCCTAAACACTGCAAAGGCAACGACATGGAAAAATTCATATCGGAATGGCTCACCTCATGGATCCCGGCAGAAGCCCTTTCCCCTTATTTCATCATAGAACGCGCGCATAGAGCCCTGCTGCAACGCCCGCCACCGGGGGCAAGGCCACGACCTTTAATTGCACGGATCTTAAGTTACCGAGACCTTGTCCTTAAACATGCTAGGATGAAAGGGGACCTTTTCTACGACTCGCATAGAATCATGGTATTCCCAGACTACACTACAATGGTCCTGCTGCAGCGACAATCTTTTCAAGCAGCCAAGGCATGCCTGCAGGAGCTTAAAATCACGTACTCATTCCAGTTCCCCGCTCGTTTACGAGTCGTATACAATTCTCGTACTCTGTTTTTCGATACACCTGAAGCAGTTTTTAACTGGACAGATGAACAGATAAGAACTATGCCACACACCCCGCCACGACTCCGACTCGTCATCTGGAGAATCCCATCGCATGCGAACGTAACCGAAGGGTAAACGGCGACACCGTTCCAGGTCTACATGGCGCTCCAAGATCCGGGATGACGAGCAAGGAAACATCTCAGCAGCGGAAGCCTCGACGCAGCATAAATGAACCGAAACGTTGACCTAGGGACCTGAAACTGAAGTACTAACATTATGACTTAGTGCAGTTAATTGCTATTCATCAGCGGGCCGGAACGCCGGAACCCGTTCCTTTTATTTTAAGTTGCCATAATGGCTTTAGGTTGTTCAGGGATCCATTGGCTGGGTACGCTTTTAAACCCCGTTGGGGTCGATATCGTTTTCCATCCTTGACAGATGCTTCAAATGTTCTGCGGTATTGGGCTGGGAGGAGAGGGGTGTATGGTTTGTGGGGTGCTTTGTTTATTGTTTCAACCAAATGCTTGGACACTGATATGCTAGATAGGCGTTCCATTATGCGACTGCAATTTTATGATCACTCATCACATGTCAATGTCATCACAAGCAGATGGAACCTCACAGGGTCAAATGCGAATAATGAGTTGGAATGTACGGGGTCTGCTGGACAAAATCAAGCGGGGTGCGATACTCCGTCAGGCAAAACGGTCTAAAGCAGACATACTGCTCCTGCAAGAGACTCATCTTATGGGCACCAAGACACCCTGCCTAGCCCGTTATGGTTACGACCAAGTATTCCTTGCAGGGTTTACATGGGGCTCCAGGGGGGTGGCCATACTAATACATCACCAAATTCCATTCATAATCTCACACCGCTTGGTAGATCAAGTCGAGAGATATATCAACGTCCAAGGGACTATATTTGGGGAACATATTGTAATTGGTAGTGTTTACGCTCCGCCCCCACTTACTCAGACCTTTATTGATTGCTTGGAAGATGTATGGGGACTGCTCCCGGAGGGTCTCGCAGTCGTGGGAGGTGACTGGAACGATGTGATGAATATACTCATTGATCGGGGGCGGCCCTTAATGGTTATGGAGAGGCCAAGGGAGTCAAAGCTTCATTCCCTCACGAACATGGTTGGTTGGGTTGATACTTTGAGAACACTCCACTCACAAGATACGGGCTATACATACTACTCCTCAGGACATGACACCCTATCCAGACTAGACTATATATTTAAACCAGAGAATTATCTCCAAAGCGTATTAGAGGCCCTAATTCTGTCCCGGGCGTTATCCGATCATTCCCCAATCACGATACTACTCTCAATAGGCACACATTACCGCCCATTCCGGTGGAGACTTCCCCCTGGCATATGCTGGACCACAAATACAGGTCCCACATTCATAAGGCAGTAGTGGAATATTTCACCCTCAACTCACAAACAGCCCCATCCCCGGAAATACTATGAGAAGTCATGAAACCTACTATACGCGGGATAGATATTAGTTACACCACAGCACAACGTAAACTCCGGACGCGTAAGCTTGCACGTTAGAAGCCCGCATGATGATGTTAGAGGGACAGGGACAGGACGGCGACACACATACAACTCGTAGAAACCTACGGCTTACCCAACAACATTATCAGAGTGAGCTCATGGACCTGGCACGGCTCACATGGTTGGCATCCCAGAGCAGAATCGATCAGTGGGGAGACAAATCTGGCAAGTTACTTTACCCCCTATGTAGACAGGCTGTGACATTCACTCATCTCCCTCCTATTTGCAATGCACAGTGGGCAACCCTCACAGACCCGACAGACATTGCGTGTAGCTTTGCGCACTTTTATGGGGAACTATACAGGCCAAAAGAAGTCATCCACATCTCGTTAATAGAGCGCTTTCTCGATGATCTACCACCACGCGCTATATTAGATGACACACGAAAGTCCCTGGATATGCCCATTACATTAGAAGAACTAACAGCCGTATCAGAGTTGCGAACGGGCCGAGCCCCTGGCCCGAACGGCTACTCTAGCGAATTACAAGGTGTGTATAGCCCAACTAGGGCCTCATCTCCTCAACACAATTCAGGAAACGGTTAAAACCACGCTGCTGCCACCAGACTGGTGACATGCTGAAATAGTGGTATTTTCCAAGCCTGGCAGGCCACCTGAACATCACACCTCCTATCCCCCTATATCCCTTCTAAATACTGAGGTGAAAATACTCGCCAAAATCCTTGCGAATAGACCCATACTACATAGGTCAGACCTAGTCCACCTAGTTCAAGCCGGTTTTATGCCTCACCGCTCCACCCGCCATAACATTAGAAGAGCGCATAACGCGATAGCAGCGGTAGACTGCCTAGGCAGACCTGCCGCCCTGTTGCTGGCAGATATGGATGAAGCCTTTGATTCTATCAGCTGGACCTACTTATTCGCCCTCTTAACAGGCTATAACTTTGGGCCACAATTCATAGCGCTTATCAAGCTGCTATATACCGATTTGACTGCCGCAGTTTGAGTAGCAAGCAGTATTTCGGCTTCCTTCCCCATTGGACGTGGAACGCGGGAGGGGTGTCCCCCTGTCCCCCCTCCTCTTTGCACTTGCCATTGAGCCTTTAGTCATATGGGTCCGGAAAGATGCGTTGATCAGGGGATTTGAATAGACAGTGGATATCTCCGATCGTATAGCACTGTACGCGGACTATATACTATTCTTCCTCACAGATCCACATAAAACCGGCTCTAGAATTCTGCAGATAATACAGATTTATGAATCTCCGGAAGTCAAGCATCTGGCCCCTACGGGGCGCCCTGGGGGGCAACAACTGTGCCGAGAACCTGACACAAGCCACACACGGGCTGCTATACCTGGGCGTATTTCTATCAGAGACCCCCAAAACCTCATGGGATCGGAACTTGGGTGCTGTCACCGAAAAGGTGTGAACTAACATACGACTCTGGATGGTGCTGCCACTATCCTTATATGGGAGGTCGGCAATATTCAAGATGGTATCTCTCCCACAATTACTCTATTACATGCAGAACCATCCATATCCAATCCCATCATCCTGGTTTCGACAAATCAACGCTGTGCTGGGTCAGTTCCTTTGGGGGGGGGCGCATCCCGCGTTGCACTTCACACTTGCTTCCAGTCAACGTACTGTGGTGGGATTGCGGCCAGAGAGGTACAGGCTTACTACTCAGCCTCACACCTTCAACAGCTGAATGATTGGCGATATGGCTGCAATGATGATCCAGCGTATGCAGTAGAACGCTGCATAATGAATGACCCGGCCCTCACATCATATTTGTACAGCAGATCGAATATCCAATCATTGCCACCAGCCGCCAGAGTGGTAATTCTTTCCTTGCGGCAATCTCGCCGAAGAATGGGCTGGTGGGGGCGCATCACATGTGAAACACCGTTATGGCACAACAAACTGTTACCCCAGTTGGCTGCTCTCCAGGGTTTTCGAGGTTGAGACAATATAGGGTTTTCTACCATTGGGGATGCCATGCATGGCACTGTACTCAAATCATTTCAGGACCTAAAAGTCGAATTCTCTATGCACAACTCCCAATTTTATAAGTATTTACAACTCCGTTACGCTATTCCGCCTCACATAGACAAGCTGGAGTCACTTCTGGACTTCAATCCACTAGAGGGCAAACTCTTAATGGGAGACCTAGGTGAGCATAAGATATCCAGAATCTACCAATCTCTCATTACACATAGCGCTACAACAGTCGAGACACTAAATAATGCTTGGCAAACAGACATAGGTCCCCTAGACTCGGATGATTGGACAGAGGCTTTGGAGTCCCCCCCCCCCCCGGGGGGCTGCCATCTCCTCACGATTACGACTCATCCAATTCAAGTACCTCCATAGGATATACTATACATGCTATAGATTATGGAGAGCAGGTCTGATTGACTCCCCGGTATGCTTACGATGCCAGAACGACGAAGGTACATTCTTACATAAAGTCTGTTCATGCATAGCCTTAGATAGGTTCTGGTACTGTGTACTTGCATGCTCAACGGAAATCCTTGGGTGTGAACCCTTTCAAATCCCCTAGACTCACAATGCTTCATATAACAGATGAGTGGTGATAACAGGTATAAAAGTTATCTCCTATGGCTCGTCCTTACCCTCGCTAAACGAGACCTAGCTAGAGTATGGAAATCTGAAATATCTCCTACTGTCAGGGCATGGATAAACAGAATGGACGTCTGTATGGGGCTAGAAATACCGGTGTTTCTAGCACGCGGATGCCCACAGAAACACCCCAAAATCTGGCAAAGATGGGCGGTTTGCAGGGGTCTCGCCCTACCACAGCAGACAATGTCAGACGCAATTGAATTCGGACATCTGATGCAGGGATGTGATACGCATTGTGAGACATGTTCACTAGACTATGGTCTATATCTAGTTATATCATATGATACTGATATGGAATTAATGCATTGGGGTTGACTTGTAAAGTTGCATTGTTATGCTATATGATGTGACACTATGCATGTATACCAGTAAGTAATGATACGGTCCATTGGACAACAGGATTGCAAAAATTAAATAAAATTTGTTTTGGAAAAAAAAAATGTTTAGGGGCAGTACTGTCAGTCATCCTCTTGCAGGGGAGGATGGAGTTAGAGAGGCATGACAGTCCCAAAAAGGAAAATGAGAAAATATCCTTGCAGTACTGGGAGAGAACTCACTGCACACCAAGGACATTTATATTTGGCTTTTCAGCAGCTGCAGAAAGAAACAGAGGAGAGCTGGTCAAAAGAAAAAAAGCCGTCCAGCTCTGCATTCAAGTTTAATGAAAGAGCAGCCGCCACATCAGCGGATGCACTTTAATCACAGAGATTCTCACCATATCTGACAGGCGAGGCTTCTCCAGTAAAGGCCAAGGCTTCAGTGAACCTAGCAGACCACAGGACAGGACAATGCCTTTATTCCATCATGGTTGACATTTCTGTGAAGGTGAAAAAAATCTACTGTAGGCCAAGGTCCACCAGCGATTTAAAGGTGAACTATGCTGATGAGCTACATTTAGTATGCCTATTTGTCTGTTTCCAAGATATATCCTCAGATCTTTAAAAACTGGCAGAAACTTCCAGCCTAAACTTTTAAAACGGAGAAAAGTGCTTGTTCTTTGCACTTAGTTAGGCCTCTCTAGAGATGCTCCCTCTTAAGAGTATGATACAGTACAAAGTGCTCCTAATATCCGCTTCCACTAACCGGTGTGTGGTTAGGCCTAGTGAACTGAACAAACCGAGATCAATAGGAGTCCCTTCGCAAGGGCCCCATTGACCTTGGTTTGATCCATTCCTGTTGTAGGCTGTAGGCCCTGCCACAGATGTGGACCAAAATCCGAAGCCACCCACATTGGAAGAAAAGGATCAGTTTTGAGTGGAAAAATATGAAGTATCTGTGTTGGGTTTTGGTCCGTTTCCTGTCGTGGGCACTATGCCTACCCACAGAAGTGAGGTGCCATCTTTATCAGAAGACTTAGAGGAATGCTGAGTGGAAGGATGTGTGTGGCTTCCCACAGGTTCCAGAATTTTCCATCACAGAAATATGAGGAAAATGTCTGTTTTTCTTTTCTTTTTTCTTTTTTGTCAAAGTTTGATGTTTTCAAAGGATCCTGGGTAAAAAACCTGGTGTGAACCATGCGAGTCACCACACCCTAGATACTCCCAGGAGTCTAGTTTTCAAAAATGTGCACATTTGCTAGGTTTCCCTAGGTGCCAGCTGAGCTTGGGCCCAAAATCCACAGATACCAGTTTGCAAAAAAGGGTCAGTTTTGAGTGGAAACATGTTTTGTATTAATGTTGTGTTTGGGCTGATTCCTATCGCTGGCACTAGGCCTACCTACACGAGTGAGGCACCATTTGTATTGGGAGACTTGGAGTAATGCTGGGTAGAAGGATTTTTGTGGCTCCCCTCAGATTCCAGAAGTGTCGATCACAAAAATGTGAGGAAAATGTTGTTGTTTTTTGTCAAAGCTTGAGGCCTGCCAGGATTCTGGGTAACAAACCTGGGGAGAGCCATGCAAGTCACCCCACCCTGGATTCCCCTAGGTGTCTAGTTTTCAAAAATGTACAGGTTTACTAGGTTTCCCTAGGTGTGCTGGCTGGGCTAGTGCCCAAAATCCACGGCTACCCACTTTGAAAAATAGTCAGTTTTAAGTGGAAAATGTGATGCGTTCATGTTGTATTTTGGCCTTTTTCCTGTACCTGGCAATAGGCCTACCCGCACAAGTGAGGCACCATTTTTATCAGACGATATGTGGGAGCATAAAATAGTGGAACATTTGTTATTACCAATTGGATTTCGCTGCATTTGTGCCTTCCAAATGTAAGCCAGTGTGTAAGAAAGAAGACATTTTGAAAAATACCCTCCAAATCCTATGCTAGTACAGGTACCCACAAATTCAGAGATGTACAAATAAACACTGCTCCTAAACTCCATATCATATGCTCATTTCAGAAATACATAGGTTTCCTTGATGCTCATTTTCACTCTACATATTTCACTATATGAATTGGTGTATACTCGGTACACAATGAAAAACAATTGTATTGTGAGGCTCTGTTGTTGGCTGTGGGTACCTTGGGGTCGTGGAGAACCTACAAACCCTATATATCCCTGAAACCAGAAGGGTCTAACTTCTGTATAAAGGACCCAGTCCACAATAGGTTTTAGCAACTGACAAGTCAATGAAAGGGTGTGGAAACCCTCTCCAAGAACTACCAATCAAAGGGCCATGATTGGTGACATAAATTTGTACATAAACCTTTTGAAATTAAAGACAATTTGCTTGGGCCTCCAAGTCTTCCTTTAAAAGATCCAAGGGTAATTAGTGTTAATAACTATAGCACAGACCACCTCGGGCTGGGGCGATTAGTAAAATAGTCAATTTTTGTGCAGAGCACCTCCCAAGGTTGAGCTACAATTGGGCAGCGGCTCTTAGACGATCACATTCAGATTGTCACAAGTGAGGCATGCACCCTGACCTGATTCAGGCCATATTTCGGCAACTGGGGCAACCTTAACTGGACCTCATTGCCACAAAATGTCTCTTTTGTAGCTCATGCTGGTAACTGTGAGTGACAAGGGAAGCTTTTTTTTATGAGATTATGGAAAATCTTTGCCTCCATTTCACCCTGTTCTCAAGGTTATCAGCAAGGTCAAGAAAGAACCATGCATCCTAATAGCTCAGATGTGACCGAGACAGTAGTAGTTCACTGATCTTCAACAGTTGTGCTGTTTTCTGTCCAGCCTCAAGATTTATCAAGCAGTCTGCCAAAGGAATAAAGTAAGATTGTTTTTCTTCCTTTCTTTATTAGCATTTCAATGAGCATGACCGTTTATATCTTATAGCAATACTTATTACTAACATAGAAAAGTAGGGTTTGGCTCCTACTTCTACAGTGATAGTAAGTCACCGTACATCAACTGTCAATAACATAATAGTACTACATTTAGCAATATCAGAAGTAACAGTTTACCAACTTATATTAGTAAAACAGTTCCCCATCCCGCTCCCTCCCCTCTAGCTTCCATTCAGCTACCGGTTGGTACATTAAAATAAGGTGAGATCTTCCATTACAAACTGAAGTCCTTCATCCTCACAGGTTGACTCCTGACTGTAGAATTCGATCACCTTGTCATCCTGCTGGAATGCAGTTTGGTTTCGTCCACAAAGACATACAAACCCAAATACAAACACTTCTGCAACTGGTGCACGTACACAAGATTTGTATTCTTAATCCTCTGAAAACAGGATTTGAAAAGATTACTGACTCACAATTTGGAAGGGGCGTGTTGTAGGCCTCCCTTCCAAATTACCAATTGGTATTGTTTCCATCAATGGTTTGCGACTGGAATCCTGGTTGCAAACCATTGAAAAGTTGCCATCCTTCAACAGGCTGTCGTGGGATTACCTGTGGCAGGATATGGAAGCAAACAGCCTGGGGGGGATGTTTGTTAATGCAATATGGGCAATGTATCTTAAATCTACAACTCACTTACAAATTATGGGAGTTGAGTCGGAGCCCTTCTCGATAGAGAGGGGACCAAGGCAGGGCTGCCCCATCTCCCCCCTTGTTGAAATGTAAATGTTATGCATTCACTCTGCCAGTGTACTGCTGTATATAAAGTTAGCATTCGCTGCACCATTTTGAATTGAGCCGCCATTTTAAGCCATGACCGAAACTAATCCTCGTCTCATTCGTTTGTTTGCCTCAGTGAAAGCAGCTGCTGTATTATTTTTTCTTCCTTTCCCTCCTGTTTGAATTTCTCCAAGGTTGAGCTTTGCTGTGCTAATGAATAGCCTGTTTTAGTCATCGCATACCTTTCTCACTAGATGGGCCTGCTCCCACCCTTAGAGCGGCGGGTGCAGGCAAAGTAACCTTGACGTTGTGATAACATGTACCCGGTCCTGGGATTGCAACTCCTCCTTCTGTATCTCCATTGTTCACTAGCTACCAACTGGAAATTTCCAGTCTGGGCGTGTCTTTAGTGATCCTGAAAATGTACATTATACGTTGTCCTGTGGGTAGAAGTCAGTCCTTCTGCAGCAATCCAAGGAGGCTGGTCAGACCGAACTCCACTCGAGTGTATTACTAATAAATACTTTGGTTTGTATTGTCTACTGTCTGACCGACTCTTCATTTGTTAGGAAGACTGAGAGGTGGCACTAATCGGGTCACTTCCTTCACCCTGTTATTTGCATTGTACATCGACCCCTTCCTCAGGCGGCTGGAAGCCTCTCTGAACATCTTGCCCATCAGTCTGCAGGGTTAGGATACTAAAACCCCGGCCTATGCCGGTGACGTGGCAATAATTACTAGTGACCCAGACAGGGCTGTCCGCTCTGTGGAAGGGATAGCAGAGGAATTTGGGAGACCGGGTTTTTGTTAAATAGAGCTAAAACTCAGGTTTTGAGTAATAGACCGATTGCAGCATTGTAGAGGAAGCTACATAATTGGGAATCTGTATCACATCAAAATTGGAACATATTATCGATTTTAAATTTAACCCCTATCATTGATTAAACTAAAGGATTTTAGTGGCTGGGACAATTTGAAACTTTCTATAATGGGGAGATGTAATCTGGTTAAAATGATGTTTCTGCCAAAGTTATTATGTTTTTCGCACTATTCATTTGGAGGTTAATAATGAATGGTTCAAAGTAATTGATAGACTGGTGGCTAGATTAATCTGGGCCTATGGGAAGACCAGGAGGGCTAATGCATTTATGTCCCTACCCAGAGATAGGGGGGTCTGGGGGCTCCCCAACTTTAGATTATATTATTTAGCTGCAGCTCCTCAATACTATGGCCCATTACTTAGTAATAAGGTAACTGATGGAGGTCCAGCGGGCTATGTGCCCTCAATTTACGAGCTTTTGATCGGTACAGCCGCTAATGGGTGTCTGCTGAAGTTTTTTGAGTCAAGCTACTTTAAAGGAGCTGGATTCAAGTCTATGATCGCTGCATTTCAAAACTGGGCGGGGGTTCAGAAAAAATTGGGGGTGGGCAGATGTAGCAGATATACTCCCCTGCTTAGGGATGATGAACTTCCCGGAATATTTCAAGATAATTGCTTAACCAGATGGGAACAAGGGTGTTTTGGTAGGATTGGAAATCTACTCGTGGGGAACCAGATTGCGTCTTTTGAGGTGGTATGGGGTAGATTTAATGTCTGGCCTCAGGATTTTTTTAAATTTATACAGTTGAGGGATTCCCTTTTGAGAAAGGCGGGGGGTGCAGCTGGATTCGTGCGGATTCCCCTCATGGAAATTCTAACAAAAAGCACAGGCTGCTGATAATAATTTAAAAAAAAACATAAAACAAAAAAAAAAAGGGAAAGAAAATTTACCAACATCAAGTTGTGATGGTAACTCATTTGCAAAAGAGAATGGGTCCCATTTCGGTCTCTTCTGCTTTGTGAATGTTGAAAAATGTTTGAGTTCCGCTGCCCATTCTCATTTTTCACAAAAAAATATCCTTTTTTTAAAGAAACACTCTTCACCTCCATTAAAATGAGCTGCTTTAAAAAAGGTTTCTTTATTTAAAGAATCACAGACCTGGTGGTCTGCTGATGTTTGCAGGCCACCATCCCTATGATAGCCACCAAACGGAGTGAGTTACAATTTGCGACCTACCTCGTGAATATTAATGAGGTAGGTTGGACTGTGACCCACTTTCAATAACAAATTTTGGGAACAGACCTATTACTACATTAATTGGGGCGCATACTTCCACACTGGACACAAAAATACTGATCGTAATTTGATGCTTTTTTTGCACCCACTTCATTAGTACATCTGGCCCTTTGTCCACAGTTTTTATGCCCACTCTGCCATTCCAGTCAGAGTCCAGCCTCATGCAAATCAGATTTGGCCTGGCTCAATCTAAACTGCCAAGCCAGACCATCTTGAAGTGCGAACACCAGCAATCCCATACTGCTTTTTTAAACTTTTTTTTATAAATAACACTATTGGCATTTTGAATTGCGCGTACTTCATTACACAGACACATGAACCATGTTAGTCAAGTTCTCGTACTAGTAATACATGGGCCCACGTGGTCCACCTCTGCATAATGTCTACGGAAATCATGCTACAATAGTCTGTTAACTCCCTCCCCACCCTCATCCCCCCCCCTCACTTCAGTATCGTTTCACAGATCCACGAAAAAATGACTTAACATTGTATATGATCACCTGAGGTCATATCGTGCAGCTTAACTGGTATCTTTGTCTCGTTCCTGTTGGAAGCTCAGCGGCCCTGGTCTTGATGCCCTTTCACCTGAGGCCCTTTGTGTCTCTGAGGCCTGCTCCTCATTTCATTCTGTTAGCATATAAGACCATGCCTGGAGATTGACTGCGATCTTTTCATTCTTCCAAACAAATTTAATTCGAACCATTTCCGCGGTTGCGCACTCGCACATAACTCTCATCCATTCCTCAATCTGTGGGGTCCTGGGTAGAAGCCATGCAATAACAATGCGTCTTTTAGCCAGAACCAACACCAGAAGAATAAACTGTCTGCTTAGTTTCTTACGCTTAGGCGTGGGCAATAATCCTAACAATACTTGTCTGATCTCTTTAGGGATTGTCCATCTGTTGCCCTCCGAAGACGTGCGAGCACGCCATCCCAGTAGGAGAGTAGTGTCGGGCAGGCTCAGACCATGTGTAGAAAATCCGCTGCATGCGCTTTACACTTTAGGCATTCATTGCGGGCCGGATAGATTATGTGTAATGTACGGGGGTGAGATATACCTGGTGTACTAGATTATGTTGAAGGAGTTTGAAGCGTGCATTGGACCTCACCTTCTGCACCCCTTCATGTATTTTCTCCCAATCTCCTTCCATCAGGGGCTCCTCTACCAACACATCCCATTTTGCCTATACTGGTAGCGTTCCACCTGGTAGTTCGTCCCTTAAGGCTTTATAAAGATGGGATACCAGTCGCCTACCCTGCACCATATACAGCATCACTTTTAGTGTATTAGTGCTTGGGGGTTCTTCAGAGAATACCGGCCAAATCTTCCTTGCCACACTCGATCTTTTCATATTGTAGAAACTGTCCTGTCCCTAAATTAAAGGCTGCCCCTGCTTCTTCGCGAGTGATAAATTTCCAATCTACGTGTCGGGGTTTCCAGTCCCACAACCAGCTGAACCAAGATCCGCGGGAGCGAAGATAATGCCCCTTCACTCCCAAAGGGTATAGTCACCTCTAGTCAAGTAAACACACCAAAGGTAGACTGATGCCCCCCTAGGGAGTGGAGAGACCAAAAGGACCACCTGGGCTTCTTTCAAGAAGGAATATCTGTAGATCGGGGAGTCCTGCAGATAACAGAGAAACAGAAGAGAAAAAGGTTATAGAGGGATAAATGCCCATACAGAAATATAAGACTACTAGTGTAAAGAGTCACTTTGTATGCTTGCCCATACTCACTTGCACATTGCCAGTGTGACACTTTAAAAAGGGTCTCTCCAAATAACAATAAAAAAAGGTGAAACGTAAGTAGTGTTCCTTTCTTGCACCCAGTGTGTAAAGTTCCAAGTAGAATCCAAAAAAAGCAAACTAGACTCCAGCGAACCTGACTTCAAGGTCTTAGGCAGATTAAGCTGATGTTTGTCCAGTCTTCGCAAATGAAGGGAAAGGGGGCCTGAATCCAAAAAGATGCAGATAATCAAAAACCAAGAAGAAGGTCCAAGTTTAAACAGCGACTTATCCTGCGCCGTTATCTGTGTGCTTCTGAAAGATGGCAGCGCTTGTTTCACCCTCCGCACTCAACCATGCGTAAAAAACGGGTCTGTGACCGGGATAGGGATTAGCGCGACTCCGCACACCAGGGAAATCTTCAGCGTTTCACAGCGCGGCAAAGTAAAGAAAAAAAAGAAATAAAAAACATCCGTTATCAGCGCGTCCTCGCGCTAAGGGCAGAAATAAAAGCAGCGTTTCACGGCTGCTTGCCAAAGTCCACACAAGGGGAGGGGTAGAATAGAATTGCTGGGGAACTTCAGAGATGAAACTAAGGTATTACACGGGAAGCAATCCAGCAGCAGTTCCACTCAGGAGAGTTTTCCAAACTCGAACAGGCAAGGAAAAAGGCGTGGTCCTAGCAAGGGAGGAAAGCCAAGCACCTGGTAATGGGAGCTGGCTGTCTATATGCTGGAAAAGGTCACCTGACCTCTCCTAGTGCAGCATGGGAAAGCATACAAAGTGATAGCCATCGCAGTGTATCCTGGGAATTGTAGTGCCTGAATTGTTATTAGGCAGGGAAAGGGTGCAAGAAGCCTGACGGCTGACAGTTCTCCCCCCTAACGGCCTAATTACAGGTCTAGGTTTAGAAGGGTGTAATGCATGGAATCTTCTCACTAATACTGGAGCATGAATGTTCTCCGCAGGCTCCCAGGTTCTATCTTCAGGTGCATATCCCACCCAATCTACAAGATATTGTAGCTTTCCCCTGTATCTTCGGGAATCTACAATACAACGGACTTCGTACTCTAGTTCCCCTTCAATGGTGATGGGAGGGGGTGGAGGTTCAGAACAGGAAGGAGTGGCGAAAGGTTTGAGCAAAGAAGTATGAAAGACAGGATGTATATGCATGTCTGATGGAAGCTCTAATTTCATTGCTACAGGATTAACTTTCTGTATTATAGAAAATGGACCCATATATCGGGGCTGGAGTTTGCGTGGTCCAGGTAGCCTAAGGTTTTTGTGGATAGCCATACCCGGTCTCCCACCGCATAATCAGGTGCAGGACGTCTGTGTGTGTCAGCGTGTTTTTTCATCTGTTGTTTGGCTTCAAGTAACTCTAGTTTGGCCTGTTCCCATATGGACATAAGGAGTTTGTGGTGTTCAGTGACTGCTGGCACGTCTAACAATTCGGGCGGAAGGTGTAGCGGGAGAAATTTAGGATGGCAACCAGTAACAAAATAAAAGGGAGAAATCTTGGAAGCGGAGTGCATAGAATTATTATAAGCAAACTCAGCTAAGGGGAGGGCTTGGACCCAATCACTGGTAGTGGTGCTAATCAAACATCGAAGAAACTGCTCAAGGGTTTGATTGGTTCTTTCTGTCTGCCCATCCGTTTGCGGATGGTAAGCCGAAGAGAGTCTGTGGTCTATGTGAAGCACGTTGCACAGTCCTTGCCAGAATTTAGATACGAACTGCGGAACTCTATCTGATACAATCACAGTGGGTAACCCATGCAGTTTCACTATGTTTGCTATGAATACCTCTATGAGGTCTTTAGCCTTCGGAAGTTTCTTGAGAGGAATGAAATGGGCCATCTTGGATAACATATCCACTACTACCAGTATGACAGTAAACCCTCTGCTCCCTGGTAGATCTGTGATAAAATCCATGCTGATACAGGACCAAGGGCAGTCAGGGACTGGTAAAGGCTGTAAAAGCCCTGCAGGAGCACAATGCAGAGGTTTCTGTCGGGCACATGTAGGACAGGCTTTGACAAAATTAGAAATGTCTTGGGACATACCCTTCCACCAGAACCATCTCTGACAGGTTTGCAGGGTCTTTTCTCCACCGGGATGTGCGGCCATGGGTAGGGTGTGACACCAGTTCATAATCATAAGTCGTGTTTTTTCTGAGGGGAGAAACAGACGGCCCTTGTGGTAAAACAAACCTTTCGCTATTTTATTCAAAGGGTCTGCCAACCATTTCCCTCGATCCAGCTTGGTAAACTCCTGTTCTAACAGCAAGAAAAAAGAGTCGGAATCAACCTCTTGCCGTTCACCCAGTGCAATGATTTTATTCTCTGGTATGATGAGTACAGGGGTCTCCTCTATGTACCTATGATCTTTTCCCAACCGTGATAGGGCATCTGCTTTTCCGTGCTTGGTTCCTGGACGAAATGTAATAACAAAATCATATTCACAGAAAAAGGATACCCATCTCATCTGTCTGGGGGTAAGGGCTTTGGCAGACCGGAAGAATTGGAGATTTCTATGGTCAGAATAGATAGTTATGGTATGAGGGGACCCTAACAAATAATGCCGCCACTCCTGGAACGCCATCTTTATAGCCAAGAGTTCTCTTTCTCCTATTGTATAATTCTGTTCAGCTTGTGATAGGGTTTTCGAGAAGTAGGCTACTGAATGGAGGGTGCCTGACTTTACGTCCCGCTGTGATAACACTCCACCCACTGCATACTGGGAAGCATCAGCTTCCACAAAATAGGGCTGCGTCTCATCTGCGTGTCTGATAATGGGTGCCGAGGTGAATCTGTTCTTCAGGGCACGAAAGGCTGCCTCCGCAGCGTTGTCCCATTCAAACGAAACTCCCTTTTTAATAATCTGGTTATGGGAGCAACTAGTTCAGAGAAGTGATGTATAAATCTTCTATAAAAATTAGCGAATCCTAAAAAGGATTGCACTTCCCTGACGGTTTTGGGGCTAGCCCAACTGGTGATAGCAGACACTTTGGTAGGATCCATATGAATACCATCAGGGGAAATAACAAAACCTAAGAAGTCCACTTTCTGGGTATGAAAAAGACACTTGTCCAATTTAGCGAACAAATGATTATCCTGGAGTCGTTGTAGTATTAACCTCACGTGCTCCAAATGCTCTTGTTCAGTCTGAGAATAGATTAGAATGTCGTCTATATAGACTATAACAAATATGTCTAGGTATTCTCGGAGTATCTCATTCACAAAAATTGAAAAGCCGCAGGGGCATTGCATAAGCCAAAAGGCATTACGCAATATTCATATAATCCAAACTTAGTACGGAAGGCCGTCTTCCACTCATCTCCTTCCCTGACTCGTATCAGATGATAGGCCCCTCTCAAATCAAGCTTGGTAAAGATCTTGGCCTTGCGCACCTGATCCAGGAGATTGGAGATGAGTGGAAGAGGGTATTTGTTTTTACCGTCACTTTGTTCAGTGCACGGTAGTCCAGGCACGCTCTCAATCCCCTTCTCTCTTAGGAATAAAAAAAATAGGAGAGGACACGGGGAGTTTGAATGACGGATAAAGCCCTTCTTTAACATGTCCTGAAGATACTCATAGAGATATTTAGTCTCGGGTTCAGTTAAAGCATATACTCTGCTAACCGGCAGCTCAGCGCCAGGAATCAAATCTATCCTGCAATCATAGGCTCTGTGCGGGGAAGTGCAACAGCCTTCTCTTCATCAAAGACACCAGCGAAGTCGAGATACTCAGAAGGCAGGATTGGGGATTTGGAATCGGAAAGAGCGCAACACAAAGGGGCTTGCCATAAGGTGGTTTCTTGATAGCAATGTGTCATGCAATAGGAGGACCGTAGCGTTACTTTTCAGGAGACCCAATCTATATGTGGATTGTGCAGTTGTAACCAGGGCACTCCTAATATGGCTCCAAAGTTAGGGGTGTCAATCAGATCGAATGAGAACTTCGGAATGTCCATTATCACATACCATGATAAGTTCCGGAGTGTGGTACTCTACCAATCCAGAGGATAACTCAGTCCCATCTACCGCTCTTACTCTTTCAGGTTGTGTCTTAGGAATAAATTGCAAACCAAGTGCCTTGGCTACTGTGATATCTAGAAAATTCCCTGTAGCCCCTGAGTCTATCAATATAGACATGGATTTTCTATGTTGGGTGGGTAAAACAAAGACAACAGTAATAGTGAAGTGTTTAGGCACAGGAGACAGGGTGTTGGCCAATGGCCGTGAGATCTGTAACAAAGACGGACTTGGAGGAGCGATCTCTGGACTCTCCAAGTCAATTAGTTTTCCAACGACACAGCAGCCCCTGAACTAACCACAGTACTCCTCAGAGCAGCACTGGGTTTGACGGGACATTCCCTGGCAAAATGTCCACCCTTCCCACAGTAGAGACAGAGTTTTAGTTTTCTTCTTTTCTCTCGTTCCTCTGTGGACAAAGGGCCTCTTACCCCTCCTATTTGCATAGGCTCGCTAGAGTCCTTAGTATCTTTCTTTTCACTTCGAGAAAAGACAAAACGAGGGTATTCTCCCTTGTTCTTTTCTCCTTTTCTTTCTGTCAAGCGATGGTCTAGCTTGACCACTAGGTCCATAAATAATGAACAATCCTCTGGGGGATCCACTATCTGGGACAGGATGTCTTTAAGCTCATCTTTTAAACCTCTATAGAACAGAGAAGTTCTCTTCTCCTCAGGCCACTGAGTCTCCGTGACTAACCGGTTAAAGGTGGTAATATAGGTTAACAGGTCTTTCGAGCCCTGTTTGAGATTAAGCAATTCATTGTCGCTTGCCTGCATGTACGAGTGACGAGCAAAAGACTTCTCATTCGTTCTTTGAACTGAGGCAAGCTGTACAGAATGGCATCGTCATTTTCTACAAGAGGTACTGCCCAGAGGGCTGCATTCCCACTTAAATAAGATATGATAAAGGCTACCTTAGCCGCATCATCTGGAAAGGAGGCCGCACGACATAGAAATTGAAGGTGGCATTGATTCATAAATACAGCGTACTTGTTGCTATCCCCATTGAACCTCTCCGGCATGGCCAAGGGTGTGTGGGGTGGGGTAACTACAGTCACATTAACTGGGGCGGTAGTAGGAGTAGAGGGAACACTTGTGAATGTAGGAGGACTTTGAAACTGACCTGGCTGAATGTAACTGCGTTTGAACTTAGGGTGGGTTTCAGTCCCTGTGGCCTCCAATTGTTTGTGGGTTTTTAGGATATCTAGTTCCGTTACAAGACGCTGATTCTCCCCACGTAATAGTCTAAGCTCAGTTTGCAGATTAACCACAGTAGTGGCTAACTCAGTCATGGTAATTTCAGGTTTGTCAAGGGACATGGGATCAGTCATGAGCGCGTCATAAGAAGCGCCTTTACTCATCTTCGCTCAGGGGATTTTAAGTTCGTGGGCTTGGCTTTCTGTCGGGGTTTCCAGTCCCACAACCAGCTGAACCAAGATCCGCGGGAGCGAAGATAATGCCCCTTCACTCCCAAAGGGTATAGTCGCCTCTAGTCAAGTAAACACACCAAAGGTAGACTGATGCCCCCCTAGGGAGTGGAGAGACCAAAAGGACCACCTGGGCTTCTTTCAAGAAGGAATATCTGTAGATCGGGGAGTCCTGCAGATAACAGAGAAACAGAAGAGAAAAAGGTTATAGAGGGATAAATGCCCATACAGAAATATAAGACTACTAGTGTAAAGAGTCACTTTGTATGCTTGCCCATACTCACTTGCACATTGCCAGTGTGACACTTTAAAAGGGTCTCTCCAAATAACAATAAAAAAAGGTGAAACGTAAGTAGTGTTCCTTTCTTGCACCCAGTGTGTAAAGTTCCAAGTAGAATCCAAAAAAGCAAACTAGACTCCAGCGAACCTGACTTCAAGGTCTTAGGCAGATTAAGCTGATGTTTGTCCAGTCTTCGCAAATGAAGGGAAAGGGGGCCTGAATCCAAAAGATGCAGATAATCAAAAACCAAGAAGAAGGTCCAAGTTTAAACAGCGACTTATCCTGCGCCGTTATCTGTGTGCTTCTGAAAGATGGCAGCGCTTGTTTCACCCTCCGCACTCAACCATGCGTAAAAAACGGGTCTGTGACCGGGATAGGGATTAGCGCGACTCCGCGCACCAGGGAAATCCTCAGCGTTTCACAGCGCGGCAAAGTAAAGAAAAAAAAGAAAGAAAAAACATCCGTTATCAGCGCGTCCTCGCGCTAAGGGCAGAAATAAAAGCAGCGTTTCACGGCTGCTTGCCAAAGTCCACACAAGGGGAGGGGTAGAATAGAATTGCTGGGGAACTTCAGAGATGAAACTAAGGTATTACACGGGAAGCAATCCAGCAGCAGTTCCACTCAGGAGAGTTTTCCAAACTCGAACAGGCAAGGAAAAAGGCGTGGTCCTAGCAAGGGAGGAAAGCCAAGCACCTGGTAATGGGAGCTGGCTGTCTATATGCTGGAAAAGGTCACCTGACCTCTCCTAGTGCAGCATGGGAAAGCATACAACGTGATAGCCATCGCAGTGTATCCTGGGAATTGTAGTGCCTGAATTGTTATTAGGCAGGGAAAGGGTGCAAGAAGCCTGACGGCTGACACTACGTACAGATCTCCTAGTGTCTGACAAACCCCCTCCTTCCCTCCACCAACATGGATTCAGAGATACAGATAAAAGGGTGTAGCGCCCATAAAGGCATATCCCCCGCGTAAGGGGCACGCTGCACCACCCGATGCACCACGTTTTCCCATGTTATGGCCACATGCCGCACAATGTATGGGGTCACGGGGGAGGGGCGCCCCGTCCAAGCATCAAAAGCTCCGTCAGCGGGTGACCCATATGTGTGCCCGCCAGGAGAAGTCTCTCTCAATTATCGTCACTGTCCAGCCAGTGGATTGCATGTTGTAGTTGGGATGCCAAGTAATAGAATTCGAAGCAGTGAACCTCTAACCCATGTTCTTTGTAACGTTGCCAGCCGTACTCTTCTACGTTTGTTGCCCCATAGGAGATCTGCCACTAAGCCATACAACGTCTGGAAGTAGTGCCGCGGGTTAATGTAAAACGAGTGTTGTAATGCATAAAGACATCGGGGTAGAATAATCATTTTTGCAATTGCAATTCGACCCATTAGGGATAACGGCAGTTTATGCCAAAATCGGACGGAACCACGTATTCTTTCAATCACTCTTCCAATGTTGAGATCTAAGTAGGAGGGAGCAGTATTTGCTAGTCGTATCCCCAGATATCGCGTTCCCTCGCCTACCCATGGTAGCTGCACCTGTGGTAGCTCAATGTGTAGCATTTCGGCCATCCTGCCAATGGGAATCAACTTGATTTCCCAGGGTTTATACGGAGACTCAAGACCTCTCCAAACCTTCGTAACACTGCAAGGAGGACGGGTACCGAATTCGCCGGGCGCCAGAGGTAAACCAATGTGTCATCAGCATATAGAGAGACAATGTGGTTGGTCTCCCCAAGCTTGATCCCCCAGGGTCCCAATCTCTCTCGCTGGATGGCTGCCAAGGGTTCCATAGCCACCGCGAATAAAAGTGGGGACAGCGGGCACCCCTGGCGGGTGCCACGACCGAGAGACAGAGAGCAAGCGGTTTAGACAGCAATTTTCCAACTCTGATTCTGGCCATAGGGGCTGCGTGAAGTAGCTGAACCCATTTAAGGAACCAGCCTCCTACACCGACTTGCCTGAGGAGCCACCACATATATAGCCAGTCTAACGAGTCAAAGGCCTGGTCTATATCCCACAGTGCCAGTGCATAATTGTATTCCATTAAGCGTGGGGCATGCCACACTATTGCCAAGCGCCGCAGGTTGTTGATGGCACTGTGCCTCGGTATAAACCCTGCAGGGTCTGTATGAAAAAGGTGAGGTACCCTGGGGAGAAGGCGCGCCACCAGAATCCCACTAAGAATGTTCACGTCAATATTTAGTAGGGAGATCGGTCTGTAGGTGTTAGGTAATAAGGGGTCTCTGTCAGGTTTTAGTATCATGGCTACCACCGCCTCTCGCATGGAGGGCGGCAGTGCGCCAGTCTCCAACACCTTGTTATAGACCTCCAACAATCGGGCGGCCAACATAGGGGCGAACTTCTGGTAAAATTCTGCCGGCAGCCCATCACTACCAGGGCTCTTGGCAGGTTTAAGACGTTGAATAGCCAACATCAGCTCTTCTTTTGGGATTGGGGTACCCAGAGCCTCATTTGTTTCTGGGTCCATCTGGGGAAGCTCGACAGAATCCAAAAAGGCTTTGACTGCTTCTTAAGGGGGAGGAGGGGGTATGGGTTTTGTGTTGGCAAGGGTAATTTTAGGGTTTAAGGTGGGTATGGGTTTTTGGGTGGCAAGGGTAATTTTAGGGGATAGTATGGGGTTTTTGGGTTGGGAGGATAATTGTAGGGTTAAGGGTGGGTATGGGTCATACATTCTTATGACATTGTGTGTGTGGAAATTATATATATCCATATCCACTCTGGGTCCCTTGAAGAAACCGGACACAGACACTGCTGACTCGGGTTACTTCTCCTAGTTTATTTTATTAAAATGCTGTGCTGTTGTTACGCATTTCGACAGGATCCCCTGCCTTGCTAACACAAAGAGCTCAACAAATCTCCTCCCTACATAGGGAGTGCTGGGTCACGTGATATCATAGACACAGACAGCATATATATATATATATATATATACACATTTAAAAACGTGTTTGTACTTCCCTCTAAATTTTAAAGAAAACATATTCCATTACCATGCATGCCTTTACCACGAAAATGTAAGTATTTTACTGGGAAATGTAAACCTATTATATGTATGTACGTATTTCAGTGTGTGTGTGTATATATATATATATATATATATATATATATATGTGTATGTATATGTTTATACTTACCTGAATACTTATATTTTCAAACGCAACCTTGATCATGCATATGCCTTTACCAGTGATGCTATTACAACAAAATTCGTTTTCGTTGTAAAGGCAAATGTGTGGTAAAATGTTGCCTTGTAATGGTAATGTGTTGTAACAGCACTTGAGTTGTTACAACCGCATTGTAATGGCATGCGTTGTAAAGGCAAATGTTTGTACCTAGCAGATTTCTGTACAGACAACGAAGGATCGGCAACAATACCCGGGTATCGACTTGTTGGAGGGCAATGTGGGAAGGGCGTTGCGCTGGATTAAGGGGAACGTGGCGTTCTGGAGCACACTGCCACTATCAGTGGCGGGCCGAGTGGCACTCCTGAAGATGGTGGCACTGCCTCGTTTGTTGTACTACTTCAGGCCGCTGCCGATTTGGATACCAGGCTCGTTGTTTAAAACGCTCCGTTCTTTGACGGGGGGGTTCATATGGGGGAGCGGCAGACGGCGCGTGGCCTTGACCACGATGATGCGACCTCGAGCCGAGTGAGGATGGGCGGTTCCAGATTTCGAACTGTATTACCTAGCAGCTCAGCTGCAGTGGCTCACTCAGGCAGTAGCGAGGGAGTTTAGGGGCCCAGATGGCCCGATGGGCCGATGGATTCCACGCCATGTGCTATTATTTGTTGTCCTTGGCCAATGACTGAGGTTTGGACCGTTCACTCACGAGGAGCAGACGCTGAGATTGTGTTGGATCCGTAGCCACCGAAGGAGTGGGGCTGCCCGGCCGTACGCTCCGGAGATTCCGTTAGGCATGTGTACAGCCCTACCACATGGGGGAGATTGGTCTGCACTGGCCGAGTGGGAGGAGCGGGGGGGGGTGCATGTGATGGGGGACCTATATGAGGAGGGAGTCCTATTACCTTATCAGACATTGCAAGATAGACATGGCCTTCCCAGGGGCGATTTCTTACTGCACTCAGCCCTTGTGTCGGCAATCCAGCGCCATTGGGGAGGAGGGTTGTCGGAGCCGCAGACATCTCTCACATGTCAGTATGTCGTGATGGCAGCGGGGACCTTCAAAGCCATAACGTGCCTATACAGGCGAATGGTGGAAGAGGGGATGCAGCCCTTGAGCCAGTTGCAGAGGAAATGGGAGGCAGACCTGGGAAGGGAAATTCCCGAGACGACGTGGTCCAGGATAGTGGAGAGAGCGTGGAAGAGTACGCGTAATGCTAGATTCCAGCTTATTCATTTCTATGTGTTACATAGAGCGTATTTAACCCCAGCATGGATAAATAAGTATTTTCATGTGGATACAGCCAGGTGTCCCCGCTGCAACTCAGACGAGGCGGAATTTACCCATATGATGTGGAGTTGCCCGCAACTAGGAACGTACTGGGAGGAAGTGGTTGAGATATTGTGTGGGGTGACGGACAGGCAGATAGAACCGGACATGGGGGTATGTATATTACACTGGTTTCCTCATACAGCTCGGACGAAAGTCACAAGCAAGTTCTTGGACCTGGGGTTGGTGCTGGCCAAAAGGGAACTGACGAAGCATTGGAAATCTAAGCAGGGCCCCAACGTTGAGCGTTGGAAGGCAGAATTCACCAAATGGGCGGCCAGTGAGTGTGTGGTTCGGTTCCAACAAGCTAGGAGATCTAACAACGATAAGGCACT